>CM066040.1:219377695-220771028 GCA_033557465.1 Ichthyophis bannanicus | reverse complement strand
TCACAGGATCAGCTGTGGCTTTGGATAGCCTATCCAAAGTGGAGTTGTCAGCATCTAATTCATTGGCTTTTTCTTGCCAATTTTTACCAAACAGATTCTCACCTGTACAAGGGATATTGCCCAGTTTGTCCTGCACCCAGAGCTCCAAATCGGATGCCTGGAGCCAGGCAATTCTACGTGCACCTATGGCAATGACAGAGGTTCTGCTTATGCACTCAAAACAGTCAAAAGCTGCATGGTTGACAAACTTAGACACATCCTGGGCATGTTTGGCCAGTGTGAGAAAATCCTGCCTTCTATCCTCAGGAAGAAGAGGGCTGAAAACCTCTAAATCTCCTGTGACTTCTTTAAGGAACATTCCCATATATAAAATATAGGAACTGATCCTGGCAGAAAGCATGGATGCCTGGAAAGTACGACATCCAAAGGCATCCAAAGTTCTACACTCACGACCTGGAGGATTAGAGGCATGCCTCTTTGCACTTCTGATCCTTCTCATAGCTGATTCCGCTACAATAGAGTGGTGAGGAAGCTGAGTTTTCTGGAAGCCAGGACAAGGAGTGACTCGATACATGGTATCCAGTTTGCGAGAGTGAGGAGAGGTGGTAAGAGGTGTCTCCCACATTCTCAACATGAGATCATGTAAAATCTCATGGATAGGCAAGGTAGCTGCCTCCTTAGGAGCTTTTGGATATTGTAAAATCTCCAACTCCTTAGCTCTAGGCTCTGTCTCAGGAGTCACAGTAATGGACAACCCACGAGCCACCTCCCTGATGAAATCTTGAAAGGAGATATCTTCTGGAGGAGACATCCTACGTTTAGGAGAGGAAGGCTCCTCCGGGAGAAGTATCCCGGTACCGGCAGAGCTATCAAAATCCTTGGAGTCCTCCGAGGATTTGAAGTATCGTCTGTCTGGATGCTCTTGAAGAGCCCGATACCCGTACCGACCGAAGTCGGTACCGAGGGTAATCGGTACCGGTGTATCGGCACCAGAAGGCATCGCATGACTGGGTGCCGGCAAAACCGATACCGATGTCAATGTCGATGCTATCGGTACCGGTACCGACACCGACACCAGCACTGGTGCCAGTACCGGTTGAACCGTCTGACATGGTTCCGAGGGCGTTGATGCCGCAAGGAGAGCCGCCAGACTGCGTTCAATAGCCAAGAACCTCTGGTCTATCGACGCTGCCGATGCCTGGGTGTCGGTACCGGTGAGAGCCGGTACCCCAGAACATGGCACCAGTAGTTCTGCCGAGGTCGAGGCCTCGAGAACATCCTGGCTCCCCGATAATGCTTTGGAAGCCGAAGCCTCCCACCGGGGCAACTTTGCCGGTATGGAACCCTCAAGGGCAACGCCAGAGGCATCTCGATGCTTGGAAGGACATCTACCCTTTGAGGACCGGCTGGACTTATGTTTAGTTACCTGAGATCCATGAGAGGAAGACGAAGCCCTGGAAGACGTCGATGCCATCGAAGCTACATCGGAGGGAAAAAGGGCACTGAGCTTGGCAGCTCGGTTCTGTCGACCCCTTTTGGACATCATGGCACAAGACATGCACTCAGAGATGGAGTGGTCAGGACCTAAACATTTAAGACACCACTCGTGGGTGTCGGTGACGGAGATGGTACCACCACACTTGGTGCATTTTTTAAAACCCGAGGCGGGTTTCTCCATGATGGAGGAAATTTTGGCCTAAGGGCGCGTGCACCTGGAAAGAAAAGTTTGGAAAAAAGACTACTATATATATTTATTTTTTTTTAAAGAAAGAAGAAGAACCGGCGGTACCGGTGTAGCGTCGGGGAAGGCAAACGCGACCACAAAAAGAAGAATAAGGGAAAATAATTTTCTGCGGTGACAGGAACATGACCTGCTGGCTCCATGGAAAACGAAGAACTGGAGAGAGGCAGTTGGGAAAGGCGGGAAGGCAGCACGCAGGCACTGTGGGATGCTCCCAAAAGCTTTCTAATTGGACGCTGGGGAGCGTTCCCGCGCAGGCTCCGTCGGTACAGACGATACCATATGTGAAGACTACATTCCTGCTTGTTCCTGGAGATCATTGGCCTCCTCACAATCCTCTGTAGGCGAGAGTACTTCTTCAGCTACATCAGACATCTAAATTCAAGCTACAGTCCAGATCTTGGACAGATCCTAACAGATCTCCATCTCCAGGGGACACTTAGCCATAGGCAAACAGGGCTTCCATTCTCAGCCTGCCCCTTCAAGAGACTAAGCTCAGGGAAACTCAGAGGTTGCAGGGTCTGAATTTTCATGTCAGAATGATCAGCTGTTGTAAATGGAAAAGAATTCCAGGGAGGATAATCCAGACTCTGGAAGCTCTCCTCGTGGAAACGATTCCCCTACACCAAGGGACCAGTCGCTATCAATCCCCTAGAGGACAGGGAGCAGTGCACAGCACAGTCACCAGACTCTATGGTTGGCTGTTTATCCTTACAATGCCATCCACCACCTTCTACATCTAGGCAGGCAAGCTGGACTAAATGTATCCCCCAACATAGAGGGGGAGCAACTCCAACAGGGACAACTCAAAAGTGGCTATTTTAGAAGAGTAGAGTCCAGAAGCCGATGAGGCACCTTGCTTGCCACAGGCCAAACGACGAATCATGGAAGACAACAGAGAGTTAAAGCAAGTATCACAACAGCATGCGCTAAGGCCGCAGCAGCCCGAAGGCGCATGTTATGCTTTTACTGCAGTGCAAGTTACAGGCACTAGGGTAGGAACGCACATACAGACTGCACAATTGCCAGGCGCACAACAGGGGAAAATGCTACTAACGGGTGCAGAAAATGGCAGGAAACCCCACACTGCGCCAACAGTCATCAGTGGTCTACTCATAATTGGAACCCACATGGACAGAATCGGGAACCACGGAGGAGGACAAGGACAATGGCATGGTCAAGCCTTGGTACTTGCCTTGGTACTTGGTACTTGCCTTGGTACTTGTGAGCCCCAGGCAGAGGATCTGTGTTGGGCTCAGCTCTGCTCCCCTGATACTGTTTCACTGGCTTTTGCAGCACTGTGTTTAAGGTGGCTGGCAGGCAGAACCCTCTAAGAGCTTTCTGCAAACTTTGGGAGAGAGCAAGAGGGGGAACAGAGGGGGAGGGAGGGGGCATTGAGGTTGTGCAAGGCTGCTGCACTCTTGCAGATACTTCCAATTTCTGGCTGCTCAACAGGCTCCTATGATAAACACATGGAGCTGAAGCAATTTTCCCTCCTCCTATGGCTACCGAAAAGGCCACAGTCTAGTGGAGCCCCCCACGTTGCACTCAAGTGAGAGAGTCATCCTCAAGGTGGTCGTTAATGAGTGTTTAATCAATCTTGTCCTCTCAAATCTTCAGAATTTTCTGCAGAGGAGAAAATCCAACCATCTGCTGGAGATAAAGAAATACTGAAGAGACATCTGGTGGCTAAGGCGTGTAGAAGTATGGGAGCAATGTCACTGAAACCTGAGCTTTTCAGTGGTTCTTCGTCTCCACCAAGCCGCTGGTAGGGGAACACACCCACTTGTCTGGACTTGTCTCAGAACGATATAGAATAAGTCATTACCTATTAACATGGCAAAAAAGTGTGTGTATTAGAACAGCTAACAGACATTAACAGAAAACACCTGACTGTACCTCAGGTCCCTATATTACTGTTATGCTCTTTCTACAATGTAAAGTTATTTATGTGAAGTTATACCTGCTGTACGCTGCCAAGGGTGATTTTCTTCATAAAGGAGATTAATAAAATCATAAATACACCTGTCCCTTAATTGCTTCTCATTAACATTAGCTGTCAATATGCACAACTGGACTGATTTCAGCAGGACTTATTCAGTTAGCAGAACTGCTGACCGTGATATCCAGCAGCACAATCTGGAAAGTGCCATTCAGTATCACCGTAGACTGTCTTGGCACTATCCAGATTGTGCCAGGGCGGTCTTGAGGCTGAGCAGGAAATTATCCTGATAGTGGATAGATGTTAACATTATCATCAGAGGGAAGCAACGCATAACCTCTGCCATTTTGTATGGCGCTGGTGACAGGGGCAGAAGCAAGGGGAACTGCTCCTGCTGCCTTCCTGCTGGACCACCAGGGACTGTAAAGGTATGGGTTTGGGGTGTGGTAGTGGATTAGGGGAGCTAGGAGTGCCCGACTGACTAGCGAGTTTATAGCAACGGGAGAGGGAAGGCCAACTGACTAGCTGGGATTCTCTGTTCTTTTTTGGGGGCTCAACTGACTAGTTGGGCTTTTTCAGTTTAGGGGGGTGGCCCCCCTGAACAGTGTCGCTAATGGGTTGGGAGCTGTCTGAGGGGGAAGGGGGGCCTCTACTGCTAGTGTCGATCTTTAGCAATAGAAGAGTCCAGAGAGGAGCCACGAGGGGGGTAAAAAAAAAAAATTTGGAGTGTTGCCGCTGCTATCGGGGAGGCTTGCTCTGTCCTCTCCTTGCTCCCGTCTTTTAGCCCATGATCCCTGCATCAGCGGGCGCATGGGAGGACCACAGCTGCCTGGGCCACCATGGAGCCACCAGAATCATCAGCGAAGAGCCTTGAAGAATGTTTTGGCAATCAGCGGCGTGGGTGGGAAGTCATACGAGGCCATTCGACCACGGGATGAAGAACGCATCTGTAGCTACCCGGGATGGGTGGGGCTGCCAGGAACAGAAGCGAGGCAACTGGTAGTTGTCCAGGCTACAAAGAGATCCACCCAGGGGGTCCCCCAGAGACGAAAGAGACAGTTGGCTACTCTGGGGTCCAGCTGCCACTCATGTGGCTGGAGGCCCTGCTTAGTCTGTCCACCAGTGCGTTGTCCTGCCCTGGTATGTATACCACCTGCAAGGAGTATTCCCTGTTGAATTGTGTAGGAGCAAAGTGTCATCACTTCATGGCAGAGGGTGCGAGACCCTGTGCCCCCCAGCTTGTTCACACAGAACATTGCCATCTGATTCTGTTTGGATCAGAACCAGCTGATGTCTCAGGCGATGCCAGAATGCTCAGAAGGCCAGAAATATTGCCCAAAGCTCCAGGAAGTTGATATGCTGGTTGCCCTCAGCTGAAGGCCAGCTGCCCTGGGTGCAGAGTTCTTCGCAGTGGACTCTCCATCCCAGCAGGGAGGCGTCCATTGTGAGGACCCTTAGAGGGCTTGGGGTTTGGAGAGGCATCCCCGCCTGCAGGTGTCGGGGATTTTGCCACCAAGTCAGGGATTCCACCAGCTGGCAGGTCACTGAGGCTCTGTCTTGGAGACGGCCCGTGGCCTGTGTCCACTGGTCCTGAAGGCACCACTGAGCGGCCCTCATGTGCAGATGAGCATCCAGGGTGACATGGACTGTCAAGGCCATGTGCCCTAATAGGTGCAGTAGAAGCCAAGCTGTCACCAAGGGACGGTGTTACACCTCTCCGGCCAGTACCCTGAGATGGTCTGCCCAGTCTAGGGGAAGAAAGGCCTTTGCCTGAAGAGTGTCCAGCTTTGCTCCTATGAACTCCAGATATTGCGTCGGGAGGATGTGGGATTTGAGGTCATTTATCACGAACCCCAGATGTTGCAGGACCTGGATGGTGTGTGCTGTGGCCTGCTGCACCTCTGTGGCCATGCCTCCTTTTATGAGCCAGTTATCGAGATAGGGGAAGACAAATACCCCCTGGAGACAAACGAAGGCGGCTACTACTGCCAGACATTTGGTGAAGACTCTGGGGGTAGAGGCCAGCCGAAGGGTAGTACTCTATACTGGTAGTGACAACCCCTGTTCATGAAGCAAAAGTACTGCCTGTGGCTAGGGCGAATGAGGATGTGGGTATAGGCATGCTTAAGATCCAAGGAGCATAGCCGGTCTCCCTGTTGGAGATAAGGCAGCAATGTTTCAAGGGAGAGCATCTTGAACTTCTCCCTCACCAGGAAATTGTTCAGGTTGCGCAGGTCCAGGATGGGCCTTAGGACCCCCCATTTGTTTTGGTACAAGGAAATACCTTGAGTAGAAACCCTTACCCCTGAGATGATGGGGTACTAGACCTACCACTTTGTCCTGGAGAAGGCCTGTGAGCTCCTTCAATGGGAGGTCCCAGTGAAGGGGAGACTTGGGGGGGGGGGCTCTCCCAGAAAGAGGGTGTCTGAGAAAGGTGGAGGAAGTAGCCCTCCCTGACCACCTGGAGGGCCCAGGAATTGGTGATGATGTTTGGCCACCTGTGGGCATACAGGATTAGACATCCTCCTGTGGGCTGCTGTCCTCCTTGGGGTAGAGAGGCTATGCTCAAGGAGTCAAAAGCTCCCCCCTGACTGGGCCAGAGCCGGGGCCTGGTGCTTGGGAGCTGGGAGCCTTCTGCTTACGAGGGCCTTGCCCATGTCCCTTAGTCTGCTGACCCTGCTGGGGAGCTCTGAAAATGTGGGTAGTTATTGCATGCAGCCCCTTTCCTCAGGTAAAGCATAGTTACTCACCTGTAACAGGTGATCTCCGGGAACAGCAGGAATTTAGTCTTCACATATGGGTATCGTCGGTACCGACGGAGCCTGCGCAGGAACGCTCCCCAGCGTCCAATAGGAAAGCTTTTGGGAGCATCCCACAGCGCCTGCATGCTGCCTTCCCGCCTTTCCCTACTGTCCCTCTCCAGTTCAGTTTAAAGCTGAGACAAAGAGAGAGGGAAAGAGAGAAGGAGAGAGAGATAGAGAGATACAACTCCTAGGGGAGGTGGGTGGGTTATGAAGACTAAATCCCTGCTGTTCCCGGAGATCACCTGTTACAGGTGAGTAACTATGCTATCTCCAGGAAAAAGCAGGAATGTAGTCTTCACATATGGGGACTCCCTAGCTGCAGATGCCAGGGAGAAGGCCCCAGAAGTTGTGTGCCCCTGTGAAAGGGCTCCACTTCCCCCCATGGATCTCTGGCATCCTACCAGGGATGGCGGGTAGGAGTTGATTAAGTATGGAACAGGTGTTGAAGAACAGCCTGACCAAACAAGGCATCCCGGCGGGAGTCCTTGTCTAAGCAGTAATGGGTTGTGAAGGTATGAACCGAAGCCCAAGTAGCTGCTCGACAGATGTCATCGATAGACACAGAGTGAAAATGAGTCATAGAGGCGGCCATGGCTCTCACATTGTGAGCTGTGACATGGCCTTCAAGAGGAAGGTTCTTACTCTCATAGGCAAAAGAGATACACTGTGCCATCCAGCTGGACAGTGTTCTTTTGGAGACTGGAAGTCCCAAATGATTAGGATCAAAAGCAACAAAAAGTTGAGAGGACTTTCTATGTTGCTGTGTCCTTTGCAAGTAAAAGGCCAAAGCCCTTTTACAGTCCAAAGTATGAAGATTCCTTTCTGCACTTGAGGCGTGAGGCCTTGGGAAGAATAAAGGAAGGTAAACCGCTTGGTTTAAATGAAAAGGTGACACCACCTTTGGCATAAAGTGTGGATGAGTCCTAAGGACTACCTTATCATGATGGAACCTTGTATAAGGAGGATCAGCCACCAATGCTTGCAATTCACTTATGCGATGTGCTCATGTGATTGCAATAAGAAAGATGACCTTCCAGGAAAGTAATTTCAAAGTGGTAGTGGCTAATGCTTCAAAAGGCGGTTTCATGAGCTGCCCAAGAACCAGATTTAAGTCCCTTGCCACCGGTGGTGGCTTAATGGGAGGCTTAGTTAAAAGAAGGCCTCTCATAAATCTCGCTATGAGAGGAAATAAGTTGTCCATTTAGAGGCTTGAAAGAAGCTGCAATAGCACTCAAATGAACTTTCACTGAATTGGTCTTAAGCCCTGCATTTGATAAATGAAGGAGATACTCCAGTAATGATTCCAGAGGTATCGCAAGAGGGTTAAGACCCTTCTGCGAGCACCATATGGTAAACCTTTTCCACTTAAATGCATAAGAGCGTCTTGTGAAAGGCTTCCTGGAAGCATAAAGGATATCCTTTACCTGCTGGGAAAGGTTAAGACTGTGAAGTTCTAGGCTTTCAGCAACCAGGCCCTGAGATGCAGAGACTGGGGATTGGGATGCCACAGCATCCCGTCCTCTTGAGAAAGGAGATTTGGAGTAGATCCTAACTCCAGAGGCGGAACCTGAGAGAGATGTAGGAACAGAGGGTACCACATTTGCCATGTCCAATGTGGAGCTATGAGAATCATATGACCTCTGTCTCTCTGAAGCTTGAACAGGGTTTTTTTTGGGAATTAGGGGAATGGATGGAAAGGCATACAGGAAGTCCTGACTCCAATGGAGGAGGAAAGCATCCCTGGCCTGACAACCCTGAGCCGGAATTCTGGAACAGAACCGGGGAAGTTTGGCATTTAGCAGACTTGCTAAAAGGTCTATGTCCGAGGTTCCCCAAATTTGAAAAATTTTGGCCACCTGGTCTGCATGGAGAGACCATTCGTGTGGAAGCAGAACTCGACTGAGTCTGTCTGCCCAAGAGTTTTGAATGCCTGGAAGATACACCGTAAGGAGATGAATCTGATGCTCTCTGGCGAGGGCCCATAGTCGCAAAGCTTTGTTGCAGAGTGACAGAGAGCCTGTTCCGCCCTACTTGTTCACACAGAACATGGCTATCTGATTGTCCGTTTGGACTAGGACTGTCTTGTAGCTGAGCTGGGTGTGGAATATTCGAACAGCAAGGAAGATTGCTCTGAGTTCCAGGAGATTGATGTGTAAATAGGCCTCCTGTGGAGTCCAGGTACCCTGAATAGAGAGGCCTTGTAGGTGGGCTCCCCAACCCACTTGTGAAGCATCTGTTGTTAGAGTGGCTTGGGGTGGGGGTTGCTGAAAAGGAGACCCCACCAAAAGGTTTTGGGGTGACTGCCACTATTGGAGGGACAAAATAAGGCGATATGAGTTTGCTATTTTGTCTGACAGGCAACCTGACGCCTGAGTGGATAAAGTCCACTGGGCTGCCCTCATATGGAGGCAAGCATAAGGAACCACATGCATGGTGGATGCCATGTGGCCTAGCAATTGTAACATTTCCCGAGCAGTGAGATGAGGTTTTAGCACTGCTTAGGAAGCTAACTGCACAATGCGAAGGCAGCAGGGCTGTGGAAGGTAGGCCCTTGTCTCTCTGGTATCCAGCAGAGCTCCTATAAACTCTAGGGACTGAGTGGCAGCAAGGTTGGATTTTGGGACGTTTATGACAAGTCCCAAATACTGAAGAATGCGCATTGTGCGAGAGAGGGAGCAACCTTGGCCTCTGGCTCTGAAGGGGCTCGAATGAGCCAGTCGTCTATTAAGGAAAGACGAATATTCCTAGGGTGCGAAGAAATGCTGCCACCACAGCCATGCATTTTGTGAACACCCTTGGTGCAGAGGCCAGGCTAAAGGGAAGAACCCTATATTGGTAGTTCTTCCCTTGAAACAGAAAGCGAAGGAACTTTCGGTGAGTTGGGTGGATGAGAACATGAGTGTACGCATCCTTGAGATCTTGAGAACAAAGCCAATCCTGACTCTGAAGGTACGGCAGCAGAGTTCCTAGAGAAATCATTTTGAATTTCTCTTTGAACAGGAATTTGTTCAATTCTCTGAGGTCTAAAATGGGTCTGTGTCCAACTGTTTTCTTTGGAATAAGGAAATAGGGGGAGTAAAACCCTGTACCCCATTGGGGAATGGGTACCTCTTCTATTGCCCCTTGAGCAAGGAACACAGTGACCTCTTGACCTAACTGGTCATTGAGAGAGTTCTGAGAATTGTACTGTCTTACCATTGTAGGAAGGGGCATGCTGAGGAAATGAAGCTTGTACCCCTCTCTTACAATAGACAGAGTCCAATTTTCTGCTGTTATCGGACCCCATCTGGGGGCAAAATGACATAACCTTCCTGGGATGGTGGAGGGTTCTGAGCCTTCAGGGGCAGGAAAGCAAAATTCTCTAGATAGGAGCCAAAGCACCTGTGGAGGCTGAGTTTGCTGAGCCGGTTGAGGCTTAGCTGCTTTTGTTTTTCTTTGCCTAGGTAGCTGCTGCTGTCCTTTTTGGGCAGACTCACCTAAATGATGCCCCTGCTGGGTATAGGAGGGATAAAACTTCTTCTTCTTACTGAAGAATGGTTTCTTAGAGGATTTTTTCCTCGCAGGATCAGCTGTAGATTTAGACAACCTATCCAAAGTGATATTGTCCGCATCTATCTCATTAGCTTTTTCCTGCCAATTCTTGCCAAAGAGATTCTCTCCTGTGCAAGGAATATTCCCTAGTTTATCCTGTACCCACATTTCCAAGTCAGATGCCTGGAGCCAGGCAATCCTGCGTGCACCTATGGCAATGGCAGAGGTTCTGCTTATGCACTCAAAGCAGTCAAAGGCTGCACGATTCACAAACTTGGAAACATCCTGAGCATGTTTGATAAGGGTGAGGTAATCTTGCCTCTTATCATCAGGAAGGAGAGGGCTCATAAGCTCTAAATCTCCTGTGACCTCCTTAAGGAACATTCCCATATACAAGATATAGGAACTGATCCTAGCAGAAAGCATAGAAGCCTGAAAGATTCGACGTCAAAAGGCGTCAAGAGTCCTACACTCACGTCCTGGAGGATAAGATGCATGCCTTTTTGCACTCTTTATCCTTCTCATAGCTGATTCCACCACCATGGAATAGTGTGGTAATTGAGTCTTCTGAAACCCAGGACAAGGAGGAACTCGATACATAGTGTCGAGTCTTCGAGAGTGAGGAGATGTGGTTAGAGGTGTTTCCCACATCCTTAACATGAGATCATGCAAGATCTCATGAATAGGTAAGGTAGCTGCCTCCTTGGGAGCTTTAGGGTACTGTAGGATTTCTAATTCCTTTGCCCTAGGCTCTTTTTCAGGAGCCACTGTGATGGAAAGACCGCAGGCCACATCTCAGATAAAGTCCTGAAAGGACATATCCTCTGATGGAGACATCCTACGCTGAGGAGAAGAAGAATCCTCAGGAAGAAGTACTCTGGTATCGGCAGAGCTTTCAGAGTCTTCAGATTCATCCGAGGATTCAAAGTATCTCCGATCAGGGTGATCATGCAAGGCACGGTACCGGTACCGATCGAAGTCGGCATCGGAGTGGTCCGGTACCGACTTATCGATGCCGGATAGACACACATGACTCGGTCCCAGTAGAATACCTGCCGATGTCGATGCAGTCGGTGCTGGTACCGGTTGAATTGTCTGAAGCGGTTTCAGGGGCATCGAGGCCATGAGAAGAGCCGCCAGACTGCGTTCAATAGCCAAGAATCTCTGGTCTATCGACGCTGCTGATGCTTGGGTATTGGTACCGGATGAAGCGGCTGGCATCCCAGAGCATGGCACCAGTAGTTTTGCCAAGGTTGAAGCCTCGAGAACATCCTGGAGCACTGTTAGTGCTTTGGAAGACGAAGCCTCCCACCGGGGCAATTTTGCTGGTGAAAGTCCCTCAAGGGCAACGTCAGAGGCATCTCGATGTCTAGAAGGAGATCTACCCTTTGAGGACCGGCTAGATTTATGTTTAGTTACCCGAGATCCATGGGAGGAAGACGAAGCCCTGGAAGATGTCAATGCCATGGAGGCTGCATCAGAGGGAAAAAGGGTGCTAAGTTTAGCAGTTCGGTTTTGCCAGCCCCTTTTCGACATCATCCCTCAGGCAACACACTCCGAAATAGAGTGGTCAGGACCTAAACATTTGAGGCACCACTCATGGGTGTAGGTGACGGAGATGGTACTGCCACACTTAGAACACTTTTTAAAACCCGAAGCGGGTTTTTCCATTTTGAAGGAAAAAGTTGGGCCTAGTGCCCAAAATGGCGCGTGACACCTGAAGAGAAAAATACTGGAAAGACTCCAGAAAGAAAGTTGGTTTTTTTAGAAAAAAAGAAAGAAGAACCGGCGGTACCGGTGTAGCGTCGAGGGAAGGCAGACGCGACTACAAAAAAGAAGAATAGAAGGGAATTTTTTCTGCGGTGACAGGATGTGCGACCTGTCGGCTCCACAGAAAACGAAGAACTGGAAAGGGACAGTTGGGAAAGGTGGGAAGGCAGCACGCAGGTGCTGTGGGATGCTCCCAAAAGCTTTCCTATTGGACGCTGAGGAGCGTTCCAGCGCAGGCTCCGTCGGTACCGACGATACCCATAGGTGAAGACTACATTCCTGCTTGTTCCTGGAGATAAGGACTTTTTACCTGAGCCCTTCCATGGGGGGAAAGGCAGCGATCTTCTTGGAGAGCCTGGCCTTCATCATGAACTCAGACTCCAACTCGGCGGCCTTTTCCATCATGAGTTTGCCAAAGAAGTTCTCCCCTTGGCATGGGACATTGACCAATTTGTCCTGTACCCATCGCTTGAGGTCGGAAGACTGTAGCCAGGCCTGGCGTCAGGTACAGATGTTCACTGCAGTTACTCTAGATGCCGACTTGAAGCCATCATAGGCTGCTCGTGAATTTGGAGTACTCACGGATGGCCTTGGACAGGTTCCTGAATTGCTGCAGGGGTTCCTCTGAGAGCCCAACTGGGAACCCAGTGAGTTCCTTTGCCAGGTCCCTCAGGTACATGCCCATGTACAGTTGGTAGGCCTGGATCTGGCCGATTAACATCAAAACCTGATAGCACTTTCTACTCGGAGGCACCGAGGAGTGCGCCTTCTGGCTTTTGAGCCGACGCATGGCCTTCTCCACACCCATGGAGTTGTGCGGCAGCTGTGACTTCTGGAAGCCTGGGCTCTAGTGGACCCAATACATCAAGTCAGGCCGCTTCCTCACCTCTGGCACCGATGCTGGTGTCTCCCACATATGGAGCATTAGCCATTCCAGGATGGGTGGGATGGGAACTGTGAGCGATTCCCTTGGAGGGGGCCTCATACTTGAGAATTTCTAATTCTTCTGTCTGCGGGTCCTCCTCAAATTCCATTGGGAATGCAAGGGCTTTTGACATATCCTACAAGAAGTCGAGGAATGCCATGTCCTCGAGTGGGGACCAACACTGAGGCTCTAAGGGTGGCAAGTCCGAGGGGACATCGTGGTGGCGTTGGGTGTCCGGGGACTCCTCATCCTCGGTCTTCCATTCCGAGTAGTTGGAGGAAGACTCAAGGGAAGGGTGGCTCACAGGCTCAAGGCAAGAGCCCTTCTCACGTCCCAAGGAGGCCCCATGGCTAGTGCCATGAGCGCTAGCCAGGGAAGATCTCGGTCCCATAGAGTGGGACCCAGAGCGAGACCTAGTTGAGGATCGACTTGGGGCCAAATGGTCTCAAGGATTGGCTTGGCTTCCGGGGAAGTCCTCGAAGTCAAGGGCCCAGTAGCACCGGACAGCAACGCCTGCTGCTGGTCCATGAGGGCAGTCAGACTGCACTCCAGGGCCGCCATCCTGGATTAGAGTCCAGAAGGTTCCGCAGCCATTGGTGTGGGCAATGAGAAACTCGGGTCTGGTGGCGGATCCCCTGAAGGGAAGTCCTCAATGAGGATAGGCTCTGGCGACCAAGACCGATCTGCGGTTGACTCCTTTTGGGTGATCTTGTTAGGCCACGCCTGCTCCAATCCCTCTGACAGCTGTCGAGGACTGTGGGACCTGGTCCGGGGCTTACCAGACCCATCAGAGCCATCCAGAGATGCTGCCTTTGAGGGTTTCTTCTTCTTCTTGTGTTCCCTCAAAGGAGACCCCCTTTCTGAAGGGCCACGGCATTGACCGGGGTCCATGGGGGCATCACGTGATTACGTGGCTTCAGAGCTGGGGACTCCGGGAAGAACTTGTAGTGCTGCTGCTGATGGCTCTTGAGGGCCTTGGTGGACATCTTTTTACATAGATTGCAAACCGTGGGGTTCGTGGTCCGGCCCTCGGCAGGGTAGGCAGCAGTCTTGTGTGTCGGTGAGGGACATTATCTTGGCACACTGATCACACTTCATAAAACCACTGGTAGCCATGGGGGGGAAAAGTTCCCCAGCAAAGTCAAAGACCTGCGGTGCTGCAAGTTGGAGAAAAAGGTACAAAAAGGAAGGAAAGAAAAAAGAAAAAAAATGAAGGGACACGAGACTCGATGTCAGGGTAGCGGGTTCGGCAACAGGAAGAGTACCGGTGCACACCAGAGAGTTTAAAATTCAGGTCAAGAAAAACAACTTCTTCCGGGGAAAAAGACAGATGTCCGACAGGCTCTGCGGAAAAAGGGAGACTGAGCAAGATGGCACCCTTGGGTGGGAAGGGTACCACACATGCAAGGTGGCATCTCCCAAAGGCCTGCTTTGAAAGTTGGGGAGATGTTTCGTCGAGGGCTCTGTCGGCACCAACGTCACCCATATGTGAGGACTGACTTCCTTCTTGTTCCTGGAGAACACTATTGTGTGATGGCTGAAAATTTCCCATCAACCAAAGCCTGGGAACATACTCTCTGCTGCGCCAACAATCAGCATCAGCAATCAAGCCTTTCGGATTGGTCTATGCCCCTTCAAATTACATGATACATATAGAGCCAAAATACTTTATAGTACAAAGGGTTACTAATGAACTTTATTTTAAATCTGTAAGAAAATCCCTTATTTAAACTTAATCCTATTGTGTAATTTAGTAAAGCAACAGTTACTGCAGATTTCTTCATCAATCCCTAAGAAAAGACACTTAATGAAAAAGAAAGAAAAGAAAGATAAAAGGAAAATGAAAAAATAAATTAGCAGCAGGTATGGGTATTTCATCAGTGCTTTGAGCTACAGCAATACTATTCTATTTGGAAGGGAGACGGCCCTTAATATTAAATTCCAACAAATCTTTTTTTTTCATACAAAAGATGTCTAACCCCACTTGGAAAGCGATGATCCAGTTCTTGAGCAGAGGTTTTTTGGTTGCCGCCTGTAGAACTCTTTGGTATGGTTCCTACCACAGCAGTGTTGGGAAGTGGCTGCAGTCGAGCAGGGCGTTGCATGTTTCCAGGTGCAGTCTTTAGTCGCCGAGAAGACAACTGTGAAATTTAATTTTAAAAAATGCACAAAATTCTCATAACTGCAGTTTTTAAAAACATTCCCCGTTGCCTTCTCTCTCCTCCCTCCCACCGCACTATCATTTGCATAAAACTCACACAATTTCTCAGTACTCTTCGTAACCTCCCTCCCCACTGAACTTTTCAATGCTTCTTTGGAGTCAGGAGTGGTCCCAGAGGACTGCAGAAAGATACATGTGGTCCCTTTACAAAAAGGTGGAAGTAAGGATGAGGTTGAAAACTACAGGCTGGTTATTCTAACCTCTGTGGTGAGTACATTACTGGAAAACCTGCTTAAACAGAGAATAGTGAGGTTTCTAGAGTCCAGTGGATTGCAGGATCTAAGGCAGCATGGGTTTACCAGAGGCAGACAAATCTGATTGATTTATTTGACTGGATGACCAGGGAGTTGGACCGAGGGAGAGCCCTAGATGTGGTGTACTCAGATTTCAGTAAAGCCTTTGACACCGTTCCGCACAGGTGACTTATAAAGAAACTAAGCACCCTAGGGGTGGATCCTAAAGTGACTGACTGGGTTAGAAATTGGTTGAGTGGCAGACGACAAAGGGTACAAGTAAATGAAGCTCACTCTGAGGAGAAGGATGCAACCAGTAGTGTGTTGCATGGATCTGTCCTTGGTTCGATTCTTTTTAACATTTTTGTTAGTGGTATTGCGGAAGGGCTGTCAGGAAAGGTTTGGCTCTTTGCGGATGATACCAAAATCTGCAATAGAGTAGACACCCAGGAAGGTGTAGATAACATGAGGAGGGATCTAGCTAAGCTTGAAGAATGGTCCAGAATTTGGCAGCTAGGATTTAATGCTAAAAAATGAAGAATCATGCATATGGGCTGCAAAAATCCAAGGAAGTGGTACAATGTAGGGGGTGAAGTACTACTGTCCACGAAGAAGAGTGGGATCTAGGCATGATTGTTTCTGATGATTTTAAAGTGGTTAAACAGGTAGAGAAGACGACAGCAAAAGCCAGAAGGATGCTTGGGTGCATAGGGAGAGGAATGGCCAGCAGGAGGGGATAATGCCTCTGAACAAGCCTCTGGTCTGACCTAACTTGAATTATTGTGTGCAATTCTGGAGACGGCACCTTCAAAAGGATACAAAACAGAATGGAATGGTGCAGAGGGTGGCTACTAAAATGGTTAGTGATCTTTGTTATAAATCATATGAGGACAGACTTAAGGATCTTAATATGTACACTTTAGAGGAAAGGCGGGATAGAGGTGATATGATTGAGATGTTTAAACACTTCCGTGGCATAAATGCACAGGGGGAGAGCCTCTTTCAATTGAAAGCAAGTTCTGCTACGAGGGGACATTGGGATGAGGGTGAAAGGGGAGAGATTCAAGGAGTGATATATGGAAATATGTCTTTACGGAGAGCATGGTGGATCCGTGGAATAGTCTCCCAGCGGAGGTGGTAGAGATGAGGACAGTAACTGAATTCAAAAAAGCATGGGACAAACACAGAGGATCTCTAAAAGAAAAAAAAGAGACTATAGTGGTTGATATGGAAGGTCAGAGTAGATAGGCCATATGATCCTTATGTGCCATCATGTTTCTGTTTCTCCTTCCTTCATTAGGTTATTTTAAAAAATCCCTCCCTCCTACCTTCCTTAAAAAAAACCAAAAAAAACACAACTCCTCCCCACTGTCCTCCCTCCTTCTTATCCCATCCATATTTCTTAAAAGAAAAAAAAACTCCCGCAGATCCCTGCTCTCTCTATATTCTATGAAAAGAAAAAAACCTGCAAGGATCCCCCCCTTCCCTCTTCATTCCAAATGAGCTGGAAGCTCAAGAACAAAAAAACAAGAGGAAATTGCCAATTCCAAAAACCTCAAATGAAAAATAGAAACCCAAACAGAATAGCAAATATATATTACTTTGAAAATTCATACGAAAAATATATGTCCATTCTCAGAACACTAATAAAAGGCTCAGGAAATACCCCACAGAATCCATCTTACAGACAGAGTTGCAAACAAAGAAATAAATAGCTAATTGAAACCTGGCTTTGTTTGCATTGCCTAACACTTCAGAAGTCATTAAATCTTGGGTGAACCTTGCGAAAGACATTGACACTTGATAACAAAATGTAAACAAGTGGATCTACTAAGAACATACACAACATATTTTAATTCTTGCAGAAACAAAAGCAATCCCCCCTAGCTCCTGGCAACTTGCAAACACTTTGCTAAGAAATAAAACTCAGAGGTCTATTCAATAACATCCATGCTGGCAGGCAGAAACATCTAAAGTGAAAATGGGCACGTAATATACCAGATTCCAAAACCACAGAGATAGACATGTCCGCGGTTCCGGAATTAGGGAGATATACGTTTCTGGTGCGGCACAAACTACACGTTTGTGGAAATACGGGCCCTCACTGCTGTAAAGGGACACGGGTAAATGCAGCAAATGGTCTGCACGTCCCCGTGGCTGCCGTATTTCGAAAAGATAGATGTTTGCGATGCTTCCCACCCCTGTGCAGCCATGACTCCGCAGGCAAAATGTACCTCCCCTAAGCTGATGCTCACACTGACAGTGTTGTGCTGATGAAACAGATAAGGTCATGCAACCCAGACTATATATACACTAGTCTGTTGCATGCCCATAATACTACAAGGTTATCTAAGTGCATCACAGCTATTGTAAAGGCAAGTGGAAAGTGAGATGTTTGTCCTGACAGACCCTACAGCAAAACATACATGGTATTTGTTAGAAACACAGAAACATGACGGCAGAAAAAGACCACATGGCATATCTAGTCTGCTCTTCCATATCAACTACAATAGTCCCCTTTTTACCTTTAGATATCATCTGTGTTTGTCCCATGCTTCTTTGAATTCAAATACTGTCCTCATGTCCACCACCTCCACTGGGAGACTATTCCACGCATCTACCACTCTTTTTGTTAAGAAATAGTTTATCCCCTTTCACTCCCAATCTATGTCCCCTTGCAGCAGTGCTTGCCTTCAATTGAACGACACTGCTGTACATTTATGCATGGAGGTATTTAAATGTCTCTATCATATTGCCCCTATACAGAGTAGCATAGTATAGGACGGCAGATAAAGACCATCATGGTCCATCTAGTCTGCCCAGCAAAGTGGCAAGAGTAGGTGCACCTCCCACTCCATGCAATTCATCCCTTCCCATTCCTTTGTTTAGGAGTGTACCCACCGCTCCATGCAGGTCACCCCTATTTGTTGAGATATCAGAGACAGTTAAGGCTGGGGAGCTGATGGCCTCACTGTCAATGGGTACCTGGAAGGCCTATTGGTGAGCCTGGGGCAGGTTGGAGAGCTTTGCCAAGCAGAAGGGAGCCAGCCTCATGCATTGAGTTACACCGAGGCTCTTGCTCGAGTTCCTGACATGCACCCAAGCAGAGGGAACCATATTAGAATGCCAGGATAATGATGGTGGAGATGGCATTTTTCCTGAAGGTTAAGGGCCTAAGGGACATAATAAAGGAGTTCATAGTGAAGAAGGCAATGGGAGTGCTGGGTCAGGGAGGCTGGACGGTCACCCTGCTCATGCTAACGGGGGCTTTGCTACGGGCAGCATCAGTCACTACAGACAAGTTTGAGGAGTCACTCGTCAGGCTAACGACACTGTTGGTTTTTTGCGGCATTCCATATGAGTGAGAGCCCTGCCCCGGTCCACAACGGACACGTCAGGCAGAGACATGCTGATAGGGGATGCAGCGGTAGTTGGGGACAGGTTGCACCTGTTCCTGGCTCAGTCCAAGATGGACAGGCTTAGGAAGGGAAAGATGGTGTGGCTGAATGCCACATCTGTGCAGGACCTGTGTCTGGCTGCAGCCTTGCAAGAGTACCTATGGGTGCGCACATCTGTGGGTGGACCCTTGTTGCAACATGGTGATGGGTCCTGCATATCACAATACCAGTTCATGGCCACATAGCTGAGGGCAGTAGCTGAGGCCGGCTTTGAGCTCACGGGGCTTACACTATACTCCTTTTGAATAGGGGTGGCTACTGCAGCCCACAACTTGAGCTTGGGGGAGGAACATAGAAACATAGAAACATGATGACAGAAAAAGACCACGTGGCCTATCTAGTCTGTCCTTCCATAACAACAACTACAACAGTCCACTTTTTACCTTTAGAGATCCTCTGTGTTGGTCCCATGCTTTTTTGAATTCAGTTACTGTCCTCATCTCTACCACCTCCACTGGGAGACTATTCCATGGATCCACTACTCTTTCTGTAAAGAAATATTTCCGCATATCACTCCTGAATCTATCTCCCTTCACCCTCATCCCATGTCCCCTCGTAGCAGAACTTGCTTTCAATAGAAAGAGGCTCGCTCCCTGAACATTTATGCCATGGAGGTATTTAAACATCTCAATCATATCACCTCTATCCCGCCTTTCCTCTAAGGTGTACATATTAAGATCCTTAAGTCTGTCCTCATATGCTTTATAATGAAGCCCATTAATCATTTTAGTAGCAACCCTCTGCACCGACTCCATCCTGTTCACATCCTTTTGAAGGTGCGGTCTCCAGAATTGCACACCATACTGCAAATGAGGTCGCACCAAAGACTTATACAGAGGCATTATCACCTCCTTTTTTCTGCTAGCCATTCCTCTCCGTATGCACCCAAGCATCCTTCTAGCTTTTGCCGTCGCCTTTTCTACCTGTTTAGCTACTTTAAGATCATCAGACACAACCACGCCTAGGTCCCGCTCTTCTTTAGTGGACAAAAGTACTTCACCTCCTATACTGTATTGCTCCCTTGGATTGCTGCAGCCCAAATGCATGACCTTACATTTTTTAACATTAAATCCCAGCTGCCAAATTCTAGACCATTCTTCAAGCTTAGCTAGATCCCTCCTCATGTTATCTACACCTTCCTGGGTGTCTACTCTATTGCAGATTTTGGTATCATCCGCAAAGAGGCAAACCTTACCCGACAGCCCTTCCGCTATATCACTAACAAAGATGTTAAAAAGAATCGGACCAAGGACAGATCCCTGGGGCACACCACTGGTAACATCCTTCTCCTCAGAGTGAGTTCCATTTACTTGTACTCTTTGTCGCCTCCCACCCAACCAATTTCTAACCCAAGCAGTAACTTTAGGGTCCATCCCTAGGGTGCTCAGTTTGTTTATAAGTCGCCTGTGAGGGACAGTGTCAAAGGCTTTACTGAAATCTAAATACACCACATCTAGAGCTCTCCCTCGGTCCAACTCCCTGGTCACCCAGTCAAAGAAATCAAGCAGATTTGTCTGACAAGACCTGCCTCTGGTGAATCCATGCTGCCTCGGATCCTGTAATCCGCTGGACTCCAGAAACCTCACTATTTTCTCTTTCAGCAGCGTTTCCAATAATTTACTCACCACCGAAGTTAAACTAACCGGCCTGTAGTTTTCAACCACATCCTTACTTCCGCTTTTGTGTAAAGGCACCACATGAGCCTCTCTCCAGTCCTTTGGCACCACTCCCGACAGATATGGGGCATTGGGAGATGGGAGTCAAATAGGTGCAAGCTTTACATCAGGCAGTAAGGTGGATTGCTAACGCCCATTAGGTCACAGAGCGAAGTCCGTTTGGATCATAGGGCATTTTTATATCTACTGGGCAAGACAAAGGACGGTCGGTAGGCATTTCGGACAGCAGCTCAGCTTCCACCCTGACAGTTTTCACATACATTGGATGGGAAAGAGGGGGGTGCAGTGGGACCAGTTGTGGCCGTCTTCGAGGCAGTTGGCCACCAGACGCTGTAGTCCTGCACTTGGGGAGTAATGACCTCATGTCCACCTAGGGCATGGACCTAATCATCATCAAAATGAAGGCGGATGTAGCCTGGCTGTGGGCCAGGTTTGGGTCATCTGGTCCCTTCATCCCCCACCAACATTGGCGGAGGGCAGAATGGCTGAAGGATATTGAGAAGAGTAGGCGGGAAATGAACAAAGAAATCATGAGTTTCATGCAGGCGTTGAGGGGTTATAGTCGTAGAACACAATGGCAGTCGCTGGCGGGGTGACTGTCTATATGGGGGGTGGAGTCCATTTAAATGAGATTTAAATGAGAGGGCATGCAGTGAGTCATCGTTTCGGTACTCATTATAGGGTGAGTCGGGCTGTGAACCTCCTGGTGGCAGGACCTCACCCAGAAGAGGAGGGGAGGACTTGTCACAGAAAATGGGGAGGGGACCCAGGTACTGATACGGGGTGCAAGGGCCCGCTGACAGGGGGGCCAGGTACCAGAACCAAGGGGTGCTTGGCCCCAGTCACCAGGAGCATAGAAAGGGGGGCACCCCGGATACCCGCATGGAGCGGCAGGTGAAACATGAGAGGCGGGGAGGAGTGTGTGGTACCCCTCCGGGTAATTGGATTAGCCATTGTTTTTCTAACATTGATAATACTGTTAAGACTGTTAACGTTGTTAAGCTCATATGTACAAATTATAATTATGATGGTTGTTGTATCCGCATGTTGTGGCTGACTTGATACACTAATAAAGAGTTGAAAAGATGAAGCGGGTCTGTTTTCTGCACGTGTGCGGATGGGAGAGAGGGAATGGCTGGAAAAGGGGGTTGGACAGGGAGAAGGAAGGGGCCGGAAGCCACTCCGGTGTGCCCAGGTTATGCTCTCTAATTTTGCAGCTTCCCCTTCTTTGAAAAAGGTTTGTTTGTTCATTAATACTCTAAGTATTTAAAGGTCTGTATCATATCTCCCCTGTCCCTCCTCTCCTCTAGAGTATACATATCTAGGTCTTCAAGTCTCTTCTCATAAGTCTTCTGATTTGGTCTCCAAAACTGAACACAATATTCCAAGTGAGGCCTCACCAGCGACTTGTACAGGGAAATTAGTACCTCTTCCTTTCTGCTAATTCCTCTTTGTATGCAACCCAGCATCCTTCTGGCTTTGACCACTGCATTGTCACACTGTTTCGCCACCTTGAGATCCTCAAAAACAATCACTCCAAGGTCCTTATCCTGGCCCGTGCACACCAACCTCTCGCCCCCTTTTGCATACAATTCCCATGGCTTTCTGCATCCCAAGTGAATGACATTGCACTTCTTCACATTAAAATTTTAACTGCCAAGCATTAGACCATTCTTCCAGCTTTTGTAGATCTTTCCTCATGTTATCCACTCTGTTACAAATTTTCGTGTCATTTGCAAAAAGACAGAATTTTCCATTCAGCCCTTCGGCAATATCACTCACAGATACATTGAACAGTACCGGTCCCAGGACCGATCCCTGTGGCATGCCACTAATCACCTTCCTTTCATCCAAGTGAGTTCCGTTTACCATCACCTTCTGTCGTCTGTCAGTCAACCAATTTCTGATCCAGTTCACCACCTTGGGACCAAGCCCCAGGTTGTTTAGTTTATTGATAAGCCTCCAATGAGGAACAGTATCCAAGGCTTTGCTGAAATCTAGGTAGATCACATCCACCGCATGCTCTTGATCTAGTTCTCTTGCCCTATCCCGCCTTTCCTCTAAAGTAAACATATTAAGATCTTTAAGTCTGTCCTCATATGCTTCATAACAAAGACCACTAACCATTTTAGTAGCCACCCTCTGTACTGACTCAATCCTGTTTATATCCTTTTGAAGGTGTGGTCTCCAGAATTGCACACTATACTCCAAATGAGGCCACACCAAAGACTTATACAGAGGTACTATCACCTCCTTTTTTCTGCTAGCCATTCCTCTCCGTATACACCCAAGCATTCTTCTAGCTTTTACAGTCGTCTTTTCTACCTGATTAACTACTTTAAGATCGTCAAGTCCTGCTCTTCTTTTGGGGACACAAGTACTTCATCCCCTACACTGTACCGCTCCTTTGGATTTTTGCAGCCCAAATGCATGACCCTGCATTTTTTAGCATTAAATTTCAGCTGCCAAATTCTAGACCATTCTTCAAGCTTAGCTAGATCCCTCCTCATGTTATCTGCTCCTTCCTGGGTATCTACTCAATTGGAAATTTGGTATCATCTGCAAACAAGCAAACCTTACCCAACAGCCCTTCCGCAGTATCACTAACAAAAATGTTAAAAAGAATCAAATCAAGGACAGACCCCTGCAGCACACTACTGGTAACCTCTTTCACCTCAAGAGTGAGCTCCATCTACCTGTACCCTTTGTCGCCTCAGATTCAACCAATTTCTAACTCAATCAGTAACTTTACAGTCCATCAGATGTGCTCTACGACTATCCCCCCCCCCCCCCCCCAGCACTTGCAGTTTGTGGAACAGTGTCAAAGGCTTTACTGAAATCTAAATACACCTTAGTTATTCTTTCAGGGTACATTGCTGAAAACTGTTTGCAGTGCTAAGAATGGGTCTGTACAGCTACATGTCAAAACATATCCCTGTCATCCACTGGAAACAATCAGGATGAGAACATGCAACAGTGCAAACATCAGAAACACACGTCCAAAAGCACCATCATCTGTCCTAACGAATGTGCACAATGCTAGAGCCCTCTGATGGGGCATTTGGATATGTATTAGTGCTGTTTGCACCGCAACCTGCCCCCACTCTGAGGGCCCCCCACCATTGACAAGGACATGCCTTGCTATGTTGCTGCAGAGCAGATGTACAGAAGTTACTACCCATTCACACTGGCACCTGGTGATACTGTGGTCAGCCCTACGGTCTAGGTACTAGCCAGGCATACAAGTCCCTCCAGAGCTGCAGATCAGCACACCAAGGCCACCCCTGAAGTCCTCATATCGCACACACACACTCTTGCTTGCGGTCACAAATAACATACCCCTGCCAAAACCATGCCCTGTACCTATAAACAACTGCTGGCAAAACATGATAGCAGTGCATCTCAGGACCACACTTCCCAGCCAAACACGCATTTGCTCCATACTAACTCACATACCCATCCCCACATCCACATTCCCATTTCTCTGAACACAGGAATTGGTAGGGAAGCCTAGAATAACTCCTTTAACACAAAAGCCTCCCCACTACCCCTCCTACTCCCCTACACATCATTACAAATGTAAATAAGTTCTTGTTGCTTTAATCATAAACATGTTGTTCTACTTATTTATATCCACCCAATTAACCTGTACAGCACAGTTACTTACCTGTAACAGGTGATCTCTGGGAACAGCAGGAATAAGTCTTCACATATGGGTACGTCGGTACCAACGGAGCCTGCGCGGGAACGCTCCCCAGCGTCCAATCAGAAAGCTTTTGGGAGCATCCCACAGCGCCTGCGTGCTGCCTTCCCGCCTTTCCAAATGTCTCTCAGTTGAGTTTTATAGCCGAGACAAAGAGGGAGAGAGAGGGAAAGGAAGAGAGATAGAGAGAGACAACTCCTAGGGGAGGTGGGTGGGTTGTGAAGACTTATTCCTGCTGTTCCCAGAGATCACCTGTTACAGGTAAGTAACTGTGCTATCTCCAGGAACAAGCAGGAATGAGTCTTCACATATGGGGACTCCCTAGCTTTTGATGCCAGGGAAAGCGCCCAGAAGTTGTGTGACCCTGGGACAGGGCTGCACTTCCCCACCTGGATCTCTGGCATCCCCTGAGGGATGGTGGGTAGGAGTTGATTAAGTATGGAACAGGTGTTTGAGAACAGCCTGACCAAACAAGGCATCCCGGCGGGAGTCCTTGTCTAAGCAGTAATGGGCTGTGAAGGTATGAGCCGAGGCCCAAGTGGCTGCTCGACAGATGTCATCGATAGACACAGAGTTCAGATGAGCCATTGAGGCTGCCATGGCTCTCACATTGTGAGCTGTGACATGGCCCTCCAGAGAAATGTTATTGCTCTGATAGGTGAAAGAAATACATTGGGCAATCCAGTTGAAAAGAGTTCTCTTGGAGACTGGTTGTCCCAAATGAGAAGGATCAAAAGCAACAAAGAGTTGGGAAGACTTTCTATGTTGCTGTGTCCTCTGTAAGTAAAAAGCCAGAGCTCTTTTACAGTCCAGGGTATGAAGATTCCTCTCTGCAGGTGATGCATGAGGCCCTGGAAAAAAGACAGGTAGGTAGACCTCTTGGTTGAGGTGAAAAGGCGAGACCACCTTAGGCATAAAATGTGGATTAGTCCTAAGGACCACCTTGTCATGATGGAATCTTGTATAAGGTGGATTAGCTACCAGTGCTTGCAATTCACTGATGCGGCGTGCTGATGTGATTGCAATGAGAAAGATAACCTTCCAAGAAAGGTATTTCAAGGAGGTCGTAGCTAAAGGTTCAAAAGGCGGCTTCATAAGCTGACCAAGAACCAAATTTAAGTCCCATGCCACCGGTGGTGGTCTAATGGGAGGCTTTGTTAAAAGGAGGCCTCTCATGAACCTTGCTACAAGGGGATGAGAGGAAACAGGTTGTCCATTTAGAGGCTTGAGTGAAGCTGCAATAGCACTCAGATGGACTCTTACTGAATGTCTTAAGGCCTGCATTAGACAGATGCAGGAGATATTCCAGCAAGGATTCCAGAGGTATGGCACGGGGGTTAAGACCCTTTTCAGAAGACCAGATGGTAAACCTTTTCCACTTGAAGGCGTAAGAACGTCTAGTGGAAGGTTTTCTGGAAGCTTGAAGAACATCTTTCACTTGCTGAGAAAGAGGAAGATCCTGGAGATCTAGGCCTTCAGCAACCAAGCCCTGAGATGCAGAGACTGGGGATTGGGATGCCACAACTTTCCGTCCTCCTGAGAAAGGAGGTCTGGAGCAGACCCTAACTCTAGGGAGGGAGCTTGAGAGAGATGTAGAAACAGAGGGTACCACACTTGCCGTGGCCAATGTGGAGCTATGAGAATCATGTGGCCTCTGTCTCTCTGAAGCTTGAACAGGGTTTTGGGAATTAGGGGAATGGGTGGAAAGGCATACAGGAAGTCCTGACCCCAGTGAAGGAGGAAAGCATCCCTTGCCTGAGCCCCCTGAGCCAGCGTTCTGGAACAGAACCGGGGAAGTTTGGCATTCCATGGACTTGCAAAGAGGTCTATGTCCGGGGTTCCCCAAATTTGAAAAATTTTGGACACCTGGTCCATTTGTAGGGACCACTCGTGTGGAAGCAGAACTCGATTGAGAGTCTGCCCAAGAATTTTGAACCCCTGGAAGATAGACTGCCAGAAGATGAATGTGATGCTCTCTGGCGAGGGCCCACAGTCGCAGAGCTTCGTTGCAAAGCGACAGAGAGCCAGTTCCTCCCTGCTTGTTAATGTAGAACATGGCCACCTGATTGTCCGTGTGGACAAGGACTGTCTTGTGGCTGAGCAGGGTGTGGAAAACTCGTAGAGCAAGGAAGATTGCTCTGAGTTCCAAGAGATTGATGTGGAGACAAGTCTCCTGTGGGGACCAGATGCCCTGGGTGGAGAGGTCCTGAAGATGAGCTCCCTAGCTCATTGGAGAAGCATCTGTTGTAAAAGTTGCCTGAGGTAGAGGCTGTTGAAAAGGACACCCCAGCAAGAGGTTCTGAGGGGACTTCCACCACTGGAGGGACAAAATGAGGCGACTTGTGTTTGCTATTTTGTCTGACAGGCAGCCTAATGCCTGGGTCCATTGGGTGGATAAAGTCCACTGAGCTGCTCTCATGTGAAGGCGAGCATATGGTACCACATGAACAGTGGAAGCCATGTGGCCTAGCAACTGTAACATCTCTCGAGCAATGAATAGGGGTTTCAACTCTGCTTGAGAAGCTAACTGCATCAAGCGAAGGCAACGGACCTGGGGAAGAAAGGCCCTTGCCTTTGTGGTATCCAGCAGTGCCCCTATGAACTCCAGGGACTGAGTAGGGATCAAATTGGATTTTGGGATGTTTATTACCAGCCCTAAGTATTGAAGGATATGCATTGTGCAGGTTAGAGCAGTCCTGGTCTCTGATTGAGTGGGAGCTCGAATGAGCCAGTCGTCCAGGTAGGGGAAGACAAATATTCCCAGGGTGCGCAGAAAAGCAGCAACCACTGCCATGCATTTTGTGAACACCCTTGGTGCAGAGGCCAGGCCAAAGGGGAGCACTCTGTATTGATAGTGCTTCTCCTGGAAAAGGAACCGAAGGAACCTTCTGTGAGTTGGATGGATGAGAACATGAGTGTACGCATCCTTGAGATCTAGAGAACAAAGCAAATCCTGACTCTGAAGGTATGGCAGCAGAGTTCCTAGAGAAACCATCTTGAATTTTTTTTTTTTTGACTAGGAATCTGTTCAGTTCTCCGAGATCTAAAATGGGTCTGAAGCAATGTTCCCTCTAATTTTCTGTAGGCTGTGTGCGCATAAAATATCGGCTGTGTGCAGCTTTTGAAGGAAGGTTAAATTTTTGTGCGCCACATAATGACACTCGGAGTTATATACTTTAAAATTTGACTACACGTCAGAATACAGTATGTACCCCACATTGATTTTAATCAAATTAAATGAAATTAGATGATTACTAAATTAAGAGGGAAATTTCTAGTAATTACAATCATAACTTTTAAATTTTAAGACGTCTGTGTTGTTTTCTATCAGAATCAGAGCTATAATTTTTGTGCGCTCTGTTGTAAAGTATGTGCGCTCGCTCGGCGAGGTGTGTGCGCGCGCACACGCGCACAGCTTAGAGGGAACAGTGGTCTGAAGCCCCCTGTTTTCTTTGGGATAAGAAAATAGGGGGAGTAGAACCCTGTGCCCTGTTGATGAGAGGGCACTTCCTCTACTGCCCCTTGGGCTAGAAGAGTGGCAACCTCCTGCTCTAATAGGCTGAGGAGGGAGGTTGGAGAATTGAACTGGTGCACTCTTGTGAGAGGGGGCAAGCTGGAAAAATGACGTTTGTACCCCTCTCTTATGATGGAGAGTGTCCACTGCTCTGCTGTGATTTTTCCCCATCTGGGAGCAAAGTGACATAGCCTTCCTGGAATGGTGGAGGGCTCTGGTCCTTCTAGAGCCAGGAAGGCTAAGTTCTCTAGCAGAAAGTCAAAGGCCCTGAGGGGGCTGAGACTGCTGGGCTGGAGCAGGCCTCGCAGCCTTTGCCTTGGTCTGTTTGGAGGATTGCTGACGTTTGGAAGGGAACTGAGCTGCAGAAGATGCTCTCTGACTATAAGCAGGATAGGATCTTCCCTTTTTTGAAAAAGGTGTTTTCTTGAACAACCTTTTCTTAGCAGGAGCAGCTGAAGATTTGGATAGTCTATCCAAAGCATAATTTTCAGCATCCATCCGATTGGCTTTTGCTTGCCAATCTTTACCAAATAGATTTTCACCTGTACAAGGGATATTTCCCAATTCATCTTGGACCCAGGTCTCCAAATCAGATGCTTGAAGCCAAGCTATCCTACATGCTCCTATAGCTATAGCTGAGGCTCTGCTTACGCATTCAAAGGAATCGAAAGCTGCACGGTTGGAGAATTTGGAGATATCCTGGGCATGTTTGAGCCCAGAGAGAAATTCTTGCCTTTTATTGTCAGACATAAAAGGACTTAAAGTTTGCAAATGGTCAGTGACTTCTTTTAAGAACATGCCCATGTAAAGACTATAAGAATTAATTCTCGCAGCAAGCATGGAAGCTTGGAAGACTCTTCTACCAAAAGCATCCAGGGTTCTACATTCACGTCCCGGAGGATTAGAGGCATGTCTCTTGGCACTTCTAATCTTTTTCATTGCAGACTCAACCACAATAGAGTGGTGAGGATGCTGGGTTTTATGAAAACCAGGACAAGGAGGGACACGATACATGGTGTCCAACCTGCGAGAATGAAGAGAGGTGGTTAGAGGTGCTTCCCACATCCTTAACATGAGATCATATAGAATCTCATGAATAGGCAAGGTAGCTGCCTCTTTAGGAGTTTTAGGATATTGTAGAATATCTAACTCCTTAGCTCTAGGCTCTGACTCTGGGGCTACTGTAATAGAGAGACCCCGAGCCACCTCTCTGATAAAGTCCTGAAAAGACAAGTCTTCTGGAGGAGACATCCTTCGTTTAGGAGAGGACTCCTCCTGTGGAAGAAGCATCACTGCATTGACAGACCTTTCAGAATCCTCAGAGTCATCAGAGGAATCGAAGTATCGTCTGTAGGGATGCTCTTGCAAAGCCCGATATCTGTACCGACCGAGGTCGGTATCGGGAATCATCGGTACCGGGGTATCGGTACCGGAAGGCTACAGAGGGCAGGGTACCGGCATGGCTGACACCGATGCCGATGTCGACACCACCGGTACCGGGATCGGTACCGATGGCGATACCGGAGCCGGTACCTGCGGAGTAGTCTGTTGCGGTACCATGGGCGTTGATGCCACAAGGAAAGCCGCCAGACTGCGTTCCATGGACAGAATCCTCTGATCCATCGACGCTGCCAATGCATGGAAGTCGGTACCAGTGGAGGCCACCGGTACCCCAGAGCATGGCACCAGGAGATCTGTTGAGGCCACGCCATCTAGATCGTCCTGGAACCCCGATGATGATGCTTTAGAAGCCGAAGCCTCCCGCCGGGGTAATTTTGCCGGTGCAGAATCCTCGAGGGCAAGGCCAGAGGCATCTCGATGCTTAGAAGGAGATTTGCCCTTCGAGGATCGGCTGGATTTATGTTTAGCTACCTGAGATCCATGTGAGGAAGAAGCAGCCCTGGAAGACGTCGATGCCACTGAAGCCGCATCAGAGGGAAACAGGGTACTGAGCTTGGCAGCTCAGTTCTGTCGACCTCTCTTAGACATCATGGAACAGGACACACAATCTTTAATGGAATGGTCAGGGCCTAAACATTTGAGACACCTGTCATGGGTGTCGGTGACAGATATAGTACCGCCACATTTTGTGCACTTCTTAAAACCTGAAGCAGGTTTTTCCAAATTTAAGGAAAAAGGTTTTGGGCCTAAGGCCCAAAACTGAAGTACACCTGAAGGAAAACTAGAAGGTCTTTCTTTTTTTTAAGAAAGAAATAAGAACCGGCGGTACCGACGGTAGCGTCGAGGAAGGCAGACGCGTACAGAAAAGAAATAAGAAAAAAATAAGGAAATTCTTCTGCGGTGACAGGAACACGACCTGCTGGCTCCGCGGAAAAAGAACAACTGAGGAGAGACAGTTGGAAAGGCGGGAAGGCAGCACGCAGGCGCTGTGGGATGCTCCCAAAAGCTTTCTGATTGGACGCTGGGGAGCGTTCCCGCGCAGGCTCCGTCGGTACCAACGTACCCATATGTGAAGACTCATTCTGGCTTGTTCCTGGAGATATAGATAATCCCCCCACTCACATTCAATGTTCTATGTAAAGCCACGTTGGCCTGTTGTGTTATGTAAACCACTCTGACTCTTAGGGGCTTGTTTACAAAGCTGCGGTAGCAGTTCGCGATCGTTATCGGAGCAGCGGCCCCATTGAAATGCCAGGGTCATATCCAGCCACTAGCACTGAATATCCGGGTTGGCTGATTTAGATAACAGGTTATCCTTAACTGAGTAAAGCTAGGCCAACCTTTTCTTTTTTTTTCTCCCGGCTTAACTTTAGCCAGTTACGCATAACCTGACTATCTGAATACTACAGCTAGCCAGTTACCTTTGGGTGCTGTCCCCGCACTAGCCTGCTAGCATTGGGAGTTCAGGGTGGCATAGTTAGTGCCTCTGAATAGCCCAGGGAGCGGCATTTAAGCACTCTGCAGGTCCGCCAATATGCCTTTTCATATCAACCCCTTTATTTTTTGATTGCTGCTTTACTCCTTTGGGTTACAGCTGAATTGGAACCAGTCCAAATTGGGCTATGATGCCCATAAACCTTCCTTTATGACTACCTAGGAAATCCTGCCTATTTTCTAACCTCTCACTTTGCCCAAATATTGTAGAGATGGTCCTTGACCAGTGGCAAGACCATTGCCAAAGTAAACGGCACACTGAGTCCCACTCTGACACCTTCTCAGAGTCCCTTCTTTTTCCTGTCTCTTTAGTTCTCCACACACCTCTCCCCTTCCTATGTCCCCATCCCAGCACGTCTAATCTGTTGTTATTGTGACAAGGAAGAGCGGAGGCACCAGCTATGCAGCAGGACAAGTCCCTGATCAGCTGACTGATCTCTGTAGTGCTCTGTATTTATAAAATCCTGCAGGTTCAAACAGTTGATAAGTGAACTGCACCAGACAGAGAGGGAAAGCCGAAGAGAGTGGCATTTCCTTACATAGCCTAGCCAATCTATAGCAAAGGCAGATCTCTTGAATCCTTTGGAGGGGGGCAAGGAGGGGAATAATCCCAGAAGAACCATTAGCTCACTCAGGTGGTTTGGGGACAGGGGAAGGCCAGGAGGGACTGTTCGTCCTCAAAAAGGTGACCTAAAGGGAACATTTACTCACTCGGGGGTTAGAGTGACTGTGGCCCACATTTATTCTTCTTTTATTTCTCCTGCCCCCCTTTAAGAGACTAACACTGCTGCTGGTAACGTGTCAGTAACACCAGTGTGACTTTATCACGATACAGTGGAAACTCTGAAAAGCAGCAGAGGAGTGTCGCATTCTCTCTCAGAGGCTTGGTTCCTCCCGACTAGTATTCACAGACCACAGCTCTCTCTAAATCTCAATACACGTTTACTGTACCTTGAGTCTTATTAGTAGTTGTCGCCTCTGAGTGATAGCCAAGACCTCCTCTCCATCAACGTATATGAACATTGCAGTACCCCCAGCCCTCATTGAGCCCCACAACAAAAGCCAAGCCCAGAAATCAAACAGTGGTACATTATACTGCTTCTGAGTCATCAGGCCAAACATAATCTTTGCTAATATTTATAATAAATAAGCATATTTCTGTACAGTGCCTTGAAAAATACATTCTTTAGTGTAAATAAATGACTGTATGATGATTTTCTCCCATGAATGCTATAAGCAAACTCCTGCAACTCATTGTTCTTGCCTGGCCCTGGTAGTCTGAGAGACTGTTAAGATTCAGGTCTTACTTAAATCACAGATGTCACTGTGGTGCCAAGACACACCTTGGCAGATGAGGAGACCCACAGAAACTCAGGAAGATCCGAGTAGCTGAAGTAAATACTAAAGGTTCATGAGCCTGTTTTGATACAGGGTAAAAGGTCAAGTGACTGGAGAGATGGACCAGGTAGAAAGGAAAAGCGAGACTGAAGACAGACTAAGGTAAAGGTTCAATGGTATTCAGGTTCCTTTAGGACTTTCGGAGTGTCAGCAGGTCTCTAAATGGCTACCTCAGAGATAGGAGGCCAAAACTCTAGCAGGAAGGCCTACTACTAGTGGAAGCCACATGAAGCCAGCGTTCATTCATTCTCTGGCCCAGGAAAAACCAGCTGATGAGCACTCATTCTCTATGAGAAGAGACCACCCTTGAGAAGTCACCATATGTATACAGAGAACTAGAACACATAGAAACATAGAAACATGATGACAGAAAAAGACCACAAGGCCCATCTAGTCTGTCCTTCCATAACAACAACTACAACAGTCCACTTTTTACCTTTAGAGATCCTCTGTGTTGGTCCCATGCTTTTTTGAATTCAGTTACTGTCCTCATCTCTACCACCTCCACTGGGAGACTATTCCACGGATCCACTACTCTTTCCGTAAAGAAATATTTCCGCATATCACTCCTGAATCTATCTCCCTTCACCCTCATCCCATGTCCCCTCGTCGCAGAACTTGCTTTCAATTGAAAGAGGCTCTCTCCCTGAACATTTATGCCACGGAGGTATTTAAACATCTCAATCATATCACCTCTATCCCGCCTTTCCTCTAAGTTGTACATATTAAGATCCTTAAGTCTGTCCTCATATGCTTTATAATGAAGACTACTAATCATCTTAGTAGCAACCCTCTGCACCGACTCCATCCTGTTCACATCCTTTTGAAGGTGCGGTCTCCAGAATTGCACACCATACTCCAAATGAGGTCGCACCAAAGACTTATACAGAGGCATTATCACCTCCTTTTTTCTGCTAGCCATTCCTCTCCGTATGCACCCAAGCATCCTTCTAGCTTTTGCCGTCGCCTTTTCTACCTGTTTAGCTACTTTAAGATCATCGGACACAACTACGCCTAGGTCCCGCTCTTCTTTAGTGGACAAAAGTACTTCACCTCCTATGCTGTATTGCTCCCTTGGATTGCTGCAGCCCAAATGCATGACCTTACATTTTTTAACATTAAATCCCAGCTGCCAAATTCTAGACCATTCTTCAAGCTTAGCTAGATCCCTCCTCATGTTATCTACACCTTCCTGGGTGTCTACTTTATTGCAGATTTTGGTATCATCCGCAAAGAGGCAAACCTTACCAGACAGCCCTTCCGCTATATCACTAACAAAGATGTTAAAAAGAATCGGACCAAGGACAGATCCCTGGGGCACACCACTGTTAACATCCTTCTCCTCAGAGTGAGCTCCATTTACTTGTACTCTTTGTCGCCTCCCACCCAACCAATTTCTAACCCAAGCAGTAACTTTAGGGTCCATCCCTAGGGTGCTCAGTTTGTTTATAAGTCGCCTGTGAGGAACAGTGTCAAAGGCTTTACTGAAATCTAAATACACCACATCTAGAGCTCTCCCTCGGTCCAACTCCCTGGTCACCCAGTCAAAGAAATCAATCAGATTTGTCTGACAAGACCTGCCTCTGGTGAATCCATGCTGCCTCGGATCCTGTAATCCGCTGGACTCCAGAAACCTCACTATTTTCTCTTTCAACAGCGTTTCCATTAATTTACTCACCACCAAAGTTAAACTAACCGGCCTGTAGTTTTCAACCACATCCTTACTTCCGCTTTTGTGTAAAGGCACCACATGAGCCTCTCTCCAGTCCTTTGGCACCACTCCCGACTCCAACGAGGCATTGAAAAGGTCAGTCAGTGGAGTTGCTAGAACGTCCCCAAGTTCCCTCAGTATTCTAGGGTGTATCCCATCCGGTCCCATCGCTTTGTCTACTTTAAGTTGAGCTAGTTTCTCTCGAACACAGTCTTCTGAAAATTGTTCAAGATGTCCCTCGCTTCTGTTCTTATTTGTGGGTGATTTCTGAGGTCCTGCTCCTGGTTCTTCATCTGTGAACACAGAACAAAAATATTTGTTAAGCAATTCCGCTTTATCCTTATCAGCTTCTACATATTCCCCCCCTGTACCCTTGAGTCTGACAATACCACTTTTGCCCTTCCTCTTCTCACTAATATATCTGAAAAATGTCTTATCTCCCCATTTTATTGCATTGGCTATTTCCTCCTCCTTTTGAATCTTTGCCTTCTTGACTACTTTGCTAGCTTCTCTAAGTTGTTCCAAATACAGATGCCTGTCTTCCTTTCTCTGTGATCTCTTGTATTTCATGAAGGCCTCCCTCTTTTTCTTCACTTTTTCAGCTACTACTTCCTTCGAAAACCATAGCGGTCTCCTGTTCCTTTTGCCTTTATTTACCATTTTAACAAAAAGGTTGGTTGCCTTTAATATACCCCCTTTCAGTTTTGCCCACTGTTGTTCTACATCCCCCAGCTGTTCCCATCCCACTAACGACTCCCTGAGGTATTGGCCCATCTTCGCAAAGTTAGTCTTCCTAAAGTCTAAGATCTTCACCTTGGAATGGATTCTAACAGCCCTAGTCCTAATACTGAACCACACCATCTGGTGATCACTGGATGCAAAATGATCTCCCACTACAACATCAGAAACACTTTCACCATTGGTAAGCACCAAGTCCAGTATGGCCCCTTCACGTGTGGGGTCTGTTACCAATTGCCTGAATAGTTCTCCCTGTAGAGAATCCAGGATCTCCTTACTCCTAGATGATACTGCAGCAGGAAAGTGCCAATCAACATCTGGCATATTGAAATCTCCTAGCAGTAGCACTTCCCCTTTCCTAGCAATGCTGCGTATGTCTTCAATTAACTCTGTCCACCTCTTCCTCTTGTGAGGGAGGTCTGTATATCACACCAATGCAAATAGATTTCTCTTTCCCTCTTTCTAGTTTAACCCACAATGCCTCCTCTCTCCCTTTTAAGCTCTGTAATTCCAAAGCTTTAATAGTAGTTTTTACATATAGTGCTACTCCTCCTCCCCTTCTTCCTACCCTGTCCTTTCTGAATAAAGTATAGCCAGGTATAGTTACATCCCAGTCATGGTTTTCTGTGAACCATGTTTCTGTAACTGCCACTAAATCTAAGTCAGCCACTCCCACCAAAGCTTCAACTTCAGAGATCTTATTTCCCATGCTACGGGCATTAATACACACTGCTTTCCATATGTTACCCCTGTTACCCATTTCCATAAAGGTATTTAATGTATCACTTACCTGGGGGCTTTCACTTACCTGGGGGCTTTCTTCACCCATCCCCAACGAATCTAGTTTAAAGCCCTCTTCAGTAGATTAGCCAGTCTACTACCAAAGATGTGTTGACCTTTCTTGGACAGATGGATGCCATCTCTGCTCTGCAACCCTTGGAACAGCATCCCATGGTCTAGGAAACCAAAACGCTCTCGAAGACACCATCCACGCAGCCATGCATTAATCTCCAGGATGCGAGCCTCTCTGCCTTGGCCTTTACCCTCAACAGGGAGGATTGAAGAGAACACCACCTGTGCACCTACCTGCTTCACCCTCTGTCCCAGAGCCATGAAGTCACTTTTGATACGTTCCGAGGTATACCTGGCAGTATCATTTGTTCCAACATGGATTAGCAACATTGGGTAATAGTCAGTGGGCTTGATGAGTCTCGGCAAAATCTCCATAACATTTTGGATCTTGGCACCTGGCAGACAGCATACCTCTCTGGACATCAAGTCTGGTCGGCAGATGGACGCCTCAGTACCCCTCAGAAGAGAGTCTCCAACCACCACTACCCTTCGTTTCCTTCTGGTCACTGATTCTGCAACTATGGGGTACTTGAACTCTGGTTCTTCCCTTTCCAGGGATGCTTTCACCTCCTCCACTTCCAGGGCTGCATAATGGTTCTTCAATTCAAGGGCTGGAGAAGTTGGATTAGTGATTTTGCAGGCTCTGGTGACTTTTGTCCAACCATCGACATTCTGTTGACACCCATCTTCTCCTGTACTGGAGAGCCTGGTTGCTGCAAGCAGCATCTCATCAATGTACTTCTCACTGTCTTGAATGCTCCTCAGCCTCGCCACCTCCTCTCTGAGTTCCTCCACTTGTTTCCTCAGAGCTTCAGCATGCAGGCACCCTGCACATGGAACTGGTTCTTCAACTGGCAATAGGGCCTCTGTCTGGACCGAGGCAGAAGCTGTAACGGGGGCAACAGCTTTAGCAATACGATTTTTCCCAGCCATTGTTCTGTTTGTGGAGCTTAGGTATCTGTTAAAGCAAAAGAGAGAGATCTACGAAGTACCAGCTGGTTTCGCAGCTGTCCTTTCAGAGAAAAAGCAGTTAAATCTCTTTAATTATATTCAAAATGTGCTGGTCCAATTCACTGTGATTTGATAAAGGGGGAGGTGCCCTATAAAGCAAGACTGCTCACTAGGGGTGGGTGGGAGTCGGGGTGGGTAGGGAGGGAACTAACACCTGATTAGGTGTTAGCAGTTCCTGAACCTGGAGGGGGTTACAGAGTTCAGCAATACTACTGTGCTCAAGTACAGATTCCCCTAAAACAGCAAAAATGAATTTAACCTTGCTTTAAAAAAATATACACAAAACCCTTTTAAGAGCTCCCAGTCAGAGTGCTAGCAATGTAACAAAGAACACCAAACAAAGAAACCCTCAAAACCTCACTTACTGTTTGATGTGTGGAGCCCTGGTTAAGAAAGCCTCAAAAGGGCAGGGCCAAGCAGCCTTTTTATGCAGGCTTCAATTGCACTCAGGAAACAGGCCCACTAACCCCTGATTAGGTGTTAGCAGTTCCTGAACCTGAGGGGGTTACAGAGTTCAGCAATACTACTGTGCTCAAGTACAGATTCCCCTAAAACAGCAAAAATGAATTTAACCTTGCTTTAAAAAAATATACACAAAACCCTTTTAAGAGCTCCCAGTCAGAGAGCTAGCAATGTAACAAAAAACACCAAACAAAGAAACCCTCAAAACCTCACTTACTGTTTGATGTGTGGAGCCCTGGTTAAGAAAGCCTCAAAAGGGCAGGGCCAAGCAGCCTTTTTATGCAGGCTTCAATTGCACTCAGGAAACAGGCCCACTAACCCCTGATTAGGTGTTAGCAGTTCCTGAACCTGGAGGGGGTTACAGAGTTCAGCAATACTACTGTGCTCAAGTACAGTTTCCCCTAAAACAGCAAAAATGAATTTAACCTTGCTCACAGGTATCATGAAACCTCTGCTTGAAACTCTGTTCACGCATTCAGCCCTGGCCTCTCCCTAATCCTTCTCCCAACTCTCACTTAGACTATTGACTAAACTGTGCCTAGGCTTTTCAGGGCCAGGAATCCCTCTCACCCAAACTTTCTTCAGATTGACTAGGAAGAGCTGGAAGCCTTGAAGAACTTCCTCCATCCCTCACAAGTTCTAAGCAGATACCTGGTCATTTCCTGCCTCACAATCATATATCTTCTTGAACCTTCCCTGCTAGTGTGCTTGGTTTCACCCACAGGCCCCACCACACATAAAAATGTAAGATATGCCATACTGAGTCAGACCAAGGTCCATCAAACCCAGTATCCTGTTTCCAACAGTAGCCAATCTAGGTCATAAGTACCTAGCAGTTTCACCAAAAGACACAGGTTACACAATGCTTGTATTGGGTCAAGCAGTGATATTCTGGGTCCCTTTTAATAATGGTTTATGGACCTTTCCTCCAGGAACTTGTCCAAACCTTTTTTAAACCCAGCTGCACTAACAGCTTTTACTACATCCTCCGGTAACAAATTCCAGAGTTTGATTACACATTGAGTGAAAAAATATTTTCTCTTATTAGTCTTAAATAGGTTACCCTGTAGCTTCATTGCATGTCCCCTAGACTTTCTATATTCTGACGACGTAAACAATCGATCTACGTTTACCTGTTCTACTCCATTCATTAATTTATAGACTTCTATCATATTTCCCCTCAGCCATCTCTTTTCCAGGTTGAGGAGCCCTAACCTTTTTAGCCTCTCTTCATAGGGGTATCCTTCCATCATCTTTACCATATTGGTGGCTCTTCTCTGTACCTTTCCTAATAACGCTATATCCTTTCTAAGATACGGCGACCAGACCTGCACACAACATTCAAGGAGCAGTCGCACCATGGAACAATACAGAGGCATTATAATATCCTTTGTTTTATTTTCCATTCCTTTCCTTATGATACCTAGAATTCTATTTGCTCTCTTGGCCACCGCTGCACACTGGGCGGAGGGTTTTAACATGTAATCCACTGACGCCTAAATCGTTTTCCTGGGTGGTGGTTCCTAATGTGGAACCTTGCATCGTGTAACCATAGTTTGGGTTGTACTTTCCTAGGTGCATAACTTTGCACTTGTCCACATTAAATTTCATCTGCCATTTGGATGCCCAGTCTCCCAATTTATCAAGATCCTCTTGCAATTTTCCACAATCCTCATGGGTTTTAACAACTTTAAATAGTTTTGTGTCATCTGCAAATTTGATAACCTCACTTGTTGTTCCCATTTCCAGGTCATTTATGAATACGTCAAAAAGCAGCAGACCCAGCACAGATCCCTGGGGTACTCCACTATGCACCCTTCTCCATTGGGAAAATTGGCCATTTAGCCCTACCCTCTGCTTTCTATCTTTTAACCAGTTCCTGATCCACAATAGTACACTGCTCCTACCCCATGACTTTTTAGTTTTGCCAAAAGTCTCTTGATGAGGGACCTTGTCAAAGGCTTTCTGAAAGTTCAGAAACACTATATCAACCGACTCGCCTTTGTCTACCTGTTTATTCACACCTTCAAAAAAACATAACAGATTAGTAAGACAAGATCTTCCTTTTCTAAAACCATGATGACTGTCTCCCATTAAGCCATGACTATCTACATGTTCAGTAATTTTGTTCTTTATGATGGTTTCTACCATTTTTCCCGATACTGATGTCAGGTTCACCGGTCTGTATTTTCCTGGAACACCCTTGGAACCCTTTTTAAAAACTGGAGTTACATTGGCCATCCTCCAATCTTCAGGTATTAAAGATGATTTTAATGATAGTTCACAGATTACTAATAGCAGGTCTGCAATCTCATATTTCAGTTCTTTTAACACCCTTGGATGTATACCATCCAGTCCAGGTGATTTGCTACTCTTCAGTTTATCAAATAGTTGTAACACATCTTCCCAGTGTATCGATATTTCTTTCAATTCTCCTGCAGTATCACCTTTAAATACCACTTCAGTCATGGGTAACATCCCTACATCTTCCTCAGGAAAGACTGAAGCAAAGAATTCATTCAGTCTCTCCGCTATGGCCTTGTTCGATCTTAGTGCCCCTTTTACCCCTCTATCATCTAATGGTCCAAATGACTCTCACAGGTTTTTTCCTACGAATGTACTTGAAAAAGTCTTTATTATGCGTTTTTGGTTCCGTAGTAAGCTTCTTCTCAAATTCTCTCTTTGCCTGCCTTATCAATGCCTTGTATTTAAATTGCCAGTGCTTGTGCTGTTTCCAGTTATCATCATTTGTACTTTTTTCCATTTCCTGAAAGATGCTTTTTTTGCAACAGCCGCCTCTCTGACCTCACCTTTAAACCACGCTGGCAGTTTTTTGGACTTCCTTCCACTTTTTCTTAAAGCGTGGAATACAGCTGGTCTGGGCTTCCAAGACAGTATTTTTAAACAACACCCAAACTTGATGTAAGTCTTTAACCTTTGCAACTCCCGCTTTTAGTTTTTTCTTAACTATTTTCCTCATTTTATCATAGTCTCCCTTTCGAAAGTTAAAAGGTAGTAATGTGGATTTTCTTACCATCCCTCCTCCATTAATTAAATCAAACACGATCATGCTATGATCATATTGCCAAGTGGCCCCAACACCCTTATCTCTTGCACCAGATCTGGTGTTCCACTAAGGACTAGGTCCAAAATGTTTTCCCCTCTGGTCGGTTCATGAACCAGCTGCTCCAAGAAGCAGTCATTTATTTCATCTAGAAATTTTATCTCCCTAGCATGTCCTGCCATGACACTGACGCATTCAATTCCGGGGTAATTGAAGTCACCCATTATTTTTACTGTTCTCTAACTTTTGTTAGCTTCTCTTATTTCTTTGAGCATTTCATCATTCATTTGTTCATTCTGGCCAGGAGGTCAATAGTACACCCCCACTGCCATTGCCTTCCCCTTTTTACATGGAATTTCAATCCATAGAGATTCTACAGCAAATTTTGTTTCCTGCAAAACTTCAATCCTTTCTGACTCAATGCCCTCTCTAACACAGAGCGCAACCTCTCCACCAATTTGATCAGCTCTATCATGGTGATTGAGTTTGTACCCAGATATCACAGTGTCCCACTGGTTCTTCTCCTTCCACCATGACTCTGAGATACCAATCATATCTAACCTCTCATTTAGTGCTATATATTTTAACTCTCCTACCTTATTTTTTAGACTTCTAGCATTTGCATACAAACATTTTAGAGACTGTATTTTATTCATATTAATCCGGCATCACAGGCAGTAAAAGAGTGCATCATACCCAGTAGAGAGCACTAAGAGGTATAAAAAAAAGGTATGAATCACGACAGGCTAGTTCAGTACAGGTACCACATGACTTATCTTTATTTCTTCAGATGAAGTTCCAACATAGCTATCAAAGCCTTTTAGTCCAACGACACAAAGCAACACAAATTATGGGCAGCACACCATCATTAATTCATTCCTTTAACAGATAATCTCAACTATTGATTTTAGTTAAAGTTTACATTTCTTCTAGTTGCTTTTTTTCAGAAACTCACCAACTCAGAGGATTCAGATCGCTCTTCGTCAGTCAACACCTGGTGTCCATGGCTACTTCTGGGCTCAGCAGGTGGGCAAGGAGAAAAGAGCGGAATAATATCTTCATCTGCCTTTCTTAACTGATCCACCTAGATCATCAAAAATGTCTTATTTTACTATTTCAATAGGACACACAAAAACCAGCGACCTTTTGCACTGCACTTGTGAACACATCCCAACGTACAAATTAACTTAACTGACGCTAGACTAAGGGGGCTATTTAAAGTGTACTACTGCATATTAGCACGCACTAACATCATTAGCCCACATTATTAGTAACTAGGGCACATTGCATAGAATGGGGTCTGCGGTAAATAACGCATTTTAATGTGTGTTAGTGAACTTTAGTAAATCTAGCCCTACATTAGCAGGGACACTCTGAAAAAAAATAAGGGGAGCTGCAAGCAGTACATAGCACAATCATTTCCTCAACAACAACCCAGGACTAAAGAAATATCAGGGACTGTTCACTGTGTTCAAAAGCGGCATTTCTCCACAAAAAACTTAGCCTAATTATAGCTTGCTATATTTTGATAGAAGAATTACAAAGGAAATCACTGAACTAGGCAAGAATATATCAGTTAACAAAAAAAAAAAACAATCAAAAAAACCCGCCTTTTATAGACAAGTGTCATTGGTTCTTTCCAGTTCTATGGTGGCTGCCCAAGGGTCCAAAGTATTAAAGTGTGTTAATGGGAAGGGAGCATTAAGACAAGTAAAGCTGCAAGTCTGCAGTGTATTAACATTAATGATTCCCTCTCTCTACATACTCATATCAACAAATCCAGTCAGACAGGCTGCAAGGTAAAGTAACATGTAATTCAAAGCACCATTGCTGGCATTCCTAAAGCAAATGCTCAAAATTGCTAAAATACCTTCATTCTGTGAACCAGTTCCCTCCGAGTAAAAGTCTCCAGTTTCCTTCTTATTTCAATCTGATGATGACGCTGAGTTTCAGAGGGGAGAAAAAAAAACCATCTATTAGCTTCCAAGTGAAAGCTTAGATAACAAAGGCTGACCTCATTCACCGCGACTTCTTTCATCTCCCTATCTACACTATGGAAATCTTGCTCCTGCCATTTAATATGAAACATCAGTGCTTATCGCATTTAGAGATATGTTTACTAAACCGCATTAACTGCTAGTGCGGGGGTTTAGCACTAACAGGTTAGTGCGTGAATGGGCAGAGACAAGGTAGATTGAGAGCAGAATGTGGGCGCTGATGGTGCGTCGCAGTTAACATGGGAGTGATGGGCACACGATAGCCGCGATTGCTGTCATTAGCGCAGGTACACTTAACGCCACCTCAGTGTGTGGCATTAGGTGCACCCGTGTGCTGGGTTCCAAGGTGCGTACTTTAGCAATGTACTATTGGAAGGATGGATGGATGCACACACCTCCTGAAGTTGTCATGGGGCTCCGTGCTCGTTTCGTGGCCCAACCACGTGCATGGCCCTTAATTTGGCAGTATTCTTAAAACTACGAGGCTCTCCAATTTGCTTTCTGCTTCTCCCTCTTATTGCCAGTAAATGTTACTAGACTGAAAAGATTCATATGTTTTGGCCATAGTACTAAAACCAAACATTTTGCAGGGCAGAATCCTAGCATAATGCAATGTGACTTTCAATATGTATGACCCTCGTTTCCCCTCACTACTGCCAAAGCCCAAATTTACTAGGTTGAATAACTAATTTCAGTAAGCCATCACAAAATTCTACCAAAGGAAATTCATGTAGACAGAAATATAATCTAGGCATATAAAATAATTTAACAAAGGCCACAGATTTAGTATCATTCTGCTTTCTAAAAGTACAGAATGTCCCTTCTGTGCCTATAAAACTTTTCACTCTTGGCTAAATGCCTTGGATATAAATTTAGAGTTTATGTTATGCTATCATGCGGTGCAGATTGATTTTTTGGATGTGCGAATGACAAAAACTGCGACTGCCTTCTCAACATCCATTTTTTGTAAGCTCGTTGACTGCAATGCATACAGCATAGTTACTCACCTATAACAGGTGATCTCCGGGAAAAGCAGGAATGTAGTCTTTACATATGGGTATCGTTGGTACCGACGGAGCCTGCGCGGGAACACTCCCCAGCGTCCAATTAGAAAGCTTTTGGGAGCATCCCACAGCGCCTGCGTGCTGCCTTCCCGCCTTTCCCAACTGCCTCTCTCCAGTTGAGTTTTAAAGCTGAGACAAAGAGAGAGAAAGGGAAAGAAAAGAAAAGAGATACAGCTCCTAGGGGAGGTGGGTGGGTTGCGAAGACTAAATTCCTGCTGTTCCCGGAGATCACCTGTTACAGAAGTTGCGTGCCCCTGTGAAAGGGCTCCACTTCCCCCCATGGATCTCTGGCATCCTACTGGGAATGATGGGTAGGACTTGATTAAGTATGGAACAGGTGTCGTAGAACAGCCTGACCAAACAAGGCATCCCGGCGGGAGTCCTTGTCTAAGCAGTAATGGGCTGTGAAGGTATGAACCAAGGCCCAAGTAGCTGCTCGGCAAATGTCGTCAACAGACACAGAGTGTAGATGAGCCATTGAGGCTGCCATGGCTCTCATTGTGAGCTGTGACATGGCCTTCCAGAGAAAGGTTTTTACTCTGATAGGTAAAAGAAATACACTGTGCAATTCAATTGGACAATATTCTCTTGGAGACTGGAAGTCCCAAATGAGAAGGATCAAAAGCAACAAAGAGTTAAGAGGACTTTCTATGTTGCCGTGTCCTTTGTAAGTAAAAAGCAAGTGCTCTTTTACAGTCCAAAGTATGACAATTCCTTTCTGCATTTGAAGCATGAGGCCTTGGAAAAAATACAGGCAGGTAAACCACCTGGTTTAAATGAAAAGGTGAGACCACCTTTGGCATAAAGTGTGGGTGAGTCCTAAGGACTACCTTATCATGATGGAACCTCGTGTAAAGAGGATCAGCAACTAATGCTTGCAATTCACTGATGCGACTTGCTGATGTGATTGCAATGAGAAAGATAACTTTCCAGGAAAGGAATTTCAAGAAGGTAGTAGCTAAAGGTTCAAAAGGCGGCTTCATGAGCTGCCCAAGAACTAGATTCAGGTCCCATGCCACTGGAGGTGGCCTAATGGGAGGCTAAGTTAGAAGAAGGCCCCTCATAAATCTCGCTATGAGAGGATGAGAGGAAATAGGCTGTCCATTTAAAGGCTTTAAAGAAGCTGAAATAGCACTTAAATGGACTCTTACTGAGTTAGTCTTAAGTCCTGCATTAGATAAATGAAGGAGATACTCCAGTAATGATTCCAGAGGTATCGCAGAGGGTGAAGACCCTTTTGCGAACACCATATGGAAAACCTTTTCCACTTGAAAGCATAAGAGCGTCTTGTGGAAGGTTTCCTGGAAGCACAAAGGACATCCTTTACTTGTTGAGAAAGGTTAAGACCATGAAGGTCTAGGCTCTCAGCAACCAGGCCCTGAGATGCAGAGAGTGTGGATTGGGATGCCACAACATCCCGTCCTCCTGAGACAGGAGATCTGGAGCAGATCCTAGATCCAGAGTTGGAGCTTGAGAGAGATGTAGGAGCAGAGGATACCACACCTGCTGTGGCCAATGTGGAGCTATGAGAATCATGGGCCTTTGTCTCTCTGAAGCTTGAATAGGGTTTTGGGAATTAGGGGAATGGGTTGAAAGGCATATCCTGACCCCAATGGAGGGGGAAAGCATCCGTGGCCTGAGAATCCTGAGCCGGAATTCTGGAACAGAACCGGGGAAGTTTGGCATTCAACGGACTTGCAAAGAGGTCTATGTCCGGAGTTCGCCAAATTTGAAAACTTTTTGCTACCTGGTCTGCATGGAGAGACCATTCGTGTGGAAGCAGAACTCGATTGAGTCTGTCTGCCCAAGAGTTTTGAATGCCTGGCAGATACACCACAAGGAGATGAATCTGATGCTCTCTGGTGAGGGCCCATAGTCGCAAAGCTTCGTTGCAAAGCGACAGAGAGCCTGTTCCCCCTGCTTGTTCAGATAGAATATAGCCACTTGATTGTCCGTCTGAATTAGGACTGTCTTGTAGCTGAGCTGGGTATGGAACACTTGAAGAGCAAGGAAGATTGCTCTGAGTTCTAGGAGATTGATATCCTGTGGAGTCCAGGTGCCTTGGGTTGAGAGATCTTGCAAATGAGCTCCCCAACCCACCTGTGAGGTCTCTGTTGTTAGAGTGATCTGGGGTAGGGTTTGCTGGAAAGGGGACCCCACCAACAGGTTTTGGGTTGACTGCCACCATTGTAGAGACAAAATAAAGTGACTTGTGTTTGCTATTTTGTCTGATAGGCAGCCTGATGCTCGAGTCCACTGAGTGGATAGAGTCCATTAGGCTGCTCTCATATGGAGGTGAGCATAGGGAACCACGTGCATGGTAGATGCCATGTGGCCTAGTAGTTGTAACATTTCCTGAGCAGTGAGATGAGTTTTTAACACTGCCTGGGATGCTAACTGCACAATGCGAAGGCAGCGGGCCTGTGGAAGATAGGCCCTTGCTTTTCTGGTATCCAGCAAAGCTCCTATAAACTCTAGAGACTGAGTGGGAGTTAGGCTGAATTTTGGGATGTTTATGACCAGGCCCAAATACTGAAGGATACGCATTGTGCAAGATAGGGAAATTCTGTCCTCTGACTCTGATGGGGCTCGAATGAGCCAGTCGTCTAAGTAGGGGAAGACGAATATTCCTAGAGTGCAAAGAAATGCTGCTACTACAGCCATGCATTTTGTAAACACTCTTGGTGCTGAGGCCAGGCCAAAAGGAAGCACCCTGTATTGGTAGTGCTTTCCTTGAAAAAGAAAACGAAGGAATCTTCGGTGAGTTGGATGGATGAGAACATGAGTGTACGCATCCTTGAGATCTAGAGAACAAAGCCAATCCTGACTCTGAAGGTATGGCAGCAGAGTTCCCAGAGAAATCATCTTGAATTTCTCTTTGAACAGGAATTTGTTCAGTTCTCTGAGGTCTAAAATGGGTCTGTGTCCCCCTGTTTTCTTTGGAATAAGGAAATAAGGGGAGTAAAACCCTGTACCCTGTTGGGATATGGGTACGTCTTCTATTGCCCCATGGGCAAGAAGTAAACTGACCTCTTGACCCAACTGAGTGTTGAGTGAAGCCTGAGAATTGAACTGTCTTACCACTGTAGGAGGGGGCATGTTGAAGAAATGCAGCCTGTACCCCTCTCTTACAATAGAAAGAGTCCATTCTTCTGCTGTTATCTGCCCCCATCTGGGGGCAAAATGACACAACCTTCCTGGGATGGTGGAAGGCTCTGGCCCGTTCAGGGCCAGGAAGGCCACGTTCGAGATGGGAGTCAAAGCCCCTGTGGAGGCTGAGGCTTAGCAGTCTTTGATTTCCTTTGCTTTGGGGGCTGCTGTCCCTTTCGGGCAGACTGACCTGCAGAATGCACCTGCTGGGTATAGGAGGGGTAAAACCTCTTCTTTTTAGAGAAGAATGGTTTCTTGCAGGATCAGCTGTAGCCTTGGATAGTCTATCCAAAGTGGAGTTATCAGCATCCAGCTCATTAGCTTTTCTTGCCAATTTTTGGCAAAGAGATTTTCGCCTGTACAAGGGATATTCCCCAGCTTGTCCTGTACCCAGAGTTCTAAGTCAGATGCCTGGAGCTAGGCAATTCTGCAAGCCCCTATGGCAATGGCAGAGGTTCTGCTTATGCACTCAAAGCAGTCAAAAGCTGCCCGATTAACAAACTTGGAAACATCCTGGGCATGTCTGACAAGTGCAAGGTAATCCTGCCTTTTATCATCAGGAAGGAGAGGGCTCATAAGCTCTAGATCTCCTGTGACCTCCTTAAGGAACATTCCCATATATAAGATGTAGGAACTGATCCTGGCAGAAAGCATAGAAGCCTGGAATGTTCAATGTCCAAAGGCATCAAGAGTCCTACATCCACATCCTGGAGAATTAGATGCATGTCTTTTTGCACTCTTGATCCTTCTCATAGCTGACTCCACCACTATGGAGTGGTGTGGCAACTGAGATTTTGAAATTCAGGACAAGGAGGCACTCGATACATGGTATCCAGCCTACGGGAATGAGGAGAGGTGGTAAGAGGAGTTTCCCACGTTCTTAACATGAGATCATGCAAAATCTCATGAATAGGCAAAGTAGCTGCTTCCCTGGGAGCTTTAGGATATTGTAAAATCTCCAACTCCTTTGCCCTGGGCTCTGTTTCAGGAGCCACTGTGATGGAAAGACCTCTAGCCACCTCCCTGATGAAATCCTGAAAGGATATATCCTCTGAAGGAGACATCCTACCTTTAGGAGAAGAAGGCTCCTCAGAGAGAAGTACTCCCACATCGACAGAGCTGTCAGAATCCTCAGAGTCATCAGAGGATTCAAAATAGCTTCTGTCCGGGTGCTCCTGTAAAGCACGATACCGGTACCGATCGAAGTCGGTATCGGGGGGATCCGGTACCGGCCTGTCGATACCAGAGGAAATTGCATGACTTGGTGTTGGAAGCACACTTGCCGATGTCGATGCTGTCGGCACCGGTACCGATGTTGGTGCCGGAACCAGTGGCGATACCGGTTGAACTGTCTGAAGCGGTCCCGAAGGCACCGATGCCGCAAGGAGAGCCGCCAGACTGCGCTCAATAGCCAGGAATCTCTGGTCAATTGACGCTGCAGATGCCTGGGTGTCGGTACCGGACGAAGCGGCTGGTACCCCAGAGCATGGTACCAGTAGTTCTGCCGAGGTTGAGGCCTCGAGAACATCCTGGAGCTCCGATAGTGCTTTGGAAGCCGAAGCCTCCCGCCGGGGCAATTTTGCCGGTACAAGTTCCTCAAGGGCAACGCCAGAGGCATCTCGATACTTGGAAGGAGATCTACCCTTTGAGGACTGGCCAGATTTATGTTTGGTTACCTGAGATCCATGGGAGGAAGACGAAGCCCTGGAAGACGTCGATGCCACGGATGCTGCATCGGAGGGAAAAAGGGTGCTAAGCTTAGCAGCTCGGTTCTGCCGACCCCTCTTTGACATCATCCCACAGGCAACACACTCCAAGATGGAGTGGTCAGGACCTAAACATTTAAGGCACCACTCGTGAGTGTCGGTGACGGAGATGGTACCGCCACACTTTGAACACTTTTTGAAACCCGAAGCGGGTTTTTCCATGTTGAGGAAAGATTTGGGCCTGGTGCCCAAAATGGCGCGTGGTGCCCGAGAGGAAAAAGGCTGGAAAATCCAGAGAAAAAATTAGAATTTTTTTTTTTTAAAGAAAGAAAGAACCGGCAGTACCGGTATAGCATCAAGGAAGGCAGATGCTACCACGAAAAAAGAATGAAAAAATACGGGATAATTTCTGCGGTGACAGGAAAATGACCTGCTGGCTCCGCGGAAAATGAAGAACTGGAGAGAGGCAGTTGGGAAAGGCGGGAAGGCAGCACGCAGGTGCTGTGGGATGCTCCCAAAAGCTTTCTAATTGGACGCTGGGGAGCGTTCCCGCGCAGGCTCCGTCGGTACCGACCATACCCATATGTGAAGACTACATTCCTGCTTGTTCCTGGAGATTTAAAATTTCACAGCTGTCACTCTTACCATCTGTAGTCAAGTCTACCTATCAGTCAATTTTTGCGTACTCAACTGATCAATAGCTTAAGGATGAATCTAGGTTGCTTAAGTCTCGGTTCCTCTCTATAAAGGATATCCTGCTTCAAGAGTAAAATGGGTTTACTGCAGAGCCAAACATGCACAAAGAGAAGTGTTCAATACCTCAACCTGATGATTCAATTGTATGTGTCCTGCCTTACATTACGGGATCTTAGTGATTAGGCTGATGCACAAGCATTGAAGTGTTCTGCCAATGAGGGGGAAAAAAAACCATAAGGTGTGTTTTACTAAAGGGTGCTAGCTGCCAATGCATATTCTGGCAGACAGTGGGACATACGTTGACAGCTAGTGCAGATCAATTTCCACACTGACTGTATGGCACAGCACAGTTAGTGTGGAGATCAACACTGCAGACAGCAACTCTTGCAATTAGCTCGATAGCGCGGGTGCATGTCACCTATCTGTATATACGCTTTAGGACATTGGGCTCATGCTTTCCACGCCCCCAACAGTTAACACAGCAGTGTTGCACCTAACGCTCCATGGTTTTGGTGCTACTGGTGTGTTAGGTGCAACACCTTAGCGCCCTTTAGTAAATGGGCCGTTTAAAGTGGGAAGATTTTCCTCTCTGATGTAGGACTTGGATGCATCAGCAAAACATTTGTTCCCTTTCTAGTGGTGCTGTAAACGTCTTCAGACCCTGTCTGCTGGCCCATACATTTCCCAAGATAAAAGGCCTAGCAGGTGTTTTTACAGAACTATAAGAAAAAAAATCATCGCAATTTAAAATGTATTTCTCTCTCTTGGAGAGCACATAACAGAACTCTTAGCATTTTAAGAGGCATTTCAGCATGTTTCCTACTTAAATATAGCATTCTAGTTTACTATTCAATACCAATCAAGACTGCTTCAACCAAGTATATATTTTTAATTGGCTAATGTGAAATACTTCCCTAGATAAAGTAAGAAACGTATCTAAAATGCTTGAAATAAATGCCATCTCACTTCCAGATCGAGAACCTTGTGGAAAATGGCCTGCGCTAGGCACTCTCGGAAATATCTTTGGTGGTCTCTCCTTATCGCATTTAGTCTGTATTCTCGCTCAGAAATTATTCGGCCACTCCTTGTGATCTGGAAAATACATGTAAGAACGCTACATAATAAAAGAAGTGTGCTCACTCACCTTTTCATTTACAGACAAAACAGCATGTAATATATGCCTGGAAACTCTCTTGCCTAGTTATTTTAAAAAAATAAATTGAGACGATCATATATGCACAATGCTTATGAAAATGTTACCATAAAAATAACTGCTAAATAATTTGAGGGAAATAATGTTTTGTTTCCCATCAAAATGTACAATGTTTGTTTTTCCTTATTAAATATTCCTTTTTATGACTGTATTAAAATGTCGGAATCCCAACACTAATAAATGTCTTTTCAAAATTGCATAGATGCTTCCAGGTGGCTTTTGCAGTTTTTCAATTTCCTTACTCCTGTGTTTCTCAAGGTGTACCCCCCTCAGCTAGTCTGGTTTTCAGGATACCAATAATGAATATGCACGAGAGAGATTTGCATACGCTTCCTCCACTGAATGCAAATCTGTTTTAACAACATCCATGAGGAATATGCATGAAAGCCAGACTGACTACTCTAACCCAGGGATTCTCAACCCAGTCCTCAGGACACACCTAGCCAAATCACGTTTTCAGGATACTCACAATGAATATGTATGAGAGGGATCTGCACGCACTGCCTCCATTGAATGCAACTCTCTCTCATGAATGCTCATTGGGGTTGTCCTGAAAATCCGACTGGCTAGGTGTGCCCCGAGGACTGGGTTGAGAACCTTTACTCTAAATGTTAACTAAGTAATCCCCACTTCAACAACAAAATCATTGCATGCAATGAGCAGATATTAACACTCAATACTTTATTCTGCAAAATTTAGAATGATCCAAAAAATTACGCACAAGAATAAATCCCAGCAGCCCACTGAAAGGTTTCCTTGACAAGATAAAAACATAAGTGGTGCTGCTCTGGGAAGGGCCAATGGTCCATTGAGCCCAACATCCTGTCTCCAACAGTGGCCAGCACAGTCCCTTACAAGTACCTGCCAGATACTACTAGTAAAGTCTTTTCGGTATTGCTCGAGCCCAGAGCTACAGCAAGAGATGGAGATGGTCAAATCTGTCTGGCTAATAACTGCTTATGGATCTGTTCTTCACAGATTTTCCAGACTTTTTAGAAACTCGTGAATACCATGAGCTTTAACTTCATTCCCTGGTAACAAATTGTATGCCCTACTTTTTAGGTGCCCGATGCCCCTGGGCAGAAAAAAATAAATTCCAGGAATAAAACTCAGCTTGCAAAGTTCGACGCAAGCTGTGTTATTAAATGTGCATATGATGAGATGTTTTGCGTGCATTTGCATCTCATTATTATGTAACAAGTGTCACCTTAAATGAATAATGTGGCAGTAAAAAAAGAAAAAAAAAATCACACATGATATTGTCCTTTAACAAGTGTCTAGGTGCAAATATGGTGTGTTAATTCCTTAAAGCATATTAACAATGACTCCCTCAATTGTCGCTTCTCCAAGCTGAAGAGCACTAACCTATTAAGTTGTTACATATAATTTATGCAGCATGAGACAAAATAGCATGAGGTAAGGGCTGCCCAATGTCAATGTCAAACTAGCAGTACTGTGTTGTGCACTAACAGGTGGAAGAACCTGGGTTCCATCTACTCCCCAATGTGGCAACTCAGCGGGTTTCTGGGTCTAGATTACATGATCATATCAGGCCCATTTTCTGTTCTTTGCATTGGTGGCCAGTGACTTGGCGGATTTAGTTTAAAGGGGCTAATACTGTTTCAGTCATTACTTTTATGTTTTTTATACCTATTGATTCGGCCCTTGCCTTTTATAACCCAGGGCGGTTGTTAAGATCTCAAGGCCAAGAGATTCTTCTTTACCCTTTCTTCCCCCAAAGTTTTGGTAAATGAATTTTAGAGCACATAGTTTCTTTTCTGCTTCCAGGCTCTGCGATGAGTTACCAGAAGCAGTTAGAATGGTCACTGGATGTGTGCTTTGCAGAAAAAGGTGACCACAGTATATTCTGCAAAGGTAACTGGGAATGCAATGTAATTTTTAAGGGTATGCTATTGATTTGTTTGCAGGACTGGTGCTACATGGTAAGGGTGGTAAGCTTGGCAGGGGGCACCGTTGTGCCGATCGCAATCCTTTACTTTAAATTGCAGACGGTTACTGAAGCAGCCGCTTACTCAATATGTTGTCAGCATTTTGTCCTTCCAGCCCATGAAGAACCGCTAATGCTAACAGTCATAGAGAACAGAGGGAGGGAGTGGAGGGGCCTTCCAGGCAACAAGCAGATTGGCGAGAATTAAAGGTGACCAGACAGCACTGCTGCAGAAAAGGCACACCAGCGATTTTAAGAAGAGGAACAATTAGAGACTGACAAGCAAAGGGCTATCGTAGTCCCGTCCACTCCAGTCTAAAGTAAGTAGACTCAGTGCTTACAAACCTTTCTTATGCATCTGGAACCGCACCTCCTGCAGGAGGAAGAAAAGAGCACAGCTGCAGTCGCAGAAAGATCCTCTTCTGTCTGCCGCAGGATATCGGTTTCCCATGAGCAAAGCAGAAGAGGACTGCTGCAATCGCAGCCTCAAATCACGCTGTCTGCCCATGGGGACCCCATCTCCCATGGGCAAAAGAGAGGGGCACTGCTGCAATCACGGCAAAGAACTTCTTCTCTCTGCCATGGGAGATTGGATTCCTCTGGCCAGAAAAAAGGGGAAGGCCGGCGATCCCTGGAGCAACAAAAAGATTTGAGGGGGGGGGGGGATGGACGGGAGGTAGAGGAAGAAACTAAGGAAGAGAAGGCAGAGAAAATTTAAAGGGGCAGTGGGCTTACAAAAAGGGAAGATGGGGGTGGGATTTTAGGACAGAGGATGGGAGTGCCAGGGGGTTTGGTGAAAGGTGGAAGAGCCTGGAAGGGGAACAGAATAGGGAGTCAGAAGGAGAGAGGTTGGAAAGAGTACAAGGTGTTGCTGAAAGGTGCATTTCCCTCCTCCAGAACACACACACACAGGCACCCCACCTCCGCATCACTCACTCACTCACACCCACCACCTCCACATCACTCACACACACACACACACACACACACAGGCATCCCACCTCCGCATCACTCACACACACACACACACACACACACCACCTCCGCATCACTCACACACACACACAGGCACCCCACCTCCGCATCACACACTCACACACACACACCACCTCCGCATCACACACACACCACCTCCGCATCACTCACTCACTCACACCCACCACCTCCACATCACTCACACACACACACACACACACACCACCTCCGCATCACTCACACACACACACAGGCACCCCACCTCCGCATCACTCACTCACTCACACCCACCACCTCCACATCACTCACACACACACACACACACACACACACACAGGCATCCCACCTCCGCATCACTCACACACACACACACACACACCACCTCCGCATCACTCACACACACACAGGCACCCCACCTCCGCAGCACAAACTCACACACACACACCACCTCCGCATCACACACACACCACCTCCGCATCACTCACACACACACACACAGGCACCCCACCTCCGCATCACTCACTCACTCACACCCACCACCTCCACATCACTCACACACACACACACACACACACACAGGCATCCCACCTCCGCATCACTCACACACACACACACACACACACACACCACCTCCGCATCACTCACACACACACACAGGCACCCCACCTCCGCATCACACACTCACACCACCTCCGCATCACACACACACACACACACACCACCTCCGCATCACTCACACACACACACACACACACACACACACAGGCATCCCACCTCCGCATCACTCACTCACACACACCACTTCCGCATCACACACACACACACACACACACACACACACAGGCACCCCACCTCCGCATCACACACTCACACACACACACACAGGCACCCCACCTCCGCATCACTCACACACACAGGCACCCCACCTCCGCATCACTCACTCACACACACAGGCACCCCACCTCCACACCACCACCCCATCTCCTCAATCACTCATACTCACAGACACCCCCATACTATCCCTTTTGTGTAAGTGATGGTTGGCACATATTTTGCTTGATCTGATTTCTTTTTTATAACACCTTTGCTTTTCTACTTAGCTGTTCTTTGACATTTTTAGAAGGCTTTACTTCTGTTGATGCCATCTGTCTAATATTTACTCTGCAGATTAGTACCAGCCAGGAAAGAAAGGAATCTTAAGAACAATGGTTAATAAATCAGTTTATAGTGAATAAATCAATAAATTTATTTATTCACCATTGTTCTTCAGATTCCTTTCTTTCCTGACTGCAGCTCACCTGCAGAATAAATACTAGACAGATGTCATCCACAGAAGTAAAGCTTTCTAAAAAAGGTTTGTTTTATCTTCTGGGAGTTGAGAGGAAAACCCACAATGGTTTCTCAGTGAATACTTGATTTTGCCTGCAACAGGGAGGAGGAAAAGATCAGACGTTTGCAGGTTGGAGACTTTCAGAGATGATGGGCATATACATGTAGCTGCACAAAGGGGACACATGGCAAACATCACCTTTCCAAAACAGCCCAAGTTATATTTCAGCTAAGCATTTGCCCCTTCACTGCAATTTTCTTACAAGGTTCAATTTGAAGGAGAAATACTAATATGTGAAAAGAGTTCACAAAAGCATTTTGGAAAAAAGGGGGGTGGAAGGTAGTCACCATTAAGAGTAATGAGGGAGGGGGCGTCAATCTATAGGTTGCAGGGGAGCACCAGAAACCCTAGCAACGGCCCTGTCTGTTTGAATTTGATGAATTGCTAATTTTATTTACTGGTTTTATGTTTATCTTGTTTAGCTGCTTTTGATTTCTTATGTTTATTATTAACCACTTAGGAATATAATGATTTGCAGCATATACGTATTTTTAAATACATAAATAGTGGGGAAAGAAACCTAATCAAAGTGCACTGATGAAGTCTAGTGGCTGGATGTAAGGCCCATGATCGCATAATTCCGGAGAGAGCCCAGGTGGATGGCCCTTCGTCTAAAGACCGTCACTACAATAACTGAGAAAAAGTTGAAAGAGGATATAAACAGGCGAAAAATCTGTGGCTAGTTACAAATGAAGGCTCATGGTACCAACTCACAGCCCGTTTCCACGATGATGCCAAAAGGAGGCAGAATCTTCCAGTTCTTCCTAAACGATTGTTTTTGGTTGGATCCATAGTGGAATTCAAAATCTGGGTTGTAAACATAAATAAATCTAGAAAATGTGCCCCCCAAGAAAAATAACTCAGACCCTGAAGAAGTCTTTTGAAATTACTTTACACCAGGCTCTGGAGAGCATCGGGGGCTAAAAGCATTATCTGGAGTACAGACCATACAGCTCATGCTGGCTAATACAGAGTGACCTAGAACACTGTAACATGCAAAATGATGAGCCCTATAGATCTTACACAGCAATGTAATGCATGTACTCTACAAGTGAACCTGCAGGACATCAGCTCTTGTGTCTGAGCAATTTATACACACTCTAAACACAATGAAAAAATTCCCTACTGTAAGATCGGCTTGTTCCAAAAATGAGGGGGTGAGCAATGGGGGTAACTAATTGGACCACAAACTGGGAACACTCAAATGCAGCAGGCATTAACAGGTGCAGCGACACATTCCGTGGGTCCTTGGATTACCGATTAAAAGGCAGAAATGTCAGAGTCAGTACATGACGCCAAGGCTCACAGTACCTCAGGCACTTTTGTAGCTCTAGAATATGGCACAAACTTGAATCCCCAACATGAATCAGAAACTAAAATTAACAGAAGGGAAGAAAGGAGTTCCTACCAGCCCAGCTTTCCGAAGGTGTCTCCTTATCCTTGTATTGTTGAAATAGCCAGTCAGGTGCTTATCCATTAAGCTGTTGTAGGTTAAAAGTGCTCTGAAAGAACAAAAAAGCTTATGTGTAACTTGCACATACTCTCAATTGTCAGAGATTTGTAAAAACAACAAGCAGGGAAAGCATGCAAAACTTGACTCAAGAAATTCTTTACAACCCTCGTGTTGTATGTATGCACATCTGTGTGCATCTCTGGACATGTGAGGGCAGAGGTGGTTTGACTGAACCAATTCCTAAACATTCCATTGGTTTGTAAAGAATAACATGAAATCAGGTGTGATAATATATTTAGCCACCGGAAGTCACTGTCAGATTTCAAAAGATGCATTTTACTTTTCAACCATAGGGTGGCACTGTACCAAGACAACAGGTATTGTGGATGTGCTTTTTCTCCACAAATTGTCATTACACCTACCAACCAACAACAAACAATACTGTTCAGGCACTCATCTGAATGAAATTTATTTTGAACTTCTGAGAAAATGGGTGAGCTAAATCCAATTCCCTTTCTTACTATGTCACCGTACATAAGAAAGCTATATAGTTCACTCACTAGGTCATTAGTTCGGTCACTAATAAAGAAAATGCAACACATCTGAATCAGTAAAGAGTCACTTCAGCAGGGATGGAGGTGTGGCATGGCAAAGGAAGGGGGATATTGTGGTAGGGAATGCATGAGCAAGGCTTGTGGAATTATTTCCAAGCCCTATGTATGTCTGTCTATGAAAAGAAATGGAGAGGAAAGTGTGTGGAGGAGGCACAGCTTGAAAGGAGCAATTCCCTAGCAGCAATGTTTCAATGCATCAGTGCTACAGCTGATGAACTGCTCTTTCCATATGAATGCACTGGACCGTTTTTAAGGGTGCTTTTTCTCTAGTAATTCCACTCCAGTCTGCCCCCATTTGAACTTCATATGTGACTCTTCCCCCCAAGCCAAGTATGGGCCCATTCCATTAAGTTTCTGGAAAGTTATTTTGCCAAAAGATAAACAGAGTCTCAATCTCTTTTGCACAATTTCTTTCCAGTATTTTGTTAAGGTGGAAAAAGAATTTAAAAAAAATGTTAAATTTGTAAAGTCAAAATGCCATCTGCTTATATATTGTAACCATTTGAGGTTTTTTTTGGCAGAGAAGTTTCTCGCTGCTGGTCTGGATTTGCATTGCCTTTTGGCATAGACTTTCTGCTCTACTTAATAACGAGCTGATAGCGTGAGCTAATTTACACGTTCGGTAAGACAGGGGTTCTCCATCCCAGTCCTTGGAAAACACGAAGCCAGTCAGGGTTTCAGGATATCCACAACGAATATGCACGAGATAGATTTGCTTACAGTGGAGGCGGTGCATGCACATTTCTCTCACGCACGCTCACTGCGGATCTCCTAAAAACCCGACGGGCTTTGTATGTCCCGAAGACTTGGTTAAGAGCCCCTGCAGCAGGGTTAGAGACTTACCAAACAATGAAACAGGTCGCCAATTTACCCAGGCCCCCATAAAGAAATTGAAACCTAATTTTATCCTACTGCAAGAATGGAGCTGGCATGGTTTTGATTCCTCTAACAGGGGTCTCCAATTCCAGTCCCGGTGGGCTGAAAACCAGTCAGGTTTTCAGGATATCCCTAATGAAAATGCATAAGATAAATTTGAATACAATGGAGACAATGCATGCAAAGTTATCTCATGCATATTCATTAGAGACATCCTGAAAACCTGACTGGTTTGCGGCCCTCCAGGACCGGAATTGGAGACCCTTGCTCCAAGACAGTGGTTCTCAACCACTGTGTCAGGACATACTGGTGTGTCAACAGCTAGGAGGTGTGTCACAAACCTTTGACAGGCAGCAAGTCCATGCTTTCCTTAGAAATTGTGTGTCTGCAGGCTGGGGAAAGAACAAAGCAAGGAGCTAGGTCCTGGAAATCCTTATAACCAGTACAGTTTTCTTAGCAAAAAGGTGGATAACCACTGCCCGAAGAAAACCAGGATCTCTCCATGTAGGCAGTGGGCTCATACCACCTTGTAAGTATGATGCAGCACTGGAATGGAGTTGGCAACTTTACCTCCTGAAATAAAACTGGCATGTCTAGCGGCAGTGCATATTTTTCAGTTTCCCTAAAAACTCTCCACACGTTCTTTTCAAATCATTAACAGAATATAAAGGCATGAAGTGGGCTGATCCTGCATCGTATGTCCTGTAACCAGGATTAAGAGCCAATGAACGCATTTCTGCCTGGAACAAACAGCTGCATTTTTACTTGGAAACGACAGACGAGAAACTGAACTACAGAGAGTTACCGCCCCATGCACAAATTTTACAGGCTAAAATTTAAAGTTTTGCTTGAAGAGAGCACCCTACTTGTCCTTTGGTAGATATATATATATATATATATATATAATTTTTTTTTAAACTACTCAGGTCTTATGACGGGGATATGTTGGATTCCCTGATTAAGACATACTTTCTGTTGTTAAGAGCTGCTCTATGCATGTTTTACGAGAATAATGGAATATAACTACAAATAGATATACTAAAAATTGAGTGATTTTGCTTTTATTTCTTTTTTATACCGCGCTCTTTAGAATCAGTGCGGTTTACATGTATACTAACAGGCACTTTTTTTTTTTATTCCCTTGTCCCCGAAGGGCTCACAATCTAAGTGTACCTGAGGCAATAGAGGGTTAAGTGGCTTGCCCAAGGCCACAAGGAGTGGCCATGGGACTAGAGACCCCAGTCCCTCTGGCCTGACATTGCTTTTCCCCATGTGGGAATTGAACCCCTGGCCTTCCGGCCTGAGGTAACCTGTCCCAACCACTGAGCCACTCCTTCCTTTTAGGGCCTTAACACTTTATTTATTTACTTACATTTAAATGTATCACATTTCCCATGGCTCATAGTGGTTTACAACACACACGCACACAGATATTTCAGATTTTAACCCAGGTTCAACTGACCTCCTTAGTTACTTCCCTTACCTTCTTCCATTTATTCATTTTCTGAACTTTATGACATGTAAGCGTAACCCTATAAAATTGAAACCTCATGAATATAACAAAAATTCTCACACCAAAATAAAATCAAAACTGGCGCAAAAACAGATGGCACTAAAGGATGCCCTTTCTGTAGGTTGTCCACAGCAGTGACCTAGGCAAAAAGGTTGACTGCAACCCAAGGCCAGATAGGGCAAGGAAAACCTATGGGCATAGGCTGCCTTTAAAAAGCAACTGTGCTGAAAGCAGATACAAAATGTGTATAGGTACTTTTCCAAGAGCAAAAACCATAGCAAAACTATCTGGGAAGCTTTGGCTATCGTAACAAACCCATGGATAAAACCTACCTGGCCCTGGTCAGAGGCAGTTTTATTATCTACTTCTATATAAAGGCAAAACAAGACTGTAGATCCCTAGAGCTGAAGGAGCGCTAGGCCTCATACCATTGGAAACTCTGTAAACACTACAACATTACTGTTTATTTTATTTTATTTATTTAGGTGTTTTTTTTATACCGCCCCTTCCATCGATCAAGGGTAGTTTACAAAGAACAGAACAAGTACATTAAACTTTTTAAAAACATTAGTGGAACATGTTTATAAATCAACATATTTACAAAGAACTATTTTACATTAATTACATACCTAAAGTAAATGTATTATTGGGTGGGAGAAGAGAAGGCTGTTCTTTATGCGTCTGAGATTAAGTATGGGTAGCTACAGTTATAGGAGTAAGGGGTTGGGGCTAGGAAGTGCGGATCAGAAATTATGTTGGGTACAGCTGTTCATGGTTGTGATTATCTCCAAAATGTTCAATGAATAACAAAGTCTTAATTTCTTTACGAAACAGTTGGAGGTCATTAATAGCTCTCAGTTTATCCGGGAGAGCATTCCATAAGACTGAAAAGCACTTAAGGTGGGATCATGACCCTAAGAGAATCAGAGAGAATGATGTGGTTATGATCACCTGGAAAACTCTCATTCCGACTGATAAAAAGCTGAAGGCGAGGAAGCCGGATATAGTGGTAAAGGAGAAAACCACCAGAATGGCATTGATTACAGAGGTGTCAGTTCCAAGCAACTACTCCATAAATCGCGTTAAGAGGGAGAAAATCTTTACGTACCAAGAAATGCAGTCGGAGACCAAGAAAATGTGGCAGAAGGATACCAAGTTATTTCACATCGTGTTGGGTGTCACAGGCTAATTAAGAATTTCCAAGCACACCTTGATAAATTACCCATACACGTAACATCTTACGAACGCCAGAGGGAGGCTCTCTTTGGCACTATGAATTAGCAGTAAATTTGAGAGACTGAGATCATACTCTACACACCCTGGCTTAGAAGTGAGGTTCATGAGTGTCATGGTTTTCTATACGCCTTCTCCGTAAGTCAAGGAGGTTTGCATTCAAAACTCTAAATGTTAACATTATAATGCTTCAAAAGAAGGGGTAACGTGGCATGCAGGGTAACGTAACCAAATCACAGCAGGTTATATACAAGTAGTGTGATGTTAACGGGGATCATGCTTCAAGTGTGTGCAAAACTCACCCATTTGGAGAAACTGCCCTGACTAAGACAAAACCAGGTCAAACAAGGTCATTTTACAAAAGGCACTAATGCGTGGATGTGGCAGTTTATGAACACTAATTCCTTTTTATAAAATCTTACCAGCATAAAAAGTGCACGCTCTGATATGAAGCCAGGGTTGTATGAACAGTGCAGCCGCACAAGGCGTAAGTGCAAAAGGGGCCTAATGTCATCAGTGGGCTTTCAGAAAGCCCAACAAAAGCACGTCCCTGAACGCAGCTGGGTGGGGGAGGGGGCCCCTATGTTCACCAGTGGCACAGGATGCATTGCTAGCTTGGTATGGTCCTGTCTGTGGGAGGCACAGTCTGGGCAGAGTTAGCAAGTCCATGCATCAATTATAAAATACCTTAATTTACACACATAAATTGTGATTTTTACGTGCTTTCATTTACACCTGCTACAGAGCATGCACCCTTAACATAAGGACGATCTCTTCCTTAACCTACAAAATAACCCTCCACAAGGGGAAACCATGGAATCCCAAAACTTTGGGCCCAAAATAAACTTCAGAGCACTATCACTATATTAAAATCAAAGAATTAAAGTATTAAAACACCTTTATATAAAGAAAGCCTTAAAATCTAATACAATTATTTATAAGAGCTTAGAAGAAACATGGAAAAGCTTGATGAAAAGCTATATCAATAAAGAAACCTCTCCAAATTCAATGACAAACATGTACACCATTCAATCTTAAGTCATTGAAAAAACAACTACCAGTAGCTATCACTGGTACTAAATTCAAAATATCCCCCAGAATTTTTTGTCGGGAACAATCAGCTGGAGAGGGAGGAAGGAAGCCTTCCCCTCATTACCGAAAGTACCCTTTTACTCAAACGGGCCACAGCATACCCATATATTCCTTATTTTACAGAAAATTCCACATGAATTAAAGTTCATCAAGCACTTATCTTGAAAAGACCAAACCGGTCTACCGCAGGCGAAGGCTCTCTAAAATAAGGAATATATGGGTATGCTGTGGCTCGTTTGAGTAAAAGGGTACTTTCAGTAATGAGGGGAAGGCTTCATCCCTCCCTCTCCAGCTGATTGTTCCCGACAAAAAATTCTGGGGGATATTTTGAATTTAGTACCAGTGATAGCTACTGGTAGTTGTTTTTTCAATGACTTAAGATTGAACGATGAAGCTATGTCTTTCCTAGGAACTTGAAAGGAATTGTCGGTCTGCTTCACTTTCCTGGGGAACTGATTCTATCATGGTGACAGAATTCCCAGAAGGCCTGAGGGCACGTGGTGGTTAATCATGGGGGGGCACTAAAAGAGGCCTAGTAAATGTATAGAAAGAATGCATATTTGTCATGTGGGTAGCTAGCATTTTTAACATCTTTTTTAGGAATCTTCATTTTCAGTTTAAACTGATTATATAAAAATACCGTTTCTGTAACAAAGCTATTATTCAATTTTATTGATTTTTACCCTTATTTGGTAACATGCAACACAAAGAATTAACGACAGGCCCAGGCTGCCCCTCCCCAGCCTGGGTACTGACTCAACCACTGTGAACCCTCCTATCCCATGTCTTCGTAGCCCCCCCCCCCCACACCACCACCCAAAAAGCACAGCAAAGACTAAACAATGCTTCCTGTTTCTCTACAGCAAGATCAGCTTGGATATTTACACAGAAAAATGATAGATGGTTTTGTTTGCACTGATTTGCTCCCATTTTTGTTGTAAGAAGTACTGATAATTCCCCCCTCCGCCCCCCCAAAAAAATTTAAACTAAACTAAAATCTTATGGAGATAATTTTATAAAAGGTTCTCCATGTGTAAAATGTTGATTGATTTATCCAAGTAAAAACCTTTTATACAATTAGATCATGCACTTCGGAGCATATTTGTAAAGCAAGCAAGGGTGGAGTGTAGGTGGAATTGCAATTTATGCCTTATTTTATAAATACAAGCATAGGTATGTACTTCACGCCCTTACATTTACGCCTGCTTCAGAGCAGTCATACAACGTAGGCACAATTTCTACAGGATTTGTGTTAGTATTTTATAAAGATACAGAGGTGCCCCTGTCTTTATAAAATAGGCGAAAAATAGACACCAGGGCACCTGTTTTAAAATTTTTGGATATGAGGTACTCACTCCTTGGAATTTAAGGGCTTTCTTGCTTGAAAAATGCTCTGGGGCTGTAGGAGATAAAGAGCTGCAAGAGCCCCGCACTTAAAGGCATCAGGAAGTCTCCTCAGTGACGTTCAATGGCCAACTTTAATTCATAGGATAAAGTCATTGAGCTCATTGCTGCTTTCCTCATCCCTTGTGCGGGGGCAAATGTGTCGGATTACTGCAATTAAGCTCGGTATTGATTTACCCTAGCCAGTATCATTTAGCAAGTTAACCTACTCTGAGGATATGTCAGGAAAGAAACTGAACCCAATATCCTTTTGCTTACATCTTTCCACTTAATATTTTATGGACCGGGCAAAGATAGAATTCTCTCTCTAAACACGCAGAACTGCATGTAATAATTCAGATTTAGCACAGCGAAACCAATTTCTGCTACAGTCCTAACCTGTACCGATAGTTGAAATTGTTCCAGGAAATCTACTATTAGTTTCATTTAACAGGTATTAAAGAATTAGCTTCACTTTCTGAAGCTAGCATATTGAAATACGATGCATCACAGTGTTCGCTCTTAGAATAAGAGCATGTTTGGTGCCCTACTTTCTGCGGTATCTGAATACAATTTGGCAATGCAGGTATATAGCTCAGTACCCAGGACGTTAGCAAAGGTTCAAGAGCTACAATAATGCGCACTCTGAAGAAAACATACAGACAAATCAATACTACCCTCCTATGCAGATAAATCACCCAAAAATATTATAATGCATTCAGCTGTATAGATGCCACTCTAACAACAATTAGCCCCATGACTGAAGACCGAACACAATTTAGGACAACTATCCATAGGGTCGCCATCAGTTGAGTCAAAAAGCATAAGAGACTGAGATCAGAAGCTAAAATTACCCCTCCTGTAAATAAGCATATGCTTAATTTCTTCTTTACTGCAAAAATGTCACCAATAGAGTCCCCAAGAAAAACAATGTTTTTTTGTCAGAGCGTACCGAGGGAGGGGAGAACAATTTGACACCCAAACCAGACGGCAAACTTCATTTTGATCAATTATAGGTTCTTCATCAAAACTTTCATTGAAAAAATACTTAATCTTAAAAATTACCGCAGCTTGAAAATCCTTACCCAAGAACACGACGTGCACGTTTTGGGATATGAATCCCTGCTTCAAGTGCTTTCAGCGTCTGTGCTATTGACAACTGCCATTAAACGCCAGCTTCCCAAAGGCAGCATTCTTCTAGGGGCCAAGCTTCATAGAACTGGCTGGAAACTGCTGCTCCGACAAAACACGTTCAAGTTTTTCTTGGGGACTCTATTGGTGACTTTTTTGCGGTGATTGATTTTGTCACTGGTATTGGGGATCTTTTTTGTAGACTAATTTCTTCTTTAGTCACATTGTGACAGCACATTTTCTGGTACATTCCTAAATTTAGCAGTCATGCTAGACACCCACTGGTGCCTCACTGTGCTTGCCACTGGCCCAAACATCAGGAGAAAGGCTACGATACAAAACTTATTCTACAGATTATTGGTGAAAGGGAGCCACAACTTTGAGCAGGCCAAGCAGTGTAGATAAAAACCTGGCTTTGACTCAGCGCCTTGCATGAATAAATGAAAACAGCTGCTGATCGAGAGGAATGAAGGAATCATTCTGCTAACAACTGGACGTTGTTGTGCAGGTGTTGAGGGTACACATTCTGACATCAGCCACATCACTATGCTATTTAGTACACTTGATTACATATACAAATAATTTAAATAAACAATCCAGTCAATACACACATTTTACAAATAACCTAAGCCTACATTAACCCCCTAATTCTAAATTTAATGGAACAATGACCAATCTTACAAAACCCCTTTGTGGGAAAGAAGTTTATAAGAGGATGCCTATGTCAAAGTTATTTTATAAACAGGCACCTGTGCGCCCTTCTAAGAGCAGGCACTCAGAACTATCACCAATAGCGTGCAAATTCTCAGCACAAAATGACACCTGCCCCATCTTTATTTCCCATGGGGAGGTTTTGTTATGTTTTAATTGTGATCTATGGTTATGTAGCACTTGATCTGCAGTTAATTGCAGATATCATTATCGGCATTCTCTTTCAGGTACATCAATTACGAGATATATTTTTGAACCTCAGGGAGTAAAAGGCAGGGCAGGCTACACTCCTTCACATAAAAGCAACGCTCCTCTACCGACTGAGGCTTCTAAATGACTTTAGCTTTATTCACAGGAAACGCACGCAAACTCACAAAGAGGAGGCAGACGTTTACAAAGACTCACAGTGAACAGCTGGTCATCTTGAATTAAAATGGCCACTTTTCATAGCTTTAAATTATAAAACTTAAAAAACTGAGCACATGCAGCACTCTTCTCCATAAACCTCGAACTCCGAGATGGTTTCAGGAGCTGGGGTGGGCAGCTGATGGACTTCCTGCTCTCTAAAAAAAAAAAAAAAAAACAATTGATGCTGCTGCTTCTGAAGAGGGAGCCCATCTAGCAAGGAAAGGTCACTTAAGCATATCCCCCTAAAAAGTATAATTTTTGCAGCAGAGTTTAAATTCTTTTAAACAGAAAGATTACAATTTCATTCAGTATATGCTACCGCAATCTGCGAAGAATCCAGAGACCTACTGAAACCAAAGTAGGACCAACCGAGCCCCTGACCCAACTGGAAAACATTCAGATGGGAACTCTGTTTCTCTGTGTAACAGCTGCCACTGTTCTAAGATCATGTATCAGTTGTATAAAAAAAGAAAAAAAAAAAAGCAAACAGCAAATAGAAACTGATTCAAGATGATAAAGTAACCAAGAAGAAAAGCACCTCCTTTCCACTTTAAGATCAGTCTAAAGATGAAGAACACCGTTTGGGTGCGTTGGTGGGGGAGGACGGGCACCGTGGCTGCTGAAGAAAATACCTCAGCGGGTTTTAATGGTGAGCAAATGTATCCGTGGCATCAGATACATTAGTTAAAAGTGCGCCGGACTGTCTATAGCACACTCCCAAGATGAAGATAAGGCAAGCTGCAAACCGGTTCTATTCATAACCGTTCTGTAGATAAATCACAGCAATGACCTGCAAGGTGAACTGTACTGGAGGGCCAGAAAGCTCCTGTGGTAAAGATGACTCGAGATATCGATCTGCCTGTATCTGGGTTATCTTGAGTCTTTTTTAATATACTTTATTACTTCAAGTTTATGCAGAGTAACACAGGTACCTACACGCTTTATCTTAAAAATCTCCTTCACTGAGTCCACTGTAAATTATAAGGACAAACTTGTTCAGCAGAAAGAACACGAGGACATGATTTAAAACTTAAAAGGAGCAGATCTATGAGTAACCTTACAAATGCTTCTTCGTAGAAAGGGTGTAGGATACATAAAACAGCTTCCCAGTGGAGATAAAAACTGTAATTGTGTTTCTCAAGCCGGCCACGGGGTACTCCCTAGCCACGGGATGCCTCCATTCAATACAATCTGTTTTAAGCATATTCATTGTGGTTATCCTACAATATGGACTGGCTAAGGGGTAAACACCGGGACCGGCTTGAGAAACAGTAACAGAATTCAAAATGGTATGGAAAAAGCATACAGCGATGGCTCCCAACTAAGTCTTCAGAACACACCCACCCAGTCAAGTCTTCAGGATATCTACAGTGAATATGTATGTACTGTCTTCATCATATGCAAACCTTTCATGCATATTTATTGTGAATATCCTGAAAACTTGACTAGCTGAGTGTGTCCTGAGGGCTGGCTTGGAAACCACTGTTCTACGTTCAGCTCTTTCTGGTATATTTGTACTTCACACATCAGTGGCCATCTCCATGAATTCGAAGGAGGATTTGTCCAACAATTGCCAAGGGAGAGGGAGGTGGACTCAGGAGCAACATTAAACAACATCTCTTCGACTGGCCTAATGGCAATGCTATGCACTTCAATGCACAGCAGCAGAGATTGATTCCAGGCTCAGATCATTCGCTCCCCAGGTTAACCAGGTCCAAGGATACTGTGGGACCAAACCTGGACAACATTCAATCCTCTGTCCATCCAGCAACTACAAAAGATTATCACAGACCTCGCTTGATCCCTGTCCTTTCACCTGGATCAAAATGCTCAAGAGCACATCGCACAGCCTTCACCAGCGCTAGGTTACATGCCAACAGCCCTCAAGCATGCCTCCATCAGACCCTTACTTAGAAGATCCTGCAGCTGACCCAACATCACCGTCCTCCTACAGACCCATTTCCAGCATCCCATCTCTTGCCAAAATCATTGAAAAGATACCTGTAGTAACGTTCCTCAAAATTATCACCTTGGAAGAAATATCCAATAAGATGTAAAATGCACCAGTGCTTATTTCATCACTAATTGTAACTTAGAACCAGGTCTCTGACTCTTATTAGTACTTATAATGGGATTCAACCCTGTTGTACTTTTTAGCATCAATGACCACGGTTCATTTACTTAGTCCCATCCTCAAAGCTATCATTGCACAATATTAATATGAGCTTACAGCTTCTATTTCTTATAATTGTGGAACTGAAGGAATGGAACTTAACTTCAAGTTGAGTTTGAAATGAAGATAAGCCTTGATTAAACCTTCCCCGACGCCGTCTGTCGGCACCGCTTCCGCGTTTCACGAGTTGTTTCTTCAGGGGTTAAGCTTCATCAATAGCTGGAAAACAACACATGCTTAGCGTAATTCCAAGGTCTGTTTACATAGTTTAAAACCAAACTGCTTAGTTTCCCTTCTCATACCTTAGTATACTGTCTACTTATTTTTCTTTGATTTTCTCATTTTCAAGCGCGTAACCTGCTTCCTCCATACTGGGCTCCTCGGCCTCAAAGCACCGCGCATGCGGGATGATGTTATGTGGGGCCATTTAAAACTGGGTGCATAGATGACGTAATTCATTAACTAATCACAGGCAAGCGCCCCATTCAATGCTATTATTTAAACCTCCTGGAGACACCGTACTCAAGCGATGAATCCATCGCTGCTCATTGATAATTAGTGCTTGTTCCCTAGATTTTCCATTCCAACCTCCTAACGTCCTATCTACACAGAAACAGCGCAGATCTTCAAAACGGTGGTGCAATTGCAAACAGTGAGCTACCAGCGGGGCTTCTTGCACTTTGCAGCGTAAGCGGCTGCGATGTTCATTAATGCGCGTTTTGAATGGACAAATTGTCTTACCAATATACAGCAATTGGCAAGGACATCTTATGCCATAAACCACAAAGTCTGTTGTGCAGGATGTTTGGTGCCGCAAACGATAGACCTTATTATTGTACTCAAATTGAACACAATCTTCAGAAATGCAGCAAATGGCACAACCTCCACAAGGGTGATGACCAGGATTAATTATATTATTTACCTCCGAACGGAGGACCGCGGGGCTGATTTTTTCTTTAATGTTCTGATGGCGAGTCCAGACACAACGGACCTTTTTAGTCTCTAGACCTGGTAGCATACTAATCACATTATAGTGTCGTTTGATGATCTTCTGTATATGTTTATCATATGGAGAATGTTTCGTAATTAAGTTGATGTTATTATCATCTACCTGCTGCGCTTTTCTCGGTTCTAGCAATAGTGCCCGATTATTATACAGGGCACGTTTATATGCTGAACGGATCACCCGTTCTGGGTAGCCACGTTGTAAAAAATCTTGCATCAGCTGTTTAGCCTGTCGTTTGTACTCATGTGTATCAGAACAATTACGCCTGTACCGGAGGAATTGTGACAGGGGGAGGCTATTCCGTAATTGCTGTGGATGGCCACTATCATAATGCAGGAACGTGTTCCTGTCAATAGATTTTCTATATAGTGAGGTAAACCAACCAGTGGGTCCTTTGGTGACAGTGATATCCAAAAAGCTCAAACTCTTCTTGTCATACTGATAGGTAAATTGAATAGCTGGATCCAGGCTATTCAGCCACGTGAAAAATTGTTGTAAATGAAGCTCAGACCCCCGCCACATGAATACGTCATCTATATATCGCTTCCACATCAGTACTTGGGCTGCATAAGGAGAGTGTGTCAACCACCGCTGTTCATAAGCGGACATGAATAAATTGGCCACAGACGGTGCACTTGTTGCACCCATGGCGACTCCAGTCTTTTGTAGGTACAATTGCTGTTCAAACAGAAAAAAATTCTTGAAAATTACCAAATCCGCCAATTGGGAAATGAATGAAGTATGTTCTGCTGGAAGATCCTCTCTCCGTTGAAGAGCAGTAACAATAATATCATGGGCCGCCATCTGCGGAATGTTGGTATAGAGAGAGGATACATCTAATGTTACTAGAAAAACGTCATCTACCGATGCCCAAGTGGCATGTAAAACCAAAGGTTGTAGAAAATGGGCAGTATCTCGAATAAACGAGGACAATTCCTTCACTAAGGGGCACAAAAACGAGTCTATATAGACTGACAAGGGTTCTAAGACTGAGCCTGTTGTAGATACAATAGGGCGCCCCGGCGGAGAAATCAGGCTTTTATGAATTTTCGGGACTAAGTAAAATTTAGGTATTGTAGTGGTGGGTTTGTTCAAAAAATGCCATTCTTTCTTACTGATCAATTTTGTGTCTAAAGCCTGTGTGGTAAGTTCTTTTATTTCATGTTGTAACTGCAAAGTGGGATCGTCCGGAAGCTTTTGATATGTATTCTCATCTGCTAATTGTCGGAAAGCTTCTTCCAGGTATTGTTGCCTATCTAACACCACTATCGCACCTCCCTTGTCAGCACGTCGAATAACTATTTGAGTATTGGTTTGTAGCTGGGCAAGTGTTGATCTTTCTGATTGAGTAAGAAAGTTGAGTTTAGAAGGACCAGCTTGTGAAAGTGCGGTCACATCCTGAGCCACTAAGTCCCTAAACAAAAGGAGCGCTGAAGGAACTGGTCCCGGTGGGCTCCAAGTAGAGCGCAAGGGAAGAGGTATGCGTTGAGTTGATAAATGGGTATCCTGTGTCGTGGTGGACAGGGAAGTTGCAAAAAATGTTTTTAAATGCAGCTTTCGCACCAAGCTCTCCAAATCTACCCTAAACTGGAAACTGTCAAAAAATATTTCGGGCACATAAGATAACCCTTTATTCAAAACCTTTTCCTGTTGGGTTGACAAAGGCATCTGGGATATGTTTACCACCACCGAGGCTGAGAAAATCAAAGAAAAATAAGTAGACAGTATACTAAGGTATGAGAAGGGAAACTAAGCAGTTTGGTTTTAAACTATGTAAACAGACCTTGGAATTACGCTAAGCATGTGTTGTTTTCCAGCTATTGATGAAGCTTAACCCCTGAAGAAACAACTCGTGAAACGCGGAAGCGGTGCCGACAGACGGCGTCGGGGAAGGTTTAATCAAGGCTTATCTTCATTTCAAACTCAACTTGAAGTTAAGTTCCATTCCTTCAGTTCCACAATTATAAGAAATAGAAGCTGTAAGCTCATATTAATATTGTGCAATGATAGCTTTGAGGATGGGACTAAGTAAATGAACCGTGGTCATTGATGCTAAAAAGTACAACAGGGTTGAATCCCATTATAAGTACTAATAAGAGTCTGAGACCTGGTTCTAAGTTACAATTAGTGATGAAATAAGCACTGGTGCATTTTACATCTTATTGGATATTTCTTCCAAGGTGATAATTTTGAGGAACGTTACTACAGGTATCTGATTTGTCTCCTCTGAAAATAATATTGACCAGAAGTATTAGTGTTACACTAAAATCATTGAAAAAGCAGTACAACTCCAAACACAGGACTATGTGGACTTCTACACTCCCTCGACAAATATCAACATGGCTTCAAACTCTTCCACAATCCTGAAACCTTAGTGACCTCCTTCTTGGGTACACTAATCAAGAGTACAGAAAAAAAAAATCACACAAGGTTTTATTCTCATTTTCATCAACATTTCTGTAGCCATTGACTCTATCATCCATGAACAGCTCATCTCACGCCTCCATGCAATTGGCCTCAGAGAAACAACACTACAGTGCTTCCAGTCCCACATGGTCAACCGATTTCAACAAGTCAGAATTGGAGCGTAAACCTCCAACCCATTCAGGCTACTGCAGAGCTTACCACAGGGCTCTGCACTATCCTCCTTGCTTTTCAATATTTTCATCCATCCACTATGCAAAATAATCCAGAACCATAATATCCTCTATCATCTGTATGCCGATGACATTTTAATCTATGCACCATTCAACACTAACAACCATGACTACTCCACAATAGGTCAATGCCTTGAAGCTGTCATACAATGGCTCAACCATCACAATATGCACATCAACCCCAACAAATCAGAAGTCCTTCACATAACCAAGAACCTAATTTTCTCGTCACCATCCACAATCAATTTGGCCAACTTAACTCTGCAAGTAAAAGAGCAAGTAAGATACCGCGGCATAATACTCAATCAAGACATGAACTTCCATGCTCAAACAAGTCACCAAAAGCGGCATATTTCCGTATGAAAATGATCCAAAACCTCCGTCCCTTATTGGAACAGAATGACTTCAGAAACATTTGTCAAGCCCTCATCACGTTGATATTTGACTATACAAACATAATTTACCAGGGGTTCCCAAAGGCCTCTCTACTCCTCCTACAGCTCACACAAAATACAGCAGCCAGAATAATCACAGGCACTAGTCGATGAGCACACATTACCCCAGTACACTGCCTACCCATCTATACAAGAATCAAATACAAAGTCTCCCTAACCATCTTTAAGACCCTTCACAGTCTTTCAGCAGATATCCTTCAGTCTCTTATCCACGAACCCTTCAACAGATCAAAGAGAAAAGCCAGCCACCGCCTTTTATTAGCAAAATTCTCTCGCTCCAACCTCTCTACCAACAGCAGAGCCTTCTCCTTCTATGCTCCCACTATCTAGAACTCCCTCACCCCAGAAATTCGATCACTGACAAACAATGGAGAGTTTTGACACAAATAAAAAAACTCACCTCTTCCTAAAACATTTTGGATCAGACACTTAGCTCCTGACCAATCCTTCCTGAACTCCAGAGCTCTCACTGTGTTCCCTGCTCCCAACACTATTATCCCCAGATTTGAACCAACTTGCTCTAACTATTGCCTGTTTGTTAAATTTTAAACGTTAAATGTTAATGCCCATCCTTACTATCACACTATTCCTGCTCACATGTTAGAACCACTAGTTAACCAGTTAAAAGTTTATTTATTTACTCACGTTCCATGTAATATTATACTTTTTCTACTTGATCCCTGTACACCGCTGTAACTGGTAGATACAGCGGTATAAAAAAGTTGCTAAATAAATAAAATAAAATAAACACACACAGGGGACAGATTTAGAACCACGGCTGCAAGGTTCTGGATGGGATCATGGCAAATGGCCTGTGTCCATGACTGCCCTAAAGTAGTCAGAGAGGTTATAACAAAATGTCAAAACATTACCAGCTAATTTGTGAATAAAGCCTCACAGCTCTAGATTCTAGCTCCAATTTCAACTGAGGTAGAAACCAAAAGGAGGCGAATGAAAGTGTTAGGTCAATAAAAAAAAATAAGAAGTCTTCCCAAACAGTAGTGGATATATGGTCCAGAGAGTAATAAAATTCAAGGAAGTATAAGATAATCACAGAGAATCCTAAGGTATGAGGGTAATGTTTCATATCAGATAGGCTCCATTGTATGGCATCAGGAATGGACAGATTAGAGGAGTTTACGTTCTCTATTAGTGAAATGCCAAATAGAAGGGATAGCTAAGAAACTTCACATTAAACTTCCACATGATTATTCATTTAAACTAACAAAGGCCACTGGAAAAGCTTTCAACCCACCGAGTACCCTCTCAATAGTCAGGTTTTCAGTATGAATATGCAGGAGATCAGGACCGTCCCAAACTGGCAATGTGCCCTGTGCATCTCGCGAGTCTGCCACCCCCCTCTACCCATCCATGCACAAGAAATCTCTCTTGGGGCTATGTTTACTAAACAGCGGTAACGGCTCCGATATTGCACAGAAGCTGCTACCTCTGTTTAGTAAACATACCCCTTGGGCTTCCTGGAAGCCCGATGACGACATCAGTGCCCCTTCCGAACCTGCACCCTGTGCGGCCACACTGCTCGCACAGCCCTCGGAACGGCCCTGCATTATTATTATTTTATTTACATTCTCTTATATACAGCGCTATTCTGCATCAGTGCGGTTTACATTGAACAAACTGAAATTACATTGAACAGGGCATTATAACTTGGAGATAACTATTTTACAGGGAACATGGGCTATGGAGGGTTAAGTGGCTTGCCCAAGACCACAAGGAGCACCTGTGGGACTAGAAACCCCAGTCCTTCCGGCCCAAGGTTGCTGTCCTCTAGTGGGATTTGAACCACTGACCTTCCGGCCTGAAGTACCTTGCCCCAACCACTAGGCCACTCCTCCACTCCACTGCATGACATAGCTTTACATACAATGAAGGCAACATGTACAATACAAAGGGCACTTGGTGTGGGTAAATAAGCTTAGGAATTAAATAAAAACTCCAAGCAAAAGTTAGAGAGTATATGCTCACAATGTAGCACAAGGCACATTTCCTCTTATTCTGCTGGCGGACTGGCACGTCTCTGTGGGAGACGCTCACTGCGGAGAGACGTGATGAACTATTTCTGGAAGGGTGGCATGGGGTCTGTATGTGCTAAGTGTGGGTGTGTCTATGAATGGTCAGCAATGGTTTCTTTTGGGGGGGGGGGCAATTTCTCCAAATGGGTTAGTTTTGGGCATTATACAAAAAACACCTTTAGTAAATATTCATCACTAATAGTTTCCAACTACTTTCTAAATAAACTCTTAAACATACCAACTTAACTATACAAAATTTTCACTAGGCATTAATGACCTCAGGATGGCCTTACCCCTACATGTGGCGAAGCTATTCACCATAGGGTTAAAAGCAGACGCTCACATCATAGGTCACTAGCCTCTATGTTCTTTTTATAATAAACATTAGTAGACACTTTTTGTGTCCGATCGTTGGAATATCTTTTAAATTGTATAGAACCCCTGAAGAAGCCTATATGGTGAAACAGAAGCTTTTGTTGTGTACTGATTCTATTCGCCGCAACGATGGATGCCTATGGTTGTGCAGCGTTTGCGGTTAAGCAGGAACGAGCGTTTTCAGTTACCGACATATGTTGGCTCCATGGATCAATTCAGATAAGCGATAGTAAATTTCTGTAATAGTATATTGATATTCGTGATTCAGAAAAGTTCCTTTATTTTCATTATAGGAGAATGAACTGAAGATCCCTGGGTTCCAGTGCTATGTGGAAGAGCAGATGCTTTTTATTCACTGAGTGTTTAATTTTGTAAAGAATCCTTAAAAAGTATTTTTGGGGTGTTGGGTGTTTTAATTAATCTTAGTAATTTTGGAAGTTGTGCAATATACAATTATAAAAAGAACATAGGGGCCAGTGACCTATGATGTGAGCATCTGCTTTTAACCCTATGGTGATTAGTTTCACCACATGTAGGGGTAAGGCCATCCTGAAGTCATTAATGCCTAGTGAAAGTTTTGTATAGTTGGTATGTTTAAGAGTTTATTTAGAAAGTAATTGGAAACTATTAGTGATGAATATTTACTAAGAGTGTTTTTTGTATAGTGGTTTGGTTAGCCCTTAGGCAGTTGGTCTTACTGGTTTAGTTTTGGGCATGCCATGATAGACATGAACCTCACTCTCAAGCCAGGGCAGTATGTTATCTCCTCTTTATCTGTAGGGGTCAATTTCACTGTAGTTAATCCTTTTATGTTTTTCATTAACTTCTGTGGTTTCATTTGTGCCACAGTGGTCCATGAACAAGTTCACCAGAGTCTGTATCTGCAGCAGGGATGTTACCTTCATCTGCAGTGTCTACACCAGAGGTTCCCAATTCCAGTCCTGGAGGGCCAGACACCATGCAGGTATTCAGGCTGTTCCTAATGAATTTGAATACAATGGGGGCAGTGCATGCAAATGCATCTCATGCATATTTATTAGGGATGGCCTGAAAACCTGAATGGTGTTTGGCCCTCCAGGACTGGAGTTGGGAACCTCTCGTCTACACTGTCGCTACAAGTATCATTAGCCCTAGTACTTAAGCTACGAATCATTGCAAAATGACTCTTAGTTATAAAGAGAAAAGAGAAAAGGTAGAAGTATTGTGATCCAGTCATCAATTCAATACCATGCGGAGGTAAGCAGGAAACTAGAAGATGTCAACTGCTATAGTGTTTTGCCTGGAGATGCACTTTTATTACATCTAAAGAACCCGCCTTTTTGGTAGAAAAACATCCTGTTATATATATATATAGGTTGCCGAAAATACATAAGAATCTTAGAATTCCTCCGGGTCGCCCTACTGTTTCTCTATGGGGCACTATTCTTGAACCACTGTCCAAGTTTGTTGATTTATTTCTTAACCCCATAGCAACACAGGTACCTTTTTCATCAAGAATACTTCCCATTTTTTACAGTGGTTACATCATGTGGATGTGGTGAATAAAGATGTCATCCTAGTCAGCTCGGATGTGCAGTCATTGTACACTGTGATCCCACAATCTAAGTGTTAGCTATAGGTAAGGATAAATCGCGTCTTTCTTAGCTACATCATTGGGTCTCCGCTGATTTTTTATGTCAATTGTTACATAGTACTGCAATGGGAGCATCAGTGGCACCATCATTGGCGACCCTATATATGGCAGAATTTGAGGACCAAGTGGTTTATATATCTGAATTTTTTGAAAGTGACTTTATGGAAAAGATGTTTAGATGAGCCCGATATATATTTAACAGGTTTTTCAATGCTGGGGTCATATACTGCCCCGGCATTGAATATCCGGGATTGCCGCACGTGCCCTGGAGCCGCAGAAGCTAACTGGGTAGTGGCGATATTGTACCGCTGCCAGGTTAGCTCCCATGGGCGAGACGAGGCCAGCTTTTGCTTTACCTAGTTTTACCCGCAAGTCGCTAACAGGGTAGCAGTGCAATATTGCTGCTACCCGGTTAGCGACTGTTGCCAACTTTGCTCCACCCCAAACGCCCACGACACACTCAGGGCACGAAGGGAAGATAATCAGAGATATTCAGCAGCACTTACCGTGTTAGTGCCGTTGAATATCCCGTTCAGCAGCATTTACACAGTTTACAGGTCTGTAAACTGTGTAAATGCCTTTTGAATATTGAGCCCGATATTTTTATTGTATGGAACGTATCACCTCAAGAATTAGAGCAATTGTTACTATGGCTGAATGTGCAGAATATTAATTTGAAGTTTTTTATGAAATGACCTCATCATCAGATCGAATTTTTAGATGTTCTGCTTACTTTAACATCGGATGGCATTAGAACTTCGTTATATCGTAAAGAGGCCGACTACAATACTTTGCTGCATTTTCAGAGTGATTACTCCTGCCGCGTAAAAGAAAAAAAGGTACCTGTTAGGCTATTTTTATGCCTTCGTCCTGTTTGTTCTACTGTGGATAATTTTTTGGACAAAGCTATTGAACTGAAGACTCGCTTACTGCGGCGGAGTTATCCATTATATGCCATTAAAAAGCTTTCAAACGTGCTTGATTTGCACATCGTGATTGGTTGCTACAACCTATGGTGAAGGAGTCGGATGAACAGATGGTCTGTGTTCTTCCCTATTCTGGGATGGCTCCCTGGACCATTGCAATGAGGAGGAGACATTGGCATATTTTATAGGTGCATGATGTATTTTCTGCAAGCTTCCCTTCTTTTACATTTCAACATGGGAAAAACATCAGTAATTGCGTGGAAAGTGGGGTTTCTATATCTAAAGAAGGTGATCATCAAGCCTGTGGTAATTGCCAATGGTGCCAAAATACTATGGGTTGATGCAGACTCATTCTATTACTCATTGGATATACAAGGCTAAACACTTTATGACGTGTAATTCACAACAAGTAATCTACTTAATTATGTGCCCGTATTTGAAAATCTATGCAGAGCGCACTAAGAGAGCAGTTCAGATTCATATGAATGAACATTTCAACAGATTATCTACGAGTAATCTTGCAGCTCCAATGGTAGTGCATGTTCAAGAAAAAAAACACGCTGTGAAAGACTTTACCTGGCAGGTGATAGACCAAGTGACTGAAGATTGGCAGAAGGTTGGTTTAGACTGTTTACTTAATTTTAGAGAACAGTGGATTTTTCGCTTGAACACTCTGTCCTAGATGGTCTTAATAATGAGACTGAATGGGCAACACTGCTGTGATTGATGATTGTTTGGTTTTGTTAGGCTTTTAAGTCCGACGTCATTTCCTGATCTTTACAGCGGCATTTGGAGTGATGTTCAGCAGTGACATGTCTGAATACCAGCTGATAATGGAGTCCCGTAATGCAAGGTTTTCCATCTGAAACATGTCAGGAGTATGTGAATGCTTGGGATAAAGAGTTCTTCATTGAGCTAAATGAAGCTTTCTGGAAATCTTTGAACTATTTATTTGCATTGAAAATTTAAAAAAAAAGAACATTTTTAATGGATGAGACAGATAATGGATAGATATATGGGATTTAAAGAAAGAAGTCCCGCTGGTATCTGATGGTCTCTCCATTTTTTATAATATATATATTACTTGGACAGTGTTATTTCAAGTAGTCAGTGTTAGCCGAGCTTTGAAAGGGTTTTCTAATCAACTTGTTGAGGAGTTTGATTGTGAGTTTTGGTATAGTTTCACACCTGATATAAAGAGCTACGAATGGGCACCTTTTTATCCTAGGTGACATGTGGCCAGTATAGGTGGGAAGGAGAACGTGTGTGGATAGCTGGGTAACGTGTTTGTTTTTCAGGTAGTTGTGGAAGTTTCTGCACTGGGACACTTTTCCCCTTGCATTTTCTACTCTCTAATCTCTATCCCTCCAGTTCCCTTTCCCCTGCCCTCCATGTTCTCTTTATCTTTTCCCACCTCCCACTCCAAATCAGCTTCTCACTGTCCCAAGCCTCAAATGCCACATGCAGCCTCAGCTGCTGTCACTGTCCAGGAGGAAGATCTTAGGTCTCCAACCCTGAGCTCGTGCACTTTGTCTGCATGCATGCACAGTCAAACAAGCATGCAAAGAAATGAGAGACGGAGCCTCTGCTACACCAGCTCTCACTTTCTTGTGAAACATGCCTACAAAGCTGGGAATTTGCTTTGCCACCTACCGTATCTTAAAAATGCTTTAGCACGCCATTTGGCTTAAGGTGGAGTAACCATCTTATAAGCCACAAATAAGTACCCCTAGCTTCTGCCTATGGTAAATATTATCAATGCCAGTCCCCTAACGTTGAAAATGGGTCTGGTTTAAAGGGTAATGATCATGTGCAAATTAGGTTTTTGTTCTTCGACCATAAGTATTGCTCAGCAGTATTTACATATGTATGATCTATCTTGTCTGTCTCAATGAATTGATTTAAATCACCAAAAGAAAACCATGATGAAATCATTGATTTAAATCAATTCCACCCCCTCCATATTATTTTGCACATTTTTTAAAAGACCTGATACAGACCTAATCATTACAACATACTGTGAATTTAATTGTGAAGGTGGCAGTTTACAAAGGGGGTCCGGATGGGACGTCCATCCCCGCTATTCGTGCCGGCTTCAGCCCCCGACTAACTTCCCTGCCGATTGTGTGGGGAAGTTAGTTGGGGGCGGAGAGTGGGCAGGCAGAGGACGGTTGCCTGCCCTGTACATCCAGTGCCAACGAAATGGCAGGGGACGTTATTCTACCTCCGATATTGGATGCTGCCCGGTTATTTCCAGCGTCTTAAAGATAGACAAGGGTTTTCCTCGCCTATCTTTAAAGCACAGATCGCTAAGAAGGCAACATCCAATATCGCTGCTGCCCAGTTAGTGCCATTCTCTGCCCCAGAATGCCCCCAACACGCCCTGATGCTAACCGGATAGCTTCGGGGCACTAGGGGACTTAGGAGGGGATATTCAATGGCACTAACAGTGTAAGTGCCTTTGAATATCCCCAACTAAGGCATCTACACAGTTTACTGGACTGAAATCTGTGTAGATGCCTTTCAAAAATCGGGCCCTTGGTGTCCACAGTGCTTCTATCTAATGATAGTGGGGTATGGCAGGTCTCTCCCACAGAGTCTGGAGCTTATTTTTGTTCAGAAGGGCATTCTCTGCCTTCCACACCTGAACTATCTTTGAACTATTCCTTGGGGATTCCTTCTCTCTGTAGAAGTGAAGAGTTTCTCTGGACCAACTATTAACACTACTGTATCTTCAGTGCTGAAGGTGGCATCTCCCCCCCTACTTCTGTTGATGGGGTATACCATCTCTGTTTAGGATGATTTGCTAGATATTTGGAAAGTTGTGTCCAGAAAGATGGTGACACTTTACTTACCAGATAATGTCCTTTCCTCGAGTCCTACTAAACCAGTCCAGACAAGTGGGTTGTTTCCCTACCAGCAGATTGATGGAGACAAAGAAAGAATGAAAAGCCGAGGTTTCAGTGACATCACTCCCATGCCTCTATTTGTCTCAGCCACCAGAGGTCCCTTCAGTATTTCTTTGTCTCCAGCAAATGGTGGATGGATTTTCTCCTCTCTGAAGACAATTCTGAGGATTTGAGAGGAAAAGATTGATTTGAAATGAACTTGTCTGGACTGGTCTAGCAGGATACTGTGGGAGGAAATGTTGCAGGGTACAGTCCTACAGATGTGCATCTTCACAAAAGAGACTGTGGGGAAACTTGAGGACTTGGACAGCAAGTTTAACACTACTGGAAGTTTGGGTTAAGTTGTTAGAGTTGAAGGTTTATCCTTTACAAGCTGTTGGACCCTCTGGGTTTAATGACATTATCAAAGTTCAATACAAACTTCAGCCTATGGAAAAATCGGATTATGATTCTTAAATTTTTCTTGGACACATTTGCTTTCACCTGAAATTCTGCTGTTGAGATAATTCAACAAAATTCTAAATATACCCATTGCTGATGGTACAATTTTCTTCAAGTGTAATTATTTCTAAAAATGTACCTGTTGTCAGGGAGGAGGAAGATGTGGTAACCTCTCTGAGAGGCCTAGATTTGAAGGCTTTCTGGGGATATCGCAACATAATTTTCCTGACCTTACCATAGTAACATGTCAACAGAATATGGCCCATCTAGTCTGCCCTTCCATATCAACTACTATAGTCCCCTTTTTTCTTTTAAAGATCTTCTGTGTTTGCCCCATGCTTTCTTGAATTCACTGTCCTCATCTCTACTACCTCCACTGGGAGACTATTCCACACATCTACCACTCTTTCTGTAAAGAAATGTTTGCACATATTACTCCTAAATCTATTCCCTTTTACCCTCATCCCATGCCTCCTAGTTGCAGAGCTTACTTTCAATCGGAAGAGGCTTTCCTCTTGTGCATTTATGCCACGGAGGTATTTAAATGTCTCATATCTCCTCTGTCCTTTCCTCTAATATATACATATTAAGATCTTTAAGTCTGTCCCCATATGGTTTATAAGGAAGACCACTAACCATTTTAGTAGCCACCCTCTGCACAGACTCTATCTTGTTTATATCCTTTTGAAGTGTGGTCTCCAAATTGCATATAACACTCATCTGCTTTGCTTGCACCAGCTCCACCACTAAGTGAGCATATAAAAACAAATACTACCTATCTTATTGCACAAGTGACTTATGTCTGCCGAGAAACAGAAACCGAAAGCTCAAAAATTTCCACAAGCAACAAAATAGCTATTTGGGACTATTGGGCAGACTAGAGCCATTTTCATGAGATGAAAAATGATGTGATTTGTACATAACTCAATATGCGGCAGTGTGATATTTTATCAAACAAGGAGCCCTTTTACTAACATGCAGTAACCCATTACCACGTGATAACTGTTAGCACATGGCCATAGTAACACTACCACACTTGCAAAACAGTGCACACTAATTCGGGCACTGAATGGGACAGGAAATGGGCATTGACCACACCTTGCCGTCAGCGCACAACATACCACTCGCCATCACTGTGGCACTTACAGCCTTCTACCATACTGCTCAAGTCTTTTCAGTGTGGCGTCTGTAGGGAAGATGCTGGTCACAGCTCCAACAGTTACCATACAGGCCTGACACTTATTGCACTTTAGTGAAACAGGGTCCCGAGTGTAGGCTTAGCTTTTAATTGTAGCTGTATTATGTTTTATAATTTAGAGAGAAATGCTATTTTATTGACTAAAAATCTGATGTTTAACATGTTTCTTTTTTAACTTTATTGAAATCGTCATACCCCCCCCCCCCAACTCTGTAAGCTGTGGAGTGGAAATTCTGAAAAGAATTGTGTGCGGTCGCATTCTGGTTTCTGTTTGGAGACTTTGGTATCTCCTACTGCCTCTCCTGTTTGGTTCCATCTCCTTGGAGGCACCGGAAGTGACGCAACCGCGCCTCCCTCGTGGAGCCAGACTGCATAAAATCTCCTCCGGTGCAGCGTACCGTGCCGCGGAGGCGCGTGCTCAAGGAGCAGGTCATGCTCCTTGGGCAAGCGTCCAGAGTCAACGCAGCTCACTCCTGCACCCTCCGTACACCAGTCAACCCTCCAGCTGCATACCCACATCACAGATGTTCCAGGTCTCTCGGTCCATTCATCTAGGCCCCACGGTAAGTTGCTTCCTCCGGTCATATCACTACTCCTTCTTCTGCTATCTTTCTCTTCCTCCTCCATGGCTTCCATACCTGCTCATTGGGATTGGCGGCCTGCTCCTCCTGCCTCAGCCCCACTAGGTCCTCTAGCACGCAATACCTCCAATCTGGTCTACTGCTCCCAACACTCCTCTGTTCTATCGTCCCCTCAGACTCTTCTGTTCCTTCAGCTCACACTCTTAAATTGCCGTTCCATTCGTTCCAAAACACTTCTGATTCATGTTGTCATCTCACAGCATGCCCTTGACTTGTTCTTTCTGACAGAAACCTGGCTGAGGGATGGCGATGAGCCCCTCCTCAACCGCTGCCTACCCCCAGGCTATTCTGCCTTTTCTACCACCCGTAGGGGTAGGGGTGGCGGAGGAGTTGTGGTCCTCTACCGCTCCTCTCTCCCTCTCCAGGAACAACCCTCACCTGCTCTTCACTACCCGGAATCCTTGCTTATTCGCTTGGGTACCTCCCCCACTCTACTTTCTTCTTGTCTCCATGTCCGCCCAACTGTGGGACACCCTCTTGGCTACGTTCTCAAAGGCTTCTCTCCTTTACCTTCACCTCATGATTCTAAGGGATTTTAACATTCATGTCGACTCCTTCTCTACCCCCCGGGAGTCCACCTTTCTCACCTTCCTATCTGACCTCTCCCTCTGCCAGTTCGTTTCCTCTCACCCACTAAGCTGGGCATTCCCTTGATCTCCTTATCTCCCACATCACTTCCCTTTGTCCCCTCTTCCCTATCCCCTCTGCCCCTCCCCTGGTCTGATCACTTCTGCCTCTTCTTTTCCCTCCCCCTCCCCAAGTTCCTGTCCTAACTCTGCCCTACCTACCTATTCTCACAGTGTCAACGCCAACACCCTCCGTCAGTTCCCCCCTTCGGATATCTTGTTCTCCACAAACTTCCACCTCCTTCCTGTCGATACCCAGGCGCACATCTGGGACACGACCCTCTCAACTGCACTTGACACTCTCGCCCCTCTTCGGCCCTAACCCTTTTCCCGTCGTAATCGCCATCTCTGGTTCCATTCTAGTCTTCTCCTCCACCGCAGGTACCTCCGATGTGTCAAGCGGCTTGGGCGCAAACATCTCTCCTGTTCCAATCTGAACCACTTCCGTCTCTGTCATTGTCACTACCGCCTTCTTCTTCACTCAGCTAAACAGGAATACTTCTCTAAGCTTATCTCCTCTGCTAACTCTTCTCATCAACTCTATTCTGTTCTCTGTTCTCTCTCTGCACCCCTCACCCCTGATCCTGATTCCTTAGCCTCCCACTTTGCTTCTAAAGTCCTTTCCCTTTGTATTTCTTTTCCCTCCTGCCCTCCTCCTCTCTCCCCCCTCAGCCCTAACCTCTCCCTCTCCCCTTCCTTCCCCTCCCTCCTTTCCTCCCCTCTCCCATCTCTGATCTACTTTTGAGCCCATTTCCCTCTCAGTCTTATCCAAAACTTTCACTTCCACCCAGAAGACCACCTGTCCCGCCGATCCTATCCCTTCCCACTGGCTTTCAGAATCCTCCCTAGCTCTCTCCCCTCTCATTCTCTCTATCTTTAATTCTAGCCTATCCTCTGGTACTTTTCCTGCACCCTGGAAGCACGTCTCTGTTTGCCCCATTCTAAAGAGAGGTTCCCTGGACCCCTCCTCCCCTTCCAGCTGGCGCCCCATCTCTAATCTCCCATTCCTCTCTAAACTCTTAGAAAAACTGGTCTTTACCCAACTCTCTTCCCACCTTGAAGTCTCCCTTGCTCTTCACCCACGGCAATCTGGTTTCCATCCTGGTCACAGCACAGAATCTGTCCTCCTCTCCCTTCTCAATGAATTGCACGCTGCTGACGATCACGGTTCTCTCTCTCTTGATCTATCTGCTGCTTTCGACTTGGTTGACCATCGCACCCTTCTAACTTGTCTTCAGGATGCTGGCCTTGCCAGTTCGGTACTTCAGTGGTTTCGTTCATTTCTTTCCTGTCGGTCTTTCTCGGCTCTCTAGGACTACCTCCTCCCCCTCCACTCCCCTTCCCTGTGGTGTCCCCCAGGGTTCTGTTCTCGCGCCTCTTCTATTTAATGTTTTTCTTGCCCCTCTTAATCCAACAACATGGCATTTCCGCTTACTATTACGCAGATGACATTTTCCTCCTCCAGCATATCGACTCCGCTCCCGACATCACTCCCCTCAATATCTGTCTCTCTTCTGTGACTTCCTGGCTTTCATCCAACTTCCTATATAGTAATCTCTCAAAAACCTCTGCCATTTGGTTTACCTCTGGAAGCTCCCCCCTCCGCTTGTCCCACTGCTTTCCTCATCACCCATTCCTATTGTTTCATCTTTACGGTATTTAGGTGTTACCCTTGACTCTTCCCTCTTTTCAAGACCACATATCCTCTGTTGTCCAACGTTCCTTCTTCACTTTGAAGCAACTTTATGCCGTCCGTCCTTTTCTATCCCCCTCTTCTCTGACCACGCTGCTCCTCTCCCTATCTCGTCTTGATTACTGTAATGTTTCCCTTGCCGGCCTCCCTCAGTCCCAGCTTGTCTTCAACGTGTTCAAAATACTGCCGCCCGTATTCTCACTCACGCCTCACGCTTTGATCACGTCGCTCCCCTTCTTCTATACTTGCGCTGGCTCCCAATCCCTTTCCGGATTCAGTATAAGTTCCTCATTTTCATTCACAGATCAATCCATACAGACACCCCTCTCTATCTCGCTGACCAGGTCCACCTTCACACTCCCCCCCCCCCACCATTCCCTCTGATCCATCCACACCGACTGCATGTCCCTTCCCTCCCCGTCCCAGGCTCACTTGGAATCCAGTCGGTCATCCACCTTTTATTTTCTTGGACCAAGACTCTGGAACTCGCTTCTCTCTCTCCCCCCCCCCCAGCTTAGAATCTTCCTTCAAATCTTTCAAAGCCAAACTGAATACCCATCTTTTCTGTTCTGCCTTCGACCTCCCTCCCCCCCTTCACCTCTCTCCCTACCTCCTCATTGAATGTTCAATCTTACCTCCCCTATTTGTGTGTCACTCTGTCCACCCACCCTCGTTGATCTACAACTCTCTTGTTCCTCTTTTATTTGTTGTCCTGTCTGCTCCTCCTCCCCCCACCTTTAGCTTTTATCTTTTCTGTCCTACTCAATTTTTAATGGCATTCCTTTTCTTTTCCTACGCAGTTTTTAACTTTGTTTGTAAACCGCCCAGATGCTTCCATTATCGGCGGTATATTAAGTTTTTAATAAACAAACATACTGTATTATGTAAGTCTGCACAGTACTGTGTGCATCTGCTATGTGTTATACAAATGAGAATATCCTGGAAACCAGACCTTTTGCCAGCTTAGCAGAAAACCCGATTCCAGTCTGAGATGTAGGAAAAAGGCAATGAACCATGCCCCATCTTGTTTTCAACTTGTCTGTTCTGTTTGGGACCAGATGTACTGCACCAAAGTGGTTTATAACAGGACACCTATGTGAAGTCCAAAAGGCACCTATTTTGTAAAAGAATATAGTTTCTTTATATACTCCCAGAACGAAGCCCAATAGCATGCAAATGCCCAGGCCCAGATTTAGACCTGCTCTGAAAAAGGTGTAAATGAGCACATACAATGCAGTTCTACCTCCTCACCATCCAAATGAGCTCAGGAATGTCTACACACAGACTGCATAAAAGTAGACGCACCTTTTACACACAAATGCAATGGCACAATTTTTCACAAACACTTTTCTATGTGTAAACAGAAAATTACCCCAAAATATGAAAAACTCTTCAGCTGACTAAACTTTACAGTATTTCCTATTTCTTTGCTTTCTGTGCTTCAAGGTTGTCGTTTTTTTTCTTACACAAGTTGGTTCAGGCCATGCTTCCCACCCCTCTCCCCCAACCGGCTCTTTAACATCCATTGGTACTCAATTTATCATATTTTTGCTATTTCTCCTAATCCCTCTTTTAATGCTGCATATTTCATTTCCAAGTCCAACCACTATAAATTTCTGTCTTCTCTCTTTTATATTTTTTTAAAAAAGTCTTTCTTCCTAGAAAGGTGTTAGTTCTCGGATACACAGCAGCCCTTGGTGAAGGAGGGAATTGAATGACTGTACAGTGGTCTGCACCCTCACAGTAAGCTCAGTCACATCACATCCTCCAATTGGCCAGCATAAGGTGTGAGAGAACAGGCTCTTACCTGGGAAGAGTACCAGGGAGTGGGGAGGAAAGTTGAGAGAGGCACCATTGGTGCCTCCCTACTGGGTTTTTTTTATTCAAGAAACTTTGCCATGACAAACTTTGTACATGTCTTACCAAAATGATGCAAGCGGTTAAAAGGAGAGAAAAGAACACCAAAATGATGCAAGCGGTTAAAAGGAGAGAAAAGAACAAAACACACATAATAGTGCTAAAAGTATAGTGTGCTGCAGAGAACATCCCTCCATTTCCTGTTCCTCCTTTTCTCTGTAGACTACTGCCTGGATGGGATTAGGGCAGAGAGAATATAGAAAACTACTGTAATCCTCCATTGTCTCAGAAAAAAATCCAAGTTCTTGTTGGGCAGAGGGTTAATGGGAGTTTTTAGCTCATTTTGCTTGCCCTGCTTCTGGCCATCAGTAATGGGGCTCCAAAATGAAGTGTCACATTCAGTACTGTTTCCCCACAGTTGGGCTGAGGGAGTCGGCCAGGCTCCTGAAGGAACGGAGTGAAGCAGCCACAGAAGCAATAGCAACCCTGTCAGATCTAGCCTAGCTCGTTCACATCTGTGAAGATGCAAAGTCTGCCAACCATCCTATTATCGAGGCATTCTAAATCAGATGGCCTTTGCTTTTGCAGTTATATGGTGATAAATATAATGTTGTTTATATGGTAATTAGGCGAGTTTATTTTATGATCCCTATAGTCTGTAGAAATAATGTGTCTGTCCCTTGTGACAAAGCTGCACCAGAGGGATCACTCTGAATAGAGCAGCAGTCTGCCCGCTTTGTGATGCCACAGCTTCTCCTGCTTATTCTTAGTACCCTAGTCTTTGCTGTCTCAGTATATTTCTTTCTTTCTTTCTTTATGGGGACGTTTAGGCTTGTTTTATGAGTAGAGGCATGCATTCTCAGGCTTACTGATATATAAAACCACCACTGAGGATTTGTCTCTTATTCAAAATTATCCTATAACTCTTCACAAAGAGGAAAACAATGTTCAATTTATTCACTGTTCAAAACATATCACATTTGTCTGATCATTGACATTCTCAGATTTACAAGAGAGAGCATCTGATGTGTACTATCTTAACACCAATTTTTTAATTCCAAGGTGTGCAGATAATCACTACTTTCTATATTATTCACTCCCAAGCAGCAACAGAAAATTCTGAAGGGCAAAACACAAAATTGGTTTAGCAGAACCTGAGGTCATATTAAGCTGTATAGGCAAATTACTTTTGCAGAGGAGCCCCAAGAGGGTCATGTGTCCTTGGAAATGTGTGTTCCACTGAGTGAAATGCAGACAGAAGCGCAGCCTAGCCTTCCCAAAGCAGCAAATTCTGGATGCCCTGATCTCAGATTATTAGACAATACTAAAGTCTGTTCCAGCCTGGTCAAGCCTTTTTCTCTCACACAGAGCCACGCCTCTCATCTGGCTGCAATCCCGATCCCATGGAGCCAATCCAAATCTCACCACCAACCCTTGCTCTACCTTCTATCATTGGAGGCATCCAAAATTTGCAGTGCACACAAGGGGTGGGGTGAAGAAGAGAGAAATGAATGCATGTGCTGTATAAAAGGGTACAACAGTACGTTATTACACAGATTAAAAAGATTTTTTAAATAAATTATATAGCGTATGCACAAGTTAATACTGGAGGAGGCACAGTTTTCCCAATAACTACCTTGAAAATCAAATATTTTCTACCTCTCTAAAGTGTTCCTCTGCCTTATCCCAAACTGTCTTTGCACCCTGAAAACAAATCATGGGAAGGTTTTTTCAGGCAGCACATAATTAATCTGTGGAATCTGTTGCCAGAGGATGTGGCCAAGGCAACTAACATAGCAGGAGTCAAGTTCCTGGAGGTAAAGTCCATAGAAAATTATTAGCCAGGTAGATTTGGGAGAATCATTGTTCATCCCTGTAAATGAGCTATGAGAAACAGATCTACTTTTTGGCATCTGTCAGGGACTTGTGACTCAGTCTGGCCACTGTTGGAGACAGGGTGCTGGGCTCAGTGGACTTTGGTTTGGCTCAGCATGGCTTATTTTTTGTTCTAACCCCTTCCCAATTATACCCCCCCCCCCCACCAATTCTTTTTAAATGTCACTCTTCTTTCTGTCATATCGGTATTTCATGTTCTTTATCTCCAACTCAGATCCCTCCACCTCCCCTTTACCATCTCTCTCCTTTCCTCCGGTATTTAAGCTCACACCTTTCCAGTAACAGTTCAAGATGAGTAGCAATCAGGTACAGCAGCATCCTGCACCCCACCCCCTCTCACCCATATCCACCTATCAGGTTCTATCATTTATCTCCCCTCCTATTCATTTAGTTCACCTACTGTCTGTTCATTAGTGTCTTTTCTTCTCCATAAGGCTACCATCTGACTTCATGCCCTATGGAACAGGCTAATCCAGCCCTGGTTTTATATACTGAATGCAGGTTTGTGCATTTTCTTAATGGTCCGATTGTCTCCTTTGGTTTTTCTCCATTTATTTGTCTCCTGTTCTCTGTCTCCTGTTCTCTCTCTCCCTCCTTCTTCCCCCCCCCCCCCCTCTCTCTCTCTCACTCTCACTCCTGTACTTGGCCCGCCTTTTCCATTCAAGCCTTGATTTTATACTTGCATCCTCTCCTTGGTCCCTACAGCCACCTGCTGTCTTCCCCCGCCCCCCCCCCCCGAAAGTTTATTTACTTACTTCCCCAATTGCATGCTCTAGCTCCTTCCTCGCTTTCTTCGTAACCCCAAGTTATTTGCCCTGTTCCATGCTCCTTTTATGCCTATATCCTCGCTCCCTCCTGCCCAGCGACACTGCAGCTCTGGCCGTACAACTTCCGTAGCAATCTTAAGGCGCCAGCAAGAAGACCCTCGCAATTGTCCAGACCAGACAATAAAAGAAGTGGGTGGAGTAATAGAAAAAGCTGTAGCTGTGGGGGACTGAAGAAGAGTTTAGACATCTAGAACAGTAGCTGCAGCACCATCGAGAGGGGAGAGGAACCCAGACATCAGCATCAGCGACATGTGGGGAGGGCAGAGCTTTTTTTTAAAGCCTGGCATGCCAAACTTAACACCCTTGCAGTGTTCATACGGCTTAAATGTGCGAATCAACCCGCAAAGCCCAATAAATAAAAGCTAGCCAAAATGGGGGTTGGGCTCCTTAAAAGCAGACCGGGGCAGACAGAGTAATCAATGAGCTGGAGCCGGACCTGCTGCGGTGATGCACATCCCCTAATTCAATCGCACTCACGTCCCCTGATGCTCATCCAAGTAAAAATAGCTCAGCTCACAGACACAGGGATAGCACTTGCAGGGTCGCAAACGACTGTCACTTACCCGCCGTAAGGGTGACTCATGTTTACACTCTTCTCAAGTATGCAGAAAGTGAACCGGCTATAGACAGCTAGCGTGCAGCCTAAGCTTGAGCAGAATTAGTAATTAATAAAGCGAGCGTGCAACCTCCACGATTTTTTTTTTTGCCCCCGCCACTCTAGAACACACAGGTAAGGTCGGCACCAATGACAGCACGGTTACTAGGGGGAGTCACGTGACGATGCTTTCACGGGGGCGGGAAGCCCGCCCCTCCTCCAATCACAGAGAACGTGCGCCCCGCCCCCGACTGTCCAATGAGCAGAAGCGCCCTCCAGCTCCCTTTCGGCTGCCGCACGTCACCCCGCCCGATCTTCTTCCCTAAGGGAACGGGGCTGAGAGACCGGGCGATTTGTTGCGAGACACAGCGGCAGGAGAAGCCTGGCGAGCAGCGGACGGGCTCCTTGCAACAGAAGCAGCTGACGAGGGAGAGGAGTTAGGGTTATAGATCTTTTTCTTAATAAAAGACTGTTGAGAAAACCGGACGCAACCTGCGGCAAAGGCAGGCAGCTAGATGTTACCGAGGAGGGGATAAGCCTGAGATCGAAAAAGGGAACTTTTTAAAATTCAGGTTAACACAAAAATAATGAGAAGCAGGAAGAGGAAGGTCTAGACGAGCTATGAAATTACTACTGCTATTAATCATTTATATAGCGCTACAAGACATACGCTGTACAGACACATAAAAAGACGGTCCCTGCTGTTCAGAGCTTGCAATCTATTCATGACTACATAATGCAATTAGCATAGAAAACTCTAAAGAAAGAAAGCGGAGCCTATTAGTAATATATAACCCGAGGTTGCCAGGCGGAGACTATTTGGTCAGCCAGACCATGTTTTAATCTACCGCTCTGTACAACTGGAAACAAGCCAATATAAATACTACTTAGGGTTTCTGCCTTAGGTGCCTCTCCCCAGAGCTTCTGCTAATTAACCACAAGTCATAATCAGCTGACCACCACCCTCCAGCTGTCCAGTTATGGACATCATACTTTGAAATATGAAAGTCTGTTTTATATCGACATCTATGTACCTATTTTCCCACAGGTAAAAAAAAAAAGTGCTGATTGCTGTAGTTTGCATTGCTGTCAAGGAGCAATTGTTTTGATTTAATTACTGCTAGGGTTGGTTCAAGGTCTTGGCACCCTAGGCAAACCTTAAGCCTTATGTCCCCCATCTTGCATGAGAATCTATTGTTTAGCTGTGAATGCCCAGCTCTTTCCCACACCCACCACAACAAAGCTGCTGCTGTAGGCAGCCACCTAGTGTACCTAACGGTTGGGCCAGTCAGCCCTGCCTACTCTTGCCTAACACCTAGCCTGCTGCCAGTTTTCCACTTAGTGCAGTATCACAAAACCTATATTTAAACCAATACTCCAGGAAATACATCCAACAGTCAAATTATTTTTGTCAGACACAAAATGAGGTTGCTCAGCATCCCCCCAGTCCATTTTTCTCTTTACTAAAAGAAGACAATCAAGTGCATTTTCAAATTTAAAGTCCCATTCAAAACAATAACCATCAACCAACACATTTTGAACTTATCTTAATTCTGCTTCAGGCTAGATACTTATACAGATGAGGTTTCCACACAGTGAAGAAATAAAAAAATGGAACCCAAGGCATTCTGTAGCTCAAGCAGCTGTACACTTGTTAGACAGACAGATTTAGTATACTGTTTTATCATTAAATCAAAGCAGTTTAGCACATCAAACAATCAATATTATTGTGTGGTCTGTAGCATGCAGTGAGAGGTTTAAGAAGAGTGATGTGTGGTGCAGTGTGCTAGATTTATCGGTGAGCAATATACATATATACAAGAATAGAGCCATGTAAAAATGGTGAGCCAGTGTCATGATCTATATTGCCTTGGTTGTGCTGCAAATAGGAGTCAGTTCAGGTGATGTCCTTGAAGTGTTCTGTAACTAGAGCTGTTTTAAGAAGTTTTCTGAAGTCCTTGAGGTCTTTGGTTGATCTTAGGTGGTCTGGGAGGGAGTTCCATAGAGCAGGCGCTGCCACGGAGAGTGCCCTTCTTGATGTGGCCTGATTTGTTTTGGCAAATTCCTTTGGTGTGCTGATGGTGTCTGTGGTTCCTTTTCTTCTTGGTCTTTTGCTGTCGTTAGTTTTTATGAGTGGTTGTAGGCTGTTAGCTGAGAGGTTGTGTATTATTTTGAATATGTTTATAAGTACTTTGAAGCAGATTCAGGAACTGATTGGAAGCCAGTGCAGTTGGTACAAAATGGGAGTAATGTGGTTGTGACTTGAACAATGTTATGACTGATGCAGCTGTGTTTTGTGCTAGCTGTAGTGGTCTCAGGGTCTTTATTTGTAGCCCCTGGTAGATAGGGTTACAATAATCTAGTGTGGGAATGATGAGGGCTTGACAGACTGTTCAAAAGTGCTTCTGAGCAAGGATGGGTTTGAGCCTTCTGACAGTTCTCATGGCCACAGCATCTTTTTAAAGAAGCACCAGCTCATCCCCTAACATGACATGAGGGGGAAGTCATTCAGCATAAAGTATACCACTCAATTTTTGCCAGTTTTCTACTGCCATCCCCAGCCCTTGCCCCCAACATATGCATCTCTCCAGGCAGCAGCCACCTCATGCAGGTTGAACCATTAGCAGCCACAATAAAAGTAAAAAGACATCCTGGTGCTGGCCTCATCCCCACACATACAGCAAATCTGTCAGAGAAGGCAGAACCAGCATGACTGGATTGAAGGCAGGTCACACCTGTCTTTTTTACTTTTATCAAAACTGCTAAAGATGGTTTAACCCATATAAGGTTGCTGCAGCAGGAAGGGAAGAGGCTAGATAAAATGGAGGAAGAGAGAGGAAAGATCCTAGCTGGATGGGGGGGGGGAATACTTAGAATGGGAGGAGGGAATAGAAGACAGAGATGGATGCTGCATGTAAGACACAGGACAGTGGGTAGAGGAGCTGTTGGACCCATGAAGGAGAAAGAGAGGGAGATGGATATGAGGAGAGAGAAGTGTGAGAAACATGGAAAACAAGCAGCAGATAATAGTTCTCATGGATGGGTAGCCTGGATGCTCTTTAAGTTCTACAATCCCTCCCTCCCTCCCTCTCCTTCAGCGATCAGCTGCAGTTGTCGCATGCTTTCTTGAATTCAGATATAGTTCTCATCTCCACCACTCCTTCTGTAAAGAAAGATTGCCTCAGATTAATCCTAAGTCTATCCCCTTCCACCTCCATTCTATGGCCCCCTCATTCCAGAGCTTTATTTCAAATGGAAGAGCACCTCCTCCTGGACATTTATACTATGTAGCCTAGAGGTTAGAACAACAGCATACTACTAGAGATATCAGAACTTGATTCCCACTGACACTCCTCTTGACCTTAGGCAAGTCAGACCTTTTCTTCTAAGGCAGTGGAAGGTAATCTACTTCCAGTCATACCTTACCAAGGAAACCCAGGGGCGGCTGGGTTATCAAAGTCAATGCTGACTTGACAGCTTTTTATTTTATTTTATTTTATTGTACTATTTATATATCTCCCTATCACTCCTGTCCCCTCTTTCCTCCATCCTGAGGACTTTAAGTCTATATTTACATGCCTTTGGAGAGAAAGCACTGACCATTTTAAAGGGAGTTAAACTTGAAAACGGTTGTAGAGGGAGTGAAGAAGTGTGCAAGAGACAGCCTTATAAAGTATTGTAAGACTACTACTGGGAGAATTGTGCAGAAAGCGAGGTGACTTACCTGTAACAGGGGTTCTCTGTAGACAGCAGGATATGTCATCCAACAGCACCATAGAGGGAAGTGCTCTCCTGAAAGGTAATCCAGGTAGCTTTCTGCCTGGTCTGCCCCTACCCAGCCAGTATGGGCTTAGCTGTGAGCTTTTCCCTAGGTAGGCAGGCACACCAGATGTGAGGCCAACCTCATGCAGGAAAGGTGGGTGGGTGGGTATCCATGGAGAACCCCTGTTACATGTAAGTAACCTTCTTTCTCCTTGGACAAGCAGAATGAGACAGCCACACCTGGTGCCTCTAGCTGCGGCATCCGGCATGTGCTGCAATGGATGAGGGAGGAGTATGCCCCATGCGAGTACTGAACTATAAATTTGCCCTAGGACAACAGACCAATAGTCACCATGAAGAGGGGGTTTGTGGGGGTTTTTTTTGTTTTTTTTTTTAGATAACCAGCTGAAAGGTGGTGAACCATCAACTTGAACACTGCACACAGAATCTTAAAACAGTAGTTTCAACTCAAACAGAAGTCTTGCGTTGTGTTCACCTCGCCTCCTGGTGTTGTACTAGTGCAACAGTCCATCTCAAGAGTCCCTTGCGGGGGTTGATCTGGGATACTTCACCCCTGGACCCTGGGCTTGTGAGGCAGATGGGGGGGGGCGGCACCACCATGAGGACCAACCAGCCAAATGTGCTATCCCCTTGCACCTTAAGGTCGAGGCAGTAGTGTTTCTGTAAGGTGGGTACCAAGGCCCAGGTAACCTTTACAGATGTCAGTTACTAGGGCAGAGTGCAGGTTGGCAATGGTAGTGGCCATGGCACAGAGTTTATGTACATTGACCCTGGCTATGGCTTGTGCGCCTGCCTGGTTATGACAGAAGGCAATGCAGTCCGATACCTACTGTGATAAGGTTCTCTTCATGACTGGGTGCCCCGCCCTGTTGGGGTCAAAGCCAACAAAGAGTTGTGTGCCTTTGCATAGGAGACCTGTCCTGTAGAGGTAGATGTGTAGGGCCCGGACGCAATCTAGGGTGTGGAGCTTCTCTTCCAGGATTGTGTGAGGTTCTGGGTAGAAGGTGGGTAAGCTGCACCATTTTGTTGATATGGAAGACTGAGGAGACCTTCAGGAGAAACCTTGGGAGGGTGCACAGAGTGGTATGATCGTTGTGCAGCTGTGTGTATGGTTGATGGACCACCAGGGCCTGAAGTTTGCCAACTCTCCTGCCAGAGGTGATAGCTACCAGTAGGAGGGTCTTCCATGAGGCATACTTCAACACTGTTGATTGGAGTGGTACAAAGGGTTCCCTGTGTTAGCTGGTAGAGGGCGATATTCAGGTCTCAGTGTGGGACATGGGGCCATATAGCCAGGCATAGGTTGGCCAATCTCTTCATGAAGCAGGGAACCAGCAGAAGCATGGCAGTGAAGGAGTTATTGGTGCAGTCGGGGAAGGTGGTTATGGAAAAAGAGGTGGAATCTGAAGGACTGAGTCTGAGGCTGCTGTTAAAGAGGTGGGTGAGATGCTGCAGGACCTGGGTCTAGTCTGTTTGAGGAGCACCAGATGCTGAAGCACCTCCACATCAGGCCGTAGGAATTTCTCATGGCCAGACATCCGGTTGTGAAGATTATCCACCTTCCCACAGAGGGTGCAGCAGGTAGAGTCAGCCTTTCAATTTCCAGGCCATCAAGGTGAGTGTTGGAAAGTTGGGGTGCAGGGTCACTCTGCCATCCTGGGTGGCGAGGGTCGGCTTTAGGGTAAGTCAAACTGTTGGCTCCATGGCAAGGTATTGTAGGAAGGGGAACTGCATCTGTTTCAGAAAGTAAGGGGCAATGAAGATGACCCAGCCTTTTCCTAGACCACTTCTGCATGATCTTAAAGATGAGTGGGGTTCGAAGTAAGGCATAAACTAGTGATCATTTCCCCCACAACATGTCAAAGGCATTGGTGGAGAGGTTCTTGGTAGAAGGGCATCTGGGGCAGAAGAGGCAGCACTTCGCATTCCCCTCAGTGGCGAATAGGTCCATCTGCAGGTGTCCCCATCACCAGAAGAGGGGTGCTGCTTCCTGGGCGGCTAATGTACATTTGTGAGAGTCCATTTGGCAGCTCAGTCTGGTGGCCAGTTGGTTCTGCATACCTAACAAGTAGGTGTCTCTTATCTGGCAGTACTTGGAGAGGGCAAAGACCCAGAGCTGGAGCTCCTCCCTGCAGAGGGAGCAAGAGCCCCCCCCCCCCATTTGTTTGTTGATGGAGAACATAGCCATCTGATTGTCCATTTGAATCATGACATTCTAGTCAGTGATGCGGGACTGGAATGCCATGAGGGCATATGGGATGGCCCAGAGTTCCAAGAAGTTGATGTGGTATGCATGCTCCTTCACAGTCCAGGCTCCCTGGATGAGCAGGTGCCCTATGTGAGCACTCCAGCCAAAGGCATCTGAGGTGGTGATATGGCTACAAGAGGGGCTTGCCTTCCTTGAGGTTGGCTGGGAGGGTCCACCAGAGGAGTGCACCCCTGACCACCTCATCCAGTGGGACTCGCATGGACAGTAGTTGGGAATGCTGGTTCCAGAAACTGCGCAGGTGCCATTATAGACATTGCATGTGTAGCTTTGCTAAGGGCAGCAGTTGTGTTGTCACGGCCATGTAGCCCAGGAAGTGGAGGAGGAAGCAGGCAGTGGCCCAGTCCATCAAGATGCCATGATGTTATTGATGCGGTGCTGGAAGGCTGTGGAAGTCATGGTATCAATGTCTATCCCAATGAACTTCAGGCATTGGGTAGGTCAGAGGTTGGTCTTCTGGTGGTTCACCAGGAATCCCAAAGAGGACAGGAGGGCGACAGTCTGTCTGATTGCCATATTGCAGGCCTGTGGTGAGGGGGCCATGAGTAGCCAGTTGTCAAGGTAGGGGGAGGATGCATAGGCCCTGTTGCGGAGGTGAGCCACCACCATAACAATACACTTTGTGAGTACCCTTGGGGCTGAGGATAGTCCGAAGGGAAGGACCTTCTAGTGGTGACCCAACACCTGGAAGCACAGGTACTGCCTGTGTAATCTATGGATGGGGATGTATGCATACACATCCTGTAGTTCAGGGTCACGAGCCAGTCTCCCACCTGGATCAGGGGCAGTATGGATCCTAGGAAGTACATCCAGAATTTCTCCTTGCGGATGAACTTGTTGAGCTTCCCGATGTCAAGAATAGGGCAGACCCCACCAAATTTCCTTGATATCAGAAAGTATCTGGATTAGAAGCTGCAGCCATGTTAGTACACTGGAACAGTTCCAGTGGACGAACATGGCTGCAGCTTCTAATCCAGATACTTTCTGATATCAAGGAAATTTATCCGTGAAGCAAGGAGGGACAGGATCTCCACCATCATGACAGGAAGGAGGTAGAGCGGTGTCTCGCCACTGGGTGGCGTGCGCTGACAGAGAGGACATAGCAGAGGGATACTGCTTGCACATCCTATAGTGTTTATGACCCACTTGTCTGTTGTGATTTATGACTAGGTGTAGAGAAACGCCGTGACCTCCCACTGGGGTTCTGGCCGGGACTGAGCTGTCAAAAAAAAAAAAAAAAAGGAGGAGATGCTATTTCCAGATGAAAGAACGGCCCGATTCTGCTGCTTGCGTTCTCTCGGGCAGTGCTTGTTGGTAAGGGATCTGGTACAGTTGTGACTTGTAGCGTGGGACTTGCCACTTGTAGTAAGAGGTGTTCCACCTGGAGGAGGCCTACGATTTGCAGTGGTAGCTCCCTTTGCAGTTGTTGCTCCATTCGAGGCCTCCTCTGCGAGGGTCTGAAGGGTGGTGCAATGTTCCTTCATGTCTTTGACCATGTCCTTCACTTTGTCACTGAACAGCGAGTTCCCCATGCAAGGGATGTCACCTCTGCAGTCATGCATATCCTTCCGCAGGCCCAAGGCTCAGAGCCATGCCAGGCATTATATGATGCCATGGTAGTGGCTATATCAAAGGCATCGAAGGCCACTCTGCCAAGGTACTTGGTGCATTCAGTCAGGTCACCCAGGACTAGTGAGGCGGTTGTCCAAGCATCTGGGGGCAGGGTCACCAGGGTGCTCCTGAGGTTCTCCAATAGCAAGTCCTGGAATAGGGCGTGTTGGAACATGTGGGCTGCGATCTTCACACTGAGCATGGGCCCCATGGAAGACCTTCTGGCCCATCTCATCTAGGAGTTTTGGGTCTCGCCCCGGTGGTGTATTGGCTTGCTGGCAGGAGAACTTGATTTGCTTCAGGGTGGATTCCACAATGATAAACTGGGGTGGGAGCTGTGTCTTGGAGAATGCTGGCATGGTCTGGACCAGGTACTTTGGTCCCATCTGCTCATGCAAACTAGAATCAGAAGTAGAGGGGTAAAGCAAGAGTTTCATCATGTTGTCCTATAATAGCTGCTGGACTGGTAGGGTGGCGAGTGTCTCGGGGGGGGGGGGGTCAAGATAATTGAGGGCCCCCTTGGAAATCGCTCTTTACATCCTGTGGTTTGGTTGGTGCGAGGGGGAGCTGGGACACCACTTTGCACAGGAACTTCAAGTAGGAAAGGTCTTCGGGCAGAGGAGATGACTATTTGGGGGGGGGGGGGGTGTTACGGCCTGGGTCCAGCTGAGGTGAAGGCATCTCTGGTGTCTGACATGTCCAGTGCAGTCATCACCTCCTCTCCATTGTTTGAGGGGTCCATTGGCTCTAATGGTAGCTGTAGTGCTGGAGATTGTCTTTGCATGGCGCCAGCTAGGGCCTTCCCTGGATCCTTTCTATTGTGAGGTGGAGTTGGGGAGGTCCCGGGCAAGACATGTTCCCACTTTTGTTGATGGAGCAGGCGCTGGAGGAGCTCAAGGATGATGGTCAAAGTGCTTGTGGCAGAATCCAAACCTAACCTACAGTGGCTGTGGCAGCCTTTAACTGGGGTTCTGGAGATGGAAGGGCTGCTGGATTGATGGTGGTATCTGCACGTGTGGATGTGCCTACTGTGCTCGCAGTGTCTATGGCAATTGCAGGACAGGATGTCGCTGTTGCTGGACCGCCTTGTGTGGTGTTATCCTAGCTGTCCCTCTGTTGGTGTGTTGTCGTGGATCGCCTCCACACTGACGTGGCTGGCTGATCTGTCCTGCCCTGGCACGAAGGTGCTCCTCCTGCTTTCCTCCTCTTCATGGCAGTGTCCACTGGTGTGGCAGGGGGGGCAGAGCTGGGTCTGACCTGATCATTTGCCACATAATGCAGGAGTTCTTCAAAGCGTCTCTTGTCACCATGGTACTGGCAGGGAGGGAGCTGGTGGCATCATTTCCAAAGGCAAGATGGTTGCAAAGGGGTCTGGGTTAGATCTCACTGGCAGCTGCAGGAGGAAGGTCTTGAGCAGCCCAAGGGGGTGGAATCCAGGTTATTGAAGGAATGGAAGCCTCTGCATTAGCGCAGCTGTGGATGGGGGGTCTTGTCAGGTACATCTTCTGCCGTGGAGGGTCCTGGAGCACCAAGTATTCCGTTTATGGTCCTGGAGTGGGGCTGTCCGGGTGAGTGCAGTTTCAAGGTATGATGGCGGGACTTGCAGACATGGGAAGAGACTTCCCACATGGCATGCAACTTCAACCCTTTGGTGAACACCGAGGCACTGGACACACCAAATGTAGGAATCGGTGCTGTTTATCCTTTTTCCCACAGTTGGGGCATTTTTTAAAGCCCAGCTTGGTAATTGCTGTACTTTGTCTTCAGTCTCTTGAATGGTGCTAGGCTTTCTTCTCTTCCTTAACTTCCTTTTGTTTTTTTTTTTTTGTAGAGAGGTCTGTCTTACTGGCAAGGCAGAAGAAAGGCAAACACTCTCTCAGTCCCTACATTAATAAGAAAAAGTTCCCAGTTTGCAAACAGCTGAGCATTCAAATTATATGCACCACCTTTCTGGAACTCTCTCCCTCCCCTAATCCATGCCATCTCTGACCTAGCTACTTTCAGACAACTTCTAAAGACATCTGTTTCAGCTATATTATGAACATGTCACATAGAACACTGCACTTAACCAAATCCACAGCCAGATCCTCATGCCATCCTATGAAGCTCAAGGTATATAAAGTACCCAACACTAATAATGTATATAATTTCCCAATTGCGACCCAAGTTTACTCCCCACCTAATTTTATAAATTATTATGTATTTAACCTGAAGTGGTTGTTAGTCTCTAAACCTATACTATGTATTTTTGTTGTTCTCCAAACTTGTTCTATGTAATTTCTGTTCTTGTTCCTTGTAAACCACACTGAATTATAAATAGTGTGGTTTATATAAAACCAAATAAATAAAAAACTGGCGAGGTAGGGGCAGGCCAGGAGGTAGGGCTACCTGGGCACATGCTCAGAAAGGATTACCTTTCTGAGCTCGGGAGAACACTATGGCGCTGTCAGATGCCGTCACCAGGTGTGGCAGACTCATCCTGCTTGTCCAAGAAGAAAAATATTATATATGCTATATTGTTGACTGATTGATTTTAAAATGCAATAAACCTAAAGCTAATTACTAAGAGCAATTTATATTATTATTTTGATAAACCACCACAGGCATAGGGTTTTGGTTTTTTTTTAGGCATTTACAGTATACACTCCACAAAAGAAAAACAGTAAACCAGAAAAAGGAAGAAACATATCACAATTCTAATATCGGACAAAACTAAGTAAGAAATCTGGTAAAGCCCACATTATGAGAACAGCATTGGTATATCAACAAAGCAAGAAAATAATAAGGACATTAGGCATTTACAGCCATTTTGGAGGATTCAAATACATTCTGATGGTCACCAATCATCCATCCATTACCATGTCTATCCTGAAGAAATTGCTCCAAATGAGAAACTTCAAGAAAAACAAAAACGTTTTCCCTTGTAAGGGGAAATGCAAGAAACAAGAACCTCCCAACTCCAAAACTTTGGGTTTCAAAACCAGAAACTGCCTCCTTCTTTAATGAGTTGCATGCATGACATCAGGAAACACATATTTATTTAACCAATTTCTATACCGTATCATTCCTAAACAAGTCAGTTTACAGTACTTCAAATAAAATTTAAAAAACTAAAAAAAAAAAAAAAAATTGTATTAAGAAGAAAATAACCAAGTTTTTCAATCTTCTCCTAAATAAAACAATTGATGATGCAGATTTCAAAGAAAAGGAAATTCAGACAAACTCCACAGCTTTACATGGCAATGTGAGCATAAAACATTTCTTACTAACCACCCCCTACTTGATGGAAAAGTCTGCGCCTCTTGGAGATGTTTAGACTGAACTCCCATCAAAGGTACAAACAAACTGGGACATAATCATTAAAGAACCCATACACATAAAACTTAAATTGTACCCTCTCAGGAATCCTAAGCAAATGGCGTGTACGAAACAGAGAAACAGAAGCAAACTTAGAAACCCCAAAAATCAGCCCAGCGGCCGTATTTTATTTATTTATTTATTTAACAAACTTTTATATACCGCAACCTTCCGGTGATCAGGTGCGGTTTACATATAACAGTTAAGGGGGCAGAAAGACATTTCTGTTTTTACATTGAACATTGCATGAATTATGTACATTAACAATTAAACTTTTGAACTTTGGAGAACTATGTACATTTAACTATGTACAGTTAGCAGAAATGAGTTCAACAGTGAAGGTAGATATATAAAACATCATAGACAGTGTAAAGGTCATAATATCATAAGGCAATTGCGGTGTTAGTTTCTATGTGTTATATAGATTATCCCTTTTCATTTTGGTGTTGGGAGTTTGCCAGTGGACCGTACTTGACATACTTGCAGCCTCCCAAGATGTTTGGTGCAATTAAACACCACCAAATTATAATCTAGAAACGCTAAAACCACACTCTGTACCAACACTCAAACAACTTCTACTGCAAAATACGGTCGAAGCCATCTAAGATGCCACATTTGAAAAAAGGAATGGGAGATGATCAAACATGCGCAGTCTATGACAACTCCTCATCCAACAGAACTCCTAACAGCCACAACACTGGCTCACTAAGCAGATTTAATTGCGTAATAGCTGTCAACAAACCTGGAACAGGATTACCATTATGAAAACAAAGTACTTTAGTCTTAGCCACAGTCGGCTGACATGAAAACACGCCCATCTATGCATCAACAATAAAACCTCATTCAACTGAGAAAAATCATCCAAACAATGCCTAGAAAATGAAACCAAAACCAAAATATCTACATAAATATAATGCTGCACCAGCCAAAATCCAACTTAATGACACCATCAACACTTTAAACAATAATAGAGACAACGATGATCACTGAGGTATCCCCACAATCCGACCTCCAGGACCTTGATCGTTCAGCATGGTGTTCAATACAAAAACGTGATGCCACAAAAAACCCTTAAACCCCTCCAAAACCACCCCCGACAGGCCACAATAATCCATAAAAGCCAATAATATTGCATGATTGGCTACATCAAATGCCACACAAGTGGTAGACACGCTTCAGCTGGATCTTGCCTACCTGCTGCCCCAGGGGTAGATTTAAAGGCAGCCAAGTTTCAAGAAAGCTGCAGAGCTCAGTCTCTGCCAGTCTCCTTGATACCCAGGAACCAAAGATTTTTCTGGCGGTCTGTTCTCAAGGTTGTTGAACCTTTTAGTTTGTAGCTAGAAGAGGGCTTCGAGTTTCTTGATGGAGGTAGCAGGGGAGTTCTGCTGGTCTTCCACCACTGATACCTGCTGTTCCATCTAGTCAGTGCGGCCGCCAAATTCACTAACTGCTTGAGTGACCTAGGTGAGCTGGTCTGATATTGTGCAAAAGCACTCTTCAGAGCTCTAACGACAGCCCCGGATACTTCCTCCACCAGTTGGTTTGTGGTTTCCATCCTGGGGCTAGGTGGAGAACCTTTGGCCATCTTGGCTTCAGTCGGCACGCTTTATCAGTTTTGGCAGCCATCTGGCCACCCCGATGCCAAAAAGCAAGCGAGTGACCCTTGTTACCCAAAAATGGGACAGACAGGGAACTATAAGATAAGCCAATGAACTAACCAGCATAAAGGGGACTGTTAGAGCGGGGGGCCCCGAAGTCGATCGAGAAGCAACCTGCTCAACTCACTGCATCACGTGATCTTAAGTCAGACATTTTAATCACCGTCTCCTGGATAAATTTACATTTACTTACTTATTTAGTGTCTTTTTTATACCGTGCTCTTTGGAATCAGTGCGGTTTACAGTCAACAAAATTTGTACAGAGCAGGCAGGACCTACACTGGACTTACAATGAACAGGTGTTACTACTTGGGACTAACGAAGGTATCTATATACAGGTTAGGTGATCGGTCGCAGGTGACCGGGTCAACTTGCAACTATTTACAGGTTGTCTAACTATATACAGATTGATCGCCAGAGTGCGGATGTACAGTATTGCTCGGCGACTATATGCGACATTCGGTGGCTATATACATATTGGCATCTATTACACATTGGTATCATTTGCAGTATTAGGTTGCTATATACATATTCAACCTGCTTGTGGCTATATACATATTGGCGTCTGCTACACATTGGTAATCATTTACAATATCAGGTTACTATATACACATTCAACCTGCTGGGTGTATCGTTGAGCTAGAGGGTGTGGCTGCAATTGCATGGAGTGGGTGCGCTAGGGGTGACGTCCTTGTTATTGAGTGTGGCTGGTTGTGATATGTCATTTGTATGGGCATAGTGCTGGAGGAAAAGATGGTGCTTCAGTGACTTCTTAAATTGGGCAAGGTCGGTGATGCAACGGATGGCAGGTGGAAGGGCGTTCCAGCATGTGGGTGCATAGAATACGAAGGCTCTGTTTCTCGTTGCTTGTGAACATTTTGTTATTGCCTTTGGGATTAGTGTTGGCAGCAAATGATCTCCTGGCTCTGTTGGGGGGGGGGGGGGGGGAGGGGGATGAGGTATGTGGAGGAGCACTTGTTGACAGCTTTGAAGGTCATCAATAGGATTTTAAAGGAAAGTCTGCAGTGAACCGGCAGCCAATGAAGGTGTTTTAAGATTGGAGTTGCATGTTCCCTCCTGGAGGCTCTGTGCAAGATTCTAGTGGCTGCATTCATTGCAAGCTGCAGTGGGTTTAGCGTATTCTTCAGGAATCCTTGTAGTATTGCATTGGCATAGTCAAAGTGGGGGATTACCAGGGCCTGATAGATTGTTCAGAAGTCGTCTGGCTCAAGCAGATGTCATAGGTGTCGGATTGTCTGTATCTTGTGGTAGACTGCTTTGACCATGTTGCTTATATGGACTTTCATGTCTAGCTGTTGGTCTAGCGCAGGGGTGGGCAATTCCGGTCCTGGAGGGCCGCAGACCAGTAAGGTTTTCATGATGATCCTAATGAATATTCATGAGATCTATTTGCATCCACTGCCTTCCATTGTATGGAAATAGGTCCATGAATATTCATTAGGGACATCATGAAAACCTGACTGGTCTGCAGCCCTCCAGGACCGGAATTGCCCACTCCTAGTCTAGCGTGACCCCTAGGTAGCGTACCGTAGGCTTGCTGAGGAGCTCGGCATTTCGTACTTTCAGTGAGGTGGGCGGAGTAAATGCTTGGTTCCTGGTGATAAAAAGGACCTCTGTTTTGTTGAAATTTATTCTGAGCCTCTGTGTATGTAGCCATTCAGTGATAGAATCGAAACAGGCTGTTAGTGGTGAGAAATCTGGGTGGTCTGTTGAGAAAGGCATATAGAGCAGAACGACATCGGCATATACCAGGCAGTTGATATTGAAAGAGTGGATGAGAGCGCAAATGGGCTGCATGTATACATTGAACAGTAGGGCTGAGAGTGAGGAGCCCTGTGGCATGCCTTGTTCTTGTTGGAAAGGTTTGGAGATAGTGGAGCCAGTTCGAACATGCTGCCATCTGTCTGTTAAGTATGACTCGCACCATGTTAGCGCTGTACTGTGGATGCCCTTCTCTTTGAGGCATGTCAGGAATATTTTGTGGCTGAGAGTCAAAAGCTGCAGCAATATCCATGAAGATCAGGGCAAACCCTTGTCTGATGCTGTCTATTCCGATGGTTAAGGTGCTGAAGAGAGTGGTCAAGAGGGTCTCGACACCATGTGATTCCCTGAATCCATGCTGACATGGGTCAAGAGATGCGCTGCTTGTCTCGATGTGGTGCTGAATTTGGCGTTGGACGACCTTTTCAATTATTTTGGCCAGAAGCGGGATGCTTGAGATTGGCCTGTAGGAGTCTACCTTCCATGGGTCCAGCTTGTTTTTTTAGAAGTGGTCTGATGGATGTTTGCTTCAAGCTTCGTGGAAATGACCCAGTCGAGAATGATAGATCTATGAGTTTGGCCAGGAACGGACTGAGTTCAACACGCAGTGATTTTATCCAACATGCTGGGCAAGGGTCATTTGGAGCTGTGGTGGTATTGATGGCCGTGATGATGTCTTGAATGCCTCAGTTGGGGCCGAGAAGGTAATGAGGATGTCATGGATGTCTTTCTCGGATGGAGTCGAGAAGGTGGTTAGTGGGGTTGGGTGGTGTGCCCTGTGCGAGGGAGAGGGGTTCGTGGTCTTGCTGGTCTGGCTTGTTTTGGCCTGCAGGTAGTCAGCGAATTCCTGTTGGTCTGGCAGGCTTGGTTGGGTAAGAGAAGGATCTTTTGTTAGGGTCTTGACTAGGTTGAAGAGATCATGCAGCTTGTTTAGGGAGCGCTGCAAGATTTCTGCATGGTATTGCTTCATTCTTGCCGTAGTGATAGTGATGCAACTGTAGATAAAAGTTTCACATCACTCTTAATAGTCCCGAATAGGTATTTTAAAGTGATTTCCCCATGGAGGAGGGGGGGGAATCTCTGAAGGCAAAATAGAAGCCACATTTTTTTCCAAAGTTACTGGAGCAGGAACTGGAACTAAGGGTCGTTCCTCACTCAAAGGACAAGCAACATCCAAGATTGTAGAGGACAGAAGTGGCATTGTATGTGGAGGATGACATTTCCCCCCCCCCCCCCCCCCAGCTCAAAGAAGCTCCTTCCGGGGAAGACTGACCTGTAAGAGGGGATTAAATGTTTGTCCATAGGTCCTATAATCATACCTGCAGTAGAAGATACTGCATCCCCCTTTCCTCCTCCCTTGTTCTTTTGCTTCCCCATATTAGCAAGCAGTGACAGAGAGGCTAGACCTGGTGATCCTTCATGCACCAAAGGGGTGTGTCCTGTCCCTTTGGTCATATCCCTTTGGACCGTGACCCACAGCCACATGTACCAGCGGCGGTTTTTAAGCTGGTAAGAGGGAGCCTTCCGTGGTCAGAAGGGTGTCCTCCAATGTGCCTGCTAGCTCTCTCTCCCCAAAAGCTGGAATCACCAGGACAAGCAGCCAGTCACAAGGGGCTGATGTCAAGCCTCGGATCCTCCCAACGATCACACTAACAGCTCCTCCCCAGATTTTTTTTCAGTTATACAAATTCTGCCAGGAATACTGTGAAACACACAAATCACACATAAGATGCAGATTTCCAAAGCTGAGCTATTTCATTTACTTATCTGAACAGACAAAGCTTTTTTCTACCTTTTGTTGTCTCGACATTTCATTGGCTCCATTCTTTTGCCATGCATTCCCCCAGTCCATGTTAACCCCTACCCTCCCCCTCCTCCTCCAGGGACCATTCCTTTACTTCTCTCTTGCAGGATCTCTCTCTTTCACAGCATGTCCCTTTCTCCACTCATTCTGCTGGTCATACCCTTGATCTACTCATAACCTCAGTTTCCTCCACCTTCCTTCTCCAAAACCTTTCTGCACTCCCCCTACCCTAGACAGACCATTATTGCCTGCTTTTTCATCTTCATCACATAACTCCACCCTCTCTACCCCCTCCTCAACCAGTTCACCCTCTTCTGTCTATCCTTTCCCCAGCACAACTCCCGTCATCTCACCACTCACTCTCCAGCGTTTTCTGACTGCAGCTGAACTCCTACCCCTCAATTTCACTACCCTCTCCCCTGACTCCCAGGCATCTCTTTGGTTCTCCCATCTCTTTGCAGCCTTTGATCACTTAGCCCCCTTACAGCCTCGCCCCTCACGACACCGCGTCTCACATCCTTGGTTCCACAATGGTCTTCACCTTTTACGTACCCATCTTTGCCGGGCCGAGCGGCTCTGGTAAAAGGTTCCCTCTCCAACCACACTTTCGTCTTTTAAAGCACACCGTCTATATTACCACTCCCAGGTCCATCTCGCTAAGCAGACTTATTTTTCTAATGCCATCTCCTCTGCACCTAATCAGACCCGTCATCTCTATTCTGTTCTCAGATCTCTCACATCACTCCAATCACTCCACCCAGCCCCTCCCCCCTCGACACTAGCATCCTTCTTTAGTGATAAGATCTCTTCCCTTAGAGCCTCCCTGCCTCACTGTCCCCCTCCTATCTCTCCCTCCCCCCATCCTCCATTTCTCGCACCCATGGGACTCTTTCTATCCAATCACCACCTCCGAACTCACTGGATTGATCTCTTCCCCCATTCCTCCTTCCTGGTTGCTCACACCTTCTCTCTTGCTTATCCCTTCCATCCTTGCCATGATCAACACTATTCTCTCCACAGGTATTTTTCCCCATTCTTGGAAGCACGCTCTCATCTGCCCTATTCTTAAGGAACCCTCTCTAGACCCTCTGGTTCCCTCTCATTATCGCCCCGTCTCTAATCTCCCCTTTCTCTCAAAAATCCTCGAAAAAAACTGTCTTTGCATAACTGTCTCATCATCTTGATTCCACTAACTTTCTCCATCCCCATCAATCAGGATTCCGACAAGGTCACAGTGTAGAAACCGTTCTTCTCGCTTTCACTAATGACTTGCATGTGGCTCACGACTGAGGTGATCTTTCGGTGGCGGTGTCCTTGGATTTATCTGCAGCCTTCGACTTAGTTGACCACTCTCTCCTCCTCTCCCGTCTCCGGGATGCAGGTCTCCGCAGCAGTCTATCGGTGGTTCTATTCTTTCCCCCTCTGGCTCTACTTCTTCCTCTGACCCTTTCCCCCTCCCCTGTGGGGTTCCTCAGGGTTCTGTTTTAGCACCTCTTCTCTTCAATCTTTTCTTAACTCCACTGGCTCTCTTGATTCAGCAATTTGGCATCTCCGCTTTCTTTTATGCAGATGATCTACTACTTCTCCACCACACCTCCCCCCTTCATCCAGACCTCTCTACTCTAAACACTTGTCTGTCCGCTGTCACTAGTTGGCTCACCTCAAACTGTCTGCACCTTAACCTAAGACTGTTGCCATCTGGTTCATTCATGGTAGTCCTTCCCCACTGGTGGTCCCTTCCTTTTCTGGTTCATCAATACTTCTCGTCACTTCTTTTCGATACCTAGGTGTTCTTTTCTACGCTGATCTCTTTCCAGACCTACATTTCACACATCACCAAAACATCATTTTACTTCCTCCGCCAGATCCATGCAATCCACCCCTTTCTCACCCCACCAGCAACTTACCACTCTTCTTCTGTCACTAGTTATGTCGCGTGTTGATTTCTCCAACTCTGTTCTTACCAGCCTTCCTCAGTCACAATTACATAGACTACAATGAATCCAAAATACCGCCGCTTGCCTTATTACACGCACCACACGATGAGATCATGTAACACCTCTCCTCACCCATCTCCATTGGCTGCCCATTACTTTTTGCATTCAGTTTAAAATCCTCACTTTGGTCCACCAGGTTCTCCATACTAGCATTCCCCAATACTTGGCAGATCTCATTTCATTCCACACCCCCATGCATATCCCCCACTCCTTTCATGTTAAATCGCATTCTCCTGCCCTCTCCCTCAAGTGCCCATCTCCAATCCACTCGCTCCTCTGCATTCTTCATAGGTCCCGCTCAGTGGAATTCCCTACCTACCTCCCTCAGACTAGAAACCCACCACATTACTTTTAAGAAGAATTTAAAAACCCACCTCTTCTCCCTAGCCTTTGACCTCCCCTCCCCTCCCCTCATGTCTGATCCTGGTTTTCAAAGTATGTCTATTTATGTGTTCCTTCTGTCCTGCCCTCTTACTATTGCTTTCCTGTCTTATATTGTAACTTCTTTTCAAACTTTCTGGCCTTGTGCCATCTTTTAATATTTTGTAAATTGTGAACCGCTCCGATTTCCAAAGAAGGGCGGTATATCAAATAAATAACCATAACCATACCCCCCCCCCCCCCCCCCGTTCTGACCCTGCTCTACCTTCCTCCTGCTGCCCCAGAACATGTAGCTCAGATGGCTCCTGAGGCTCAACCAGCCCCCCATTCCTCCATTGGATTGGGCCACTCACTAGTTCTCAAGGAATTCCTGCTCCTGCAGCAGTGCCCTACCTCTCCAATGCTCCAGGTCTGCATGGATTCAGAGCCTGAGACCTCCTGTGATTTGATGTGGTGTGGTGTGGTGTGGTGTAGCAGTAGTGGAGGGAGCAGGGCAGTGTGCAAGAACATACTCCCAAACAGGCACAGGGCTGACCCTGCGAGCATACTCAAAATTTGTGTGAAGGACTGACTCTGATGCTGATCTCGTTCATGAGCCAGGTCTACCTGCAACTTTTGAATGTACGTACGATGCAGGCAAAGAGGGGGAATGAGCAGCAGCGGCACAAGCATCACAAGGTGTAGTTACTCACCTGTAACAGGTGTTCTCCGGGATCAGCAGGAAACAGTCCTCACATATGGGTGACATTGGCACCGACAGAGCCCTCACGGAAGCACCTCCCAGCTTTCAAAGAAAGCCTCTGGGAGATGCCACCATGCATGCATGGTCCCCTTCCCGCCCAAGGGTGTCATCTTGCTCAGTCAGATAACATAGCTAAAAAGACGGCAATAAACAGAGGATTATAGAGAAGGGAGGGTTGAGAGGACTGATTCCTACTGTCCCTGGAGAATACTTGTTACAGGTGAGTAGCTACACTTTCTCCGGGAACAATCAGGAAGTCAGTCCTCGCATATTGGACTCCCCAGTTACAGGTTACCGAAAGCCTATAGCAAAAAAATAGGACTCCCACGAGGGGAGCCACGAGCAGCAGCAATTTGATCCGTGTCCACAGACCACAATAAGACCCTTGTGTCTGGTGAACCAGTACTCCAGTAGCCTGAACACAGAAGGGTCGGAGGGTAGGAGTTGCCTAGACCCCAAAAAGATTACAGAGCACAGCCTGGCCGAAGGCACTGTCCTGTCAGGACTCTCTTTCCAGGCAGTAATGGGCTGCAAAGGTATGTACTGAAGACCAGGTGGCGGACCGGCAAATGTCCACCATCAGGACAGAGTGTAAGTTTGCCACCGAAGCTGACACGGTGCGCTGTGATGCGACCCTCCAGCAGGAGCCCCGCCTGCTCATAAATAACCAGGTGGACAGCGCACGCTTAGTCACCACCTCCCCCAGCCTACTGGGGTCATAGAAGATAAACAGCTGAGAAGCCTTGTGGTGGCCTTGAGTGCATTGGATGTAGAAGGACAAGGCCCTCTTGCAGTCCAAAGTGTGAAGAACCATCTCCGCCTGACTGGAATGAGGTCTTGGAAAGAAGGTAGGGAGCACCACTTCCTGGTTAAGATGGAAGGGTGACACTACCTTCGGCAGGAATTTGGAGATGAGCGCAACCAGGAAAACCACCTTCCATGAGAGGTAGCGAAGGTGGCAGGTAGCCAGAGGGTCAAAGGGCAGGCAAATGAGCTGCCCCAACACCACGTGAGGTCCCATTCAGTTGCTGGAAGGCGAACCGGAGGCTTTGATAGGAGATGGCCCCTAAGGAAACGGGTCACCAACTGTTGGCCCGAGAGGGACTTACCATCCACCGGATGGTGGTGCGCTGCTAGGGCACTAAAGTGCACCCGGAGTTAGACTCGAGCCCAGACTGAGAAAGGTGGAGAAGGTACTGTAACACCCAGAGGCACCGGGCAGAGGAAAGGATCAGCCCCCTGTTGGATGCACCAGAGAACCTGCACCATTTGAGGACGTAAGCCTTCCTAGTGGAGGCCTTGTGAGAGGCCAGCAGAATGTTATCTACATCTACTGGGAGGTTGAGAGGGACCAGAGTTACCCTCTCAGCAGCCATGCTGTCAGTGAGAGGGATCCAATGTTGAGGTATAGGAGAGAGCCCCCCATGGAGTGGAGGAGTGGCCTAGTGGTTGGGGCAAGGTACTTCAGGCCGGAAGGTCAGGGGTTCAAATCCCACTAGAGGACAGCAACCTTGGGCCGGAAGGACTGGGGTTTCTCGTCCCACAGGTCCTCCTTGTGGTCTTGGGCAAGCCACTTAACCCTCCATTGCCCATGTTCCCTGTAAAATAGTTATCTCCAAGTTATAATGCCCTGTTCAATGTAATTTCAGTTTGTTCAATGTAAACCGCACTGATGCTGAATAGCGCGGTATATAAGAGAATGTAAATAAATAAATAAAATAAAAATCCTCGGACAGAAGACCCGGGTTGGTTCCCAGAGGGATGGAGACATCCACCACCAGCCTCAGGAGCAGTGGAAATCACGGCTGCCTGGGCCACCAAGGAGCTATCAGGATGAGCAAGGCCCTATCGTGGAGCACCCTGAACAGGGTCTTGGCAATCAGTGGTGTCAGAGGGAGGGCGTACATGAGGCCCTCCGACCATGATACCAGGAACGTGACTGCTGCCACCCTGGAGGGGTAGGCCTGCCGGGAGCAAAAGCGTGACAACTGAAAGTTGTCTGGACTGGTGAACAGGTCCATCATGGGTTTGCCCCAGAGACGGAAAAGCCGATTGACTACCCTGGGGTCCAGCTGCCACTTGTGCGGCTGGAGAACCCTGCTGAGCCTATCGACCAGCAGGTTGTCCTGGCCTGGCAGGTACACTGCCCACAGGAGGATTCCCTGCTGGACTGAGTACGAGCAGAGGACAAGTGCCCCCTGACAAGTGGCACGAGACCCTGTGCCCCCCTGTTTGTTCATGTAGAACATCGCCACTTGGTTGTCTGTCTGGACCAGCACTGGCTGGTGATCTAGGTGGTGACAGAAGACCTTCAAGATAAGGTGTATGGCCCAGAGCTCCAGAAGATTGATCTGCTGGGTGCTCTCATCTGGTGACCAGTTGCCCTGAGTGCAGAGATCTCCACAGTGGGCTCCCCAGCCGAGCAGGGAGGTGTCTGTGGTGAGGACCCTCAAGTGACTTGGGGCCTGAAAAGGTATGCCCACTTTGAGATGCCGGGGCGATTTCCACCAATCCAGGGAGTCTGCCAACTGGCGGGTCACCGAGACTCTGTCCCAAAGACGGCCTGTGGCCTGAGACCACTGGTCCCGGAGATACCACTGCGCCATCCTCATGTGGAGGCAAGCAGCCAGGGTGATGTGGACCATAGAGGCCATGTGCCCGAGAAGGCACAGAAGCAGCTGGGCAGGCACCAAGGGACGGTGCTGTATGTCCCGAGCAAGGGACCGGAGACGATCGGCTCGGTCCCTGGGCAGGAAAGCCCTTGATTGGAGGGTGTCGAGCTTTGTTCCAATGAACTCCAGGCACTGTGTGGGGAGGAGGTGAGGCTTGGGGTAGTTTATGACAAAGCCCAAGTGTTGCAGAACCTGGATGATGTGAGCGGTGGCCTGCTGCACCTGAGGCTGTGCCTCCCCTTATGAGCCAGTCATCCAGGTAGGGAAAAACAAAGATTCCCTGGAGCCGGAGGAAGGCGGCCTCGACTGCCAGGCATTTTGTGAAGACCCATGGGGCAGAGGCTAGACCGAAGGGGAGCACCCTGTATTGAAAGTGCCTGAACCCCTACTACAAACCGCAGGTACTGCCTGTGGTTGGGGTAGATGAGGATGTGAGTATAAGTATCCTTGAGGTCTAAGGAGCATAGCAAGTCTCCCTGCTGGAGGTATAGCAGTAATGTTTCAAGGGAGAGCATCTTGAACTTCTCCCTCACCAGGAATTTGTTGAGGTTGTGCAGGATGAGGATGGGCCTTAGGCCCCCTGTCCTCTTTGGGATAAGGAAGTATCTGGAGTAGAAACCCTTGCCCTGAGGTGGTGGGGCACCGGTTCCACCGCCTTGTCCTCTAGAAGACCTGACAACTCCTTCAAGAGAAGATCTCGGTGTGGGGAGACCTGAGGGGCTCTCCTGGAAAATAAGAGGGGGGTGTCTGAGCCAGATGGAGAAGATAACCCTCCCTGACTACCCTCAGTGCCCAGGAATCGGTGGTGATAGCCATCCATCTCTGGGCATAGAGGGCCAGCTGCTCCCTGTGGGCTGCTGACCTCCTCTGGGGTAGAAAGGCTATGCTCAAGGAGTCAAAAGCTCCCCCCTGGCTGGGCCAGGGACCGGTGCCTGGGCTTTTGCAGCTTTCTGCTTATGCAGGCCATGCCCATGTCCTTTGGCCTGCTGACCCTGTTGGGGAGCAGAGGAGGCCTGATAGGGTGGGTAGTTTCGGTAAGCAGCTCCCTTCCTCAGGTAAAAGGGATTTTTTACCCGAGCCCTTCCATCAGGGAAGGGCAGTGGTCTTCTTAGAGAGCCTGGTCTTCGTCATGAACTCGGTCTCCAGCTCGGCAGCCTTGTCGGTCATGGGTTTTCCAAAGAGGTTCTCCCCTTGGCATGGAACATCGACCAGTTTGTTCTGAACCCACTGCTCGAGATTGGATGACTGAAGCCAAGCTAGCCAGCATGCACCGCCACCCGCCACGGCTACTCGAGCCGCCGATTCAAACCAGTCATAGGCTGCTCGAGACAAATTTGGAGCATTCACGGACAGCTTTGGCCAGGCTCTTGAAGCGCTGCAAGGGTTCCTCAGAGAGACCAGCCGAGAACCTGGCAAGTTCCTTCTCCAGGTCTCTCAGGTACATGCCCATGAGAGCTGGTAGGCCTGGATGCGGCAGAGGAGCATCGAGCCCTGATAGCACTTTCTGCCGAGGGTATCCAAAGTGCAGGCCTCCTTGCTGGGGGGCACTAAGGAGTGCGTCTTCTGGCTTTTCAGCCGACACATGGCTGACTACCATCATGGAGTTATGTGGCAGTTGTGGCTTCTGGAAGCCCGGGCTCTGGAGGACCCAATACATTGAGTCGAGCCATCTGCTCGCCACCGGAAGAGAGGCCAGCGTCTCCCACATGTGGAGCACGAGCTGTTCCAGGATGGCAGGGATGGGTACTGTTAGCAATTCCCGGAGGGGCCTCGTACTGGAGGATTTCTAACTCATCCACCCAAGGGTCCTCCTCCGACTCGGTCAGGAATGCGAGGGCCTTGGACATGCCCTTGACAAAGTCCAAGAAACCATGTTCTCCGGCGGGGACCGCTGCCAAGGTTCCAACACAGGGGAAATCGGAAAGGATGTCATGGTGGTGATGGGTATCGGGGGACTCACCTGAGGGCTGCTCTGTGGCCGGCACCTGGTAGACTTACCGGGGATGACTACAGTCCTGAAGAGTGGGACTCACAGCGTGACCTCCGTCGAGGATCAACTCGAGGCCGAAGGACCTTGAGGATTGGCTCGGCCTCCTGGAGGTCGTCGGCCCAGTGATCGGGGCGGATGAACTAGTCGAACCGGCCAACAGCACCCGGTCCATGAAGGCAGACAAACCACGCTCCAGAGCCGTCATTCTGGACTCCAGCCCAGAAGGCTCTGCAGCCTTCAGTGCGGGCACCAAGAGACTTGGGCCCGACACCAGCTTCCCCAAAGGGGAATCCTCGATGAGGATGGAGTCTGGGGATAGAGGATGGTCCATGGCCAGACCCTTCCAGGGGAGCGTCGCAGGTCGCTCCTTCTCAGACACCTCGAACGAGCGCCTTGGACTACGGGACCGGGCCTAGGGAGGGACCGGCTGGTCGGAACCATCCAAGGACACCGCCTTCAAGGGTTTCTTCTTCCTTCTGTGTTCCCTTGAGGGAAACCCCTTTCTGAGGACCGATGACGGAGCTCAGACTCAGAAAGCTCCGCCCAAGGTGCCAGGGCCTCAGACAAGGCCCTGGCTTTGGGAGGTACCAGGGACTCGGGGAAGAACTTGTCATGCTGCTACTGGTGGCTCTTGAGGGCCTTGCTAGACATCCTCTTTCAGAGACCGCAGGCTGCCAGGTCATGGTCTGGCCCAAGGCAAAGACAGCAGTCATGTGTGTCGGTGAAAGACATGATTTTCGAGCACCGATTACACTTCTTAAAACCACTGGTAGCTATGGGGAAAAAAAAGCACCCCTGTGAGGTCAAAGACCCTCTGGGCTGCCAACGGGAGAAAAAAATTTGAACCAAACTAGACGCTGAGGCACAAAGGTCAGTAGGCAGGAAGAGTTCCGGTGCAATACCGGAGGTGAGTTGGAAACTCTAGGAACAAAAAAACAAATCAACTTTTTCCAGGGACAAGCTTGAAGTCTGAAGGACTTCACGGAAAAAAGGAGACTGAGCAAGATGGCACCCTTGGGAGGGAAAGGGACTACGCATGCGTGGTGGCATCTCCTAAAGGCTTTCGCGAGGGCTCAGTCGGTGCAGACGTCACCCATATGCGAGGACCGACTTCCTACTTCTTCCCAGAGAACTTCCCATGAGTGATGCACTACAGCCATAGAGTACACAGCCATGTACATATTAGAGGGAACACTGATCTGCAGCCAGCCTGGATAAGCTTGAACTATTTTGCCATGAATGGGCAAAATCTGTACCATCCCACTGTGCAAAGTTAGTAGAAATTTACCCCAAGATGAATCATGGCTGTAAAAATGGGTACTGAGTCAAGGGGTGTGATGAAGCTATGCAATGAAAACTTTTTGGTTTATTTATTTTTTCTATAGTTGATATTTCACATTGAAGGTGTAGAGTATTTGGTATAGATCAGTGAAACAGATTCCTGCTTTAATACATTTCAATGGTACTGTTTAGATAGCAGAACAAGAATAATACATAAGCCTGTGAAGTTTTTTTAAAGGCACTGATCCCATAAAAGTCAATTGTATTATGTTCCTATCAAACTCAAATGTTTTAAAATTTTCAAGACACTACATAAGATGGGCAGATTCATTTTCTTGACTTATCAATGCCATACCGTGTGAATCACTTTCAGAAAAGTATAAACTAGTCAAAAATCAGTGAATAGCTTAAAAGACCCATGTATAAGAAAATAAAACAGTGCTGCAGGTTCAGGGCAGAATTATAAATCCAGGCTTCTTACCCATAATTCCATGGTCTGTTACAAAATTTGCTGTACCCCAAGCTATTGCTAACTCCAGACTTTGCTCCTTTTATCTTGCTGCTCCTTAAGCCTGGAACAAAGTACCTGAGTCTGTTCATCAGATGCCATCTCTAACCCTTTTCAAATCCAGGCTGGAAACTCACTTCTTCACTGCCGCTTTCAGATCCCGACTCACCGGATCTCCTTTGTGTTTCCTTACCATTGCCCCTAGATGTATCCCATGTCTACAGCCATTGTGTTATCTGTCTTGACTAGATTGTAAGCTCTGATGAGCAGGGATTGTCTTTTACATGTGTCTGTGCAGCGCTGCATCTCTCTTGTAGCGCTATACAAATGTTGAGTAGGAGTAGTAGTAGTAGGAAAGCAGGATACCTGAAGTCACCTTCTCCCACTAACACTAGTTCTGGAGGGCTAACTCCAGTCTCCCAAGTGGCTGCTACTTCTGACATTTCCTGCCTTTTGAAAGGGCTGCTGGTATTCCATCTTCCCCCACCCATCCCCCACATCATAATCCTCTTTCCCCTGTCTCCTTTCCACCCTAACCTTCCTCGCTGGTCTCCTCCCCAAACTCGATTCTCTCTTCTGCCTAGTGACGACAATGGTGACCTATTGTACTCGGCGCGATGAGGTTCAATGTAACTGAGTGTAAGGTAATTGTACTGATTTCAGAGCCAGTGGAATATGATCTTTTTAGATGTTGTTGATGTCATTTATATTGCTTGTGAGCCACTTTGGTATGCTATGAAAGGTGGCATATCAAACAAATAAATCAAACGTCTAAATATAAAAAAAAAATCAATGGGGGGGGAGGAAAGGTGGGAATATGAGGGGGGGGGGGGAAAGGGAGTCAGGAGTTAGAATGATGGAATAGGGGACGGAAGTCCAGAGTGAAGGAATTACAGAAGCATGAGGAATGCCCGGCAGAGGGAGGTGAGGAGGATGAAAGAAGAGGGAAAGACTACCGGACAGACAGGATGACAAAAAAAAAAAATCGAATGGCACAAACCATGGCAGCGGCTGAGAAGAAAAAAAACAAGTGGCTTTGCAAAAGGGAAAAACATGTTGTGAGAGAACACGACAGCAGCAAAGAAAAAGGAGAAAAAGAAAGATGAACCCCCCCCCCACAAGATAAAATGTGAAAACTAGCTTGGAAAATAAAAATAATTCATTTAGCTACACAAAACATACAAGAGAAGTGTTTATGTTATTCAATTAAACTGACAGTTTGCCTCTGCTTCTTTGTGCTGTCAGTTCATTCGCAACTGGCCTCTAGTGGGGCTGCTGTATCATGAGGCTTCCTTCATAGTCACCTGGTGGGAGAGAGAACGGAGTTACTTACCTGTAACATGAGTTCTCCGTGGACAGCAGGATAAGTCAGCCACACTTGGTGACGTCATCCGACGGCGCCGAGACGGAAGTACTCTCCATAGCTCAGAAGGGCTTTTGCCCTTCTGAGCATGGGCCAGCTGGCCCTGCCCCCTGGCCCGCCCCTAGCTAGCCAGTTCATCACTAGCTGAGCCTTAGCCGCTAGGAGGCGGGCACTGGTCATAGGCTGAGCCCCTTCCAAGGGGAGGTGGGCGGGTATGTGTGGCTGACTTATCCTGCTGTCCACGGAGAACTCATGTTACAGGTAAGTAACTCCGTTTTCTCCTTGGACAAGCAGGATGAGTCAGCCACACTTGGTGCCTCCCAAGCTGACATGTGTTGTGGTGGGAAGGGGGGAGGCCGAGATCAGGTCCAGGTGACTCTTTATCGGGGCTGGATGCTTTTAAAGGTAAAGGTGTACCTTGGATAACTGGTGCAACGTTCAGTGTGCACGCGCACACTGTAGAATGTGCAGAATGCAGTGCTGTGTGGAGCACCGTGCAGACATGCGCCCCTTTTGTGCAGGCATGCCGTCCCACATCGCACCCACGTGGCAGCTATTGTGAGAGTATAAGGTCTCAATGGGTAGCCACAGAATAATGGTCTCAGAGGGCAGCAATAGATGATGCCCAGCAGAGGGAGAGAAGGAGTCCAGAGGGTGGTCATAGATGACGCGGCCACAGAGGGTGTCCCCTTCCCCCCTAGCAGTAGCGTTGCAGGGATAGCCATGGTCGCAATGAAGAAACGCTACAAAAGTGGTGCAAGATTGGAACAGCGCTGCAGTATCCACAGTGGACTGGCAACAATATCGACAGTGCTAACGGAAGATGCAATTGGAGGCATTAACATCGCAAAGGACCTGAGCCATGCATCAGAACCTGGTCAGATGTGTCCTTGAGACCACTAGAACATAAGAATATAAGTTATGCCATACTGAGACAGACCAAGGTCCACCAGTTCAGTATCCTGTTTCCAAAGTGGCCAATCTAGGTCATATGTACCTGGCAGTATCCCCCAGAGACACAGGTTCCACCATGCCTGAATTGGGTCAAGCCTTTTAAATTGGTTACACTACGAGCTCTTTCTACATCCTCCGGTAACAATCCCAGAGTTTGATTACACGTTGAGTGTCTGTTCATGTTGCGTGTGCTGTGTTGCGTGCAGTGTGAGCTGGTGTCCCTACAACAAGTATGGGCCACAACAGGTTGACGAAGGAACCTTTGGCAGGCTGTCGACGGATGCTTGGCAGCACTAGCGCACAGTGCTTGCCATTGGCTTGAGGCTCTGCACCAATGGCTGAACCGATGGTGGAGAATGCATGCGGTCACAAGAATCATGGATGAGATATCCAGCTGATGCGCATGGTTACACGAATCGTGTTAACTGTTCGGCTGGAATAATGGACAAGCTGGCCGGATATCCAGGCTAAAGGAAGGCACTGAGGACGGATTATAGACTGAAGCTGGGGCGATAGCTGTCGAAGGGTCATGTGTTGTATGGACTGGAGCCAGGGCGATAGCTGTCGGAGGGTCATGTGTTGTATGGATTGAAGCTGGGGCGATAGCTGTCGAAGGGTCCTGAGTTGTAGAGCCGGCTGAGTGGTAACACTGGTGCCGACCGGTGAGTGATGACCGGTGATTGATGAGGAAAGCCACGAGTTATGCCCCTAATAACCGCACATCATGGGTGGCTGCTACCGAAGAGTGGAGTTCCAACCAGCAGGTTGGTCGGACAGTTGATCCCGCTTTCCAGTACTGCCTGTGCTACAGAGGGTGGGCACAGCCTGGATCATTGGTGCTACAGGGGTGGCCACAGCCCTGATCATTGGTACAGCTTGGCTTGGTCTCCCTGCGGGGTTGGGGTGCGCTGGTGAGGCTAACGGTTACCTAGCTGACTGTCCACACATCTGTTCCTTCACCGATCGCGTGCTGAGGCATTGCGGCACCGAGGTGATACGTAGTAATTCCCACCTGATCCTCAGTCAGGCTTTGAAGCTGTGACCTTCCGGTCAGATACACCTCGTTGTGCGGTGAATCAGAGCGCTGACTTTGGTTGACCATGAGGAAAATTGAAGACTGGTAATTCTCCGGCTGGCCTGGGGCCTGCCGTTCTGCATTCGTGCCTGCAGTGCTATCGTGCACGATGGCGCCTGTCTACTTAGTGCGAAGCTCTCTCCGCAGGGTTGTAGTGCCCATCTCCAGCTCCTCTATGAGGTATTGGACGGTCAGTGTCCTCTCTGCAGAGGCGTACAGCTATCACATGTTCATGAGGAGCACATGTGGTATGCAGCATGCGCCCTGCATTGACGGCTATAATCTGAACACGTAGCCCGAGTCTGATAAGTAGATCTGATCATGCAATCCCAGTATGATCACGTAGCCCAAGTCAGTAAGAGAGAGAGGCAGCCCTAGGCCGCGCTGCCATGCTAGAGCGGCTACCCCTCGGCCATGCTGCAGCGCTGCGTGGCCGCGAAGCGGAAGAGGCCAAGCGTTTGGGGTTTTTTTTTTTTTTTGGTTAGTCTATGCAGCGGAGAGCAGGGTCATGACCACGCAGGGGAAAACAGTGTTGCGACCAAGTAGTGGCACTGTGAGGCAGGTGGCCCCACCAGGGTCTCAGGGGTGCCAGGGCTGTCTAGATGCTGAACCATCTGCCAGGTTCTGGGAGCCATGCGTGCGCAAATAAGGGGGCTTTGGAGGGCTTCTTCTCCTGTACGCCCATGCACCGACCAGGGGCCCAGAGGGCACCCTCTGTGCCTGAGGAGTTGAGAATGCCATCTTTCATCTTTTTTTTTTTTTTTCTTTTTTTTTTTTTTTTTAAAGTGCTGTTGGTTCTTTCTCCATGCCTGAGGCATTGTGAATATCCTCTTACATATTCGTACCCTGTCGTCAATGTGGGTAGCTCCTGATTCCTTGGCTGTGCAATCGGAGGGAGATTGTACAGCCCTGGCTCCTGAAAGTTGGCTGCGCAATCAGAGGGAAATTGCCCAGCCTTTCCTCGGAGGTAAAGAGGAGCGCGTCTCATTGACATCCGCGCGTATCTCCTGATTCTCTGGGTTGTGTAATCGGAGAGGAATTGTCAACGTCGCATCCACATCTGGTGGATTGTTGAATGGAGTTGTGAGATTGGCAGGTTTCCTTCGGAGGCACACAAGGAATGTGTGTTCTGTCCACGGTCGTTGGGTGTCATGCCCCTTGGGGCTTCCCATCCATGTTGTCCATTGGAGGCCCATAAGGGGTGCATCTCACTCAAAGTCCTTAGTTGTTGGAATATTGTTCTGACGACATGGCCGGCACTCAAGTCCAGACCGAGTGGCCTGTGCACTCCAGATCAGGTGGCCTGTGCATTCCCTTAGAGGATTGTGAGACTGGGAGCAATGCATGCTTCAGGACTGTGTTGACTCCTGGTGACCAGGAACTTGGAACGTGTGATGATATGATATCTATCATCAGTTCGGGGTCCGACATGGGGTTGAGGCAAGGAGGGTAAGCGACTTGCCAAGGCGGTGGAAGTGAACTCTTGTCTCTTGATTCAAGCCAGTGCTCAAACCATAGGCTACTCCTCCACTCCGTTCAATAACCCCACTGTGGGTTGGAACCCGTGACCTTTGATTCCGGTGGCTACAGCACTACTGCGCCGTTGTTTCTGTGTGGGACTGGGTGATTGGGAAAAATGGGACGTAGTCTGCAGGAGTCACAGCAGAGGCTTGAACCTCAGATCCTGAACACACTGCTGTGTGTACTGCACCACCCAGTTGCTACTGTTCTTGGGTTTTGCGGCAGTGTAAGTGGAGTAGGTTAAGAGACTGTGTCCAAGTCACATTCTCGGAGTTCTGCATCGTAACTGAATTTCAGGCCGTCCTTTATAGGCACTAGGGTTAAGTGTGCAAGGACACCCTCTTAGGAGGATGTGCAAGGCGCCATGGAGAATGACAGGGTCGCGTTTGCCGATTTAAGGGAAGCTTGCCTAGGCACAAATACTCCAGGACACATGGAGCGTCAGATTGGGAATTGAACTGATGAGTGATGGTTGCCTGTCCCATCCTCAACTGTCTTATTCCATCTACTCCCCGGCCCTATTTCCATACATGCTGATGTATGGGTAACTTTCAGCCATTGAGCTTCACTTGCTGTAAGCGGTGTGACAGCATGGATGATCTGCCCAGGAGGCAGAAGAGTGATATTAAGTTATCTGCCTGCCATCGGGAGGATGCAAAGCGGCCGCCATGTGCGCCATTCTACGCCCCCGAATGTGTCGATCCTCGGTGCAGCGCCCTGCGTAGGCACTGAGTGCACTGAAGATGATCTAGCTGTCCGGCACTTTGTGTAATGGGGCGAAGAAAGGTGGGAAGCCATCTGAGCCTGTCATGTGGTTAGAAGAAGGTCATTCAGCAGCTTCTCCAAATTGGCTACAAAGACGCTTCCTCTTAAAGGCAGTTGAGCCAACCGGGTTTGGTAGATGTGTCCACCACCCAGTGTGGAGCACTTGCCGTACAGAATTTTGCACAGGCACTGGCAAGGCAGTGAGGCCGGGTCAGGCACAGATGCTTCAAGAGTGCCTGATATTTTTTCCACTGTTAATGGGGTCCAATTGCTAACTGCAGTGACGATCGGGACAGTTTGGCTCGGCGCAGAGTTTCCTCTTCGGAAGGCACGGGTAGGTGGAATGCACCATGCCCCGGATGACAGGGACCTTCTCCCTCTCAGAAGCATCATCAATTGAGCTTCAGCGTGAGGCTCAGCAAGGACCTACCCGGAGGTTGAGAAGCGCCCGGAGCAGGGTCATGCAGGCAAACATCGGGGCCCTTCCGCTCCACTTTCGGCGCCGAAACCCCAAGGCTGCAGCTCATCCATCCCGGCGGCGCAGTGAAGAGGAGCTTCTCTGCGCCACCGCCGGTCCCTTAGGCGGCACCATGACAACGTGGCGCCGATCTGCGAGTCCAGGCCTTTCTTTCCTGCCTGGCCCTTGCACTGCCCTGTCGGCGCCGAAGAAGCAGAGCGTAGACCATTAGAAGGGTGGAGAGAGGCTGCAGGCTTCGGCGGGGGCCAATGGCGTCCCGGGGCGGAGTTAGACATCTGCCAATGGCGTCCCAGGGCGGAGTTAGACATCTGCCAATGGCGTCCCGGGGCGGAGTTAGACATCTGCCAATGGCGTCGTAGGAGTAGAGTTGCTGACCTCACCTCCAGGCAGGAAAATGGGCAGCACGCCCTGACAAGATGGCTGCCCCCATGGTCAACACGTGCAGGATGGCTTCCCGGAGGACGGAGGAGAAGAGGAAGGCAGGCCAGGGACGGAGGCCCTCCCAGGCACGTCCTGGCTTGCCACAGGCTACTGCCTCGCTGGGAGCTGCTTTCAACTGGCCACACATGCAAGGAAGGTTCCCGGATCGACGGAGGAGCAGAGGAGGCTGGCCGGGGACGGAGGCCTTCCCAGGCACGTCCCGGGCTGCCACGAGGGCTTCTGCCTTACTGGATTTGTCTTTTTAAAATCATTTCTCCGGAATCCTTTCCTTCTGCTGCTGGAGGAAGAGGTAGGAGTTCGAACAGAAGGCTGGCCGGGGACGGAGGCCTTATTAGGCATGTCCTGGGCTGCCGAGCTTCTTCTTCAGGTATTTATTCAGGAATTCAGATATAAATATATCTTTTGTAGCAATCTAAAAGAAAACATCAGAGACAGTTAGAATTTAGAAGGGAGTTAAGCAAAGAGGAGGATTTCCTCTTTTTCTTCAGAAATGTGTAATTTCAGTTGGAGAGTAGCAAAGTCCGTCTTGCTGGCAAGGCGGAAGAACTGAAACTGGCTAGCTAGGGGCGGGCCAGGGGGCAGGGCCAGCTGGCCCATGCTCAGAAGGGCAAAAGCCCTTCTGAGCTATGGAGAGTACTTCCGTCTCGGCGCCGTCGGATGACGTCACCAAGTGTGGCTGACTCATCCTGCTTGTCCAAGGAGAACCTCTCATCCTGCTATCATGGTGAGACACACACTAAGATCCCTACACAATGGGGTAGGTGTGCACCTTAGATCAGACATCACTGTGCAATGGCAGAGGCTCCCCCCTCCCCCCATGACTGGGAACACTGCCAAGGAGTGGGAATTGCACTGCCTGGAATTATAATACTGTGAAGAAGCTATTTTAATTGAAAATCTGTAGTCTTAAAATTAGTTTTTCTCCATAAAGCAGAACTTCAAAAACTGCTGTGCTGCTGCTGAATTTTCTAACCTGTGGCACAGAATCAAAAACTTTCGGACAAAGGCACATGAAGACTGCTTGTGGCATGGTCAGTTCTGACAAATACTGGTATTACAGGGGTTTGTACAAAAAAAACGTGCTTTACAGTATACATTCATATACTGTAACTCGTTTTACATTTTCTTGCTTCACTATTAATACTTGTTAGCAAAACATACAAAAAAGTCTATCACCTTTGTGAGATTACACAAATCAAGGCACACATGTACCGTTACCCTTAGTGTAACATCTGTAATAATAAGCTTTGCGAGCGAAATGTAGAAAAGTGAAACTGACACACTGCCAGCCCAATGAGATTGCCGACATCGCTTTTAGCTTGCTGTCTGATAGAGGCTGAAGAACTAGAGATAGAACAAGCTTCCCTATTTCCCACCAGGGCTATGATCAGATATAACAGCGCCCTAGATGGCTATGCCTTCTCCCCCCCCCCTCCACAGCCACCACCCTAATACAGCCAGGATGCCACTGAAAGTGGCTATGTAGGAGTTTACTCCAACACCAGCAGAAGGCATGGGTTCTCCCCTAGCCTGGTATCACAGGTGGACATTCGTCTTGTCAACCCCTTGCAATGGCCCCACCCTGAGCAGCAATACTGAAAGCCAGGAATCAGTAGCTGAAGGCTTATTCAAGGATATACGCCTCGATTTTGAAGGGAAGCATGTTCTACATCACTCAGCTGGGACTATGATAATCCTGTCACAGTATGCAGTCTTATTTGTTTTTGAGAAAAAAAAACTGTCAGAAACAGAGCTCTTAATGGATCAGGACAGATAAGTAAGCAAGCAAAGTAAACAACCATGTAGGTTTCTCTGCTGCGAAAAAATTGTAAATGGGACCAAAATGTAGATTGTGGATATAGCTATTAAATTTTACACTAAAATCACAAGGGTACAAACTTATTTCAATGCATGACATTGATCTCAATCACTCTTTCATATACTATCGCCAGTCCTTTCTTATCACAACTTTTTAATGCCTAAAAAGGAGCTCAAAAAGTCACAATTTGGACAAATCTACATAGACTTAATGCTCACCCAAACTCCATTATTTTAAGCAAGATTTTCCATTTTTAAAATATTTTAAGAATAACTTTGTTTTATTTGGGATCTTCACACTTTTGGTTTTAGGAGAACATCATCTTTTTAATATGCACATTGGAAATGATTTGCTAAAAACGTGCTTAAAATAATGGAACAATGAAGAGCATCAAGTCAACGTAGGCTTGTCCACACCATAATGTTTTTAAGCCCCTTTTAGGCATCAAAAAGTTGTTGCGATAGGCAAGGATTGACACTAGGATACGAAAAAGTGATCGAGACTGATGTCATACACTGAAATATGTTTGCACCCTTGCAATATTTGTGGATATTGTTGCTATAACAGATTTTCAAGGATTAGTGAATATTTTAGCATTATTATTTTTTTTTACCTGTGAAACCATAAGTTAATACAATTCAGGAGATCAAAGGTGTGAGTAGATCTGCCATACAACAGCTAAGCAGAGGATGTACTGTAGCATCAAATGACAAACACCATCTTTCCAGATGCCCCCCTGCTGTTTATAAGATCTTCATGAGCTTGAGCTGCTCTCTCAAGTGGATATTCAGGGCCCACTAGAGGCTTCAACCAACCAGCTTCCATCCCAGCTATGAGGGCTGCAGCGCTTTCCTGCCAAAACTCCTATAACGAGCCGATATTAATTACTAAGAAATATATGGACAGAATATTACAAAACAAATTCAAAATTACAAACTGTTTTACTTCTGTCTGAGGTTCGGATTAGCACTTAATGCCAGTACTTAGCTTTTATTGCACATTCGGGACTTAAGACTTGTCAGACGGGTGCCTGGGTGAGAATGTTCACAGTCTTGGCAAAGGCATATATTAATATGATTTTGCAAGGGATTGTGGGAAATGTAGTCCATTCACACCAGACACAGCCGTTCACAATAATTAGTTGTGCTTGAGTGTAAAGCCAATAAGATATTTATTTATGGGGTTATTTCTCCCAACACAGATATGCTTGGTAGCACATAAAACAGGATACTTGCTTTCAGTGTTAAACTTAGAAAAACAAAATCAGGAAAACAACAGCTGAACTTGTCAGGCAATCAAAGCAAAATAATAAAGACCTGGTTGGTAACAAACTGGTCTTTTCTGTAGGCTCTAGCTAATATTTTCTTAGCAGTGCTTTAATCAGCAAACAAAACCCACAAAGTAGGGAAAAACTGTTCTTTTCAGGTTAACTTCTTATATCTTCACACATAAACTCAGAAGTGATTTCCTCAGAGCTCACAAGCAATTAGGTAAGGCTCAATTGCTAGCAATTACCCAGCTGAAACCCCTTAGCTGGCTTGCTTTCTACTGCGTGGCTCAAATCTTACTCAGGAGCTTTTCTGAGTAGATTAAAGAACAAGTTTGTATTTCTTTGTGATGGTTGTTGTACTTTGTAACAGTAAATTACCAAAGGAGTTTAGACAGAGAGCAATCCATGTATTCACAGCCTGTATCTACCACCTCTCCCCCTTCTTCAACAATCATGGGTTCAATATCATGGATTGGCACAGAGGAATTTCTCAATGGAGCACTCTCAGGAGAATACTTGTTTCCCTGCTTTCTTTCAAGGGTATAGCTAGGGCATAGATCAGTGTTCATACCTGAGCTTCCATTGCTGTTAGAGTTCCTCTCTAAATAGCCTGGCCAGTATGTAGTCCAGTTCTTATGTCCAGCCTTCCAATCCAGATCCCTGGACACTGGGTCTCTCTTCACATACCTTCTGGCACGGGTCCTAGGGTCCCTTCCAAGTGCAGCCGTCTCCCTCACAGGTACCGTCTGGAGATTCCTAGCTCTGCAGCACCACTCCTCTGGTTTTCCCCAGTCCAATGGTGTATGCTGGCCTTTTGAATGTCTCCCAGTATACGTACTGCTCTGGACTCCTTTAGACCTCCCAAATGCTTTTCTCTTCTTTCTTCCAAAGGGTTTCTTGCCCTCTCTGTCCATCCGCTCTGGCTTCTGCTTCTGATGATCCTCCAGATGATGAAAATGTCCAAGATGAGGACGATGTCCAAGATGAATCTAAGGATAATTCTCTGTAGAATAAACTCTACCTTTATTCAGCTTAGATGAGTGCTCCACCCTAGCACAGCGCAGCTGTGCTGAATCAGGCCCTGCCCTTTGAGATGAGTGCTTGGGGATTACCTCATAGCCCTCCTGATTGAACACACGTTTCCCCACTTCAGCTCCTCTAATGGCTGTTGGAAACCTGGTGCGTTCTGGGACTGGTAGTCTTTTATGGAAAAATTCTGTTTTCTTATTTCTACCAGAACTGACAGGTTGCTTGTTCAGAGTCACTTCACCTTTACTATAGCTCCTTCCTGAGCTATGATAAGCTTCCTTATCACAGACTTTAGGAATCCGCAACAATACACTACAGTAAAGGTTCATGGGGCGAGAGGAATCTAAATCCAAAATTTCTTTCCCTTGCTGGAATTGTCCACAGTGCACAGAAGGGATTTGTATATCTTATTTTGAAATTATTCTATTGGATTGGTTTGGTGACACCATCCATCCACCTATCACCCAAACATCAGATCCTTAAGTAGCTAAAGATACCATCACTGCAGTCTGAAAACGAATGAACCACTATCAGTACTAATCAGCAATAGTGGAGACAAACCACAAATCATGCCAACATCAGTTTTCATGCCTTGGCTCAGATTAAAAATATACATAATGCATGTTTCAGCATCCATACAATATTGAAAAAAGAATCAACAATTTACTCAGTCTGAGTTAAGGTATATCATGTGCAGTTATTTTTTATTTATTTTTTTTTAATGGGAAACATTCTGAAGCAATACGTTACATCCAAAAAGGGTAATCTTCACCAAGCTGCCATCAGGCACAACAGCTCTTACATTTATACTACCTGAGAAAAGAAGAAAGAAATTAAGACAAAGAAAGAAAGAGGAAATCTGAACGAAGCGGCGCTTTGAGCACACTAAATAAAAGTGAATGTCTCATTGGCAGGGCATGCTTCTCTTCCGCTTTTTACAGCCCTCAGATAAGGTCTCCCTATCCGTACCACTTCAGGAAACTTATCCTTAACATGAAACAAAATTCTTTCCATTGAGAAAAAAAAACAACCAAACTGATTGGAACCAGTACAGAGTGGATGGCTGTATGGAAGATTTCCAAGAGACAGAAGTATCTCGTTGGGATGCCACCAATAATGATCAAGTAATTGTACGCCTCTGTCAAGACTCTGACCATATTTCCAAACCTAGATCCAGAAATAGAGTGGCAGGCTGCATGGGAATCTAGCACCAGGGAAGCCTATGGATCTACGAAAGTGTTTGACCAAAAGATCTGAATTCAGGGCAAGACCACCAGACAACAAAGAAAATGTGTCTCACTCCATAATTACACCCGATGTGAGTCACCTCATTTTATACAAATATCTAGAGGAATATTGCCTATATAAGATCTTGTACCCCTTTTCTTGTATGATGGCATTGAGCAAGTTCCTTTTCCTGTTCAGCTACTCAGACGGGGCCAGCCCAAGCATTAGGCAAGACCAGGTGGTCACCTAGGGCAGACGCTTCAGAGGGACAGCAAAGAGTAGCAGCAGTCAAAGCAAAATAATAGATCCCAACTTCATCTTTTCTTCTCGGCTGCTGACAGAGTAATACATTTCCTACTAATGACTGCTTTAAGCATGTATTAAGGAGTTCCTTGTGAAATATATCCCATGACATTTGTGACAAAAATTCATCAATGCTTTTCTGAATAGAATCACAGAACCCCAAGTCCCTTAAGTAAGGAATCCTCCCAATCAGCAGCCTCTTGGGATGCAACACTATAACCATATAGTATGCCCATGTTATGGAGGACTCAATAACCCTGGATAGCAATGCAATGCGTGCCATCTAGTCAATGCCGACTCCTGAAGACCCAGCTCCTGGATGCTCTTGGCAAGAAGCGACCGAAGTAGATTGCCAGGCCTTTCTTCTGAGCAGGAGTTTACAGACCCTGGTATTCCAAGGTGGTCACCCATCCAGATTCTAGCCAGGCCCCACCCTGCTAGAATCAAAGATAAGCATTCAGGACAGTGAAGACTCAACCTTGGATAGAGTAGTCCCACTAAACCAAAAAAGTCTAACCTCCAAAAGGAACTGTGGGGTTTGAAGAGAACCTCATTCTCTCTCTCTCCCTCCCCACCTCCAAGATACAGTTGTCTCCAGGCATCATAAAGCCCAATGGAAGCAATTTGTGTAAGAAGTAAATCTACTAGCTCGACTATTCTCTCCAACATGAGCCATGTTTTATCTAAAAGGTGAACACCACTAAATTATAATCCCCAGCTCTCATTAAATCTCCTGCAGTCATAGCAGAAAAATAGTAGTTACTCACCTGTAACAGGTGTTCTCCAGGAGCAGCAGGAATCAGTCCTCAAATATGGGTGACGTCAGCGTCGACGGAGCCCCCATGCGGAGCATTTCCCCAGCTTTCAAAGAAAGCCTCTGGGAATGCAGGCATGCATGCGCGGTCCCCTTCCCGCCCAAAAGGTGCCATCTTGCTCAGTCTAATGACATAGCTAAAAGACAGCACAAAAAGAAAATGAACTATATACAACTGCAACTCCAAGGAGAGGAGGGAGGGTCGTGAGGACTGATTCCTGCTGCTCCTGGAGAACACCTGTTACAGGTGAGTAACTACTCTTTCTCCAGGACCAAGCAGGAAGTCAGTCCTCACATATGGGTGACTCCCTAGCTCTGGGCTACCAGGAACCCAGGCTGAAAAATAGAGCTCCCTCTAGAGCCTCAGCAACAGTGAGAGAATCTTCTCTGAGACCACACCTGAATGGTAGCCCAACACCAGGGCCGGAGGGTAGGAGTTGCCTAAACCTCAAAGAGATTACGGAGTACCGCTTGCCCGAAAGCACTGTCCCTATGGGACTCCCTCTCGAGGCAGTAGTGGTCCGCAAAAGTCTGTCTTGAAGACCAAGTAGCGGTCCGGCAGATGTCTGCCAATGGAACAGAACGGAAGTGAGCTACTGATGCGGCCTTCGCCCTGACTCGACCCTCCAGGGAGAGGCCGGCTGCCCTGTACGTCCAGGCGATACAGTCCGCTACCCAGATGGACAACGTACGCTTAGTGACAGGCAACCCCAATTTATTAGGGTCAAAGGAAATGAAGAGCTGAGAAGCCCTTCTATGCCCCTGCGTACGTTCTAGGTAAAAGGACAGCGCCCTTCTACAATCCAGGGTATGCAAGACAGTTTCGGCCCTACTGGCGTGCGGCCTGGGAAAGAACGTCGGAAGGACCACCTCCTGGTTGAGGTGGAAGGAGGACACTACCTTTGGAAGGATGAGTCCACAAGACTACCCTGTTCCTATAGAACCTGGTATACGGCCTATCCGAGACCAGGGCCTGAAGTTCACTCACCTGCCTAGCCGAGGTGAGTGATACAAGGAACACCACCTTCTAGGAGAGGAAGCGTAAATGGCAGGTTGCCATCGGCTCAAAAGGTGGGCGAGTTAGTTGCTGCAAGACCACATTGAGATCCCACTCAGTGGCCGGTGGACGAATAGGAGGCTTAAGCAGAAGCAGACCTCTGAGAAAGCGAGACACCAGAGGGTGGCCTGAGAGAGATTGTCCATCCACTGGCGAGTGGTGAGCTGAGAGGGCACTGAGGTGAACCAGGACAGAGTTGGACTGAAGTCCTAGGTTGGAAAGGTGGAGCAGGTATTGTAGCACCACCTGAACCGAGCAGGAGAAGGGGTCCTCTTGCTGTTGAGAACACCAAGTAGAGAACCTACGCCACTTCAGAGCATAGGCCTTCCTAGTGGAATGCTTCCTGGAGGCCAACATCACCTCTTCAATCTCCCTTGATAGGAGCAAGGGAGCAAGGACTAGCCTTTCAGCAGCCAGGCCATCAAACTGAGGGATTTGAGGTTGGGATGCAAGAGGGACCCCTGATCCTGAGTCAGAAGGTCGGGTTGCAACCCCAGAGGAAGTGGAGTATCCACCGCCAACTGCAGAAGAAGAGGGAACCACGGATGCCTGGGCCATCTGGGGGCTATCAGGATCACCGTGGCTCGGTCCTGCTGGATTTTGAAATAAGTCCAGGCCACCAGAGGTGTGGGAGGAAAGGCATACAGCAGGCTCTCTGACCAGGGGATCAGGAATGCATCTGGCGCTGTTCTCAAGGGATGTGGTTGCCTGGAACAGAACATGGGTAGTTGCCTGTTCAGAGGACTGGCAAAAAGATCCATGGTCGGAAGATCCCACTTCAGAAAGATCTGTTGAACTACCAGAGGATCCAACTGCCACTCATGAGGCTGCAGGAGTCTGCTTAGCCTGTCCGCCAGGTAGTTTTCCTGGCCTGGGAGGTAGACTGCCCTGAGGGTCATGCCCTGAATGACAGCCCAGGAGCAGAGAGCTTGTGCTTCCAGGCACAGAAGTCTGGATCCTGTGCCTCCCCTGCTTGTTGACGTAGAACACAGCCACCTGGTTGTCCGTCTGAACTAGGACAGACTGGTGGGACAGGATCTGAGAGAAAGTCCATAAGGCTAGTTGAATGGCCCTCAATTCCAACAGGTTGATCTGCTGGGCGGCCTCCCACGGAGACCACAGGCCTTAGGTGCAGGCTCCCTGGCAGTGTGCCCCCCAGCCCTGCAAGGAAGCATCGGTTGTCAATACCTGAGTGTGTGGGGAGGCCTGAAAAGGAACACCCCTGACCAGATTTGGGAGATGTCTCCACCAGCGTAAGGAGTCCACCAAGAGTTTGGACACATTTAGTCTGACAATTTCCCTGTGGCCTGCAGCCACTGCGCCCTGAGGTGCCACCGAGCTGGCCTCATGTGCAGCCGGGCATGTGGGGTGACATGCACTGTGGAAACCATGTGACCTAAGAGCCGGAGGAAGTGTCTGGCTGAGACCAGAGAGTTCGCCCGAAACTGGCCGGTCAACTTTATCAGCCTGTGAGCTCTGTCCACAGGCAAATAGGCCTTTGCATGGATGGTATCCAATCTTGCCCCTATGAATTCCATGTCCTGTGAGGGGACCAAAGTGGACTTTGGGAAGTTTATAACGAACCCCAGCTGCTGAAGCAGGGATATGGTTCTGCAGGTGGCCTGCCTGGCCTCTTGTGGAGACTGGCCCCTGATTAGCCAGTCGTCCAGGTAAGGGAACACAAAGATCCCCTGGTTCCTGAGGTAGGCTGCAACCACCGCCAGGCATTTTGTAAAAACCCTGGGGGCGGAGGTGAGGCCAAAAGGAAGCACTCTGTACTGGAAGTGCTTTCCTCCCACCACAAATCTGAGGAATTGTCTGTGACTTGGATGGATGAGGATGCGAGTATAAGCATCCTTCAGGTCTAAGGAGCATAGCCAATCTCCCTGCTGGAGGTAGGGCAGTAAGATCCCAAGGGTAAGCATCTTGAACTTTTCCCTCTCCAGAAACTTGTTCAGATTTCTCAGGTCGAGGATGAGTCTGAGTCCTCCTATTCTTTTTGGTACCAGGAAGTACCTAGAGTAGAAGCCTTCCCCTTCCAGGTGGTGAGCCACCGGTTCCACTGCCTGGTCCCTTAGTAGACCTTCCAACTCTTGAAAGAGTACGTTTCTGTGCAGAGGGGGCCTTGGAGGCTCCCCTGGAAAGTAGGAGAGGGGTATCTGGGTGAAGTGGAGCAGATAGTCCCTTTCGATGATGCTTAACACCCAAGTATCCCCTGTGATGGCTGGCCACCTGTCTGCGTACAGAGTCAGCCGACCTCCTGTGCCCTGGAGAGGAGGAGAGGCTATGCTGAGCAGGGGCCGGAGTAGGAGGCTTGGGGGCCTTCTGCCTACAGGGCCCATGACCCTGCCCCTTGGCCTGCTGGCCCTGTTGGGGAGCTGCAAAGGCCTGGTAGTGAGGGTAGGTTTTGTAGGCAGCGGTCTTCCTCAGGTAAAAGGTCTTTTTCCCCGAGCCCTTCTTCTTCTGAGAAGGGGCAGAGGTTTTCTTGGGCAGCCTTGTCCGGGTAAGAGTCTCGGTCTCGAGTTCTGCAGCCTTTTCGGCCATGGGCTTGCCAAAGAGGTCTTCACCTCGGCAAGGGACATCGACCAACTTGTCCTGTACCCACGGTTCGAGGTCTGAGGATTGTAGCCAGGCCTGGCGGCGTGCACCGATGCCGGCCCCTGCTACCTGGGCCAAAGCCTCAAATCCATCGTAGGTTGCTCGAGATATAAACTTCGAGCACTCTCAAATACCAGGAGACAAGGCCTTGAACCTCTGCAAAGGTTCCTTGGACAGACCAGCAGAGAACCCGGCAATCTCCTTTGCCAGGTCTCGAAGGTACATGCCCATGTACAGCTGGTAGGTCTGGACACGGCAAGCAAGCATAGAGCCCTGGAAGCACTTTCTACTGAGGGCATGCAGGTTCTGGGCTTCCCTGCCGGGAGGCACCGAGGAGTGCATCTTCTGACTCTTCAGGCGATGCATGGCCGATTCCACAACTATGGAATGGTGCGGTAGCTGTGCCTTTTGAAACCCGGGGCTCTTGCGGACTCGATAGATGGAATCGACCCGCTTGTTTAGAACCAGCATCAAGGCCGGCGCCTCCCACATGCGGAAGAGCAACCGCTCCAGCATCGGAGGAACCAGGACAGTAAAGGCCTCCTTGGGAGGAGAATCATACTGTAGGGCTGGTACCCCTGCAATTCTACATGCAAATCTCCGGCCTGCTCAGCAACTCAGGCCTGAACCAAACTGAACAGAACAGATGGATTCTTCACTACACTTTTGCTGTGTTCAGCTAACACCTGACCTCCAAACACCTGCTTGCGCAGCGTTTCTAAGTGTGCATACAGAAGCTATTGTCCGTGGCTAATTCACTGCCCACATGCAAGAACATCTGCTGCTTCGGTGTCCTTGGACACTTGTACATATGCCCAGAAGTTACATACTGTTGCTTTTGCATGACTTCTTACTATGGATCCTTTGTCTGCAAGAAGATGCCCATCATCTACCTCCTGATTCGTTGAGAACACCTCAGACTGCCTGGTGCCAATCAATCATCGGACCTATGACGGAGTATTCTTACAGAGAATAATACAATCTGCGCTAGAACTTTAGTTGGGGGCTTTTTCCACCTGTTCATACAGACTTCTGCACCGGTTCCTTCCTGCTGTGCACTGCGTACCTGATTCCTGCGACCTGAGCCTTCCGCAAGACGGCCACTACGTGTGGGCTAGGCCGTCCTCCGAAGGTCTGAGATAAGACTTTCCCAGATACCTCCGGTTCGGACTTAGTGTGGCTCGCCTCCGTCGGGGCTGGAGCCTGCATTATCTAGCAGCTGCCTCCTTGGACTGTGCTGTTCCTGAGTGCCCGACGAAGCTAAGGTACTGACTTATCTCTCCTCCCCCGGATGGGCAAGGGGTTAGCAATATATTTCATACCTTTCCTTAGTGCAGAGCGAATCAGTGACGTCTGGTTACTAATTAGTGATTTATTACGTTGTCCAATTGTACATCTGTACTATAACAAATTTCTACCTCATGTTTCTAATTAGCTATATGTGTGTTTGTATATTTTTCTACCTGGCTGTCCATAATAAAATCTAATATATATCTGCAGACCAGACTTCTTTCGTGGCTCACTGCCAGAATAACTCACCGAACTTTGGGCTGGGTATTAGTAGCCATTTTCCCCTGGACAACAGAGAGTCTACCTTATTTTTATGCTACTAATATTCCCGACATAATGGGGGCTCGTCCGGGATGAGTATTTCTGAATGAGCTACGTCTCTCAGAAACCCACTTTACGGGATCTTTGCATGAGTTACGTCTTACGGAGTTAGAGTAATTCTAGCAGCTATTCCTGTGTTTGTTACGATGGCTCACGCAGATAAGGTTGATTTGGCATTCCAGAAATTAGCTTCCCTATGTTGGTCGAAAGATGCCACTGCCGACCACATTGAAAGGCTCTCTAAGTGTCTTACAACAGATACGCAAGAGCTTGTTAAGGCTGATAGCTTTTTCAGCGAGTTCCTAGACTGGCTACTTGCTCATAAGGCTAAATTAACGGTGGATGTGGTAGCCGAGCATGCTTGTGTTTTGCATATTTTTAATGACAAAATGCAGAAGGCATTATGTCACCTGCAAACTAAATCTGAATCGCTGGAAGCTGATTTAATGACAGCTCAAAGTCAGCTACAGTGTACCAAGGATACAGCAAAACAGTGTGAAAAGGAGAGAGTGTTGAATTACGTCATCAAGATGCCGAGCTGCAGGCTGAGATGACAAGATGGGCTAGCCGTAACCTGTTCTCACCAGGTACTACTAGCCTGTGGTGTCTGAGATGCCAAGATTTAGTGGATCAGGTTTCCGCTCTCAAGAAGCGGGGCGAACAGGATCAAAAGGAGTTGCAATTTCTAGCAGTCTGTAGAACTGAGATGGCTGCTCAGACAAGGAGATTAAAGGAGGACGCTGCTCTTTATGAGCAACGAGAGAGCGCTCTGATAGCTGAGTTAAATGCAGCAGAGACTGCTCTAACTGCAGCGAAACCGCGAATGGCTAGTCTCCAGAGGGAGCTAGCTGCTGCACGTCAGGAATGTGGGCAGGAAATACAGAGAGTTAACCTTGAAATCCAGAAATTAAGAGCTGATTGTTTTGAATTGGCCTATGAGTCTACCTCTCAGAATAATGAGACAGAGTACAGGGATAATTTGATCCCTCTAGGCTTCTCAAATTACCAAAGGGTAGATGACGGCAGTTTGCCACTGGAAACCCTGCCCAGTGTAGAAAGGCAGCTTTTCCAGAACAAAGTCAGTTCTCTCCCATCAGCGCATGAGCACAGGAGAGAAACCGGGCGGAGTGAAACACCCTACTCTCGACCCCTCCCCATACAGGGAGCGGTGAAGGGAGGGTGGGAAGTTCCCCTAGTGATGGAAACCTGTACCAGCAGCGACCACCAGAGGGAGCTGAAGGCAAGCGAAATCCTCTATGCTCCCGTGTCCTGCAAGGAAAACAAACAAATGAAGGTGCTTCTGTCGCCCAATTGCAAATTATTAAAACTTTGCAGAGTATGGTCACACCTTTTGAGAAAAACGGTCGTGCCACCATAAATGAACTGCAGTCAAAGATGCCTTTCGGGCGCTGAACATTGCCAGGGGGGAGGACATGGTTCTGTATCTTCCATGGTCCTTTGATGTACCCTGTCAGCAGTTTATTCGGGCCATGGCAGACGATGAAAAGAAGGACATCGTCATCTTTGAACAGGCACTAAAGAAACATTATGGGCCATATCCTGATGCTATCGCTGCAAATCAGGCAGCATATAGTATGACTTATAGGGAAAATGAAACACCCCGAGAGTTTGCCTACAGACTTAGGCAGACCTTCTTCCAGAGTGATCCTTCTTGGGAAACGATAGAACACCATCAGGAGTTTCGTAATCTTTTCTGTCAGTTGCTCCTTCCATCTGTTAAGGCTTATATGTCTGACAAGCGTCACGAACCCCTGTCACGTGTGATAGAACACGCTGAGTGGATTTTTGAAGCTGTTCCTAACATGAGATCCAACACTTGTGGCAGCACAGTAAAGGCTCCAAGCAAAGCCAAGGAGCCAAAACAGAGTGTTAGTGCTGTAAAATCTACTCTTTCTTTGGAAAGTAACTCTTCTCCTTCTGCTCCACAGAATCCGCCCAGGCCACCCCAGAATAACCAGTCATCTGGGTCTAAGCAGCGCTCTGGGAATCAGCGTTTCACTCAGCAGAACCGGAACTGGAAGAGAAAGCCCGGTTTTAACAAGTACCAGGAACTGGAAAAGAGAATAAGCGAGTTGACAGATATGACGAAGGCTACCGTTGCATTCAGCTCCTCATAGGAGGCTTCTGCTAGTAGTGCGCCACCTAAGCCACGAGCAAAGCCCAGTGGGCCAAAGAACAGTCCAAAGCCTCAGAAGCCTGAGGAGGAACTGGTTGACTCCTCTTCCCCTTCTAATGAGACTGAATGACTAACTGACTTTGTTTCTGTCCCACAGGTCACTATTGCACAGGTGCAGCCAGTTCAGATATCCAGACCAGCTGGAGATGCCACCCCATGGACACAGAGTGACAGTCCTGCAATGGACAGCGAGGGTCCAGCCTTTGACACCATCAGGAAGCACAAGTACTTTCTGGGTAAACTCAAGCCAAAAGGACAGAGGTACACTGTTCCTGTTACAATTCAGCAGGCTTTTCTCTGTGAAGGCCTGATAGATTCAGCCTCTGAGGCTACCCTGATTACCTCGAGTCTCTTTGATAGACTCACTGCTTCCTTGGGGAGTCAGAGGACCCTACTCATCACACCCAGTGATTTGTCACTCGCAGCTTATGGGAATCAGCCCATAGAGTCAATGGGGCAGGTCTGGCTTAACCTCCAAATTGGAAAATTACAGGTGAAACATCCTGTCATCATTACAAAGTGCCCTGGGGAAGAATTCTTGATTGGCAATGAGCTCTTGAAACGGTTCAGCCCCATTCTGGACTACGTCCAGGAAGTGATCTGGACACAGGTCACACATCCCATACCTTATGCTAGGGTAAAACATGACAGCAGAGTCAGTGGTCCTTGTTCGGTGGAACGCACAAACAAGTCCATCAGGATTAATTTCCAGAGGTCAGCTGATCCCCAAATCCTTCAGCTCCAGTATGAAAGGGCTTGAGATGAGGATCATGGCATCAGCGACGTGGTTGCCATTGCAGTAGGTTCGGTAGCTAACATTGTCCTTGATACTGACTGCCTGCAGATATTCCTGAAGGAACCTGTGGAAGGTTGTGAGGTGCAAACCCCTCCTCCATCCCATCCATGCCTAGATCACCCTAGGAGACTGACGGACATATTCTCTGCTGAGAAAGGTCCCTTTATATATGTGCAGGTGGGCATGTCCCAAAAGGAAAGGGCCTACCTATTACCCCACTGTGACCACTCCATCAGTGAGACTCTTTTCTATCGGCTCAAACAACAGCTTACCCTTGATTGGGTAATGGGAGCGAAGACTTCGTTCCAAGTGCCTGGGGAAGGGCTCAAGACATTAATGGGCTACTGCAATATTCCCTTGCAAGTTGGGGTCAAAGCACACCTTCTCCATCATCAGAGGACTTGAGTTGCCCCTCTCCTTAGGCTCAGATTGCCTTGTTTGACTGGGAACTTATGTGGATTTCGTGAACAACATCCTTTGAAGTAGGCTGGAAGGAGATCCGGTGGAGTTCTCTGGTGCCCGCCCATCCCTACGGGCTGGTCAGACAATTCCTCAAGTCTGTGAAGTGGTCAGTGCAGAAGACATCCAAATACCTGGGAGGGTACAGGATTGTCCCCTGCCGATACAGGTGACCCGAGGACATGTGGTCTCAGACAACTTGGTCTTCTTCAGTCCAAATTCCCGTTTTGAGGAGCTAGGCCTAGCCATGGGTCCCATACCCTGCATGGAGGCCACAGCTCCCTCCTTACACTTATTGCTCACCAATCCAAACCCAGATCGCATTCACCTTGTGAAAGGCGAACCCCTGGGATTCCTAGTGGGAGAATCGTTCCCAAGTGTGGAATTGAGTCTCCAGATTATTGGGGAAGCCCCTGTTTCCTGGAACATCTGTGAGGGAGGGGGGACCCCTGCGTGTGTACGATCCTCACCCCGAGGCCTCCTCACCTTACAGTTTGTCTGGCCACATAGTGCTGTGACCTCTCAGGTGGACCTCGAGTCTGACCATCTGATTTTGTCAAGTAAACTCGATGAGGCTGTTAGTTCCCTCACCCACCAGGGGGGGGGGGGGGAGGCCCCATGCTGTCCAAGCCATCCAGGTCTCCTCTCTCCAAGATGAGATTGAGGAGAAGGTTGAAATACCCTCAAACAAACCTGTTCTGGGATTTGACGAAATGGTTGGGGGAAAACTTGCTGAATCAGACGCCTGCACTGATGAGTCCGAAAAGGCCCAATTAAAAGAACTGCTGTACCGTCACAAGGACCTGTTTGCCACTGATACCTATGACTGTGGTCTCACCGACCTACATGTCACCCGTATTCCTACGGATCCAAACAGTAAACCCGTCTTTGTGAGGTAGTATAAAATCCCATTGGCCTCCTATGAATCCGTTCAGGAAATCATTAATTCCCTGGAACAAAAGGAAATTATATGTCAATGCAACAGTACTTACAATGCCCCACTGTGGCCTGTCATCAAGAAGGATTCTAGCTGGCGCTTAGCTTTGGACTATCGCCAGCTTAATAAAAAGGTACCTCTATCCAGATGGCCTATGGCACATCTGGAACAGAACTTAGCCACCATCAAGGGCGCAAGGTACTTTACAAGCCTGGATCTGGCCTCAGGATTTTGGACTATACCTGTCCATCCAGAAGACCAGCATAAGCTGGCTTTTACCTTTGGTAGGCGACAATATACTTGGAATCGGACACCGTTTGGTTATTTGAATGCCCCAGCAGACTTCAATATTTTCCTGCATAAGGCTTTGCCTGATGCTGAGACTAGAGGCACCCTCGTCTATGTAGACGACATTCTGGTGAAGAGCGCCAGTTTCACTGACCATTTGCAAGAACTAGAGCATGTTTTCCAGCAACTGAAAGCTGCGGGAGCAAAGCTGTCCTTGTCAAAGGGCCAATGGTGCCGGAAATCCCTCAATTATTTTGGTTACGAAGTTTCTGCTGAGGGACTGCGGCCTCAAAGGAAGAGAATTGCGGCCTTGCAACAACTCAAATGTTTGACCAACGTGAGTGAGCTGCGCTCATTCTTGGGCATTTGCAATTATTCCCGCCAATTTGTGGATCAATATGCGGAGATTTCCCGACCCCTGGTCAAACTCCTCAAAAGAGATGAACCTTGGGTATGGAATCCCGACCAAGAGGCAGCTCTAGAAGAGCTGAAGGCGGCTTTGAGTCGAGCTCCCTGTCTTGCCTATCCAGAGAGTGGCAGAGAATTCTTCGTGGAACTAGGTTTCACTGATCACTCTATGAGTGCTGTTCTGTACCAGATGCATGACACAGATAGAAAAGTTATTGCCTATGCCAGCAAAGCTTTAACGGAAGTGGAGAAGAAATACTCTGACTGTGAGAAATCCTTGTTGTCCACAGTCTGGGCCCTCCAATATTTCCGCAGTTATATCCAAGGTGAGAGGCTGGTTGTTGAGACTCATCACCAACCCATCAAGTTCCTAGGCAGTGATCGGATTAAATCGGGACAAGTGTCAAACAGTCGCATTGTCTCCTGGACCTTAGCACTTCAGGGCTGGGCCCTAGAGGTAAGGTATACTCAAAACCGCAAGGATGCCGCCGCACAGGGCCTGGCTGAATTGCACGATTGCACTGCCAGAGAACCTTTAGTGGGTAATTTAGACACCGAAATGGAGTCATGTACGCCTGAGCCTTCTCATCATCGTCCTTATGATGAGAACCTCTGTAAAGGCTACACCAAGGTGTATGTGGACGGTTGTGCTTACCGTCGGGAGCCTGACCATGAACTGGTAGCAGGTATAGGTGTAGTTTGGAACCAGAACCACCCTTGTGAACCCTTGAAGTACCGTCTGGGTACCAAGACTAATCAGTATGCAGAGCTAGCTGCAGCCCTGGCAGCTCTCCAGTCCGCTGCTCAGGGAGGGGTTCACACCCTAACCATCTGTACTGATTCACACTATGTCCGACACTGCAGAGCCTTGAGCTCCTCGGCTCAAGGCTCCTCCTTGGGGTCCGCAGGGAATGCCAGTGCCTTGTCCATGTCCCTTACGAAATCCGAAAACCTGGTATCCTCTGGAGGGGACCTTGTCTGAGGCTCGGAACCCGGTGAGTCCGAAGGGACGCACCGAGTCCAGAAGGTGTCAGGGGACGCCTCCTCCTCTGTTTCCCACACCGATTCCTCCGAGGGGGAATCGAGCGGCTCCGAGTGGGCGGGCACCGACGCCATCCACCCAGACACCGAGGGAACCAGCGTCGACAACCTCGGTCCCGAACGGGAGGCCGAGGGTGACCTCGGCCGAGGATCGACTCGAGTTCGCATGGTCTCGAGGATCAGCTCGGCCTCCGGGGTCGACTTGGATGTCGATGTCCCGGTGGTCGGGGCAGATGCGCCGGTGAGACCGGCGATCAGCACCCGCTGCTGCTCCATGAAGGCAGACAATCTGCTCTCCAAGGCCGTCAACCTGAGTCCGAGCTCAGGAGACCCAGCAGCCTCCGGACTCGGGCCCCGACGGTGTCGGGCCCGACATCGGCTCCCCCAGAGGAGAGTTCACGAGGACCATAGTACTCACGTGACTCAGGGCCTCCGACTCTACACGATGATGCTTTGCAGGCCTCTCCGACTCCGAAGACCCGGGACGGCAATCGGGGCTATGCGACCTGGCCCTCGAGGAGCCAAGACCATCCACCGATGCCGCCCTTGTGGGTTTCTTCTTCCTTCAGTGCTCCCTCGAGGGGGACTCCCTCTCAAGAGGAGCCCCGACAATGCTCGGGGTCAGACTCCTGAGACGTCGAGGCCTCTGACAAAGTCCGGACCCGTCCCGAGGCAGATTCGGAGAAGATCCTCTCACGCTGGTGCTGACGGCTCCGTAATGCCTTGGAAGACATTTTTCCACAGGGACTACAGACCGTAGAATCATGGTCTGGCCCCAGGCACCGGAGGCAGCAGTCGTGTGTGTCGGTGAGAGACATCAGTTTCTTGCACCGATCACACTTCTTAAAGCCACTGGCAGCCATCGGGGGAAAAAGGGCCCCTGCAAGATCAAAAAATTGGGCTGCCAGGGAAAAGAAAAAAGGCGCGAATGCAGTCTCTAAGGACAAAAACCGAAAAAAGAGATCCGGGCTTGGCACCGGTGTACCGAGTCCAGGCGGGAAAGGAACCGACGTCGAACCGAAGAAAAAACTCGACCCAACGCAGAAAAAACAACTTTTTTCACGGGTGACAAGGACAGGCATCCGTAGGGCTCCGCGGAAAAAAGAAGACTGAGCAAGATGGCACCTTTGGGCGGGAAGGGGACCGCACATGCGTGCCTGCATTCCCAAAGGCTTTCTTTGAAAGCTGGGGAAATGCTCCGCATGGGGGCTCCGTCAACGTCACCCATATGTGAGAACTGACTTCCTGCTTGGTCCTGGAGAATTCAAAGAACAAATGGATCATAAAATATATCCAATTAGTTAGGGACGTAGACCAGCACTAGAATGGCCACATAACCTGCCAGTTTATCCTTGAAACAGATGAGCCTCCTATCAGGGTCCCTCTTAAAACCTCTCTCCATTGGGCAGTTTTTCACTAATAATATTCCCATCCCTCCCTTCTTTTCACCACTGGATGAAAAAAAGAACAGGCAATATACTTATTAGCGACAGCAAACTCCTTTGTCCTTCTGTTCTCCATTGATCCCTACCCAAGTTAAACTGTCCTATACAAACCTGTTGATTTTAATGTTTACTGTTAACCGTTCATGTTAATGCCAATTTGATGTAAATTTGTTATATGTAAACCAGTTTATTGTTCATGTTATATGTAAATCGCACTCATCTGAAAAAGCGCAGCATATAAAAAACAAACAAATAAATGAAATTAATAAAATGTGTTTTCTGGATAAAATAAAGATTTGCTTTAAGGCATGCTATTTCCCTACACAGTAATACTCGCTGAGACCTGGAATTTAAACCTTTAACATTGGCAAAGGCACACTTAAAATCATACAGTATGAACAGAAATTCTAAAAATAATGGGGAAATACATCTTTCTCATTCGAGTCCCTACATATGTCTTAATGAACATTTCATAAATCAAACAAACAATCAAAAGCAGGCAAGCAAGCTATAAGGAAATCTCAAAACCCAACCTCTAGCTCCATCATTAGGCATGGGGTTGAACCAATATTCCCCACCCCTACAAAAAGGAGAGATGGCAGGGGGAGACTTCTACCACCATACCCCAAAGGCAAAAAAAGAATATAAAATGCACGAGTAATAGCAAAACCTCCAGAAGAGAGCGTGGTGATTTACTAGCACCCCAAAGAATGCCCCTCACTCACTTTCACACATACCCCTAACTTATACAACCCCACATACTCCCATTTACACTCACACCATTAAAGAGAAAAACATGAAACTCACCCATACAGCCATCAAACCCAATCACTTTACCAACCACCACTGGGGCTTCTCCTATCCCACCAACCCAAAGCTCAACTGGCCCAGGAAGTGTAGCCTGCTACACTCACAAGGGGCACGGAGAGATGGAGAGCAAAAAAAACAAACAAACCCTTGAGGAAACTAAGGAGAACTATCCCTCAGGGATGGCATAAGATGGAAGTATCCACTAATCTAAGAGTAACAGAGCCAAATACAGGGAGCAAAAAGCTCAACTAAGAGTCAAGAGGAAAATCTAAAATAGGAAGAAAAATCAGACTCTCTCACAACCAGCAGTAACAAACTAAGGTTAAACGGCAACAAAATACAGAAAGTAAACTAAATATGGAAAAGATGGTGTCATCTAGTACTCTGAGGCCAGATGGAACTTCAAAGTAGATAAGCAGAAAAAAAAAAATTGTGCAGTAACCTGAACATAGAACCATTTCAAAGATTCATCCTTATGGAATAGCTTCAATCTCCTCATTAAAATGTTTAGAGGAGGAGAGTCTCAATGGCTGCCTCTTGTTTTTCTCGGTCTTCCATTTCTGTCAATCTGGAGATTCCCATTGGTGCTACTGAAAGCCTTTCCCTCCCAGCTTATCCACTAAATTCAAACAATCATCCAGGTCCGATGTATTTCAAGCAATCCGAAGAAAAATGTAGAGAGATAGAGAAGCCCCAGTGGTAGTGCACTTGGCTTTTCTCAAAGAAGCTGGGTCAAGAGGGCAAAGCTCTCCCTGAGCAACAGTAAAAATCTTGGAAAATCCTGAAAGATCAGGGTCATTTTTGTTAATTTTTAAAACTACTGTGGATGTGAATGGATCCTGGTCTTGCAGTTTCCAGGTCTTGCTTCTACCACAGCCTTCCTCCCTTAAAATGTGTCTGTCACTCTCAGTGTGGCCCGGTCTCCCAGGTGCTGTGATCATAGTCCTGAGCCTGACCCTTGTCTGCCCCACAGTTACAATGGGGGATGGCATGCATGATGGTGCCCAGCCCAAGGAACTCAATTAATTTGTTTTTAATATCAGCTTACATTGGCCCCAATAAAGGGGACGTGTTCTTTGGTTCTGTTTTATTCAGGAGCAAGCCCTTATCTGAAAAGCTGTGAAAATGTGTAATGACTGGCCTCTGTCTGTGGCCTGGCACCGATGACATTTGACGTACTTTATGTGCTCGCTTAAACCAAACTGGGAAAGGGGTATAACTCTGGAACTGTTTGAAGATGTCATTTAAAAGGAAGATGGTTCTCGTACCCCAAGCACTCTATTATCTCTCTGCTGCCAGTTCTCTACGTCATCTAACTGCTTTTTGACCTTTTTCCCAGATTTTCCCTGTTCCTTTATTAAGCACAGTAAAACACTATAGAATCAATTTGGTTCCCCAATATGAATTTCATTCTGAGTTACCCTCTCCCTCAGAGATTTCACTTCATTTTTCAGATTCAAGACTGTTATTCACATCTAATCACAATGACTCTGACTTGGTGTACTAGGTGTGCCAAGATGCTATCCGCAAACATTGGTCCCAGAAATAATCTCATGTCCAAGGGCATTCGACCGATGAGAGTTTCCCCCAGATGAGGCTGTAATCCCTGAAGATGTTTTAGTAGATTTACAGAACTTCTACAGAGCAAGACAGGAGGATTGTTTGACATCCATGTTGATTGGATCCAGCAAAGGAGCTCCACGAGGCTAGAATGCAGAAGACCAAGAGGGAAGGGGAGAAGACAAACCAGTATCTTCACCTCTAATCCTACGTCATACACTGATGACAACCAGCATAGCAAGCAGACAACTTAAGAGACAAGGAGGAGGAGTTTATCTGGAGCCCACATTCACAATTTGTTGACAGACCATTAGGTGAGATTATGGCATGCCATATGCTAAACACGCCTCTGGAATATTATCACGTGGAAGGCGGCCACACTACACCAGCTTCCAATGCTGAGCTTCAGCCTCTTCCCCTTTAATGCCTGGGAAGCATTTGGCATGGGCATTCTACACAGCTTCTGGTGGCCTTGCAAAGCTCCACCTCCATCACTATCACCTATGGCTGCATACCTCCCAACTATGGCTTCCCCAAGGAGAGAAGCAAGGCTGACTCACTGCCTCCCTCTCATGCTGGGATCTGCCCATCCGGAAGAGGGACAACAATTAGACCTCAGCACTTAGGCCATCTTCTATCACTTCCGTCTGTTAGATGGAAACTCACAACATCAGGGGACTTCAGCTATCACCACCACCAGAGGCAAGATCTGAATTTCAGGCACTTAGGGGGCTATGCCCAGGTAGAACTAAGAGAATTACGAAGGCTGCATAACCGAGTACATACGGATATGGACAACTGGGATGCAGAACATAGGATATAAGTAACCTCCATGTTAGCCAGCTGGTTAGTGTGTGAAGGGCACGGTGGACCAAAGTGAGCAGTTTACATTGGGGAAGGAAATTAACTGGGAGCCAATGACAACAGATCAGGAGGGGAGTGATGTGTTCAGGAGGCGTTGGCAAGTATGCGAGCAACATTGTTTTCCTTAGTCTGCACCAGTATTATTTAACACAATGTTGCAGTAATCTATTCTCGATGGGCCTGAGTTTGAGTTAGGCAGGTTATGCACCGCATCGGCACATAGTCTGCCTGCAGACCCCATTAACCCGGATTTTCACTTCCGCCGCCATGGAAGTTATGTTGAACACGCCGGCAGCCGCAGAAACTAAAGGGGTAGCAGCGATTTTCAATGCTACCTGCTTGGCGCTCTGCACCATAAAGAAGGGCGAGAAAAAAACTTGCCTATCTTTAAGGTGCAGAGGGATAAGCGGGTAGCACTGAAAATCGCTACTACCTGCTTATCCCTTTCCTCCACCCCGGAATGCCCCAACATGCCCCAATGCGAACTGCATAGCATCTGGGCGCATTAGGGACTTAGCAGAGATTTTTGAAAGGCATTATCCGTGTAGGTGCCTTTTGAAAATCCCGGATAAGGCATTTGCATGGGTACCTAGGGAATCTGCCGGAGGGCAAAGAAAGAATGTCGGACTAGGGAAGAAATATGAGCATTGAAGGACAGAGAGGAGTCAAGGGTAATGCCTAAGTAAAGGAGGGAATCAACAAGCGGAATAAGGGAGCCTGTAAGTGAAGGAGCATGAGCGGGAGAAGGACTCTCGAAAGTGAACCGGAGGGCCACAGATTTTATAGGATTAAGATAAAGGAGGTTACTGGAGAGCCAAGTGGAGATGCTGGACAAAAGCGTTGAGGGGAGAAAGATCAGGAGAGATGGGACTAGTGTGATATAATGCTGCTCTATCGTCAGGTCTAAAAACGTCTCTTTACTTAGTTTTTTGTCTCTTTAGGGGGATAAGGGTGCAGTAGCAGTGAGGCAGATATGAGGCAGCTAGATGGGATATGAGGCTGAATGGGATGTTTTGAATTATTTCAAAATTTTAATTTGTACTTTATTATTGTTTTATTGATGTCTGTACTCTGCCTAGAATGCTTGATGGTTGGGATAGGGTTCTTACTTTAGAAGTCATTGTTTACTTTTTTGCCAAGCAAAACATTGTTATTGAGTCAGAAATTGAACTTCTTGGCCACATTGCTGCCTCAGGTACGCATGCAGATTGTGAGCCCTTCAGGGATGAGGGAATATATACAGTATCTGATTGTTAATGCATTTGCAGACGGGCGGTATATAAATGCCTTACTAGAATAGAATAGAAGTGAGCAGAAATACTGTGTTGTTGAACCAAGAGCATCAATGGAATAAATGTTGAATGTCAAACAGAAAGCACTCATAGGGTGTGCAACCCTATCGGCAGCTTACAGCCCCATAGGTACAAAACGTGCAAGCAGATCTCCATGGAATTTTCCTTTGAAAACTCGGGCAGCACTCAGAAAATGGATACCTTTTTGTTGGTGTGTTTTGCACCAGCTTGGATACAAGTGCAAAGAACACACCAGAAAACACAAATGTAGTCACTGTGTACTGTCCCTCCTTCACTATCATGAAATAACATGCATACTTTTACGTGCCTATGGGATAGGGGGGAGCAATTACCAAACTGCAAAAACCTTTAAAAAAAATCATCCCGAGGTTCCGGTGACGTCAGTGGGGCCAATGGCGGCGTGAAAAAGACAGTGCCGCCAAAGCCTGTGCTAAAGGGGGAATTAACACCCCTAGGATGTGGGAATTTGCGCGCCCCAAGTGAGGGCTAAGAAGGGGAAGAGCTCCGGGCTGCACTACCTGCGTGGTGAAGCCTTCTGCCACACTGAAGATCGGGAACGCGTGGCACCAGGAAGTTGTTTCAGAGGCCCTGCCGACCGCGTGGTGACCAAGCACGGCGGGAGCCGGAGTGGTGCAGTGGTGGCCCGCCCGGAGTGAAAGTGAGCGGCGGAGGCCCTGAGATAGGGTGATCTGGTGACCAGGCGCATCAGGACGTGGTCCCCCCGACTTCGGAGGTGGCGGAAAGTGGAGCGCTGAGGAGCAGATGAGCGAGGGGGTGAAAATTCAGCGACGGAGAGGAGGTGGGGAACCGCACTAACAGCCCGAGGCAACTGGTGGAAGCTGCAGGGCCCGAGCCTGACCCTGGAGTGGTGGCAGAGATGCAGTGCAGCAGGCACTAGTGCAAGGCTCAGGGAGACGGAGACCAGCTGAGCCCCAGAGTAGGCTGACAGTGCACATCTCAGCCTTGAGAGCAGCGCCGGAGAGCAGCCCTGAGTGAAGTGCCAGAGAGCGGTGGTGCAGATCGACAAGGAGTTTGGGGAGCCAGGAGATCGCTTAGGGGGGCTGCCATGAGCGGAGTGCGACAATCACCAAGTGAGAGGCTCAGTGGGGAAGCGGCGTGGATCCAGAGCAGCAGTGCTAGCCCAGCGGAGCGGACCGCGGGTGCCATAACCAGGGGTGAAGCCAGGTGGAGGCTCCCTCAGCAGGATTGTGACCCCGGGGGAGCTCCGGGTCTCCCACACATAAGTATGGAGAAAACCAAGGGGGCTGTAGCGGCACGGAAAAAACTGGCGGACTTCCGCTCCCCATATGCGACCACTAAAGGTGGCAAAGAGGGGGAGAAAGAGTGCCGAACGCATGTGGGAGACTCCAAAGACCAGGGAGAGGAGATGGATAATGGAGCTGGATTGGGGGATCTGTCCCAACTAAAAGCCTGGCTCATTGACATGAAAGATGAGATTAAAAACGAAATTAGCGGAGTGAAGCACGAACTTAAAGAGTCTATACAGTCATTGCGGCAAGATATTGTGGACATTGGCAATAGAGTTGAGGAGATGGAGCTCCAGATGGAACAGCAAGGCGAGGAAATGACGGACCTGCAGCAGCGCTGGGAGACACTTCAGCAGACCCAGGTGGACCAGCAGATGAAGCTGGAGGACAGGTCCCGGTGATGTAATTTAAGGATCTGGGGGATTCCTGAGGAGCCTCAATACCGTAACTGCGAAGAGGTTCTGCTGAGGGTGTTCAAATCCCTGCTGCTGGCTGCGGATTTACAGGGGGAGATACCGCTGGACCCATCCCCAATTGAGCGAGCTCATCGCGGCTTGGGGCCGATACGAGATAAACCCAGAGACATAGTGGTATGCCTACGTTCGTATAAGATAAAAGAAGGATTGTTGCAAGCGGCGCGGAAAGTATGACAGATCACATGGGAGGAACACCCTCTGGAGCTATTTCAAGACCTCTCTGCGGGAACTCTGCAACGCCAGCGCAGCCTGAAGGAGGTGACAGGGTACTTGAGAAAAGAGGACATTCGATATAAATGGCTATTTCCCTTTGGGTTGCTCATCCCCTGCAGGGGGAAGTCAAGGAGAGTACAAACCAGTGAGGAGGCTTGGACTGTTCTCCGAGACTTTGGGCTACCTAATATACCAGAAGGGGGGCAACCCCCGGCAGGCGCTTTGGCCGCGACTGCGAAACCCCCAAACTCGCAGAGGAATCTACAGAGATGGCACAGAGTCCCCACGGTCGGGAGGAGGGCGGCGAGGCTGAATAGAGAAAGTCCAGGACTGCCACCAGCAGAGCGAGATGCTAGCTGAAACTGTGGACTTTGACTGAGCACTGTTATTTCAGTGGGGTCTCTCTGTTATGGTAACTTTGTGATGCTAATGGCTGGGGGATGGCGGGAGGGGTTCGATTGTATGGGTGGCGGGAGGAGGGGTGGCTAGTACGGGGGGTATGGGAAGACAGGGGGGGTAGCGACAAGATAGGGGGGTAAGGTGGAGGTAGCAGGCATGGCCCGTTAACAGGTCACCAGTATGGAAGACGATTCTCTCTTACTGAGAGGGGGGAGGGGTAGAAGGGGGGGAGGGGGGTCTTAGGAAGCAATTAGGGAAGGGGGGGAGCGGCAGAATGGGTGAGCTTAAAATAGTTACACTAAATGTAAAGGGGCTTAACTCACCTTTTAAGCGACAAAAACTTTATTCAGAGCTATCTCGCCAGAAGGCGGACATAGCCATGCTCCAGGAAACACATTTGACAAGGGCCACCGAATACCTGATTAAGCATAAAAGGTACGGTGTCTGTATTCATGCTTCTAACATATTGGAGAAGAAGAAGGGAGGGGTTGCCATACTCTTTGCAACACATTTAAAACTCCAGGTGCAGACTGTGGTTAGGGACAAAGGGGGGAGGTATGTGCTGGTACGGGTGAAACTGGGGAATGTATGGTATTGTGTAGTGAATGTGTATGCACCTACTGGGGGGCAGAGTGAATTCTGGACAAACCTGAATGGGGAGATGGGGAACTTGGGGGACGGTATTCTCATTTGCGGGGGTGACTTTAATCTCACATGGAACCCCACCCGGGACGCCACAGGGCCACGGGAGGGAAAGAGGGGGGATCGCAAGCGCTATCGTAATTTTGTGACACAGCATTGTCTGGTCGACGCGTGGTGGTTGCTCCATCCAGGGCGGAGACAGTTTTCCTACTACTCGCCCGTTCACGGGTCCTATTCCCGTATTGATGCTATATGGGTGTCCAAAGAGGTGGGGGGGAAAATAAAGGAGGCGGACATGGAGTCTATTACATGGTCCGATCACGCACCGGTGGTGGTCTGGTTGCAAGGGGCAGACGAAGGGATGGGGAATCGGTTCTGGAGACTCAATGAGTCCCTCTTGGAGGAGGAGCAGGTCCAGGCCGAAGTGGAGGAAGGTACGCGGGAGTATTTTCGATTTAATGACAACGGGGAGGCTACCTGGGGGGGCATTTGGGATGGGTACAAGGCGGTGGTAAGAGGTATATTAATCAAATGGGGGGCGCGGAAAAAAGAGGGAAAGGGAGGAGAGAGAGCGCCTTCTCAGGGAACGGATTTGGAATTGGAAGAATTAGATGGGCGTGGGAGCGGTGGAGCCTATCAGGGACCGGTGCTGGCGGTGAGAGCGCAACTCAATGAGTTGCAGGCGGAGAAGATAAGATATCAGTTGCAGCTTTTGCGGCAGGAGGTATTTGAGGGGGGGGGGGGGAACAAGGCTGGGAGGTACTTAGCCCAGAAGTTGAAGCAACAGAAGCTTCGCTCCCATATCATAGGGGTCCGGTGGAGGGGGGGGGCGTTGGTTACTAAAGATGGGGAAATTCGGGAGGCATTCAAGGACTATTATCGGGAGTTGTATAAAGCGAAAGAACAGCATCCAGCTGAGAGGGGGGTAAGCTACCTGGCTTCTATAGATTTGCCTAAATTGGGAGTGAGGGACCAAGAGGATATAAATCAACCGATTCGGCCAGATGAAGTGGAGTGGGCGATTAAACAGTTAAAATTGGGGAAAGCTCCGGGGTTAGACGGGTTCTCCGCCAGGTTTTACAGGACCTTCGGATGCCTGTTGATCGGGCCACTGGTGAAACTCTTCAATCAACCCCGGGAGGGCGGGAAGTTAGTGGACACCATGGGCTGGGCGGGCATCACGGTGATTCCTGAGGAGGGGAAGGACCCGCAGGAGTGTGCCTCCTATAGGCCTATCTCTCTGCTCTACCTGGATGCCAAGCTCTTGGCCAAGATCCTTACCGCACGGCTGAACAAAGTGATTGGGAAATTGATTCACCAAGATCAGGCCGGGTTTATTCCGGGTCGACAGGTTGCTGATAATATTAGAAAGGTTCTCATCATATGGGCTAGTGAGCAGAGAGGGGAGGCGGCGCTCTTACTCTCGCTGGACGCGGAAAAGGCTTTCGACCAGGTGTCCTGGCCTTTCCTCTTTCAGGTGCTGGAGAAGGTGGGGCTGGGGGGCAAATTTTTGGCGTGGGTACAGGCGCTTTATGCGCATCCTAAGGCGTGTGTGCGGGTAAATGGGGCCCACTCGGATTTTTTTGATCAAGGGCGGGGAACGCAGCAGGGCTGCCCACTGTCTCCACTGCTGTTTGCTTCAGCTATGGAGCCTTTGGCGCAGCGGATAAGGGACAGGGCGGACATTTTGGGAATAACCGTGGGGAGGAGCGCTTACAAAATTTCATTGTTCGTGGACGATATAATCTTAAGCTTAGCACGACCTCGGGTGAGTCTGCCTATAGTGAAGTGGGAGCTGGAAGAATATGGTAAAGGTTCGGGGTTTACGATCAACCAGACAAAATCGGAAATTTTGAATTTGACGGTTCCTAGTGGGCTAGCCCATATTTTGGCTAAGAAGTATCCCTTTAAGTGGGCCCGGGGCAGTATCCGGTACCGCGGCATTTGGATAAGCAATAAAATTGATGAGTTGTATAACTTGAACTATAGGAGGGTGCTGGGGAAGATAGAGGGCTGGCTGGATGGGTGGGGACGGGGGTATTTATCCAGGTTTGGGCGTATAGCGACGGTTAAAATGATGCTGGTGCCCCGATTGTTGTTTCTATTTCAGACGCTTCCAGTATGGGTCCCTCCACATAGTTTAAAAAGGATACAGCTGTTGATCAACCGGTTTATCTGGGTGCAGCAGCGTCCTAGGATAGCTATGCAGGTTTTGCAACGGTCAAGAGGGGAGGGGGCCTGGGGGTACCTAATATATGCAAATATTATGAGGCAGCGCAACTAAAAGCGGTGTATGAGTGGCATAGGGAAACATCTAAATCCTGGGTCCAAATGGAGTACGAGTTGGTCGGGGGAATGGACCTTGAAAGAGCGATTTGGCGGGGGTATAAGGGCTTGGACCAGCACGCTATGAGCCCTATGGTGGCGAACAGTTTGAGAATTTGGAAACGTAACAAACCTCAACTTGTCCAGGATAAGGGTTATATACAGGGGATGACTATTGAGGCATGCTTTGAGCGGGGTCAGGGTCCCAGAGAGCGTGTTTTACACAAATGGGCCAGAACTGGGTTAACGCATGTCCAACAGGTTATTCATCCTCAGGGGGTTTATTCGTTTGAAGGCCTTAGGGACCTTTATAAGCTGAAAGGGAGCGATCACTTCACTTATATACAGCTGCAGAGTTTTTTGAGGCATCCTAAGGTCTGGAAGGATCTCTGGGAGAACCGAGGGTGGTTTGAGGCTATATGTAATGGCCAGGGGGGGGGAAAAAGGGGGTTTTGTCCAGAATTTACAAAGGCCTATTGGGGACGGGAGGGTGTAAGCTCCGCTATATGGTGCAATGGGAGGAGGATTTGGGGGTGTGTTGGAGTGTGGAGTGCTGGGAGAAGCTTATACAGACGATTGCTTCCGTGTCAATAGCGACACAAATCAAGGAAAACGCCTATAAAGTCTTATACCGATGGTATTGGACGCCAGTGCGTCGCTTCAAGGCAGGGAAGGGACGGGATGACCTATGTTGGCGGGGATGTGCTGAACGTGGAGACTGGATGCATATGTGGTGGAAGTGTGACAGGTTACAAGTTTATTGGGGGCAGCTTTGGGAGGCGATTTACGGGATGACAGGGCAGAAACTTCACGGGAGGCCAGCGGTCTGCTTGCTGCATCAACTTGATGAAGGTCTCTCGAGACGGGAGGAGGGGGTTCTGCATCATTGTCTAGCAACTGCTAGATACGAGATTGCCCAGCACTGGGGGGGGCAGAGTACTCCCCAGCTGGTAGGTTTTGTGCGAAGAGTGGCTGAGGTGAGCTTGATGTATAAATTAACGGAGCTACGCCGGGGGACGGGAGGGAAAAGTGTGGTATATTGGAAGAAGGTTTGGAGCTGGTTGGAGGGCTGGAAGGGGAGGGGGGTTGGGAGCAGGACGTCCATAAATGGGGTGATCGAGCCAGGATGCAAGGTGAGTGCTGAATGGAAGAAGGGGTTTTGGAGATAATGTAGGGGGGATGGGCGAGGAAGGGGGGTGAGTGGGGGGGGGAATAGGAGGGGGGAGGGTTAGATGGTTAGTTAGTTTCTTACTTATGTAAGGGATGAGAGGGGGGAGGGCGGAAGGGGTGGGGCAGTTTTGGTTGGTTTATATGCATTGTTGTATGTGTAAATTGGGATTGCTGATCGGATTGATATTTGTCTGTTTATGTGGACTATATTGCATCTCAATGGTTTTCAATTGGTTTGTATGGTATTTTTCTTATAAAACCTTAATAAAAAATTTTAAATGAAAAAAAGAAAAAAAAAAGAAATCATCCCTCCATGTAGCTCCAGTTCTTCCATTTAGAATGACAGGAAATATTAATTTTAAATATGCATGCATGAGCATCTGGTCTTATCCAAAAGAGCTGCCTCCAGCACTAAAAGGCGAATCCTCCAGGGCACAGGAAGGGGCTCACAACATTATCAGAGTGTAGGAGATGGTAGAAGAGAACTGGAATCCAATCCCCCAGTTGTAAAAGGCTTGATACCTTCAAGGCAAAATGTCTTCCAAGTTTCTGCACAGCAGCCAATGGTGGGCATCGAGACAAACAGCAGCATGAGCATGATACAACGAACAAATTGGTTCCTACCTGAGATTTCACACTAAAACTATCCACTGCTCTACTGATAATCAAGAGTCAAAGCCTCACAACTACTAGATACACAGTTAGGTTAAAACTCAATCTAAAATGATTCATGGCAGAACAATCTGATTGAAGACGGCATGCGCTTCTGAAAGTCAACATTTGATATGTAGTTACCATCTTTTGAGAACATAAAGCTCTAACCTTACCTTAGTTGAAAAGAATAAACCCACCCCTATGATGCTGGATTCTTTACTCATGGTATCCCTGGGGTTTATCTCAATAGGGCCTCTGGAACCCACAATCTTTTGTAAAAAGAAAAGAACACACACATACGGCTGAAGTTAATGAAACCTACAGAGACAAAAATAAAGTTGCTAATTTTAATGTCCTCGGAGCACAAGAAGAAGAAGGAAAGCAATACTTACAATCACCCTGCCTCCATAGGCTAGCAGCTGCAGATCATTGCTGAGATTAACGTTGGATAGCATTTCTATTATCACATCAACCCCTTGACCACCAGTGGCTTCCTGGAAAAGGAAATAAAAAGGTTGCGATAACTATTTGCATGGACTAGAAGAGTTACGAGTATCTATGGTGCATATTCTTTCTGAAGATTTTTTTCTTTTTTTTATATTACAAGGGTTGCACACGAAGACGCTATTTGCTAAATTTAGCAGTGTTACTATTCATATGAAGCTCCAACCAGATCACTATAACCCAAGATATGTTTCCTAACCCTTTCCCGAAGAGCCATCTAATTGGTCTGGTGTTCAGGGTATCTGTAATGCACAGGAGACCTAAATATACACAATCTCTTGCATACAAATTCATTGTTACTATCCAGAAAACCAGAAGAGTTATGTATGTATTTATTTACTTGCTTTTATATACCGTGCTCTTTGAAATCAGTGCGGTTTACATATAACGTGAACACAAACAGTGGAACAGTTTATATGGAACAGATTTGCATAGAACAGTTTAAATTGAACTGAAAACAATGGAACAGTAAATATACAAGTAATATGTAGCTATCTGGTCTTAATAAGTGTTAATATGAGGAAATGAACTTAGACTGGAGGCAAATTGGGCAGTAAAGACATAGGCCTTGTTTAGGGAGGCTGGTTGTAAGCTAATTGGAACAGGTACGTCTTTAATGCCTTCATAAAGGATGTCAGATCTGGGATGGCTCAGATCATTGGAGGTAGGGCGTTCCAGCGGGTTGGTGCAAATAAGGAAAAGGCATGATTCTTGATAGATTGGGTACAAGTCCTTATTGCTGAAGGGATGATGAGTGAGTTTACCATGCATGACCTTCGTTGTATGAGTTCTGCGAAGGAGGTTGCAGACATGCTGTGAAGAGTCTTGAAGGTAAGTAGAAGGGCTTTGTATATCAGGCGGCTTGTTATAGGGAGCCAGTGGAGCTGTATCAAGAGGGGCGTGATGTGTTCATATGTGGACGCAGACAGGAGTGTTCAGGCAGCTGTGTTCATGGCCAGTTGTAATGATTGGAGAGTGTACTTTGGCAGGACATGGAGAATTATGTTGGAGTAGTCCAAGTGAGGAAAGATGAGGGCTTGGCCTTCTATGGGCTCGAGGAGAGGGCATAGATGCCAGAAGGTTCTCAGTTTATGATATAAAATGTCACCAAGGCAGTTTATGTGGGCTTCCCAATTTCAACCTGAGGGAAGTTGGTGGGGTGAAAGTATGGTCTTTGGTTATAAATAAGGCCTCTGACTTTCTGCTGTTAACCATCAGATTGTGGGTAGCGAGCCAATCTGAGACTGCACTGAAGCAATCTGCGATGGAAGAGTAGTCAGGGTTGTCTGTGGAGAAAGGGGCACAAAGCACGACGTCGTTGGCATAAATGTGTTAGTAAATGAACGATTGTATGATGGCACAGATCGGCGCTGTATTATATATATGAAAAGCAGGGTGGAGAGGGATGAGCTCTGTGGAACTCCTTGTGTCTGCTGGAATGATTTGGATGATTGAGTTTCTATGCGGACTTATTGCTGGCAATCAGACAGGTATGATTTGAACCAGTTGAGGGCTAGGTTCCTTATACCTTTTTGATGTAGGCAGGCGAGTAGGAGATTGTGGTTGACTGTGTCGAAGGCAGAGGTGATGTTCATGAGTATCAGGATGAATCCTTGTTTCTTCTTGTCTAAGCCTGCATAGAGTCTGTCCAGGAGAGTTGCCAGTAGGGTTTCCACACCGTGTTGCTGGCGGAACCTGTGCTGCTGTGGGTCCAGGTGCATAGGAGTCAATGTAGTCCTGGGTTTGTTGGTGGATAATCTTTTCTAGTATTTTGGCTAGGAAAGAGAGGCTGGAGATGGGTCTGTAGGAATTGATCTCTGATGGATTAAGCTTGTTATTCTTTATCAGTGGTCTGATGGAGGCGGTTTTGAACTGGTTTGTGAAACATTGTTCCAGTCCAATTCTTTATGGCCCATATAATTTCCAGGATATTTACAATGACCATCCAAGAAATACAGGGGGGGGGGGGTTTGACAATGGAGCTGTGCATGCAAATCTCTCATATGCATATTCACTATGGGTATCATGAAAACTAAACTAGCCAGTGGCTCCCAAATTTGAGGTTGAGAACCACTTTTGTACATAAGATATGCCATACTGGGTCAGACTAAAGGTCCATCAAGCTAGTATCCCATTTCCAACAGTGGCCAATTCAGGTCACAAGTACCTGTCGGGTTCCCAAAAGGTAACCAGATTCCATGCTGCTTGTCCAATGAGTAATGTAGGGTATTACTGTCAGCAGCAAATATAGATATAGATATCTGCGTGCAGAGCGAATCAATGACGTTGGTTGCTAAAACAGTGATTTATATACAAACACAGAATTGGTTCCTTTACATCATGTGGTTCATTTTCCAGGTGAGCCTATAGAACCTTGGGAAAAGTGGGAAGTAGCAATTACCCCTAGACCTATCAAGTATATATGTAATTGCTACTTCCCACTTTTCCCAAGGTTCTATAGGCTCACCTGGCAAATGAACCACATGATATAAAGGAACCAACTCTGTGTTTGTATATAAATTAGACTTAATTGCTAATAGAAAAATAGTGCAAATATAGAATAAATTTGTTTTCTGAGGTAGCAAGTTATGTAGCCCTATGATTGCAATTACTAAAATAATAAATCACTGTTTTAGCAATTAACGTCACTGATTCGCTCTGCACTCAGACATAAAGAAATTTATCTGTCTATCTAGGCTAGATCCAACCCTGGAGAATTACCTTAGCTTTTGCCAGAACAACAATTGTGACTGGGTCCGAGAAGTCATCTCAGGAGTGGCATAAAGTCCAAAGTATGGCAGAAGTCCAACGCAGGCTGCAGACTGTCCAGCCGAGCCACATGACAGCACTGAGCTTCAGGTCTGTGGGAGAGATTTACTCCTTCCCGAGGTTAGTCTTTGTCCTTGTACACTGTCTTTTAGAAAGAGACAGACAGGCAGTAGAACTGTAGACCGAAGTAAGCAAAATTGCCAGTGTCAGGGAGCTGAGCTGAAGTTCCCAAAACGTATTCAAAAGGTTCTGCAAGTCTAAAAGTGGTCTCAAAAGTGTCCAGCATATAATTCTTCGTTCTGACCTCCTTGTCATGGCATGGTGATTGGCTGGACTCAGATACTGTACGCCACCTTTAGCGAATCTAACAGTTGACAGGTGGTCCTTCTCCAAACAAAGGTCAATGGTGTGAGAATGATGCTGGTATTTAAGTCCATACATTGTTTCAACTGTTAGAACCAGAAGTAGTCTCTGGCCTCTGCCTTGAGTTCTCATATAGTCATGGCTGGAAATAATAACTTTGCTGTAAAGTACATGACTGCAAAATTGCTTGATTTGCAGGTTTGATGCTGAGAACACAGCAGAAGGAATCCATCTTGTTTGGTTCAGCCTTTAGTTTCTGAACAGGTCCCATTTTGTACAGGAAGCCATATTGCATGGTTCAGGCGTTAGTTTCTAAGCAAGCCCCAGGCACCAGTCCTACAGTAAGCAGTAGATTTCCCTGGTCCTCCAACAGTGGTTTATGGACTTTTCCTCCAGAAACTTGTCATAACCTCTTAAATTCAGCTAACCCAACAGCTTTTTCTACATCCTCTGGTAACGAATTCCAGAGTTTGACTGCACGTTGAGTAAAAACATTTTCTCCTATTAGTTTTAAATGTGCTACTTGCAGCTTCATTGCTTGTCAATTACTTTACTCCTCCTTCAAAAAGTAGAACCACCAACTAATTTACATTCACCCGTTCTACTCCATTCATTATTTTATAGATCTCTATTATATATCCTCTCAGCCATCTCTTTTCCAAGCTGAAGAGCCCTCATTTTTTAAAATTTTTTTATTTATAACATTATACATTATTATCCAGAAAAAAAACCAATCTGAATCTGAATCAAAGAATAAAGGAAAAATACATCACCAAGGACTATCTAAAATACATAAATACATAGGTAGCCCTAGAGAAACAGAAAAAAACATCAACCTGGAATAGACCACAAAAATAAAACCCCACTATGTGATCCAAGAAAAAAAGAATACCAAGGGTATTACCCCCCACTAAAAGAAAATCATAGGAGCAAAGATATCTCTATATGGCCACCGATACAGGCGCGTCCTCAGTACCACCCACTTCCCTATGTTCTAGAAATTGAACAAGCTGATTAGGCTCAAAAACCATATATTGTTTGGTCTGATAATTAATCACACATTTACATGGATATCTTATTTTAAACTGCGCACCCAGAGCAAGTGTCCTCTGGCGCAAAACCAGGAACGCCCTTCTCCTTTTTTGTGTTTCCCTAGCCAAATCGGGAAAAATTAATATTTTTGAGCCTAAAAACTGAGTAACAGAAATCTTACGAAAATACAGCTTAAGCACAGTATTTTGATCTGACTCGAAGGCAAACGTTACCAACAAAGTCACTCTGCTAGATACTACCTCCAGAGAGCTCTCCAGAAAATCAGTTAACTCCAATATTGGTGGCCCAAAACCTGAGACCAAAGCCCCCTGTTCAGTCACCGATTTAGGAAAAGAAACATATTGAGCTCTCACAACTGGTGGAAGAGAATCAGCAGGCATCTGTAAAACTTCAAGAAAAACTTTCGAACCAGGTCCACTGGAGCTAGCAATGGGGACAGAGGAAAGTTCAAGAAGCAAAGATTATTCCGTTGATGCTGATTGTCCAAATACTCCAACTTCCTTGCTTGAACCAAACGATCCTGAACATTTACCACTCCAAGTGCCTCCAGTTCTTCTACTTTAGATTCCACCTGAGATATTCTTGTAGAATGAGCAATCGCCTCCAAACCAGATGAAGTACACTGAGCTTTAATTTCAACCAATTCACGAGTAAACGCACCCACCACAGGCAATAGGGACTGCTGCAGCACTGAGATAGCTTCCCATAAGCTGTCCAAAGTGACCACTGCAGGCTTTTCAACTCCCACAGGTGACCGGAGCATAGTAGACCTAGAAAAACTGGTAGTCAGCTGCCCCAAACACTGACCTTCGTTTGGGGAAGATATATCCTGCCGTTCACCAATGGAAGCTCTGGCTCCAGATACTGCAAAAGCTGCAGTCGACTCAGGACCTTCAGGCGACCCCCCCCCCCCCCCGCAGCCAATTGCGCCTCTGCTTCCATAGAGACGCCGTCAGACCGCGCCAGCCTGAGGTTGCTACCAGGCTGTGCCGGACAGTCCTGCATGGGGCTAAAAGAAACCCCATTAGAGCTCCGATCCGATGAAGCATTCAAAGGATCATTCGAAGCCATAACCGCCGAGGGAACACAAAACCCCCGAGATTGACATCTGAACCAACGAATCCGTCGGGGTCGAAGCAGCAGGGGGTTTCTGCGAGCGCAGTTTCCTCTTCTTCCCCATAAGGTTGAAGGTAGAGAGACCAAGTCAGAGCGTTACACCTCGGCGCGGAACTCCTCTGCCATCTTGAATCAGATCCTCGAACCCTCATCTTTTAAGCCTCTCCTCATAGGGGTAGCCTTCCAACCCCCTTTACCATTTTTGTCACTCTTCTTTGTACCTTTTCTAATTCTGCTATATCCTTTTTAAGATATGGTACAGAGTTTCCATTGCTATGTTTGGATTATTAGAGTCTTCGGGGGGGGGGGGGGGATCCTTCTTGGACAGATTCACTCCACATGACTGAAATCCTCCACTGTGGAAACTGGCTCAAATCTGACAAATCCAACAATAAAAAACTGTTGATCCTACCTATTTTAAAAGTTCCTCCTTTTATCTTCTTTTTATTCTTTGTTTTTAATGAAGACGTTCACTAGACCATTTGTATATTGGTCAATGCAATATAACCACATTGTTTTAATATTGCACGTTTCTTTGTTTTGTATTCATGTTCTCTTACTCATTTTTAGATTTTGGTTTTGCATTCATTCATCAGCTATTATATTCTCACTTTGTAGGGGTTGCTATGACAAGCATCCAACAAAGTTTTGGCTCAGTTTTTGGTTTGAAACATGGCTGCCACGACTTCAGCCGGCTTTAGTATTTCCAATGGTGGATCGCCGTTTATAGGTTCTGCAAGCTTACTTATTGCCAAAGGTTTTTCTTAGGGGTATCGTTCCAAATTTGTCTCCTTTTGCTCTCCGGGGCATAGTTCAAGAGAAGTTAACAGAATAATGCTCCAATATTGCTCAATGAGTCCCCCCCTTTCTCTCGCTGTATTTTTTGTTACAACACAATGTATAGAGGGTTTTCCACTGTTCGACTAATATGTTCTTAATGGAATGGAAGGGATTCGCTTTTTAATATTTAGTTTAACCATGCTGAGGCAGTTTATAAATGCCTGTAGCTTATGTGTACCTGTAACTACCATTGCTTACAGTAGATTACTCATCTACTGTTTATGCGAGCATTTTTAAAAACTCTTCCTGTAGGGTCTCCCCACAACAGGTTTTCAGTTAGATGACTGACATACATCTTCAGTCACATTAATTTGGGTCTGTTTATTTTTCATTTTTATTATTTAGTTATGGTCATATGGCATCTCTGTGGGTTCCCTGTTCTTCTCTCCCCCTTTGCACCTCTGTCCCCTCTTCCCCCTCCCCTTCCCTCTCCTTTCACTCGTGTTCAGTTTTCCATCTTTAAGGATTTTATAAATTTCTCCTACAGTGTCTGGGAAATGTCCCATGCTTAAATGCTCTACAGTCAACATCCTAAAACAGTGGAATCAATGCACAGTGAGTTGATCTCTTTGTCAAACGTCGACCAGGGAAACCAGCTCACCAGTAGCCTGGACACACAGAAGGGCCAGAAGGCAGGAGTTGCCTTAAACCCCAAACAAATAACAGACTACTGCCTGGCCGAAGGCGCTGTCCCACTCTTCCTCCAGGCAGTAATATGCTGTGAAGGTGTGAATCAACGATCGGGTGGTGGCCCGGAAGATCTCCAGCAAGGGAACTGAACAGAGTTTTGCCACAGATGCCACCATGGCCCGGATGCTGTGCACCATGATGTGATGCTCCAGCGAAAGACTGGCCTATCCGTAGGTGAAGGTGATGTAGTCTACCACCCAGGTGGACAGGGTATGCTTGGAGACCGCTACGCCGAGGCAATTAGAGTCATAGTAAATGAAGAGCTGCGTGGGTTTGGTCCATAAACTATTATTAAAGGAGACCCAGAATATCCACTGCTTGACCCAGTACAAGCATTGTGGAACCTGTGTCTTTTGGGGAAACTGCTAGGTACTTGTGACCTAGATTGGCCATTGTTGGAAACAGGATACTGGGCATGACGGACCCTGGTCTGACCCAGTATGGCATATCTTATATACTTATGCAGGTTGTCCGGACTGGCAAACAAGTCCATCAAGGGGGTGCCACAGAGACAAAACAGCCATGAGACTACTACTGGGTCCAGGCACCACTTATGCGGCTGGAAGACCCTGCTTAGCTTGTCCACCAAGACATTGTCCTGGCCCGGGAGGTATATTGCCCTTAAGAGCATCCTTCTGATGCAGAGGGGGTACAACCCTGTTTCCCCGTTTCTTCATGTAGAACATTGCGACCTGATTGTTGCATGGTGCTGCAGTTGGTGATGGAAGACTCGGAGAGCTAAGTATATTGCCTGGAGCTCTAGAAGTTTGATTTGCATCTGGGATTCCCTCAGGGACCAGCCACCTTGGGTCTGGAGGTTCTCGCAAAGCACTCCACAGCCCATTAGAGAGGCATCTGTGGTAAGAACTTTCTGGAGGTTGGGTGCCTGGAAGGGCATCCCAGCCTGAAGGTAATGTGGAATCTGCCACCATCCAAGGGAGTCTGCCAACTGGGGTCACCTTCACTCTGTCCCTGGGCCTGCCTGTGGCTTGTGTCCACTGAGAGTGGAGGAACCACTGACCTGCTCTCATGTGCAGGCGTGCATATGGGGTCATGTCAACCGTGGAGGCCATGTGTCCCAACAGATGGAGTAGGAGCTGGGCCGGTAGCATCTGATGCCGGCGTATCTCTGTGGCTAATTCCCTGAGGTGTTCTGACCTCTCCTAAGGGAGGAAGGCTTTTGCCCAAAGGGTATCTAGTTGTGCCCCTATGAATTCTAGGCACTGGCCAGGGTGAGGCAGGACTTGGGGTAGTTTATGATGAAGCCCAGGTGCTGCAGGGTGTTGATGGGGCTCCTGGTGGCACATTGTGCCTCTGCAGCCGTGCACCCCTTTATGAGCCAGCAATCCAGTAAGGGAAGATGAAGGTCTCCTGGAGCCAGAGGTGGGCTGCGACCCTTGATGACAAGGCCAGACCAAAAGGGCAGCACCCTGTACTAATAGTGTTGTCCCCCCACCACAAACTGGAGATACTTTCTGTGGCTGGAATGAATTAGGATGTGTGTGTAGGCATCCTTTAGGTCTAAGAAGTATAGCCAATCTCCCTGCAGTAGTGTCCTAAGGGAGAGCATCTTGAACTTCTCCCTGACCAGAAACCTGTTGAGCTCTCGCAAGTCCAGGATGGGCCCGAGACCCCCTGTCCTCTTGGGGACGAGGAAATACCTGGAGTAGAAGCCTTTGCCCCAGAGATGTTTCAGCACTGACTCCACTGCTTTGTCCTTGATTAGGCCTGTTAGGTCGGTAAGAAGCAGGGTCTGGTGAAGGAGAGGTCTGGTGGGCTCTCCTGTGAAGTACGAGGGTGGCGCCCGCTGAAGGTGGAGGAGATAGCTCTCCTTGACCACTTGCAGCACCCAGGTATCGGTGGTGATGGCTGTCTACCTGTGGTCAAACAGGGCTAAGCGCCCCCTGTGGGCAGCAGAGGACCACTTGGGGGTGGGGAGTGCACGCTTAGGCAGTAAAAAGCTCCCACCAGGCTGGCCAGAGCCGGCACTGGCACCTGGGACTTCAGGGTCTTTTGTTTTCTGGAACTATATCCCTAGCCTTTTTGCTACTGGCTCTGTTGAGGAACCAAGAAGTCAGGAAGTGTGGTGTACTGCTCAAGCCCCCCTCCCCTTCTTCCTTGGGGCTTTCTTCCAGGGTTGCACAGAGGTCTTGAGAGCCTGGTTCTCGTCACACACTCTGTTTCTATCTCTGTTGCCTTATCTACCATGGGTTTCCCCAAACAGGTTCTCTCCTATGCAAGGACATCAATCAGTTTGTCCTGCACACATTGCTCCAGGTTGGACGACTGTAGCCATGCTTGACATCATGCCCCGATGCCTGCGGTGGCCACCCTGGCCGAAGACTCAAAGCTATTGTAGGCTGCTAGGGACAAAAACTTTGAGCATTCTTCTACCACCGAGGTCAGAGTCTTATATCTCTGTAGGGGGTTCCCCATCGAGGCCTGCTGAGAATCCACCGAGCTCCTTCAACAGTTCCTTCAACTGCATGCCGATAAAGAGCTGATAGGACTAGATCCAGCAAATTAGCATCGAGCCCTGGAAGGCCTTCTGGCCAAGGGCACTGAGGGATCAGGTCTCCCTGCTGGGTGGGACCAACAAATGAGTTTTTTGGCTTTTAAGCCGATGCATGGCAGACTCAATTACCATTGAGATGTGGGAAAGCAGTCTTTTGAAACCTAGGGCTTCAGTGTACCGGGTACATGACAGAGGTGCCTACTAACGACTGGTACAGACGCCAGTGTTTCCCCACATCCGGAGGTTGTGGTGGTCAAGGATCAAGGGCACTGGTACGGTACAGTAAGGGTTTCCTTTCGGAGTGTCTCGTATTGGAGTACTTCCAATTCCTTGGTGCGTGGGTCCTCCTCTGCCTCTGTGACCTTTCTGCGAGTTCTGGTCCCTCACCATTAGCTGCAGGGATTTCTTCCCCTATGGCTGGGTCAGTTGGTCAGAACTTGACAGCTTTTCTGGAGGATTCTGCAGACGTCATTTCCAAATGTTGCACCTTGGTTGTGCAGTTTGGCTCTGGAGTCTACTAAACAGCACATATTAAAGCCCTAATTTAAATATAGAGAGGCTCTTTTTTGTGGCTTTAAACTCCAGGTATTTCCGGATGTTGGCCGAACTACTCAGATTAGGCGTAAGCAGTTTCTGAGTTTGAAACATCACGTGGGAGCTTTGGGGGCTTCTTTCTTTTTGAAATTCCCTTGTCGCTGTATTATATCATTAGGGGGACAAACCTTTGTATATACTGATGTACTATCATTGTCAAATTTTTTGAATGAAAGGGAAGTAGTTGGGGTTTAATGGAGGGTAGGATAATGTTTTGCTCCCTGATGTGGAGTTTGTCTTACTCCTATTTTCTTTTGTTTTCTTTTTCTATCTTGGATGTTTATATTGGCTGGCTCCTCTTCCTTGATGAGTTTCTTATTATGTGTGATTAATTATTTTCTTGAATTGCTAAAATAATTTGTTTTCTTCCTTCTTTTTATTTTGTATTGTTCAAGAAATATCATAAATAAAAAAAAATTATATTATATATACATACACATTTATATCCCGCTTTGACCCTGTGAAAAGCGGGATATAAATATATATATATACACACACACACACACACACACACACACACACACACATATATACATACACATATATACATACATACATATTTTTTTTTCTTGAATACAGCGATAAGGGAATTTCAAAAAGAAAGAAGCCCCCAAAGCTACCACGTGATGTTTCAAACATACGTATATCAAAAGAAAAACACTTAGAGAAGCTAGCAAAGTAGTTAGGAAAGCAAAGATTCAAAAAGAGGAGGAAATAGCCAATTCAATAAAATGGGGGGGGAAAAGACATTTTTCAGATATGCTAGTGAGAAGAGGAAGGGCAAAAGTGGTATTGTCAGACTCAAGGGTGAAGGGGAGTAATATGTAGAGGCTGTTGAGGATAAAGCAAAATTGCTTAACAAATAATTCTGTTCTGTGTTCACAGATGAAGAACCAGGAACAGGACCTCAGAAAACACCCACAAACAGGAACAGAAGCAAAGGGTATCTTGAACAATTTTCAGAAGACTGTGTTAGTGAAAAACTAGCTCAACTTAAAGTAGACAAAGCGATGGGACCAGATGGGATACACCATAGAATACCGAGGGAATTGGGGAGCTCCACTGACTGACCTTTTCAATGCCTCGCTGGAGTCGGGAGTGGTGCCAAAGGACTGGAGAGAGGCTAATGTGGTGCCTTTACACAAAAGCGAAAGTAAGGATGTGGTTGAAAACTACAGGCCGGTTAGTTTAACTTCGGTGATGAATAAATTATTGGAAGTGCTGCTGAAAGAGAAAATAGTGAGGTTTCTGGACTCCAGCGGATTACAGGATCCGAGGCAACATGGATTCACCAGAGGCAGGTCTGATTGATTTCTTTGACTGGGTGACCAGGGAGAGCCCTAGATGTGATGTATTTAGATTTCAGTAAAGCCTTTGACACTGTTCCTCACAGGCGACTTATAAACAAACTGAGCACCCTAAGGATGGACCCTAAAGGTACTGCTTGGGTTAGAAATTGGTTGGGTGGGAGGCGACAGAGTACAGGTAAACGGAGCTCACTCTGAGGAGAAGGATGTTACCAGTGGTGCGCCCCAGGGATCTGTCCTTGGTCCGATTCTTTAACATCTTTGTTAGTGATATAGCGGAAGGGCTGTCGGGTAAGCTTTGCCTCTTTGCGGATGATACCAAAATCTGCAATAGAGTAGACACCCAGCAAGGTGTAGATAACACGAGGAGGGATCTAGTTAAGCTTGAAAAAAGGTCTAGAATTTGGCAGATAGGATTTAATGTTAAAAAATGTAAGGTCATGCATTTGGGCTGCAGCAATCCAAGGAAGCAATACAGTATAGGGGGTGAAGTACTTTTGTCCACTAAAGAAGAGTGGGACCTAGGCGTGGTTGTGTCTGATGATCTCTAAAGTAGCTAAACAGGTAGAAAAGGCAACGGCAAAAGCTAGAAGGATGCTTGGGTGCATACGGAGAGGAATGGCTAGCAGAAAAAAAGGAGGTGATAGTGCCTTTGTATAAGTCTTTGGTGCGATCTCATTTGGAGTATTGTGTGCAATTCTGGAGACCGCACCTTCAAAAGGATATAAACAGGAAGGAGTCAGTACAGAGGATGGCTACTAAAATGGTTAGTGGTCTTCATTATAAAGCATATGAGGACAGAATTAAGGATCTTAATACGTACACCTTAGAGGAAAGGCGAGATAGAGGTGATATGATTGAACATCTCAAACACCTCCGTGGCATAAATGCACAGAGGGAGAGCCTCTTTCGATTGAAAGCAAGTTCTGCTACGAGGGGACATGGGTTGAGGGTGAAAAGGGATAGATTCAGGAGTGATATGCGGAAACATTTCTTTACGGAAAGAGTGGAGGATCCATGGAATAGTTTCCCAGTGGAGGTGGTAGAGATGAGGACAGTATCTGAATTCAAAAAAGGATGTGACAAACACAGAGGATCTCTAAAGGAAAAAGGGGGACTGTTGTAGTTGTCGATATGGTAGGACGGACTAGATAGAAAAATGATGACAGAAAAAGACCACATGGCCTATGTTTCTAGGTGAATTGGCTCAGAGGCGGAAAGTATCCAGTATGCAAAGTGGACAAAATTTAACAACAACAAAAAAAATCACTTTTTCTGAGGAAACTGGACAACTTCTGATGAGCTCCATGGAAAAAAAGAAGACCGAGGCAAAATGGCACCCTTTGGCAGGAAGGGGACCATGCATGTGTGGTGCATCTCCCAAAGGCTTTGTGAGGACTGATTTACTGCTTATTCACAGAGAAAGTCAAGTCCTTGTCAGAAACTCAGACTCTAGCTCCGCAGACTTGTCTGACATGGGCATACCAAAGAGGTTCTCCCCTTGGATTCGAAGCCATTGTAGGCTGCTTGAGAAAAACTTTGAGCAGTCACTGACGCCTTTAACCAGCTTCTGGAACAGTTGGAGGGGTTCCTTGGAGAGACTGGAAGAGATCAGGCAAGCTCCCTCCCCAGGTTCCTCAGGTACATATGCTAGTATCCAACAGGCCAGCATCAAGCCCTGGTAGCATTTTCAGCTGAGGGCATAGAGGGTCCTGGCCTCCCTGCCAGGGGAACCGACGAATGCATCTTCTGGCTTTTAAGCTGATGCATAGGGGACTCCACCACCATGGAGTTGTGCGGAAGCTGAGCCTTCCTGAAGCCCAAGCCCTGGTGGACTCAGTACATGGAGTCAAGTCAACGGCTAACTACGTGCACCGAGGCCAGTGACTCCCACATTCAGAGTAGCAGCCTTTCCAGAATGGCCGGGACGGTCACTGTGAGTGACTCCTTTGGTGAGGACTCATATTGGAGGATCTCAAAACACCTCCTCAGAGTCAGTGAGGAATGCCAATGTCTTTGACATGTCCTGCACAAATTCAAGGAATGCTGTGTCCTCGGGCGTGACCAACACCTGGCCTTGAGTGTCCAGGGATGTCTCATCCTCAGACTCCCAGTCGGAGTACTCAGTGGAGGACTCGATCATGGGCTGGATCAGCAATGGGCCCTGGGACTGGTGGTCCATGGGCCTTCGAGCTGCATGGCTGAAGCCATGAGCAGTAGTCTAAGATGATCAATGGGCCAAGGAATGGGACCGTGATTGAGACCACTATCAAGGATCAACTCAAGGCTGTAAGCTCACAAGAATCGGCTCGACAACTGGGGAAGTCCTCGAAGCAGAGGTGCTAGTGTCTCGGCAGATGAACCGGCCATGGCGGAAAACTGCACCCACCGAGTCTCCAGGAAGGCAGTCGGGCTGCACTCCAGTAACTCCATCCTGAACTCCAGTCCAGATGTTATCATATTCGATGCAGACCCCAGGGTAGCCAGGTCTGGCACTGGCAAGGAGGGGGAGTCCTTGACTAGAATGGCCTCGGAGGCCCAAGGCCGATCGCCGGGGGCTGACTATTCCTTCCTGGGACCCTTGGATGGCTGCTCCTGCTCCAACACCTTTTTCACTGAGTCCCACAAAGAGGTCTTCGAGGATTTCTTCTTCCTCTTGCACTCCCGGTCTGAGGAACCCCTGTCAGAGGACCCATGCGCCCAGTCGGTTGCCACAGGGTCACTACGTGACTCCAGGGTCTTGGATAGGGCTCTGGATCGTGGGGTCACCGGGGACTCTGGGACAGAGTCTGACCTGGAGAAAACTTGGTCATGTTTCTCCTGACAGTGTGATCATTTTATTGGACATCTGCTTGCAGAGGCCACAAACTTCCGGATCATGGTCGGGACCAAGACAACAGAGGAAGCAATCATGTATGTCAGCGAGGGACATATTTTTGAAGCACTGATCACACTTCTTGAAGCCGCTGGCTAGCAGGAGGAAAAAGTACCCCAGCGAGGTCGAAGACCTGAGGAACTGCGAGCCAGCAGAAAAAGGTGCGAAGCCACGCCAGGTAAAAAGAATGGTCCGAGATGTGATGTGGAGGCAAGAGAACTCGGAGTCAGGAAAGGAACTGGTCACAGCTGGAGAAAAGAAAACAAAAATACACTATAAGATGAAATTTAACTGCTTCTTCCAGGGGATTCAGACACAGTGGGCTCTGTGGGAAAAAAAGGAGACTGAGCAAGATTGCGCTCTTGGGCAGGAGGGGACAACGCATGTGTGCTGCATCTCCCAAAAGCTTTCTTTGAAAACTGAGGAGATGCTTCCGTGCAGAGCTCCGTCGGTGCCTACATCACCCATACGTGAGGACTGATTTCCTGTTTGTTTCCCGGAGAACAAAATGGTTGTAAGAATAAGAACATAAGATATGCCATACTGGATCAGACCATCAAGCCCAGTATCCTGTTTCCAAGAGTGGCCAATCTAGGTCACAAGTATCCAGCAGTTTTCCCAAAAGACACAGGTAACAGAATGTTTGTATTGGGTCAAGCAGTGGATATTCTGGGTCCACTTTAATAATGGTTTATGGACCTTTCCTCCAGGAAGTTGCCAAAAGTTAAATTAGACTTACCTGCTAATTGTAGTTCCTGGAGGAACTCCAGTCTAGTCCCGGAATCCTTAGGGTTGTCAACCTCATCTAGCAGCTTTGGAGACTGAGAAACTTCACTGTTGTGATGTCACTGGTATATAAGGGCTGGCTCCTCCTCTTCTCACCAGTTAACCTAATGACAAAGCAGACTCAGCGGAGCAACAAGTAAGTAGCTATGTAGACAACAGCAGGACAACAGCAGGGCAAACTTGCCGCCCTAACTATAAAGGATCAAAGATCTAACTATTCAGACGTACTACCCTACCGACAGCGCCACGAGGTCCTCCCTCCCCTTGCGAAGGACGACCCTGTACCCCCCAAATATGAGCGCCCTAGTGCGACCAAAACTAAAAAAAAAACTTTGCTTACCTGCAACCATGCTCACACTTCAGGCTCCCTAGCAGCACCGAACCAGGGCGGGACCCGGGACTAGACAGATACGCTGACGCGATTGCCTCCTTCAACCACCGTGCAATCGAGCCCTTAGAGGCTGCCTCCCCCTTTCTGGCACCTGCAAAGAGGACGAACAACCTGTCCGACTTACGAAAAGTAGCTGTCCTAGCTAAATACTGCTTTAAGGCCCGCTTAACGTCTAAGCAATGCAGCTGTCCTACAATATGACCCATTCCTTTAGACGAGAAAACCGGTAACGACACCACTTGGTTCACATGAAACCCCGATACCACCTTAGGTAGGAAAGATGGTACCGTTCTCAGAACCACCTTAGAATCTGAGGACAGAAAGGGTTTTCTACAGGACAGCGCTTGCAGTTCCAACACTCGCCGCGCCGATGCGATAGCCACCAGAAATACTATCTTTAGGGTCAAATCTTTCAACGTCGCCGTCTGCAACGGCTCAAAAGGCGCCTTCCGCAACGCCTCCAAAACCAAAGGCAGATCCCAGGCCGGAACTACTCGCCTCCTCGGCAGCCTCAGCAAAGCTACTGCTTTCAAAAATCGCTTCACATCCACATAACTACCCAGGGAAGCGCCCTGCACCTTCCCCCGATAACAGGCCAGAGCTGCTAACTGCACTTTCAACGACGCCGCCGCTAAACCTTTCTGAAACCCGTCCTGTAGGAAAGCTAGCACCTGCGGCACTGACGCTTTTAAGGGAACTACCTTCCTATCTGCACACCAGCCCTCAAAATTACGCCACACTCGAACATACGCTAGCGAAGTAGATTTCCGCCTCGCCTTTAGCAGAATCGAAATCACCGCTCTCGAATAACCTTTCGTCTTCAACCTAGCCCGCTCAATAGCCAGGCCGTAAGCGAGAATCGATCCACTTGCGGCATGCACAGAGGACCCTGCGTCAAAAGATCCGTCCGTACCAGAAGCCTCCAGGGAACCGCTGCTAGCAGCCTCATCAAGTCCGCGTACCACGGCCTCCAAGGCCAATCCAGAGCAATAAGGATTACTCGCCCCTTGTGGTGCTCGATGCATTGCAACACTCTTCCGATTAACACAGAAGATGCCCCTGCGGCCAAGCCTGAACCAACGCATCTAGTCCCTCGGACATTCTCTCCCTTCTCCTGCTGAAGAAGCGATTGAACTTTGCGGACTGAAATGTCGCCATGAGATCCATGACCGGCATTCCCCAGCGCTGAACCAGCATTCTGAAGACTTCCGGGTGAAGGACCCACTCCCCGGAGTCCACCCTCACCCGACTTAAGAAGTCGGCTTGCACATTGTCCATCCCCACCACGTGTGCTGCCGACACAGCCGCCAGATTCCGTTCTGCCCATTCGAACAAGCTGTCTGCCTCGGACTCTAGGGCCCGACTGCTGGTGCCCCCTGCCGATTTAGGTAGGCCACCACAGTCGCGTTGTCCGAGAACACGCGAATGGCGTTTCCCCACAGAAAAGGACAAAACTCTCTCAAGGCCAACGCTACCGCCCTCATCTCCAACCTGTTGATTGACCAAGTCTGTTCCTGGATGGACCACTCCCCTTGCGCTATTTGACCTTGACAATGGGCTCCCCAGCCCAGTAGGCTGGCATCTGTAGTGAGGGCTACCCAAGTTGGCACTTCTAGCGGCATGCCCTTCTCCAGATTTCCCGGCCTTAACCACCATTGCAGGGCTTGACGAGTCTGAGGCGGACAAACCAACCTCTGCGATAGGGCATCCCTTTGATGCGACCACCTCTGCAACAAGGACCTCTGCAACGGCCTCATGTGGGCCCACGCCCACGGAACCAATTCCAGAGTCACCGCCATGGTTCCCAACACCCTCAGGTATTCCCAGGCGCTGGGACTCCTCATGCCGAGAAACCGAACAATCAACTGCTGTAGAGCTAACCTTCACTGACGAGGGAGAAAGACCCGACCGATGCCCGTGTCGAACCGAGCTCCCAGATACTACAGATTTTGAGACTGCTCCAACTTGCTCTTCGTCACGTTCACCACCCAACCGAGACTCTGCAACAATGACAGCACCTTAGCTGTAGCCGACACACTCTCCTCTCGGGACTTGGCCCTTATCAACCAATCGTCCAGATATGGGTGCACTAGCACCCCGTCCTTCTGCAAGGCCGCTGCCACCACCACCATCACCTTGGTGAATGTATGCGGCGCCGTTGCCAAACCAAAGGGAAGCGCCTGAAACTGAAAATGCCCCATCGGCACTGCAAACCTGAGGAATTTCTGATGCTCCTGCCTTATGGGAATATGAAGGTACGCCTCAGACAGATCTAGCGACGTCAAAACACACTCTCCCTTTCTGATGACCACTATAACAGACCTGAGGGTCTCCATCCGAAAATGCGAAACTCGAAGACAGCGATTTACCCTCTTTAGATCCAGAATAGGACGCCAAGGCCCCTCTTTCTTTGGGCTGGCAAAGTAAACGGAGTATCGACCACTTCCTAACTGGCTGTCAGGAACCGGCACAACCGCCTTCAGATCTAGTAGACGTTGTACCGTCTCCTGCACTTTGAGCTTGACTTGCACAGGGACTGAACGAAAGAATCGGAAACCGGCCGCTGCATCTCCAACGCATAGCCTTCCCGAATCACCTCTAACACCCACTGATCGGAAGTGAGTCGGACCCAGGCAGGGTAAAATTCCCACAATCGACCTCCCACGGGAACCAACTCCCCTGGGCCCTCCTGACTTCATTGCGCTTTTCTGAAAGTGGAGGAAGAGGACGCAGGCATAAAGCCCCTGCTCGCCCCTCAAAACCCTTGTGAACGAGTAGGAAATTGTCCTTGCTGCCCTTGGCCAAACCTCGGGGTCCGAAAACGGCGAAAATCCCGCTGTTGTCCCCAAAACCTGGACCTGGCTGCACTTGTCCTCTGGTAACCTACCTCCTTTGGAGTCCCCTAAATCCTTTACCAACTTCTCCAAGTCCTCCCCAAAAAGTAACTTGCCGCGGAAAGGAAGCTTACTTAACCTAGCCTTAGATGAACCATCTGCTGCCCAATTACGGAGCCACAGACACCTCCTTCCTGCTACCACTGAAGCCATACTCTTCGCTAAACCCCTGATCAAATCATAATGGATATCAGCCAAATACGCTGCGCCAGACTCTAACCGGGAAGCCTCCTCGATTTCCTCCTTGGAGTGTTCCCCTGGAATCCGCTGCGCCCATCGCAAACAGGCTGTGGCTACCCAAGCCCCGCAGATAGACGCTTGCAGGGATAACGTATTTGCCTCAAACACCTGCTTCAGCAGGGTTTCTAGCTTCCTATCCTGCGCATCCTTGAGCGCTGCCGCTCCTTCCACTGGGATGGTCGTCTTCTTTGTTACCGCCAAGACGGCCGCATCTACCTTTGGAGCTTTAAACAATTCCCAATCCTGATCCATTAATGGGTAAAGCCGAGACATCACTCTAGATCCCTTGAGCATGGCCTCCGGCATATCCCATTCTTCCTGAATCATCTCCTTAAACACCCGGTGTACTGGAAAAGCCTTCTGCGACTTACAAAAAGCCTGCAGCAAAAGGGTCTTCCAGAGAAGCATCCTCAGCCGGACCACCAACTGGCATGTTAAGGATCTTAAGAGACTCAGTAATGAGGGCCGGCAATTCCTCTCTACGGAACACCCTGACCACTCTAGCCTGCTCATCCTGGTCCTTAATTCTCACCTTCCTCTAGGTCCTCCTCCAGGCCCTCTTCAAGGTCCACTTCCTCTGCTCGCATGTCCTCTGACAAGACCGACTGGTCCAGCCGCTCTCTATCCACTTTGACCTTCTTTACCAGGACGGCAGCCACGTCCGTCAGCAATGGAGAACCTGGCCTTTTTCCTCTAAGGCCATCCCCTGAAGGCCCCACTACTGGAGCCCCTTGCAGGGTCCCTAATGCCTTCTGGATCAAAGTCAAAAATTCTGAGGAAAAGATAGCCGCCAACGAACCAGAGGCTGGGAGCTGAGCCTGCGGAGAATCTTGAACCCCTGAAGTACTGGGTCCCGATTCAGGCGCTGGAAGGGGGGGGGAGGGGGGGGAGGGGACGGCTCAACCACTACTAGCAAACCCTGGTCTCCGAGAGGCTCCACCTCTGATGGCAGACCGCTGGCCCCAGATTCATGGCTACATCCCCTACACACCACCTCTGGGGATACGGAGCTCCTCCTTGTGCCACATAAAAGTCAGAGCTGCTTAGCCGGCATACTCTTACCGGATCGGGAACCCCAAGATTTACACACAAAAATTTTATTTTTTTTAACCACTGAATACTCAGCCCTGACTCACCAGACCTTAATCCAAAGAAAAATTTTCAAACAAGCCCCCGAAGTTCCAAACTGCCAAGGGAGCTTTCTCCCGCGCAAATTACATGCGGCACGGCCTGCCCCGCTAGAACAGGAAAGATCTGAAAGCACAGTTTCTTACCTTCTGGGCAATCGACTATGCGCCGTCACTCCGTGGTTTTCTCTCCTGCCCCACGGAAGCCTCTCAAACGATGGAACTTTGCCCTTAAGAACTGCCATCTCGAAACGTGCCCCCAAGTACTCCAGAGACTGAGAGGGGACTAACCTGCTCTTTGTCCGGTTGACCACCCAGCCCAAGCTTTCCAACACCTGTACCACCCGGGCAGTGGCCTTGACACTTTCGTCGCGCGACTTCGCCCGAATCAACCAATCGTCCAGATATGGGTGCACCAGTACACCTTCTCTCCAGAGCGCCGCCGCCACCAACACCATGACCTTCGTGAACACGCGAGGTGCCGTCGCTAACCTGAAGGGCATGGCCTGAAATTGGAAATGCCCCATGGGAGCGCAAAGCGCAGGAACTGCTGATGCTCTTGCCGAACAGGGATATGCAGATAAGCCTCCGTGAGATCCAGTGACGTTAGGAATTCCCCCTTTCTGACCGCCGCAATCACGGACTGCAAGGTCTCCATCCTGAAATGCGAGTCTCTGAGACACCGATTCACCCTTTTCAAATCCAGAATCGGACGAAACGAACCTTCCTTCTTTGGCACTACGAAGTAGATGGAGTAACGACCGCAACCGCACTGATCCGCGGGGACGGGAACTACTGCCTTGAGAGCCAGCAAACGGTGTAGCATCTCTGACACCGCACGCACCTTGAGTGGAGCCCTGCAAGGCGACAGAACAAAGGAATCTAAGACGGGTCGGTGGAGCTCTAACGCATACCCCTCTCGAATGACCTCCAAGACCCACTGGTCCGACGTAAGCTGGACCCAGGCAGGGTAAAACTCCCGTAACCGACCTCCCATGGGCAGCACCGCCACCTGAGTCCGCCTCACTTCATTGTGTCTTCTTAACACTTGAGGACTGAAAGGGCGCAAAACCTCTGCCTGCCCCCCGAAATCCCCGAAAATTCTGGTTCCTCCCTGGAAAACCTTCCGCATTGCAATGGAGCAAAACGAGAGGACCGAAACCTACGAAACTCTTTCTGAGCCCCCTTTGACCCGGAAAGCCCCCGGCCCTGCTTGGGCTTATCCTCCGGCAGATGACCACCTTTGGACTCCCCGAGATCCTTAACCAACTTCTCCAAATCTTCTCCAAACAACAGTTTCCCTCGGAACGGAAGCCTACTGAGCCTAGCCTTAGACGAAGTGTCCACAGCCCAGTTTCTCAACCACAGGGAACGGCGGGCCGCTACGACTGACGCCATCGCCTTGGCCAGACTCCTAATAAGATCGTAATGAATATCCGCTAAATAAGTCGTCCCCGACTCTATCCACGCTGCCTCCGAATCCTGCTCCCCCAACTGATCCCCCTGCAGTCTCTGGGCCCAACGGAGACAGCCTCTCGCTACCCACGCCCCCGCTATCGAGGCCTACATGGAGAGAGCACTAACATCAAACACCTGTTTCAACAGGGTATCCAACTTCCTGTCCTGAACATCTTTCAAAGCCGCGGCACCCTCTACCGGGATCGTAGTCTTCTTTGTGACCGCCGACACTGCGGCATCCACCTTTGGGGAGCGAAAAAGCTCCTTATCCTGGTCCGAGAGCGGATATAACCTAGCTATCGCCCTAGAGCCCCTCAGGGCCGACTCCGGCAAATCCCATTCTTCCTGAATGATATGCCGAAACACCCTATGGACGGGAAACACACGCTGGGACGTGCGGACTGCCTGCAAAGGGGGTCCTCCAGCGCTTCCTCCGAGGAAGGTTCCATCGACGGGATATTGAGCATCTTCAGAGTCTCCGCAATCAAGGCGGGCAGCTCCTCCTTCTGAAAGGCCCGGACCAACCTGCTTTGCTGGTCCTCCTGAGGCAGTTCCCCTTCTTCCAAATCATCCTCCGAGACACCTACGAGATCCGCTTCCCCCGCACTCTGGTCCTCCCAGAGAGGAGACACGAGATCCTCCGCACTAGCTCCTGTATTCTTTTTAAGCGGAGGAGTGTCTACCGCCGCTGACGCCTCCCGCTTACGCTCCCGCGGACTCTGGAGGCGGCACTACCATTGCTGGCTGTAAGGAAGCCAAGGCCTGCTGCAAGAGAGCGAGAAAATCCAATGGGAACCCCCCCTGGATCCCTCGCCTGGTTGACTGAAGACCCAGGAACCGCTCCGTCCCCCGAAGCCGGCCCCGACTTCTGCTCCACGGCAGCACTCGAGGAGAGAGGGGCAAACCCCTTCTCCTGACCATCCCCCAACTGTGTTCTGCTAGGACCCTCCATAGGATCCTCCAGCAGGGCTGCCTCATGGGAGCAAGGCCTACACACCCCGGACTCCATCAGCTCCCCCCTCTTTGAGCCGCACACCAGACAACGCGGCTTGGCCAGCATGCCCCCCCCCCCCCCCCCGCACACAGAAAGCACTGCCTGCCTCCAACAGACCCGACGGTGGATCGTTTTTTGTTTTTGTTTTTTTTCACTACCTCAGCCTCTGAGAACTTCCCAGCTCAAAGGAATTGAAGCGCCTCTGAAACGAGGCCCGAAAGCCCCCCGACCGGCCAGGAAGAGCCTGCTCCGGCTGCCGCGATTCACCCCGCGGCAGCCAAAATGGCCGCCGTCACTTTTTCCCGCCCGAAATTCAGCGGGCGGGCTGGTCGCCAAAACGCGGTTCCCACTGCCGCTCGCTCCCCAGGCAAATTCGCGCAGTCCACCAACCAGACTCACCTCACCATGCCCGGGAAGGGGGCCTTTAAATTCGCCGGAGCTCAGCCGGATCGCGGCTTCGGCTCCGACTGCTCTCAGCGTGTTCTGCAGGCTGCTAAGCCCTCTGCTGCCAGTGCTGAGATCCTAAGCCTGCCACCTGCTCCTCACCCGTTACCGCGGGTTCGGGAGCAGGGAAGCAAAGGTGCTGAGCTGTGTCCTGCCTTTAACGGCCCCCGCTTCTCCTCCACTGCTCGTTAAAGTGAAGGGGAGGTGGGGGGGGGGAGAGAGGGGGGGAAAGAAGAGAGACAAGGACAGAGAACTTTGCCAGCGGTAGCAGAGGACACCCCTGAGCAGCAGCACCTTCCCTGTAAAACCAAAACACTAAGTAAGTAAAACTTCCAAAATATACTTAAAAGAAAACTTAAAGCTAAAGATAAGCTAATGCCTATTCATAGCTCTGCTTATTTGTGCCTAATGAGCCTATGGCTCAGAAGCTTCTCCAGCTGCTTGGAGACTGAAACTACTGAAGAGGAAGGGGCGGTCCTTGCCTATATATGTGCGGAGGTCATCAAAGCGATGACAAGTTTTCAGTCTCCAAAGCTGCTGGAGGAGATTCTAGATTCAATGGTTCCGGGACTGGACTAGAGGGACGAAAAGGAAACAGAGTTTAGATAAGGCAACAGCAAAAACTAGAAGGATGCTGTGTGGCAGAGAGAGAAGAGGCGACTGTCTCTGTATAATTCTCTGGCAAGACCTCATTTAGCATTCTGAGGACAGCAGCTTCAAAAGGATAGAAATAGGACAGAATCGGTCCAGAGGGGGCTACTAAAATGATAATCTGTCTTTGTTGTAAAGCATATGGAGACAGACTGCATACCTTGAAGGAAAGATTGGAAAGTGGAGATGCAAGAGAGACGTTTAAACATCTCCAGGACATAAATTCATAACATGCAAACTTCTTTCAAGGGAAAGGAGGCTCTACAACAAGGAATAATAGGATGAGGGTGAAAGGGAATAAACTGAGGAGTAATTTAGGGAGGTGGAGAAGTAGCCTAGTGTTAGACCAGCAGTCTGCAAACCAGGGAAGCCAGGATTCAAATCCCACTGCTCACCTGATGCTCCTTCTGACCTTGGAAAAGCCACTTCACCTCCCGCGGCCTCAGGTGCAACTTAGGCTGTAGCTTTCTTAAGGAGCAGGAAAATAACTATAGTGCGCAAACATGCAATTTGTCTTGAGCTTGGATTTGGAAAGGCAAAGAATCAAATCTAAAATCCAAATGGACACATCCCTCCCTATGGAGATAAGGGCACCATCAGAACTTAAAGATGTAGAGAACAAAGACGGCAGATCTGAGGGAGAAGTAAGGAACGTAAAGCTGAACAGGAACCATAGATGCACAGAGCGGATGGGCTGTATGGACTTTATCTGTTGTCCTGTTTTACGTGTCTATGAATTTGCTCAGCTACTGGAAATCAAGAGACAAAGACTGCAATAGCCCTTGCAAATTAATTTGTGCTTTATCATATTCTGAATTAAGGTCATTGCCACAGCACACTGCAGATGAAAGGAATAGAAACTTCAGCAAGCAGAGTGCTAGAAACAGCTGCCTTTGAACAAAAGAACATTATCAGTCCCAGAATGATCAATATTTACAGTGCCACTAATAGCAAACCCTGCTGATGGCCTGCTATATCTACTGGGATATTCTGCAAGATCCGGGCCATGGTAACACACTGTCGCTAGCATTAATGAGCGCTCCTAAAATTGGAAATGATCTTTTTCCAGCTCCTGTCAATTCAAACATCCAGTAATTTGTTACAGCAAACATTTACATTACCAGCAAGGCATAATTAAGCTAGAAAAAACAATTTCAAGGGAAAAAGCAACAAGAACTAAATCTCTGACCATCACAAAGCAAATGGAGAGAGAAGGGGCGTGGGGAATAAATGAACATATAAATGAATCCATTGGAACATGATGATCTATTACCGCAATTTTATTTATGTAGTCTTCCCCTCTGTGATTAAAAACTTTATGGGCTCCATTTTTCAAAACTAGATTCATTCCTTCCACAGTTCCTGCTGTACCCAAAACTTTGAAACCATAAGCTCTGGCCAACTGGCAGGTAGCTATTCCCACCTGAAAAAAAAAAGCCAATGTTAGAACCGTCAGACAGCTTTAGTAAAAACTTTACAACACGAGACCTGCACAGTTCAGTTGCAGCCCATGTCACTATCTCAAGTGTGTGGAGAGAGACAGACAGTATTAGAGCAAAGGTCTATATGGGAGCCCAGATCCTGCATGTGGCAAATGCAGGCCGAGAGAGGTACAGTACAGCATCCTTTCAGCCACCATACACTTTGCTGCTCCTTAGTGACTGGATCCAACATTTGCATGCTAAGTCAAACATAACACTCATAGGGAGGGCAACCCTACAGGCAACATGCAGGCCCACAGGTACAAAGCCTGCAAGCAGATTTTCAAGGAGCGATTCATCATGGAGTTTTCCTTTGAAAACTTTGAGTGGCACAGAAAACGTGAGTACTTCTGTGTTCACATGGAATGTATCACCAGAAAGCACAAATGGTGACTGGAAAACGCAGTCACTGGTGGCTCTCCCTTCATGACTCAACTACACCCATTTAACATGCAGGTAATAGCATGTGCACTGTGAGATGGCATGCATAATTACCTGTACATGGGAAGGGAGGGGCAACTATCAAAGCACAGAAACATTTTAAATCATCCCTCAATGAGAGCCAAAATGGAAATTTAGCTGATAACATTTTGAAAGGATATTATGCCCGGTATCCTTTCCTACCTCTCATCTAGCATCATCCTTCACACCCCAAAGTGTTCCCTTCATTCATTTGCCCTCTGCTTCCCATACTCTGTTTGAACTGACACGAAACTCTGCTTTCTATTTTCTTGGTCCCTTTTTGTGGAACCATCTTCCCCCCTGCCCTTCGATTAGAGCCCTCACTTGCCTGCTTTAAGTCACAGCTTAAGGCTCTTCTGTTTCACGAAGCCTTTGACATACCCATTACCCGACTTCCTAGCTCCTACAGATGAACTCCCCCTCTCACCCTACCTCTTTATCTACTACTATTATTATTATTAATCATTTATATAGTGCTACAAGGCATACACAGCACTGTACAAATCTAATCAAGACAGACAGAACAATACAAGAGAAACAAGGGGGTTCAAATAGGGAAGGAAAAAAGAACAAGGGATTAGGACCCAAATGCGACCTCACAGAGGTAAGCTTTTAGCATGGATTTGAAGAGGGGGAGAGAAGAGACTTGAGGTAAAGATAGAGGAAGTTGGTTCCATGCATAAGGAGCAGCAAGGTGAAAAGACTGAAGTCTTGAGTTTGCAGAAGAAAAGGGCATAGAGAGAAGAGAGCCAGAGGAGGAGCGGAGTTCATGAGGAGGAGTATAGGGAGAAAGAAGAGAGGAAAGGTAATGAGGGGCAGTAGAGTGAATGCATTTATATGTTAGAAGGAGAAGTTTGAATTGGATACAGAAATGGAAGGGGAGCCAGTGAAGTAATTTTAAAAAAAGGGGTTACATGAGTGTCAGGGCTGGCAGAAGATTAGCCGCAGAGCAGAGTTCTAGATAGACTGAAGAGGAGAGAGATGACACTTAGGGAGACCAGCAAGGAGGAGGTTGCAATAGTCAAGACGGGAGGTGACCAAAGAGTAGACACAAGAGCCTTAGTGGTGTGTTCAGAGAGGAAAGGACGAATTTTGGCAATGTTGTAGAGAAAGCATAGTTACTCACCTGTAACAGGTGTTCTCCAGGGACTCAGTCTTCACATATGGGTGACGTCAGTGCTGACAGAGCATTTCCTCAGCTTTTAAAGAAAGCTTTTTGGAATGCTACCATGCATGCTTAGTCCCCTTTCCGCCCAAGGGTGCCATCTTGCTCAGTCAGATGACATAGCTTAGGCAAAAGGTGAAAAAGGGAAATAAGATAAAGGAGGCAACTCCCAGGGGAGAAGGGAGGGTGTGAGGACCGATTCCTGCTGTCCCTGGAGAACACCTGTTACAGATGAGTAACTACGCTTTTTCCAGGAACAAGCAGAAAGTCAGTCCTCTTATATGGGACTCCCTAGCTCCAGGCTTCCAGGGACCAAATCACGACAGCACCAATGACTACCAGCAGGGAGGCCATGAGTTGCTGAGGGTGAGACCCTGCCAAGAGACTCCAGTAGCCTGAACACAGAAGGGTCGGAGGGCAGGAGTTGCCTATACACCAAAGATACTTCAGATTACTGCCTGGCCAAAGGCACTGTCCCTGCAGAACTCACTCTCTAGGCTGCAGTAAGCTGCGAACATATGCACCGCAGACCATGTGGTGGCTTTACAAATGTCTGTCTCTGGCACCGAGCGTAGGTTGGCAACTGACGTGGCCAGAGCCCTCACACAATGAGCAGTGACCCAGAGCTTTAGAGAGAGACCAGCTCGCTCATAAGTGAGGACAATACAGTCCGCCACCCAAGTGGACAGGGTACGCATAGTCACAGGTAGTCCCAGCCTGTTGGGGTCATACGAGACAAAAAGAGTTGAGGGCCTTGCGGTGGGCCTGGGTCCTCTGTAGATAGAAGGACAGGGCCCTCTTACAATCCAACATATGTAGAACCAACTCAGGCCGTGGGAAGAAGGTGGGAAGGACCACCTCCTGATTGAAGTGGAAGCAGACACCACCTTCGGGAGGAACTTGGGGTGAGTGCAAAGCACCACTCTGTTTGTATAGAACCTGGTGTAAGGTGGATCCGCCACCAGTGCCTGTAGCTCGCTCACTCTCCGGGCGGATGTCAATGCCACCAAGGCAGCCACCTTCCAGGAGAGAAACCTTAGGTGGCAAGTTGCCAAGGGCTCAAAGGGCAGTCTGGTGAGCTGCGAGAGCACCACATTGAGATCCCACTCTGGTGAAGGGGGACGGAAGGAGGGGGGCTTGGATAATAGAAGGCCTCTGAGGAACCTGAAGACCAGGGGCTAGCTTGAGAGGGGTCTCCCCTCCACAGGGTGATGGTTAGATGCTATGGTGCCAAGATACACCCTGACTGAATTAGATTTCAACCCTGAGCGGGAGAGATGCAGCAGGTACTACAGAATGAGCTGTAGATGGCAGAAGGGATTCTCATTCCGCTCGGCATACCATAGAAAGAATCTCCTCCACATGAATGCATATGCCCTCCTGGTGGAAGGTTTCCGGTAGGATCTCTTGCACTTCATCTGTGAAACTAAAGGGGGCCAGGGCTACCCTCTCAGCATCCATGCAGTTAACGTCAGGTCTGCCAGTTTGAGGTGGAGAAGGGAGCCCCCCTCCTGCAAATGGGGGGGAGGGGGGGTCACCGACATGGAGAGTAGCAGGGGGAACCAGGGCTGTCTGGGACACCTGGGAGCAACCAAGATCACTGTGGCATGGTCACTCTGGATCTTGAAAAGGCACTTTGTTATTAGAGGGGTCAGAGGGAATGCATAAAGCAGGCCCCTTCATCATGAGATGAGAAAGGCATCCACTGCCACCCTTCTGTGGTGTGGCTGAGATGAGCAGAATCTGGGTAGCTGTGCATAGTCCGGGGAAGTGAAGAGGTCGAGCCAAGGTTTGCCTCAGAGGCAGAAGAGCCTCTGCACCACCCTGGGGTCCAAGCACCATTCGTGTGGGTGAAGAATCCTGCTAAGCTTGTCCGCCAGGAGGGTTGTCCTGGCCTGGCACGTACACTGCTCTCAGGAGCATGCTGTTGCACACTGCAAAGCAGTGGAGGGCTACCACCTCCTGACAGAGGGAGCAGGAGCCCGTGCCTCCCTGCTTAAGAACATATGAAACATAAGATATGCCTTACTGAGTCAGACCAAGGTCCATCAAACCCAGTATCCTGTTTCCAACAGTGGCCAATCTAGGTCATACGTACCTAGCAGTTTCCCCAAAAGACACAGGTTCCACAATGCTTGTACTGGGTCAAGCAGCGATATCCTGTGTCCCTTTTAATAATGGTTTATGGAGCTTTCCTCCAGGAACTTGTCCAAACCTTTTTTAAACCCAGCTACAATAACAGTTTTTACTATATCCTCTGGTAACAAATTCCAGAGTTTGATTACACATTGAGTGAAAAATATTTTCCCTTATTAGTCTTAGATAGGTTATCCTGTAGCTTCATTGAATGTCCCCTAGTCTTTCTATATTCTGATGACGTAAACAATCGATCTACGTTTACCCGTTCCACTCCATTCATTAATTTATAGACCTCTATCATATCTCCCCTCAGCCGTCTCTTTTCCAGGTTAAAGAGCCCTAACCTTTTTAGCCGCTGTTCACAAGAGTATCCCCCCTTCTATCCCCTTTACCAATTTGGTGGCTCTTCTTTATACCTTTTCTAATAACGCCATATCCTTTTTTAAGAATCGACAACCAGAATTGCACACAATATTCAAGGTGCGATCGCACCATGGAACGATACAGAGGCATAATAGCAGCCTTTGTTTTATTTTCCAGTCCTTTCCTTATGATACCTAGCATTCTATTTGCTCTCTTGGCCGCCGCTGCACACTGGGCAGAGGGTTTTAACATATTACCCACGATGACGCCTGGGTGGTGGTTCCCAATGAGGAACCTTGTATCGTATAACCATAGTTTGAGTTGTTCTTTCCTAGGTGCATAACTTTGCACTTGTCCACATTAAATTTAATCTGCCATTTGGATGCCCAGTCTTTCAATTTATCAAGATTCTCTTACAATTTTCCACAATTCTCATGGGTTTTAACAACTTTAACTAGCTTTGTGTCATCTGCAAATTTGATAACCTCACTCATTATTCCCTTTTCCAGGTCATTTATGAATATGTCAAAAAGCAGCAGACCCAGCACAAATCCCTGGGATACTCCACTCTTCACCACTGGGAAAAATGACCATTGCTTGTTCAAATAGAACACGGCCACCTGATTGTCCGTCTGTATGAGGACCGAGAGGTTGCTCAGGAGGTGGCAGAAGGCCTGTAGGGCCAGGAAGATGGCTTTGAGCTCAAGGAGGTTGATTTGTAACCAAGATTCATCTGGGGACCAGCTGTTCCAAGTGCAATGCACCTCGCAATTTGCACCCCAGCCTGCCAGGGAGGTGTCTGTTGTCAGGACCTTTTGTGGTGCTGGTGTTTGAAAAGGCATCTCTGCCCTAAGGTGCTGCAGGGACCGCCACCAGTTGAGGGAGGCCTCCAGTTGGTGGGTGACCCGTACCCTGTACCTGAGCTTGCCTATGGCCTGTGTCCATTGGGATCTGAGGCACCACTGGGCAGTACTCATGTGCAGGCGAACCAAGGGCATGACATGAACCGCTGAAGTCATGTGGCCTAACAAGCGAAGGAGCAGGCGGGCTGGCACCGAATTGTAGGTTTGAACCTCCCCCGCTAACTGCATGAGGCGGCAGGCCCTTTCCATCGGGAGGAAGGCCTTGGCCTGTAGAGGGTCCAGCTGAGCTCCTATGAACTCCAAGTCTTGAACTGGGGAGAGGCTGGACTTGGGGTAGTTGATGATGAATCACAATCCACACCCTGCAGAAATTGGAAGCCTCGTGGCTTGGCCGGCCTCGAAGACCATACTGCCTCTGATGAGCCAATCGTCCAGGTAGGGGAAGATGTGGGCCCCCTGGAGGTGTACATGGGCGGCGACTGCCAGGCACTTTGTGGAGAGGAGGCAAAGCCGAATGGGAGCACCCTGTACTGGAAGTGCTGTCCTCCCACCACGAATCTCAGGTACTGTCTGTGGGAAGGGTGACCAGGATGTGGGTGTACGCAAACTTGAGGTCCAAGGAGCAGAGTCAGTCTCCCTGGCAGAGGAAGGGTAGCAGTGTCCCAAGGGACAGCATCTTGTACTTCTCCCTCAACAGGAACCTGTTTAAGTTGCACAGGTCCAGGATGGGCCGGAGGCCCCCTGTTTTTTTTGGGACAAGGAAATATCTTGAGTAGAACCTCTTTCCCCAGAGGTGCTGGGGTACAGGCTCCACTGCTCTGTCCCTGAGTAACCCTGAGAGTTCTGCAATGAGCAAGGCCTGGTGGAGGAGAGGCCGTGGTGGTTCTCCTGGGAAGAAGTCTGGAGGGTTCTGCTGTAGATAGAGGTGGTAACCCTCCACCACCTGAGGGACCCACCTGTCCGTGGTGATGCTGGACCAACTGTGGACGATTGAGGCCAGCCGATTCCCAGTGGGACTCCTGGGTGGAGGAGAGGCCCTGCCCAGAGAGTCAAAAGCTTCCCCCTGGTTTGGTGGCAGCCGGTGTCTAAGGCTAGGGGCCTTGGGCTTCCAGGGCTCATGCCCCTGGCTTTTCGGCTGCGAGGCCTGGTGCTGCCGCCCCGAGTAAGGCTGGTAGGGCCCGGTCTGGTGGTAGCGCTTTTTCCCCCAAGGATTTTTTTCTTGGGGAGGGTCGAGGTCTTTCTGGACAGCCATTGCTGGGTCACTACCTCGGCCTTGATTTCAGCCGCCTTGTCAGACATCTGACCTTGTCAGACATCAGTTTCCCGAACAAGTTCTCGCCATTGCAGGGGACATCGAACAGCTTGTCTTGCACTCACTGCTCGAGATCCAAGATTTGTAACCATGCCTGGCGTCAATGCTGGCAGTCGCCATCCTGGCCGCAGACTCAAACCGGTCATAGGCAGTCCTCGAGAGAAATTTGGAACAGTCCCGGATGCCCCCTGCCAGAGACTGGAAACTCTGCAAGGTTCACCGGTGAGGCCCGCCGAGAACCCCAAGAGCTCCTGGATCAGGCCTTTTAGGTACATTACCATGTACAGTTCATACGCTGTATCCAGCATCTGAGCATGGCACCCTGATAACACTTGCAGCCCAAAGCGTCGAGGACCCGGGCCTCCCTGCCGAGAAGAACCGAAGAGTAGGTTTTTTGGCTCTTCAACTTCTGCAGAGGACTCCACCACCATGGAGTTGTGGGCAAGTTGCTGCTTATGGAACCCAGGATCCCTTCTGGACATGGTAGATAGCGCCCAGGCGCCAGCTGACCACCGGCACCAAGGCTGGGGTCTCCCACATCCTGAGTAGCCGCCTCTCAAACATGGATGGAACTGGCACCGTGAGAGTCTCTTTGGGAGGAGACTCATATTGCAGGATCTCAATTTCCTCTGTGCACAGATCTCCTCTGACTCAGTCTGGATCGAAAGAGCCCGGGACATGTCACAGACGAAGTCGTGAAAGGCTATGTCTTCAGACGGGGAGTGGCACCGAGGCTCTGGGGGAGATGGTTCAGAGGATACAGCCCTGTGCCGGCAGGCGCCTCGTCCTCGGTTTCCTATTCGGATCCAGAGGGCATCGAGGAATCGGCCTTGGGGGTTGCCCCGAGGAACCGGGCCCCCAGAGGATCTGGGGTCGGCTCCCAAAAACTCACCAGGCAGGACCAGATTACCGAGAAGCGTGACCGAGACCTTGATCAATGCTGAGGACTTACCTGAGACTGATGGCACTCGGTGCCCAGCTCGACGCCGTGGGGACTCCCCCAAGATCGAGGGGCCCGGTGTCAGGGCCGATGATGCTGGGAACCCGGACATCAATGCCTGCTGCAAGGTCAGGATGGAGGCGATGCTCTGCTGCATGGCCGCCATTCGGGACTTGAGGCCTGATGGCTATGCAGCATGGATGCCGAGTGCCTCGGGTCAGATGCTGGCACTCCAGAGAGTGCATCCTCGAGGAGGACTGTGGGCTTACTGGTCCTGGCGTGGTCTCCACCAGCTGAGGACTCCTGTTTAAAGACTTTGAGGGCGCTGCTCTGAATCGCCCGTCCTGCTGCGGAATTTTGCCAGGTTTCATTGGAGGCACCTTGGCAGGCTTCAGTACTTTTTGGGAGTGTCCAGGGCCACGCTGGAGGAGCTACTTGGGGAAGCTGGGGCAGAGTCAGATCTTGGAAACCCCAACCACTTTCTGTTTGTCTTGGTGGTCATGGCCTGGCACCAGATGCAGGTGAAGTCATCGTGATCCGGGCCCGGGCAATGAAGATAGCAGTCATGGTGTCAGTAACTGAGATAGTCTGACTGTAGAAGTCGCATTTCTTGAACCCACCGGGAATCATGGTGGGGAACACCCGGCCAGGGTCGACGACCCCCAGGCAAAAAATGGCATGAAGGACGGTCGAGGATAAACCTCGAGGAAAAAAAGGAGGGGGGGGGGGGAAAGAGCTGAGAACAGCATCAAAGGTGCCGGCTCAAGGCAGGAAGGGAACTGGTATGCGAAGGAGGGGTGGAATAGGCTCAACAGCAAGATCAGCCAACAGAGCAGAGACTTCTTCCTGCAGAAGGCTCCGATGCGCAGAGTCCATGGGGTACTCCCTGGGGAGGTACAGAAGTAGTAGCTGGGCAAGGTGTAGCCGATATCTGCTTTGGATGATCTGCAACAGTCAGGTGTCTGAGATGACAAGAGGCCACTAGCAGGCGAAGTGGACGAGCAGTCCTCCTACCTGAGGAAGGTAAGCTGGCAGACAGCGGCTGGCTGACTATGCTCCAGAGCAACCTGCGCCTTCGGAGTCTCTTCCTTCTGCTGTTTGGCAGGGGTTGTGTGCCTTGGGCAAAGCCTGAGGCTGGGCCGGGTAATACCAGCATGGGCAGAACGCCTTTTTAGTCTGGTGCTTCTTCTGCATAGGATCCGCTGTCTTCGAGAGCGTAACATGTTCCTTCTTGAGCCTTTTCCTCTACCGACAGGGGACATTGGCAATCTTGTCCTGGACCCACTACTCCAGGTCAGAGGACTACAGTCACACCATCTGGCCCGAGAATGCAGCTCCTTCCCCTTAGACATCTCGGGATCCTTGGAAGGCTTGACGGCAGGGTCAGGGCCGAGGATACTGAATCCGAGGAGCCAAAGAGAGACTCCTCCTGCTTTCCCCCACCCTGCAAATCTTGGCACATCTGCGGGTAAAGCTTGCAGGATGCCAGCTGGTGATCAGGTCCAAGGCATTGTAAGCACCAGTTGTGGTGGTCGGTGGCCAAGATGGTCTCGCCACATTTGGTGCATTTATAAGCTTAGACATGCTGAAAAATACCGCCTCGGCAGAGTTAAACTGGAGAGCTGCCATGGGCGGGAAAACCATCCCCAAAGGGGAAAAAAGACACTGAGAAGCGAGAAAAAGGAAGAAAAAGGAACTTAAGTCAGCAAGACCAACTAAGCCGACAACAGGCAGCAAAAAGAGCCAGCCCAAACGGCCAGAAATATCAAACTTTTTTCCAGACTGCAGTAATACATCCTAGGGGCTCCATGGAAAAAAGACTGGAGAATATGGTTTAGTGTGGCAGGTAGGAAGGCAGGCGTGCGTGCGTGCATGCACGGTGTACCTCCCAAAAGCTTCCTTTGGACGCTGGGCAGGGCTCCGTCAGTGATGTCACCCATACGCGAGTATTTATTTCCAGTTATTCATGGAGAAAAAACTATTTTACATTTTTTGTTCCAGGAGTGTTTTATTGGTGTTTAGTCAGTTAAAAATCAAAAATCAGAAGCCCTAATCACATAATACAGACACTCCCAGGATGGAGATAAATCCAAAATCTGTTTTAGCTCTTTCATATTAAAAACATTTCCTGTTCTCAAATTCTTTTTTCAGCCGGGTATTTTCGAGGCAAGAAAATCATTTTATAAAACAAATTTCCAAATAGAAGATGACAGTTATAAAATTGTACATGCATATACGCCCTTGCAACTATAAAACTTTATTGAAATCATCCAAAACAGATTGAGTTAGTAAAAATAAAAATACAAAGCAATCTATTGCTAGTGAATGCACAGCCATCTCTAGGATGAAACACAATAATCCAGTGTATATGGGAGAATGCAACAAAAAAGATTAAAGAAAAATACAGAAGTTTTGTAGTTAAAACTACATGGGAAAAATGCATTTGTAATGAATACTGGAAATTTTTCAAAATACTTACACCTCCACTTGCCCCATGTACCAGCACACATTCCCCTGGTTTGGCACGAGCTCTAAAACAAAAGGGGAAAAGATATAGAAGTGATCCACCTTATTGAACTATATGTTGGAAAGACATATCAGGAAGGATGACATTCTGCACAGCATGACGGCACATGATAAAGGAGGAATATGTGAACATACAAACATTAGTTTACTTAAAAGTGCAGAGTGGAGTTTTAGATCGGACATCCAATTCAGAATATCTAAAAAGCAAAAAAACAAAAAGGAGGGACGTCCAAGTGAAGAAATGGCCACTCTTCTTCTTTCCCTCGTGATGTCTCGTCTCGACTATTGTAATGTCTCCCTCGCTGGTTTGCCCAAATCCCAATTGTCCAGTCTTCAACGTGTCCAAAACTCGGCTATTCGTCTCCTAGCTCACGCCTCTCGTTTCGATCATGTTACCCCGCTTCTTCTTCACCCCCATTGGTTGCCTATCTCCTTTCGTGTTCAGTATAAAATTCTTATTTTTACACACAAGGCTGTCCGCACTGGTTCCCCCTCCTATCTTGCCGATCAGATACACTTCCGCCCCCCCCCCCCCCCACCGCTTGCTTCGCACCATTCACACAAATCGTTTGTTTCTCCCCTCCCCCTCTCAGGCCCATCTTGTCTCTACTCGTTCCTCTGCTTTCTATTTCTTGGCCCCAAGCCTCTGGAACTCGCTCCCCCCCCCCTCGCTCCGTGCAGAAGAATCTTACCAATCCTTTAAATCACAACTCAAAACCCATCTCTTCAGTCTAGCGTTTGACCTTCCATCCTTGGTTTCCCCTTACCCCTCCACAACCTCCTCTCCCCCGTCCCTTGATGTTGTAACATTATATCGTAATCCATTGTTCTTTTATCTCTTTCTTACCTTTCCTATCCTATCATTTTATTGGCGTTTTTTCTTTTTCCCACAGCCATATTTTTAATTTGTTCTTAAGTATATTGTAAACCGCTCAGGTGCCTTTGGTGTTGGGCGGTATAAAAAGTTTTAATAAACAAACATAAACATGCCTGATATGGATGTCTGCGAGAGCATCTACCATAGACGTCTTTCAGAACCTGGAGGTCTAGGAATGGCCTAAGGGCTAGAGTAGTACAGTAGGAACAGGGAAGTCAGGGTTCAAACCACACTGCTGCTATCACTGAAACTGTGCCGAGTATTGGGTATGAGAGCGCTTTCTCCTCTATACCTTCTGGATGTTTTTCAGCCAAAACAAGCACTTGTCAGAAGCCTGTTTGTATATGAACAGGTCTAAAACTTAGATGCAATGCCGGATGGCCAAACATTTCAGAGATCAGGCAGGGACGCTGTCATGCCCATAGCCCCTTACATATGTATGGAGGGGCGTGCTCGTTAGATAGAATTCATCACTTTGGCAATGATCCAGACTGACTATCTTGCAAAGGATTATGGTAATGGTAGTCCAGTCATGCGGTGCTTGCCTTTGAGGTAAATGAAGACTATGGTAGTTGGCTCAAGTGTTAAGGCAATGACAGAAAATTTATTTATGAGGTAAATCAAAATGCACACAGATTCACTTGGTAACACCTTAGGATGTCTTCTCCAGGATTTTATATTCAAAACAATACAACTGAAAGCTTATGCAAGTAGCTTGTAAAGTCCATTAAACAACGGAAAGTCTTTCTCTCAGCCACTGCTGACAAACCAGCTCAGCAGTGCTGGTGTAGAGCAAATCAAAAATAAAAGCTTCTTCAAAGAACTTTTTTATATCCAACGTGTGCACAGCCTGAGCCATGCTCTGCTTTTATATCAGCTGGCTAACAAGCTTCAAACAACAGCTTTTCTCCTTCCCTGCACAAGTATTTCACTTTCCCAAAACCTTCTTTCTTTCCACACAAACTTTCTGGTGTGCCAGTTACTAGAACGTTTCCTTTTTATGTTTGATCCCACTTTCAGGATTTCTCTATGCTAGCAACTTTGCATAAAGAACAGTCCATGCAAGTATCGTCTTCCTCTGTAATTATATCTTGTTCTTCTATTTGCATGGGTTCTATATCGGGGTCTGGATCAGAGGGCTTTACTAACTGACCTCCATTAGGACAGGAACTGTTTCCAAGCCCTTTGCAATGCTCTAGGCTAGACAAACATCCAAAGTTCATACCTGAGTTAAAGCTGGCATTAGGCTGTCCTTTAATCGATACTCTGGCCAGTATGCATTTGAGCCTTTACGACCTGTCCTCCAGTCTGTATTCCTGGACCTCGGGGCATCTGCTCCATACCTCTTCCAAAAGGTATTTGTGTTCCTTCTCCCTTCAGCTGCTTCGGTCCTCTTACCGGCTGCTGCTTTAGGGTTCCTAGCTGAAGTTCTCCAAACCTCTGGATTTCTCCAATCCCTGGAAGCTGGCTTCTCATAGGAATCTCTCCAAGAACACGAATCTCTGAGCTCCTCTCTCCTTCTCGCTCCTACTCCTCCTACTACTTTCTGAATATTCTGTTCTAGTTTTAAAGTTCCCAGTTTCCAGCCCCTCCCTTTCACTCCTCAGGTGTTGGTGGTCAAACTCCCTCCTGGCAGCTGGGTAGTTAGGAGTGACGTAAGGGTTTCTCAATCTGGGCTTATACTCCTTCACCTCATCTCCACTAGGGGCTTTCTGCAGGCCACTGCAGCCTGGAATAACCTGTCTTTTAGGAAAACATGCAGTTTTATTCCTGTGACCTGACAAAACAGGTCCCTTGATTAGGGTAAATTCCCTTCCTTTGTCACTATTCTCTGGGCTCTGATAAGTTTCCTTATCACAACGTCCAGTTTCCTGGGAACACTCCCACCACGCCTGGGATGTCCTCAGACCCAGCTTCTAAAATGGCTCTAGAAGAGGTCTCTGTACTTTGGATGTCTGTCTATTCCTGTTTTTGGTATACAAACAAATGATGGTCTCTTATCGTGAGGGCAATAGTATATCAAATATATGTAATACTCCCATTCAATCTTAGAAAGTATGCTGTGTTAGTTTCTTAACTTAAGCAAATTACTTACTCCTCTCAATGAAAAACAAAATTCTTTTTAACCAGTGGCAACAAGGTCTCAGAATCACGGGCCACCACCGGCTCTTGAAAACGCCAGATGGTACATTGCCCTATGTACATCAATGACCTTAGAAAATTGCTCTAAATCACTTTTTTAGATATTCTTGTCAAAAAATCTCCGTTGGGATGGAACACTTCAATTTTTCGCAAGTCTATAGACAAAAATGCAGTGTTACATTATAATAGTGCCCATCCATTGCATTTAAAGGACAGTTTACCTCTGTCCCAGTTCATCCGGCATCGTCGAAATTGTTCCGATACTAGTGATTTTAAGATTCAGTCACAACAATTAAAGAACAATTTTTACTAATGAGGGTATCCTTTTAAAGTAGTGGAAAAAGCTTATAAACGGGCACTATATACTAATTGGGATCTGTTACTGCATCCCTTTGAACGGATTGAGTCAGAGAATAATTCACGGCAAGTCAATTTGGTCACTAATTTTACTCCTTTTAGTTTTCATCTCAGACGCAGTGTTAAACGTCACATGAACGTTTTGCACAGTATTCCAGGTCTGGAAAATCACACAGTTCGCTGTGTTTGGAAGAGATCACGTAACTTTAAGGAGTTACTAAGTCCAACATCTTTACGGTCTATGTCACCCATTACATCTAGCCCAACAGGTGGGCATGTTAAATGTGGATCTTGTAATATATGCAATATTACTCAAGAGCTGTCTGAATTTAATCATAACGATAGAACATATAAACTTCGTTATGCAACCTCATGCGGTTCTACACATGTCGTTTATTGTGTAAGATATCCTTGTGACTTACTTTACATTGGAAAAAACGTACGACCATTTAGGGTTCGAATGAGTGAACACAAGAGTAAATTAAAATGCTGCAGACGAGAAGCACCTATGGTTGATCATTGTCTTGAGTTTCACCATTCATTTGAAGATCTAAAATGTTTTTGCATAGAGCAGGTACTGACATCTAAATTAGGAAAGACATGGGAACGAGCATTATTATATGTTGAGCAACGATGGATACATCAATTACAAACTACTATCCCAGGGGGTTTGAATATGCGGATAGAATGGGAGGCGTGTTTTCGGTGAACGAGATCTGCCATGTGATTGATAAAGTTGCATCTATTTAAACTGCTCCGCATGCGCTGTTTCAAACCAACAATAGATGCTGACAAGGCCATTAGAGTTCACAAGTTTACCTTTTCTGAATTATTCAAAGGTATGGACGTTTTTGAAATGATTCCTCCATTTCTAACTGAAATTGCTGTTGACATGAAAGTTTTGACTGAACATACTTATTCTGTTTACAGTGCTTTTGTGAATTTCCCCTGATGAAACCTCCAGGGTGAAACACTTTTACATAGCGTGCTTGATAGCGTCGGGACTCGGGATTACGAATTTCAACGGTTGGACTTCCCAGGTTTTGTATGACAGCTGCTGAAAGCTAAGTAGTAATATATCTTGAAGATTACTTTGGAAGCCATAAGTTGTATCTCTATTGATAAGCACTATACCATTTAAGTTTTCTCTCGGTAAAATTACTAAAAAACAGTGGTTAGAGCAATTTTCTAAGGTCATTGATGTACATAGGGCAATGTACCATCTGGCGTTTTCAAAAGCCGGTGGTGGACCGTGATTCTGAGACCTTGTTGCCACTGGTTAAAAAGAATTTTGTTTTTCATTGAGAGGAGTAAGCAATTTGCTTAAGTTAAGAAACTAACACAGCATACTTTCTAAGATTGAATGGGAGTATTACATATATTTGATATTCCTGTTTTTGGACATCCAAAACACGAATAGGGCTTCTAAACTAACCCCCCAATGTTCCTTCAGAGATCTGGGAAGGAGGATCTCTGTTATGAGGGATCATGACTAAAAAGATGTTTATATTTCTTTTTTAATATATTTAGCTTCCCATGCTATTTTTCAGGTTTTTCAGGGAGGGGGTGTTAAGTCTTTTAAAGTTCAACACTAGCTTCCCGTAGCTGTTAGCTACGGTTGTTAATGCTTAGGCACTAGGGTTTGATTGATTATTTATTTTATAATATTTACAGAAGTTTAAACAACCTTTCTAACAGAAACTCAATCAAAAGGGTGTACAAGAGAAACACAAATGACATCATACAGCAGAAAACTGAGGGGATAATCCCCCCTCCCCAAAGCTGTCACTCCACTTCATCCCCAGAAAATAAACCATGCTTTTAACACCTTACAGAAGGCACTTCCAACAACCAGCCCTGCGACGATCAAAGGGGTCTAGACAGGTTGTATCAATCATGAAGGTTACACAAATAACCAGGACAAGAGAGTGTTACAAAACACAGAACACGATCACTAACAGTTTAACAAACTTCACTGCTGAACGAACAGGCAATGTAACCATCCCACTCCCATCAACAGCCATGCAGTTGCATTTTGCACCAACTGTAGGCACCTAACAGCCCTATAAGATAACCCAATATAGAGCACATTACAATAATCAAGCACCCCATGCAGCAAGGTCTGCACCACCAGCCTCAAGGTCAGCAGCATCCAAATAGAGGCGCAGCAGACGCGCTAGTCTCAGCTTCAGCCAAGCAGTCTGAACCACGTGACTAATCTGCCTATCCCCAACACCAGTCCATTCCAGGATTACCCCCCCCCCCCCAAGGACTTTAGTTCCGTCGTCATTGGAATTTCAAAACACAAGATGGTAGGCAATAGTGAAGGTCCGACTGATCGACCATCCCAAAATGCAGACACAGTCTTATCCACATTTAACATCAGGCCACTACCCGCTAACCCAGCATATATTTGCTCTGGACAGTTATTCAAATGCCCCACTGCTGCACCCAGATCCCCACTCAGCAGGCCAGGATTTGAAGATCCTCATCATATGCATAGAACTGTTGGCCATACAAATGCACCAAGACCCCCAAAGGTTGTAAATAGATGTTAAACAAAAGAGGAGACAAGGGGGAACCTGCGGCACACCCCATTCCCAAGAATAGAGCAAAGAGCAGCCCACTGAGCCCCATCTATCACAAATAAAAAAGTCTAGCCACTTGAGCACCTTACCACCAATACTCAAAGAGCTACAGCAGTCTAATAATTGGCGTTTCACCAAGTCAAACGCCAATGACAGATCCAGTGATACCAGGAGTACAGATATCCCTCTATTCATCTACACATTTTATTTTATTTTATTTAGTATACATTTGTATACCGCTACTTCCAGCGATCATTGACCTAATCAAGCAACACCGCCAATAGCGTCTCCACTCTGTTCCCTATCAAAACCTGTCCCATGTCCAGAAGCGAGAAATCCTCCAAATAGCCACCTAATTGCACCACAACCTTCTTCTCAACCAGTTTAGCCAATAAGGGCAAATTGGAAATAGGACAAAAATTACTGCAATCCCTCAAATCCCGCCTACTTTTTGCTGGCACAGGTGTCACTACCGCCTCAAGGCGCCATGGAACCTGGCCTTGTATCAGATACACATTCATCAAATCGCACAGCCACTCCAACATAGGCTGCATTGCTCTCTTGAAGCACCCAATCAGTGCAGGATCCTGAAGACGTTTCCCATATCCCGGACAGCAGGGTAGACAAGCGCTTACCAGTCATGCGATAGAAGGAATCCAGCCTCTCTGGGCCTAATTTCATTTGACAGACCACCTCTCACCATAAGCATCCCACCGGTTTACTATACAAAAACAGCCAGATAAAATATCAAGTGTATATTACTGATCAACATGCTAAAGGTTCACCAACATAAAAATCACAGGAACCAGCACTGTCAATGAAATCAGCAGTTGTATTATAGTGGAATTTGTGGAAGACCTTTTTCCAGTCTTAGGTTTTTTACCGGGAGTTCAGCAGTCATTCCAAAGAACTGGTAAATCATATTTCTGGTTCCCAATATCACAATACACAACTCTCTGATGTGTGTGTGTTGCATGGAAGGCAGACCTGCACAGTACACTCCTTCATAGTGTACTAATCTCTCATAACATTCTCAAGTAAAGTTAACTGTCGAACATGAACTTGTCTGAATATAAAACCAATCACCTTCATTACAAGTACAGGCCTTTGTGCATTTTACAAGGTTTATATGCTAAACATAAGATTGAAATCCTGCAGGCAGAAAAAGCCTGTGTAAGTACCACAGGGAACATTCTAGGTGACTAGTGCGTCAAAAGCCTATATAACCACCAGACAGAGCTCAGTACTTAGGGGTTGTCAGGGGCTTCTTACTGCTTAGATTTCTAAAGCTACAAATATAATGCAAAAAAATGTGTAAAGATGTTTAGATTAATTTAGATTATTTATGCCAACTATTTATATTACTAAAGGAAATATTGCTGTACTACAAACAAACACAAATAAATATTGCCATTCTGCTCATGTCATAATCTCTACAGTATAAGGATTATGTCAAGAAATTGTCAAATTGCAATATGTTTCTTTTTAATATTAATTTTTCTATTTTGGCGTCTAATCATTTCAGACCTCCTGCCCACCCAGAGCTTTGGGCACTATGAGAATCATTCACAACAGCTATGATACTTTTCTCTATTCGTCAACCCCTTGCCCACACCCCAAAATCCAGCTATGATGTTGACAGTCCTCAGCAGAGTCCAATGCAAGTGTGCTCCATGGCCAGGTGGTAGAAGCAGCTACTGCATGATGGCCAGGACTAGGAAAGGCTATGTCTAAAATGTGCATAGATGACAGCAGCTTACTTGTTGAAGAGCGCTCGGTAGGCAGTAAAATAAGGGATCCCAATGGCTGCTCCTTGCTTGAAGTTCAGGTTATCCGGCAAGGGATAAACTGTGTCAACCGAGGCAGTTGTATATTCAGCATAGCCCCCAGAGATGGCATTAGTGGTAAAAACCCGGTCACCTTTCTGATGGAAAAAGATACAGATCTCAGCTAGAATCTTTGTATAGCTTTAAAAGGAATGTGCCGTTACCTACAGAGGCCAACAAGACAAGTGCATATGTTGTACCCGTTTTATAAAACGGCAACATATGTGCCTATGAGTCCTTACAAAGTTTCCCCAGGGAAAGCAAATGCTCTGAGGCAGGAGTATCATGTACACAGTTCAGCTCATACTGTATATGTGTATTTCATAAAATATGCATGTAAATGACAATCCTGCTCGTGCTTCGCCATTTTTTCTGCTCTCAGGAATACCTGCACATATATCGCATATAAGTAGGCGCTATGACTTCTTTGCCTACTTTCACACATGGATATACTGGGCAATTTATTAAGCACAGTTACTTACCTGTAACAGGTGATCTCTGGGAACAGCAGGAATAAGTCTTCACATATGGGTACGTCGGTACCGACGGAATCCACGCGGGAACGCTTCCCAGCGTCCAATCAGAAAGCTTTTGGAAGCATCCCAACACGCCTGCGCGCTGCCTTCCCGCCTTCCCAACTGCCTCTCCTCAGTTAGGTTTTACAGTTGAGACAAAGAGAGAGAGAGCGAAGCAAGGAAGGGAAAGATAGAGATAGAGAAAGGCAACTCCTAGGGGAGGTGGGTGGGTTGTGAAGACTTATTCCTGCTGTTCCCAGAGATCACCTGTTACAGGTAAGTAACTGTGCTATCTCCAGGAACAAGCAGGAATGAGTCTTCACATATGGGGACTCCCCAGCTCATATGCCCGGAGGGAGTCCTAGCATGTTGCAAGTCTAGAACGAGCCATGCTATACCTCAGGACCTCAGGCATCCTGGGGATGAAGGGCAGGAGTTGAATATAGAAAAGGAGCTGTAGAACAGCTGGCTAGAAAAGGGCTTCAAAAGGGAAGATCCTGTATCGAGGGCATTTGGTAGTAAAATATTGTGATCTGGACCTCCCTTGTTGGTATTGCACATGTGCACTGAGCTCCATATGGATCTGATAAAAGAGCCAGTGAATATGCTCAAGGGGTACCTTACTGTAAAGTAGACCAAAAACAAGTGGAGGCCAGAACCCTTCAGGGTTAGAAAAAATAGCCCCAGGGGAAAAAACTGGGGTAGTATAAAAAGTAGAGCTTCAGCAGAGACGCAGAAGGTACTATTGAATTAAAGCTTAAGCTGTTTTGGTCTAAGAGAAAAAATGAGTCTGCCCTAACTGGACTGAGTTGGATCAGTCCATATAGGGAGAAAGGGTATGGAGACCCTTGTATCTGATAAGAAAGTAAGAACAGATTCAGAAGCGCTAAGCTTTAGAGCAACTGAAGCTCTGCAATGTCTTTCCTAAATGGGGTCACTTAGGGAAGAGAAGGTACATGGAGAGCTTCAGGAGCACCTAAACCGAAAAGGTTTAGGTAAAGAAAAGGGTTATTAATTACCACAGGAAGTGGCTATAGGTATAGCCCCCTAAATATGCCGGAACAGCATTGATAGGGGTAGTGCCCATCTGTCAGGATCCTTCAAATCCCACTAGAGGGCAGCAACCTTGGGCCGGAAGGACTGGGGTTTCTAGTCCCACAGGTGCTCCTTCTGGTCTTGGGCAAGCCACTTAACCCGCCATAGCCCATGTTCCCTGTAAAATAGTTATCTCCAAGTTATAATGCCCTGTTCAATGTAATTTCAGTTTGTTCAATGTAAACCGCACTGATGCAGAATAGCGCGGTATATAAGAGAATGTAAATAAAATAAAAAATAAAAATATAGGAATGTAAGGATATCTGAACCTAACAGATAGATAGATAAGTAGATGAATACAGATCTCTCTAAAAATATCTCTCATATGCATATCTATCTATATATCTCGAAATATATACACATATAGGGCATATATGCATATATCCATAAGATATATATATGGGCAGAAAACACACACACATATATATATATAGATATATATAGAGATAGAGATAGAGATAGAGAGAGAATAGGACATGTCTCCAGGTATATGGATGGAGAGATGTTCAAAGATCCCCATCACCCTATAGGGAGAGAGGGAGATTCATCTGACAACAAGAAAGTTGACACCTACTTGAGTAGATAAACAGGAAAAAATCCTCTCCTCCTGGTTATGACTGTTATAGTCAGAGGAAGGTTGTCCTTGACAAAGGGGTGGCTTAATTCTTTGTAGAATTTGAGCTGTTGAATAACCAGGATGGCCTACCTGAAGATGGCAGAGGATAACATTAGTCTGCAGACCAGAAGTCCAGATATCTCCAGAATTGTGGTATGGAGATTGGATAGAGAAGGCTACTATAGGAAGATACCCTAGTGATTCGCCTATGAGGGCGAGATGGGTATTAGATGTCTTCTAGTTGCCAGAAAAAAATTTATCCCTGATGGGAAAAATCCCAGGCAATATGGGCCAAGCCAGGGAGTTGGCCCCTCTTCTAGGCTTTCACGTAATGAAAAGCCTGAGGCTTATGCCTTAACAGAGATTTAAGATAAGATGGAAAGGGTAGAATACCTGCCAGGCATGAATATGACCAAGCCAGGGAATTTGCCATTCTTTAGGTTGTCACGTGACGAAAAGGCCTGAGCCTCAGGTCTCAAAAGAGATTTCAGATGAGATGGTAGGGAACACCTACCAGACATGAAAAATATGACTGGAGAAACCCCTCCTAACCATCTGGGGTTAGGCAAGATATTGATGCTCTTTAGCAAGGGCCCATAGTGCAAAGCTACCCTGTAGAGTTGCAGAGAGCATGCTGCAGGTTGGTTAGAAGAAACAACTGGCTGTGGACAATCCCTGGTGAGGAATGTGGACAACCAGCAGGTAACCAACTATTCTGCCAAGGACAAAAGGGCAAAGAATAGAAGATAACCCAACCAAACTGTGAAACAGGAATTCCCAATGAGGTTGATAACCTGTTTGGGAGTTAGTACTGAGATTAGGAGGATTGCTAGTGGAGAGGAAGCCCTGGTTGTGTAGTGAACAAAACTTGTGGCGTAACCACTAGAAAGTTTTGCATCTGCAGCAACTATATGGGCAGCATAGGGAATTTCTTTCCCCTACTCTGTAGATTGGGAAAAAGAAAACCCAACAGACATTCGTAGAAGGAGATCCTGCAAAGAATGATGCAAAGGAAGCATTATATTTTCCTTTGCTTCGTTAGGAACAGAGAGGTATTCTGTACTCCGTTGTGTAGGATCTTGTCCAGGGACAGGAATGGCAAGTGATTTGGCCATATCCAGGAGGAAAGTCTGGAAAGAAAGATCCCTGGAGGGAATTCCCCCTGGATAGGCTAGATCTGATGAAGAACTAGCATTGGCACCAAGGGATCTATTCCAGCATATAGGAATAGAAAATCCTGAATGGTGAAGAATTGGATCCTTAGATAGTGGTCGCTGGTACTGCAGGACAGGACCAGCAACAGTCGGTAACATATTGTCCATGCTTGGAATCGATTCCAAACTCGGCATCGAGGGAAGTGATCCTGATGAGGAGCATGGAAGGTACCAACTTTAAAAGATACTGTGGATGTCGGTACCGGACTCGGTACTGAATCTGATGCCGGAGGAAGAAAACCAGCCGGTGGCAACTAACGGTATCGGTGGAACCAAGGGTTGCAGATCCAAGGTATCGGAACTGAGCCGTCGGTACCAAGGCAAGTCGGTACCCAGTCCTCCAGACTGGAGATCGATTCTAGACTCGGCATCGAAGGAAGCGAGTCTATCGATGCACGTCTGGAGGGTACCGACGTCGGAACTCGTATCGGTGACGACACCGATACTGTAGAATCGATCTGAAGCGCATCCACCGGCCCCGTAGGTACCGGAGATGCCAGACGACGATCCTCGGTGAGGAATATTTCATCCAACACCAGTGCCGATGCCGGGGTATCGGTGCCACCACCGGACATGGCTCAGGTATGTTCTGTGAGGGGTGAACCTCAGGAACAACCTGAAACCCCACACAGGCTTTGGAGGCCGAAGACTCCCACCGGGGTTTTGAAACCAGTAGATTCGAGGGCAAGGCCGGAGGCATCTCTATGCCATGCATGACAACTGCCACTCGAGGACTGGCTAGTCTTAACAGACTGTTTCTGGGTTACCTGATCCTGTGTAGAAGAAGATAATAGTCGGTGCCCTGAAGTTGGAAGGGGACCACGTGTCAAGGGGAACTCAATGTTGAAAACTGCTTCTCACAGCACTGGTGCCCAAAGGCTCCGGAGGACAATGGTCAGGACCCAAGCAGGTTAGACACCAATTGTGAGTGTCTAAAAATAGAGTTGTACCACCACAGTTTGTACATTTCCTGGGGAAAATGACTGGCAGTTCCATGAGGAAAAATGGAGAGGCCTAGAAGGCCTGAGAACCGTGAACACTAAGAAGAAATTTTATATTCCTTAAGGAAAAAATTTTACAAGAAAATAAGAAAGAAAGAAACACCGGCGGTACCGGTGGCGTCGGGGGAGGCAGCCGCGACCACAAGAAAACTAAAAAATAAAAGAAGAATTTTCTGCGGTGACAAGAGAACGTCCTGCCGGCTCCGCGGAAAAACAAAAACTGAGGAGAGGCAGTTGGGAAGGCGGGAAAGCAGCACGCAGGCGTGTTGGGATGCTTCCAAAAGTTTTCTGATTGGACGCTGGGAAGCGTTCCCGTGCGGACTCCGTCGGTACCGACGTACTCATGTGTGAAGACTCATTCCTGCTTGTTCCTGGAGATAAAAAAACAATTTTCTCTACACACTCATAAATCCTTATAAAATTATCCCCCAAAAAGAGCTCCTGCAATCTGCTTCGCTCAGAAAGCTAAGGGCCAAATTTAAAGTTTTGTATAAAATGAGGAAGGGGAGGAAGAAGAGCAGCAATACATCTGCAAGTCAGTTTTCTTATAAAATTTCAAAGTGGTGCCCACTGTGCTGAAAGATGTGGGAGGGTGATTTTCAGAGTCACTTATCCCGAGTAAATACGTTGTATGAAAAACGGCCCACCCTGGATGGAGGACACATAGGGATTAAGAACGCATGTACATTCACCAGCCACAGTCTTAAGTGGACTCGGAGGCAGGGTTAGGTTGGGGCAGCTGCAACAAGGATGTGGTTTGCAAGGAAAGCACAGTTACTTACCTGTAACAGGTGATCTCTGGGAACAGCAGGAATTAGTCATCACATATGGGTACGTCGGTACCGACGGAGCCCGCGCGGGAAAGCTCCCCAGCTTTTCAGATTAAAAGCTTTTGGGGCCTCCCACTGCACATGCGCGCTGCCTTCCCGCCTTCCTGACCAGCTCTCGTCAGTTCGAGTTTAAAGCTGAGACAATAGAGAGAGAAGACAGGAAGATAGATAGATAGATAGAGATACAACTCCTAGGGGAGGTGGGTGGGTTGTGATGACTAATTCCTGCTGTTCCCAGAGATCACCTGTTACAGGTAAGTAACTGTGCTATCTCCAGGAACAAGCAGGAATAAGTCATCACATATGGGGACTCCCTAGCTAAGATGCCTGGGAGATCCCCCTCCAAGGGTAAACCATCTTCGCATGGATCTCAGGCATCCATCCAGGGAAGGTGGGCAGGAGTTGTTTAAGTATGGAACAGGTGTTTGAGGACAGCCTGACCAAACAAGGCATCCCGGCGGGAGTCCTTGTCCAAGCAGTAATGGGCTGTGAAGGTATGAACCGAGGCCCAAGTGGCTGCTCGACAGATCTGATCTATGGACACAGAGTGAAGATGAGCCATAGAAGTGGCCATGGCTCTCACATTGTGAGCTGTGACATGGCCCTCCAGAGAAATGTTCTTACTCTGGTAAGCAAAAGAAATACACTGAGCGATCCAATTGGAAAGTGTACGCTTGGTGACTGGAAGTCCCAAATGAGAAGGATCAAAAGCCACGAAAAGTTGGGAAGACTTTCGATGTGGTTGAGTCCTGTTGAGGTAAAAGGCAAGAGCTCTTTTACAATCCAGAGTATGAAGGTTCCTCTCTGCACTGGATGCATGAGGAGCCGGGAAAAAGACAAGTAGATATACCTCTTGATTAAGATGAAAAGGAGAGACCACTTTGGGCATAAAGTGGGGATTCGTCCTAAGGACCACCTTATCATGATGAAACCTAGTATAAGGTGGATGAGCCACTAAAGCCTGCAGTTCACTGATGCGGCGAGCTGAAGTGACTGCAATAAGGAAAACAACCTTCCAGGAAAGAAATTTGAAGGAGGTAGAGTCCAAAGGCTCAAAAGGTGGCTTCATAAGCTGACCTAGAACTAGGTTCAAATCCCATGCTACCGGAGGAGGTCGGATGGGAGGTTTAGTTAGAGTCAGGCCTCTCATGTAACGTGCAACAAGAGGATGAGAGGAGACAGGTTGTCCATTTATAGGTTTTAAGGATGCTGCAATAGCACTCAAAGGGACCCTTACTGAATTCGTCTTAAGGCCTGCATTTGAAAGATGCAGGAGATAGTCCAAGAGGGAATTCAAAGGAAGTGCTAGAGGGTCAAGACCCTGCTGAGCACACCAAATGGAAAAACGTTTCCATTTGAAAGCATAAGAACGCCTCGTGGAAGGTTTCTTAGGAGGCATGAAGGATATCTGTCACAGGTTGAGAAAGATTAAAGTCTTGAAGACTTAGGCCTTCAGTAACCAAGCTCTGAGATGTAGGGATTTGGGGTTTGGGTGCCACAAAGTCCCCTCCTCCTGAGACAGAAGGTCTGGCGCAGCTCCCAGGTTCAGGGAGGATCCCTGGGAGAGATGCAGAAGTAGAGGGAACCACACCTGGCGTGGCCAGCGGGGAGCTATGAGGATCATAGTCCCGTGATCCCTCTGGAGCTTGAACAGAGTCTTGGATATTAGAGGAATGGGTGGAAAGGCATAGAGGAATTCCTGACCCCAATGCAGGAGGAAGGCATCGTGGACCTGAGCTCCCTGACACTGAGTTCTGGAACAGAACCGGGGAAGTTTGGCATTCCACGGACTTGCAAAGAGGTCTATGTCCGGGGTCCCCCATTCCTGAAAGATTCTGCGTATCTGGTCCATATGTAGGGACCATTCGTGTGGAAGCAGAACTCGACTGAGTCTGTCTGCACGAGAGTTTTGAACTCCTGGAAGATACACTGCAAGAAGGTGAACTTGATGCTCTCTGGCGAAGGCCCATAATCTGAGAGCTTCGTTGCAAAGCGACAGAGAGCCTGTCCCTCCTTGTATGTTTATATAGAACATGGCTACCTGATTGTCTGTCTGAACTAGGACAGTCAGGTTGACAAGGAGGGTATAGAAGACCTTGAGGGCAAGGTAAATTGCTCGCAGTTCCAGGAGGTTGATATGAAGGGTGGCCTCCTGTGGAGACCAAGTGCCCTGAGTGGAGAGGTTCTGAAGATGAGCTCCCCACCCTGTCTGGGAGGCATCTGTTGTGAGGGTTGCTTGGGGCAACAAAGGTTGGAAGGGGGCCCCCAACAACAGATTCTTGGTGGATGTCCACCATTGGAGGGACCAAAATAGACGGCTTGAGGTGAGTATTTGGTCGGAGAGCGCTCCAGATGCTTGAGTCCACTGGGTGGCCAAGGTCCATTGAGCTGCTCTCATATGCAGACGAGCGTAGGGCACCACATGTACCGTGGAGGCCATGTGGCCCAGAAGTCGCAGCATTTCCCGGGCTGTCAAATGACTGCTGGACTGAGCTTGGGAGGCCAAACTCAGCAGGCGTTGGGCCCTGACCTGAGGCAGGTAGGCCCTTGCAGTGATGGTGTCTAACTGGGCCCCTATGAACTCGAGAGACTGAGTAGGGATTAGTTGAGACTTGGGAAGGTTTACTACCAGTCCTAGATACTGCAGAAGACGCCTTGTGCGGTCCAGGGAAATTTGGGCCTGGGACTGAGAGGGAGCTCGGATGAGCCAGTCGTCCAGGTATGGGAATATGAAAATTCCCAGGCCTCTTAGAAAGGCAGCTACGACTGCCATGCATTTGGTGAACACTCTTGGAGCAGAGGCTAGACCGAAGGGGAGTACTCTGTACTGGAAATGTTTTCCCTGAAACAGAAATCGAAGGTATTTTCTGTGGGATGGGTGGATGAGTATGTGTGTATACGCATCCTTTAGGTCTAGAGAACAAAGCCAATCCTGACTCTGAAGGTATGGAAGGAGAATGCCCAGAGAAAGCATTTTGAATTTCTCCTTGAAAAGAAATTTGTTCAATTCTCTCAGATCCAGAATTGGTCTGAAGCCCTCTGTCTTCTTTGGTATTAGAAAATAAGGGGAGTAGAATCCCGTCCCCTGTTGAAGAAGAGGGACCTCCTCTATTGCCCCCTGGGCAAGGAGGGAGGAGACTTCCTGACCCAAGAGGGCCAGGAGAGATGGGGGAGAATTGAACTGCCTCACCATAGTATAAGGAGGAAGGTCGGAAAAATGGAGTTTGTAACCCTCTCTGATGATAGAGAGGGTCCATTGCTCTGATGTAATTTGCTCCCATCTGGGAGCAAAGTGAGCTAACCTTCCGGGTATGGTGAGGGGCTCTGGTTGTTCTAGAGCCAGAAAAGTTAAGTTCTCTAGGGGCAAGTCAAAACCCCTGAGGGGGTGGAGCCTGCTGAGGCGTAGCAGACGCCGCAGGCTTTGACCTTGCCTGTTTAGGTTGCTGACGTTTAGCAGCAAAACGAGGCTGAGAGGATTGTTGGCCAGTATTTGTGGAAAATCTGGACTTCTTGTAATAAGGCCTCTTAAAAGACTTCTTCTTGGCAGGAGTGGAGGTAGACTTAGAAAGTCTATCTAAGGTGGCATTTTCTGCGTCCATTTGAGTGGCCTTAATTTGCCACGCCTCACCAAATAAGTTCTCACCTGTACAGGGCAGATTTCGTAAGCCATCTAGGACCCAAGGTTCTAGATCAGAAGCCTGGAGCCAAGCAAGACGTCGGGCTGCTATAGCAATGCCCGAAGCCCTACCAGCACCCTCAAAGGAATCAAAAGCTGCCCTGTTGGAGAACTTTGAAATATCCAAAAGGTGTTTCACGAAGGAAATGAACTGCTCCCTCTTATCCTCAGGGATAAAGGGGGCAAAGTGCCGAACTTTTAGAGCGATTTCACTGAGAAACATGCCCATGTAAAGACTATAGGAATTAATCCTGGCTATAAGCATAGTAGCCTGGAAAGTTTTCCTGCCAAAAGAGTCTAGAGTCTTACATTCTCTCGCCCTGGAGGAGTAGAAGAGTGCCTTTTGGTACTCTATCTTCTTCATTGCAGACTTCACCACAATAGAATGGTGAGGCAACTGAGTTTTTTGGAAACCAGGAGAAGGGGGGACACGGTACATGGTGTCCAACCTGCGAGAAGAAGGAGACAATGTTAGAGGAGCCTCCCATAAGTCCATCAAGTGTTCTTGAAGGATTTCATGGATAGGCAGGGTAACTGCCTCTTTAGGAGACTTAGAGTATCCTAAAATATCCAGTTTCTTTGATCTGGGTTCCTTTTCAGAGGATGAAGCAATAGAAAGACCTTTAGTCATTTCTATGATGAAGTCCTGAAAGGACAAATCCTCTGGTGGAGACATTCTCCTTTTAGGAGAAGGCGGCTCCTCAGGAAGATCAAGGGAGAACTCATCAGAATCATCAGAGGAGTTAAAATCCTCTGAAGAAGCAGAGTATCCTCTATGTGCTTCCAACGCACGATACGCATACCGTTCGGTATCGACATCGGGCGTACCGGGTATGGGATCGGTACCGGGCAAAAGCCCGGATACGGCATGCGGAACTGATCTGCGTTTGGAAGACGATGGCCTCGGTTCCGGTATGGAAGCCATTACCGGAACCGGACCCGGTACCGCTGGCTGCGGTACCGAGGGCGTAGCAGCATTAATAAAAGCCAGAATGGCCTGCTGCATGACTTGGACAGTATTGCCCATAGACGCCACTGCTGCCTGGATGTCGGTACCGGTATGGGCCGGTACCCCAGAGCAGTACAACAGGTGATCTGTCGAGGCCGCGCCATCGATGTCAACCTGTGACCCCATGATTGCTTTGGAGGCCGGAGCCTCCCGCTGGGGTTTTTTGGCCTGGGCAGAATCCTCGAACTCAGAATTGAGAGCCTCTCGATCTTTAGAAAGAGATTTGCTTTTAGAGGATTTGCCCACTGGAGTTTTGGTTACCTGAGATCCATCCGGAGAGGAAGACCTGGATGACTGTGATGCTTCTGAGGAAACAGCACATGGAACTTGTTGGCCCGGTTCTGCAATCCACGTTTCGACATCTGGGAGCAGGATGGGCAGTCCGGTATGGAATGGTCAGGTCCTAAACATTTAAGACACCATTCATGGGTGTCTGTAAGAGGAATGACAGCACTGCACTTGGTACACTTTTTAAAACCAGGAACTGGCTTCTCCATGAAGAGAATTTGTGTAGGCCTGAAGGCCTAACAAAGTACCAAGCTGTGCTGAAGAAAAGAAAAATTTTTTTTCTTTTTTTCAAAAGAAAGAAAGAGAGACCGGCAGTACCGGTTTCAGAATGGGGAAGGCAGGTACGCGGTCTAAAGAAAACAATAAAATGACGAGAGCTGGTCAGGAAGGCGGGAAGGCAGCGCGCATGTGCAGTGGGAGGCCCCAAAAGCTTTTAATCTGAAAAGCTGGGGAGCTTTCCCGCGCGGGCTCAGTCGGTACCGACGTACCTATATGTGATGACTTATTCCTGCTTGTTCCTGGAGATAAATTACTCAACAGAAAAAGCAGGTGCAGCTCTGTATGGGTAACTTTTCTGGGCAGTTTTCAGAAGGGAAACTTGCGCATACCTTTTCCCTCTGAGAACGGGTGCAAAGTGAGTAGGGGAAAAATACCTGAAGATTTTGCAAATATCCACCTGCTTATGAAAATTGTTCCCTTCATTTTCTGCAATGCTTGGGAGGGAAAAAAATAATTGCACAGAAAAAGCAAAAGTCCCACAGTACTTGTTTGCAAAAGATTCTGCATGCAGTTTCGTCTTCCCAACCAACTTTTTATTTCCCCTTCTAGAAGTTGCAGCATGTACCATCTTTCAGTAAAAGATGCAATTTCTTTTCAAATCTGTGCAAGCAAAGACTTTCACATAAATACTTGATTCATACTTGGAACTTAAAATTTAACCCTTAGATCCTAACAACTTTCTCACAACAAACCCATGGTTTTCTTCTGCACTTAAATATTAAAATTAGAAGTAAATCTGACTGATTTTCTAATGACCAAAAATACTTAAACATGTTTTCCTGGTGAAACTGATGTATTATGGCCTTACTGCACAACATCGTACAATTATAATTTTAGGATATAAAAATATTAATGTTTTGTAGGCTTATCAGGTGAGCAACACCCTTACCTGAGACTTTGCCTTAATCGTTTGCTGTTTCCCTGCACTAAAAAGGAGATAGAGCAGCTTTTAAACTAGATAATAGGGGAAAGCCGACAGTCGCCCAAGAGCGCATGGTTCGGAAGAATGTATCCTTGAAGGATACTATCAAAAGCAGAGAGTTTCCAAAAAAAAAGAGTAAAGTAGCCCAAATGCCCTCAAATATGGAGCAGACACAGCTTAAAGATCCCAAATTACCCATGTCTAACAATAGCCAAATTAATATGAATAAGATACCCTCTCTAAAATGCTTGTATGCAAATGCTAGAAGTCTAAAAAAAAATAAGATGAGAGAGTTAGAATGTATAGCACTAAATGAGAGGTTAGATATGATTGGAATCTCAGAGACATGGTGGAAGGAGGACAACCAGTGGGACACTGATACCTGGGTGCAAACTATATCGTAATGATAGAGCTGATCAAATTGGTGGAGGGGTTGCGCTCTATGTTAGAGAGGGCATTGAGTCAGAAAGGATTAAAGTTTTGCAGGAAACAAAATTTGCTGTAGAATCTCTATGGATTGAAATTCCATTTATGAAGGGGAAGGCTTCAAGAAAAGTGGAAGGAAGTCCAAAAAACTGCCAGCATGGTTTAAAGGTGAGGTCAGAGAGGCTGTTGTTGCCAAAAAAAGCATCTTTCAGGAAATGGAAAAAAAGAGCCAAAAACGACAAAACCTGGAAACAGCACAAGCACTGGCAAGTCAAATGCAAGGCATTGATAAGGCAGGCAAAGGGAGAATTTGAGAAGAAGTTTGCTGCGGAAGCAAAAACGAGAAATAAAGACTTTTCAAGTACATCTGTAGCAAAAAACCTGTGAGAGAGTCAGTTGGTCCATTAGATGATAGAGGGGTTAAAGGGGCACTAAGAGGCAACCAGGCGATAGCAGAGAGACTGAATGAATTCTTTGCTTCGGTCTTTACTGAAGATGTAGGGATGTTACCCATTACTGAAGTGGTATTTAAAGGTGCGAAAGAATTGAAGGAAATATTGATACATCGGGAATGTTTACCATCTAGTTAAAAATGCTTCCTTCCGCCAACCTTGCAGTCACATTTGAACAAAGGATTTGTGTAGTCCCAAAAGCTCACAATGGCTTGTTTGACTGATATAGGGTTATCATCACCTATACTTCGACATCCATGTGCAACATGAAAGTGTGAACGGCATCCACATTACCTTGAATGCAGAGACTCCTTTACCAACGCTTTCAATAACGCCTGCCACATCACTTCCAGGAGTGTAGGGTAAATCTGGTTTTCTAAAGTAAGTCCCACTACGAATATATGTTTCGACTGGGTTTACACCACAAGCATGGACTTTAATTAAAACCTAAAAGTAAAATAAAAAAGGTAGTTTAGTTTCTCTCTTGCACAGTTTTCATATCTTGCATGGAATGACCTAAAATGCCAGAAAACTACAAGAACTCTCACTGTTGACTTATTGCGCACACCACAGGATGCCCGCGTTCGTAAATGCCATTGTTCTCCGTGTTACAGATGCATTGAATTAAAGCAGAGTGCCTGTTTTATCAAGGATTGCCTTCCCAGGTCTGCCCTTCATTTTATTTTGATTTACTGAGGAGACAGAGGTAAGTCACAGAACATCAAGCCAAACTAGACAAAATGACTCATGACGAGTGAAGGGCTTCCAGACTGTCAGTTTCCTCTGGACCCTGAACCAATCCGTCTATTAGAGATTATGTAGAAATAAGATAATTACAGAAAATGATAATCATTTCCACCTGATTGTCCTCTGGATTAGGCACTGGAACATCTGAGCAGAATTTCAGTACATCAGGCCCACCAAACTGCAGGACTCTGACAGCTTGCATCAACATTCTTCCAGGTCCTAAGGGGCTGCAAAGACAGGAAAAATAAAACCATACTGTAAGACTGCAATGATGCACCGATCTTCCTCCCTCCCCCCTCCCCTCCCCGAGGGACAGAAGCAGACAAGAGTACCCTGCAGATAGCATTTCAATCTGAACCCAAGCAGTGACCTCCCGGTGTGCTGCGGAGGGGTCATCTCTCGAGTTACACTGTGCTGGAGGCTGCGGAGAGCAAAATCAGTGCAGTCTCCAGCACATGATCATGGAAGGTGGGGGAAGCCGGAAGGCCTCGGAGAGAAATAAATATAAACATATGGATGGAGGCACTGGGGCTCCGCTTATTAGGACTGTTTGCATGTCAGATACCTTCAGCAGTCAAAAATCTGGAAGTATTACCATATGTCAAAAGCCTGAAGATGATGACAGACTCCCAATTTGTAAAGGAAAAAAACAGTTCTGCCCTCCTTTCTGGAGGTTTCTGCATATTTTGAGAAAGAAGGAGGCCAGCAATTCCACCATAAAGCAAACTCCCAGGAAAGTAACACAGATACAAAGAAAGAGAACTGAATTATTGGGGGAGGAAGGCCGATTCAGACTATTTGCACAGCCAAAGAGCAGTTGCGCATCAAGGAATTTATTCATTAGATTGACAAATCTGGAAGCATCTGGTAAATAATGGACTTAATACTAAAGCAAAGTAATCAGAATCAGGCTTCTGACTGTGTTAATGAGTTCTTATGCAATATCACAAATATAACACTAATGTTTATTAATCCTGCAATCTGATTGGTCAATAAGGTTCAAAACCATGACAGTAACACCACAGGCCAAAATGCAGGAGCATTTTGCAGAAGCTTCATAATCAGTTGCAGTAGCTAACAGAAAAATAATAATGCTCAGATGTGGGTATACAGCACCCCCTGGAGGAAAAATACCTTTAAATAAAAACACTGCTAGTTGATTCAGTTCTAATTTCTCTACTCCTGGCTGTATAGCACATGGTGCTGTACAGAGAGACAAACAACTGTCCCTGCTTCATAGAGCTCACAGTAGAGAACAGACAGACAGGACACAACAAAAAACAAAGAAGAGACAAGAAGGCCAATTTTACAGAGCACGCTGAGATCAGAATTCAAACATCAAGGCTGAGACATGCTGAATTCCGGCACTATTTCATAAAAGGTTCTGCTTAACGTTGAGTCTTTTGCAAAGGTGTGCATGTGGATTTGCCACGACCTACAGAGGGAGCAGCAGTGGTAAAAATCTAAATTAAAGTAAGAAGATGGGACAGTAGAAACCACACTGTTTAGGGTCTTTGCAGTTTATAAATCATCGTAATGCCCACCTCCACCACTGGAGGTGATAGTTCACACCCCCCCCCCCCCTTTTTAAGGGATAATTAAAAAAAAAAAAAAAAAAAAGTGTCATCAAGGACTGAATCAGTAATCGAAAAAGATCTTATAAAATTTGGAAATGAGACCTAATCCTGGGGCTTTTCCAAGTTTCAAATACTTAATAGCTGTAACAACCTCCTCTTCACTAATCGCAGATTCTAGTAAATCAAATTGGGCAAAAAGGACTTCAGGGAGAATTACCTCTGTCAGATAAGCATTTAACTCCTCTTCTGATTTTCTCATCTGATAAGCAAAGCCCTTGATAACGAGTCGTGTCATCGTTATACACAAACCCTGGCCTATCTTGCATACCAACAATCTGGTTTCTAGTAGCTGTCTGCTTAAGTTGATGGGCCGACAATTTGCTAGTTCTGTCCGCCTCCTTGAAATAAAGTTGCCTGGTCTTCAGTAGCTCAAAATAAATTCTGTCAGCCCAGAGAGCCTTTAACTAATTGTGGAGGACAAACAATTCTGTCCATTTGAAGCAAGTGAATATGCTTGTAAACCTACAACAGCTTCTATGAAAGCATGAACTCAATGGGATAACCCGTACCACAGAACGCAGCTATCAGTTCATGCACTCTTGAACGCCAAAACGTCATCTTTATATCAAAGGGTTAAACAAACTCATTCAGCAGATGTAGTCACCCTTAGACTGTAGGCCTGTCGATTGTCTGCAAAGCCATCCACCACCATTTGCATTCTCTACCATTTTGGGTTATCTTTGAGGAGTGCTACTTTGATTTAGGCAGGTCTAAGCCTCCCAATCCTAGCTCCTCAAAGCCATTACTGGAATCCTATCTTGGTATGGATTCTATAAGCTTTGCCCTTCACTGATAACATCAGCAGAGAGGAATGAAGCCAACAGTAGCGTATTTTTCCCCTCTTAAGGTTTTATGGTGACATCACGAAATTCATGATGCCTGTAGAATCCTGGTGGGATTAGATCTTGAAAACATAAGCATTTAAAAAACAAAAACAATCTACTCATGACTCCCACCCCCATAACTACCCTTCAATCCCTCTGCCACCCATATCACCCTCCTGGAAATAAGTCTTTAAAAAACTTTCCTAAAACATATTAAAAACTAATCAATCACCCGCAGTTCCTCCAATAGCTCATTAGTTCATTCCATTTCTCTGCTGCCGCCACTCTAAATGTATGTGTCCCACAACCAACTTTCTGTATCTTCTCTAGACCAGAAATAATCAATTAATTCCCTTTTGAAGGCCGAGGTGGGCCTAACAGCACAACCTAACCTTCAGATATTCTGGACACGAATCATACAATATCTTAAAAGTAATAACCAGCAACTCAAAAATACCTTGCTCCCGAACAGGGAGCCAATGTAGTTGCCTCAATAAAGGTCATGCACTGTCCTGTCTGCTTCCTCCTAGTAGGAGGTGGGCCACGGTATTTTGCATCACCCAAAGCCTATGCATGCATCTCTTTTGAAAACATATATAAAACATTGTAATAATCTAAAACACCATGTACTGAGGAATGAACTACCAACCTCAAGACATCACAGTCCAAAAAAGGGACGCAGCTGGCGAATCAAGCGCAATTTCCAGACACATCAATAATATGCTTAATACCTACACCTTCCCTTTCCAGGATAACGCCCAGAGATTTCAGCTTATCCCTCCAGGGAATAATATATCCCACAATACTTGGGAGAGACCTTAACTCCATCTGTTCTAAGGTTCCAAACAGCAAATATACAGTCTTATCTACATTCAGCACCAACCCATTTATCAACCAGCCCTGCACCATCCTCGGGCAACTATTCAAACAAATATTCAATCACCACCTCCACATTCCTCAGTACTGGGACCACCACCCGCATATTAACTGCATGTGCAAAAAACTAAACCCAAAAGGATCTTACTAACCCAGAAGCTGTAGATAAGACGTTGAATAACAGGGACAATGGTGAGCCTTGTGGCACCCTGACTCCCATCCATATACCTGGGACTTCCCATGCACACCTTGAACCCTAAACCGATCGCTGATAAAAGATCGCATCCAAGCCAGTACCAGCCCCTAATTCCCAAACCCTTACAACATTCTCTCTTTCTACAAGATTAAACACCGCAGACAAGCCTAGTGAGATCAACACCACCGAGATATCCTTGTCCAAAAAGATACACACACTTGAGCTAACAAGGCCGCCAAAAGATTTTCCGTATCACCGCCGATGCAAAAAACCCTCTAGACCCACATCCAGGAAGGAAAAATCCTCCATATAAGATCCTTCTTCGGCCAACACCTCCTTTTCAACAAGCTTTGCGAACATGGGAAGATTTGGGATGAGCCTATAATGCTGACAATCCCTTCTATTTCCCCCCTACCTTCTTCAATATTGGAGTTACCACAGTCTCTTTTAACCACTCCAGAACCTGTCCTTGCCCTAAAGGGGCATTAATGAAATCCAGCATAGGCTGGGAACCCCTTTAAACGTTTCAGTGGGAGCAAGGTCCAGTTCGGAAAAGGTTGCCCACACTCCCATAAGGAGATGCTGAAGCTGCTCACTTGTAATAGGTACAAATTCCTCTAACTGCTTGACAACCAATTCCTGGGTCCATTGACCTAAGCCCTGCTTTAACTGCTGCACTTTCTCCAAAAAATACTTTGCCATCGCATCTACATCCAACATATCCTCCACCCCCAACCCTAACTAAAGCGTTTCCCCCACTAGAGAATTCACTACACAAAATATTTTTCACCCAATTCCCAGCCTGCGCTATATTGCGTATGAGACTTCTTCAAATTCCAAACAGACATTCTACATATATTCGTTAGCTGCCCGTCGCCACATCTTCCTATCCTCTTCTAACCGCTGAACGCAGGATTTCCTAACACAAGTGTAAAATAAAATATCTGTACCCCAATGCAGCAAGCAAATAGAATGCAAATAGACTGAGCAAAAAATAAAAATATATGCTAAAATGGAAGAGTTCACCTGACGTATGCACACATAGGTCTGTGCTAGCGGCAGCTATGTGTACACAAAAAAAATTTGCAGTGGCACTTGGAGTTGCATGCGCATACATTAACACGTGCTGGAATATAGTTTGCATATATAGTTTTTGCAATACTATTATTTATGTGGCAAACAGTATTCCAGCATATACAATTCCAAGTGCCAATACACCCAGGCTAGACAAATCCCAGGCTCCAGCTCCTTAGGAACTCCGCTCTTCTGGCAGATACCTTCTATCTGAGCCCTTCTCTTCTACTGCCAACTCCAGACTTTGATCCTTTCACCTTGCTGCTCCTTACGCCTGGAACAAACTGCCCGTGCATCAGGCTTCATCTCTGGCCCTTTTCAAATCCAGGCTGAAAACTCGCCTTGAGGCTGCTTTTGGATCCTGATCCGCTTAGTCTACTATGTGTTTCCTTACCATACCCCTAGATGTATCCTTGTCCTCAACTGCTGTGTTGTCCGTCTTGTAGTGCTATAAAATGTTAAGTAGTAGTAGTAGTATAAATTGCATCCTGATGCACAGGATGTGATTGTCCCCCTTCCTCCTCCAGCCATCAACCGATGTCTCACTGTTGTTCCGGCACTGCTCACTCTTCCACCGCAATCGGATCTGCAAATACCTTTATGCACACTTTATTGCACCGGCCCCAGAGAACATGGCTTCAGTTACTATCAGTATTGCTGCAAAGCCATTTCAGCTCGTGCCTGGTGACTGCAAGATCTAGGTCGGTATATGAGCCAGGTCTAGGTCAGTAAATGAGCCAGGTCTAGGTCAGTAAATGAGCCAGGTCTAGGTCAGTAAATGAGCCAGGTCTAGGTCGGTATATGAGTTTACCATAGGGTGTCGCCATCCAAGCCACCTCTGCCCTGCTGATTGCTCAGTCATGCACGTCTTTCCATCACTTCTAGCACTCATGCCGTTACACAAGGAGCAGTAACTTGACCACAGGACCAATGTTCCCTCTAATTTTCTGTAGGCTGTGTGCGCATAAAATATCAGCTGTGCAGCTTTTGAAGGAAGGTTACATTTTTGTGTGCCACATAACGACACTCGGAGTTATATACTTTTAAAATTTGACTACACGTCAGAATACAGTATGTACACCACATTGATTGCACTAGAAAATATTGTAGAACTTGTGACAACCATAAATAGACAACAACTTTTAAATTTTAAGACGTCTGTGTTGTTTTCTATCAGAATCAGAACCAAAATTTTTGTGCGCTCTGTTGTAAAGTTTGTGCGCTAGCTCGGTGAGGTGTGTGCGCGCGCACAGCTTAGAGGGAACAGTGCACAGGACCATGGGTGCGAAATACAGAGATCTAAAATCTGTCTCAAAGCTGATGCCAAATATAAAAAAAGGGATCCGAATCCTGTTTCGTTTTTCGCCCCTCCAACCATCCCAAGATTCTCTATTCTCTCCAGGGCTGGCGCAAGGATAGGAGGCGCCCTAGGTGAACCTCTTTCTTGGTGTCCCCCATAGCCACCGCTGATGTCCCTCTCCAGGACTGGCTTTGTCAATGACTTTAAACAGCACCGCAGCGCTTCCCAAAATCTCTGGGCAGTGCGTGCTGCAGACTTCCTTTTACTTCAGAGATCCAGCCCTGATCCTCTCCCCGCCTATCTTAAAGCTAAATCACAAGAATCCCTTTCCTCCATTCCTTAACATTCCAGGCACGTTAACTACTTCTGTTAAGTACTTATAATTAGGGTTTCTATTCCTAGATGTTTCTAAATTGTTAAATGAGGTGTTTATGTTGCAGCTAATATTTTTTTTGTTTTGTTTTGTTTTTAAAAAGGCACAAACACAAAATTACAGTGCTTATCAGTTTTTTCTCTCCACAAGTACTATTGCCTGTACCTTTTCCAGTGCAATGAAACAAGCATGGACGTCAGTTGCACAGAAAAAGGCACAAAAAGTGAGTGAACAATAAAAGCGAGGGAAGGATGAAAGAGTACTAGGGAAATCATGTTTTGTGTTTATCCAATACACACCTATTTTAAGTCCCCCCCCCCCACCATCAGGGGTGTTTTATCAGTTAAAACCTAAAATAAGCAAGTATAATACAAATTTGCATCTGCTATGCAAATCTTTACCAATGTACCACATATCTGCCAAAGAATTAACTATTGTCACAGAATACACCCTTGAGCAACCACAAGGAACTGGGGGCTGTGATTAACCACTAAGCAGCTAACACATTATTTAGATAATTTTGACTGTGTGTCTTTCTAAAACCAAATTGCGATCCTCCTATAGTACAGAAATGTTGGGGATTTTGATTTCATATGTAAATACCTTGTTAGCAAATGGATATTTAGCAGTTTTATTGCATTTTGATCTTAGTGCAGCTTCTTATTTAGCTTATCACGAAATCTTGATGACTTTTAGATTATTTGGGAGATTCTGGAACGGTATATAATTGGTTTTATGTTTTTTTAAAAGGAGGTACCGAGTACAGATAGGTGTGGAGAGTTCGTGGGGTCCCCTCAAGGATCTCCACTTTCAATGTTCTTATGATTACACTAGGATGGTTCTTGATCAAACTGATTTTAAATTTTTACATGTATGCTGATATTTATATAGTGTTGGCTTTTTCACCATCAACCAGTGATTTTTATTCAGTGATCATCAAGGTTGTATTGCAGTTACAAAGATGGGCAAACATTCTGCATTTACAATTAAATGCTTAAAAAAAGTATTGTGTTTTAATAATTCTACACCCCTTCTGGGTCTATTAACACAAACATTGGATCAGTTAGGACTCTGCTCTGATTCAATCCTTAGACTATCATCAATCAGGATACCAAGAACTCAACCTTTTGAGGGTCACATCAAATCAAAGGTATCAAAAAAATATATATAATTTTTTTAACTGCATCAATTGCATAGGATTAAGGCATATTTTTCTGTTGACCCTTTACGCCTTCCTGTGCAAAGTTCTATTTTGGGTTTCTTAGACTATAGTAATATATTGTTCACAATGCCAAATTATGCACTTGCAACTTTGTCAAAAAATACTGCAGCTCGTCTTATTTTTGGTGTGTGCAGGGGCGGCCAAGAGAGCAAATAGAATGCTAGGTATCATAAGGAAAGGAATGGAAAATAGAACAAAGGATATTATAATGCCTCTATATTGTTCCATGGTGAGACCGCACCTTGAATATTGTTTGCAATTCTGGTCGCCGTATCTTAAAAAGGATAGCACGTTATTAGAAAAGGTTCAGAGAAGAGCCACCAAAATGGTAAAGGGGATGGAAGGATACCCCATGAAGGAAGGCTAAAATGATTAGAGCTCTTTAACCTGGAAAAGAGACGCCTGAGGGGAGATATGATAGAAGCCTATAAATTAATGAACGAAGTGGAACGGGTAAACGTAGATCGATTGTTTACGTTATCAGAATATAGAAAGACTAGGGGACATGCAATGAAGCTACAGGGTAAACTATTTAAGACTAATAAAAGAAAATATTTTTTCACTCAACGTGAAATCAAATTCTGGAATTTGTTACCGGAGGATGTAGTAAAGGCTGTTAGTGTAGCTGGGTTTAAAAAGGTTTGGACAAGTTCCTGGAGGAAAGGTCCATAAACCATTATTAAGAAGGGACCCAGGATATCAATGCTTGACCCAGTACAAGCATTGTGGAACCTGTCTCTTTTGGGGAAACTGCTAGGTACGTATGACCTAGATTGGCCACTGTTGGAAACAAGATACTGGGCTTGATGGACCTTGGTCTGACCCAGTATGGCATATCTTATGTGTCTTGGTATACAGTACCGACTCCCTTATTTTATCATTTGCATTGGCTTAAGATTTCTAATAGGGTTTGTTTTAAAGTTTTATACTTTTCTTTATAAAATTTTAATGATTTTGTCCCCATACAGTTTTCATCTCTATTGCTTCCTTTCTTAGCACACAAGTCAAAATGTTTGCAGTCCTTTTGCACTCTGTTGTAGCCTCCTTGTAAAGATATCCGATTTAAATCATGATTTATACCTACTATTCCCTATACAGCAGCAAAGGCTTCATCAGAGTTACCAATGAGGCCAAAGAATTCCTTGTCTTTTTTTCATTTTCGAAAACATTTGAAGGCACGGTTGTTTAATTCTTAATTAATTTGTTTTAAATGTTTCTTCTTCTTCTTATGTAAAATTTCTTGTTGTAAACCGCACTGGACCACTTTCTATGGGATTGTAGCAGTATACAAGTACATGTTAGTGTCAGCATACATTTCATGCAGCTATGGACTCTGTTTAATTCAGTCTAAACTCTGACCCCTGGGTGACGTCAGTCTCTAGGACCTGGCTGCAGCCCCTCCTTGCTAAATCAAGATGGGTAGACCTTAAAGGGAGTGGCCAAAGACAATAGCAGACCTCAAGGGGAACTGCTGGAGAGGCACTATAAAGGACAGACACACTTCCTGTCTCTCTCTCTCTCCCTCCTTCATCGGACAGGTTTGGACACTACCATGAGGCTCTGATACTCAACTCCCTTCACCCCTCCCCCTCTCTCTCTCTCTACCCACATGTTCTGGCCTACCATGCGGCTCTGACCCACAGGTTCTGGCCTCTATCTCTCTCACACTTCACACATGCACACACACAGATTCAGTGATGCACACTGAAACAGCTCTGTAACAATCACTATATACCTCTGTTCAATACCTATGTATTAAGCCTATTTTTACATAAAAACCTTTCTCCAAGCCACACCTGTTTGCTTGTCTTATTATGAACCCTCCTGCGTCTGTGGAGTGAAATGAACCCAGGACCCACAGAAGAGTAAATGGGCCTCATCTCACATTTTAATTAAATTAGATTTCCCAAAAGCCCAACTTCTTGTTGTGTCACTAAGGCAGATTTTGAGAACTCCTGTTGGGCCAAAGCAGGTTCTGTTCATGGAAAGCCCACAGTGCTTTTAAAAGCATCTGTGTTGTGCTTGAGTTCTCATCATGTCCTCAAAATCATAATAACAGTGAAGGACTTGTGGGTACGGCTCCTCTGCTGCTACAGCATACATGGCTGTTCAAAGCAGCAAAAGAGCTCTTTTAAGGTATGGCCATTCACACATTCTACTGCCGAGGAATGGTAGCAGGGCCAGCACGACTCAGACAAACTAGAGAGCCAATGTTCCCAGGGCACCCACTGCCACCCCTCTCCCGCAACGCAGCGGGTACCCATTCTCCCCGGCACTGCTTTGCTTCTATGATCTGCCACTTCCGCTCCCTCTGACGCATTGGCTAGATTGAAGTTTACAGTACTGTCGCTCACACAGAGGGCACCCAGCAAAAGTCTGGAATCACTTGTAAATTTGACGTTTTTTTCAACTTCGTGACCTTATATCTTAATTTATTTTTCTTCCCAGTGGCTTTTTCTGTGTATCTCATGATAAGTGATAGATTTGGCTATTAGGGCCAACTTTTAGTATTGGTTTGGCCCTTATTTTCTGTGTTTGTTCCCCATAGTTGACCTGTTGATAGATTTTCTGTGAAAATCACGTAATGTACATCGTTGACCAACGATATATTATTGTAAGTATGCTTTAAAATATTAGGGACGCATGCCAGGTTTCCTTCAAATTAATGTATGTGGCCTTGAAAAAGGCCGTTTTTGTGTGTCAGTGATGGCTCAGTATTTGATGGGCCACCTTTTGTTCTTGATCACCTGACTGCATCTTGTCGGCATTGAATGAACCAGTCTGACAAGGTGATCGTTTGTGACAACATGGTTCCAAGCTGCAATGAGTGACTCAATCAGCTCATGCTTTGATGTCGGATGCCTCTTTGGATATTTTCAAGGCCACCTTGTGCCACAGGTTCTCGAATGGATTCAGATCTGGAGACTGGGCAGGCCAGTCCATTGACTTGAATGTTGTTCCGCTGCTTCAAGCTGATCACCTGTCTGGAGCGATAGCAGGGTGCATTGTCATCTTGGAACAGGAACTGGCCAGGAAACAGCTGGTGTGCTGATGGCCCCATGCACTTTTGCAGTATGGTGATGTACTTGGCCCTGTTGACCATTCCATCAACGATGTGAAGACATCCAATGCCACTGGCAGCCATGCAGCCCCAAACCATTACCTTCAAAGGATGCTTCACAGTGAGGTTGAGACACTCAGGCTTGAATTCCTCTCCAGGAAATCTCCTCACATAGGTGTGGGCCTGGTTACCAAACAGGCAGAAGGTGCTTTCATCGCTGAATAGCACCTTTTTCCACATTTCAGTCAACCAGGTTGAGTGCTTTCTCGCCCACATGATCCGGTTGCGCCTTTGTATGTCAGTAATCAGTGGCTTATTCCGTGCTTTGCAGCCCCAGAGACCAAACTGCAGGCACCGGCGACGAACTGTTGATGAGCTGACACTGACCTCACTCTTGTCTGACCACTCTCGAAGTAGATGAGGAGAGGTCAACTTGCGATTATAGTCAGTGAAATGCGTCATAGTGTGCGGTCCTGGCGTGATGTTGATGCACGTGGACGACCTGAACGAGGCTTGTTCACCACTGAACCCATTTGTTTCTTCTTCTGTACAATCTTAACAGCGCTCTGACTGCAGCCAACTTTCCTGGCTATCTGATGACTTGAAAATACTTCCTCGCTGATAAAGGACACACGAACACGCTCCTCCAACGTCTGGGTCCGAGTCATCTTCATGGTCGATCCAGAAAGCACATAAAATTCAAAAATTCCGCGCGTTTATATAGCTGCACTGTTGGCTAGATATCTGCATTGTGATTGATTAGTGAAACCAGCTTCCTGATTGGTCAGAAATAACATATGCATATTGGATAATCTCGATCCAGTTTTGAAGCAAGATCCACAAAAATCGCAGTAGCTCCCAGTGTCTGTAAAGTATTTAAACTGGAAGCAAGGAATGCAAAAAAGTCAACTCTAATAGCCAAATGTATCCCTTTTAACGTGGTAGAAAGATGAATATGCTGGGCTAACGCAAAATTTAAAAAAAAAAAAAAGTTAGAAAGTACGAAAAACGCAAAACTCACAAGTGATTCCAGACTTTTGCACACCACTGTGTATATATGTAGTCATTTGTCATCTGCGCTCTGAGATCAGATGGGGTGCAGCTGCTGTCAATTCTTTCAACATGGGAAGGTCTACTTTAGAAATCTAACCCCTGATCATCTTCCGCAACACTGCTCTGTTGCTCCTGGGGTAAATCTGCATAGAAAGTTTGAACATTTAGAATAGTGTTTTAAGAATTCTGCATTCTTTATTTGTAATTTTTTGGTGTAGCATTCCCCCATCACAAAGGCATATCTCTATTCTGCCCCAAGCCTGATACTGCCTCAGTTTTCTCCCTGATCAGTTTCAAACCCACTCCCCAGCTTAGCATCCCCTCGCCTCCCTCACCCCCAAGTTCAGCCCCAGTGTTTTTTGCTTTCCACCCCCCCCCCCCCCCGCTCAAAAGAGTCTGTTGGAAGTGCCTCACTTTCCTCAGAGTATCTGACTATGACTCTGCGCAGCAGTTTTTGCTGCTGCGCCTTAACTCTGGAATGGGCTGCAGGAAGGAGGTAAAAGCAGAACTCAGTTATCCGTGTTTCAGAAAGTTGGCTAAGGCAGGGTTCTTTCAGGAAGCTGTTGGGGGAGGGGGAGAGCAATGACGAGAAATAGAGAATAAGATGTGGATTTAGAACCAAAGGGGGTTTGTTTTTGTGCATGACGTTGTACATAACCATATGGATTTTATTATACTGTAAGCCGCTTTAGGGTTTTAAGATTAAATTAGACTTACCTGCTAATTGTAGTTCCTGGAGGAACTCCAGTCTAGTCCCAGAATCTCTGGGTTGTCATCCTCTTCCAGCAGCTTGGAGACTGAGAAGTGTCATTCTTGTGACATCACTGGTATATAAGTCCAGGAGCTGCCTCCTCACACCAGTTATCTATTGAGAAAGCAGACTCACCGGAGCCACCAATAAGTAGCAACTATAGTATAACCAACACCTAACTCATCAACTACTCCCAGCAGAACACGAACTTAAACTATGTACCTAATTCCCTGCAATGCGTTCTGCGTGCTGAGGTCCACCCTCCCTTCCCTGTGAAGGGTGTAGACCCCCCTGAAACCATACCCCCAACTACACCTAGCTGGGAAACCACTTTGCAGACCACTCACCTGTGGCTCTTACCTGTTACCTTGATATAGCTTCAGGCCGTAGTTCACCGACTCATTTGGGCGGGACCCGGGACTAGAATGGAGTTCCTCCAGGAACTACAATTAGCAGGTAAGTCTAATTTAATCTCCCTCCAGTCTAGTCCCGGAATATCTGGGGATGTAACAGAGCAATAAATATATTCAACGGGAGAGTTCAGACATCCCGGCCTGAAGTACCGCTGAACCAAACCAGGCATCCCTCTGCGCCTGAACGTCCAGACGATAATGCTTCACAAACGAGTGCAAGGACGACCAGGTCGCCGCTTTACAGATTTCCACCGCTGGTACCAGACTGCACTCCACCCAAGAGGCAGCCTGCGCCCTCGTGGAATGAGCTCTGAGCCCCTGTGGCACCACTCGACCCTTCAACAAATAAGCTGACGCTATGGCCTCTTTCAACCACCGGGCAATAGACGCTTTTGACGCCGCTTCGCCCTTCCTAGCCCCTTGAAACAAGACAAAACAACCTGTCTGATTTACGGAAGCTAGCTGTCCTGCGGAGATACCGCTTCAAGGCCCGCCGAATATCCAACAGATGCAACTGATCCGTCGCCTGCCCCTCATCCTGTGCCATAAAAACGGGCAACGACACCGACTGGTTCACATGAAAAACCGAAACCACCTTCGGCAAAAACGAGGGAACTGGCCTCAAAACCACCTTAGAAGCAAAGAAAGTGAGAAAAGGCTCCCGACAGGATAGTGCTTGCAACTCCGAAATCCGCCTTGCCGAAGCAATCGCCACCAGAAACACCACTTTCAAAGTGGGATCCTTCAGGGTCGCCTTCGCCAACGGCTCGAAAGGCGCTTTACCTAACGCCGCCAACACCAACAGGAGGTCCCAAGATGGGACTACGTGCCTACGAGGCGGCCTCAACAGAGCCACTGCTCGCAAAAAACGCTTAACATCCGCATGTCTACTCCTGCTACGTGCGCCGCTGACAACACCACCAGATTGTGTTCGACCCACTCATAACAACCCATCGGCCTCGGTCTCCAGTGCTACGCTGCTGGTGTCCACAAGCCGGTTGATGTAGGCCACCGTGGTCGCATTGTCGGAAAACACCCGAATGGCCTTTCCTTGGAGCAACGTTCGAAACTCTTGCAGCGCTAGAGCCACCGCTCTTAATTCCAGCCTGTTTATTGACCAGTTCTTCTCCAGTTCGGACCATTGACCCTGTGCCAGCTGACCCTGAAAACGAGCTCCCCAGCCCATAAGACTGGTGTCCGTCGTTAGAGCCTCCCACGCAGGAGATTCCAGCGGCATCCCTTTCTCCAGACACCCCGGACGCAACCACCACTTCAGCGCCACGCACGTGAGCGGTGGACAAGGGAGCTGCTGCGAGAGCTGATCCTTTTGGTGCGACCCCCTCCTCAACAGCACCCTCTGTAGCAGTCGCATGTGAGCCCTCGCCCACAGTACCAACTCGAGCGTCGCCGCCATGCTCCCTAGCAACTGCAGGTACTCCCAGGCTGTGGGACTCTGTTTGCTGAGAAATTGCCTGACAAGTGCCCTGAGCCCCAGCACTCGCTGCTGTGGCAGAAAAATCCGTCCCACTCTCGTATCGAAACACGCTCCCAGGTACTCCAACCTCTGAGATGGATCCAACTTGCTCTTCGCCATGTTGACCACCCATCCGAGACTCTCCAAAAAGGCCACCACCCTGGCCATCACCGCTACACTTTCCTCCCTGGACTTTGCCCTTATTAACCAATCGTCCAGATAAGGATGTACTAACACTCCTTTCCTTCACAAAGCCGCCGCCACTACCACCATCACCTTTGTGAAGGTACGCGGTGCCGTAGCCAGTCCAAAGGGAAGCACCTGCAACTGGAAATGTCCCATCGGGACTGCAAACCTGAGAAATCTCTGATGCTCTGGCCGAATCGGAATGTGTAAATACACCTCTGATAGGTCCAGCGACGTTAGAAACTCTCCCTTCCTGACCACCACGATTACCACGAGTATAATGGTTGGTTGTCTGACTTCTCTAATAAAAAAAAAAGTTATAACATAAAAAAGTGAGCTTGAAACTATTACTGGAAACAAGTAGGGTTTGGGATAGTACTCATTACAGGAAAAAATGTCAGTATGTTTGCCACTCTCCAATCTTCAGGTACTATAAACAATATTAATGATTACTAATGGTAGGTATGCAATTTAATTTGGGGGTTCTTTCGGCACCCTGGCCCATGTGTTTGTTGGTTTTTCAGTTTGTCCTATCTAGGTTCACCAAGATTTGTTTCAAGTTCTCCATTTCATCACCTTTAAATAACATTTCTAGGATGGGTATCTCCTCTACATCTTCTTCAGTAAGGGCTGAAGCAATTAAATCATTTAGTCACTCCACAATGGTCCTGTCCTCTCTTCGTGCCCCTTTTACCCCTCTCTAATGGCCCAACTGACTCCCTCACAAGCTGTTTGCTTCAAAATGTACCTTAAAAAAGTTATTATGCAATTTTGCTTCCACAGCAAGCTTCTTTTCAAATTCCATTTGTCTGCCTTATTGACGTTTTGCATCTAACACGCCAGTGCTTATGCATTTTCTTCATTTGGATTTTTTTTTCCATTTTTTGAAATATGTTATTTTGGCTATCACAGCCTCTCTCTTCTCATCTGTAAACCATGTGACATCGCTAAAGGGTTAGAAGGAAAAGTTTGCTTCTGAGGATGACACAAAGATTTGACAGCATAAGAAATGAACTACAAACGTTTGAAGCGTGGTCTAATGCTTGGCAATTTAGATTTAATATGAAGAAGGAAGTGCAAATGTGTGCAGCTGGGTGCAGAAAGACAAGAGCAATATACAATATGGGGGGAGGGGGGGTCAGGAGGGTGATGTACACGAACCAGGAAAAGACCTCAGGGTGACAGTGTCTGAAGATGTCAAGGTTGCAAAACAACATGAAAAGGCAGCAGCCAAATAAAGGACACAGAGAGAGGGGCATAACCAGCCAAAAGGAGGTGGTGATAATGCCCTTGTATAGGTCCTTGGTGAGGCATCAGCCGGAATACTATGTTCAGTTTTGTAGAGTATATCTTGCTAAGGATATAAAAAGTCATACCACAGCGTATATAAAGATGAAAATACTACAAAAACAAAACAAAAAAAACCACACACCTTTCTGTCCGCTGCTGGAGCGCAACAACTTAAGAACAGTTTTCTAGAGCATCATCGCAGCCCCACTTAGACTACCAAAACATGTGATATATAATTTATTTATTTATATTCTCTTATATACCGCGCTATTCTGCATCAGTGCGGTTTACATTGAACAAACTGAAATTACATTGAACAGGGTATTCTAACTTGGAGATAACTATTTTACAGGGAACATGGGCTATGGAGGGTTAAGTGGCTTGCCCAAGACCACAAGGAGCACCTGTGGGACTAGAAACCCCAGTCCTTCCGGCCCAAGGTTGCTGTCCTCTAGTGGGATTTGAACCCCCGACCTTCCGGCCTGAAGTACCTTGCCCCAACCACTAGGCTACTCCTCCACTCCATAATACGTGTTAAATAAATAAATACCTTTCTGGTGGGCTTGGGCTCCTTCCCAAATTCCCTGAGCCCCAGCAAATCTAATGTCTGCTTTAGCTTTCTACCATCATCTACCAGCTTGAAGGCGGCTGTAAGCAAGGAAGAGGGTGCAATTTGACTGCTATGGATAGGGGAGTGGAAAGAGATGGGGCAGAGAAAGTGGTCAAAGAATGTTGAGCACACAGGAAAAAAAAAAAAAGGATGAAGACATGGGTTCTCTATCAGCAAGGCTTAACTGGTTAGGTGAGTCTGGCACCTCCCCCAAAATGGGTTCTCTATCAGCAGTGAAACACTGGATTGGCAAAAAAGACACTCGTATTTCAAACCACAAACACAACTTTGTTCCCTCCTCTACCTGTATCTTTTATTGGATTAGAAGTCGCAACCTGTTTGTGAGTCACCACAAACTCTTCAAGATTTTTTTTTTTTAATCGAACTGCAACTAGGTAAAATATAGCACTACTTTTTTTTACCATTTGGTTCCAGATCTTGGATGGATATAGAAGTCTACTTAGATAAAACACAATTCCATTATCATAGGCTAAAATAAAAATTCCTTTACTGTTAATAACATGCAGTCTTCCTATAAGCGTAGTAATGCATTCTGCTCGTTGCTGCATTTTAACAGAGACAAACAGTCTGGTCCGCCCAATAGACCTTACTGTCGCCGTACACCAGCCTTACCTACCTAGGAATCACCTGATAGCTTATCAACTCCGGATTCTGCCCTCCACAACTCTCCTCTCCACTTCGCGTTTTCAAACTAATATTCGGCCACCCACGGTAAAAACCGATAGTTAGTCTTGTGACAAAAGAGATATTATTCTTGCTTGACTAACATACGTGTATGTATAAAGCAGACGTCCCCACTCGTTACAACACGTTTGCCTTGGCTGGAATCCTGGCATAAGTGCGAATTCCAAAAGGCGCTCAGCGTACGTCGTGACGTCATGGCTCTCTCGGCGTGCGGGGAGATACGTCCCGGCAGGAGACGTCATAGCCCCTGGCCTGACGGCGATTTGGGGCTCGGCGGTTGGCGCTTCCTCCGTGTTGTGTTTTATGGAGGCTTTTGCGGTTTTCGGGAAGCGGAAAGCTCAGAGCTTGAGTAAAGCGGACCTTAGCAGGAAGGGGAGCGTGGACGCGGATATCGAGAGCCTGGTGCGGTTCGTCAACGAGCTGGAGCCTTTCTTCACGACCAGCTCGTGCTCGGGCCGGGTGACGCTCATCGACGGGGTGAGTCACGTGGCCGTGAAGTCCCAGCTGGGGTTCTTGAGCTCGCGGAGAAGCGTAGTCAGGGAAATGAATCAACTGCAAATATAAGGTTCGGGTAATAGTGATTAAACAAATGCATTGCTTTATATGTTCTGTTTACCTTGATTTCTGAGAGAATAGAAACGCCGACCCATTTTACCTATTCTGCAAGTCTTTCCCCCAGTAAAACTCTGAAAAGCTGCCGTTTGCTGATTCGGATATGATGTCTGCTGACTTGGAAACGACGCAGACGAGCAGATTTATGGAGGGCAATAATCCTCATTTTGTCAGTGACTCTTGGATCTCTAGAAACTCAAATGTTTCAATAAATCTGTTAGCCGTGTACGAGGTGCTACCAGTTGGAGCCACAGTTTTGCAAAATATTGATTATATGTGTGGAGTCACGCACATAGGAAGGTGTCTGAGAAACAAACGGTCTGAGGAATATGTCTAGAAATTTAGAGAGAGGTTCCAACACCGAACCTATAGCAGAAACTATTGGTCGGCCTGGTGGGCTTTGTAATGACTTGTGTATTTTTGGCACAATGTAGATGGTCGGAATAATAGGATGAGATACGAGATCTCGTTTGTGGTAAGATAGCCTGCTTCTTTTCCTATAAATAAGAGGGTGTCTATTCTTTGTTGTAGAGCCGGTGTAGGATCATCAAAGACCTTTTGATAAAATCGTTGGTCATTTAATTGTCGTAGCATCTCTTTAATGTAATCATCCCTATTTTGAACAACTATAGCTCCTCGTCCGCTAGTTTAATTACAATGTTATTGTTGGATTGTAGATTCTTAAGAGCTAATTTTTGTGGGCCGTTAAGATTGAAATATCCTTGATGTTTGTTGTGATGATAAAGGTCTTCTACTCTTGAAAGAACTACCTTTTCAAAGGTTGTAATCATAATGTTAGTGTTGGGTGGTAACCACCTAGAAGGATTTTTAATTACTGACGGATCTGTAGTGTCTTCAGTTGTCTTACTAAAGTGGTCTATTATTCTTAGTTTCCGGAAAAATTTGTATAATTCCACCTGGGTTGTAAATTTATCATGTTGCCTGGTGGGCACGAATGACAGTCCTTTTTCTAGAACTTGGGTTTCTGTATCAGACAATGCATAGCTAGATAGATTTATAACCCCACTCAGAGGTCCCAGTCTAATTGTCTCTTGGCTGTGGAACTTTGTGTTCGACCTTTGCTGTGAGTTGGGAGCTGAGAGGGTATTTGTTCCTTGTTTTTGGTCTGTCTGTTGATAGGCAACTTGTGTGACATGCCTTATTGTTTTTAATTCATAAGGTTCCTTATTGATGTTATTATTACTGTTATGAGTGTTTGTATTTTAGCTGCTACCCCCTGATGAAGGCAACACTTGCCGAAACGCGTTGGGGATCATTCCAATATAGCAATTGGAACTTGGTTACGTCCTTTGACTCTTGCTTTCTGTGGCTCCTGTTGGTTATTGCAAGAGCGGTGCTCCTTTTTTTGTTTGGTTTCGAGGTGCTACCAGTCTCCACTCATATATGCAATGCAATGTGTGCCTTCGAGTCAGTCCTGACTCCTGGTGACCCAGAAGCTCCTGGGTTTTCTTAGCAGTGTCACCGGAAGTAGATTGCCAGGCCTTTCTTCCGAGGCAATGGAGGGTTAAGTGACTTGCCCAAGGCCACGAGGCGTGCTACTGGGAATCGAACCCTGTTTGCTTGGTTACCAAGCCAGTGTTCTAACCACTAGGATATATATATATGTATATGTGTATATATATGTATATGTGTGTATATATATATATATATATATATAATTTTTTTTTTTTTGCTAGAGACTAAGAGCTACTATTTCATCTGGTACTTGTGTAGGGGTATGTTTACTAAACGGCCTTAAGGGAGCAGTCCTTTCTGTACGTTAACTGCAGCGATAAGAGGTTACCATGCAGTAAGTGTGCTGGGCGTGTTAGAGCCAGTCCAGCGTTCAGGAGTGGTAGTGGACACTCACTTGCCCTCACTTGGTTTGCAGCTTGTCGTGCTGTGAGAGCTTGTGTGCATCAGTGATGCTGAGAGCTAAACTATCGGTAGTTTAACTACTGGCAGGGTCTCCCAAGATGGACAGGTCTCAGCTGAGGTGCCAGACCAAGACAAACCACCCATCTGGGCAGCAGCAGAATGGGATAGTGTTGACGGCGGAGGATCACATTTCTGTGACAACGGCAACAACACCAAACTTAAACTGTGCGGAAGAAAGGCCCGGCAATCTACTTCTGTATCTTTTTCCATGAAAACCCAATGGATAGTTACAACAAAACAAATTGTGTTATAGTGCTGGAAGATGAGACCCCCAGGTCGGAAGGCACTCAACTAGCTACTGCGGAAGAGCTAAAGACTTTTCAGAGTAAAGCCAGCATTTATGATGTGGTTGGATCAAAGCCCTCAGAACGTTTGACTGCTGATGTAGCTGCGCATGAAATGAGAGTCAGAAGCTGTAAAGATGTCTTACACATTGGAACATGGAACGTACGAAGCATGAACCAAGGGAAGATGGAGGTGGTCAAGAATGAAATGGAACGTGTACAACTTGATCTGTTGGGTGTCAGCAAACTTAAATGGACTGGCATCGGGCACGTTGCATCAGATGATCACATGGTCTACTATGCTGGAAATGAAAGACAAAAACGAAATGGTGTTGCATTTATAATAAAGAAGAAACTTGCAAGAACTGTAATGAAATACAATGCAGTCAGCGAACGCTTAATCTCTACTCGTCTACGAGGAATGCCTATCAGCACAACTATAATTCAAGTATATGCCCCGACAACAGCTGCAGAGAATGAAATTGAAGAGTTCTATGAACAAGTACAAGCTGAAATTGACAGCACATGCAAACAGGATATCCTAAAGCCTAAATTTAGCCTCCAGAACCTCCCTACCCTCCCTGTGTGGTAGGGAGGTTCTGGAGGCTAAATTTAGGCTTTTAGGTAGGAAGTTGAAATCCAGAACTTCCAGGGTAGCGTTCTCCGAAATGCTTCCCATTCCACGTGCAGGACCCAAAAGTCAGGCAGAGCTCCGGAGTCTCAATGCGTTGATGAGACAATGGTGCAGAGATGAGGGGTTTGGATTTGTTAGAAACTGGGGTACATTCTGGGGAAAGGAAGGGCTCTTCCGAAGGGATGGGCTTCACCTTAACCGGGATGGAACCAGGCTGCTGGCATTAACCTTTAAAAAGGAGAGAGAGCAGCTTTTAAACTAGATAATAGGGGAAAGCCGACAGTCGCCCAAGAGCAGATGGTTCGGAAGAATGTATCCTTGAAGGATACTACCAAAAGCAGAGAGGTTCCAAAAAAGAGTAAAGTAGCCCAAATGCCCTCGAGTATGGAGCAGACAGAGCTTAAAGATCCCAAATTACCCATGTCTACCAATAGCCAAATTAATATGAATAAAATACAGTCTCTAAAATGCTTGTATGCAAATGCTAGAAGTCTAAAAAATAAGATGGGAGAGTTAGAATATATAGCACTAAATGAGAGGTTAGATATGATTGGAATATCAGAGACATGGTGGAAGGAGGACAACCAGTGGGACACTGTGATACCTGGGTACAAACTATATCGTAATGATAGAGCTGAACAAATTGGTGGAGGGGTTGCGCTCTGTTAGAGAGGGCATTGAGTCAGAAAGGATTAAAGACTTGCAGGAAACAAAATTTGATGTAGAATCTCTATCGATTGAAATTCCATGTAAAAAGGGGAAGGCGATGGCAGTGGGGGTGTACTATCGACCGCCTGGCCAGAATGAACAAATGGATGATGAAATGCTCAAAGAAATCAAGGAAGCTAATAAAAGTTTTATAGCTCTGTAATAATAATGGGTGATTTCAAATACCCCGGTATCGACTGGGTCAGTATCACGGCAGGACATGCTAGGGAGATAAAGTTCCTAGATGACATAAATGACTGCTTTTTGGAGCAGCTGGTTCATGAACCGACCAGAGGGGAAGCCATATTAGATTTAGTTCAAGAGATAAGGGTGTTGGGGCCACTTGGCAATAGTGATCATAGCATGATCGCCTTTGATTTAATTAGTGGAGGAGGGATAGTAAGGAAATCCACAGCACTATCTTTTAACTTTCGAAAGGGAGACTATGGTAAAATGAGGAAAATAGTTAAGAAAAAACTAAAAGGAGCAGTTGCAAAGGTTAAAGACTTACATCAAGCTTGGGTGGTGTTGAAAAATACTATCTTGGAAGCCCAGACCAGCTGTATTCCACGCTTTAAGAAAAGTGGAAGGAAGTCCAAAAAACTGCCAGCATGGTTTAAAGGTGAGGTCAGAGAGGCTGTTGTTGCCAAAAAGCATCTTTCAGGAAATGGAAAAAAGAGCCAAACGACGAAACCTGAAAACAGCACAAGCACTGGCAGGTCAAATGCAAGGCATTGATAAAGAATGCAAAGGGAGAATTTGAGAAGAAGCTTGCTGCGGAAGCAAAAACGTGAAATAAAGATTTTTTTTCAAGTACATTCTTAGCAAAAAACCTGTGAGAGAGTCGTTTGGACCATTAGATGATAAAGGAGTTAAAGGGGCACTAAGAGGCGACAAGGTGATAGCGGAGAGACTGAATGAATTCTTTGCTTCTGTCTTTACTGAGGAAGATGTAGGGATGTTACCCATGACTGAAGTGGTATTTAAAGGTGCAGAAGAATTGAAGGAAGTATCGATACATCGGGAAGATGTATTACAACTATTAGATAAACTGAAGAGTAGCAAATCACCTGGGCCGGATGGTATACATCCAAGGGTGTTGAAAGAACTGAAATATGAGATTGCAGACCTGCTATTAGTAATCTGTGAACTATCGTTAAAATCATCTCTAATACCTGAAGATTGGAGGATCGCCAATGTAACACCAATTTTTAAAAAGGGTTTCAGGGGTGATCCGGGAAACTACAGACCGGTGAGCCTGACGTCAGTACCGGGAAAAATGGTAGAAACCATCATAAAGAATAAAATTACTCGGCATGTAGATAGTCATGGCCTAATGGGAGACAGCCAACATGACTTTAGACAAGGAAGATCTTGTCTTACTAATCTGTTATGTTTTTTTGAAAGTGTGAATAAACAGGTGGACAAAGGTGAGTCTGTTGATATTGTGTATCTGGACTTTCAGAAAGCCTTTGACAAGGTCCCTCATCAGAGACGTTTGGCAAAACTAAAGAGTCATGGGATAGGAGGCAGTGTATTACTGTGGTTCAGGAACTGGTTAAAAGATAGAAAGCAGAGGGTTGGGCTAAACGGCCAATTTTCCCAATGGAGAAAGGTGAATAGTGGTGTACCCCAAGGATATGTGCTGGGTCCGCTGCTTTTTGACATATTCATAAATGACCTGGAAAGTGGAATAACGAGTGAGGTTATCAAATTTGCAGATGACACAAAACTATTTAAAGTTGTTAAAACCCAAGAGGATTGTGGAAAATTGCAAGAAGATTTTGATAAATTGGAAGACTGGGCATCAAAATGGCAGATGAAATTTAATGTGGACAAGTGCAAAGTTATGCACCTAGGGAAGAACAACCCAAACTATGGTTACACGATGCAAGGTTCCACATTAGGAACCACCACCCAGGAAAAAGATTTAAGTGTCATTGTGGATAACATGTTAAAACACTCGGCCCAGTGTGCAACGGCGGCCAAGAGAGCAAATAGAATGCTAGGTATCATAAGGAAAGGAATGGAAAATAAAACAAAAGATATTATAATGCCTCTATACCGTTCCATGGTGAGACCGCACCTTGAATATTGTGTGCAATTCTGGTCGCCGTATCTTAAAAAGGATATAGCGTTATTAGAAAAGGTTCAGAGAAGAGCCACCAAAATGGTAAAGGGGATGGAAGGATACTCCTATGAAGAAAGGCTAAAAAGGTTAGGGCTCTTTAACCTGGAAAAGAGACGGCTGAGGGGAGATATGATAGAAGTCTATAAATTAATGAACGGAGTGGAACGGGTAAATGTAGATCGATTGTTTACGTTATCAGAATATAGAAAGACTAGGGGATGTGCAATGAAGCTACAGGGTAAACTATTTAAGACTAATAGAAGAAAAAATGTTTTCACTCAACGTGTAATCAAACTCTGGAATTTGTTACCTGAAGATGTAGTAAAGGCTGTTAGTGTAGCTGGGTTTAAAAAAGGTTTGGACAAGTTCCTGGAGGAAAGGTCCATAAACCATTATTAAGAAGGGACCCAGGATATCAATGCTTGACCCAGTACAAGCATTGCAGAACCTGTGTCTTTTGGGGAAACTGCTAGGTATGTATGACCTAGATTGGCCTCTGTTGGAAACAGGATACTGGGCTTGATGGACCTTGGTCTGACCCAGTATGGCATATCTTATGTTCTTATATATCCTGATAGTCATGGGTGACTGGAACGCAAAAGTTGGCAACAAAGAAGAAGGCAAAGTAGTTGGAAAATATGGACTTGGCAACAGATATGAAGCTGGAGAAAGACTGATAGAATTCTGCAAGACCGATGATCTATTCATCTCAAACACCTTCCAGCAACACAAGCGGCGACTGTACACATGGACTTCACCCAATGGATTGTATAAAAATCAAAGACTACATCTGTGGAAATCAATGATGGAAAAACTCTATAACATCAACAAAGACAAAACCTGGAGCTGACTGTGGCACAGATCATCAACTACTAGTATGCAAACTCATGCTAAAGTTGAAAAAGAGCAAACCACTCATAAATGCAGCAAAATATGACCTTGAGAATATACCACTGGAATTTAAAGACTGCCTGCAAAATCTATTTGCTGCTTTAGATACAAATGACAGAGCTCCAGAAGCGTTATGGAATGACATCAAGAAGATTGTGTTGGAAGAAAGTGAGAAGTCTCTACAAAAGGTGAAAAAGAAAAAAAACAGCCAAAATGGATGATGGAAGAAAGTCTGAAAATTGCCCAGAAACGCAGAGAAGTTAAAGCCAGAGGAGGGAGAAAGACAATCACAGAGATTTCCAACGTGCAGTAAGACAGGACAAGGAAAAGTACTACAACGACGCATGCAAGGAAATAGAAGCAGAAACTATTAGAGGAAGAACAAGATTGGCTTTCCTAAAGCTACGAGAGTTAAAGAAAAAGTTCCAGCCTCAAATTGGAATGTTACAAGATGCTCAAGGTTCTATGTTGAATGATGCTGAGAAGATCAAGGAAGGGTGGAAGGAATATGCAGAGTTTTTTTATATGATAAAGATCAAGTGGACCAACAGCCGTTTCAACCTGTACCTTATGATCGGGAACCATTGGTGATGAAAGAAGAAGTTGAAGCAGCATTGAAAGCTTTATCAAAGAACAAAGCACCAGGCATTGATAGCATTCCCATAGAAGTATTACAGCAATCTGATGCAGCTGTTACCATACTTACAAGACTCTGCCAAGAAATATGGAAGACAACATCATGGCCAACTGACTGGAAAAGATCTGTGTTTATACCAATACTAAAGAAAGGTGATCCAACTGACTGTGGAAATTATCGCACAATCGCTCTGATCCCACATGCCAGCAAGATTCTACTGAATATTATTCAAAAGAGACTACAACCATACCTGGAAGAAGAACTACCTGAAGTGCAAGCAGGGTTCAGGAAAGGGCGAGGAACGAGAGACATCATTGCGGATGTGAGATGGATCCTTGAAAAGACTAAAGAATACCAAAAGGATATCTATTTGTGCTTTATCGACTATAGCAAGGCTTTTGACTGTGTAAACCATGAGAAACTCTGGGCCACATTAAGAAGCATGGGTATACCAGAACACCTGATCGTTCTCTTGTGCAATCTGTACATTGATCAAGAAGCAACAGTTCGAACGGAACAAGGAGAAACAGAATGGTTTAAAATAAGCAAAGGTGTAAGACAAGGCTGCATACTTTCCCCCTACCTGTTTATATGCGGAACAAATCATCAGAGAAGCAGGATTGTATGAAGACAACAGAGGTGTGAAGATTGGTGGAAGACTCATCAACAACCTTCACTATGCTGGTGATACCACATTACTGGCTGAAAGTGAAGATGATCTGAAACATTTGCTTCTCACAATCAAAGAACATAGTCTCAAAATAGGCCTGCACCTTAATGTAAAGAAGACAAAGATCATGACAACTGGCATAATCAACAGGTTCATTGTTGAAGGAGAAGAAATAGAAATTGTGAACAACTTTAACCTACTTGGATCAACTATCAATAAAGAAGCAACAAGCAGTAAAGAAATCAGACGACGCATTGCTCTTGGCAGAATGGCTATGAAAGACCTAGATAAGATTCTCAGGAGCAGAGATGTCTCTCTCCATACAAAGATTCAACTTGTTCAAGCTATGGTATTTTCAATAACATCATATGGATGTGAAAGCTGGACAGTGAAAAAGATAGACAGGAAGAAAATTGATGCCTTTGAATTATGGTGCTGGCGGCGAATACTGTATATACCATGGACTGCCCGAAGAACAAACCAGTCGGTACTAGAGGAGATCAAACCTAAGCTTTCTTTAGAAGCTCAGATGACAAGACTTCAACTTTCATACTTTGGACACATCATAGTAACATAGTAAGTGACGGCAGATAAAGACCAGCATGGTCCATCTAGTCTGCCCAGCAAGATAGCAAGAGTAGGTGCACCTGTCGCTCTGTGCAGGACACCCCTCCCCATGTTTTTGTTTCTGTTTAGGGGTGAACCCACCACTCCATGTAGGACACCCTTATTTGTTCAGATGTTAGATAGTTCAGAAGTTAGATGGTGCTGTTTTATTTTGCTTTTATCCTGTTGCTGTAAAGGGATCCACTGTGTTTGTCCCATGCCGTTTTGAATTCCATCACCGTGTTTGCCCTCACCACTTCCATCGGGAGGGCATTCCAAGCATCCACCACCCTTTCAGTGAAGAAATATTTCCTGACATTGCCTTTCAATTTACCACCTTGCAGCTTCATGTTATGCCCTCTAGTTTTACAGCTTCCCCGTCTTTGGAAGAGGTTTGTTTGTTCATCATTTCTCTTTAAATATATAAAGGTCTGAATCATATCTCCCCTGTCCCTCCTCTCCTCCAAAGTGTACATATTTAGGTCTTCAAGTCTCTTCTCATAAGGCTTCTGACGCAGGCTCCAAATCATTTTTGTCGCCTTTTTCTGAACAGTTTCCAGTCTTTTTACATCTTTTGCAAGATATGGCCTCCAAAACTGAACACAGTATTCCAAGTGAGGCCTTACCAGTGACTTGTACAGTGGCATAAGTACCTCTTCCTTTCTGCTGGTAATCCCTCTTTGAATGCAGCCCAACATCCTCCTGGCTTTTGCCACCGCCTTGTCGCACTGTTTTGCCACCTTGAGATCATCAGAGATAATCACACCAAGGTCTTTCTCCTGAACCGTGCATACCAACCTCTCACCCCCTATTGTGTACTTTTCCCTTGGATTTCTGCTACCCAAGTGCATGACACTGCACTTTTTCACATTAAATCGTAGTTGCCAAGCATTAGACCAGTCTTCCAGCTTTTGTAGATCTTTCCTCATGTTATCCACTCCCTCGGGGGAGTCCACTCTGTTGCAAATTTTTGTGTCATCTGCAAAAAGACAGACTTTTCCATTCAGTCCTTCAGCAATATCACTCACAAATATATTGAACAGTGCCGGGCCCAGGACCGAACCCTGAGGCACCCCGCTAATCACCTTCCTCTCATCCGAGTGAGCTCCATGTACCATCACCCTCTGTTGTCTGTCAGTCAACCAATTTCTAATCCAGTTTACTATCTTGGGACCCATCCCCAAGCTACTGAGTTTATTGACAAGCCTCCTATGAGGAACAGTATCAAAGGCTTTGCTGAAATCCAGATAGATGACATCCATTGCATGCCCCAGATCTAGTTCCTTGGTCACCCAATCAAAGAACTCAATCAGATTTGTTTGGCAAGACCGTCCTTCGGTAAAACCATGTTGCCTGGGATCTTGCAACCTGTTGGTTTTGAGAAAGTTCACTATTCGCTCTTTCAGGAGCGCCTCCATTACTTTTCCTGCCACCGAGGTAAGGCTCACGGGCCTGTAATTTGACACTTCTTCCCTGTCACCACTTTTGTGTAGAGGTACAACATTCGCCATTCTCCAGTCCTGAGGAACCACTCCTGTTTCCAAGCATCTGTTGAAGACATCCTTTAATGGTCCTGCAAGAACCTCTCTGAGCTCTTTCAGTATCCTGGGATGTATCCCATCTGGTCCCATGGCTTTGTCCACTTTCAGTTTAGCAAGTTGTTCTAACACCTCATCTTCTGTGAATGGTGTGGTATCTACTTCAGTCCTATTTTTATATTTGGGAGTCACAGCTGGTCCATCTCCAGGATCTTCTTTAGTAAAAACAGAGCAGAAGTATTTGTTTAGCAATTTCGCTTTTTCAGTGTCACTTTCCACGAGTCCTTTCCCAGCACTTCTGAGTCCTGCAATTCCAACTCTGATCTTCCTTTCCTGAATATACCTGAAGAAAGTTTTGTTGCCACCCTTAACATCTTTAGCCATTTTTTCTTCTGCCTTTGATTTTGCTATCCTTATTACTCTTTTAGACTCTTTGAGTTGGATCCTGTATTCATTTCTGTGTTCTTCTGTTTGCAAGCTTTTGAATTTTGAAAAAGCTGTGTTTTTTGCCTTTATTTGCGCAGCCACCTCTTTGGAAAACCAAATAGGTTTTCTTCTCATCTTGTTTTTACTTATTTTTCTTACATATTTATCTGTTGCCCCTTTTATTGCCGCCTTTAGTTTAGTCCATTGCAATTCCACTTCCCTTATCTTCTTCCACCCCGTCATCTCCTCCTTTAAGTACTCGGCCATTTTATTGAAGTCAGTGTTTTTGAAGTTTAGGACTTTGAGCTTGCTATGATTGGCCTGTACCATGGCTTTTATCTCAAACCACACCGTGTGATGGTCGCTGTTGCTCACAGGGGCACTCACGCAGACATTCGACACGTTATCACTGTTGGTAAGCACTACATCCAGCGTTGAGCTTTCCCTGGTTGGTTCCATCACCATTTGTCTAAGTAATGCATCTTGGAGAGCAGCCACAATTTTTTTGCTTCTTTCCAGATGTGCAGAAGGAGTAATCCAATCCACATCAGGTAGATTAAAGTCACCTAATATGATCGCTTCCCCCTTTGCTGCTATCTTGGCAATATCTATAATCAATTCGTTATCTCTCTCTTCAATTTGAGTCGGAGGTCTGTAGACTACAGCAATATGGATGACAGTGCCATCTCCTCTTTCCAACGCAATCCAGAGCGCTTCTTCTTTTCCCCATGTTCCCTGCATTTCAGTAGCTTTAATACTGCTTTTGATATACAAGGCTACTCCTCCTCCTTTTTCCATTTTCTCTGTCTCTTCTGAATAGATTATAGCCAGCTATGGCTATATCCCAATCATGCGATTCATTAAACCATGTTTCCGTAACGGCCACAATGTCCAAATCCGTTTCCACCATTAGGGCTTCCAGGTCTGGAATTTTTTTGGCTAAGCTTCGAGCATTTGTGCTCATTGCTTTCCAGCATTTACCTGGCTTGTGTGTATTTTGCATTGATTTTATTCTGCCCATTTCTTCCCACTTGTTTTTGATGTATGGTTTAAGAGTATGGCTATTTCTGATGATGATCTGCTTTTGCAGGGGGTGGCATGCAGATGTTGACCTTCCACATCCGTCACCCCCTTTTCCTAGTTTAAATGCATATCCACATACTGCCTGAATTTCTCACTTAGGTTTCTTTTCCCTGCGACAGAGAGATGTAGTCCATCAGCACAGTATAGTCTCTTGTTGGTCCATCTATTGTCCCAGTTGCCAATAAATCTGAATCCTTCTTGTTTGCACCAGGTCTGGAGCCATGTATTAAAGTTGTTAATGCGATGCAGCCTTTTTGTCCCCTTACCAAGAACAGGTAGAACTTCTGAGAATGCAACAGTGTTAACAATGGGCTTGAGTTTCTCTCCCAGAGATTGGAAGTCCTTTTGGGCTGTAGAGGCACTGTTTCTAGCCAGGTCATTTGTGCCCAAGTGGATAATAACATCTGGTTTGGAGTGCTCACTTTTTGCGCTAAGTATTTCAACAACTTGGTTTGTATTCCTGCTGGCTGAAGAGCCTGGTAGGCACATGACTATCTTCTCTCCTTTGAACTGTGTTCCCAAGTTGGTGCCTCTGATGATGGAATCTCCAAGTAGTAATAGTTTTCTGTTTGGTGAGGTTTTCTTCATATTTGGTGCTTTAGCAGGAGATTGGGCATTGTCTGACTCATTTAAGGGCCCTTCAGTTTCCTTGGGTTGGGCATCCTCATTAGCCAAGGCAGAGAAGGCATTTTGAAGGGATATCTCTTGATGTGTAGGATGTCTCTGCATTACAGGTCGCAATCTTCCGGAACCCACTGTGATCCATTTGTTCCTGGGGTGTTTGATTCTTTGTGGGAGCGGTGGTGGACTTTGTTCAGTTTGTATCCTAGAAGAGGTGCGCTTCATTGCAGCCAGTTCCTCCCTCAGTAGAGAAACGTCTTTATGCATGGCTGCTAGGTCTTTCCTTAGTATAGTCAGTTCTTCATGCATGGCAGCTGACTTTAGGCATATAGGACAAGCTCTTAGGCTCCAAATGATTCTTCTTTGAATGAAAGTACCAGTTATTGCACTGAATACACGACATGTTGCTTAAGCAGTCCCAGAAGAGGAAGAATAATAAGAAAAGTTGAAGATGTGGGCGTTACCCAAGTTAGGAACGACAGATGGCACGTATGTGACCACTATATAGGCAATGTAGCCCCTGGGGTGGGTGGGGTGAGGGGTAGGGTGGGTGGGAACCTAAGTGTCTCTAGCCAGTAGGCTGTTCCTGAACAGTGGGCACACAGCAAGGGAGTAGGTAAGGGAACCCACCAAGAAGGGCAAATAGATAAATATGTGGAGAGAAACCGACAAAAAACTCACAATTTAGCAGCAAAATCACCTTTTGGGAGAGCTCTGGAAAGCACTGCTCTTCTCAAGAAACACAAGGGCAATCTGAGCAAGCCCACATGCGAAGAGAGAGATCATTAGAGAAAGACATCATGCTTGGCAAGATATTGCTGGCCTTTCTCTTTTGCGTTGACCTGAGATGGATCGATACAATAACAGCAGCTACCGGTACCAGTCTGTCAACAATGAGCCGCCTGACTGAAGACCGAACACAATTTAGGATAGCTATCCAGAGGGTCGCCATAAGTCGACTCTGACTCGACAGCACTTAACAACAACAACAACAACAGTGGACACTTACTGTGCGGTAATGGGACATCCGGCAAGAAGGTGCCTGGCATGCACCTTAAGCAGGAAAGCCACTGAAAAGTGGGCAGGGAAGCCATTGGAGAAGGTATAGATGTAAGCACAATTGGTAACTGATGGAGTTGACTCACCTGATGCCCGGCAATTTGGCCTATTGTGTTGACTAGATGAGATAGGCAGCTGCCTAGTGGTGATGGTCAGTGTGGGTGGTTGTGTCAGCTGAGGGGATGCAGCAGCGGGGGGTGCCTCATAACATCAACAATCAATAATTTTCCGAACAGCACAGACATTTCCAGCGAAGTTAAGTGCATGTTTTGAGGCATCATTGCTGTTTGGTTGGTGTTAAAAATAATCATCAGTGAACAGAACCACTTTGAAGAAGACGGATAAGGTTGTTGATGTTATGAGGCACATGAAGTAGTTGAGACGCGAGTCTCCAGTTGTGCCGAAAGATCTGAGACCTGTGTCTTCAAAGAGGAGGTCTGAGGGATTAATAGTGTTTTCGAACTGCACAGGAATTCAAAGTGAAGTTGAGTGCACGTTTTGAGGCATCTTTGCTGTTTGGTTGATGTGTTTACTGCACCTTAAAACAGCATTTTATCAGCATTAAGGGAGCAAGAGTGCAAAATAGCCAGCGTTAATGGCACACATGCTCTCTTATCGCCGTTTAGGAAACATACCCCTTAGTGTAGTGGGCAGTGGGGGTGAAGCATTAGATCTCTTCAGACTGATCTTAAAGGAAAATATCTTGTAATTTTTCCCCTGAGCCCAAAGCGATCACACCCTTTCATTATGGAGTATAATTCTTTAAAACTCTTCCAGATTACTTTTTATGATTACTTTATATTTATCCTATTTGTTTGATATATGGAAATATAATGGTGACACATGACGGTAGATTAGAACCTTGGTATACAGCTAGTCTGCCTAACTCCAGTCCTGCTCTTGGACCTCTGTCAATACTTGGTTTGTTATATAATAATTAACTAAATGAAAGTCTCCTAGTAATATCGCAAAAATATTAACCCCAAAAGAAGAATCTTGTCTCACACAAATTTTTTTCTGAAAATCCTCAAGTTCATTAACTTAGTCAATTAAGGAGAAAAATACGTTACTAAAGAGAGAATTTTTTGAGACCATCGGAAAGGAGCATCAAAAATAGGAGTCATCTTAACAGTTATCCAGCCTTCGTAATTCCATCATAGGTCTCAAATATACATATAAACACAGATTTTCAAAAAAGGAATTGTCAGTAATTTCATAAAACATCTGGAATCCAGAAATTCAACACACATAAAATGTCACTTATCTGTAATAATCCATTTGTAGAAGTTCACCCTGACTTAAATTCATTTCGAATCTCTGTTCTGCATTAGGGACATAGTAGACTCTCAATCAAAAAGATCTTTCTAAAGTACATCTATCCACAGTGAGAGGCTGATGTAATAAAATATGCTAAGCCTAGCACGCCTTTTTGCTCTCATTTTAGTGTATATTTTTGGCATGCTAAAATTTACTTATGATGCGGGGATGTATTGATGCACTCTTAATAATGAGCAAAGACCTTCACTGTGTCCAGACATTGAAACGTTGTGTTGCATTCGGCGCCTCCAATGGTTTTGAAAAGTTGACTTCATGTAATTTAACTCCTGATGGTATACAAGTAGATCTGGAGTTTTAAAAAGTTTTAGGATTCGGGGCCATTTTTTTTTCTCTCCCATTCATTATCTTACATTGGCCAGACGTTGGATAACAGATTTAAATCTATCAGACCTTTCTTAGGCACTCAAAAGAAGAGTTGGATATCATCATCTTAAAATGTATATCTAATTACCCAATAGCTTATGAGGCCTCTAAAGGTTGAAGGAAAATATTGAACAGGATTGCCGAAAGGACAAATTTCCAGCTTGAGCTGTTAGCATTTACTAAATGAACTGGGGCTATCTTGTAAATAGATTTATTGACTATTTAATACTGTTCCAGCCAAACCTATGGATTAAGTAGTATATTACTGTTAGTCCTCTTTAATGGTAATTAGAGAGAAGTTGCAACGAAGGGACAATAAGGTGGTACTTTTTTATTGGACCAACTCGTTTGCAATTCTTGGACCAGCTTTAACCTTCAAAATTAGACCAAAAATGTATCAAGTTGGTTCAATAAAAAGGCATCACCTTATTTTCCTTTTTTGTTTCTCCTTTTATCTAATTGCTAAACATAAAGGTTTGTCTGTATAATAATGTTATGTGCAGGGCTGGAACAACCATTAGGCAAACTAGGCAGTTGCCTAGGGCGGAAGCTTCTGAGAGTCTTTAAAGGCCTAAGGTTTGCCTGGGGCACCAACACCTTGAACCAACTCTTAGGCCGGCCCAGATCATGGGAAATTGTCAAAAGCTGCTGAGGTGTCTAAAACAAGTTCATGATTACTGCATCTCCATTATCCATATCAGAGTGAGTCCAGCATAATAATAGTCTTAGTGCTGTGCCCCTTCCGCAATCCACAATAAGTATCTAAAATAGAAGACTGTCCTTCTAAAAAGACCGAACTAAAAGTGTGTGAACTATCATCATAGGCCATGGTTACCTAGCCACAGCTACAAAATCTTCTAGAAAAGCATCAAGTAGAACAAGAACCGCTTTCTCCAAAAGTTGCTCTATTAGTAAATTTAATATCGAATGGTAATTAGCTATATTTGTAGGGTCAGTTGAACACTGTCCAGCTACTTTTGCAGCAGGGTAAACACCTTCACTTACAGAGGCCTCTATTATTTCCAAAATCTTCGGCAATTAAGGTGTTTTTATTAGTTTCATTGATGACATCTGGCAAGGCTCTAATGGGCTTGAAGCAACAGATATGGATGAAAATTATTGCTAATCCTTCATCCAAATCCAGTATTCTAAATCACTCCCAGATTATGTCTTACACTCTTAGAAAACTAACTTGTAACCATTGGCATTAGGAATACTTCAGGAAGGTTGGCTGGTTTTTAGTTGAAAAAGGAGCCAACAATTCATGATCTACTGTAAAACCAAACTAGTCAGCTTTTGAATACCCAGTGAGCGTATTAGCAACTCTGATCAGTTCCAGTTGCCTACTTAGGTTATCTGGAATTTGGATTTGACCCATGTAATTTTTAGTACTAGTTCAGGGTGAGTTACATTCAGGTACAGTAGATAATTTCCTGTTCCCTGAGAGTTTACACTCTAACACAGAAAACTAGCGCGGCCTTTAAGCAGACTTAACTGCTACCGTCAAATGCAGAATGGAGACAGACGTGCACATAAACAGTAATGGAAAAACTAGCCCACAATTAATGCCAAGAGTATCTACAGTAGTGGCCAAAAAATTAAGGCCGGTATCTTTTTCTACAATTTATTGTTAAAAAATGTATTGTGGAGATGTCACACATGCTTACTTATTTAATCAGCATGGCGATTAGTCACATCTTGTATCAGCCATTTTAGTTTACTTACACTCTGTAGTAGGTTTCTTGGATGAAGTTTTGAATTTTTACAACTAGGAAAAGATTGAAAGTTTAGATTAAAATATACAATCAAGATGGGTAAAAAGTGCGATATTAATGACTTTGTAAAGGGACAAGTTGTCACACTCCATGCTGAAGAATATTCGCAATGAGCTATTACAAAACATTTGCATATATCAAGGTGTGCAGTTCAGAGTGTTCTGAAATCAGGTGGCCGTACACGTCGTTCGAAATGTGGGCACAGATGGATAACTACTGGACGAGATGACCGTTTCCTCAAAAGCATTATTACATGTAGTCCACATACTTCATCTCAACGTGTGGCTCAGTTAGCTAATGATCGAGGAATAAAGATACCGTAAAACCTCTAATAGACCGCCACCTCTAATAGAATGCCACCTCTAATAGACCGCCACTCCGGCAGAGAGGTTGAAAAATAGAGCGCCACCCTCTAATAGAGCGCCACTCTCACCTTGTGTAAATTTACTGCATTTAACATTCATGTGTAAAAGAAACAAAGATTTTCTCATAGAGTTTCTTTCTTTGTTCGAAACGATAAAAAGATTTGTAGTTTATGAATGTTAATGTAGACGTCTTGTTGGCGCCTTTTTCTGATGCAATAATTCATGTGTTTTCTACCGTACTATGCTGTATTGCGCAATGTAAAAGCAGTGCTCACCGCTAACGTTCTAGCTTGATTTGGCTGTCAAAAAGTGATAGTTCACAGATGCATTTTCTGCACGTTACAATAGTCGGCTGTGTGTAAAGTTTGTCCACTTAAACGTTTGGCCAGATAGTTGAAAAATAAACCGCCACCCTCTATTTGAACGCCACCTCTAATAGACCACCACCTTGGCAGAGGGGTTGAAAAATAGAGCGCCATGGCGGTCAATTAGAGGTTTTACGGTAAGTGCCAGATCTTTCAGATGACTGTTTGTGGATGAATTCAAACTCGTGGCCAGAAGACCTGCCAAGAAGCCTATGATGACCAAGAAACAAATTGCTGCCCTCATACAGTTTTTTGTAGCAAGATGAAAGACAAATCTGAATGGTGGGAGAGGGTAATGTTCACAGATGAAAGTACATTTCAACAAGTACGTGGGAGTGGTTATAACTACGCCCGTCGACCCAGTAGGCGAGAGACTAAATCCGAAGTACATGATCAAGACTGTTACCACCCCATACCATGACCGATGGTGGGTGTTTATCTTGGCGAATGGACGATGTGGCCTGCACATTTTTGAGAAAGGTGAAAGAGTAAATGCTGCAAAATACATATCCGTGCTGAATAGTAAAGTTAAAATACACATGAATGTTTCTGGCGCGGCTATATTTCAGCAGGACTCGGCACCGTGCCACACTGCAAAAACAGTCAAAAATGGTTCGTGGACAACAAGATCGAACTGCTACCAAGTTGGCCATCAAACTCTCCGGATCTCAATGTAATTAATTGAAAAAACTGTTGGAATCTTATGAAGAAAAAGGTGGCAGCACACCATCCAACTTCAGAAGCAGATTTAAAGGACATACTCAAGCATGTATGGGTCAACGAAATCACTCCGGCATACTGTAAAATGCTAGTTAACAGTACAGTATGCCTACAAGAATCCAGGCTGTGCTGAAAAATCATGGACACCCTATCAAATATTGACACATATATTGTTTCCTGAATAAAACTTTGACAATTACATATATATATTTTGATTCTTAAAGCTTTTGACCATGAAAGTGACAATAACACGTACTTTTCTAATAAAAATCTGATTTTTTGGCCACTACTGTAAATTATAGGCAGAAAGCAAATCCCTGGTGGCCTGGCAGTCCCTAACACCCCCCCCCCAAAAAAAAATATATATCTGATGGCCCAGTGGCAAGGTGTTCTACTGATATGTCATTTTACTCTCAGAACCCTTTACTTATATACTGCATATCTAACGTGTTCCTATAAGACTAGCTAAATAAATATAGGCGCAGAATGTTGATAGAGCGAGACTTCAGCGCCAGCTATCTGCATCGACCTGTAAGTTTGTACCTGAAGCAGTGGGATGATTAAGTGCTTGCCTAAGATCCCACTAGGACTGGCAGTGGGATTTCAGCAGCGGCTTCCCTAGTTCTCAACTTACTGACCATTTCTATTTTTAAAGTAAAATAGTCATCTTTAGCCATAAGTAACATGTTCCTATATGTAAAGAGTTGAGTGTAAAATGACATATCTAGAACAGCATGCTTTTCTCCACAGCATGCTTTTCTCCACATAACTCACATTTAATTTGAGCTATTTCTGGTGTAAATCGGGGGTCCTTTTCATTGCAGTTATCTCACCTGAGGCCACAGTGGAGAATCCCAACTCTGCTGTCCATCCACACAACCCACAGTCCCTCCAGTCCCCCCCCCACACTCACAAACAGCATCCCTTCTGATCCCCTTATTCTCTTTCAGGCACGCTCTTTCTGCAGCCCCTTAGTCACTTTCTCTTCTCTGTCACCCACCCTGCAGTCTCCTCACTCACTGTCTCTCCATGATCCCGTCATTAACTCTCTGCTCTCCAGACACCCCATCCGTTACTCCTAACTGTGCCATCACTGATCCCCACTGGGCAGGAGAGGAATACAACACGGCCTGATATATTGTACTGCCACTGTCTTCCTCCATGCCTCTAGGTGGTATGAGGCTGGGGTGCTGGGTAAACAAAGGACAGGCTTTCCTTTAGCTGCCCTCTGGAGCCACTGTATTTTTGGCTTGTTCTCTAGTCTACCATGGGACTGGCCATGGAGGATTAGCCAATTCCATGACAAGGGCAGAAATTTGACAGCCCTTACCCCAACCAGGGCCCTGATTTACCTGAATCAAAGTAAATCAGGGGCCCTGGCTATGGGCCACCAGCTTTCCTCCCCAGTAACCATTTGCACTCCCTATATACCGGTATGCAGATCAGGACTCTATGCCGTGACCTCCCTGACTCCATGCTACCCCCAATTTATACACAACCTCGTACAGAAAGGCAGACCTCTGGCCCCTCTGAACCTGAAATACTGCATTTCTGGAAACCTGTATTAGTAAACCAATATACTGAAGATTCAGTTGGTGCTGTTTAGTCATTTATAGCTTGGGCAGGATTACTCAAACTACTTTTCATTAGGGTAGTTTGAAAATATTATAATAAAATGTTATTATATTATAATATATAATATAATGTCTTTTTAAGGCATGTGGGAAATCTGAGCTGCTAGTCTTGGCTGCATCAGGACGGAGGTTCTTTGAGAACCAGGACTCATCCTCTTCCCCCATCATTGGTGGCCTTGCTTTTCAGTGGTTTATACTGGCTGATATTTAGGATACTCTGTCCAATATATGTGGAAGGCAAAGGGCAATGTAACCAGGCCTTCCAAAAATGGAATTAAAAGCTAGGTGCGGAATGGGCATGAGCAAAAATCTTGGAGTTCACAATTGTAATCTCAATTGACAATGATTACATTTTTCTCCCTGGATACATTTTTCCCTCCCCCCTTTTTTTTTTTCTTCCCTCCTGTTGTCTGAACCAAGGAAATTGTGCATCTAAATTGTGCCCAGATTCTGAGCAGAGGGTTTTTTTTGCTCTTTGCATAATCCCAAGTTGAAATATATGTTTGCGCATGTCTGCCATAACGCATCTGTGTGCTTGTTTTCTGGTACACAGATGGGAATGTTGTAAAGAGAGAGGGGAATGCAGGGAATGATTTATTTTGATTGATCCAAGACAAAGAAGAGCCCATCAGTTTGGGTAAGAGAAGGGAGATCATTGCAAACCATTGGTTCATTAGTTAAACACATGCAGTTCACTGATGATTTGTTTGTTTTTGTTTTTTTAAATTAGTCCTTCCATGATTTTGAAGTGAAGAAGCAGAATTGCCCTTGGCTGCTTGTTACCCATCAGAAGTGCAGAAAGGATGATGTGGTAAGAAGATTTTTGTGTAAGTACTGGATAACAGCGTACCCTGCAAACATGTGAAATCGTTCCCCCCCTTAAAATATTTTCATGGTGTATCTTGTGGTGAGCAGGAACAGTTTAGACTGATGCAGGATAATTTTTATAAACCTTATTTGAGTGTACAAGGCCTCTTATAAAATTGGGTCCTGCCTGAAGGTATGTGCTGTGCAAGCTGGTATGCAGTTGTACAGTACGTGCACTCAGGGGAGGAGTTAGGGCAGAACATGGGCAGAGTTAAAGTTTATGCTCATTTTATATATGCATGCACCCACTAAAACACATGCTAACGTTTTCTGCTTGCTCTTGGGCAGGCTTAATGTCCATACTGTCAATCTAGTCACAATTTCTAGTTCTGCAGGATCTGTGCTGCTCTTTTTTTATAAAGACAGACAGGTGTTTTCCAGCCCTATTCATCTAGTCATCCTGTTATAGAATTAACCAGGTTTCATGTCTTCAAAAAGTACTTTTAAGAGTTTAAAAAGTTAGTGTACTTGATCTTCAGGCTCCCGTTCTTTTTCCTAATCCTCTGCTTCTGATGTTACTGTTTTGTTGGCGAGAGATGTGCAAAGTTTTATACAGCTGAGCATACTCCAATTCACACTTGACATTTTGCTTCAGATTGCAGCACTTCAGAGAGCCAGCAGAGATGCTGTGTTGAAATTTGAACCATTTATCCTCCATGTACAATGTCGGCAACTACAGGATGCACAGCTTCTAGTAAGAATTGAACTCCATTTCATTCTGATATAGCCCAGAAAATAAAATCATACTTGGAAATGATGTGCATGAGTAATAGGTCAAATTTAGCATGCTGACCTGCAAGAGCTTGGTTCTTGGACCTGGGTTGTGCCTGCTGGGCTCACACGGACTGGAGATGTGGTGAAAGCAATGTTTCCAGCACCCTGACTGCTGCATAAGTGTAGCATGTATGGGTGAGAATCGAGGGATGTTTTATACTGGGTTCTGAAGGAAATTCCCTTCCAAGGACTCCTGCTGTGTTGCATAGGTTATACAGGAAGGAAGCTCCTGATGCTCTAGCCCTTCTTTGAGGCAGGTTACCACTGAGCTGGAAGTCCATTTGGGCAGAAAGAAACTGCAACCAAACCAATTATGCCTCTGAATCTGGGGTGTCTCTATAGCTAATAAGTGGGTTCCAATAACATCAGTCCAGTTGCTGTCCAGACTGTTTTCTCGCCTTTGTGAGATAACTTAGATCGCATTCTGACTGAACAAGGGTTTGAGAAATGGCCCTCCAGCCCAGGCATTCCAGTTCCTCTTGGGTGAGTTTCCTTCATTTGTTCACAAATGAACTTGGATGTGTATCGAGTCTGTGCTAGTAATAACCGGTGTAGGAATGTAATGAAGAACCGGTAGGAATGTATGTTCATCAGTGTACTTTGGTTTCTTTATATTTATTTATTTAACTGTCTTCGAGTCGGTGCTGACCGCTGGTGACCAAGCATCTCCTGGGTTTTCTTGGCAAGGAGGAAAAGGAGGCAGGTGAAGCAGCACTTCAGAGTGGCGCTTCTGCTGCTTTGATTCAGTACCAGTGATACATTGTTGAATTGCATGAAAGTAAAATGAGTGGGAGTGTGGAGAGAAAGTTGCTTTTGAAGAGAAACTGAGCAAAGGAGAGGCAGGGGGGGAAAAAACAACGGAGAGGGAAGGAAGAGTTGTCACTCTGCAGTACTGAGGAGGAGAAAATTCGGAGCTGGGTGCAGAGATGGGAAGAAAACAGGAGTGGAAAGCTCCAGGAGTAAAGTATAAAGCTGAGCATTAGTCATTTCAGGGACACCAGAGATTGCCGTACGTCACCTTATGTGCATGTACTGTAGACACCAAGAGCAAGGTAGACTTACTCCTCTTTCCTTCCCTTAATAGTGCTACTGACCACGTTCCCTTCCATTTTCCTGTCTCCCCCTCTCTTTCCCCATCTGGTAATGTCAGGGGAGGGCCAGTGCATTTGGACCTGTAATTTCAGGGGCATTATGCAACTCCCTCGAGGATGCCACATACCTGATAGTATGGGTTGTGCCAGGCATCTGGCAGAGTGTAATGGCTGACCGATGACATGGTTTTCTCTTCTATGTACTGGATGAGAGAACATTTGGCAGATAATTTCTGCTGAGTTTATTCTTTCCCCTTTATAAACAGGCTAGCCTGCACATCGCCTTTGTGCTTTTGGCCATTCTGGAGAGAAGCTGCACTTGTGCAGGCCACAGCATTTAAATATTGCAATGTGTGGTCCTAGCAGAATGCCAGGTGCTTTTACTTGCACCTCTGTGTCCAGGACTAAAGTGCTTACAAATGTTGAAGCGTTCATGTGGTGTTAGTATTTCACAGTGGGGCTTGTTTGTTTAAAAGCCATCCATGTACCCAATGCAGAACTGGCTTTTTTTAACACTGGCTGGAGTATATGCAAGTTAGAGTGTGTGCATACAGACTGTAGGACCTTTCCGCTAAAGTATGGTGCGCAGTTACCATGAGACTGGGCGTGTGGCTATGGCACATCCCGCCCTATAAAGCATAGCAGCGGATGGGACATGGGCAGCTTATGAGCAAGAACAGCACTTGCATTTAGTGCATCGTAAGTTACTGGTGTACTGCTGCCACTGCAGATAGTGTGGGTGCAGGTACCAGGAGGAGATATGAAGTGCACCGCGCTATAGGCATGCAGTCATTGTGCCTGCTGCTGGGGGAAAAATACCCATTGCCCCCCAGCAGTTACTGGAGTTATTCCTGGTGGGTTAATGGTGCAGCAGGAACAATCCTTGGAACCCCCTATCCCGTTGTCACCTGGGTTCTAAATGGCATTTCTGACCTCTGGCAGTAGTCTCACGCATCTTATTTGGCAACTTTGACCCCTAGCAGTAACATAAGTTTACCTGAAGTGGACAGAGGTGCTCTCTGGGGGTGGAGTTGTGAGAGATGTTAGCGCTCACATAAATATTTATAAAATATGCACATAAGCCAGGAAATTTTGTGCATGCTAAATGGCAGGTGTAAGTGTGTGTGTACGTTCTGTGGGGTAATTTTCAAAAGGAACGTATATGCATAGTTTCCCTTTCAATATTGGAATACCTTATGCACGTGCTAGGCAGTCTGTTATAAAGTTACCCTTGATGTGTCTGTCGTCTTGGCATGGGAGGAAATATATTTAGCAAGCATGAACCACTGATGCTGTTTTGTAATCCTTTATTTTGCTTTGCAGCATTCGGTGGCTTTAAGCTCTGGCTTTCGGAACTCTGGGATCACTATTGGCAAAAAAGGCAGAACCATAATGGTAAACTATCTTCATGATAAAATCATTTGTGTTGTTTAAACTTATATAGTGTCACATATACATATACAGCATGTTAAATTTCAGTGATTACAAAATAAATACAGGGCAGGTCTATAAAATTAGTGGAGTGGAACAGGTAAATGTTGATTGATTTTGCTTCAAAAAGTACAAGGACTAGGGAACACGCACATTTTAAGACTAATTGGAGAAATATTTTTTTTACTCAACACAATCCAAACTCTGGAATTGGTCACCAAGGGATGTAGTAAAAGCTGTTTGTTAGTGTGACTGGGTTTAAAAGAGGTTTGGACAAGTTCCTGAAGAAAAGGTCCATAAATCATTATTAACATGGACCAGGGAAATCACTGCTTACTCCTGGGATAAATGGCACAGAATCTGTCTACCTTCTGGCCACTGTTAGAAACAGGATACTGGGCTCAGTGAACCTTTGGTCTGGCCCAGTATAGCATATGCTCTATATCAGTGATGGCTAACCTTTTTGAGCCCGAGTGCCCAAACTGCCGCACAAAACCAAAGAATTTCCTCAAAGTGCCAGCACGTCAATTTGCATAAATATTTGCTTAATGCTAACATACACTAACTTTTAGTAAACATGTCTCTTAATGAGTGTATGGATAAAGACAGACTAAAAGATTTCTACATTACTATAATCCAGTGCCAACCGCCAGGCACATTAGGAACTACTACAAACACTGCCCATTTAGAACCAATAGCAAACCCACCGTATCCTAACAGCACTACCAGGACTCACAAAGCACCACACCATACCTATCAAAAGGCAACACTGCAAATATTAAACCAATACATTTCAGACAATAACAATACATGACCTACTGGGGAAAGAGAACAAGTGGCAATGTCAAAAAGGAATTACATAAACAGAATACCTCAGCTCAGTTGCAATTGCTCCAGCCACTTTCTTCTGGTTTCTTCATGTTTTCTGCTAACTCTCCATCATCTGCTGTCCATTTGTCCTTTCTTCTCTCTTCTAGTTTTTTTTTCCATTCTCTCTCTCTACATCCGCTTTAACATACTAATCTTTCTCCTTTTGCTCTTTCCTCATTCCTATTTCATCCATTCAAATTTTACCCCTCCATCCTCAATCCCCACTTACTCTCCCAATACCCGGCCAATTGTAGATTTTTTATCCCTCCCACACAAAATATTTTTCCCCTCTCCATTTTACTCTCCCAGCCCCATCCCATTCTAATCCTCCCCCAACATCAGCTCCCTTCTAGTTCCAGCCTCACCCAGCATCCATTCCCTTCTAGTCCCTGCATCAGCCCATTTCCAGTCCTAGCAACCCCCCAACCCAATACCAGTCCTAGCCCCCCCCATCAACTCACTTCCAGCCCTAAACCCCCATCACCCCATTTCCAGACAGCCCCCATCAGCCCACAGCCCATTAGCAGTCCTACCCCCCCAGCCCATTAGCAGTCCTAAACCCCCCCGCCCCGCCCATTAGCAGTCCTAACACCCCCCTCCTCCTGCCCATTAGCAGTCCTAACCCCCCCCCCTCCTGCCCATTAGCAGTCCTAACCCCCCGCCCGCCCGCCCGCCGCCCATTAGCAGTCCTAACCCCCCCCGCCCATTAGCAGTCCTAAACCCCCCCCCCCCCGCCCATTTCCCTTTCTTAACCCCCCCCTCCTGCCCATTAGCAGTCCTAACCCCCCCCCCTCCCGCCCATTAGCAGTCCTAACCCTCCCCCCCCTGCCCATTAGCAGTCCTAACCCCCCCTCCTGCCCATTAGCAGTCCTAACCCCCCCCCTCCTGCCCATTAGCAGTTCTAACACCCCCCCTCCTGCCCATTAGCAGTCCTAACCCCCCCCCCCCCTCCTGCCCATTAGCATTCCTAACCCCCCCCCCCTCCTCCTGCCCATTAGCAGTCCTAACCCCCCCCCCGGCAAATTTTTAAAAAAAAAAGCAGGCTCTGGCTGCTGCCGCGGCAGATTACAATGTCCCGCGGGGCCCCCTCCGCCCGCTAAGCCCCTCTGCAAGGGCTTTCAGATTCGCGAGGGAGAGCGTCTCCCTCGCGTCTCTGTTAAGCCCGCAGGGGCTAATGGGAAATTTCCCATCAGTCCCTCGCGTCTAAAGGGGCTGATGGGAAATTTCCCATTAGCCCCTGCGGGCTTAACAGAGACGCGAGGGAGACGCTCTCCCTCGCGAATCTGAAAGCTCTTGCAGAGGGGCTTAGCGGGCGGAGGGGGCCCCGCGGGACGCTGCATTCTGCCCTTGCCGCGTCCGCGGCAGCAGTCAGAGACAGCTTTTTTCTTTTTTTTGCGGACCTATTGCCCGCGTGCCAGCTGCAAGGCCTTCGCGTGCCACAGCTGGCACGCGTGCCATAGGTTCGCCATCGCTGCTCTATATGATAGAGAACTGAATGTGGACAAGGCCCACCCTTTTTCTTCTGCTTAGGCATAAGCTGCTCTGTCAGTTTGGTTTTCTGATCCAAAGTGCTCATGTGCTCATTCAGGAAATTTCACCCCACAAAAATTCCTTGTGCAGTTTATCACAAGTCTGTGTACAAATTTGGGACTGATTTGATTATATGTTAGCAAATTCTTGCTATTTTGAACAGTAGTTCACATTTTGTAATAATATCAGCTGCATTGAACTATTTAGTAGGGGGCTTATTAAATTAGATATCACTATATCCTTTCTTGGGGTGGAAATATATGAAATTATCCTTGTAGTGCCAGAATGTGGGGGGAGGGGGTTGTGTTTTTGTTTTTTTGTCTAACAGTATTTGGCTAGTGTTGGGGACCAACCAAGGGGAAATAGAAACTTGATTAAAATTAACCAGCAATACTTGATGATTTCAGTATATTTTAAGTAATTATAGAATCGTGAAAAGAATAGTATGCATAAGTAACAGTGCAAAATTTTCTATGGTCATTTTCGTGTGGATGTATGACTGTTCAAAAATATTTTTTCACACAGAGGATGACTGATACCTGGAACAGAATTCAAGCGTGCATGAGTCAGACATAAAGGGACTTTAGTGGCAGGAAGCGAGAGGGAAAAGACCACAGTAAGCAGACACATTTGGCAGACTAGGAGAGCCAAACGGCCTTTTAACATGCCATATATTGAATTCATAATACACAGATGAGGAATCATTATAAAATGTAAGCATACACTTGGTAATACACACAGAATAACATGGGCTAACATAATGTAAGAATAAGTCCCAAAGACAATCTGAATCAACTCAATAAGAAATTACATAAATAGATAAAACAGATTTAACTAAAAGATCAGAACATAGCCCAAAATCCCCTCAATCAAGTACTCTAGCAGCATCATCTTGGTTAGGATACTGATTAACAGAATTAGGGCTGACTGTGTTTATTAAGGCATTAATAGCTCCCTTTACTAATGGGGTTTAATGCAAGTGAAATGATGCAAGCCTCCTCATATTCGCTGGGCTTTATTTACTAACTGCACTCCTCAGCTGCTCGTGAGCATTTAACAAGCATAAAATTGTTACCCTGAGTTAGTAAACAAGGGCCTAAATTTGACTCTGGTGCTCTCGGTGCATTCCTCTCTTTTTGTCTCTGGGATTAGGCGGTACGGAGCACTCATGGCTTGGAAGTGCCATTGAGCCGGAAGGGGAAGCTATTGGTGAATGAAGAATACATTGATTATCTCGTCAAAATAGTAAATCAAAAGATGGATGAAAACAAGAAGCGAACTGACCGGTATGTGAACTTCAGCCTTGAAACATCTGTAAATATTCTAGTGCCACTGGCAGCATTTTTTCAGTAGATGCTGCCCGGGACCCTTTTCTCCTCTTAGCTCTGTGAGCATCAAGTGGTCCCAGGAGGAGAAAGGGATGCATTTTGCTGAGTTTGCATGATAGATGTTTTGTGTAATAGTTCGGCCATTTTTCTTTCCTTCAGAGGATTTTTTTTTTTTTTAAAGTGCAGAACCTGAAAAGACCTTACATGATATTGGTACATTTGCAGGTTTTACAGCTGTTTGCAGTCTGCTTTGAGGCACGAAGGTATTTCTGCAAAATCTGTGCTAGAAGTTCAAAGGTCAAAATCGGTGTACACCCGCAGGAGGAAAAGGAAAGCAGTAAAGGAGAATGACCCGTGCACTTTCTCATATGAATCAACACCTGATGGAGAGGAAGAACTGGAATTTGATCCTGCCATATTCAATGAACTTCATCTGTAAATATGTGCAATTATTTAAAACACATGCACAAAAGGCAGCATGGATATTTTCTAGTTGACTTTTCAGACTTGTCTTGCTCTCTGTGAGAGTATTTTGCACCTTTAGTACTTGGTCAGGTAGACTTGGGAACCTTGTGTCTGTTTCACAGCACACACATTTGCTAATCTGGCATGAGTATAAAGGAGACTGTGCTTTCGAAAGGGACTCTGATGGGGTTGCTCTCAAGATGTCTGTCTTCTTGGTATGTTTCCACCCCAGTAATGCTGGCAACAGCTCTTTCCATTTTATTTATTTATATTGAAAAGTAAATGTCAGCGTTCTGTTGATTTTGGTTTTTGGATTTATTTGCGATGGGTTTGTGCTGGTAATTTAATTGTTCTTCAGATACTCTTGTGGATTTTTTTTTTTTTGGGGGGGGGGGTAAATTTCTCTTGATGGCATATGTTAAGCAGGATTTTCTGTTTTCGACTTGGTGGACGAGAGTAAAGAAGGAAAACCTCCACAAACAGAATGAAGTCGTTGGCAGGAGTGGTGAAGAAACATGGACACCACACATACGAGGGGAAGAAAAGTCCACTTTATTAAACGACCCACAAAAATAATTGCAAAGGGTATAAACTGGGAGCAGTACATTACACGCTTAAAACCTGCAGTAACAGAATAAAAACGAAGAAAACCAAAAAAACTCTAATGGGAAGAAACCACAATGATCCAGTCTTGCAACAAGAACAGCTTAGTCACAGACCAAAAAGGTGTTTGGTTGATGAGAAAACAAAAAATAGTAATAGCAAATTCTAAAATCAAAATGAAGCTACATATTAGTAATGCCTTTCAAAATCGAAAAAATTAAAATAAGGTTAAATAATTAATAGTAGCCATAAAAATATCATGTACTGGTAGGGAAAAATTCAGTACTCAAAAGATGATATTAAAACAGCAGTTCATTCCTTAAACTGCTCAATAATTTAACTACCACACTGCCAAATATATGGAGATGGTTTGTAGAAGGAATCTCCATCTATTAAACATACAGATAAAATGCAGCTTGGCACAAGTACCTAGTAGCTTTTCCTAAAAAAAAAAAAAAAAAGGATGACAAACAGCATTGCTTTCACAAAGTATTATCTCCAGGAACAAGCAGGAATAAGTCCTCACATATGGGTACATCGGTACCGACGGAGCCTGCGCGGGAATGCTCCCCAGCTTCCCAGAATGAAAGCTTTCGGGGCATCCCACAGCGCATGCACGCTGCCTTCCCGCCTTTCCTACCAACTCTCCTCAGTTCTTCTTTTCCGCGGAGCCAGCAGATCGTGTTCCTGTCACCGCTGAAGAAGTTCTTTATTTTAATTTATTTCTTTGGTCGCGTGTCTGCCTTCCCCGATGCCGGACCGGTACCACCGGTCTTTTCTTTAAAAAAAATATATATATATATACTTTTCCTCACTTAGTGTATTTCTTTTCTTAGGCCTACAGGCCCACAAGAATTTTTCCTCCATGGATAAACCAGTCTCTGGTTTCAAAAAATGCACTAAGTGTAGCGGTACAATTTCTGTTAGACACCCATGAATGGTGTCTTAAATGTTTGGGGCCTGAACACTCCATTCCGGATTGCCAAGCCTGCTCGCTAATGTCTAAACGAGGGTTACAGAACCAGGCAGCCAAGCTCTATGTGCTGTCTCCCACGGATGCACCGGCGGTGGCATCGACATCTTCCAGGTCTTCCTCTCCTGATGGGTCTCAGGTAACCAAACATACTTTTAGCAGGTCCTCGAAGGGCAAATCTCCCTCTAAGCATCGAGATGCCTCCGGGCTTGCCCTTGAGGATCCTGCCCCAGCCAAACAACCCCGGCGGGAAGCTCCGGCTTCCAAAGCTCCTCCTATGGGGTTACAGGTTGACATCGATGGCACGGCCTCGACTGATCACCTGTTAGACTGCTCTGGGGTACCGGCACAATCTCCCGGTACCGACATCCAGGCAGTCGTGGCGTCCATGGATCACACTGTGCAATCCATGCAGCAGGCTATACTGGCTTTCATCAAGGCTGCGACGCCGTCGGTACCACAACAAGCTCTGTTGTCTGTACCGACGCCGGTACCGGTACCGGCTGCATCGACATCGGCCAGGATACCGATTCCAGCTCCCTGTCCTGGGCTCTTTCTTGGAACCGACCCGGTACCGGGGACACCCGATGTCTGTACCAATCAATACGCCTATCGATCTTTGGAATCGAGCAGACGATACTTCGATTCTTCTGATGATTCTGATTCATCGGATGAGTCCCCTGAAGTATCTGTTACTCTTCCTGAGGAGCCTTCTTCTCCAAAAAGGAGAATGTCTCCTCCAGAGGATTTGTCCTTTCAAGACTTCATAATAGAAGTAGCTAAAGGACTATCTATTTCAGTAACCTCTGAAAAAGAACCTAGAGCAAAAAAAATAGATATTTTGGGATACTCTAAGGTTCCCAGAGAGGCAGTCTCCTTACCAATTCATGAAATTCTTCAAGAACATTTGATTGAATTGTGGGAGACTCCTCTCACCCTTTCTCCTCATTCTCGTAGATTGGACACTATGTACCGTGTCCATCCTTCTCCTGGATTTCAAAAAACTCAGCTTCCTCAACACTCCATTATGGTGCAGTCAGCTATGAAGAGGATAAAGAGTACCAAAAGACACTCTTCTACTCCTCCAGGAAGAGAATGCAGGACCTTGGATGCTTTTGGAAGGAAAATCTTCCAAGCTAGCATGCTTATTGCCAGAATCAATTCATACAGCCTTTATATGGGTATGTTTCTAAAGGAGGTTGCAGAAAAGCTGCACAACTTTCTCCTTTTTATTCCAGAGGACAAAAGGGATGAGTTCCTTCTTTGGCTTAAGCATACTCAAGACATTTCAAAGTTTTCCAACAGGGCAGCCTTTGATTCTTTTGAAGGTGCCAGCAGAGCCTCAGGCATTGCCATAGCTGCTCGTAGAATTGCTTGGCTCCAGGCTTCTGATCTAGAACCCTGGATTCAAGATGGTTTAGGAAATCTGCCCTGTACAGGTGAAAATCTATTTGGCAAAGAGTGGCAAATTAAAGCCACTCAAATCGATGCAGAAAATGCTGCTCTGGATAGACTTTCTAAGTCTACCTCCACTCCAGCCAAGAAAAAATCTTTTAAAAAGTCTTTTTTACAAGAAGGGCAGATTTCCTTCCACTTCTGGTCAACAATCTTCTACAGGTCGCTTTGCTACTAAGCGTCAGCAACCTAAACAGGCTAGGCCTAAACCTGCAGGGGCTGCTGTAACCCAGCAGTCCCAAGCCCCTCAGGGTTTTTGACTTGATACTAGAGAACTTAACCTTTCTGGCTCTACAACAGCCAGAACCTCTCACCATTCCAGGAAGGTTAGCTCATTTTGCTCCCAGATGGGAGCAAATCACATCAGAGCAGTGGACCCTCTCCATCAGAGAGGGCTACAAACTTCATTTCTCAGACCTTCCTCCCTACACCATGGTGAGACATTTCAATTCTCCCACATCTCTCCTCGACCTTCTGGATCAGGAGGTAACCACCCTTCTGGCCCAGAGGACCATAGAAGAAGTTCCTCTTCTTCAACAGGGGTCAGGGTTTTACTCCCCCTACTTTCTCATTCCAAAGAAAACAGGGGGATACAGACCCATTCTAGATCTCAGAGAATTGAACAAATTTCTATGCAAGGAGAAGTTCAAGATGCTTTCTTTAGGCACTCTCCTTCCATACCTACAGAGTCAGGATTGGCTTTGTTCTCTAGATCTCAAGGATGCGTACTCATATACTCATCCATCCATCCCACAGAAAATTCCTACGTTTTTTGTTCCAGGGAAAACATTACCAATACAGAGTGCTTCCTTTCGGTCTAGCCTCTGCTCCAAGAGTGTTCACCAAATGCATGGCAATAGTTGCTGCATTTCTACGCACTCTGGGAATATTTGTCTTCCCCTACCTAGACTGGCTCATCCGAGCTCCATCTCAGTCAGAAGCCCAAATTTCCCTGGACCGCACCAGGCGCATTCTGCAGTATCTGGGACTTGTGGTAAACCTCCCAAAGTCTCAGCTCTCCCCTACTCAGTCCCTAGAATTCATAGGGGCCTGGTTGGACACCACTACTGCAAGAGCCTATCTTCCCCAGGCTCGTTGCCAACATCTAGTGCAGTTAGCCTCCCAGATTCAGTCAAAGAGCCACTTAACTGCCCGGGAGATGCTACAGCTACTAGGCCACATGGCTTCCACAGTACATGTGGTGCCCTATGCTCGCCTACACATGAGAGCAGCTCAATGGACTTTGTCCACCCAGTGGACTCAAGCTTCAGGAGCTCTCTCAGACCAAATAGCAAACTCCAAACGTCTCTTTTGGTCTCTCTAATGGTGGATGTCCACTCAAAATCTGTTGTTGGGGTCCCCCTTCCAACCTTTGTTGCCCCAAGCAATCCTCACAACAGAGGCCTCCCAAACAGGTTGGGGAGCTCATCTACAGGACTTCTCCACCCAAGGCACTTGGTCCCCACAGGAGACCTCTCTTCATATCAACCTCTTGGAACTTCGAGCAGTGTTCCTAGCTCTCGAGGTCTTTCATACCCTCCTCAGCTACCAGACAGTCCTCATTCAAACGGACAATCAGGTAGCCATGTTTTACTTAAACAAGCAAGGAGGAACTGGCTCTCTGTCGCTTTGCAACGAAGCTCTAAGATTATGGGCCTTCGCCAGAGAGCATCAAATCCATCTCCTGGCAGTATACCTCCCAGGAATTCAAAACTCTTGGGCAGACAGACTCAGTCGAGTTCTGCTTCCACACGAATGGTCCCTGAACATGGATCAGGTACTCAGAATCTTCCAGGAATGGGGAACCCCGGACATAGACCTATTTGCAAGTCCGTGGAATGCCAAACTTCCCCGGTTCTGTTCCAGAATTCTGTGTCAGGGAGTTCAGGCCAAGGATGCCTTCCTCCTTCATTGGGGTCAGGACTTCCTGTATGCCTTTCCACCCATTCCTTTGATTCCCAAGACTCTGTTCAAACTTCAGAGGGATCAAGGATCTATGATCCTCATATCTCCACGCTGGCCACGCCAAGTGTGGTACCCTCTACTTCTGCATCTCTCCCAAGCCCCCTCCCTGGACTTGGGAGCTGCTCCAGACCTTCTGTCTCAGGAGGAGGGGACATTGTGGCATCCAAACCCCAGGTCCCTTCACCTCAGAGCTTGGTTACTGAAGGCCTAGACCTTCAAGACTTCAATCTTTCGCAGCAAGTGAAGGATATCCTCCATGCTTCCAGGAAACCTTCTACTAGGCGTTCCTATGCTTTTAAATGGAAAAGATTTTCCATTTGGTATGCTCAACAGGGTCTTGACCCTCTGGCACTTCCTGTGAATTCTCTATTAGAATATCTCCTGCATCTTTCCAATGCAGGCCTTAAGACAAATTCAGTAAGGGTCCATTTAAGTGCTATTGCAGCATCCCTTAAGCCTATCAATGGACAACCTGTTTTCTCTCATCCTCTTATTGCAAGATTTATGAGAGGCCTAACTTTAACTAAACTTCCCATTCGACCTCCTCCGGTGGCATGGGACTTAAATTTGGTTCTTGGTCAGCTTATGAAGCCACCTTTTGAACCCTTAGCCACTATCTCCTTGAAATTTCTTTCCTGGAAGGTTATTTTCCTTATTGCAATCACTTCTGCTCGCCGCATCAGTGAACTGCAGGCCTTAGTGGCTAATCCACCTTATACAAGGTTCCATCATGATAAGGTAGTCCTTAGGACAAATCCTCACTTTATGCCTAAAGTGGTCTCACCTTTTCATCTTAATCAAGAGGTATATTTACCTGTCTTTTTTCCAGCTCCTCATGCATCCACTGCAGAGAGGAACCTTCATACTCTAGATTGTAAAAGAGCTCTTGCTTTTTACTTACACAGGACACAGCAACATAGAAAGTCTTCCCAGCTTTTTGTTGCTTTTGATCCTTCTCATTTAGGACTTCCAGTCTCTAAAAGAACACTGTCCAATTGGATTGCTCAGTGTATTTCTTTTGCTTACCAGAGTAAGAACCTTTCTCTGGAGGGCCATGTCACAGCTCACAATGTGAGGGCCATGGCCACCTCTATGGCTCATCTTCATTCTGTGTCCATCGACCAGATCTGTCGAGCAGCCACCTGGGCCTCGGTTCATACCTTCACAGCCCATTACTGTTTGGACAAGGACTCCCGCCGGGATGCCTTGTTTGGTCAGGCTGTCCTCAGACACCTGTTCCATTCTTGAACAACTCCTGCCCTCCTTCCCTGAATGGATGCCTGAGATCCATAGGAAAACGAGGAACCCTTCAGGGTCTCATACCCTTGGGGATCTCCCAGGCATCTTAGCTAGGGAGTCCCCATATGTGAGGACTTATTCCTGCTTGTTCCTGGAGATAGCACAGTTACTTACCTGTAACAGGTGATCTCTGGGAACAGCAGGAATTAGTCCTCACAACCCTCCCACCTCCCCTAGGAGTTGTATCTCTCTTTGTCTTTCCTTTCCTCTCTCTCTCTATTGTCTCAGCTTTAAACTTGAACTGAGGAGAGTTGGTAGGAAAGGCGGGAAGGCAGCGCGCATGCGCTGTGGGATGCCCCAAAAGCTTTCATTCTGGGAAGCTGGGGAGCATTCCCGCGCAGGCTCCGTCGGTACCGACGTACCCATATGTGAGGACTAATTCCTGCTGTTCCCAGAGATCACCTGTTACAGGTAAGTAACTGTGCTTTACCAGCGTTATGCAATCACCGTTCTGTAACTGCAAGTAACAAATGGGAGATATTAATTCCTTTGCGTCCCTCTAGTCCAGTCCCGGAACCATAGAGTTGTCAACCTCCACCAGCAGCTTTGGAGACTGAAAGATGTCATTGTTCTGATGTCACTGGTACAAATAGGCTAGATCCGCCCCCTTCCACCAGTACTTTCAGTCTCCAAGCAGCTTGGAGGTTCTGAGCCTGGGACTGGGCTCAGGAGGAACAAATAAGCAGAGCTTGATTCTCTTTTTATCATAATTTGGGTTTTGTTTTGTTGATTTTTGCTTTGTTTTTTCCTTCAGGGTGCCTGCTGCTGCTGACAGATTGTGCTCTGGCTGTTTCTCTCTCCTTCTCTCTGGTTGAGCTCCCTCCCTCCCCTCAATGGGATGTCTGTGTGCCCCAGCCTTTAAACGAGCACAGGGGGATGTCTGGGATAAAGTAGCCTCCCTGCTCCCGAACCCGATTTGGAAGGGTGAGGAGCAGGTTGAAGGCAGAAGTGACTGGCAGCAGCAAGGCAGTGCAATAGTTTCAGTCAGTCCCGGGAGCTGATGCCGAGTGAAAGGCTGTGCTCCCGAGGGCTTTAGCGCTGCCCTTCCTTCCCCTCCTCTCAGAATCGCGGTGAGTACCCTCGAGCTTCTGTTCTCGTTGGGGGAGCGCTTTATTTTGTTGTAGGGGGCTCCGGGGTCTAGTTAAGGACTGGGGGCCTGGCCGCGTGATTTTTGGCGCCGCGAACGTTGCGGCGGCCATTTTGACTGCCGGTTTTTCTTTTCAGCGCCAGTTTTTTCTTCGGCTCTTTCTTCACTCTGGGAGCTTCGTTTTTGGGTAAGACTGGCAGGGGGGGTCTAGTTAAGGCTTCCTTGGTGGTATTCAAGTAAAAAAAAAAAAAAAAATTTAAACTTTTTGAGGCAGAGCTCCTACAGGATACTAGCTTCTGGGCTACCAACCTAGTTACTATGCCAGCTAAGCCACGCTGCCTTGTCTGTGGTGTGAGGCGCGGGGAGCTTTTGGAAGCTGGAGTGTGCAAGGCCTGCTCCTTGGAGGCCGGGGACATGGCGGACTCCTTGGGGGACGGTTCTGGGGATCTGGCAGAGGCTCCCTTCGACGGAAGAGGTTCCCAGCCTCCCTCCTTGGAGGCTTCAGAGCTGGTGGCGGGTCTGTCCACGGCTGGGAGCGCTCCTTTGTCGGGGGAGGGGTCCCAGGGGGCCGGTGTGGCAGGGATCCCTTTGGATTTCTTTGTGCTACTGCAGAAGGCCTTTGCCTTGCTACAGTCTGAGTTGGGGACTCAGTCGCAGAGCCCCTCTAGCCGAAAACGGCCGGGGTCGGAGAGTCTCCCGGAGGGGGAGCTGGTTCCGTCTAAGAGACGTAAGGAAGTTCTAGACTCTGCACCGGAGGCTGGGTTAGATGAGGAAGTAGGTATGCCTGACCTGGACATGGCTGATGTCTCGGAAGAGGAGTTAGAAGAAGGGGAATTGATGGATGAAGAGCAGCAGAGCAGGCTAGTCCGTGTGTTTAGGCGGGAAGAGCTGCCTGCGTTGATTGCTGAGACACTGAGGACTTTGAACATGCCCGCGGGATCCTCGTCCTCTGAGGAGGTGTTGGAGGATCTGCTTTTGCCGGCCGTGCGAACCTCGCAATGGGTGTTCCCCATACATATAGGGTCTTTCGTAAGATGATTCAGGACGAATGGGACTCGCCGGAATCGGCATTGAGGGGGACCAGGGCCTTAGCCCGTTTATACCCGCTTTCCGAACAGGATAAGGAGATTTTTCGTTCACCAAATGTGGATGCGGCGGTTTCCGCTGTAACGAAGAAAACCACCATCCCGGTTGAGGGAGCCGCAGCGTTGAAGGATGGGCAGGACAGGAAGTTGGATACCTTGCTGAAGCAGGTGTTTGATATGTGTGCCCTTTCTCTGCAAGCCTCGAACGCAGGGGCGTGCGTGGCAAGAGGCTCCTTACGATGGTCCCAGCGGCTGCAGGGTTCCCTCTCCGAAGAACAGGCTGGGGATGTCGCAAGGCTAGAGTCGGGCACGGCTTACTTGTCGGACATTCACTACGATCTCATTCGCGGTTTGGCCAAGAGTATGGCCTCGGTACTGGCAGCTCGACGGTATCTGTGGCTACGTAACTGGTTGGCTGATGGCTCTTCGAAAGCTAGGCTCAGTAAGCTTCCCTTTCGGGGGAAGCTACTGTTTGGAGAACATCTGGAGAAGTTGGTTAAGGACCTCGGAGAATCCAAAGGGGGTCGTCTCCCGGAGGATAAGCCGAAACAGGCTCGCGCTGCTTCGGGGTCCAGAGGTCTCTCGAGGGATTTTCGTAGGTTTAGGTCCTCTCGTTTTCAGCAATCGCAGAGAGGCTGTTTTCCGGTGCGTGGTCAGTCGTTTCGAGGGTTCAGAGGAGCGGGTAGAGGTTTTGGCCCCTTTCAGTCCTCTGGTGTTAAGAAATCACAATGAGATCAGGCGGACCCAGGTGGCGGTGGTGCCCGTGGGAGGAAGGTTGCGGGAGTTCTACCCTGCCTGGGTCCAAATTACCTCGAACCAGTGGGTACTAGAGGTCATTCGGGAAGGCTATGCCCTAGAGTTCCAGCGGCCCGTCATCGATTCCTTTGTTCTTTCCCCGTGCAGAGCTCCTTGGAAGCTTCGAGCGGTAGCAGACACCCTGCGGCGTCTCCAGCAACTCGGAGTGGTGGTGCCAGTTCCGGAAGATCAGTGCGGATCCGGTCGATACTCCATTTATTTCGTGGTCCCCAAGAAAAAGGGGACTTTTCGGCCCATTATGGACCTCAAACGGGTGAATCGTTGCCTTCGCGTGACCCATTTTCGGATGGAAACTTTGCGTTCCGTCATTGCGGCGGTTCGGTCAGGGGAGTTTCTAACGTCGTTAGATCTTACGGAAGCTTATCTGCATATCCCCCCGTGCGTCTGGACCATCAACGCTACCTGCGGTTTGCGGTGCCGATGGGACATTTTCAATTCCGGGCGTTGCCTTTTGGTCTGGCAACGGCTCCTCGGACGTTCACCAAAATTACGGTTGTGGTGGCGGCTGCTCTTCGCAAGGAGGGGATACTGGTGCATCCTTACTTGGACGATTGGTTGATTCGAGCGAAGTCGAGAGAAGAGAGCTCGGCGGCCACCGCTCGGGTGATCGGTTTGTTGGAAAGCCTCGGTTGGGTGGTCAACGTGGCAAAGAGCCAGCTGACTCCCACTCAAACCCTGGAGTACCTAGGAGCGCGCTTCGAGACACAACACGGAATGGTGTTTCTCCCCAGCAAGAGGGCGCAGGCCTTGCGGGACCTTGTGCGACAGTTTCTGGAGCAAGGGGCGCCGACAGCATGGCAGTATCTTCAGTTACTGGGCACCATGGCGGCTACGATCGACTTGGTGCGGTGGGCCAGGGCGCATATGCGGCCCTTGCAGAGGGCTCTCCTCCGGCGTTGGTCTCACCAGCGGGATGCGTTGTCGCAGCGCCTGCTGTGTCCGCCGGAGGTGCGGCGGTCTCTTCTATGGTGGTTGCGTCCCGACAGTCTTGGACAGGGCGTGCCTCTGGAGCCTCCAGCCTGGTGGTTGGTTACGACCGATGCGAGTCTCGCAGGCTGGGGTGCGCATCACGAAGGCTTGTTTGCTCAGGGGACTTGGTCGCTGGAGGAGCGCCATTGGTCGATCAACAGGTTAGAGATGCGAGCGGTGTGGCAAGCTCTTCTGGAGTTCCAGGTGCCTTTATGGCAGGAGGCGGTGCGCGTGCTTTCCGACAACGCGACGACGGTTGCATATATAAATCGACAGGGCGGCACGGGCAGTGCATCCCTCAAGGAGGAAGCAGGTGTGCTGTTGGACTGGGCAGAAAGGAATTTGAAGGCGTTGTCGGCCCAACATGTCGCCGGCGTAAACAACGTCGAAGCGGATTTTCTCAGCTGCCGCAGGGTGGACCCGGGGGAGTGGGCTCTCCACCCGGAGGTCTTCGCGCTGCTTGTGAGCCGTTGGGGGCTCCCGGTGATGGATATGATGGCGACCTTGGAGTCTGCGAAGGTGGAGAGGTTCTTCAGCAGGCGGAGAGAGTGGATGGCGGAAGGCCTCGATGCCTTAGTGCAGCGGTGGCCGGTTGGGGGTCTTCTTTATGTGTTCCCGCCCTGGGCGCTCATCGGCAGGGTGATCCAGCGCATAGAACGGCACAAGGGTCGGGTGGTGCTGGTGGCGCCGGATTGGCCAAGGCATCCTTGGTATGCGGATTTGATACGGCTGCTGGCGGACGTTCCGTGGAGGCTTCCACTGCGAGACGATCTGTTGGTGCAGGGACCGCTGCGAATGCCGCAGGTGGGTCGATTCTCGCTTACGGCTTGGCTCTTGAGCGGGCTCGGTTGACGGCCAGGGGATACTCGGCGGCAGTCATTGCTACCCTCCTGCGGGCGCGCCATCCGTCGACGTCGCTGGCATATATCCGCGTGTGGCGTGTCTTTGAGGCCTGGTGTTCCGAGCCCTCAAGAGCCCTCAATCCCTTAAGGACCTCTATCCCCCATATCCTTTCATTTTTGCAGGCTGGGATGGAGAAGGGACTCGTGGCCAGTTTCTTACGGGTGCAGCTGGCGGCTCTTTCCTGTTATCGGGGGAAGGTGCAAAGTCAAGTGATCGCAGCGCATAGTGATATTCGGCGTTTTCTGCGAGCAGTGTTGCTGCTCAGGCCGCCTAGGTGGACGATTATTCCTCCGTGGGATCTCAATGTGGTGTTGGATGCTTTAATTGGGGAACCGTTCGAGCCCTTGGAGGGCTTCGCTGAAGGATTTGACTCTAAAAACTGTATTCCTGGTAGCGATTTGTTCGGCCAGAAGAATTTCAGAGTTGCAGGCGTTGTCTTGTCAGGAACCCTATTTGTCCTTTTCGAGTGACAGGGTGGTGTTGCATACGGTCCCCACCTTTTTGCCAAAGGTGGTGTCCGATTTTTCATGTTAATCAGGTAGTATTGCTGCCGGTGTGTTCGGCAGAACAGAATTCTCAGTCGGGGAACCATCTGCATCGGTTGGACATGCGGCGGGTGCTCAAGAAGTATCTCCGTAGGACGGTGTCGTTCAGGAAGACCGACAGGCTCTTTGTCGCCTTCGGGGGCCAGCGCAAGGGCGAGGCGGCTGCGAAGTCTTCCATTTCTAGATGGTTAAAGGCAGCTATTGCGTCGGCTTACATTTTGAGGGGCAAAGCGGTTCCGATGGGCCTGCGGGCGCATTCCACTCGAGCGCAGGCGGCGTCTTGGGCAGAAGTCAGTTTGGTGCCGGTCGCGGATATTTGTAGAGCGTCGACCTGGTCCTCGTTGCATTCTTTTGCTCAGCATTATCGCCTGGATGTGCAGGCGAGGGGAGATAGCTGGTTTGGTTCGGCTGTTCTTCAGGCTGGGATTTCCGGTCCCTCCCGTTGATATTGACTGCTCTGTTACATCCTCTATGGTTCCAAGACTGGACTAGAGGGACGCAAAGGAAGAGTAAATTAGACTTACCTGCTAATTGTTGTTCCTTAAGGAACTCTAGTCCAGTCCCGGATCCCTCCCAGTATTCTTCTATTGTGCAGCCTGAAGATTCATGTGAGAGGAGGATAAGGAGGTGGACTGGACCGACTCCTTGGTTGGGCTTTTTCTGCATGGTTGAGCTCAATGGGGCGTTGAGATGAAACAGCGTTTCAGGGGCTCTGTTTTGTCTGCTGCAGCAGGTCCTAGTGGGCGCTACAGTGCAGTAATCCTGTTAGTTCAGGGCGGTTCTTGGTCTATGCGTAAGTTGCACGGATCCGGTATGAACCGACTTGCGGCAGGGGCAGTGGGGGTTTCTTGTTTTTTCACTGCTATCCTGTCTTGTTAGATATTTTCCTATACCTACTTATTTGTTGCTCTGCTGAGTCTGCTTTGTCAGTAGGTGCTGGTGGAAGGGGGCGGATCTAGCCTATTTGTACCAGTGACATCAGAACGATGACATCTTTCAGTCTCCAAAGCTGCTGGTGGAGGTTGACAACTCTATGGTTCCGGGACTGGACTAGAGTTCCTTAAGGAACAACAATTAGCAGGTAAGTCTCTAATTTACTCTTGCTTGCAATACCACAATGCTCATAATTTACACTGGTACCATCTATATTTAGAAGTGTTATAATTAGTGCACATGTAATTATTGAAACACAATGGAATCTACTTCACTAGCAGGTAAACTGAATGACATCCTTGTAATAGTGTGGTGGCTGTACGTAGGGCCCTAGTTTGTACACTTACAGTGGATGCTAGTATCAAAGGGCTCAGTTTCAGATTGTTGCCAAATGTTAAATTTTATACACGTTGGAGTGTCTTGGTAGCCAGCCAAGATATTAGAAAACAAAAGTGTGTGGGACATAAATATTAATGGGGGGGGGGGGGACATATTAATAAAAAGTTGGCTTTAGTTACCATTCTTATAAAAACTGATTTCAGAATGAAGCTTAATGTGTTATGTGGTTAGAATTGTAGAAGTCGGCGGAGACCACATAACTCTTTCAAATGTCTTAAAAAGTCTCATTTAATAGATATTAATTTGTAACTTACTTAATATTAGGGTAGTTGTTCATGTATTTACAAATTTGTAACACTCAGAAACAGCATTGACATTGCTCGGTTCAGTAAACTTAGATATTTATCCCCCTTTCAGTAAGTACCACCCTCCCACTTTACTCCTCCCATCAGCGCACAATCTTTGTTGTACGCAAATGCAATTATTTATTATCGCATATATGCCTTTGGAAAAACAAAATTGGACTCACAACTTTATGATAAGCAGATTTGGCGTTATGTAAAGATAAAATATCAAACACTATAACTATAGAGTTGGTCCTTAATAGTATAAGCCTTTCTGAAGAACTTTTTTATAAAAATACTTTGTATTAAAACATTTTATCATAAAAGCAACCATCAAAATCTTTAAATAGTTTGAAACTAATATACTTAAGTGCCTATAAATTCCCAAAAAATACAAAGAATTTATAGATAATCTTACATCTGATAATATCTTAAGACCATTCTGTGAAAATATTTCAAGTTAGAAAATTGTTGTGCTTCTCACAGTAGAAGTCTATTGTTAACACTACTTCTCTAGGAAGGGGCAACAATTTTTTACTATAAAAAGTCAGATCTTTAAAGGAATGACCAAAGAGAGGCAGTGTTCTACTCTGGAAACTGTTTGTTTGTTTTTTACTTCCCATATAATACAACTTCTAGGGCATGTTTACTAGAGCACTACCTGGGTAGCATACATCCGTTGATGCCATGCTAAAAAGTAGCCTGGGGCCCCATGTTAAAAATTTCACACTGACTGGGCAGTTGTATCTGGAAGGAGTCTGTAGAGCGAGGACATTCCTGCTGAGACACTGCTAATGCAAACCTTGAAAGCCCATTTTGCCAGTGTTCCTCTCTGCAGTGGTATTAACGCCATGAGCTACACTAGATTCACGGGGAACAGCTGTCTTTGACCTGCGGCATGTAGCTCTGTGCCCCACAATACTATGTGGCCTAAACCTGGCTTACTATCGTGGGCTTAGTAAACATGCCCCTTTATATTCTAACATCCTGGTTTGGATCAAATGCTTGCTTCCTGCATTCAAAAGTGAACGTGGATATTCAATCACAAAAAATCCCAAAGCGTATGTTATAATCTGAAGGACTATTGAGAGAAGCTGCTCTTGCTGGGAAAGAATCTGCACATGTATTTACCTGCTGGGAATTTTTCAGACTCTTGGGTTAAAGACTCTTTGCATTTAAGCTGATGCACAGATTTTATTTTAAAGTTCTGTGTTGTATAAAGTTAGGGCACTGTGTAGCAAGCCACCATGTCAGAGCAGGACATGCTGGGGAGATACAGTTTGTAGATGAAATAAATGACAGCTTCCCCTTGTGTGTGTTCGTGAACCAATTGTTCCATGAAGCAATTTTAGACCTAGTCCCTCGTGTAACACAGGATCTGGTGTTGTGGCCACTTGGCAATAGTGATCATAACATGATCACAATTAATTTAATAAATGGAGAGAGGACAGCAAAGAAACTCAAAGTACTAGTTTTTAACTTTAAAAAGGGAAACTATGATACAACTAGGAAAATAGCTTTATCAAGAATTAAAAGGAGCAGCTGCAAAGGTGAAAAGTTTACATCAAGCATGGGTATTGTTTAAAAAATGCTATCTTAGACCAACTGTATTCCACGCTTTAAGAAAGGTGGAAGGAAAGCTAAACAACTGCCAGCATAGTTTAAAGATAAGGTCAAAAATGCTGTTCTAGCCAAAAAAAAAAAAGCATCTTTCAAGAAAAGGAAAAAAAATGATGAAAATGGAGAAACAACATAAGCACTGGCAAGTTTAAATGCAAGGCATTGATAAGGGAGACAAAGAGAGAATTTGAAAAGAAGCTTGCAGTGGAAGCAAAAACACATAATAACTTTTTCTGAGTAAATTCATGGCAAAAAAAACCAGAGAGAGTCAGTTGGACAATTAGATGATAGAGGGGTGAAAGGGGCACTAAGGGAGGACAAGGCCATAACGGAGAGGCTGAATGAACTCTTTGCTTCAGTCTTTACTGAAGAAGATGCAGGGAAGTTATCCATGCCTGAAATGGTATTTAAAGGCGCTGTATCAGAAGAATTGAAACAAATCTCGATAAACTTAGAAGATGTATTACAACTATTTGATAAACTAAAGAGTAACAAATCGTCTGGACCAGATGATTTACATCCCAGGGTGCTGAAAGAACTGCAATATGAGATTGCAGATCTGCAATCATTAAAAGCATCTGTAGAACCTGAAGATTGTAGAATGGCCAATGTAATATCTACTAAATGGTTCCAGGGGTCATCGGGGAAACTGCAGGCTTGTGAGCCTGATATCAGTACTGGGCAAAATGGTAGAAACCATTATAAAGAATAAAATTACTGAACATGTAGATAAATTATGGTTTAATGGAAGAAAGCCAACATGGATTTAGCCAAGTAAAGTCTTGTCTTACTAATCTGTTACATTTTTTTTGAAGAGGTGAATAAATGGGTAGATAAAGGTGAGACAGTTGATTATAGTGTATCTGGATTTTCAGAAAGCCTTTAGCAAGGTCCCTTAATGAGAGACGCTAGGCAAAATTAAAAAGTCATGGGATAGGAGGCCGTGTACTATTGTGGATTGGGCACTGGTTAAAAGAAAATGGAGAGTAAGGCTAAATGGCTAATTTTCTCCATGGAGAAAAGTAAATAGTGGAGTACCCCAGAGATCTGTGCTAAACCCACTTCTTTTTAACATAGTCATAAATGACCTGGAAATGGGAATGAGTGTGAGGTGATCAAACTTACAGACAACAAAAAATTATTCAAAGTTGTTAAAACACAAGAGGATTATGAAAAATAGCAAGAGGACCTTCATAAATTGGTAGATCGGGCGTCCAAATGGCAGATGAATTTTTAATATGGACAAGTGCAAAGTTTATTCACTTAAGAGGTCATTCAGAGAGGCAGATGGGGCTGTATGTCCTGGTGGGACGTGCAGCCCCGTTATCCATCCTGTCCCAATTCTGCATCCCAATCCCCTGGCACAGCCAGAGCCTCAGTGCGTGCAGAGCCGGAGGGGGCGGAGCAGGGGCTGGCAGAGATGGCAGGACGTACAGGTCCGATTCAGGTCATGGCCCTGTAGGTGAGGGCACCTCAGAGGTGGAATAAGCAGCTGTGAAAGTGGAGATTGGGCTCTGATTCTTCCCCCCCCCCCCCCCATGGGGGCCAGGATCGTGCAACAGTAGGCCCCTGCTGTCCGAACCTGGCCACGACCAACCCTGCAGAAGATCGGGGGGAGGCACCAATGCGGCGAGCTGAGAGCGCAGCAGGGTGGATGTCTCTGCAGGTATTCAGGAGACGCCAGACCTTCTCAGGGCCTGATCCTGAACCTGCAAAAATGTCTGTCTCTCCTGTGGTGCAGAATTGAGTCCTAATGGGCCCGCCCTGCTCGGGAGCGTCCAGATAACTTGGATGTGCCCCTTTTAGGATCAGGTTTTCAGGGAAGAACAACCCAAACTACAGTTACATGATACAAGGTTCTACATTTAGGAACCATCACCCAAGAAAATGATTTAGCTGTCATGGGTAATACATTAAAACCCTCCGTCCAGTGTGCAGCAGCAGCTAAGAAAGTAAATAGAAAGCTAGGAATTATAAGGAAAGGAATGGAGAATAATGCAAATGATTTTAAAATGCCTCTATATCATTTCATGGTCTAACTGCACCTTGAATATTGTGTGCAATTCTGGTCACCATATCTTAAAAGGGATATAACAGAACCTAGAAAAGGTACAGAGAAGAGTCACCAAAATGGTAAAGGGGATGGAAGGATACCTCTATGAGGAAAGGCTTAAAAGGTTAGGGCTCTTCAAGTTGGAAAAAAGACGGCTGAGGGGGAGATAAGATAGAGGTCTATAAACTAATGAATGGAGTGGAACGGGTAAACGTAGATTGTTTATGCCATCAAAATATAGAAAGACTAGGGGGCATGCAATGAAGCTACAATGTAACCCATTTAAGACTAATAAGAGAAGAGAACATATTTTTTCACTCAAAGTGTAATAAAACTCGGGTATTTGTTGCCAGAGGCTCTTTAATGTAGCTGGGTTCAAAAATGTTTCCTGGAGGAAAAGTCCACAAACCTTTTATTAAAAAGGACCAGGGAAATCCACTGTTTACCCTGGGATAAGCAGCATGGAATTCCTTTTGGAACCTGACAGGTACTTGTGACCTGGATTGGTCACTGTTGGAAACAGGCTACTGGGCTTGATGGAGCCTTGATCTGACCCAGTATGGCGCATCCATTTATTTATTGTATGTCAAAAGAGTGTAAACTTATTTTGACACCAGATGTTGAAATTCTTTTATCTGTTTGGAATTAGGACAGAGTACCTACACATCGGTAATGTCCAAGAACTAGAGAACAAGGCAGAAGTCTCTTAGGGACATATTTTACTAAAGTCCGCACTGGAGTCCTGTGCTAATTTTTAAGGATGTGTGCATCTGTCTCTCTGCTGTTAGCATGATGCCGTGCATTGGAAAGGTGCTGACTGGCCCATAGCTACACTTAATGCCACCTATTGAGGTGGCACTAGGCAAAACCCCATAGAAACTGCATGGACCCTGCCCAGTTTATCCACTTCTCTAGTTAAACCCATTTTGTCTCCAGCTCTAATCTGGCTTTCCCACTGTACTTATTCCATGTTTATTGAACCTTGTTACCACTTTTACTTCCACTATCTCTCATTAATTTGCCATGCTTTGAGTGACTTTAATCTAGGTCTCTTTCCTTGCTTCCTCAACCCACAGCACCTCTTGTTTTAAAAGAGGTGTATCCCCATAGCACTCACTCTTCCATCTTGCCTCACTTTTCCTGCTTGTGGCTGAATCCAGTCCACACAGGAAGTTTAACTTTTTTCTCCATGCACAGCATTGGCAAAGGCCGCATAGCTGGAGGAATTTCCGTGATGATTAGCTGTGAGAAACAGTAGTACAGCGTGGCAACACCCAGAAAAGTCCTACGGGAATTCCTCTACCATTTATAGCAAGCTCTGACAGGATCTTCCTTCCCCCCCCCCCCAACCCGGTTGGCCCATTTGGTCATTTGAAATGTCCTGTGTGGTCCTCATGAAAAGCTTTTGAGATCCTATTCTAAGATGTTTCTTGCATGAAACAATCGAGTATATAAATACATTTAAAAATTTGAGTTTGAATGTCTCTAGAATATATACTTGGGTCTATTGGAATTAACCCCCTCCCCCGTCGATCCCAGTTCTGTACATAATCAAGACATAGTAATGCTATCTAATGCTTTCTTCATCTTGTACAATTTCCTACGTGACACAATTTTGGCTTGAACAAGTCAAATCTTTGTATGAGATATTTCTGCTCTTGAAGAAAATTGATGCCTTTGAATTATGGTGCTGGTGATGCAGTCCATAGTACACACAGTATTCCTGAAGAACAAACCAGTCAGTACTAGAGGAGATCAAACCTAAGATTTCTTTAGAAGCTCAGATGACAAGACTTTGACTTTCTCCAGAACCAAGCAGGAAGTCGGTCCTCACATATGGTGTCATTGACTCCGATCAAGCCCCAGCGGAGCATTTCCCCAGCTTTCTATGAAAGCCTTTGGGAATGCAGGCACGCATGCGCGGTTCCCTTCCCGCCTAAAGGTGCCATCTTATTTCAGTCTCTCTTTTTCCGAGAAGCCCACCGGACGTGCGTCCTGTCATCCCGGATAAAAGTTTGATTATTTTTCTGCGATTCTCGCTATATTTTTCTTCCCGGTTCGACGCCGGTTCCCCTCCCGCCGAGTTCGGTACACCGGTATCAAGTCCGATTCTTCTTTTTCAGTTTTTTCCCTTCGTGGCTGGCGTTCGCGCCCTTTTTGCTTTTTCCCCTGGAAGGCCGGTCCTTTGACCTCGCGGGGACCCCTTTTTTTTTTTTTTTCCCCCCCGATTGCTTCCAGCGGTTTCAAGAAGTGTGATTGGTGTAAGAAGTTAATGTCTCTCACCGACATACACGACTGCTGCCTTCGGTGCCTCGGTCCTGATCACGACCCTAAGACGTGTGGACCATGTGGGAAGATGTCTTCCAAGGCACTGCGAAGTCGTCAGCAGCAGAAAGAGAGGTTTTTCTCGGACTCGGCCTCTGGCCGGGCCCGGACCTCGTCTGAGGCCTCGACATCTCGGGATTCGGATCCCGAGCGCCATCGAAACTCCTCGGACAGGGGGTCTCCCGACCAGGAATGCAAAAGGAAGAAGCGGCTCGTGAGGCCATCGTCGGAGGAGGTCCCTGGCTCCTCGAGGGCCAGGTCTAAGACCCCCGACCGTCGCCCTGGGCCCCTGGAACAGGAGAAGCTTGCCAAAGTTCCTCGCGTGGAGCCAGAGTCTGCTGGACACATAAGCCCTCTGGTCCTCGAGGACTTTCCTCCCAGAAAGCTGACGTCTGGCTCGGCGCCGCCGGGGCCCGAGTCGGTGGCTGCTGCGTCTCCCGAGCTGAGTCTCACGATGATAGCCTTGGAGAGCAGACTGTCTGCCTTCATGGAGCAGCAGCGGGCACTGATGGCCAGCCTGTCTGGCGCATCTGCCCCGACCACTGGGACATCGACATCGAAGTCGATCCTGGAGACCGAGCTGATACTAGAGTCCATCATGGCTCGAAGTCGACCTCGGTCACGGTCTCCCTCGACCTCCCATTGGGGACCGAGGGCGTCGGGGCGGGTGCCCCAGGGCCCCGCGGGGTCAGACCCTGACTCCTCGTTGGACGAGTCCCCCAGGGAGACGGAGGATGAGGAGTCTCCTGACACATTCAAGACTTGGTGCGTCCTCTCGGACTCACTGCAGTCTGAGCCCCGGAGTAGATCCCCTCCGGAGGACACCCAGGATATGGCCACCGTGTTGGCTATTCCGGCAGACCCCGAGGAAGAGCCTCGAGCTGAGGAGCTCGAGGCCCTACAGTACGACTCTCCTCCGAAGGAGGCCTTTACTGTCCCGGTTCCTCCGATGCTGGAACGGCTCCTCTTCCGGATGTGGGAGGCACCGGCCTCGGCGCCGGTTCTAAGCAAGTGAGTCGATTCCATTTATCGACTCCGGAAGAGCTCTGGTTTTCAGAAGGCGCAGCTACCACACCATTCCATGTGGTGGAATCGGCCATGCATTGTCTGAAAAGCCAGAAGATGCACTCTGCGGTGCCCCCCGGCAGGGAGGCCCGGAACCTCGATGGTGTCGGTAGAAAGTGCTTCCAGGGCTCGATGCTTGCTTGCCATGTCCAGTCTTACCAGCTGTACATGGGCATGTACTTGCGAGACCTGGCCAAGGAGTTGGCCGGATTCTCTGCTGGTCTCTCCGGGGAACCCTTGCAGAGATTTAAGTCCTTGTCCTCGGGGATTCGGGACTGCTCGAAGTTTGTCCCGCGCCGCCTACAATGGCTTTGAGGCTTCGGCCCGAGTTGCGGCAGCCGGCATCGCAGCTCAATGCCAGGCATGGCTGCAGTCATCGGACCTCGAGCCATGGGTTCAGGACAAGTTGGTCGATGTCCCTTGCCGAGGTGAAAACCTTTTTGACAAGCCCATGGTCGAGAAGGCCACACAGCTCGAGACTGAGCACCTTACAAGGACAAGGCTGTCTAGGAAGACCTCTGCCCCTTCTCACAAGAAGAAGGCCTCGGGTAAGAAGCCCTTTTACCCGAGGAAGGGCACTGCCTACAAACAGTACCTTCAGTATCCGGCTGCCCAAGCTGCACCCCAGGGTCAGCAAGCCAAGGGGCAGGGTAATGGGCCCCGTAGGCAGAGGACCCCCAAGCCTCCGGCCCCTGCTCCCACTCAGCAGGGTGGGGTTTTTTTGACTCCTTGAGCATAGCCTCTCAGTCCCTGCTCTCCCAACTCTGCACAGGAGGTCGCCTCGCCCTCTTTGCCCACCAGTGGCCCCACATAACTGGAGACAGTTGGGTGTTGCACATAGTCCAAAGGGGCTATGCACTACATTTTCACCAACTGCCTCCGCCATACTTTCCAGGGGAGCCTCCAAGGCCTCCCCTGCACACAGATCTTCTCCTTCAAGAGCTTCAAGGTCTGTTGGTGGACAGGGCGGTGGAGCCTGTGCCTCCCCCCTTGCAAGGTCAAGGGTTCTACTCCAGGTATTTCCTGGTACCCAAGAGAACCGGTGGCCTTCGACCTATTCTGGATCTCAGGAACCTAAACAAGTTCCTGGAGAATAAAGTTAAAGGATGCTTACTCTTGGAACACTTCTGCCCTACCTCCAGCAGGGAGATTGGCTATGCTCCTTAGATCTAAAGGATGTGTACACTCACATCCTCATTCATCCAGACCACAGACAGTACCTCAGGTTCATTGTGGGAGGAAACCATTATCAGTACAGAGTACTGCCTTTTGGCCTAACCTCCGCTCCCAGAGTCTTCACCAAATGCCTGGCAGTGGTGGCGGCCTACCTGAGAAATCAAGGCATCTTTGTCTTCCCCTATCTGGACGACTGGCTCATCAGAGGTCAGTCGTGCCAGGAGGCCCGACAGGCCACCCTCAGAACTATTGCTCTTTTTCAAAGCTTGGGATTTGTAATAAACTTCGCAAAGTCCACTTTGCTCCCCCTCCCAGAACTTGGAGTTCATAGGGGCAAGGCTAGACTCTGTCCTGGCAAAGACATTCTTGCCAGCAAACAGGGCTCAAAGACTGATGGATTTAGCAAATCAGTTTTTCAGCAAGTCAGTGGTCTCCTCCAGGCTCTGTCTGAGGCTGCTTGGCCACATGGCTTCGACAGTTCATGTAACCCCCAATGCCAGGCTCCATATGTGGCCTGCACAGTGGTGCCTTCGGAGTCAGTGGTCACAGGCCACAGGCAGCCTCAGAGACAGACAGAATAAGGGTATCCAGACCATTTGTGGACTCCCTCAGCTGGTGGCTGCACCCACCCAATCTACTAAAAGGGGGTGCCCTTTCAAATTCCCGGGTACACAGTGGTACTGACCACAGACGCATCCCTGCAGGGCTGGGGGGCTCATTGTCTGAACAAGTGCACCCAGGGCCTGTGGTCTCCTTGGGAGGCTGCACAGCAGATCAATCTCCTAGAACTCAGGGCTATTCGTTTAGCGCTCAAAGCTTTCTCTCCTGCCCTAGCTCATCAATCTGTCCTGATTCAGACAGACAACCAGGTAGCCATGTTTTATGTGAACAAATAAGGTGCAACTGGGTCCAGACTCCTTTGTCGGGAGGCACAGGACCTTTGCTCATTCGCCCTCAAGCACAACATGCGCCTCAAGGCTGTGTACCTTCCCGGCCAGGACAAGTACCTGGCCGACAGGTTGAGCAGAATTTTTCAGCCCCACGAGTGGCAGCTGCATCCTTTGGTGGTTCGGAAGATCTTCCTGAAATGGGGTCTTCCTTTGATAGATCTGTTTGCCAGTCCACTGAACAAGCAATTGCCAAAGTTCTGCTCCAGGCAACTGCATCCTCTGCGGATAGCAGCAGGTGCTTTTCTGATTCCCTGGTCACAGGGCCTCCTGTATGCGTTTCCTCCCACGCCCTTGGTGGCTCGAACTCTGTTCAAGATTCTTCAGGACAAGGCCTCGGTCCTGCTGGTGGCTCCCAGGTGGCCGAGACAGCCTTGGTTTCCACTTCTGCTTCAGCTGGCGGTGGATCCCCCACTGCCTTTGGGGTTGCAACCCGACCTTCTCTCTCAGGAGCAGGGTTCCCTTCTGCACCCCAATCTCAAAGCTCTAAATTTGATGGCCTGGTGGCTGCAAGGGTAGTTTTGGCTCCCTGGGGCCTACCTCAGGAAGTTGAGGAGGTTGTCCTAGCCTCTAGGAAACTATCCATTAGGAAAACCTATGCTCTCAAGTGGAAAAGGTTTTCGGTGTAGTGTCAGCTACGTACAGAGGATCCTTTCTCCTGTACTGTACCAGTGGTGCTTCAGTACTTACTGCACTTCTCCAATCAGGGACTTAAGTCCAATTCTGTTCGAGTCCACCTCTCAGCTCTAGCAGCTCACCATTCACTGGTGGATGGACATTCTCTGTCGGTTCACCCCTTGGTGTCCTGCTTTCTCAGAGGCTTGCTTCTGTGCTCAAGCCTCCCATCCGTCCTCCTGCTCCTGAGTGGGAGTTGAATGTGGTCTTGCAGCAACTGACTCACCCACCCTTTGAGCCGATGGCTACTTGCCCTCTACGTTTCCTGTCTTGGAACACACTCTTCTTAGTAGCCCTTACCTCGGCTAGGCGAGTGAGTGAGTTCCAGGCCCTGGTCTGTGATAGGCCTTACACTCACTTCTATAGGAACAGGGTAGTCCTGAGGACTCATCCAAAGTTCCTCCCAAAAGTTGTCTCCTCCTTCCACCTTACCCAAGAGGTGGTTCTTCCAACATTCTTCCCTAGGCCTCATCCAAGCCAAGCTGAAGCAGTCCTGCATACCCTGGACTGTAGGAGGGCCTTATCCTTCTACCTTGACCATACGCAGGGGCATAGAAGGGCTACTCCGCTCTTCGTATCCTTTGACCCTAATAACTTGGGCTTGGCTGTGTCCGAGCATACCTTATCCATCTGGGTGGCTGACTGTATCACCTGGGCTTACAAGGTGGCTGACCTTCCTTTGCAGGGTCGGGTCATGGCCCACCATGTCAGGGCAATGGCTGCCTCAGTGGCTCATCTCCGCTCTGTGCCCTTGGTAGACATCTGCAGGCTGCAACTTGGTCTTCAAGCCAGACTTTTGCGGCCCATTACTGTCTGGAGAGGGAGTCCCGTAGGGACAGTGCTTTTGGCCAGGCAGTACTCCGGAATCTCTTTGAGGTTTAGGCAACTCCTGCCCTCTGTTGGGCTACCGGTGGAGGTTGTGTCAGTGCAAAGCCTTTCTTTGCTGCTGGGACTAGAGGGAGTTCTCTTGTTCAGCCTGGGTTCCTCGGTAGCCCAGAGCTAGGGCGTCACCCATATGTGAGGACTGACTTCCTGCTTGGTCCTGGAGAAAGAGTAGTTACTCACCTGTAACAGGTGTTCTCCAGGAGCAGCAGGAATCAGTCCTCACAACCCTCCCTCCTCCCCTGGGAGTTGCAGTTGTACATAGTTTAATTTTTTCATTTTTGTGTGCTATTCTTAGCTATGTACAACTGCAACTCCCAGGGGAGGAGGGAGGGTTGTGAAGACTGATTCCTGCTGCTCCTGGAGAACACCTGTTACAGGTGAGTAACTACTCTTTCATACTTTGGACACATCATGCGAAGAGAGAGGTCATAAGAGAAAGACATCATGCTTGGCAAGATAGAAGGTCAGTGCAAAAGAGGAAGGCCAACAATGAGATGGATCAATACAATAATAGCAGCTATGGATGCCAGTCAGCAATGAGCTTGCCTGACTGAACACAGTTTTGGACAACTACCCATAGGCTCACCATAAGTCGACACAGACTCAACAGCACTTAGCCAAAATTGTTTTTGTTATCCCAGTTTGATCATATTTCCAGTTTTCTTCAAAAGTAGTTCCTAATTTTGGATACTAGGTGTGTGTTGCCATACCTCTGAGGACCTTTCTAATCTTTGGGGGAGAGCTGGGAGGGAGGGGCATTGAGGTTGTGTGAGGCAAAGAGTCCTTTCCAAATTTCTGGCTGCTCAACTGGCCCTTAACAAGATAAGAACAAAAGATGAACCATTTCCCTTCCTCCGTATGGCAATACCCAAAAGAGCACCAGTTTTAAGGATGATTCTAGTGAAGCCTCCTGCATTGAGCTCCAGTGAGGAAGTCACTCCTAAGGTTGGTTATTTAGGAGCTAAAATTTAATCTTTTCCCTAAATTTTTCACCAAGTCTGCATCAATGCATCCACTGTCTTCTGGAGACAGAAATACTGAGGTGTACCCCCTAGCTGCTCAACTAATATAACAGGATGAGGTCATAAGAAACCTCTGGACCTTTTTTTTCTGCCTCCATCTCTGTTGATAGGGGGACATAGCCCACATGTCTGGACTGGTTTGGCAGGACTCAAGGACAGGGCATTATCTGGTAAGTTAAATGTCACTTTATAAAAGATGTTCTCCTCATTCTGTGCCTGCAGAAGCGATCACCCTAGTATGTTGGGATAGAGTGCAAGTGGCCTCACCAGTGTGGTAATTGGAGAGTGCAAATCTTATTCTATAAACTATAAGAGATGCCAAACAATGAACTCCAAGGAGGAGCGTCAAGTAACGAGGTATGGCAGTCAGCTAAGCAAAGTAAACAGTCATCATGCCTCCATTCCTAACAATCCCGAGCATCTTGCTAACATTACTACCTGCACAATCACACATGATCAACCTCACCAACACACTACTGTATACTTACATTACATGGCCCACACAAAACACCTAAACACCACCAAGTACTGCCCCCCCCCCCCCTCTGGCAAAATGCAACCACAAAGATCATTCAAACCATCCCACTAACACTGGAGCGCAACAATGCCCCCACAAGATCAATAAAAAACACGCTCATAAATGCACACTCAGTATGGAACAAGATCCTAATATTCCTAGACCTCGTTACTGCTCAAAAAATTTATATACTCCTGTATTATAGAGTCATGGCTCTCTGACCCAGACACTGCAATCATGAACCAAATCACACCCCAAGGATACAATTTATACAATTGCTCCCGCACCCACTCCAGAGGGGCGAGGACTAACCATAATAGCAAAATCTAACCTCCATCTTTGGATCATTGAGGCTGAAAGCTTGGAAGAAGCTGACATCACCAATAAAAGCATTCTGATCTGCTAATCTATAGAACACCAACAATGAACTCTGACCTTTCGAACATCATTAAACAAGTCTCAGAATGCTTCAATGGCACGAAAGAACAAATAATACTTGGAGATTTCAACCTTCCATCTGTACAAGAGAAACACGCGGATACATTCCTGGAAGCAATGGATATGATACAAATTGTCACTACCCCAACTCATGAAAAAGGCAATATACTGGACCTCGTATTCCTCAATTCCAACTCAACTAATGCAAACAGAAAACCCAGGAGATTACAGCTGTTTCATAGTCTGACCACTCCCTCATTACCCCTCACCACCACCCATCAACAGACCGCCAGTAAGGACGGATCATGCCTGGCATGAAGATTTAAACCATTTAATAAAGAGACCTTCCTCGATCAATTTCTACCAAGCATACAACCAGGACACAATGACCTTCAAACATCAATCAAAAACTGGAATGACACCCTTGCAGCAGCAGCAGCAGCAGCAGCACACATGAAAACAACTCACAAAAGAAACACTATAAGACCAGCTAAGACGCCTTGGTACACACCGGCCTTATGGCCAATTTAAAACACAATTGAGAAAAATTGGAAGGAAATGGAGAAAGATAAAAAATGAAGCTGACAGAGCATCATATTTAGATGCTCTCAACAAATACCAAACCAAAATTGACGACTCTTGGAAAGACTACCACTCCAAAGTTATCAATACAGCCCTAAACTGACCAAGGGAGCTATTCAACATTGTCAAGCAACTGACCACGTGAACCAACTTCCCAATATAACAGTGCAATACAAGTAGCTACAACAGACGACCATAGCTCAGCCCACAGAAGCCAAAACAGTCTACAACGCTGATCCCATACCCACATGGGACACCTTCAAAGTTGCATCTATGGAGCGAATTGAAACCACAATCTCAGGGCTCAATACTACCACCTCCCCACTGGACCCATGCACGGTTGAATGGATCAAAAAAACAAGACAAGAACTAAGCCCAACACTTGCTAATATTGTGAATGAATCACTCAAACAGGGTCAGATGCCAGCCAGCCTCAAAATATCCATCATACATCCAACCCTCAAAAAACCGGACCTTGACCCGCTAAATCCAATCTCACTCAAACCAGTATCAAGCCCTCAGTTACTGCAAAGATCATCAAGAAAATAGTACAGCAGCACTTGGATGAAACAACACTCTCGACCTTCCACAACATGGCTTTTGCCCAGCTCACGGCATCGAAACCCTCATGATATGATTTTATTTATTTATTTTATTTTGAAACAATTCCTATACTGTAATTTCCAAGGATCAATTGTGGTTTACAGATAACAAAATTTTGAAGAGTGCATTAACAGCTGCATTCTCAAAGTACATGGAACAGAGAGAACCTATATACATGAGCTATGTTCATGCGTTGCATGTTAGCATAGACAGAAATACAATCAAACTCAGATCATTAATAAGCACACTAACAAAAGGAACCCAAATAAAGCACTCTGGATATGCTTTAATCTTCTTGGACATATCTGATGCATTTGGCACAGTCTCCCACAGTATCCTCCTGCACAGACTAAAAGAAATAGGCATTCACGGTAAAGTACTACAATGGTTTCAGTCCTATCTAACAGACAGATACCAACAAATCCAAACCAGAAATACCACATCAGTACCATACCAACAGTTCCAAGGAATACCACAGGATTCAGCACTCTCAGCCATGTTATTCAATATCTAACTGCAACTACTGTGCTCCATAATTAGATCACACAAGGCCAATTTTCACATATATGCCAATGACGATATGCTTTATGGACCCATAACCACCTCAGACCTGGCAAACCACCAACTGATAAACTGCTTTGATGTATCCAGATGGCTCCAATCAAACAACCTTGCAATAAAACTAAAGAAAACAGAAGCTTTATTTGTCATAAAAGATCAAACATTCACCCACCAAAGCATCTAATCCTTGGCTCGATCCAAATAAGGGTTCAGCAGAAAATAAAATATCTGGGGATCATCCTAGATCAGTTGTTTGTTATTCAAACAACAAATAGCAAAGACCTCAAAGATAATATTTTTCAAAGCCAGAATGGTTCAGTGACTCGGACCACCCCTGGACGACAAGGACTTCTGATCAGTAATGCAGGTGATGACACTTCCCCACCTTGATTATTGTAACTCAATATACCATGGACTCTTAACTACCATGCTCAACCCGCTCCAAACAGCACTAAATGCCACAGCCAGGTCCATCCAAAGAGTTAGAAAATTTGACCACATCACTCCAGTTCTGAAGAACTTACACATTCTTCCAGTACAGGCACGGATCAAATATAAAACCCTAGTACTGATCTACCAGGCATTCCATATCCAGCAACCATCACACCTCCATGCATTACTGGGAACACCAAACTCGGGAAGACCAACACAATAGGTTACAAACAACATGCTTATTGTACCACAAAGCAGGACCAAATTTAATCAACAAACCTGCAACTGCACCTTTGAACTGTATGAGCCTACATTATGGAACTCGCTGCCAACTAAACTACGATGCAACAACGAACGGTCTACTTTCAGAAAGCAGCTCAAGATCCACCTTTTTCAAAGAGTACCTTGACGTAGAACATAACAATAACCTTTGATAATCACCCCAAGATGAACACCAATTCCCCAACAAAGCAATCACAAAATGTATATGAATACTAAGTAAAATTGTACATATATAATTATGTAAATATCCCCTCTCCCCAGGTGATGGGTTCCCCATCTTCTGAATATTATTGCCTCTCCCCCTTTTATGGATTGTAAATTCCCCCGTTTTGATATTGTTTTATGGTAAACCGCTTTGACCTGTTGAAAGGTGGTATATAAATTAATTTAGAATATTTATTTAGCTACGTCTATTTTCTAAATGTCTCTGGGGCAAATCTGGACAATAATAAATTAATTTATTACCTTGGTTTTCATTCAGTGGCCTAACAGAAAAGTACCAGAATGGTTTGGAGGGTATTTTTTTTATTATTATTGCTTCAGATTGAATCATTGTGGTATATGCAAACATCTATCAGTCTTTCTGGCTTTTTATTTCCCATAGTTCAGCATAAAGAAAGGATCGCTAGCCACTTGGGAAAAGTCATCCCTGCCCATATTTTCAGTGTAATAATCACAATTTCTAAGAAAACCCTAATAGCCTAAAAAGGGAAAAGACTTGAAACTGTGAGCAACTGCAGTTCAAGTAGAAAATTTGCCACACTCATCTTCAGTTCTAGGACAGGCCACTGGGTGGTACAATACTACACCAGGTTAGGGTAGCTGGACGTGTGCATTACAGAGGCTTTCCTTGTGGTTTGTTTGGGGTTTTTTTAACTTTTCTATCAATGTATGTATTTATCTATAAATAAATAAACTTTTATACTACTCTTCTGACCAAGGTCAATCAAAAGGGTGTACAAACAGTAAAAAGTATCCCAAAAAAGGCCCAGTTCCCCACCCCTCAAACGCCATCCCCTGCTCCCCTGTAAACAAAACCAACTTTAGCAGTTTTTGAAAGCCCAGTAAATGAGGCAGCACCTGAAGGTGTGCAGGCAATGCGTTCCACAATTTGGCTGCTACTACCTGGAATGCCTGAGATCTCCAATGCTCCTTATGAATTATCTGCAAACTAAGAATTGTCAACAATCGTCCTTGCGAGGATGGCAACAACCAAGGAGGATCATACCACCGCAAGAGATCTGCAGATATCCTGGGCGAGCCTCGTGCAACACCAAAAACACAGTGACCAATACCTTAAACCTGCAGCGTGCCTGAAGAGGGAGCCAATGGCTGATCTCTTTTCATATTGTTAATTTCTCAAATGAATAAAATTGGAAATGTGTACTCAGGTTTGGAGTATCAGGGTGCTGTGCCATGTGCCGATGCAAAATGAAAATTAGGAAAACTGCCTTGAATCTAAATATTGTCATGTAGTACCTCAGGGATGTAAATGCATCCTGGTTTGCTTGTTCTTTTAGCTACAAGCACAACTTCAACCTGGAGTTCACTTATTATGTTTTGAATAGTTTATATTTGTTTATTTTTATTTGTTGTAAGCTGGTTGGGGCAATCTATGAAGACTGTTAAGGCAGAGTAAAAATGAAATGAAACGGAACAGAGTTTATTTAACTAACACTAAAAAATGTACTGAAACAGTATGGAAGAGACAAAGGGCCTTACCGAGAGAGAATGTTTCCCCATTCTGGGCAAGATATGTGAGAGAATTCTCCCCTATTGTGTATCTACAGGGAAAATGCTTTGCAGGCCTAGTCCTTTGTGTAGTTATTAAACAAAAATGATACAGAATGGATTGGAGTATAGCAGCAGTAATAGTGTGCAATTCTTATTAGTCAATTTTTGCATTATTTCTAAGCATCCTTTTTGAATATTGTGGAGGAAAGATCAATGACTCCATATTGATGAGCATTATCACAGCTGCAGTATGTAGCAGTGTGTTGTGGTTTCATTTGCAGTATAAGGGACATATTTGATATTTCATGTACAATCATACTGGGATGCTCAAACCATTGCTTGTGGATATTTCTGTTCAGGATCAGGTTTATATGAAAATCCAGTTGTTTTTTTTTTTTTTATTTATCATATGTTTTTATTAATATTACTATTTGCTTGTATGAATGAAAATGAGAGATGCCCATCTCGGGGCACTGAGCTTAGTAAATATGGGGTTTTCTAAATATTTTTTCTATAATTCACTGCACTTTTCTATAAAAGGGAAATTGTTTATAAAAGATGATCTGATTTTCTTTTATGATAAACCTTTTCCTGTTACTGGTATTACATTGGGAGGACGATGCAGACCTAGGACTTGCCTTGTTCTTTTCTTGGGGATGGAGGAAATAATGTCACATCAGCTGATTTCAGTACATAAGGAACCACTGCCATGCGGTTGTTTAGTCTTGGTTTATTTAGGACTCCATTTGCTAAAGTGTGGTAAATTTGTTTTTGTTTTTGCATCTACATATTGCAGCTTTAAGTGCACAACTTAAGGTGCAGTGAATGAAAAGCCTGGGGTAAATGCAGGGTATGGCTAGCCTCTGCTCTGCATTTACTGGGTATGCCCTCATTACATGCAATGATATTATCTGCTCAGGCCCCCACACCAAGAAACCCCCCCCCCCCTGCAGCAGTAGCAGAACCCAAACCAGCCCACCTGCAATCAATCCCCCCTCAAGTCCAGCCCCCCCTCCCAAGAACCATACCCTGACCTTCCCCCTATTATCCCCAGGGCTCATCTGAGGGTTGCTCTGGTTGTCTAGCGGACCAGTGCAAGAGCAGTTTTCCTCCACTCCTGTCCCAGAGCCACTGGGGTACTGCATAGTAAAATGGTGGCTGTGACTCCTAGCAGTAGTCTGACCAAGACTACTACCCCGATAGCTGAGCAGAGGGAGACTGCGCCTGACTCTCGCTGTACTAGATGACTAGGGAAACCTCTGGAAGAGATCAGGGGGTGGTTTTTTGGGGTGATCTTGGGGACATACTGTCTGAAAAGGGGGGAGGGGAGGGGAGTTGCTGATGGGAGGAGGAGTACCCAAGTAGGGAATGGATCAGGCAAAGAGTTTGCTTTGGGAGGGTGGGAAGGTTATGTGTTGGAGAGGGTTGTTATTTTAAGTGTATGGCTGTGCTACCTGATTTACAGGTATATCGGCTTCATTTAACCACTTCTTGAGATGGTGTTAAGTGTGGCTGTGCTGTGGGTAGTTACGTGATAGTTGTCATTGCTGAACTTGCCCAGTCTCCACCCCACCTGTGATGGGCATTTACCATGAGATTTTACCATGTGGTAGTTTTTACTGCACAATAGCCCAGGCCAGTGCTAAGGGCTAAGTTATTGTGCATTGAAATCTGCAGTAAGTTTTCTGCGCTTTAGTAAACTTCTGTCTTATCAGTGGAATAAGTTTTCATTGCAGGGGGCCCCCAAGCAAAATTTTTGCTAACGGATCCTCCATGGGGAGTGGGTGGGGTGTGTATGCTGCCAGCCTTTGCCCTCTTGTGGCGCTTCAAAATGTACTTTAAATTTGCCATACGCTGCCTACTGTTTCTGCTTTTAAGCAACCTTCTTGCTTGGCAGCATTTGCCTCCTGCTGCTAGGCCAAAGTCTCATGGTAACAGCCATGAAGTCGAGCAGCTCTTATTGTGAGACTTCAGCCTGGCAGCAGGAGCAGAAGGCTGCTAGGCAAGAAGAATTTTGCTTAAAAGCAGAAACTGGAGCTAACACATGTTGAAATTCAAAGTAAATCATGTTTGTCACCTTTTACCTTGCCCATTGTAGTGTGGGATCACTAGGATGAGTGGGTCGCCTGTCTCTCCTGCACTGCAGGTGCAGCTTGGGTGGAATTTTCACAAGTCTTACATCTTGTAATCTTGCTATTGAGCCAGCATCGCTTTTGGTTTCTACTCTTTTTCTATGCTCAAAAAAAACCATGCAGGGAAACACACACACACAGACTTTGTTTTGAAATTTTAGAGTAGAAATATATAGGTCAAGATTTCAGCAAAGTTAATGTCAAAGTTTTAGAATGTTGGCTTGGAGCCTGCATGGTGCTTTGAGAAATGGTTATAAAGCTATCCAAAAACATAGTTTGGCTGTTCCCAACCCTGTGTTACAGTGCTAATGACTTACTAGCCAGCCATATGACTTTTTAAATATCTTCAATATACATCTTACAGAGTGCAGAGCGACAACTGGAAATGAGATAATAGGACTAGAATGTCATTTGATCCTTTCAAATTATATTTTGAAACCTAGAAATAAAGCCCACCCATTCTATGAATTTCTTCAAATATAGAACAGAGCTCAGTCCCCCCTAATTACAGTGGAATCCTTCAAAGTCATTCTTCTGAAGAAAAAACAACCTAAATTGCATAAGGGCATTTTAGAAAATGCACTGGAGAATATCAAAGAAAAAGAGCTAGAATTGGAAGTCAACATTGCGAAATAATTCTGAAGCAGGCCCCTTGGAATTATTTACCAAAGGAGGTTCATTCAAAGCAATTGTTCTGCATGAAATTTGTACCACAGAACACTAAAAAAAATATCAACTGGAAAAAATGGCCAAATTGTTTAACTAGCTTAAATTTCATTGGAGAGATTCTGTTTTAAGTTATAGTGAAAGGAAGAAATTTTATTTTCTCATATCTATATCCAAAAGTGCAAGAAAAGTAGGATTAGTTGCAGTTTTCTTCCTAGTAGAGTATTCTAATTAATCTTATAGTGTTTCCAGTGCAGTTATATTTTATATTGCATTCAGGGCCATGTTTATTAAAATGTGTGGCTTTACCCCACAATAAGGGACATGCTTATTATATCACATTAGCTGTTAAAACAGCAGCTAGTTTAATAGCTAAAACGGGGCAAATGCAGATAGCACAGCAGTTCTCTGCACTGTCTGCAGACTATGCATTAGTTGCACGTGTGAGCAACGAGTGGGAGAGTCTGCAATGTGTGGTTACAGCAAGCATCAACAGTGTGTGGTAACCACAAATTTTGTTGGCATTATGGGTGCAACTACCATCACCATGGTGCTGGACCACATTGTTTGCATTTTGCATGTGCTAAACTGCTGTACTGAGCATACATGACTTTTGCAGCTAACACAGCACTATTTGTACAATGGCAGCATGTTGGCTGCAAAAGACTAAGGGGTATGTTTACTAAACGGTGCTAACGTAGCAACTGCGACATCGCGTGATAATGGTGCATTACCATGGCAGTAAGGTAAGCAGAGGGTAGAGGAAGTCTCCCCAGAGGCAGAGTAAGGCTCCCCAGGAGCGGAGAGAAGGGGGTCAATGGGTGGGGAGAGGCTCCATGCACACTAATGCCGTGAAATGAAGGTCTGAAAAGTAGCGCCAGTGAAAACCTCACGCTAGAGGCACATTTGCGGGGGAAAGAGACCATTTAAGTCAGCAATGTGCAGCAAAGGCAGGGAAACCAAGAAAAGTGATAGTAGTGATACATGTGCAGCAACATCATAGTGCCCAAGTACGAGAGGGCACTACTGTGAGGCTGCAAATGGGGTACAGGGGGCTGCAGGCGGGACATGCAGTGGGGAAGCTGGGGCACAGGGTGTGCTAGGCAGATGCCTAGGTGACACATAGGAATGTAGAAGCGGAAAACCAGCAAGACAGCAACTGACCAAGGGCAAACATGGCCACGAGTGTGTGTCCCACAGTTTTCCAGGGGACAGTACCCAGCAAGTACCCCAAAGGGCACATAACATTGGCAGGCGGTGCCGGGGGGGAAGCATGGATGTCTAGGCAGGCACCCCTACCCCATATCACGCACCATAGGCAGCCGCCTACCGGCACACTGGATGGCCTGGGACTGCACACCACCAGCATCACCGGCATAAGGGCATGTCAGCATGGTGGCGGAGGGGTGCTGTTGGTGGAGGGGGCAGTGGCATCTACCCACAGCACACCAAGGTCAAGCCCTGTTCAGGTGGGTGGCATGCAGTGCAACAGACAAGGGCTGTCTGATGAACAGTAATGGTATCCCCAGGGAATGACCTGCCTCTGTGGCAACAGTTTGGTGCAGTACAAACATCCAGTGTGTTCAAGCGCAGAAGGTCCAGGTTCAAGTCCCAGCTGTGGCTCCTGCAAATCATGTCCCTATATTTTACCCAGTACTAAACCGTGGTAATAAAGATGGAACCTTTATTGAAGATTAAATAAATATGCCATAAACGCCTATAGTTTACCCTACAGAGCACAGACACCATAAACATGTGCAAGCCCTAGAGCAGTTTCCCAAACCCAGTCCTGGAGGGCCAAACACCATTCTGGGTGTCAGGATGTCCCCAATAAATATGCATGAGATTCATTTACATGCACTGCCCCCAGTGTATGCAAATGTATCCATGCATATTCATTGGGGACAGCATGAAAACCTGAAACATGTTCGGACCACCAGGACCGGAGTTGGGAACCTCTGCCCTAGAGCAGTGGCCAACAGGGGCACTAACACCCACACCCACACCCACAGGCCCCACTATCCAGTGGCTCATGGAGAGTCAGGCTGTTGGGCCCTGCGTGGAGCAGCATCTCTCAATACTAGCAGCTGCATACCTTAGCACTGCCTGCACTGTGCCCAAGACTCGTGTGGTGGCCAGGGCTGCCAACCACTGCTATCTTTGCACAATGCTGAAATAGGTGTGGGAGTGTGTGTATGTCTATCCAGTGTCGTGTGGCTGCCTACACCTTTCTGAGCACACAATGCTTGCACTGTTTCCAGTGTTAGCCTGCTAATGTGCATAATGAGGAGCCAAGGTACTGTCGGTATGGCGTGGCCTGGGCAGGAAGCAGCTGCATAGGGCAATGGCTAGGACATTGTAGTGCCCGGCCACCACCTGCATGGATAGGGTGGCCACAGCATGTTATGCTTGGGGGGTCACTCTCACCCTCAGTGAGCAGTGACCACGGCATGGCTAGGTTCCCCCATAGTGCTATATAGTATTTCTCTCACATGATATCTTTGGGTTTCCTTTTCTGGGTCCCAATCATGGACATACCTGCTTGGTGTGCATGCTCGCATCCCATTTTTGGGTGCACACAGTTCCTCCAGGAACATGCTCTATGTACTAGCTAGCAGACTGTATGTAATTAGTATGTGTATGGCTGGAACACCTTGCAGGGTGGAGACTGACTGTGCCCTCAGCTGGTAAATGTCAGATAGGGGTGGGGGCAGCTGAGCTTTGTCAGGCCTACTGCCCTATGTGATGCGTACAGATCTGCAATGACTGCCCGGTAAGGTGCCCATACCCCTCTACTGCCACCATTGTAGAGCTGTAGAATGTGAATCTGTTGGTGGGAGATTCTGTACCCCACCCTGACCCACAGAGGCCGGGTTGGGTGGTGCTACATAATCCGCTTTGGGGTCCACACATCGCCCTTCACTTATAATGTGTGACCATGGCACCCACACAGGATATGCACTATTCTGGGTGCATGATAGTCCACAAGGCCTAGACGTGACTGGGAAATACAGATGGACACAGGTGTATCCTAGGTGTGTCTGCAGGGACTACCCATCACACACTGACACTGATGGAGATCTGCAGCGCAGCCTATCTCAGCCATGCCAGGTGCTGCAGACCTGGTGCTGGGCCCCACACCTCACCCTCAGGGTGAGCACAGGAACCGCACAATGTCACGGTCTGTAGCTACTCTGTGCCAGTAACACACATGGTCGGTTCCCCCTACCAGGCCGGGTTGCTATAGAGGTGCATACCCCATCTTGTGTTCTGATGTAGGCTGCTGATCTGCATGTGCCGTGCATCATGGGTATGGGTGGGTTTGCCCTATCCAGGTAACCACAGCAGACAGTTTCTGTGGTGACCTGCAGTCTTTCTGTAGCCAGCCAGCAGTGTGTTAGACACTATGGAGATCTAGTCCACTGGTTATTTCAATGACTGTGGAGGCAGAGGTCATGGCTTTGACCCCACAGTGGTGTTATTTAAGAATGCTGTCTGCGGCTTTTCCTTTTCATTTACATCAGTGCTGCCAGCAGAAACACCCTCACAGTGCCATAGCCTAAGGTGCCTCATGGGCACCCTATGAGGCACCCTATAGAGCACATTATAGGGTGCCTTGGTGGACAGGACACTTTATGATGTGCCCTATGGGGCATCTTATAGGGTGCCTTATGCGGCATCTTAGGTTACGGCACTGTGAGGGTGTTTTTTGCTGGCAGCACTGATTTAAACTACAAAAAGGAAATGCCTCAGACAGCCTTCTTACATAACACCACTGCGGAATTGAACCCACAACCTCTGCCTCCGCAGTCATTGCAGTCACCAGTGGGCTACATCTTTATTGCTTCTAACACTGCGCTGGCATGAACTTAGGGTTAACGCGTTAACGTGCCACGGCGCCCACTATCACGAGATACAGATTCTTGCTACCTTGCCGCCGGAACGCCCACTCCTTATATGGAATCCTTCACATTATCGCTGCAACTTGCGCCAGTAACATTAAGACGGTTTAGTAAACATGCACCAGACATGCTGTGCTATTAGCATGAGGCACTGTGGTAAATGTCCCAAGCTAAATGCATATTGTGGGATGGGGTGGTGATTGGGCAGGATAGAGGTGGAGTGTGAGCATTGATGGCACATTGTGGGCAGTGAGACGTTATTGGGATGCACTAACCATGACTGCTGCAGTTTGCATGGTGCACTTACCACTACCCACTGAGGAGGTGGTACCCATGTTGGACATGCTTGCCAGTTAGCATGGTGAGGTGTATCTCCCTACAGTAATGGCAGGGGAACAGACCCAGCAGACCCCCAAGAGTTAGCATGGTTCTATGTTACCTCGACACTAACATTTGGGGCTTAACATGTGACAAAGTGCCACATGTAAGTAAACATCCCCCTCAGTGATTTAGATGTGCAGAAGAAAGAGGTAAGTGGAGAATTAGAGTGAGGGGAGGTGTAAGGCTGAAGATTTGCTTAGGGCACTCAATATCCTTGCTACTGTAATGTTAATAGGATAAAATGAATGTAATAATATAGATTTGGAGAAATACCATAATGCTGCCATCTGAGAGAGGTGATACCATCTCCATATGAAATTATTTTCAGTATTTGTTTTTGAGAATGGTGTGGAATTGTTTCGGGGATGTTTCTATGGGAAATGGGTCATGAATCTTACATGCTATCCACTGTGCATGGATGCAGTTCACTGAAGGGATAGCTGCTTACATAAAAGACAAGGAAATGCAGAAATATGCTTGAAATAAGTGGGTGGTCAAGAAATAGGAGGTAACTATTTATCGAGGATAAATGACAACATTGAGGGAAATGTTCAAAGTAAAAGCGGCATGCTACCCTTAGAAAACTGCCCATGTGAGAGACATCATCTTATCCTGGGAGCACCCGCGGTCACAACAACTGCGCGGAGCAGGGCTGCAGGAGGGAGCGGAAACTCGGAGGTACAGCTGCAGGCACCTGGGCGGACGTTCCTGCCTTGGAGGACCCCTCTGTGATCCCCATAAAGCTCTGTGAGAGCAGAACTTATTTGGGAGACATCATCTTATCCTGGGAGCACCCGCGGTCACTACAACTGCGCGGAGCAGGGCTGCAGGAGGGAGCGGAGACTCTGAGGTACAGCTGCAGGCACCTGGGCGGATGTTCCTGCCTTGGAGGACCCCCCCTGTGATCCCCATAAAGCTCTGTGAGTGCTACTCGCGGCTTGCGAGTCGCGGCTTGAGGGGCCGTGTCACAAGGGGTTAGACGCGCTCCTGAGAAGCATCTGAGAGCGCTTGACGCTGCCTGCCGTGTCCATGGGGAAGCGAAAAGGGAAATCGGTGGCAAAATCTGAATCGGGAGATCGAGATTCTGGAGGTAAAGTGACTGGCCCTATGGACAGGCATGTTTCGTTGCTGCAGCCTGTTAACATTTCGTCGGACCGAGCTTCTTTAAGCCTGGAGCTCCGGCTCCCGCCTCCCTTTCCCCAGCCTTTCTCGTCTTCTACTTTTATTAGATGCACCCGCAACGCCTTTGGTCTCGCCTCTGAGGCCTGTTTGTCTGGCTGCTTCTGATCAAAGTATTCCTCTCATTACTGGGGAGGTAACGTTAGCTGATATCTGGACTGCCATTCAGCAAATTGATAAACGTTTGTCATCCACTGTTTCATCATTGTGTTGTTTTACGAGCAAAGTAGTTGATAAATTTAATATGGTTGATAAACAGTTAAATTCTCTGGTTCAGACTTCTGCCCGTGTTGATTCTCCTCTCCCTTTACTTAAAGATATCTCTGCTGTTTCCTATCGTGTGGAGTTGTTGGAGAATCAACACCGGGCTAGGAATCTACGTTTTCTTAATTTTCCCTCAACTCACTTACTGTCTCCTGAAATTTTACTGCAGAAATATTTCTCTGAGATATTGCAGTTGAAGGGCTCCTTGGAGGTAGTTCAGGTATACTCTTTTTCTTCAGGTGGTCTGTCGACGCCTGTTGCAGAGGGGGCTTCAGCTCCCTCTGTTCAGTCGGTCTACCAAGACTTAACCGTTTTCTTGGAGGATTCTACAGATCTTATATCCAAGCGTTGCACTTTAGTTGCAACTTTTGGTTCTGAATCTACCAAATTGACTGTGCTTAGGGCTTATTTTAAGCACAGGGAAGCTTTATTCTGTGGTTTCAAGCTCCAAGTTTTTCCTGATGTTGGTCGTGTGACGCAGCTCAGACGTAAGCAGTTTTTGGGGTTGAGAGCTAGAGTTATTGCTTTGGGAGCGTCTTTCTTTTTAAAATTTCCTTGTCGCTGCCTGGTTGTTTACCAGGGGCAAAATTTTGCTTATACGGATGTTGACCAGTTACAGAAGTTTTTGATTGCTAGGGAATTGGCAGAGAAGTAAGGGGGTGGGTTTGTTTGTTTTTTTATGTGCTCCCTAATGTGGAGTTGTTAAACTCTTAATTACTATAATAATTTTGTATTTTCCTGTGTATTATTGATTGTTTTCTCCGTGATGTGTAGTGATCTTTTTTCCTTTATATTCTTTGTTTGAATTGTATCTTGAATATTTCGAATTATTTCTTGTTTTTGTTACTTTGTATTCAGGAAAGAAAAAGCCTTAAATAAAAGATTTAAAAAAAAAAAAAAAAAACTGCCCATGCTGCAGAACTCCTCGGTGCAAGCACTCTTACCTGCATTTAGGCGTTCTCGGGGATGACAGCAGAATACATATGTCTGTATTTGCAAAAGTACCTGTGTTGTTTTAGGAAAAGGAGATGGGCGTGCTGGCTACATTCAGAGGAAAAGTATCTGCACGCTTTCACTTTGGACATTGGGTGCAAGGTTTAAAGGTAAAAGGTATGCGTGAACTTGGCAGTAATGTGGGCAATATGAGACCAGCCCCCAGAGCGTTAGACCATGGTTTTAGATCTGTTAGGAAGAAGCAGGGTCCTTCATGGGAAATCTAGGGTGCAGGAATAGACTGTTGAAGAGCAGAGATTTCTTGTATGGCTTTTCCAAATACAACTTGTTGCATTTAACACTTATTCACAAGTTGGTCTGAGAGGATTTAGCTGCTAAAATTGTAGAACATTTGGTCTTTGTGGGTTGCTGATACTGAAATGACATTGTATAGCTGCAGTATATTGTGCTTTATAGTACGGTGGTGCCATCCTCCCAAACAAGCTGTTTGTTCAAACTGTATATAAAATATTGTGAATTCAGTAATGGGAGACATTTTAAGAATGTCAGCACTGGAAGCAAAAGTGTACTTTTTACCCACTAGCTTAGTTTCAGTTTTCAAAGAGAACTTACCTACAGCCTTCTACTTTGAAATGTATGTACCTCCTGGAGACTTTTGCAAGCAGATTTTCTACAGAAACTAATGCTCCCTAGACTTGAAACTACAATCAATACATATTATTCAATCTGACCCATAGCAATGTCTTCCATGAAACTGGATAAAAGTAAATGATGTGCTGTACAGAGGGAAGGCAATTTTCAGACAGTCATTTACATATGCAAGTCACTCACAATTTTATATTGCATTATTGCAAGACAGGATGCAATTAAAATCCTTTGTTAAAACTAAAGAAAACTAGAAACTGAATTACCAAATTACAATTTAAATTACACAGGTGCCAGGCATTTGAACAATGTAACCAAGACAATTATTTTCATGGTAGATCCAGCAATACAGGTGGGATGCAGTAAAAAATCCAAGTAGCTCCCCCATCCCATGATAAAGAGAGGGTAAGAGTTTAACTCGAAACGGCAACCCTTGGACGCCTTCCAAACCTCAGCTTGTGCAGCAAGAGCTTCCCTTGGACATTGAATTAATGGTTTATATATATATATATATATATATATATATATATATATATATATATTTTTTATAATCTTTGGAGGTGATAGTTGACCTGCAATGGTCCAGCATTTATGTAAAGCCGTTTGCTGATGCTGAGTATCCAGATTTAGTGGTCTGTGCCAGCACTATCCGGATAGTGGTGATATTCAGCTGCTGTCCAAGCAGGCCAGCTTTTTTGCTGTCTTACGTTATCCAGCCAGCAATGCTAAAAAGCCGCGTAAGTGCCGCCTCTGCCTCAGCTCCACCCATGAACATCCCATCACTATCTGGATATTGCTGTTAAGTATCTCTCTGACTGGGGCTTATCTGGTTAATATGTCCTGTTAATTAGACTGACTCCCTTTGTTTCTAATACTTCTAACTTGCTGGCTCAGGGTCACGTTTCATAGTCTGTCTGTGAAAAACATGTACTAGGACCAGGACGCTAGGGTTCAAGTCACACTGCTGCTATCATTGTGATTGAACAGAGTATTGGGGATGGTGGAATCCCATCTTCCCTACACCCTCTGAGTGTTTTATGGCCAAAACAAGCACTTTCCCAAGGCCTGTTCATCCCCGGAGCAGGCATAACCTTGGATATCCAGGACGTTTCAGAGGTCAGGCAGTGCCATCTAGGTTCATAGGAATACCCCAGCCATGTCTCCACCATGCCCCCATTCAGACTTGGACATCCTCATGCTAGGGATGTCCACACCCCCAGCTTCTAAAATGCCGCTGCAGATGTCTCCATGCCCCTGTTCAGACATCTAACGAGCGAATAAAGCTTCTAAAATAAACCCCGTTTGTGTCCATGGAGAAAAGTCTTACAACATAGATCCCAAAGGGCCATAGTCAGTAGAATGTGCTCTTTAGCCACAGAATGTGTAAAAACCGTTGAAAGCACTAGTACATTAATACCTTTCTAACTGTTCAATAAGGTAACCCTGCTCTGACCATAATAATACAACCCCCCCCCCCCCCCCCGAGGGTGCATGTACTAGCAGCTACTGAATGCGCAAGTGCGATTTGTTTCTGGGATCAAGGTTCTTGGGCATGGGTGGAGAGCAGCACGACCAGCTGGGCCAAGGTTGTTTTCACTTTGCTTCATATCTTTTTCCTGGTCTTTTGCATCTGTCGTCTGTTTCTTTTTTTTTTTTTTTTTTTGGCCCCCCCCCCCCTCCCCTTGCAGGGGGGGGGGCGCTCAGCTCCAAGTCAGTGACAATATAGGCAAGATAAACATTTTCTCATACTTTTCAGTTATTTTTTAAAATCTTTTTTTCAGCTACTGTTGGTAGTATTAAGCAATACTGGTGTTTATGGGTCTCTGGTTGAGCCGAAATAACCAGTAAAAGCAGCAATGAAGGGTGTCGTTTCCAAGGTTTTTCTGCTAGATAGAGAATCTTTGATGTGATCAATATTGAATATAATTGAATATCTGCTGTTTCGGTTCTTAGTTAGGCTGCATCTTCTCATGGGCTTTATCATATTTTTTCTTCCAGTTTGTCCTGATTTTATTTTATAGTCTCTTCCAAATTGTTTGTGGCAAAAAAAAAGGTCTACATGTTACTATGCCCATACGCCCATGGCCTTAGTTAACATATCACTATTAAGGCCTATATTTTATCTAATTAAAAAGGCGATGTCTGGCCAGATGTAGGTAAATGCTGGCCATTAATGTTTGACTCTGGATATATTACACCTTTCTCCAACTAGATGGTGGAGCGATGATCTGAGAGTGGGCTTTAATGTGCTACAGCAAAACCGATTACCCATAAGCAGTTGTTTATGAAGACCAGATACATCAGAACATATGTTCACAATGGAACTTATAAAGTTATACCTAGGAAATTCCTCCTAGAATGGAGCCCACTTCATCTTTTAAGGCAGGTAGGGAAAGAGCTACACTTGCATTGTCCAAGTACTGAGCACCACTTTGGGCAAGTCTGGAGCTTCGGTATAAAGCCACCTTGGCAACTTGTAAAAGTTGAATGCTTCTGAAGGTAAGTGGTATAATCTCATGCTTGCCTGAATTGCATGTAACTCCAGGCAAGCTCTTACTAGAAACACCCTTAATCCCTAAAAGGTGCATCTACCTGTAGCTAGGAATTATGCATACGGATAATAACATCAGGGGTGTGCTACAGCACCTGGGAATGACTAACTTGGATAGGTCCTAGGCAAATGAGAACTTTGTACCTCCCATTGTAGTATAAGATAATTTAAAAATGCCCACTAACGTGGTCTGAAAGCCTTGTTTCAGACCTGCAAAAAGTGCACCAGCGTAGCCTCCATTTTAGCCCATGATACAAGAAAACCATGGTTTCCACCATTATTACATACAATGAGCATGACCCACAGCTACTATGCCCCATTGAAAGACAGAACTCATCACTAACTCTGGGAGCCATCAAGCTTAATACATCCTGTAAATTTGGACCCTGAGAATATACCAACCTAGGCATATTCAACCAGGTAGAGAGCACCTTAAAATGAGAACAAACTATCCATTATAGGTGGCAACTCAATGGGGAGTACTGTGTAATCAGATGTATGTATTGGGTTCCTCAGAAACCTTTTTTAGATTCATAGTGGAAAGAAGTTAACTTCTATCATTACAGAGAGCACATTTCGGAGCTCTCCTAATCACATAAGGTAGGTAGCCTCTCTCTCTAAAAGCCACCACCAGCCTATGTGATTGATTAAGTTGGGAGTTGAGGGAGCTCTGTTGGTGCAACATAATATTACAGCCAATCACGTTTTTGCTGACTTTACATATTTAGTGTTGGACCACACCACCTCCCCCCACCCTTGAAGTGGGGAGGTGATCAGGCATCCAGGCTAATTTGAAGGGAACAATACTGTATTTTTCATTTTGATACAGTAAAACCAGGGGGATTGAATGAGTTTATTGATTGGAGAGCATGTTGGTGAATCTGATAGCTGTCTGTGAAGTGGGTTAGTGCCAATGGGTAGATTTGTATGGGATTTTCTGATTTGGGTTTTGATTGGCTAATTACGTCATTATGTCATGGGGTTTCCCATGGTGGGTTGGGCCTTTTGGCTTTCTTTCCTTGAAAAGTGGCCAGACGCAGTGGTTTCCATGCGGAGGTATTGGGCAATTGTGGCAAGCATTTGGTTGTATAGTATTGACGTAAGTCTTAACAGCCTTTCTGGGCGGGTGGGTTCAGTATGAGTTTTTTGTTTATTTGTAAGCATTTGGTGACTGGCAGCAATGTGGTTTTTTTATTGTGTTTTTGGTAGCTTTGATTCAGAACATTGGGTGGTTTTACTCCCTGAAACAGCTCAGGCGAAATATCTGGCATGGGAGTAACACACAGAACCGGCCCGTTCATTGTGCAAGAATGTTGTTCACACAGGGTCCCGCATGAACTTCATTCTCACACGGTGCTCTTTGAAATGCTGGCTTCAGAGGGAGCCGGGAAGGCCCTCCCATGGCCTTGGCTCACCTCTGCATAGCCGCCAGCGTGAAGAGTGGTGTTTTCCCTCATGCTGGCAGCTGTGTTCTTGTGAAGCTCACGAGTGCTGGGAAATGCCCTTTAACCTTTCCCGGCATTATGGACAGCTAGCAGAAGACAAGAAGAAACCAGAAGAATGTGACTGGAGCCCTTGCAACTGAAAAATAAAATGCCCAAACAAAAGGTAGAAAAATACTTTTTTATTTTGAATTTATTAACTGGAATATGTCAGCTCTGGGAAATGTGTATCGCTAATGTCTTTGCATTTTTCTTTAGTACAAGAGGAAATTAATTTATAGTTTTATTTTTCCAGTGTTGCTGTACATTCCAAGTTTGGCTTTTGGGATTCCCAGTTTAATTATTGTCTTCCTATTTCTAAATTGTGATCCCTTGTTCTTTGGTGACAGTCTATGTTGTGCATGTGTAACCCAGCTGAGGTATTCTGTTTATGTAGTTTCTGTTTGACAGTGCCACTTATTCTCTTTCCCCAGTAGATGTATTGATATTCTCTGAGATGTATTGGTTTAATATTTGCAGTATTGTTTTTTGATAGGTAGGGTACGGTGCTTTGTGAGTCCTGGTAGTGCTGTTATGATACGGTGGGTTTGCAATGGGTTCTAAATGGTCAGTGTTCATAGTACTTCTTAATGTGCCTGGCGGTTGGCACTGGAGTATAGTAATGTAGAAATCTGGTAGTCTTTCTTTATCCAGACACTCATTAAGAGGCATGTTTACTAAAAGTTAGAGCATGTTAACATTATGCAAATATTTATGCAAATGAGGCTCCTTATACAAACGAGGCCCCGCAATGAGTCTCCTCACATGGCCCTGCACCCCCCCTTGGGCCGTCCCTGGTAACACACTATTGCTGACTCGTATCTAAAGCTAAGTATTATTGAAGCTAACGTTGTAGTGTTGTAGCCCATGCCTGTGTCGAAGCCCTAAGCATGGAAGATGTGAAACAATGCTACTAAATATGTATGAATGCTATATTATGTGTTGGAAGTGAGTTATATACAGATTGGAGGTTATTTTCTTTGACTTGTGGTGTGATTTAATGCAGCAGTGGCAAACCAGTTGCGGCCCGTGCAAAGTGGCTACTTTTGTCTATTGTCTGACTGAGCCATTGCGTTTGAGAGATATCCTGAGGTCTTCTTTTCCTCCAAAGTTGTACTACCGATAGTCTGCTGGCAGCTTTTTTTGTTGTGTTTTTTGAGTTCTGTTTTTCTCATTTTGAGCATTTATACCAGGCTCTTGCAGAGATTGATTTTTTTTATTTATTTATTTTATTTATTTATGAGGCTTGATAAACCGCCCAAACCGGGGTATCAGAGCGGTGTACAATAAAAGCAGGCTGCTGGAAAATTAAAGAGAGGAAAGGAACGCCATTCAATAGATAGGAAAGCACTATAGAGATAGATAGAAAAAAAAGAAAAGGACAGAATAATATGGCTATAGAGTCAGAGACTGAAGGAGAGGACGGAAGGAGGGGGGGGGGAAGTGGTATGTGGTATGGAGGCCAGCATGGCTGTCAAGGGGGTGCCGGGAGATCATAAGCCTGAGAAAATAGATCGGTCTTAAGAAGAGCTTTGAAATGTGGAAATGAAGGCTCAGTGCGGAGTGAGTGGGGGAGGGGATTCCATAGAGCAGGACTTAAGAAAAAGAAGGCGGAGTGACGGGTGAGTTCGAGATGAGCTTGGGACGGAGAGGGAAGAAACAGGCGATTACTATGGGAAGAGCGGAGAAGACGAGGGACGGGTTGATGGTAAATAAGATCAGATAAATATTGAGGAGTACCTGTGTGAAGAACTTTGTGGGTGGTAATGAGGTATTTATAAACAAACCGAAATTTGACGGGGAGCCAGTGAAGAGAGAGAAGGCAAGGAGTGATGTGATCAAAAGGGGAAGAGAAAGTGATTAGACGGGCAGCAGTGTTTTGGACGAGCTGGAGGCGACTAAGTTGATAAGAGGGAAGGCCAGCAAAGATGGAGTTACAGTAATCCAGACGGGAAATTACAAGGGAGAGAACTAGAGTAGTAAGGGAATGAGCAGAGAGGAAGGGCCGGAGGGAATGGATACGACGGAGATGAAAGAAGCAGCTATGAACAAGGGAGGAGATATGAGGGTGAAAGGACAGAGAGGAATCAAGGGTGACACCAAGGTAGCGGAGGGAGGGAACGAGAGGGATGGGAAGGGAGGACATAGTGGGGGCTGGAGTGGGAGGAGGGGTAGCGAACGAGAACCAAATAACTGAGGACTTAGAGGGATTGACACAAAGGAGATTATCAGAGAACCAGGAGGCAATAAGGTTGAAGCAGTGGTTAAGAGCAGAGAGATCCGGGGATGTAGAATTGGTATGATGGATAAGAAGAATATCATCAGCATAAAAGTAAGAGGAGATACCGGACTGTTGAATGAGAAGGGCAAGCGGGGCAAGAAAAATATTAAAAAGCAAAGGGGCGAGAATGGAGCCTTTTGCATTAGGATGATGTCCAATGAAACAGCAGATCGCTCACCACGCCCCAGTGGATGGCATTCTAAACAGGCAGTCTGGTCGGTAATTTCACTTCACATTGGCTCGGGTACCTGGGCAGACTCCTTGTTGTTTAGTTGTCTGTTGTTAAAAATGGGTGTGGCCAATTGTTTCCCTACAATGCAGTTCTCTAAGTTTTTGAATGTATCATTTGCTATGGTGATGGTGCAGAGCCAATGGGAAGTTCCACTTGCCCATGTTAATTAATCCTGACAGTCAGATAACTTGAATTAGCAACATGCTCTTAAGCCGCAAGGAGAGCCAGCGCGTGTGCACACACACACACAAAACTAAGTTTAATAATTAAAAGTATGGTGTCCAATTATGCATTTTTACAAAATTGTTGTGAGAGGAATGGGATGATAATTGTTGCGTTTATCAAAATCTCAAGGGGGGGGGGACACCAAGACTGAAGCTTTGTTTGGGGTACCTAATCTCCTTGCTCCTGCTGGATATAATACTACTGTACAAATTATTTTCCAGTGTATTTGATGTGGTACCTCTTCACAAAAGTGGTAATAGGGAAGAGGTGACAAACTATAGACCGGTAAGCCTTATCTCAGTGCTGGCAAAAGTAATAAAGGTGCTCCTGAAAGAGAATAGTGGACTTTCTAGAAACCAATAGGTTGCATGATCTGAGGCAGCATGGTTTTACCAAAAGACGATCATGGCAAACAAATTTGAGTTCTTTGACTGGGTGACCAGAGAACTAAATCAAGGGCATGTGATGGATGTGATCTACCTAGATTTCAGCAAAGTCTTTGATACTGTTCCTCATAGGAGGTTTATCAATAAACTGAACAGCTGGGGCATGGGTCTCAAGGTGATAAACTGGATCGGAAATTGGTTGACTGACAGATGACAGGTGGTGGTAAATGGAATTCACTTGGACAAAAGGAAAGTGAGTAGTGGTGTACCCCATGGATCGGTACTGTTCAATGTAATTGTGAGTGATATTGTTGAATGATTGAAGGGAAAAGTCTGCCTTTTTGCAGATGACATGAAAATTTCCAACAGAGTGGACAACATGAGGAAAGATCTACAAAGGCTGGAAGAATGGTCTAATGCTTGGCAGTTAAGATTTGATGTGAAGAAGTGCAGTGTCATGTACTTGGGCTGCAGAAATCCAAGGGAATTGTAAGCGATAGAGGGTAAGAGGTTGGTGTGCACAGACCACGAGTAGGGTCTCTGAGGATCTCAAGGTAGTGAAACAATGTGACAAAGCGGTGGCCAAAGCCAGAAGGATGCTGGGTTGGATTCAGAGAGTAATAACCAGCAGAAAGTAGGAGGTATTAATGCCCCTGCACAAGTCATTGGTTAGGCCTCGGAGTATTGTGTTCAGTTTCAGAGATCATGTCTCACAAAGGATATAAAAAGATTTGAAACTGTTCAGAGGAAGGTGACCAAAATGATTTGGAGCCTGTTCCAGAAGACATATGAAAAGAGACTTGAAGACTTAAACCCTAGAGGAGAGGAGGGACAGGGGAGATATGATACAGACATTTAAATACTTAAAGGATATTAATGAATAAATCTACCTTTTTCAAAGAAAGGGAAGCAGTAAAACTAGAGGGCATAAAATGAAGCTGCAAGGCGGCAAACTTAAAAGCAATGTCAGGAAATATTTTTTCACTGAAAGGGTGGTGGATGCTTTGAATGCCCTCCCGATGGAGGTGGTGGGAGCAAATACAGTGACGGAATTCAAAATGGCATGGGACAGACACAGTGGATCCCTTTACAGCAAGAGCATAAAATCAAAATACACTTAAATATTTCTTATACATTAACAAATAGAGAGGGGTGCCCTGCATGAAGTGGCGGATACAGAGCAGACCTAAGGGTTTCTGTTGCCCTAGGTAGAAGCCTTGGCTGTGCCCACCACCTCTGCCTCCAAGCCAACCTACTGTGGATTCCGGCAGCGGGGTCGAGGGGGGGTGCATGGCTTGGCTTGGCTTGGCTTGTCAGCAGGCCATGTGCTTTGGCACACATGACCTGTCACTTCTGCCCCCCCCCCCCTCCAACATAAGAAGCGGCAGGCCATGTGTGCTGAAGTACATGATCTGTCACAGAGCCTACCCCCCCCCCCCACACCAGAATCAGTGGCAGCATGGTGTGGCTCAGAATGGGAGGGGGGCAGCATGGCTCAGTCATATGTACCAAAGCACATGGCCTGCTGCCTATGGAGATCTGTTGCCCTAGACAGTTGCCTAGTGGATGGGCCAGTCATGGGCAGGTACAACCCTAAATTAAGGCATAGAGGGTGGTGACCTGCATGGAGCTGTGTACATGTACACTCTAGCCACCTTACTGGGCAGATTAGATGGATCATACTGGTCTTTATCTGCTGTCATATACTATGTTACCAAAGTTGTAGCAAAAGAGAACTTGATCCTGAAGTACATTAATCTTTGCTACAGTCGTGCATCTGCTGTTGCTTGTTGGGAGACTGTTCACATAGTTTAGTCACAGTTTATATTACCCTACCAAAAGAGAGAAACTAATCTCATCTCCTTCAGAAATAAACTTTGCCTTTTGGTAATAAGCTGAATGGCAGTAGCTAAACTGAAGGCAAGATACTGTATACTGTATACTTCAAAATCAGTTCACTCAGGCATCTGCGCTCCCTATTGGACCCAGATGATTTCCAGACCACATACCAAGCACTAGTCTTACCCCATTTTGACTTTGCCAATTCCATCTTACAAGGTTGCCCTCAATCTACACTGAGCCCGTTACAGCTGGCCATGAATGCTGCAGCAAGGGTCCTCCACGGAGCCTCCAGAAATGACCATGTGACCCCTATTCTTAAGCAGCTTCACTGGCTCCCTATACACGGAAGGATTATCTTTAAAACTTTACTCCTTTCATTCAAGGCCATCAATGGCATCTCATCTTCTTCCCTTATGGAACTCATTCACACAGTGCCCCACAACAGATCCAGAAGAGCAACAGCTGTAAACTTGCTAATAACCCCGAAGGCCTTGACCAAATGCAACAGTACAACGGCAAATAGAGCCTTCAGTCTCTACGTCCCCAAATGTTGGAATGCGCTACCACCCGACATTCGAGCCATTGTAGACCTAACTCAATTCAGGAAGGCAATCAAATTTCACCTCTTCCTCCAATACTACTCAGCCAGCAATGGAATCTAAGTAACCTCGCCTAAGAAAGTATCCATTGTTAGTGCTGAATAGTCCCAACTTCCCTCCTGCAGATTATACACATACTTTCCTCATTTGATTGTGGCATTCAGTATGGTTCTTTGTAATCATTTCATGTATATAGTTCAACCCTGTTAGCCAAGTTGGTACTCCTGTTCCATGTAAAACCAAACAGCTTGTTGTTCTGGTCGTTTTTGTTATACTGTAAACCGCGCTGATATCGAATAGTGCGGTATATAAGCAACTGTAATAAATAAAAATAAATAAATAAGATTGTTTTGCCCATGAAGATTAGTGGCTTTTTGTTGGACTGCCTCTAAGAAATGATGTTTATGTGAAAGAATGCTTATGTCCTTTTTGGTGTTATTGCCTGGGTAAACCCACCATAAACAAGATATTTTGGCCAATGACCTATGTGTAGAAAATATATATCTTTTAAATTACAGAATTTAGAACATTTTGAAACTGTGATAAGTGAACTACCAACATGAAATATTTCTAACCAGAAAAAAATTATAAGAAATGAGTTTTAATTTTATAGAGTTTTCAAGGGTCCTCCCCCATTGGCACCTTGCTGGTTCAGACTCGATGCCCTTTGGTATGGAGTGCTGTTTATAATTTGCATACAACCATCAGCCTGGTATTATGCTTAGAGCTGTGTAATTCATACCCACCCTCTTGGAAACGGCACAGCTACCAAGATGCCAACAGCAGCAACATGCGATGGCAGCAGCCTACAGGGCAGGCTGTGACCAAAGGATGACTTAGAGGGTACCAGGGAAAAAGCCCTTATGCCTTACATATCTCCAACTGCTCTAGCTGGAGGGTGGCTTCCATTCCCAAGCTGTGCTACCCCTAGCCAATGTTCCATCCATGCTGCTGCTGCTGCTGATAGAAGGAAGTAAGTGTGGGTAAAAAAAATGGATCCCCCAAATCTAGGTTATATTACCTTAAAATGGATTTAAGGAGGATCCGGCTTTTGCTTATTTAGCTTTGGGAAATTAAATGGGGATCAGCGCGATTGCCCCATGAAGTGCTGGACTCAAGTTGGATCTGGGGGATTTGGGTCAGACTTCTTTTCCAGCAGTGAAGGACAAATTAGATCAGGGGAGACGGAGCCAGAAGCGAGATTCCCCGGATCTAACTTTGAATCTTTCACTGTTGATCATGCTAGTTCCCATTTAAATCCTTGCCACTAAATAGGAAAAAGCTGGCTCTTCCATAGATCAGATTTAAGGTAGTATAAACTGGGTCTGGGGGATGCAGAAAGAGCTGATGTAAGATAGCATAACATAGGTCAAATCTGGATCCTCCTGATCTATTTCTGGGGAAGTACCTCCTGCCAGCAGCATGGATGGAGGGCTCTCCCACAGCGTCATGGGGCCTCCTGCCAGCACCATACATGGAGGGCTCTCCCGCAGCATCGTAGGGCCTCCTGCCAGCAGCATGGATGGAGGGCTCTCCCGCAGCGTCATAGGGCCTCCTGCCAGCAGCACAGATGGAGGGCTCTCCCGCAGCGTCGTAGGGCCTCCTGCCAGCAGCACGGATGGAGGGCTCTCCCGCAGCGTCGTAGGGCCTCCTGCCAGCAGCACGGATGGAGGGCTGTCCCGCAGCATCGTAGGGCCTCCTGCCAGCAGCACGGATGGAGGGCTGTCCCGCAGCATCGTAGGGCCTCCTGCCAGCAGCATGCATGGAGGACTCTCCCGCAGCGTCGTAGTGCCTCCTGCCAGCAGCATGGATGGAGGACTCTCCCACAGTGTCGTAGGATCACTGGCATAAATGTCACAGCTGGCAGAGTTGTAGGGCAGTAGCTGGCAACTCATCTTCTGGCATGTGCTGAAGGAGAGTGGGAAAGCAAATAACAAGCAATTCTGCATTTTCATACTCTGCACCCGTTATATGGAACAATCTTCCAATAACCCTAAGAGAGCTTAAGGACCTCCAAACCTTCAGAAAAGAACTAAAAACATATCTCTTCACCCAGCACTTCCAAAATCTGTGGCACACCAATGATCAGACCCCACTAGATCATACCAACTATCAAACACTAGTTGACCCTACCTAACACTTTTCACACATAAGTTCTTTATCCACTGATCCTTGCCTAATTTGCCTTAACTCAAACCCTGAAGTAACGTGATGTGATTGAAACCTAGGTTCCGATTTGCTGTACATATGTTTGCTGTAAATAGTTAATGTTTCAACAGCTAGTTCAAAAGCTCTAAGTTATTGTTCCTTGTTAATAGTTTCTCATGTTCAATGTCATCATTATAATTGTTTCCAGTTCTATGTAAACCGCCCCTGATCTCTGGAAGGGGCGGTATAAAAAAAACTTGCAAATAAAATAAAATAAACAAACAAACAAAATGTGGGCTCATGACAGTGCAGCACACTCCTGTGCTAACCGTGCAACCCCCATTAACGGTGTGAGTGGGCAGTTTAGGGACAGAGAGTGGGTAGGGTGAGCTCAGGGTGGTTAGGGCTGGGTTCACACATTAGCTCAGGTTCTCCTCTCTAGGGGGAGTAAGTGCACCCACACCAATGTACCCCACCTTAAGAGAGTGTGCCAGAGTACCTCTTGGGGAAATGCTTTCAACACCCCTGACAGTTGACCCAGTACAAGCATTGTGGAACCTGTGTCTTTTGGGGAAACTGCTAGGTACGTATGACCTAGATTGGCCACTGTTGGAAACAGGATACTGGGCTTGATGGACCTTGGTCTGACCCAGTATGGCATATCTTATGTTCTTAGTTAACGCAGTGGTGTTACACCTAACGTGCCATAGTTGTGGTGCTTTTGGCATGGTAGGTGTAACACGCTAATACCCTTTAGTAAAAGACCCTCTTTGTACGTATATCAGATTTGCTCATGTTTTTCTTGGACTTCTAAGTATCACTGATGTGACTTCCTCGGAAAGCGACCTGGTCAGACCCCAATATCACAATCTAGATAAATACTGACTGGTGACTTAATGTTTCTGTGTGGATGGGGAGCTATCAGGAATTTAGCCATAAGACTGGAGTCTTTTTAGGGAATAATTAAAGTGTGTGTGTGGTGGGGTGGGGGGTTCCCCCCTTTCAGCCTCTCTCTCTTCTTCTCCCAGTTTGCCCCCTTTGTAAGCAGAGGCTATTTCTCCTGCTTGGTCAGTGCTTGTGCAGCTCTGGGCATTAGGTTTCTTTGGCAGCTCACCTCTGGAGCCCTGCCACCCTAATCAGAACTTGCATCCAGGCAGGGCTGGTGTGTCCACTAGGCCACCGTCAAGGGTGGCAGACCCTTGTGGACAGTCTGACTCCATTTCAAACCAGGGTCGCACCGCAGCTGCCTCCTGAATCCATCTCTCTCATTTGTGACAGCAGTGGCCAGACTCCATTTTGAAAGCGAGGGTGGCTGAAAACAGAGTTGGGCCACCGCTGCTGCAAGATGAGAAGAGGGATTTGTGGAGGGCGGTGGGGTGAGGATTTCTGCCTCGGTAAGCAGAAACCCTTGGGCTGCCCCTGTACCAATGCTAGGAGCACCCTAGGTGAACCTGAATCTCAGTGCTGCCCCTGCTCTAGCCCCCATGCCCATGGCTGCCCCTCTCTGGGCTTGTAGCAGGGACAGTCCTGCAGTGCTGTAATTACCGTCTCGTCCAGCCTCGTAGTGCCATTCATGCTGCCACGGTTCAGAGAGAGGGGAAGGAAGCGTGAAGGCACCGTGGCGCTGAAAGAGATGGTAACGCCGCCGCTGCACCTTCCCAAGTACGGTGTCACTGGATGACTTCTGACCACTGGCGCTCCAGACGATTGCCCAGTTTGTCTAATTGGGTGCCAGCAGGGCTGCAGCTACTATTCTAAAGGTCAGTTGATGCAGGAGAGGGGAGAGCTTGCTTAGTAATGTACAGCATGAAAACCAGAAACGAAGATGATCACCCCGATGCATTAAAATGCTTTTCTCACTTACCCCTCGTTTTAGCCAGCACATATTTACTTCTCTCTCTCCATCCGTACTTTGCTATGCTTGTTGCCAGTTAGAGAACTATGTACCTGCGGGCATGGCATAAACAGCGGTGATGGCTGTATAGCTTACTCCTGTCAATCACTTGTGGTCTGTAAAACTAGAGAGGATCCCCTCCAAAATGATGTCTAGCAGCCCCGTGATAACTGAAACCATTGTGCAACAACTGAACCCAAAACTTTTCAGCAGAACGCTCGAAGACAGAGAAGCTGGTCGTGCCAAATCTAATCAACGCTAGATCTCGCAGGTTAAGTACCTGAGAGGGAAGCGAGGAAAACAGAGACCTAATGCAAATTGTGAATTCAAATCTTAAAGTAAGCTGGTCTCTTATTTTGCCATATTAAGTTTTCGTTTTTTAGCAAACAGGGAAATAGATTAGACTAATTACCGTTCAGCTTTCGGCGTTTGTTTTTGCAATGTAGTTGCTCATAAAAAATAGTTTTGTGGTTTTGTTATGGGACATTTGTGGTACTTTGTTGGATTATTATTCTGGAACTTCGTACCTTGACAAGACAAAACATGTTTGCAAGGACGAGCTTCGCTCTTGCCCTTTTTTGAAAGCTTTAAGAAACCGGAGCATCAGCAAGACGCTTCTAATGCTTTCCAGTAACGTTCAGGGAGACATGTAGAGAACAGACGAGATAGTTAAAAGGAAGAGACGAATTAACATTCCGCCCTTTTCATCTTGCTTTTAATGTCATTGAGCGCGAGATAATGTTTCAAGTTTTTGAAAGCCCCTCCGCCTGCCCCAGTAATTCCCAGCGAATTAGGGCAGCGCTAATTACCGCAAGCGGGGACGCCCTGCAACTGATTTCTTCTTAAATCAAAAGGGCGCGGGGACGCGATGAACTAAAGTAAGGTAAAAGAAACAAGACCAGACATCCTCCTGATAAAAGCCGGAGAGGCTTGCTTTGGAATCTATTGCTTTTGTAAGTGGCGCACGTTTCATTCATCCTTCCCAAAACACGCGCAGCTCTGAATTTACAAGGGGGAAACGCTCTTCTCGTGTCATTTAATTAAAAGGCGTCTGAATCTGAAAATGCGCGGGGTTTTCCGCGCTCTCTTGCCAATCAGGGAGAGGCGAGAGCCAGCGCAGAGTTGCCTGTTTTTTTATTTATTGTTGGTGTCTCAGAATGCCTGGACGTATTTCTGCCGAATGAACGGTTCTGACAGGGTTCAACCCTCTTCTCGCGGACAGTCCTACACCCCACTTTGGCTCTTTGCAACCCGGCTTAAAGCAAGAAACGCGACGACGGATGCGATAAAATGAGCTCTCTGCCTTTATCGTCACAATTTCAGCGCACGTTACAATTTTTCTTTTCTATTTCAATGCAGCCTCGAAGGATTCAGCGCGCTAGAAACATAAAGCCCGAGACAGAGGCATCCTATAAACAGCTAATGTTCCACCTCGCCCCCCCCCCCCCTTTAAAATAATAACCATTTGCTAAATTGTTGGAAAGTTGTTATAATTCCTTTCCTAAATTATTGCTCGCCCTTCAGATTAGAAATGAGGCCAGGGTTAGCAATCAACCTTAAATGGTGGGATTTTTGAAGTAAGAAGCACTTGTCTGATTGAGAAGTGGGGGCCATTATTGCCTTGATTGAGTCTCTTTTTTTAGCTGCCTTGATTTGCAGTCGAGAGCGCATATTCACTGCTGCACTGTGAGCAATCAGAGCTCTCTCCCCCTCTTCTGTTCCAGCGATTTCGGGTCCACTACTTCTGCACAGCTGCCGCCTTTTCGTTTCCATCAAGAATACCTTTCAAAAGAAGTTAAAAAAAAGCTTAATGTTTTCCTTTGCTTTTTTTCTCCAAGCATACGAGAAAACCCTGACTTATCCGAACGCTTAAGTAAAATGTATAAGTACAAATAAAGCGACGCTAATAACAGCACGGAATTTAGACAATAAAACTGCATGCATGCCCGCCTCAGAAATGTTTACTGTTCTGTACAAATAACCTTGCAAGATGCAAATCCCTTTATTACTTTTTAGACATGTTTTCTCTTACATCGCTTCTTTCGTATCATTCCTGAATAAAAAAGAAAGACTGGTTCTTTCTCAAAAAGGACCCCACCCTCTCTTCAGTTCTTATGGAACATCCACGTTTTATTTATAGCCTACTTTTTTTCCTAAAGGTGTGAAACAAAATATAGTACCATGAAATAAAAAAGCATAAACAAAGCAATATACAAACGTGAAAATATGGCAGTGATTGGTAATTCCATTTCCACCTATACACTAGCTTCCCCTCTTTTGTTGACAGGACAGAGAATTGATCATAGGGACAAGACTTCCTACACTGCGGATGGGCTCAGCCTTCCACATAGGCATCGATACACTTCCTGGTTTGCGAACTAATAATAGTAAAGAGGTCAGGAAAGTAGCTGTAAGATCAAGGGAAACCTTAATGAACTTTGTTAACTGATAGGTTTTCAGCCTGGTTTTAAACTTTTTTTTTTTTTTTTTAGCTTTGCATCCAGAAATTCACACGAATTATTCTTTCTATTAGGACAGCCTAAACTGTCCTACAGGAGAGTGTGTAGCACTGATTGCCGGAACTACATTACCCACACTACCGCGCTCTACCCCACGCTTTTTGGTTTCAATTTTCTTCTTTCCACCCTTTTTATTTAATTATCGATTATATGTATGCTATCGTAATATGCTTTTGTTGCAAACCCCTTAGAAATGCTAAATGTTAGGCAGTATATCAATCACTAAACTAAATTAAGCGAAAGTAGTTTTTCCATCCAGACGATAGAACATATTCTTCTTACCCCAAATATAACTTCAGAGGAAACTCAGCCCCTGTTTCAGACATTCAGAGGTCCTCCCATCTGGTCTCGATTTTTCCCATAGATAATAATTTAAGTTTATTGTTTACATTTCATGCATGTACGTGGATTAAGCAACATGTTACTCCATGACCTTCAAGCGTTTGTTTAATTTTCTGGGTATTTGTAAATGTCAAATGAAAACTCACACTGATAGAGAGCCCCAGTCTAGCTGGAAGAATTTGGTTATGGCTAATTGTCAAAGCCCCAAAAAGAAATAAAAATCACAGCACTCAATGTTTTTTATTCTGGAAAGTTTCTGTGTATTCCTTGTAGCAAAGTTGAGAGACTCTATATTGTCCATAAGATTAGCTCATATACAGCAGGTTCCTAATACTTGGAGCTGTTGCTAAGTGATTTTGGCTTCTGAAGAGAGATTATAGGCAGGTTTCCGTTTTCTGACAGCACCTGCTCTTGCATGTGGCTCTACAAGAACCACCCTGAAGTTGAAAGCCCAGGACTGGCTTAAAGAAACATCTCTTCTCCCCCCCCCCCCCCCCCCTGAAAACACATGCATACCTTTGGGATAGTCTTGCACGGAAGTTATGCTAACCATGAAAATGGCAAAGAAAATGAACGTGTCCATTTTTGATCTGAGCTAAATTTCCAAAGATTAACTTTACAGTTCTCAGAAAGCGACAATTTTAGCAATTAGTCTCTGTTTCTTTTGGGGAAGGGGGGGGGGGAGAGTGGGGCAGGATCATTGCAACAAGGCCGTCAGTGAAATTTGCACAAATTATAAACTGGCAGAGCTAGACTGTGTCCTGTAAATGTGATTTCTTTCTTTCTAGCACGCTGCATCTTCTTGCTTTGAGATCTCTCTTCTCCCTGAAGACTCTACTTCAGCTGCTGCCCTCTGACATGGGGCTACCAGTGCTCCCATAGGCCTCGCTCCTGTGAGCATGGCGGTGGTGTTGAGCTTCTACTCTCCCATTCCTGCCAATTTCAATCCCTCCTTCTGCCCCCGTCTCACTCCTTTCCTTCCTTTGAAGTTCACTCCTTTACTCCACTGTCTCTCCGGATAGTTGTCATTTATCGACCCCCCTGATAAGTCCACCTCTACCTTTCCCACTGACTAACTGGTAGCTCTCCCTCCTTATGGATGCATCTCCCTCCTCACTTATCCTTGGGGATTTTAACATTAATCCCCAACCTTGGGCCGGAAGGACTGTGGTTTCTAGTCCCACAGGTGCTCCTTGTGGTCTTGGGCAAGCCACTTAACCCTCCATTGTCCATGTTCCCTGTAAATAGTTATCTCCAAGTTATAATGCCCTGTTCAATGTAATTTCAGTTTGTTCAATGTAAACTGCCTTGATATCATGAAAGGCGGTATATAAGAAATGTTAGATAAATAAATAAACCCCTCTGACTCTCATGCCTTTATAAAGCTCCTTTCCCTTACCACGTCATTCAATCTCCAGCAATGCTCTACTGCCCCCTACTCAACAGCTAGGCCACTGCCTTGCAGGGCCGGATTTGCCTATACGCCACGTACGCCGTGGCGTAGGGCCCACAGCTGGCAAGGGCCCACCCAGGGCCGGCCCGTCCATTAAAAACATTCTGATCCATCATCCAACATCTAAAATTAAAAAAAAAAAAGCTGTCGCTGCCTCTGCCGGGGCCGGGGCCGCGGCGGCAGAATAGAGTGTGCCGCGGGGCCCCCCCCTGTCCAGCAGAGCCTGCCCTCCCCGGTATCACCTCTCTCAGCTGCCTCCCTCCAGTCACACGCGCCGGCTTTCAGAGCGCGAGGTGAGTTTCTCCCTCGCTGCTCTGTTAAGCCCGCGGGGGCTGATGGGAAGTCCCATCAGCCCCCGCGGGCTTAAACAGAGCAGCGAGGGAAAACCTCTTCCCTCGCGCTCTGAAAGCCGTCGCGTGTGACTAGATGGATGCAGCTGAGATACAGGGGAGGGCAGGCTCGGCTCGGCAGGGGGGCCCCGCGGCACACACGATTCTGGCAGAGGCAGCGACAGCATGTTTAGTAAAAACAAATTTGCTGGGCTGGGGGGGTTTAGGACTGGTGATGGGCTGGGGGGGTTAGGAGTGGTAATGGCTGTGGGCTGTTGGGGGGGTTAGGACTGGTGATGGGCTGGGGGGTTAGGAGTGGTAATGGCTGTGGGCTGCTGGGGGGTTAGGACTGGTGATGGGCTGGGAGGGGTTAGGAGTGGTAATGGCTGTGGGCTGTTGGGGGGGTTAGGACTGGTGATAGGCTGGGGGGGGTTAGGAGTGGTAATGGCTGTGGGCTGTTGGGGGGGTTAGGACTGGTAATGGGCTATGGGGGGGTTAGGAGTGGTGAATGGCTAGGGGGGGGCTATGGGCTATGGTGGAGCTAAGTCTATATGGGCTGATGGGATTAGGACTGGAAGGGGGGTGATGGGGGCTCCGGCCTGGTAATGGGCTTTGGGGGGGGCATAAACTAAAAATTGGGTGATGGGGATTAGGACTGGAAATGGGCTGGTGGGATTAGGACTGGGAGTGGGCTATGGGGGGCTAGGACTGGTAATGGGTTGGGGGGGTTGCTAGGACTGGAAATGGGCTGGGGGATTAAGACTGGAGGTGGGCTGATGGAGTTAGGACTGGTAATGGGCTGTGGGCTGTTGGGGGGGTTAGGACTGGTAATGGGCTATGGGGGGCTAGGACAGGAAATGGGCTGATGGGAAGGGGTTAGGACTAGAGGTGGGCTGATGGGGTTAGGACTGGTAATGGACTGTGGGCTGATGGGGGGGTTAGGACTGGCAATGGGCTATGGGGGGGTTAAGACGTAATGGGCTGTTGGCTGATGGGGGCTGTCTGGTAATGGGCTATGGGGGGTTAGGACTGATAATGGACTATGGGGGGGGCTAGGACAGGAAATGGGCTGATGGGGAGGGGTTAGGACTTGAGGTGGGCTGATGGGTTAGGACTGGTAATGGACTGTGGGCTGATAGGGGGGGGGTTAGGACTGGCAATGGGCTATGGGGGGCTGACTGGAAATGGGTTGATGGGGGTTAGGACTGGAAGTGGGCTGATGGGGGGTTAGGACTGGTAATGGGTTATAGGGGGGGCTTAAACTGAAAATGGGGTGATGGGGGGTTAGGACTGGAAGTGGGTTGATGGGGGGCTAGGACTGGTATTGGGTTGATGGGGGGGGCTAGGACTGGAAATGGGCTAATGGGGGGCTAGGACTGGAAATGGGCTGATGCAGGGACTAGAAGGGAATGGATGCTGGGTGAGGCTGGAACTAGAAGGGAGCTGGTGTTGGGGGAGGATTAGAATGGGATGGGGCTGGGAGAGTAAAATGGAGAGGGGAAAATATTTTGTGTGGGAGGGATAAAAAATCTACAATTGGCCGGGTATTGGGAGAGTAAGTGGGGATTGAGGATGGAGGGGTAAATTTTGAGTAGATGAAATAGGAATGAGGAAAGAGCAAAAGGAGAAAGATTAGTATGTTAAAGCAGATGTAAAGAGAGAATGGAAAAAAAAAAACAAGAAGACAGAAGAAAGGACAAATGGACAGCAGATGGAGAGTTAGCAGAAGACACGAAGAAACCAGAAGAAAGTGGCTGGAACAATTGCAACTGAAAAAAAATGCACAAAAGGTAGAAAAATATCTCTTTATTTTGAATTTATTAACTGGAATATGTCAGCTCTGGGAAATGTGCATCATTAATTTTTGCACTTTGTTTAGTACAAGAGGAAATTAATTTATAGTTTTATTTCTACAGTGTTGTTGTATATTCCAAGTTTGGCTTTTGGGGTTCCCAGTTTAATTATTGTCTTCCTGTTTCTAAATTGTGATTCCTTGTTTGGTGATGGTCTATGTTGTGCATGTGTAACTGAGCTGAGGTATTCTGTTTATATAATTCCTATTTGACATTGCCACTTGTTCTTTCCCCAGTAGGTCATGTATTGTTGTTCTCTGAAATGTATTGGTTTAATATTTGCAGTGTTGCCTTTTGATAGTTAGGGTATGGTGCTTTGTGAGTCCTGGTAGTGCTGTTAGGATATGGCGGGTTTGCTATGGGTTCTAAATGGGCAGTGTTTGTAGTAGTTCCTAATGTGCCTGGCGGTTGGTACTGGATTATAGTAATGTAGAAACCTTTTAGTCTTTCTTTATCCATATACATTAAGAGGCATGTTTACTAAAAGTTAGTGTATGGCAGAGCTACTCAATTCCAGTCCTGGTGGTCCACAATCGTGCAGGTTTTCAGGATATCCCTAATAAATATGCATGAGATATATATGCATTGGAGATATCCTGCCAACCTGACTGGTTTGTGGCCCTCCAGGGCTGGATTTGGAGACCCCTGCCTTACATCTCTGTCATTTACGATTGTGAGTGGGCAAGGTGCAGATGTCCAAGACATCAAAAAGTTAGATAGCATTTGTCACATTCCTCCTCGCTTCTCACCACCACCAAAATATTATCTATTAGACAACTTTTTGGTGGTGGTGAGAATCGAGGAGGAATGTGACACATTCTATCTACCCTTTTGATGTCTAGGATATCTGTACCTTGTTCACTCACAATCTTAAATGACAGAGATGTAAGGCAGGGGTCTCCAAATCCAGCCCTGGTGGGCCACAAACCAGTCAGGTTGGCAGGATACCTCCAATGCGGGTCTATCTCATTCATATTTATTAGGGATATCCCGAAAACCTGCAGGATTGTGGACCACCAGGACTGGAATTGAGTAGCTCTGGTGTATGGTAACATTATGCAAATATTTATGCAAATGAGACACCTTATGCAAATGAGGCCCCGCACCGAGTCTCCGCACCCCCCTTGGGCCGCCCCTGGGGCCACCGGAGGGCTTCAGAGGGAGCCGGGGAAGCCCGCGCGAGGCCCCGGCTCCCTCTGTACAGCCGCCAGCGTGAAGAGCCTTTTCCTTCACGCTGGCGGCTGTTTCTGTGAAGCCGCGAATGCTGGGAAAGGTTAAAGGTTGCCCTTTAACCTTTCCCAGCATTCCCGGCTTCACAGAAACACGCTGGCGGCTGTTTCTGCGAAGCCGCGAATGCTGGGAAAGGTTAAAGGTTGCCCTTTAACCTTTCCCAGCATTCCCGGCTTCACAGAAACAGCCGCCAGCGTGAAGGAAAAGGCTCTTCACGCTGGCGGCTGTACAGAGGGAGCCGGGGCCTCGCGCGGGCTTCCCCGGCTCCCTCTGAAGCCCCTCAGACAGCCGCGATGCTGTCCGGGGGGCCAGGACTGCATGGGGGGGCCCAGGACTGCACGGGGCGGGCCAGGACTGCACGGGGGCACGGGGGGGGCCCAGGACTGCACGGGGGGGCCCAGGACTGCACGGGGGCGGGCCCAGGACTGCACGGAGGCACGGGGGGGGACACGGGGGGGGCCCAGGACTGCACAGGGGGGGCCCAGGACTGCACGGGGACATGGGGGGGGGGCCCACAATTTTTCTTGGCGTAGGGCCTCACTCTAGCTAAATCCGGCCCTGCTGCCTTGACCTTGTTTTTTCGTCTCTAACTGCTTGCCCTCAAATTTCTGCACCTCAGTTCTTCCCCTATGCGATCACCACTTGCTAAGTTACCCAAAATTGCAAAGAAATCCCAGAAAACGTACCCAAGCATACCATCGGTGTAGAAAGCCACATCGAGCAGCGGGCTGCTTTTAAAACAACCTTCCCGCAAAGAAGCAGCTCGATTGAGAGCATCGCTGAGATCAAGGTTTGCACAACCTACTTTGCAGCTTTTGGCAGCTTTTTTTGCTGATTTTGGTCTTTTGCATTGTCTTCTTTTCTTTTTACAGCAGTACATTAGGGCTGTCTACCCCTCAGCACCAGGGTTCACGGTATGGCTCCAGCGGTGGGGTTTGATGCTAGCCTGGGGTTTTAAAGCTTTTTAGTGTATTTTTAATGTTGCTACCTTTTCTGTTTTAGTAATTTCTGTTTGTCATTTGGTGAGTAACTCTTGAATGCTGGTGATAGCTTTCAGCTATGTGCTGACATCAGGGGTAGTGCTCTATAGCAGAGATGGAGAGAGCTATTTGCCTTTAGCATTCAGCTTTGGTTTTGATTGTAATGACGTTTTTTGGTAGCTATGAGATTTTTTAGAGTTCCCCTGCATTGAACCATATACTTTCTTCTTTTTGTGTTCCCTTAGTTTTTATGAGTTTGTGACCGAGGTGTGAGTGTCTGCAACCTCCATTTTATCCAATATTTATTTTCTTAGTTATATGTGGATATTCTGAGTGCAATACCAGTAAGTGACCCTTTATATTCACTTTTATATTTATTTTTATTCTTATTCTGACACTGAATAATTGGGCAGTTTAAGGGTTTTTTTCCCCCTCTTTGATAGGTATAAGGTAGCTGTTTAGGTTCTGCTCTCAGAGGAGTGGCTTTGTTGCCTCCAGGAAGTGGGTGTATTTGTAGTCTGTTATTATAAGGTTTTTTTAAATGTTTTTGTATGTGTTTTTATGACTGTTATGCAACTTCATTTTACAATATTAATGTTTTTTGTTTTATCTCTATTTATGTTGTACATTGTACCTCATGTCTTTGTGCATTTTGTTTTGCAAATGTGCCCCTGATACAGGCTTTTGAGCCAAAACATGTTGGGCTCTTTTTACTTTTGTGTTTGGGCAATTTTATGAAAAAACGCTTTGTTTTATGATTTTATGGTTTTAAATTGTATTTATTTGATTTGGATCCTTTGTCTGCTTTTATCACCACTTTTCATTGTTAAAAAAAAAAAAAAACCATGTGAGACCAGGAAAGACAACATGACATCATACCCTAAATTCATCTAAAAACAGCCTTTAAGGTCGGAAAGATATTTATGGCCAGGGAAAACAGTGGCCCTGTGCACTGGAGCAACAGTACCAGAAAGAGCAAGGGTATCCACACACTACCAGGAAAGCACAAAGGAAGCAGAACCCGGACTGACAACAACTAGTAGAAAAACCTTGTTTATTGCGCCCCGACGCGTTTCGGCTACCAGCCTTCTTCAGGGGGTCTTAAAAGGAACACACCTCAAAAAGAAACAATAAATAATAATAATAATCTTAAATGCACATATTAAAAACAATAAAACAATAAATATGATTGTTACGCAAGACATATGGATCAGACTGGCAGAATATCTACAGTACTTAACTCATATTGTTATTTCATCAAATGATACACAACATAAATATATAAATATGTTATCATCAAAAAGAATAAACTTTTAAATAATAATATACAAGACAAGAATGTGTCATTAAATATTAATAAAAGTTAAGTATGAACAAATAAAAAGCAAATAGAAAGCAGAAAGAGAGACGAGGAGGACAAAAGGGATCGGATAAATACCTTATTTCTGTCAAATGGAATGCTAAAACCATTAACCAGACATGTAGGATGCTAGATGATGACAATAAATAAATAAATAGATAAATAAATAAGCAATAAATAAGTAAATAAATACCATATTTAAAAAGGTAAATGCCATAATGATACCATAATGAAATGTTATGATAAAACTAAGAACAAAATACAAATATAAACAATACATTTACAGCCAGCAATTAACAAATACAGAACATGATGAGACAAAATAGTGAAAGCACGTCTTAAAAAGACACAATTCATTGTGGAGAGATTATCCCATCAGATATCGTTGAAAAATGACCTTTAATAAAGGCAGAGACGTTCATAAAAATGATTATTGAAAAAATGTGTATATTGAATAAAACAACATAAAACACTATAATGAATAATTGTATTATATATTAACTGCAACTCAAAATGTCCGAGAAAAATTGTATAAAATGATATAATAAGTAAATACATTATAAATTGGCTGTGACTTAAAAAATTAAAAGATGTTTAAAACGATCATTTGTACCACAGCTTAAAAAAACTTGTTACCGGCCAAAAAATATGTAGCATATGTCTTGTTATGAATGAATTATCATGATGGGCGGAGCTAGCCACTGAACAGAATGGACGCCTGAATTTTTGCTCCCGTTGCTGCCCAAGAATCCTGAACATATCCCGGTATTCCATTGAAGTTTGTACCCCCTACCTACATCAATAACACCGCAATACAGCTGGATGGCATCCCTGAAGCCTGCCCGGCTGGAATTTCCACAGGGATCCGGCTCAGCAGCGAAACGATCCAAACCCGAAGTGGGTTCCCCGCAGAAAATGGCCGCGGGAGAGAAGGAGGGAGTGACTGCCGGTGGCCTACGTGAAGTGCTACAGGAATTGAAATGCGTTAAAGAAATGATTGCAGCCAATTCTAGTTCACTGAACATGATTCAAGAAGACTTGCTGGAGATAAAAGAGAAACTCCTCACCATCACCACTCGACTTAATGCAGTTGAATTACAAACCCAGAAGCATGACGTTGCATTAGAACAGCTGGGCCCTTTGGCCAAACGAGTCCGGCACATAGAAAATCTGATTGAAGATCAAAATAACCATTCCCGTAGAAATAATATCCGCCTTGTTGGAGTCCCTGAAGGCGCTGAAGGTACCGATCCGATTGGATTTCTGGAAAAAACCATACCGGAGATGCTGCAGCTTGTCTTTGCAAGGCCTTTTGAACTAGAACGGGCCCATCGAATCCCAGCGCACAAAGCTGAAAACACACGATACCCGCGCCCACTCATAATGAAGGTACTGAGATACCCACAGGTCCTACAGATCTTTCAAGCTGCACGGAAGGCCGGATCACTGCAAATCCAGGGACACAAAGTAACACTTTATCCGGATTTGAGCAAGCAAACGGTAGATCGGAGAAAAGCGTTGCTGGCCTGTAGACCCATGCTACAAAGTGCACAGGCAAGATACGGGCTATACTACCCAGGAACCATGCGGGTCACGCTGCATAATGAAACGAGGAATTTTGTTGATGCTGAAAAACTGAAAACTTTCCTACAAGAAAAATGCGGTATGGAAACCTGAGGTCAATATTCTGATCTCTCACGCAGTGTAGAGAACTCAGCATATACTCAAGGGGTGCGGCCGTGCGTTCTCACAAATTTTAGAACGCCTTAAGCCTTGTTAAACACCTCATTGATTGTATTTCTGTTGTTCTAAATAGTTTTAATTAAACAGATATTTCTGCTTGAAATGTAGGGGTGGCAACGGGAGGTCGGGGTTGGTTACTGTTTCAGTGGATTGTGTTCACCTTAGCGATACAATGTTTGCCAGTTATGCAGTTGTTTGTGTCAGTCCAGTCCAGTACAAAACCCTCCACATACACGCAAATGCAAGTACGCGGCAGTCCTATCCATAGGATAGCTTTCACCTATAAGACAGCTTATCCCAACGTTGATGTCTAGTGATCTTTTAATGCTTTCGTTAAATGTAAAAGGTATTACTGGCCCTGTCAAGCGAAAGAAGATTTTAGCGTACTGCCAGCAAAAAAAAGCGGATATTGCCCTCTTACAAGAGACACACTTAACAAATACTGAATCGCAGAAAGTAACCTCTAAATACTTCCTGGTGGCGGCCTCGGCCTCTGCCACTCAACGCAAAGGGGGGGTAATAATATTAGTGCGCAAATTCCTGCAATCCGCCATTACCGACACACGGATTGATCCGCTAGGTCGATGGGCCAGAGTGACGATGTAATTAATGCAACAGCTTTACACATTCTTCAATATTTACGTGCCCAACCTCGATGACCCTAACTTTTTCAAACTGATAGCTAAAGAAGTTACAGCCGCGGCTCACACCAATATCATATTAGGGGGCGATTTCAATGTCATCTTGGATCCACTGTTAGATCGCACGCCCTATCGGGCTGTAGACAAAGTCAAATCGCAGGCGATTCTTAAAGGCATCATAACAGAGCTACACTTGGTAGACCCCTGGCGCCTACTTCATCCCCAAGAAAGAGACTACACATTTTATTCCATCCCACATAATACCCAAACAAGGATCGATTTCTTCCTACTGTCCACAGAGCTGATGCCCCAAGTGTTGTCCGCAGAGATATATGCTACAACGGTATCGGACCACGCCGCTGTCTCCCTAGTGTTGAATACCAACGTTACACAGCATGTTCCACCAAGATGGACATTTGATAAATCCCTACTAGCAGATGACTCCTTTGTACAGCTACTGTCAGGGGAAATTGAGACCTATTTTAAATATAATACACCCACTGATACCTCCATTTGGAGCTGGTGGGAAGGTTTTAAAGCGACCATACGAGCTCATATTACCACCTACACCATTAGACGGCGTAAAGCCAGGAAAAAAGAAAAAGATGAATTGGAACTCCAAATAAAAGCTGGGGAAAGGTTACTAGCCAAAAGAGCTGACTCAATGATATTGATTAGACTCCAAAAATTGCGATACCAATATAATGCTCTCCTCAACAAAGAAGCACTGAGTAGCATCCAGCTACAACGTAGTATATACTACTATGACAGCAACCGCTCAGGATCCCTCTTAGCTCGGCAGCTCAGACCAAAAACCTGCAAGACCGCTATAGCGGCGTTGCAGGACAATTCCGGGGGCCTTCTCCTGAGATCTGACAAAATACTAGACCGCTGCAAAGAATTCTATGAGGAACTATATCGCTCAGATACCCAATGTAGTGACAGAGCCTTTGAAGATTTTGTCTCCAAGATAGTAGGACCCACATTAACCAGTCATCAAAGTCGAACGCTGGAACAAGAGATCTCAGTAACTGAAATACAAGATGCGATCAAACAGATGGCTCGTGGCAAAGCCGCCGGTCCAGATGGTATCCCGTTGGAACTCTATAATAAATATTGCATTCAATTGGCTCCCATGCTACAGATCTACTACAGTGGCCTGCAAGATGAATCTCCAGAGATTGGAGCCCTGGCAGAGGCTGTGGTGGTAATTCACCCGAAACCGGGCAGGGATACACAAAAGATAGAGAATTACAGACCCATCTCTCTCCTAAACTCTGATTATAAAATCTATGCTAAAGTGCTTGCTAACCGATTAGGACGGATCTTAAAAGATTTGATACATGAGGATCAATGTGGATTTATACAAAACAGATCCACTACAGATAATGGAAGATTATTGGCACATGTACTGGCATCTGCCAAGACCAAGGCCGAGCCCCTGATAGGGCTAGCATTGGATGCCGAAAAAGCCTTCGATCGACTGGAATGGTCCTTTCTATTTCGATCCCTACGGTGGTTTGGGATAGGAGAAAAGTTCCTAAAACGCGTTGAATTGTTATATACCAAACCCACAGCTCGAATAGCGGTCAACTCACACCTCTCCGCCCCTTTTCAGTTGCAAAGAGGGACCAGACAGGGTTGCCCCCTGTCACCGATGCTTTTTAATTTAGCCCTGGAACCCTTATTAATAGCGCTCCGACAGAAGGAAAACATAAAAGGAATTGAGTTAGCTGATGGTCCCTGTAAATTGTCAGCATATGCCGATGACCTGCTCATTTTTCTACAACCATCAGACCTTCCTGAAACACTGCAACTCATAGATGCATACTCAGCGATATCCGGATATAAAGTAAATTTGAATAAAACAACAATTATTCCTCTGAATGAACAGGTCAGCGAAGAAATGATGCGTGGATACCCCTTTCAATATGAGAAGTCATCCTTTAGATACCTGGGCGTGACCTATGGCACCACCTTGGAAGAGACTGTCGCAATCAACATTAAGATGTGTCAAGAAATTGTACATGATAACATCTGCAAGTGGACCCCCCTTCATTTGAGCTGGTGGGGCAGGCTAGAAACGATAAAAATGATGTTGGTACCAAAACTTAGCTATATATTAAGTATGATACCCTTACGTTTCCCGACAGCCTTCTATAAGAAAATGAATAGTCAACTGATAGCCTTTCTATGGAACAACCGAGTACCCCGAATAGCTGCCTGGAAACTGAAGTTACCTAATACACAAGGAGGTGTCCATTTCCCAGATCTCGGCTGGCTACACACTGCCTCTCTTTTAAAGCAGGGTGCTCAATGGGTCGACTCTGACGACATGGATAAAGGACCTAGATGGCTGAGTGTGGAGCGGGCCCTACATTCCCCCCTGCCCACATGGCTACTGGTAGGCACAGTAGTAGACCAGACTGCACCACATAATGCTATTATCCGAGAAACACAGCATGCCTGTCGATTATTGGCATCATGTATCGATGGAGGGGATGACTTTGCCGCAGATATGCCCATATGGCTGAACCCGCGCCTTATCATCGGAGGGAAGCCTGTCTTATGGAAAAAATGGGTGGAACATGATCTTATCACCATTGGACAACTGATCAATGGAAGTGCATTTAAAACCGTTGACAGATTAAGAACGGAATTCCGATTGCCTAATACATGCTATTTCCAATGGTGTCAGCTCCGATCCTGCATGAGCAAAGCGGGTGTGTCACCTGTCTTGATACGTACAGGATGGCCACTGCGACAGAAACTTCAAGAATTACAAACAGATGCTAAAGCTGTTTCAAGATGTGTTGCGATTCTCCGATCCAAAAGTGACAAGACATGTTCTAAGATACAGTCGGTGTGGGCTACTGAAACCGGTCAAGATCTACCTCCGGAAAATTGGGACACTTTTTGGGGAACTCAAATACGTGCCACGAGAGCAGCGTCTCTCACACAATCGATGTACTTTATAGCACATCGAGCGCATATTACACCGGCTAAGAAAATGAAATGGACACTACAGGAGGGAAATCGATGTTGGTCCTGTAACATGGAAATTGGGACACTGGCACATATGTTGTTCCATTGTAAATCCCTGGAAATATATTGGAACAGAGTTTGGGAACGCATATCACAGATCCTCAACTTACAAACTCCTATCACTTATCGGATAGTGATATATAAATCCATAGCTCTGGAACCTACTCTGATGAAATGGGATGGTAAACTGCTGGACTTAATGCTCGGGATAGCGCTTAAAATAGTTCTAATACACTGGAAGAATCTCGACAAAGCTTGTTTCGAGCATTGGTGGAGTCTCTTAATCCTACATAAGACCTACGAAGAGATCTATATAGCCAAGAACCCATGGTCTGGTAAACTAAGTAAGAAATGGTCAGCTTTACAAAATTATGTTTGATGAAAATGATTGCTGGAGGCTGCCTTGTGGAATGGTCTCTGCTGTAACCACATTGAACGGAGAGAGGGAGGGTGGCGTGCTGGCATGGACTGATACTAGTTCTTGTTAACGTTATTGTACTGTCTTGTTCAAGTTATTATATTCTTTTGCTATTTTGATCAATAACATCTGCTTGTACCCTGCTATATCATGATCGTTTGTATTGTTATTTTATATGTTAAAACTGAATAAAAACTACTATTAAAAAAAAAAAAATGAATGAATTATCATCACTGAAAAACGCAAAGTGTACAAAGAATACATTGTGTCCAAAAGGTAACTTATTTGCCGACTAGGACAAAAGCAATCGCAACTGATTTGCGGCTTTAACTACCAAAAATTATATTGTCATGATGTTGTAAACAGGAAACATTTGAGTGAAACATAAAACTGAAAACCAAAAATGCTTTATATAATCTGCACAACGATTCTACTCAGAATGACTAGGTGGCGTTAAAGCTGAATAAGGACTTTGGATGTCGGTGTTTTTCCCACCCCTCCCTTCCCTCCCGTCCCCCCTCCTCCCCCCTTTCTTCCCCTCCTTCTCCTCCCCCCTTTCTCTCCTTCCTCCCCTCCCCCTCCCCTTCCCTCCCCTTTCCCCTCCTTCCCCCCTCTCCCCCTCCCCTTCCCCCTCCCCTTCCCCTTCCCCTTCCCCCTCTTCTCCACCTTGTTCTTCCCCCTCCCCCTCCCCTTCCCTTCCCTTCCCGCCCCCCTTTCCCCTTTTCTCCCCCTTTTCTCCCCCTTGTCCTTCCCCCTCCCCCTTCCCCCCTTCTCTTCTCTTCTCTTCCCTTCCCCTCTTCTCTTCTCTTCCCTTCCCCTCTTTCCCCCTTCCCCTCTTTTCCTTTCCCCTTCCCCTCCTTCCCCCCTCCCCCTCTCCCTCCCTTTCTTCCCCCCCCTTCCCCCTTCCCCCTTCCCTTCCCTCCCCCTTCCTTCCCTACTCTTTCCCCTCCTTCCCCCTTTCTCTTTTTCCCTCCCTTTTTCCCCCCCTCCTCCTCCCCCTCCCCTCCCTGCCCCCTGCCCCCTTCCCCCTGTTTTTTGATTTTTTATATATTTTGTATAGTATTGTTTTTAATACACTCACAATTTATTTTGTTTTGTTGATCCTCAATTTATAGAAACGGGAAAACGCTGGTATTTTATGGTTTCATTTGTTTTGAGCGCTGTCTTGTTACTACGGTTAGATCGCTGTGCTGAATGTGCTTTATGGCTATTTTTTGGTCTGATCTTTCATGTATTTTTAAACATTAATGCATATGATTTGTCATACAGCATTGTTTCTCTTACATTTTAGAATAAGTTATTTGGTTCTGATGTCTCCTGATTTATAACGTTGACATCTTTACTCTTTATTTGTGCTGAGCGCTGCCTTATCATTAGGAGTAGAATCGCTGTGCACAGTGTGCTAAATGGTATTCTTTTTGTCTTTTATACTTTTATGTGCCAATATAATAAACATGTTTTGTAGTAAGTTTCTTGAAGGTTTTCATTAAGTTCTAGATTTTATAAATTATTGGTTTTGATGATCTTTAACCTACAAAAGCGGGAATGTGCCGGCATTTAAGCTTCTGTCTGCATTGGGCAACACTACGTTATTTTGAGCAGCATTGGTGTGCAGAACGTTTCTCATGGTAAGCCTTCATATCTTTCGTTCCTTCTAAAGGTTTTATACAAGTTGTCTACACTTTACTTGTCTTAGTTTACAAAGATTAACATCATAGTTTTATGGTTTGTTTCTGTTGAGGTTTGAATGTTTTGCTGTCTTTAGTATTTTCTACAAGATATACGTTGTAATTTATTTGCCTCTTTTGGTTCTCCACATTTATAGGTATAACAAATTTTTAAGCACTAATATACATGATTAATTATACAAGTTTGTTTTTATATAATCTATTTGGTTTTGTGAACTCTTAAACCAAATGGGTGGGAAAACACTGACGTCCAAAGTCCTTATTCAGCTTTAACGCCACCTAGTCATTCCGAGTAGAATCGTTGTGCAGATTATATAAAGCATTTTTGGTTTTCAGTTTTATGTTTCACTCAAATGTTTCCTGTTTACAACATTGTGACAATATAATTTTTGGAAGTTAAAGCCGCAAATCAGTTGCGATTGCTTTTGTCCTAGTCGGCAAATAAGATACCTTTTGGACACAATGTATTCTTTGTACACTTTGCGTTTTTCAGTGATGAAAATTCATTCATAACAAGACATAGGCTACATATTTTTTGGCCGGTAACAAGTTTTTTTAAGTTGTGGTACAAATGCTCGTTTTAAACCTCTTTTAATTTTTTGAGTCACAGCCAATTTATAATGTATTTACTTATTATATCATTTTATACAATTTTTCTCGGACATTTTGAGTTGCAGTTAATATATAATACAATTATTCATTATAGTGTTTTATGATGTTTTATTCAGTATACACATTTTTTCAATAATCATTTTTATGAACGTCTCTGCCTTTATTAAAGGTCATTTTTCAACGATATCTGGTGGGATAACCTCTCCACAATGAATTGTGTCTTTTTATGACGTGCTTTCACTATTTTGTCTCATCATGTTCTGTATTTGTTAATTGCTGGCTATAAATGTATTGTTTGTATTTTGTTCTTAGTTTTATTCATAACATTTCATTATGGTATCTTTATGGCATTTACCTTTTTAAATATGGTATTTATTTACTTATTTATTGCTTATTTAATTATTTATTGTCAGCATCTAGCATCCTACATGCCTGGTTAGTGGTTTTAGCATTCCATTTGACAGAAATAAGGTATTTATCCGATCCCTTTTGTCCTCCTCGTCTCTCTTTCTGCTTTCTATTTGCTTTTTATTTGTTCATACTTAACTTTTATTAATATTTAATGACACATTCTTGTCTTGTATATTATTATTTAAAAGTTTATTCTTTTTGATGATAACATATTTATATATTTATGTTGTGTATCATTTGATGAAATAACAATATGGGTTAAGTACTGTAGATATTCTGCCAGTCTGATCCATATGTCTTGCGTAACAATCATATTTATTGTTTTTAATATGTGCATTTAAGATTATTATTATTATTTATTGTTTCTTTTTGAGGTGTGTTCCTTTTAAGACCCCCTGAAGAAGTCTGGTAGCCGAAACGTGTCGGGGCGCAATAAACAAGGTTTTTTTACTAGTTGTTGTCAGTCCGGGTTCTGCTTCCTTTGTGTTTTCCTGTGCACTGGAGAAAATGGATTGATTGGATTATTATGGCAACATCCTAATGGAAGACATTACTTAGTACAATGACTTCATTTCATAAAGAAAGTGGTAGAAGGATGGGTAATACTGTCAAGAAAAATATAGGGACATATATTTAAAAAGAGTTTCCTGTATTGTGGCAGCCTCTATATAGAAATGTATCCTGTCTGTGAATTTTCAGTGGCACTTGTCCCCCGCAGCCCCCCCTGGTGGCAGCGTAGTTTTCCCCAGAAGGGCTGGGGAGCGCACAAGACTAGGGTGATTGGGGTTGGCCAGGTGCGAGGGTCAAAGGTAGCAGTCCTTTGTGCCGACCTCATTACCAACTTCCCAAAAGAATAACTTCACACCAAAGTGGAGGGAAAAAGAAAAAGGCTTTATTTCCCCTTTGCACAAAAATGGTTCAAAAACAAACGGCTTTGGAAAGTAACAGAATTGTACCAGTCCTTACATCAGGTTTAAAGCACAAAACGGTCAAAGTAATAACTGTTAACTTCACAGTAACTTAAAGTAGGACAAACACTGCATTCACTTTATGCATTCATGGAACTCCAAATAGACTACAGCTTTACTGCTGTACAATATGTACATTCCATTGGTTCCTCAGCCTCCTCACCCGCAGATTCCACTTGCATCCATTCTATATCAGATGGCTCTGAGTCTGAGGCTTCTGCATGGCTGAGCTCTGGCTTTTTTAAAAGCGTGCCGTACAGTTTCCCAGTGTCTGGTGGTTAAGTTAGGGCGTCAGTTTCTGGCTACTGGGTAAAACAATGGCTCTTCATCAGCTATAGTTTTAAAAGCTCTCTCAGCATACTGTTTAATATTGGCAGTTCTCTTCTTAGGGAAATTATCTGTTAGTTTTTGCTCATAAATGTCATTGTCATGCAGATAAACTTCTTTCCCCTGCCTTTCTCTTAGGCTAGGCTTAAGCAAACAATTACAAGAAATGGAAGCTTTAACTTTGAGCTTTCTTCTTTCTTTCTCCGGAAAGGCTTGAGGCCTAGTCTGGTTGTCCTCCAACTCAGGATGGCCCAAGTACTCCCACGGTATCTCTCTTGCCTTAGTGTGTGGAGGAACCCCTCTGAGCCAAGGCTGCAGCTGTTGCCATCTGCCCTTGCTTGCACTCCTGAGGCTGTTGTCTGGTGGCCTCGCCCTTTCAGCTTCTCTCTGCTCACCAGGCCTCTGTGTTCTCCACTTTTCTCCCAGGTTACTTCTATGGATATCTCTCTGGATACCTTCCTCTCCTTGGATATCTTTCCCTTCCGGATATCTTTCTCCTGGATATCTTTTCACTGGATATCTTTCCTCCACGACATTCCTCAGATGTCTTTCTCCCAGGACATGTCCTAGTACTTCTCCCTGGACATGTCTCTCTCCCAGGCTGGGTGTTGGAACATCTCTCTCAACCTGGCTTGGTACTTCTCTTAGCACTTCTCTTTGGCTTGTCTCTGGAGTTGTCCCTTGACTGGTCTGCTTGATTCAGACCTGCCTCTGCTTAAATCGGAACTGACTGGGCCTAAGTCCTGCCCATAGAGGCGTGGTTCTTCTGACTCTATGCTGACTCTCCTGCTCCCTCTATGTGGACCTTCAGGATATTGCAGCTCATACCTGTTTTTTTCTGAATTTAAAACTTTTCTTCCTTCTGCAAGAGGGTCCGCTGCATCACACATCCCCCTTCTTAAAATATTACGGGCTGGGGGGAATTCTTCTCCGCAGCACGTAATACAGGACCTGAAGTCGGCTTTACTCTGCTGCTTGCGACCATGTGTTGTTTGCTTGTTGTTTGCTGGCATCCTGTTGAGGTGATACCCATGCTCAGTATGTGTCCACAGCACGTCCCGTTCCTGCCAAGGTCGAAGAAGATTGGCGTGATAGACCTGTTCCCTTCCCTTTGAGTCTCGAATGACATAGGAAGTGGTGCCCACCGGGTTAATGACGGTATGAGGACCCTTCCACTGGTACTCAAACTTAGGAGCCGCCCCGGGTACTAGAACCACTATCTTCTCCCCGACCTTTAAGTGTCTCGGTTTCGTCTGCCTGTCGTAATAGTGTTTCTGTTTCCTTTGACTCTCTTTGAGTTTCTCCGTGGCAAACCGGGAAGTTCGCTCCAGGCGTGTTCTTAAATCCCTCAGGAATAGGGGTATACCTACTTCCTCTTCCACTGGCTCGATCCATTGTTCTCTCAACACATCTAGTATACCTCTAGGCGTCCGTCCGTACATGAGCTCATACGGCGATGTACCTAACGAGCTCTGCTTCCTTTCCCTGCAGGCGTATAGTATGAAGGGTAACATGGTGTCCCATTCTTTCATTTGTCCATCCAAGGCCCGTCTAAGCATCTGCTTTATACTTTGGTTTAAGCGCTCTACCAACCCATTGCATTGGGGATGGTAGGCTGCTGTCTTCACGTGTCGGATCCCGAATGCATCCCAGACTTGGGCGAGGTATTTTGATAGGAAATTACGCCCCCTGTCGGTCAAGATTTCTTGCGGGAATCTGACCTCACAAAATAATTTGACCATCTCGGCTGCAATTGATTTAGCGGAAATATTCCTCAAGGGAACTGCCCAGGGGAATCGAGTGGCCTGGTCAATAATTACCAGGATATACTGGAAGCCCCGCGGAGTCTTGATAAGCGGTCCCACGATGTCCATGGCCAGTCTCCTAATGGGTTCCGCTATTACAGGCATCGGGACTAGCGGCACTCCCGCTGGTCGGTGCGGTGTAACCCTTTGGCAGGACGCGCAGGATTCGCAGAAGCGGGTTGTCTCCCGGAAAACCCCCGGCCAGTAAAACCTGGCTAAAATCTGGTCCAGGGTGCCTTGTGAGCCCTTATGGCCTCCTGTTGGATGGTCGTGTGCTAGTCGCAGGACGGATAATTTAAATTTGCTCGGGACCACTAACTGCTTACGAATAAGTCCAGTTCGCAAATCTTTGCATTCTCGGTACAAAATATCTTCATCCATGATGAATCTGGGGTACGTCTCACAGTCTTCCTGGGCCTGCTCGATCGCCCGGACCAATGCAGGGTCCGTCCTTTGCTCCATTTTAAAGGAGGGAAATTTTTCTATCACATCCGCCGGTATCCAAGGCATGCCTCTTCCTGCCTCCAACTCAGCTCTCCCCTGGGATCGACATTTCCTCTCTCTCCTTCGGTCAGCTTTAGGTTTTCGTCCCTTCCGTGATGGGTCCCCTATTAGCTCATCATGCGAAGGGAGATCTTCTATGGAAGCCTCTTTTGAACAAGAGGGCTTCTCACCATCTTGGGAGTGGGCCCTTGTGGAGACTAGAGCCTTGGTCTCCCCTGTATCCCTCTCTATACTATTCAGTTGGGGTATGGGAGCTTCCGACAGATCAGGTTGTATGCAAGTGGAATCTGGCTTTATCTGAGGCGACAAACCTTCCTTCAAAGTTTTTCTAAATTGTGGCCAATCACGGCCCAGGACCAATTCCTGTGGTAACTTTGGCACTACTGCGATCGGCATTTCTTTTACAATGCCCATACCTTTTACCCACAATCTATAAACTGGATAGCGTGTGGCTGCTCCATGCACGCACTTTATCTTTACATAGCCCTGTGGAGATTCTGGAACCGATAGGCCATGAGCCTGGATCGTTGACCATAATTTTTTAGAAACCATGGTCTGGTCGGCTCCAGAATCCAATAACGCTTGCACACCTATACTTTGTACTTTTACATCAATCAGAAAACCATTACATATTAGTCTTGGTGATTCTCCCACCAAGGCAGTTCGTGAATGACACTCATACTGTAAATGTCCCCTTTTCCCACAAGTGAAACATTTCCTTGAACTCTCTTTCACTAGAGGCTTATCACTTTTCCACCTGCCAACTGGAGGACGTGAGGGACTCTCCCTTTTTTGTGCCTCCAACCCCATGGCTATTTTTGGGCCTGCCCTAGGCTGGGTCACTTTTTCGGCCTCTAAATACCTCTCTGTGAGTGCTATTGCCTCTGTGGTAGTGCAACAGTTCTGTAGCATTAAGAAGTTTTGCACTCTACTGGGTAGGGCAATCATATACTGCTCCAGAATTATAGCGTCCATTAGGGTACCTGTGCTCTTTTTCTCGGGCTGTAACCACTTATGGGCTAGGCTATGTAATCTATGGCCTAGTGCCTTAGGTGTTTCATTAGCCTTAAGAAAGGTAGCCCTAAACATTTTGTTGTACGCTACTGGCGTAAGGCCCATACGATCCCTAATCGCTATTACTACATCTTTATACGAATTTGCTAACTCCGGGGGCATCGACCTATATGCAGCCAGCGCCTCACCCGTGAGTGATGCTGCTAGCCGTATTGCCCACTGCTCCTCTGGCCATTTAGCTGAATGCGCAATTCTAGCAAATGTGTCTAAAAAGTCATCTATGTCATCTTTCAGACTTAGCTTGCCAATCACTAAATCAGAACAGGACCATTGTCCGTGGTCAGAGTTTACCAGTCCGGCGAGCGATAGCTTCTCTGCCTTGCTTTTGGCCAGTTCCTCCCGCTGCTGCGTGAGCCACCTGTCCATAGTCTCTAGGACTGGGAGTTGCTGTGCCTGTATCGCTTTCAGCGCTTGCTCTTGGCTCTGGTGTGCCACCTCCGCCTGCTTGCTGAACTGGTGTGCCATCCAGGCACATAGTTCCTTGGGCTCCATGGTACCTGTTGAAAGAACAAACAGAGAAAAACCCAAGTGTGGCTCTTTACAAAAACTTTTCCACACCCTTTTTTTTTTTTTTGACTTCCCCAGATATCCAACACTAGGTAGGCTTAAATACGCATTACCTGGTTCTAGTGTTGAGTCAGCTTTGGGGAATATATGCAGTTATCCGAAGGTCGCTCCACTGCTTCTGGACTCGCCGTAGGATCTCCAACCTTCAGGATTTTTCTTTCAAATCCGGTCCGGATTTCAGGAACTCCACTCCACGTTTTTCAACTCCGATCCGGCTTTTGTGTCTGCTCTATTCCTGGTTTTCCTTCCAGTCCAGTTTTTGTAGCAAGACGGTTCGGGTTTTACTTTGAGTTTTTTTTTTTTTCAAAAAAAAAAGAGAAAGATTGTACTTTCCTTTGTACAGTTGCAGGTACAATCCTGTAGGCTTATGGGTGCCGTCAAATATCCTGTCAACTACGCCACTTATGTCCCCCGCAGCCCCCCCTGGTGGCGGCGTAGTTTTCCCCGGAAGGGCTGGGGAGCGCACAAGACTAGGGTGATTGGGGTTGGCCAGGTGCGAAGGACAAAGGTAGCGGTCCTTTGTGCCGACCTCGTTACCAACTTCCCAAAAGAATAACTTCACACCAAAGTGGAGGGAAAAAGAAAAAGGCTTTATTTCCCCTTTGCACAAAAATGGTTCAAAAACAAACGGCTTTGGAAAGTAACAGAATTGTACCAGTCCTTACATCAGGTTTAAAGCACAAAACGGTCAAAGTAATAACTGTTAACTTAACAGTAACTTAAAGTAGGACAAATACTGCATTCACTTTATGCATTCATGGAACTCCAAATAGACTACAGCTTCACTGCTGTACAATATGTACATTCCATTGGTTCCTCAGCCTCCTCACCCGCAGATTCCACTTGCATCCATTCTATATCAGATGGCTCTGAGTCTGAGGCTTCTGCATGGCTGAGCTCTGGCTTTTTTAAAAGCGTGCCGTACAGTTTCCCAGTGTCTGGTGGTTAAGTTAGGGCGTCGGTTTCTGGCTACTGGGTAAAACAATGGCTCTTCATCAGCTATAGTTTTAAAAGCTCTCTCAGCATACTGTTTAATATTGGCAGTTCTCTTCTTAGGGAAATTATCTGTTAGTTTTTGCTCATAAATGTCATTGTCATGCAGATAAACTTCTTTCCCCTGCCTTTCTCTTAGGCTAGGCTTAAGCAAACAATTACAAGAAATGGAAGCTTTACCTTTGAGCTTTCTTCTTTCTTTCTCCGGAAAGGCTTGAGGCCTAGTCTGGTTGTCCTCCAACTCAGGATGGCCCAAGTACTCCCACGGTATCTCTCTTGCCTTAGTGTGTGGAGGAACCCCTCTGAGCCAAGGCTGCAGCTGTTGCCATCTGCCCTTGCTTGCACTCCTGAGGCTGTTGTCTGGTGGCCTCGCCCTTTCAGCTTCTCTCTGCTCACCAGGCCTCTGTGTTCTCCACTTTTCTCCCAGGTTACTTCTATGGATATCTCTCTGGATACCTTCCTCTCCTTGGATATCTTTCCCTTCCGGATATCTTTCTCCTGGATATCTTTTCACTGGATATCTTTCCTCCACGACATTCCTCAGATGTCTTTCTCCCAGGACATGTCCTAGTACTTCTCCCTGGACATGTCTCTCTCCCAGGCTGGGTGTTGGAACATCTCTCTCAACCTGGCTTGGTACTTCTCTTAGCACTTCTCTTTTGGCTTGTCTCTGGAGTTGTCCCTTGACTGGTCTGCTTGATTCAGACCTGCCTCTGCTTAAATCGGAACTGACTGGGCCTAAGTCCTGCCCATAGAGGCGTGGTTCTTCTGACTCTATGCTGACTCTCCTGCTCCCTCTATGTGGACCTTCAGGATATTGCAGCTCATACCTGTTTTTTTCTGAATTTAAAACTTTTCTTCCTTCTGCAAGAGGGTCCGCTGCATCACACACTATTCATATAGTGTTAGGGCAATCTGTAAGAAAATTTAGTGGCATTATCTGGATAGTCACAGGGTGGGTTGTGGGCATCCCACCTAGTTCTATGGATAGTTGACAATATTCAGGACAGCAAAAGGGCTAAATATCTACAGCTATGCTTCGAGCCAGTGCTTATTAGTGGTGGTTACAGAGATTCACTGCCGCTTCTATCCAGATACTGGTGCTGAATATATGTCATATATTTAAACACTGTGGCTGACATTTAAACAAATTCTGACAACAGTTTTGGAAAATGGCCCAATAAAATATAAAGGAAATACACATGGCAAGTAATTTAGTAGCTATGAACATATGTGAAATGACAGGAGACTAAAGGAGCCTTTTACTAAACTGCAGTGATGGTTACCATGGGGTTTAGCGTGCACTAGCAGTCCATGGTAAGCACTACTGCATACTAAGAGCAGCCAGTGGGCTAAAGATTCCAGGCTAACTAGTCTTAGTGTGACGGGGCAGGATCAAGGTGGAGAGTGGACGTGTCAGCTAGTGAAAGCATGCAGGATGTTGCCATCCGTTAGGTGACATGACTGCCAATAGCACAGCTGCATGGACCCCACTTCAGTAGGTAGCATTAAGTACAGCCATGCTACCAGCAATCCCGTAGCACAGCTGTTGTCCGAGTACAACACTAGCACCAGCTCTCAGCTCTTCCCAGTTTGTCAAAGTACCCAGTACACAGCCCTTCCCACCCTCCCGATCTGATCCCCTCCCCTTCAATACAAGCCACCCTTCAATCCTCCATCTGATTGCTCCTCCCAATCCCCCTTCCAAAGCAATAGATTTCCTTAAGAGATTGATGACCGGAAACTCCCCTCCCCTCTCGCTCCTGACCGTTGCCACCTGGATTCAAAATGGTAAATTTGACCTTTAGCAGTACTCCTGAGGTAATCCCGTAATACGAGACTACTGCTGAGAGTCAGATCTGCCATTTTGCACTTGGGTGGCAATGGGACAAGGGCAAGGGGGGATCACTCCTGTCCCATCCAGTAGACATTGGGGGTAATGCTGGGTTAAGTGCTTTGGGGTAGTCAAGGGGAGAGGTGGGGATTGATTCGTGGAGGGGAGTTTCCAGTGGTCAGGTTTTTAAGCAATCTATTGTTTTGGAAGAGGGATTGGGGGGGGGAGGCTTCTATTGAAGAGGGGGTCAGATCGAGAGGATGGGAAGGGCTATGCATTGGGTGTTTGGACAGACCACAAGGATAGGAAGCGATGTATCCTAGTTACTTCCACAGAATAGGAAGGGCTGAGAGCTGTCAGCGGTGCTAGCCACCGGTGCTAGTGTTGGGCTTGGAGAGGTGAGAGAGCATCGAGTTTTGCATTACCAGCAGCTGTGCTATCTGCCTCTGCATGTAACGTGAGGCTCCTGCGTGGTACATGCAGGGCAGATGCTGGGTACACCGCCTGCATTTACCACACAAGCTTTGCACTTATCACACCTTAACTTTTTCAATTAAGCTAAGATCACACTTCAGCAAAAGGGTCCTTAGATTGTTCAAAAAACACCCAAACTGTGAGGAAAAAAAAGTTTATATAATGGAAATGTGGAGAACTTGACCTTCTAATAAATTGGATAGTATAGCCAGGATTTCTAAAGATGCTGTCTTCCCAAAAACAATTGGCAACTTGCTTTGGTTTATAACCCCATTTCAGTAATTCACAGATCTGAAATCAGGATTTGTTGCTTGTGATTCATAATGTACAAATTATGATTTCTGACTTCATGAATTATTTGTGAGAGATTTTTTGTCTGACTAATTTCGGGGTCTATTTACTGAAAGGCATTAAGGTATGTTAAATATCCATGTTAGTGCCGAATGCTCATTTAAGTGGTCTTTTGCAGGGGGACGAGGGCTTTGCAGGCTTTTATGATAACATCTAAGTGAGCTGATTAAAATGCTAATCCAGTGATTTAAATGTATGATGACTCATGTTAACAAAAGCCACATTAGCGCAAAACCTAAACTAAAGGCCCCTTTTACTAAACCTCATTAGCTTTAATGCGTAGCTACAGAGCTTTAATGCGTGGCCACAGGCAGCTGGGGACACTAACACGAGATAGTGTCTGCCTTTGCATGCTAAAACACACATGAATTGGTGATTGTGGGATGGAGCAGGGAATGGAGAGTGCATTACCACTAGCGTCAGGACAGTTGCTGCATGCTCAGCAGTAATGCGGCTCTTAACATAGGTTCACCAACGACTCCTCCATAGGAAAATCCTTCACGCATTAACTGCCGGGGACATACTGAACACGCTCCAACAACCAACTTGCGACCTTTGCCATTAACACATGTGAGATCAGCGCATTAATGGCAAATCCTTAACAGGTTTCAGTAAAAAGGGGCCCTAAGAAACCTTTTGTGTTAAAGGCACACAGTATTGCATGTTTTAACACAGACAATTGCGGCTTTCATTATTACCCACCCTGTATGACTAGTGAAAGTGCATTCTCAGCAACTCGCGTACTTTTATGGACTGCAGAAGTGGTGCCAGGGTGGGGAAAGGATGAGGGATTGAACTGTGTCTATGGTTTTGTGATGCAATTTATAGATGGAGAAAGCAAACACAAATCTTTCCTTGGAAAATAAAATTAAACTACCAGTGTCAGGGTTTGTACCAAGGTGGCCATGTACAATTCTATCCTTTAACACAGTGGTTCCCAAATAAGGGTATCCACAACGAATATGCATATGATTCCATGTAGTAAGTTTTGTAAATAGTTTACCCCTGTTATCCAAGTTTTTGTGCCCTGTTACCTGTAAACTCATACGTGTTAACTGTACTGAGCAGTTTGTTCCATGTAAACCGCGCTGATGATGAATAGTGCGGTATATAAGAGACTGTAAATAAATAAATAAATGAGACTGACTGACTGACACATAGCGAAGGCCGTGCTTGCAAATCTGTCTCTTGTGTAGTCCTTCTGGATGTCCTGCAAACCTGACTGACTTGGTGTGTCTTTGAGACTGGATTGAGAGCTACTGGCTTTGCAGTATCCCCCACTAAGATAAAGCTTGTTGTGCTTCCTTTAACTTGGGGTAATGAACACGTTAATTGTTGTGAGCCCATTATCTTTAATAAATTTGGTTCACTAACCCAGATGTAAAATGCCACAGTCTAGCTAGCACTACCCTTTATAACTTAATGCAGGCTCCCATGCTTTAGTGAACAGGCCTGTAAATGCATGGCGATAGCACATATTACCATGTGCTTTTTAGCCTGTTTAGTAACTAGACATTTCTATAAGAATGTGCACAGCCAAGAGAAATGTGGCTAGTTTTATTTCTTTTTCACAAATGTTTCCCAGTTTTTGGGTGTATTTTCTGTTGGTTTTACACATTTGTTTTAACAGTGAATCTTTTAGTGCATACTAAATTGATTTAATGCACACTAATCGACAAATTAAGGCAGGCTAAGTTGATTAATGCATGTTAGATCAATTTCGTGCACACTAAGGAGGTTATGTTAGAAGCCTTATCTGTGATTTAAAGTATAAATTTGGCCACCACACTTACAAATTGCATCCACGTGTAAATGGCTGTTTTAGAAGAGGTTCACATCATGTCAAAATTGCAAGGGGATATGTCAGGCATGGCCTGGGTGGGGCATAAATCTAAACATGTATTCCCCCATTTCATTACACGTGTAAAGCCGAAACTGTCCATGTCCAGATTTATACCTGCTCCCAGACACCTGTAAGTATTTAAAAAGTCGTGCAAATTGAATTTCTGAGATTAAGAATTAATCAATTCTACCACATATATAATTTAAATAAATCCAAAAGCCCAGTGCTCATAAAAGGGTTGGGGTGTACGTTCATTAGTAGTCCTCTGTAATTAATCAGTAGCATATATATGTCTCTGATGGCAAAATGATGCAGATATATGTGCAAAGGTCAACATTACATGATCATGTTGTGAAATGCCACACTTAAAATTATAAGCTGCCAAATGTCCTCGGTCAATTTTTTTTCCCATGTGTATATTTGTAAAATGGTTTCTCCTGCTACACTTGTATATAAATCCCCATCTGTTCCTGCATTTCATTCTGTTTATTTTAGAAACAGCTCAAACTTTAGCAGAGCTAGTTCTAAAATATCATCGGAGTCAAGTACGTCCTCACTTCAACATCACAATTCCGATCTCCACATCCTATCTAAAATATGCCTCCACATTTTTAATGCACCTTAACAAACGGAATGCACACTAATGAATGTACACCTCTACCCTTTTATGAGCACTGGGCTTTTGGATTTATTTAAATTATATATGTGGTAGAATTGATTAATTCTTAATCTCAGAAATTTAGTTTGCAAGAACGCCTATGGATATAATGATATCAGGTCATGGAATTACATGGATTGACTGGGAATTTAGATTTGCCCATGAGGAGGTGCAGACACGTCAAGGGTAGTTTTTCTAATGTCATGCTTCGTTAACATTCGTCAATTTTCTTGACTTTATAATGTAGGGGCATAAGTGGTGGGATGCAGGTGGCAAATCAAAGTACCACTCCTCTGCCTGGTGGAAATGACCATGCCTATATTTCTCAAGAACATGCAGAAATTATAGTATTGTATGTATGTATATATATATATATATATATTTTAAATTTATATCAGGAGCTTGATATGCCATACATAGAAATGGAGAATAAATTTGCACATACATTGGTGCTCCGCCCATGCCCTGTCTATGTGCACATCCACAATGAAAGTATGCACATACTTACAGAATAGCAATTGGCTGAAGTACATACATAAATCACCTGTTTTCAGTGATTTGTGTATGTTGATGGTGAGGGCATCTTTACATGGCTCCTAAGGATCAATGCATATCATAATGCGCCATATAGAGAGGAACCTGCACTTTTCTCTCAGGTAGCAGGTAAGACAGTTACATACGGCGCCATCATAGCATTCACAATAAAGCGACAGAAGAGCATAAATAAAAGGATACCTCTCTAAGGAAAGCAATTTCAACAAGTCACAAATGAAATGTTCCAACCCCAAGCCTCATGGCTAGAGCAACTTATATTGCAACTATGCATTGTTTAAACACTTCGATTCATCAAAGAAGAAAACCTTCCATGATGTTTGTTGTTGTTAAGTGCCAACGAGTCGGAGTCAACTCATGGCGACCCTCTGGATAGCTATCCTAGTGTTCGGTCTTCAGTCAGGCGGCTCATTGTTGACAGACTGGTACCCATAGCTGCTGTTATTGTATTGATCCATCTCATTGCTGGCCTTTCTCTTTTTGCGTTGACCTTCTATCTTGCCAAGCATGATGTCTTTCTCTAATGATCTCTTTCTCTGCATGATGTGTCCAAAGTATGAAAGTCGAAGTCTTGTCATCTGAGCTTCTAAAGAAAATTTAGGTTTGATCTCCTCTAGTACTGACTGGTTTGTTCTTCGGGCAGTCCATGGTATACACAGTATTCGCCGCCAGCACCATAATTCAAAGGCATCAATTTTCTTCCTGTCTATTGTCATCAGCAGGAGCTGGACTGTGGCCTAAGCTAACAGCCAGACTGCTAGGCCTGACCTTTCTTATAGAAAGTTGTAGTTGTGAGTCAAGTGGTCAGGTTTTTCAAAAGGATTTTTATTCCCCTCCCGGGGTTGGATTTTCAAAAAGGTTATAATACAAAAAACTCAGGATACAACCATACTTCTGGTAAACTGAAGAAAACTTAAACATAGCATCTTGCTTCAACAGAACTCATAAATCACAGTATAAAGCTTATCCGATATGCTAGCTGTCTCTTCTTAGCTTTCTCAGCACTCACGAGGCACTCTTATCCTGGATTCAGCATAAGGAGGAAACCATATCGGATAACAACAGCGTACAATCCATGGCTTCATCACATGGGCTTTCAATACCAGCCTCTGTAATCATAGGCTCACACTTTGCTTTATCATTTACAGTATTTTCATTAGAACAGAAAGTTTGTACCTTTCTTAGTCCCGTATCTCTATCAGTGCTCTCTGAACAGCCTTCTTCACAGCAGGGCAAATAGCTGTCATAAAGCTGGTAATAGCAGGAAGGAGAAACACCTTTCTCTGAGTAAGCTTTATCCTTAAAACTTTTAAACTTCCTGCTTTTTACATTTGGCTGTAAACCATAACACTGTTCTCTTCTATTATGTGAAGATTTCTCTCTTGAAAATCTTTTGCAGGGTTTCACTGGCACACGCTCTTCAGGGTCAGACATACACACATCTTCAATAGCATTTCTTTCCCTCTCTAGGGTTTGTAACTGTTTTAAGCTGCCATGCTTTTCAGATACATACGGTTTGCCTTTTGCTGCCTCCCATTCATTCAGCACAGCCCGGTGCTTAGGAAATTCAAGCTGCGTCAGAGGTAAGTGCTTCTTACAGCTGACCTCTCTGTGTGAAACTCTCCGTGTTTCTTTCTGTGAATTTCTTTGTGACTTTCTGCTAGAAGTTTCAGGCAGTTCTGACTCTGTGTCTGTATTTCCTGAATATTCTGAGCTTTCTTCTGAGTCCTGCAAGTCTCTCGGGTCTTGACAGTCTTGCAAGTTTCTCGTGTCCTGCCAGTCTTGCAAGTTTCTTGTGCCCTGCCAGTCTAACTCTGACTGCACTGAGCATTTTTTATACAGCTTCTTGGGCGTTCCCTTGCACAGGTGAAAGCCGTTTTCATCAGCAGCTGGGGAATGCTTACTAGCTAGGCGTGACTGCAGACCTCGTGTCTGAGTTTGTTTACGTTGCCTAAGAAAACTGGGAACCTTGTGACTTGCCTGCCTGTCAGAATCTAAACTGCAAACAGCAGATTTCTGTGCTTCTGAGGCAGAGGGCAGATCTTCCGTGTTACACATCCCCCTCCTTAAGATATTACGAGCTGCAGATGCCCTCGTCGGACAGCGCGTAATCCCACTTAAGTTAAACATTCGGCTCTCTACGTGTACTAACCTCACTGCTGCAGACCTTTCCTGCCAAGGTTTTAGCAGGTTCAGGTGGTATATTTGGCAGTGCCCCCTTTCGTTCTCTACTCTGTAGGAAATGGGACCCACCTTCTCAACCACTGTGCCAGGGCCTTTCCATCTGGCCTCAAACTTCGGACCGGCATCTGCTACTAGGATTAAACTTTATCACCAACAGATAAATGCCTTGTTTCAGTCCCCTGGTCATAATACTTTTTCTGCCGGCGCTGGCTAGCCTGCAGATTGTCCATGGACACTTGGGATGTCCGTTCTAAACGGTTCCTGAGGTCCTTGAGAAATTTGGGTACCCCTACCTCTGTCTCATCTGGTGCAACCTATTGCTCCCGAAGGATATCCAGGATTCCTCTCGGAGCCCTACCAAATAACAGCTCATATGGGGATGCCCCTAATGATGCTTGTACGCGTTCTCGGCACGCTTAAAGGACGAAGGGAAGTACATTATCCCATTCAACCATATTCCCCTCTAGGCTCCGCCTTAATATCTGCTTTAATGACTGATTCATTCTTTCCACCAGTCCGTTGGACTGGGGATGGTATGCTGAGGTGCGGATATGACGCACCCCAAAGGCATCCCAAAGCATGGCCAAGTGTTTTGAGGTGAAGTTTGTCCCTTGATCAGTTAAAATCTCCTGGGGAAACCCAGTCTCACAAAACAACTTTATGAGCTCTATCGATATGGTCTTTGTGGAAATATTGCGCAGGGGTATGGCCCACGGAAACCTAGTCGCATGGTCCATGATTACTAAAATATATTGAAAACCCCTCGGTGTTCTCACTAAGGGCCCTACGATGTCCATTGCTAATCGCCGCACTGGGGTTGCAATGGTGGGTGGTGAAACCATCGGTACTGGCTTCGGTTTGGCAGCCGTGACCCTCTGGCACGCGGGACAGGATTCGCAGTATCGAGTTGTCTCCTTGAATACTCCTGGCCAAAAAAAGCGAGCCAGAATCTGATCTAATATCCCTTGGACACCTTTATGACTGCCTACGGGGTAGTCGTGTGCCAATTTCATGACTACCGACTTAAAGGTAGTTGGCACCACCAGCTGCTTGCGTACGGTACCTGTTCTCAGATCAGCACTTTCCCTATATAACAATTCTCCCTCTAGGAAGAATCTTGGTAAGGTTGTCCTAGTTTCTTGAGCATACTCGAATGCCCTTTTTAAAGCTGGATCACCCTGCTGCTCTTTAGGGAAGGAAGGGAATTTCTTCACCAGCTCGGCTGGCACCCAAGGTAATCCCTCCCCGGCTTCCAGGTCTGCCCTTCCCTGCGACCTATGTCTCCTTTCCTGGCGCCTTTCAGTTTTACTCTTCCTAGTCTTTTTAGGAAGGTTAATTAAATCCTCATTAGAGGGAAGTGTGTCTTGTGGTTCCCTATCTAGGCTAGCCTCTCGCTCTGGGGATATATCCCTACCCTCAGGCACTTCCTCGGGCTCAGCTAGCGAACCTGTCCCTGCCCCTGAGGCCTTACTCTGGGACCTAGTGGAAATTAAGCCTGTTCTTTCGCTTAGACCTTCCTTGAGGCCTTTCCGAAAAGGAGGCCAGTCCCTCCCCAACACGATTTCTCTCGGGAGGTTTGGGATCACCACCACGGGTACTTCCTCACTAGTACCTAGCCCTTCCACAAGCACACTATACAATGGGTAATATGATGAGGTCCCATGCACACATTTCACTCGCACATTCTGGCCTGTTTTGCAGAGGACGGAGGGATTATGAGCCAAAATAGCCTGCCACATTGTGTGGGAGACCATACTTTGGTCTGCTCCTGAATCAAGGAGCACTACAGCATCTACCCCTTCCACCTGGACCTCGAGCACAAAACCCTTCCCAGCATGTCTCTCTCCAACTGACAAAAGGGCAGTACGCTCTTTACATTCCCTGCGTATGTGACCAGTTTTTCCACAGTGAAAGCATTTCATAACATCATACTTTTTCACACTTTTCTCATGTACCACATAATTACAGGCCTTTCTAAACCCTGGCATTCTCTCCATGCCTGTTACCTTCAAAACGTTATCCCTGGAAGTCCCGGCTAACTCTGCTTCAAAATAGCACTCCGTGAGTTCAGCCGCTTCCTTAGTGGATTTACACTTTTGTAACAATAAGAAAGCCTTGACCTCTGGTGGTACGGCCTCAAAATATTGCTCGAGAAGTACTGCGTCCATCAAGGACTCAACAGTTGCTTTTTCAGGAGCAAGCCATTTTGTTGCCAAGCCTTTTAATCTCTGCATTAATGCTTTCGGTGTTTCTTTAGGCATGAGCCTTGCCTCTCTAAACATACGCCGGTAGTGAATAGAAGTTAATCCTAACCTATCCCTTACTGCTAGCTTTACATCCGGGTAACTGGATGCTAGGCCTGCGGGCATAGCCTTGTAGGCCGCCAATGCCTCTCCGGTCAGGGACATTGCGAACCTCACAGCCCACTGGTCTAGTGGCCATTTAGCCGCTTCCGCAATTCTCTCAAAAGCATCTGAGTAGTCATCAAAGTTATCAGTACTTTGCAATTGTGTCCTAGTGCCAATGCACTGCAGTTTTGTGGTCCTACCACATGTGGTAATAGTGTCCCAGCTTCGTCTGCTGTATGCGTCCTCTTCACCAGAGCGGCTAGTAAGTCCAAGAGCGGCTGTTGCTGCACGGTTAGCGCTGCCATAGTTCGTTCTTCTGTTAGTCTCATAAGCTCACTCTGGGCTTTCCACTGGGCTGCCATCCACTCTCGCATCTCCTGGGGATCCATCGTGGTGTTTCAGCGTACCTGCAGGGAAGAAAAAAAAAAAAAAACAGGGCCCACCAATTGCGGCACAATTTTCTTTTTTTTTTTTTTTTTTTCCTTTCTGCCTGCCTCTCAAGGTACAAATTTCCTCTCCTTTCTCAAATATCCTCACCACCCGTGCCCACCTACTCGTACCTTAGCACGGTGTAGGATCTCGCATTGAGAAAGGTTCTTGTCCATGTCTCCTTCCAGGTCAGGATGTGGGAATCCAGTTGCGGGAAAACTCCAAACCAGGTTTTTCTTCCTCAGGATTTTCTTCACTTGGCTTTTTTTTTTTTCCAGCCAGCTGTATCCTCTTTGAAGAAAGCCTTTTGTAGTATTTTTTTTCAAAAATCCAAAATACTACGCCATTTATGTCACCAGCAGGAGCTGGACTGTGGCCTATGCTAACAGCCAGACTACTGGGCCTGACCTTTCTTATAGAAAGTTGTAGTTGTGAGTCAAGTGGTCAGGTTTTTCAAAAGGATTTTTATTCCCCTCCCGGGGTTGGATTTTCAAAAAGGTTATAATACAAAAATCTCAGGATACAACCATACTTCTGGTAAACTGAAGAAAACTTAAACATAGCATCTTGCTTCAACAGAACTCATAAATCACAGTATAAAGCTTATCCGATATGCTAGCTGTCTCTTCTTAGCTTTCTCAGCACTCACGAGGCACTCTTATCCTGGCTTCAGCATAAGGAGGAAACCATATCGGATAACAACAGCGTACAATCCATGGCTTCATCACATGGGCTTTCAATACCAGCCTCTGTAATCATAGGCTCACACTTTGCTTTATCATTTACAGTATTTTCATTAGAACAGAAAGTTTGCACCTTTCTTAGTCCCGTATCTCTATCAGTGCTCTCTGAACAGCCTTCTTCACAGCAGGGCAAATAGCTGTCATAAAGCTGGTAATAGCAGGAAGGAGAAACACCTTTCTCTGAGTAAGTTTTATCCTTAAAACTTTTAAACTTCCTGCTTTTTACATTTGGCTGTAAACCATAACACTGTTCTCTTCTATTATGTGAAGATTTCTCTCTTGAAAATCTTTTGCAGGGTTTCACTGGCACACGCTCTTCAGGGTCAGACATACACACATCTTCAATAGCATTTCTTTCCCTCTCTAGGGTTTGTAACTGTTTTAAGCTGCCATGCTTTTCAGATACATACGGTTTGCCTTTTGCTGCCTCCCATTCATTCAGCACAGCCCGGTGCTTAGGAAATTCAAGCTGCGTCAGAGGTAAGTGCTTCTTACAGCTGACCTCTCTGTGTGAAACTCTCCATGTTTCTTTCTGTGAATTTCTTTGTGACTTCCTGCTAGAAGTTTCAGACAGTTCTGACTCTGTGTCTGTATCTCCTGAATATTCTGAGCTTTCCTCTGAGTCCTGCAAGTCTCTCGGGTCTTATTTATTTATTTATTTAACAATTATTTCTATACCGCTCTTTCCCAAGTATCAAGTGCGGTTTACAATGAACAGTAAGTTATATGGTATGGGAAATATCATACCAAGTCATTTTACATAGAACAGTTGGAACTATTTACAGGTAACAATACAAAGTTAGAACAGTAAACTATTAGAACCTATTTACATTGTGGATATTTACAAATTATATCATAGATCACCTTGCCAGTCTTTACAAATTATATCATAGATCAGTCTTGCCAGTCTTGCAAGTTTCTCGTGTCCTGCCAGTCTAACTCTGACTGCACTGAGCATTTTTTATACAGCTTCTTGGGCATTCCCTTGCACAGGTGAAAGCCGTTTTCATCAGCAGCTGGGGAATGCTTACTAGCTAGGCGTGACTGCAGATCTCGTGTCTGAGTTTGTTTACGTTGCCTATGGAAACTGGGAACCTTGTGACTTGCCTGCCTGTCAGAATCTAAACTGCAAACAGCAGATTTCTGTGCTTCTGAGGCAGAGGGCAGATCTTCCGTGTTACACTATCTTTTTCACTGTCCAGCTTTCACATCCATATGATGTTATTGAAAATACTATGGCTTGAACAAGTCGAATCTTTGTATGGAGAGAGACATCTCTGCTCTTGAGAATCTTATCTAGGTCTTTCATAGCCATTCTGCCAAGAGCAATGCGTCTGATTTCTTGACTGCTTGTTGCTTCTTTATTGATAGTTGATCCAAGTAGGTTAAAGTCGTTCACGATTTCAATTTCTTCTCCTTCAACGATGAACCTGTTGATTATGCCAGTTGTCATGATCTTTGTCTTCTTTACATTAAGGTGCAGGCCCATTTTGAGACTATGTTCTTTGATTGTGAGAAGCAAATGTTTCAGATCATCTTCACTTTCCGCCAGTAATGTGGTATCATCAGCATAGCGAAGGTTGTTGATGAGTCTTCCACCAATCTTCACACCTTTGTTGTCTTCATACAATCCTGCTTCTCTGATGATTTGTTCTGCATATAAATTAAACAGGTAGGGGGAAAGTATGCAGCCTTTGCTTATTTTAAACCATTCTGTTTCTCCTTGTTCCGTTCAAACTGTTGCTTCTTGATCAATGTACAGATTGTGCAAGAGTACGATCAGGTGTTCTGGTATACCCATGCTTCTTAATGTGGCCCAGAGTTTCTCATGGTTTACACAGTCAAAAGCTTTGCTATAGTCGATAAAGCACAAATAGATATCCTTTTGGCATTCTTTAGTCTTTTCAAGGATCCATCTCACATCCGCAATGATGTCTCTCGTTCCTCGCCCTTTCCCGAACCCTGCTTGCACTTCAGGTAGTTCTTGTTCCAGGTATGGCTGTAGTCTCTTTTGTTTTGTTTTTTGGGGTTTTTTTTTGTTTTTTTTAAATTATATTTATTGAATTTTTAACTGACAATACAATTATCAGAATAAAAGAACCGTGGCAATACAAAATAGCATCAATAATTTACAGTACAAGAAACCCTGAGAGGAATACATTAGCCCACATCTCGGGGTATCCAGACCACATTAGTAACAAAGAAAACCTAACCAGAGAGGCCCTCAAGAAGGCAAGTCTGGCTAACACATTTCTCCAGCCCTATACCCTCCGATACACCTGGTAAGAAGAGAAAAAGAAATTATCAAAAACTAAGAAAAAGAACCGATCATGCATCCTCCCTGCCTACGAGCCATTTCTCTAATTCTGAAGGGAACAAAAAGACAAATTTATCCTGCCCCAAAGAAATTAAACATTTGCATGGATAACATAAAAAAAAGGTAGCGCCAAGGGCTAGCACCCTAGGCTTACAGACTAGAAAATATTTCCTGCGCATTTGTGTTATACGAGATACATCTGGAAAAATAGATACCCTGTCTCCACAGAACAGGGTTTCTTTTCTCCTAAAGTATGCTTTAAGAATAGCAACTTTATCATTTTCAGAGGATAAAGTAACTAACAAGGTAGCCCTAGTTGTAATAACATCTTGTGTATCCTCCAAAAAGGCAGTCAAATTGAAAGGGTTTTGTTCTTCCAAAACAGCCAATTCTGTATCAACATTAGGCAAAGCTACTTTAGTGGGAATATAGTAACATTTAGTAAATTCTAAAGTATCAGCATTAGATAAAAGCAATATTTCCTTCAAAAATTTCCTAAAAAGAATTGAAGGAGAAAGCAACGATATGCAAGGAAAATTAAGCAATCGAAGATTTTTACATCTTAACAAATTCTCTAAATTTTCTACCTTCTGATGTAAAGCTACACTATCTTTAATTACATTAGCATGAGACAGAGAAACCAATTTAACTTGAGTATCAACATTTGAAAGGCCAGAAATTAAATTATCGATTTGTGAATCTAAACCCCGAATCTTCACAATCACATCACTAGTAAAATGGCATAGCAATGGAACTGTCTCGGTCAAAATTCGCTCAGTCCGTTTTACAACCTGCCATATATCAAGTAATGAGATTGGAGAAGCTTGAGAGTTACCATCAAGAGGAACGGGCTCCTTCCAAGCAACGGCTTTAGGGAGGACGCCAATATCAGCAAGACTCGGACATGAGCAGGATACATCAGGGAGTTCCAAGAATCCCGGAGGAAAAGGAGGGGTGCGCTCAACAGAGCTAAGGCTAGCCTCCTCAATGGAGGGAACAGGGAGAACAGTACCTGGTTTTGATGCCACTGGTGTTGAAATCACATGTTTATCCATAGGGCCCTCTGCGGGCTCCGCTGTAGTGGACTTCTTTTTTCTTTTTCCTCCAGGCATGATGATTCACACACAAAACTTCCTCTCCTAATCGGCTCCTAAGGGGCTCACAAGGGGCCAGTTGCTCCCCTTTCGATACGCCCCTTAGGATACGCCCACAACAGACGCCGACGGCAGACGCCGTACTATAGGGAACACCGCATTTATCAGGGCCTTGGATGACGTCACGGTAGCTGCCCCACGCAAGCCAGCAGGCTTCAGAAACCAGCTGCACTCACCCCTCCGCAGGAGAAACAGGTAACAGGCAAAATCCCCGTTGTACTCTTTTGAATAATCTTCAGTAGAATCTTGCTGGCATGTGGGATCAGAGCAATTGTGCGATAATTTCCAGTCAGTTGGATCACCTTTCTTTAGTATTGGTATAAACACAGATCCTTTCCAGTCAGTTGGCCATGATGTTGTCTTCCATATTTCTTGGCAGAGCCTTGTAAGTACAGTAACAGCTGCATCAGATTGCTGTAATACTTCCATGGGAATGCTATCAATGCCTGGTGCTTTGTTCTTTGATAAGGCTTTCAATGCTGCTTCAACTTCTTCTTTCATCACCAATGGTTCCCGATCATAAGGTACGGGTTGAAACGGCTGTTGGTCCACTTGATCTTTATTATATAAAAACTCTGTATATTCCTTCCATCTTTTCTTGATCTTCTCAGCATCATTCAACATAGAACCTTGAGCATCTTGTAACATTCCAATTCGAGGCTGGAACTTTTTCTTTAACTCTCGTAGCTTTAGGAAAGCCGATCTTGTTCTTCCTCTAATAGTTCCTGCTTCTATTTCCTTGCATGCGTCATTGTAGTACTTTTCCTTGTCCTGTCTTGCTGCACGTTGTAAATCTCTGAGTTCTGTGATTGTCTTTCTTTCTCCTCTGGCTTTAGCTTCTCTGCGTTTCTGGGCAATTTTCAGACTTTCTTCCGTCATCCATTTTGGCCATTTTTTCTTTTTCACCTTTTGTAGAGACTTCTCGCTTTCTTCCAACACAACCTTCTTGATGTCATTCCATAACTCTTCTGGAGCTCTATCATTTGTATCTAAAGCAGTAAATCGATTTTGCTGGCAGTCTTTAAATTCCAGTGGTATATTCTCAAAGTCATATTTTGCTGCATTCATAAGTGGTTTGCTCTTTTTCAACTTTAGCTTGAGTTTACATACTAGTAGTTGATGATCTGTACCACAGTCAGCTCCAGGTTTTGTCTTCGTTGATGTTATAGAGCTTTTCCATCGTTGACTTCCACAGATGTAGTCAATTTGATTTTTATACAATCCATTGGGTGAAGTCCATGTGTATAGTCGCCGCTTGTGTTGCTGGAAGAAGGTGTTTGAGATGAATAGATCATTGGTCTTGCAGAATTCTATCAGTCTTTCTCCAGCTTCATTTCTGTTGCCAAGTCCATATTTTCCGACTACTTTGCCTTCTTCTTTGTTGCCAACTTTTGCGTTCCAGTCACCCATGACTATCAGGATATCCTGTTTGCATGTTCTGTCAATTTCAGCTTGTACTTGTTCATAGAACTCTTCAATTTCATTCTCTTCTGCAGCTGTTGTTGGGGCATATACTTGAATTATAGTTGTGTTGATAGGCATTCCTCATAGATGAATAGAGATTAAGCATTCGCTGACTGCATTGTATTTCATTACAGTTCTTGCAAGTTTCTTCTTTATTATAAATGCAACACCATTTCTTCTTTGTCTTTCATTTCCAGCATAGTCTATAGACCATGTGATCATCTGATGCAAAGTGCCCGATGCCAGTCCATTTCAGTTCGCCGATACCCAACAGATCAAGTTGTACACGTTCCATGTCATTCTTGACCACCTCCAACTTCCCTTGGTTCATGCTTCGTACATTCCATGTTCCAATGTGTAAGACATCTTTACAGCTTCTGACTCTCATTTCATGCGCAGCTACATCAGCAGTCAGATGTCCCGAGGGCTTTGATCCAACCACATCATAAATGCTGGCTTTACTCTGAAAAGTCTTCAGCTCTTCCCTAGTAGCTAGTTGAGTGCCTTCCGACCTGGGGGTCTCATCTTCCAGCACTACAGCACAATTTATTTTGTTGTAACTATCCATTGGGTTTTCATGGCAAGATACAGAAGTAGATTGCCGGGCCTTTCTTCCGTGCAGTTTAAGTTTGGTGTTGTTGCTGTTGTCACAGAAATGTGATCCTCCGCCGTCAACACTATCCCATTCTGCTGATGCCCAGATGGGTGGTTTGTCTTGGTCTGGCATCTCAGCTGAGACCTGTCCATCTTGGGAGACCCTGCCAGTAGTTAAACTACCGATAGTTTAGCTCTCAGCATCACTGATGCACACAAGCCCTCACAGCACGACAAGCTGCAAACCAAGTGAGGGACCATGATGTTTATTAAACATAAATTCTTTAGATGTGAGTACAAATTGGGTAAGGTAATAGCAAAATTGATGAGAATTAGAGAAGGAAATAGATTTTATCCCACTGATCAGAGATGCCCAGCTTAAATACCACAGTGATAATGGAGATATGTACTGTTTTTCAGATAGGGACAATGCAGAAACTGATGATGGGGCCTCATTTGTATACAGTAAATCAATAGGGGTTGAATAATGGGGCCATGTGCAAAGAACACAATCACTCTGTTATAGGGCTGGCCCTGTTTTCAAAGGCTCTACCAACAATTACTTTCTTTTTGGTGCTTTAGGGGACCTTTTGCTGAACTCTAGTAACCTCCTCAGGTTTAGAAACTGCTAACACCTAATCAGGTGTTAGTTCCCTCCCTACCCACCCCGACTCCCACCCACCCCTAGTGTGCAGTCTTGCTTTATAGGGCACCTCCCCCTTTAACAAATCACAGAGAATTGGACCAGCACATTTTGAATATAATTAAAGAGATTTAACTGCTTTTTCTCTGAAAGGACAGCTGGGAAACTGGCTGGTACTTGGTAGATCTCTCTCTTTTGCTTTAACAGATACCTAAGCTCCACGAACAGAACAATGGCTGGGAAAAATCATATTGCTAAAGCTGTTGCCCCCATTACAGCTTCTGCCTCGGTCCAGACAGAAGTCCTAATGCCAGTTGAAGAACCAGTTCCATGTGCAGGGTGCCTGCATGCTGAAGCTCTGAGGAAACAAGTGGAGGAACTCAGAGAGGAGGTGGCGAGGCTGAGGAGCATTCAAGACAGTGAGAAGTACATTGATGAGATGCTTCTTGCAGCAACCAAGCTCTCTAGCACAGGAGAAGATGGGTGCCAACAGAATGTCGATGGTTGGACACAAGTCACCAGGGCCTGCAAAATCACCAATCCAACTTCTCCAGCCCTTGAATTGAAGAACCATTATGCAGCCCTGGAAGTGGAGGAGGTGAAAGCATCCCTGGAATGGGAAGAACCAGAGTTAAAGTACCCCAAAGTTGCAGAATCAGTGACCAGAAGGAAACGAAGGGTAGTGGTGGTTGGAGACTCTCTTCTGAGGGGTACTGAGGCGTCCATCTGCCGACCAGACTTGATGTCCAGAGAGGTATGCTGTCTGCCTGGTGCCAAAATCCAAGATGTTACGGAGAGTTTGCCGAGACTCATCAAGCCCACTGACTATTACCCAATGTTGCTAATCCATGTTGGAACAAATGATACTGCCAGGTATACCTCGGAACGTATCAAAAGTGACTTCATGGCTCTGGGACAGAGAGTGAAGCAGTTAGGTGCACAGGTGGTGTTCTCTTCAATCCTCCCTGTTGAGGGTAAAGGCCAAGGCAGGGAGGCTCGCATCCTGGAGATGAATGCATGGCTGCGTGGATGGTGTCATCGAGAGCGTTTTGGTTTCATAGACCATGGGATGCTGTTCCAAGGGTTGCAGAGCAGAGATGGCATCCATCTGTCCAAGAAAGGTCAACGCATCTTCGGAAGTAGACTGGCTAATCTACTGAAGAGGGCTTTAAACTAGATTCATTGGGGATAGGTGAAGAAAGCCCCCAGGTAAGTGAAAGCCCCCAGGTAGGTGATACCCCTGTTACCCATTTCCATAAAGGTATTTAATGTAACATATGGAAAGCAGTGTATATAAATGCCCGTAGCATGGGAAATAAGATCCCTGATGTTGAAGCTTTGGTGGGAGTGGCTGACTTGGATTTAGTGGCAGTCACAGAAACATGGTTCACAGAAAAACATGACTGGGATTTAACTATACCTGGCTATACTTTATTCAGAAAGGACAGGGTAGGAAGAAGGGGAGGAGGAGTGGCACTATATGTAAAAACTACTATTAAAGCTTTGGAATTACAGAGCTTAAATGGGAGAAAGGAGGCATTGTGGGTTAAACTAGAAAGAGGGAAAGAGAAATCTATTTGCATTAGTGTGATATACAGACCTCCCTCACAAGAGGAAGAGGTGGACAGAGAGTTAATTGAAGACATACGCAGCATTGCTAGGAAAGGGGAAGTGCTACTGATAAGAGATTTCAGTATGCCAGATGTTGATTGGCACATTCCTGCTGCAGTATCATCTAGAAGTAAGGAGATCCTGGATTCTCTACAGGGAGAACTATTCAGGCAATTGGTAACAGACCCCACACGTGAAGGGACCATACTGGACTTGGTGCTTACCAATGTTGAAAGTGTTTCTGATGTTGTAGTGGGAGATCATTTTGCATCCAGTGATCACCAGATGGTGTGGTTCAGTATTAGGACTAGGGCTGTTAGAATCCATTCCAAGGTGAGGATCTTAGACTTTAGGAAGACTAACTTTGTGAAGATGGGCCAATACCTCAGGGAGTCGTTAGTGGGATGGGAACAGCTGGGGGATGTAGAAAAACAGTGGGCAAAACTGAAAGGGGATATTTTAAGGGCAACCAACCTTTTTGTTAAAATGGTAAATAAAGGCAAAAGGAAAAGGAGACTGCTATGGATTTCTAAGGAAGTAGCTGAAAAAGTGAAGAAAAAGAGGGAGGCCTTCATGAAATACAAGAGATCACAGAGAGAGGAAGACAGGCATCTGTATTTGGAAAAACTTAGAGAAGCTAGCAAAGTAGTCAAGAAGGCAAAGATTCAAAAGGAGGAGGAAACAGCCAATGCAATAAAATGGGGGGGATAAGACATTTTTCAGATATATTAGTGAGAAGAGGAAAGGCAAAAGTGGTATTGTCAGACTCAAGGGTGTAGGGGGGGAATATGTAGAAGCTGATAAGGATAAAGCGGAATTGCTTAACAAATATTTTTGTTCTGTGTTCACAAATGAAGAACCAGGAGCAGGACCTCAGAAAACACCACAAATAGGTACAGAAGCGAGGGACATCTTGAACAATTTTCAGAAGACTGTGTTCGTGAGAAACTAGCTCAACTTAAAGTAGACAAAGCGATGGGACCGGATGGGATACACCCTAGAATACTGAGGGAACTTGGGGACGTTCTAGCAACTCCACTGACTGACCTTTTCAATGCCTCGTTGGAGTCGGGAGTGGTGCCAAAGGACTGGAGAGAGGCTCATGTGGTGCCTTTACACAAAAGCGGAAGTAAGGATGTGGTTGAAAACTACAGGCCAGTTAGTTTAACTTCGGTGGTGAGTAAATTATTGGAAACGCTGCTGAAAGAGAAAATAGTGAGGTTTCTGGAGTCCAGCGGATTACAGGATCCAAGGCAGCATGGATTCACCAGAGGCAGGTCTTGTCAGACAAATCTGATTGATTTCTTTGACTGGGTGACCAGGGAGTTGGACCGAGGGAGGGCTCTAGATGTGGTGTATTTAGATTTCAGTAAAGCCTTTGACACTGTTCTTCACAGGCGACTTATAAACAAACTGAGCACCCTAAGGATGGACCCTAAAGTTACTGCTTGGGTTAGAAATTGGTTGGGTGGGAGGCGACAAAGAGTACAAGTAAATGGAGCTCACTCTGAGGAGAAGGATGTTACCAGCGGTGTGCCCCAGGGATTTGTCCTTGGTCCGATTCTTTTTAACATTTTTGTTAGTGATATAGCGGAAGGACTGTCGGGTAAGGTTTGCCTCTTTGCAGATGATACCAAAATCTGCAATAGAGTAGACACCCAGGAAGGTGTAGATAACATGAGGAGGGATCTAGCTAAGCTTGAAGAATGGTCTAGAATTTGGCAGCTGGGATTTAATGTTAAAAAATGTAAGGTCATGCATTTGGGCTGTAGCAATCCAAGGGAGCAATACAGTATAGGAGGTGAAGTACTTTTGTCCACTAAACAAGAGCGGGACCTAGGCGTGGTTGTGTCTGATGATCTTAAAGTAGCTAAACAGGTAGAAAAGGCGATGGCAAAAGCTAGAAGGATGCTTGGGTGCATATGGAGAGGAATGGCTAGCAGAAAAAAGGAGGTGATAATGCCTCTGTATAAGTCTTTGGTGCAACCTCATTTGGAGTATAGTGTGCAATTCTGGAGACCGCACCTTCAAAAGGATGTGAACAGGATGGAGTCGGTGCAGAGGGTGGCTACTAAAATGATTAGTGGGCTTCATTATAAAGCATATGAGGACAGACTTAAGGATCTTAATATGTACACCTTGGAGGAAAGGCGGGATAGAGGTGATATGATTGAGATGTTTAAATACCTCGGTGGCATAAATGTTCAGGGAGCGAGCCTCTTTCAATTGAAAGCAAGTTCTGCTATGAGGGGACATGGGATGAGGGTGAAGGGAGATAGATTCAGGAGTGATATGCGGAAATATTTCTTTACGGAAAGAGTAGTGGATCCGTGGAATAGTCTCCCAGTGGAGATGGTAGAGATGAGGACAGTAACTGAATTCAAAAAAGAATGGGACCCACACAGAGGATTTCTAAAGGTAAAAAGTGGACTGTTGTAGTTGTTGAAATGGAAGGACAGACTAGATAGGCCATGTGGTCTTTTTCTGTCATCATGTTTCTATGTAATTGAATTAAGCACAGAAAGATGAATTCTGAGGATTAGGTATTTCAATCAAAAGCACTATTTTACATTAAATCAAGATCTTCTATATCAATTAAATGCCCCAAAAGCCGCCCAAAAGATTATAACCTATGTAAAGACCAGCAAAATGTGTAAGTCCCCAGGGCTGGATGTATTTAATGCTGAATACTACAGCATGTGGGTGGACTTGGTCTCACCTTGTGCAGTATGTAGGAAGTTAGGAAACGAGGGCAATGTTCCATGTGGTGCCATGGCTGCAACAGGTACAGTAATCCCGTAACCTGGGAAAGATCCTTTGGACCCAGTACAACATCATCCCATCTTCCCCCTTCATTTCAACATCAAACTACAGGTACACAATCTGACTACTGGATTTAGTGGATTTCTACCCAGTCTAATCTTGGATCAATAAGTTGTTTTCTTGAAAGGCAGGTCGGCTACCTCTAGTATTACTAAGCTACTTTTGGCAATGGACTGTTGCAAGGCAAATGATATCCCACTGTTGATTAGCTTTGCAAAAAAATTAAAGATCCAATGTCCTGGCCACATATGCTTTATGTTTTGGAGAAATTTGGAATCGCTTGCCCATTCCTCGAGTGGGTAAAAGCTACTTACATGGAGTCCAACTCTGTGGTATGGGTTAATGGTACGGTTTCTGAGATTTTCTTACGGCAGCATGGGACTCATCAGAGCTGCCCACTTTTACCATAAGGTTCTAATGTTAATATAAATAATTAACTACTTCGTTTGAAGCAAAACCAAGATATTGTGCGCATTACAATTAGTAAGGAACACTTTAAACTGAATGCCTTTGGAGTTGATCTTTTATGGTCACTATCTGATGCCTGGGTTTTGTTATTTAAGGCATCTGAAGAAAAATAAATATTTGGGGGATTTTCTGGTTGAAAAATCAAAAAGTATAAATCAATGATTGTGTGTGTGTGTGTCATGGTTAGGGAGAGGCGACAACTAAATTCAACCGGCTTAGGAAGGGAACTTCCCATTAGAGTTGGTGCAAAATCTACTTAAATATTTTAATACTTGAGTATCTGTTTGCACAGGAATTTGCTACTGCAATTGCTTTGAACAGCACAGAAGAATCAGATTTCCACCAGCAAAGTCCAAAGAAAAATGCCTTTGTCAATTTCAAATGACACTACTATTGCAATTCCAGCTAATGGGAAGGGAAACGACCTCAGACTAGTTCAGCCATGTTTTTATGCCCAACTTATCTCGTACATCATGGGTCTTTTTTAATATTTATGTATGCTTTTCTCAATTCTTCCCATCATAATCATAAATTCACACAGATGTTTACAATTACTTTTCATGTACTTTAAAAAAAATCTTTCACAGCTTCTTGAAACCTCATTCTCCCCAAAAGACACCAAAAGGATGCTTTCCTGTAAATTAGCATCAAATCTTAATATCCATTCTCTGAAGCTGTCAGCGTTTTGCCTCTGCTGCATCAGGGAGAAATTTCTGGCAAACAAATAATACCACATGTGGGAATACAATAAAATGGATCCACTCCTATCCATACATCACTGACACACTTTACATTCTTATTGCTCTAAGTTCATTACAGAAAGATTCAAACATAACAATCACAGTGCGCCTATTCCGAGTCTCCTTTCATTCTTAAGTCACCCACAAACCAACAAATCTAAACTTATGGGACATTGCTGACAACAACCCTGTATTATAACAACCAAACCACCCACTCTCAATCTCTAGCCACACATGCTGCAACCTTCCCCTCCGTCTCGGTTTTGCTTGTCATCCTGTCTGGAAACTTAAAGGCACATTTTACAAAGGACATCCAAGTGCAATCTGGAACATCCTAGCCAGAACGTCTGGGAAAAAAAAAGAGCAGGCACATGCCAGTTCAAGCACAATCTCACAACCGTGGATGTGCCCGATATGGACGTTTATAGAGATATCCCCAGAATAACATCACAGAACAGGGAGCCTGATGGTTAGAGTAGTGGCTTAGGACCAGGGAAGCTCCTCGTGATCTTAGACTAGTCTTTTAACTATTTCCCAATATCTGTTAGTGCCTAGAGAAGGTCTAAATGTGAAGTGGGTCGCCGACGTTTCTGAAATCGAGCAGGGACGTCTAAGCTCATTACGCCTCCCCAAACGTGCCTCTGCCATGTCTTCTGCCTACTTGGACGTCCCACCACCGGAGATGTCTTTACAAGTCATTTGTAAAATGGCTCTGGAGATGTCTCTGTGATTTGGACATGCACACCTTTGGATGTCCAAATCAAGACCAAGACTTTTACAATCGCCTCCTTAGTTACATTTGTTTGTTTATTTTTCAGTACTGTATGTGAGGGTTCTGGAAACCATTATAATGTGCATTTTATTAATGGTAGATTAAATCCTGTGAAAAGAACCATGGAGAGAGATTTTCCATGACGGGGGGGGGGGGCTTTTTTTTCTACGCCTGTTAGGGTTTTGCACTTAATGCGCATAGCACTAAAACGAACATGCGATAAGTGCAACAGTGGTGCATTGGTGGCAATACGCCCAGCATGTTCCCAGCAGGTAGTGCATGGATGGGATTCCTAACATGTGGCAGCGGCATTGACAGTTAACATGGATGCATCTAACGCCATCCACTGAAGTGTTGCTAGGTGCAACCGCACTAACTTCCACATTGACAATGTGCATGCGCTATGCACCCCTGTGCTAACTGCAATATGCTTTCCATACCCCGCCTCATCGCATGATGTGCAGTTACTGCAGGAATTCACTTGCGATCGCTGCTATGCCCTCAAAGTAACAGTCACCATGAGCCCACACTAATAGTTGCCATGCCCTAAAATGCATGTTAATAACTTGGCGAGCACTAGTAAGAGGACTCCTTGACAACTGTGGAACTGCATACAGGACAAGGGTCCGTGAAAAAGTGATACTTTCTATATTATCTCATTGGCAGCTAGACCATGAAATGTTGTGTTTAATACTTGACGGATAACAGCTCAACTGCATTTTGTTATACTGTGGTAATGTCTTCTTGGTCTGCTAGGATTATGTTGTATACTAAGGACAGAATAGGGAGGGGGAGGGCTAGGATTTTTTTAGCTGATTTTATTGTTAAAAGTTTAGATTTAAAACCAACAGATTTAAACGAAATTAGACATGCGGCAAGCCCAAGATAAAGGGGTTGAAAAGCGGAGTCATTCTGAGTAGCACCCCTCAGGGAACGAGAACTAATATTTCTAATCCAGAACTTGTAATCCACAAACCTCCCAACTAGTCATCTGTGATTCATTTTTGGATTTTGTGATCCCTCCCAGCAATTCACAGATCATGGTTTGAAAGGAGGTTCTGACTCACATGGACTGATTTATCCCATATGCAACTACTACATACCATATGCAGGAAATTCTGTGATACTGTAATTTAGCCATACAAATGCTTGGATACTCTGAGTTTACAAAGACGTTATTTCCCACAATCCACGGAGAGACACAGTTAAAAGGAAAATTGTGCAAACTGAGGTCTCCGTTTTTCAAAGATTTGTTACATAAATGTAGGGCTGAGAAAATAAGGTTATAAGTGGTGTCAGACAGCCACAAATATTTTATTCCTAAAATGTTAATACCATTTTAATGGCAAATGCCATTCAAAATGGTTTACAGATCAAATCAAATAATAGAAAAATAGATATTAAAAGCTAGAATATAACAGTTCTATGGATTGCTGACCCTTTAATTCTACTCTTACTATATTCTGATGAAACTTTTAACTTAATTAGGCCATAAATTTCTGACACATCTTATTCTTCTAAGGGGGAAAAAAGGGGTAACCTTTTTCCTAAATGTTAATAGATTCACCTCTTTTAAATTTGCTGGCAAGTTATTCCATAATTCCAGGCCCATAATACTAAGGGGTCCTGCTGGGTTTAAAAAGGTTTGGACAAGTTCCTAGAGGAAAGGTCCATAAACCATTATTAAAAGGGACACGGGATATCACTGCTTGACTCAATATAAGCATTGTGAAACCTGTGTCTCTTGTGGAAATGGCTAGGTACTTATGACCTAGATTGGCCACTCTTGGAAACAGGATACTGGGCTTGATGGACCTTGGTCTGTCCCAGTATGGCATATCTTATGTTCTTATCTATTGAAGCCCGCTAAGTAGTTAACATGCGTTTTTAATGAAGAGGAATTGTTAGCAGGGGCTCATGGTAACCATTAGCACATGGTTGCCATCATGCCTACACGTTAATTCCCATGGTAATTGCACATTGAACAGTGGGGCAGGGAATGGGAGGGTTAAGGGAGGAAAGGGGCATGGAGAGTACACTGTAGTTAATGCAGCGATACATATCGTGTGCTTGCTGTTTCCACCAAATTGAACACTGCAGACAAATGCAATGATATTAATAGCACAGGAATCCTCTTATCTAATTGCTGATGTACGTTATTTAGTAATGCATCAATAAGTTCTCAGCACATAATCAGAACTTTTTTTCAAGTACATTTATAGCAAAAGGCCTATGAGTCGGTTTAAACATTACATGATGGAGGGGTAAAAGGTGCACTGAGAGAGGACAAGGCCATAGCAGAGACACTGAACACATTTTTTGCTTCAGTCTTTACTGAAAATGTAGGAAACTTACCCACCAGACCATAAATGATATTTAAAGCTGATAAATCAGAGGGATTGAAACAAATCTCAATAAATCGGGAAGACGTAATATAGCTAATTGATAAACTAAAGAGCAGCAAATCATCTGGACTGGATGGCATATATCTGAGAGTGCTGAAAGAACTGAAATATGAGATTGCAGAACTATTACTAGTAATCTGCAAATTATCATTAAAATCATCTGTAATACCCGAAGACTAGAGCGTGGTCAATGTAATGCTAATTTTTAAAAAAGGTTCCAGGCGTGATTGGGGAAACTACAAACCAGTGAGCCTGATGTCAGTATCAAGCAAAATGGTAGATACCATTATAAAAAAAAAAATGACTGAACATGTAGATATTCATGTCTTGATGGCAGAAAGCCAACATGGATTTAGACAATGAAAGTCTAGTCTTACTAATCTTTTATATTTTTTGAATGTGTGAATAAATAGGTAGATAAAGGTTAGCCAGATCCTATAATGTATCTCAATTTTCAGAAAGCCTTTGACAGCATCCCTCATGAGATACTCTTTTTGGGAAATTAAAAAGTCATGAGATAGGAGGCAGTGTACTATTGTGGATCAGGAATTGGTTAAGAGATAGAAAACAGAGGGTCGGGCTAAATGGGCAATTTTCCCAATGAAGAAAGGTGAATAGTGGATCTGTGCTGGGTCTGCTGCTTTTTAAAATATTCGTAAATGACCTGGAAATGGGAATAACAAGTGAGGTGATCAAATTTGCAGATGACACAAAATTATTCAAAGTTGTTAAAACACAAAAGGATTGTAAAAAATTGCAAGAGGACCTTGATAAATTGGGAGACTGGGCATCTAAATAGCAGATGAAATTTGATGTGGACAAATTCAAAGTTATGCACTTAGAAAGAACAACCCAAACTATGGTTGCACAACGCAAGGTTCTACATTAGGAATCACCACCTAGCTAAAGGATCTTGGCATCATCGTGCATAATGCATTGAAACTCTCTACCCAGAGTGCATCCATAGTTGAGAAAGCAAATAGAATGCCAGGAATCATAAAAAAGAAATGGAGAATAAAATGAAGGATATTATAGTGCTTCTGTATCACTCCATGGTGTGACTGCACCTTGAATATTGTGTGCAATTCTGGTCACCATATCTTAAAAAGGATATAGCAGGATTAGAAAAGGTACAGAGAAGAGACACCAAAATGGTAAAGGGGATGGAAGGATATCCCTATGAGGAAAGGGTGAAAAAGTTAGGGATCTTCAACTTGGAAAAGAGACAGGTGAGGAGAGATATGATAGAAGTCCATAAAATAATGAATGGAGTGGAACAGGTAAATGTAGATTAGTTGTTTACTCCTTCAAAAAGTAGAACGACTGGGTAACATGCAATGAAGCTACAATGTAGCACATTTTAAGACTAATTGGAGAAAATATTTTTTTCAATCAATGTGTAACCAAACTCAAATTCGTTACTAGAGGATGTAGTTAAAGCTGTTAGTGTAGCTGTATTTTAAAGAGGTTTGGACAAAATCCTGGAAGAAAAGTCCATAAACCATTACATGTATTAAAGAGGGGAAATCCATTGCTTATCTATGGGACAAGCAGTATGAAATCCATATGTTTTGGGAACCTGACCGTATACGTTTTGTGACCTGGATTGGCCACTGTTGGATACAGAATAATGGGCTTGATGGACCCTTGGTCTGACCCAGTATGGCATATCTTATGTTCTTATGTCCTGTTTTGTACTCTACTACTACTACTATTAATCACTTATAAAGCATTATAAGACTTACACAGCAATGTTCAATAACATATAGAAGATAATCCCTGCTCATAGAGCTTACAATCGAGTTAAGACAGACAGTATAGTACAAGAGAAATAAGGCTCAATAGGGAGAGGAGACACAAGAGGAACAAGAGATATACGATCCAAAAGTGGCCTCAAAGACATAAGCCTTTAGCAAGGATTTGAAGAGAGAGAGAGATGAGATTTGACGCAAGGATAGCAGAAGTTTGTTCCAGGCATAAGGAGCAGCAAGATGAAAGGATCGAAGTCTGGAGTTGGCAGTAGAAGAAAAGGGCAAACAGAAAAGGAATCCAGAGGAGGAGTGAAGTTCACGAGGAGGGGTGTAGGGAGAGAGAAGAGAGGAAAGGTAATGAGAGGCAGTAGAGTGAATGCATTTATAAGTTAGAAGGAGAAATTTTGAAATGAATACGGAAACGGAAGGGGAACCAGTGAAGTGATTTCAGAAAAGGGGTCATATGAGTGTATCGGGGCTGGTGGAAGATTATGTTTAGCCGTGCAGCAGAGTTCTGAATAGATTGAAGAGGAGAGAAATGACTCAGAGGGAGACCAGCAAGGAGGAGGGTGCAGTAGTTAAGACGGGAGGTAACTAAAGAGTGAACAAGAGGTTTAGTTGTGTGTTCAGAGAGAAAGGGGCAAATTTTGTTAATGTTGTAGAGAAAGAAATGACAGGTTTTAGCAATCTGTTGGATATGTGTAGAGAAGGAAAGAGAAGAATCAAAGATGGCCCCAAGTTTGCAGGCTGAGGAAACAGGAAGAAGAAGAGTATTGTCAATGGTGAAGGAGGAAGGTGGGAGGAAGGTTTTGGGGGGAAAGATTAGAGGTTCAGTTTCAGCCATGTTCAATTTCAGACAGCGGTGAAACATCCAGGCGGCGATGTCATGTAAGCAGGCAGAGATACAAGCTTGGTGTGTAGGAGAAATGTCAGGCGAAGACTGATAGATTTGAGAGTCATCAGCATAAAAATGATACTGAAAGCCTCCCTGATTTTCATTTACTAGACTATAATCTTCCAGAAACCCACTAACCTGGCTGCATACTTCTTTCTCGATTAATTTTTGCTAACAAAGGTAGATAATGTAAATTGGTCCAGACGTTTCACATTTGGTCCTGTGCTTCTTCCTTTAAGATAGGAGGCCCTACTGCTTCTTTTAACTGTGTCAGTATTACTGCTCCATGAAGGGAAGCGTTTTTTTAAACTCCGTCATTCTTTTCATGATGAATTTGATTCAAAGGAAGGTTTTCATGCATCTGCCTATTTTGTAAGAGATTTGTTTAAGATTATAGTTTTGAAAGTTTCTCATATTTTGAATGCTTATCATATATAATTAGTACAACAGAAGACTTTACATTTTTGGATAAGTGCTGTTTAATTCCATATTCAAAATCGGCAGCTTCTTCACTTTGGTTCAATGCGCATATATGCATTAAGAGAAGGAAGATTTTCTGGAAGGGATGGATTCACAAAGGTATATTTAATGTTGGCCAGTTATATGAGGGGATACTATGCTGGATATCCTGCATTTTAAGGATATTTAGAATTTTTTGTCAGCTCAGGTTAAAAAATTTGTCCCTCTGGCTCGTAGCTTACTGCAGTCATCAATTTGGTCTGACTCAAATTGTCCCATATCTGGTGTAGTTTGGGATTTGTCGTAAAAGTATTGAAACGGGCAACTCAACTTATTTTTTTTTTTTTTTTTTTAGAGATTGGTTAAGACTAATAATGCATGCTTGACTGGCTTACATCAGGTTTGGGAATCTGATTTAGACTTGCCACATGATTCACTTGTTGGAGATATGCCATTAGTGTTGGGACACGTAATCACATGAGAGGTCATTCCGAGGCACGAATAGCAGGGATGGATGTCCCATTGGGACGTCCATCCCCGCTATTCGGGCCCTTTCCTTATCCTGTCTGCCTTCCCCACGCGTTGTACGGTGAAGGTAGATGGGGCGGGAAAGGGACGGATCAAGAGCGGCGTTAGGGCTAGCAGTGGGTGGTCATCGGTCCCGGATGTACAGGACCAATTCCAATGTCGGCCCTATATATCCATGGCCGGCAGCTTGAATGGGGAACTTATTTCACCTCAGAGGTGGAATAAGTTCCCCTAGTCGGTGGGGGATGGCGGGCCTGGGGTGCGGAAAGGGCAGGGGGGAAGAGAACATTCCCTGCAGCCCGACCCTGGCCTTAGGAGGCCAAAAAGGGGGTCGGGCTGCGGGGAAAGCATCTTTGCAGCTGGCAGCCGGGATTTGCAGCTTTTCAATGGAGCTGCGGTGCCATGGCAACCAGACGCCATGGCACCATGGTTCCATTGAACAGCCCTTACTGAGTTATCTGGGCAAGGCCTGTATGTGCAGGCTGGACTAAATCGGGGTCCTGTCCTGCATGTACAGGCCTGGTCATGATTCTGATCCCATGAGGCTAGACATGTCCCGTGGGATCAGAATTGCGGCTCTCTCTGTGTGTCTGGTTCTGACTGGGCGCACAGAGGCCAACAGGTCTATGTCGGAATCACACCCATGTTATATGAATGCCCATTGGTTAAGCCCTTTTGGTTGGGAATCTAGGAATACATTGGAGATGTGCTTCGAATAGCCTCCCCTTTCTGATCATTTTTTTTCGTTCCTTGGGCTTAAAAGATAAGCTCTCCAAAGATGACAGTAGGCTCCTGGACATTATGATATCTACTGTATAGCTATCCAGCATGTCATGCATTGCTGGAAGGTCTCTACGGGTCTTAATGTAACATTTTGGTGGCATGCAATTTATCAAACCCATAAATTGGAGGGAGCAGCCTCAGCCTCCTCTAATTGTATTGATAAGGCTGAAAGGATTTGGAGATCACTTGACATGTATTTATCCATTCCATAAATCTCATTTTATTTTGACCTAATTGAATCTTACTATAATTGTAATTTTGTTTATAAATTGTATTGTGAATAATTTTTAATAAAATCTTTAAAAAAAAATAAAACAAGAACATTTCATGGGGAAGTTAATCTTCTACTTGCCCAATTCACAGACTATTCAAAAGGTAGATCAGATATAGATTTTCACAAATCAGTGGTGAATTAACAACAAATCCAACCAGATTTTTGTCAGATTCACTGAAAAAATAATTAAAATTTCTCCAGCAAATCTAGGGAAAAACAATTCTCTTGAAATCAGACCAGGCTGGCATCTTCTTGGTTCGAGCTTGACCTAAACTTTGCTGCACACCTCTATTTTGCTGCTCTTGAGAGAATATCACATTTTTACCTCTGAAAGCAATAATGGAATATTAAACATGGACCAAATCTGGCAGCAAATGAGTTTCGCTATAAGGGTGACAAGAAAAATTCTGAGTAAAGAAAAGACAATGAAGACCATTTGTAACACTGGCAGTAACAAGAGATACAGAGGAACAAAAGAGATTCCCATGTGCTCAACACCAAAAGGAAAAATAGCAGATAAGCAAAGCCTACCATTAAAGTAAGGATGGGTGAACGAAGGCATGGGTGGTTGCATTCACAATAGAACTGTACGATTGTTTTACGTTGTGTAACCCAGACCATGGAAATATAAAAAGTCATTTATAAAAGTTACACTTTGCTCATTTCCTTTCCATCTTTCAAAAATAAATCTGCCAGTCTTCTTTCAACAAGCTTTAGATATCCTGCCAATGAAGTCAATTCAGCCATTGAACTGAATGAAAAGATTTTGTGGCTAAAGTGGTAAAGCGTGTTAATGTGGGTTAAAAGAGCTCATAGCATATTCAATTTAGTTAATACGCATTAACAGCACTTTAGAGGGCAATTTTATAATGAGGGGACATACTTTTAGATGCCAAATATATGTGTCTGAGTGGGAATTATTTTAGCCATTAACGCACATATGTGGTCACCTACGTGCAGCAAAGACATCTGATAAAGTATGTAAAAGGATGCATTGTGTGATACCATGTACTTTGCTGGTGGACATGGACAGAGTTTTGACAGAGCGTGGGTGGAGTATTCAAGCACGCATGCAGATTATAAATTCTATGATTTATGTGCATTCATGTAAACATCTAGGCATGGCATGTACATAATTTCTAGGATTGGTTTTAATGTTTGTGCCTTAAGGCACAATTTCTGGCACTTAGGCTAGTATTTTATAAATAATGTTAAATCTTTTATAAATCTTTTTATAAATACTTAGGCTAGTATTTTATAAAATAAGTAGCCCTGCAACCCACGTCCCAGAATCGAGCCCTTAGTATTTTATAAAGACAAGTAGACGACCTACTTATTTTTATAAAATAGGCTTAACATAGGTGCCTTAAAAAGTGTTTTAACTAGGTGCTACCTTAATATACATGAATTGCTTGTGAGAGCAAAACCATATGCTAATGATATAATCAAATGCAAAATTATGCAAATTAACTACAGCGTCAGCTCGGAAAAATAGTACACATTAAAATGTGTGAAAGTTAACAGAAGCATTAATCTCTCCAGGTTGTAATGCTTATAAATTAGTGCAAAGCTCATTTGCATGTCATTAACATGGGGTGCTAATGTGGGTTAATTAAAGGGGTCAATTTTAATACGAGTTTAAAACATTGTTCCTTTTACAAGGAATCTTTGAAAGGTTGAACTGCTTAAAATATGTCTAAAAGGCTTTACCTGTAATTTGGTTGTTCATTTACCAGATCAATAGTATTAAAACAGCAATCAAAATAGAGAAAGGCATGAAATCATTTAGATAAGACACACTCCATAGAGTAGATGAGTAAAAAAGCATAAAATGCGGGGGAAAACCCATCAATATATTGGATTTCCATAGCGGATGCCAGCTAAACTAATAGGAAGTACAGAGCATGTGAGGTTAATTATAGGAGACGGAGAAAATCTCACTGCCTAGTTATTTAACAAAGGTTACATAAAATAATTGGATTCAATAGTGCATTTTGTTTCCTCCTCCCCACTCATTCATCTTAAATGTTCTATGTGTTGGAGAGTTTAGGAGAATTTATGTCAAAGTTACAGTTACAGTTTATTTAGACTTGATATACTGCTTATAGCACTTCATTAAACAAGATTTGTCTCGAAGAAATATACTTCAAGACTCCTTGGTGTACACAATATGAGAGTAATTTTATAGAGGTCATCAAGGTTAACATGCATTTCAATGCCTGCAAATCATCCCAGTTTTGTAAAGAAAAGAGGGCAGCTACTTTTTATAACATAGGGGAGTAAACCATAAGATACCCATGGCAAACCTAGGCACAAGCATTTATGCCAGCCTTAGACTTGGTGCAAAAGCACTCATCTAGATTGGTAAAGAATGCGCTTAAGTTATAGCATTTTATAACTTAGCCATGTTAATTTGGGCTCCACCTATACTGTGCCCAGACTCTGCCCTTGTGCTCATCCATTCTGAAAGTATGCTCCACTGGCCTGATACGCATGCTTCTAGAAGAGTGTCCAACTACAGTACGTACCTAAAGGCCCATCCACTCGCGTAACTCATGGAACTTGCACGATTTCTGCAAATTGATTATAAACTTTGGACCCGATTATTGAGGTTGGCAGGCTATGCGCCGTGGCGGTGCATAGCCTATTCACTTCTGCACCAGCGGAAGTGAATATCAGGGTTAGTCCAGAGGCTACATGGGTAGCAGCGATTTTTGTTGCTACCTGCATAGCCTCAATGTCCTAAAGATAGGTAAGATTTTTTCTTGCTTATCTTTAAGCTGCAGAGGGCTACACGGGTAGCCATGAAAATCGCTGCTACCCATGTAGCCCCTTCCTCCACCTCCGCTCTGCCTTGGAACATCCCTAATATGCCCCGATGCAATGCGGATAGCATCTGGGCACGTTAGGGACTTAGCCGGGATATTTGAAGGGCACTACCCATGTACGTGCCTTCGAATATCCCAGATAAGGTCCCTTACATGGGTAACTAAGGAAGTTACCTGTGTAAGGGCCTTCAAATATTGGGCCCTTATCTTGTGGAAGTCTTAATAACCCAAGCAAGAGTTATTGTCTCTCTCTCTCTCTCTCATTTAATTTAACTTAAAATGGCTCTTATATTCTGCTTTTATCACAACTATCATGGTTCAAGGTAGATTACATTTCGCAATAAACATTCATAATATATCAAACATGTACTTACATAATATAGCAGCAAAATCCCAAATTAATATCAGTTAAGATCACAATGCATAAATATTATTTGGCATCATCTGAACAGTTCAATATGCTTAATGCTACTAATGAAATTACAATCTACAATTTAAAAAAAAACAGCAATTGAATTGGGATTTCAGTTTCTGTAGCAAACTGCTCCATTCCTGAGATGCCCTCTCTAAAAATGTGGACTTACATGTAGCCTGGAGCCTAAATTGTGTTGCTTCTAGAATAATTAACTATACCTTTGTTTCAGAATGAAGAGTGCCCACCCAGTAAATAAGATGTTCCTGTTTTATGTAGAATATTAAGGGTTAGGACAGAGGGGCAAGATGGTGGTGTGAGCAGCATGGCCGAATGCACTCTGTGTTGGCGGAGACTGAACCGAATGCCTCATAAGAGGAAAGAAAAAGCCCAGTGCCTATCTCTACTTCAGTGCTGAGGGCTATGGTCCACTCACTGCTCTCCTTCGTGTCGGCCGATATCTCGGTGCAGCAATCATCTTTGGTCATGCCTGCCACATCAGCAGTAGATGCTAGCAAGAGTGGGCATCTTTGATTCCTAAGCAAAGAAGAGTTTCACCAACACCACAACTGGATGCTGAAGCTGTGGAGAAGGCGAAGGAGGCCATTTGAGTCCTCTTTGGGGGCTCTATGGAATCTCCGGTTGAGGGAGTTCTTTCGTTGGTGACTTTGAGACTGGCTGTTACACCGGATGAGCTATGGGATGCTATTAAAGCAGTTGATTCTTTCTTGGCTGTGTATGCTGACAACTTCAAGTCCCAGTTGGATCAAGTCTTGCTAAGACAATGGAACAGGAGCTGGCTCTGGCACAATAGGCTGCAAGATTGGAGCGAGTGGAATCTGCTGTGGAAAGTCTCCAGTCAGTGAGTACTGTCCAGATGAGGGAAAAGGAATTCTTAAGAGGAATCTTTTTTTCATGGAAAAAACATGTTCGTAAGAACAACTTAAGATTCCTTAATTTCCCAAAATGTCCTTTGATTCCATCTGTGGATATGTTAAAATATCTGGGAGAAATCCTGAAAATTCCTGTGACAGCAGTTCCGCCAGTTATGTGGGCCCAGTACTTATCTCTCAATCCCCGCTCGGGGGAGGTGGGTGGAAGGCCTGAGCCTGTCTCTACTCCGGTGTCAGGAATTGGACTGCCTTTCTGGAATCATCATTAAATGTCATCACTGAAAAGACTACCTTGATAGCGTGTTTTGCAATGGAATCAGACAGGAATGCTTTCTTAAGGGTATTCTTTCATAATATGTCAGTGCTTTTCCTAGGATTAAGATATTTGTATTTCCTGATGTATCCAGGGATACACAAAAGAAGTGTCAAGAGTTTCTGACTCTGAGATCCACGGCCATGAAAATCGGCGCCTCTGTGAAGTTATTGCAAATGTTTGGTTTCATGGCAGACTAAGCAATTTGTCTTCCTTACCCTGATCAATTTCTTTAGTTTCTTGTGACTAGGGAAGGCCCTCAGGTGGTTGATCATGGAAAAAGCGCAAGTTAGACTGTCTGAGGCTGCTGTCTTCTGAGAAGCTGCTGCTAAAATTATGATTTGTTTTTTCTTGGTGCATTGCACCTTACTTTTCTTTATTTCCAGTTCTTGCCTCACTTGAGGGAAAGTTGTGGTCTATTCTTTTTTTCATAATTTGTGGTAAAAGCAATTTCTTGACTATTGATTTTTTTCCATTTTGCCAGTGCATTCAATATTGTTGGATATAAAATTGTTGAAATTGCATAAATAAATATTAAGGGCTAAATTTTATTGAAAGATGTTACCGTATTAGCACACGCTAACATACCTGAATGCATATTATTTACCGCAGATCACGTTTTTGTGCAATGAGATCTATTAACTATTAAAGCGTTCTAACACAGTAGCACATGTTTCGTAAATTTAGCCCTAAGAATCTTAGGAAAAAAAGGTCATACCAACAAGCGCTGCTTATCGATTACCTCTACCTTAAATGCTAGGTGTGAGATTCCAAGCCACAGATGGTTTTCTTTTTTCTTATGGTCTTTTTTCTTCTACATCACTGACAATAGCCAAAGAAGAGCTATAAAAAAGCAAGGCAAAATTGATCAGTGTTCAAGAAGAATGCATTCATTACATCGACAAACATTATTTTTTTTATTCTACTTGAAGATTTACCAGTATATAAATCAGAAATATGAATACTGAACTTGAAGATATTGGAGCAACAAGAAAACAGCGAGCCCAATATTCAGAAAAAGCTGAGCTGCTAAACTGTGACATATAAGTTAAGGTCCTAAATTTATGCGCTGGCTTCAGCCAAACGTAGGAAGCAAAGGGCCATGTTTACTAAAGGGTGGTGATGGTTAGCATGCGATTTAATAGCATGCTGAACAGCTCAGCCCTGCAGTAACTGCTACCATATGCAAAAAGTAGACTGTTTTAAAAATCCCATGCTAACAGAGTAGGACCAGGGCAGTGAGTGGGCCTGGTGGCTGGTGACAGCTAGAATGTGGGATGTTACCACACACTAGCTGTCATGAATGGCAATAGCGTGGCTGCTCTTTACACCACCTAGAGGTGCTGAAAATACTGGTCAACATTGAAATCGTTACTGACTTTAAAAGGCCCTAATCTGTAGTATCTTGGTGAGCTGAACACGAATATAACATTAAAAAATGTTATTGGCTCTCGTTTTGAAGATATTGCATGTAGTTCATTTTTGACATTTCACCGTGTAAATTTACCCAGTAGGACATCAACAACATCCCAAATAAGCCTTGAATGATGTAATATTGCATTACATTGCATAATACCAGCATGCACACATCATCCAGAGCTGATTGCATCATTTTCTGATGCAATGCAATACTACTGCCAGACAGCTGCTGAAACCATCTGACGTCAGCAGTGTACTATACGCAGTCGGAAAGGAAAGTAATCTGGTATTCTGTTCCGATATTGAAAGCCTCATGAATGCCTTAAAAATCATTCATGACCCACAAGACTGGAAACTATTTATAGACTCTTTGAAACTGAGTCTGAAGGCTGTGCTTTTGAACAATGGAAACCGTCTTCCATCTATTCCAGTAGCGCATGCCATCCACATAAAAGAGACATATGATAACTTAAAGCATCTACTGACTTCCATTAACTATAACAAGTACAGCTGGCACCTCTGTGGTGACTTGAAGGTAGTTGCCCTTTTAATGGGACTGCAGCAGGGATATATAGAATACATGTGTTTCTTATGTGAGTGGGATAGCCGAGCAAGGGATTGGCACTACTTGCTGAAGGAATGGAATCGCAGACGAAATGTAACAGTTGGAGAGAAGAATATCCAGCACCCAGCTCTGGTTGAGGCTCACAAAATCCTGCTACCACCCTTTCACATCAAACTAGGTTTGATGAAAAACTTTGTGAAAGCCATGGACCGCACTTCGCCAGCTTTCCGATACCTGCATGAAAAATTCCCTCGACTCAGCAAAGCAAAGAGGGAGTTTTTGTGGGTCCTCAGATTTGAGAGCTCTTCAAAGATGACCGGTTCAACAACTTGCTGCAGGGTGATACGAAACAAGCATGGAATGCTTTTCGCCCAGTGTCAACAAACTTTCTCGGGAATGTTAGGGCAGAAAACTACAAGGAACTAGTAGAAGACATGCTGATGCAGTATCAGAAACGTGGCTGCAATATGTCTCTAAAGATCCATTTCCTTGATTCCCATCTCGATTTTTCTGACAACTGTGGTATGGTTAGTGATGAACAGGGCGAACATTTTCACCAGGATATTGCAACGATGGAGCAAAGATACCAGGGAAAATGGTCCACTACAATGCTGGCTGACTACTGCTGGACACTCCCCAGAGAAGCTCCCGAACAGCTGTACAAGAGACAGGCGAAAAAATCTAAGAAGTAGTCTATGACTTGGTTTTTTACAGCTATTAACCGAAGGCCTATTATATATTTACTATTGACATGCATTTCGTGATCTAAACATTAATTCTTGTAGATTACAAAAAACCTAGAGCCAACTTTGCAATTTCACTCTCATATTCTTGTTCAGCATATACAAATTGATACGAAATGACTTTTTATTTCAGTAACATGACTTTTGTAAAAATTTGTTGACCAGTGAAATCAGTGCTAAGCTCCTCATTTTTTTCCCCTCCTTAAATTCATCCCTGTTGCCAACCACTCTTTATGCTCCTAAATTTACAGGTTTTGTGAAATTTTGAGCCTAAATTCAGGTACTCAGCCCTAGTAAATTTTCAAAGTGGCCATTTTAGGAGCACAACTAAAAATTTAGAACATGAATCCTTTAAATATCGGCCCAATATTTGCACAAAAAGAAGAACAATAGAACTACTAATGGGGTTTAGAAAACATTGGCCTTGTTATGTGGACATAAGAAGACTGATGAATCAAAGTATAAAAAATCTGAACAGGATCATTAAATTAAAGCAGGAGCATCACTATGTGCACAGAGAAAATGGAGAAATCCCATTCTAACCAACTATAAAATGCAAGAAATACCTGCTATATTGGAATTTGTAATGCATCTTGAGCTCAGATTTGGAAAGGGAGTAATCTGATCTAAAAATCCAAACTCAAATGCATAAACATTTAGTCGGATTTAGAGAGAGAATAGAACCAAGGCAAACAATGCAACGTGTGCCTTTGAGTCAGTGTTGATCTTGGTGACCCTATGTAGCTCCTGGGTTTTCTTGGTAGCGTGACCAGAAGTAGGTTGCCAGGCCCTTCTTCCAAGACAAGAGAGGGTTAAGTGACTTGCCCAAGACCAAAAGGAGTGCCAGTGGGAATCAAACCCTGGTCTCTTGGTTACAAGCCAGTGCTCTAACTACTAGGCTACTCCTCCTCTCCAAGATACAAGGATGCTGCAATTAGATTTCCCCTTGTCTACTGTCATCCATAGGATATAAATGCATATTCTGATTCATTTGTGGTTTTTATTCTTTTTCATCTTAAGAACCATCCTCTTCTAATTATCTTTACTTGATGGTCTCTGATGCTGTCAAAGGACTGGAGGAGTAGCCAAGTGGTTAGAGCAATAGCCTAATACCCAAGAGCTCAGGATTTGATTCCCACTGGCACTTAGTGTGACCTTTTGTCAAGTTGCTTTGCCCTCCTTTGCCTTGGAAGAAAAGGCCTGACAGTCTACTTCTGGTCATAACTTACCAGGACAACTCAGGGGCTGCTGGGTCAGTATTGACTTGACACTACTTAAAAAATGCTCCCAAAAGTTAGCAAAATTTTATTTTTTCTGAAAAGCAGAAACCTCTGAAGTCATCAACTTCAGATGCTAACCAATGGCATTTATGCACTTCTGTCATCATCTAGTAGTGTTCTTGGGTACATCTTCTTTGTTTCATTGGTATTTAAATATCTAACCAAAAAGATATAGTGACTGCTTCTTAGAAGACAAAGGAGGTCTTTTTGGAGGGCTGTAGGGTTTAAGTAGTTGTAGGGTTTAAGTACTTGTAGAGGTAGAGGTTAAGTATGACAAATTTGGGATTTAGTATGATAGATTTGCTTTTAATTTTTAAGTGCTAAGGATTAATAATGTTCCTGATTCATAATCACTTAATGGCTACCCTGAATCTCACAAAAAAGAACAGCCACGCTGCTATAACATGTGAGCCAGCATACAGGCCTCTGCAAGAAGAGATCCAGCACCGGAAAGAACCATATAAGGAGATATCATGAGCCTTGTGAGGGGCCAGTTTGGGCTGGAGAGTCTAGACTAGGACCTGCAAGGGGATATCAGATATAGGCCTGTAAGGTCTATGTGCAAAGAAATGCATACACAGGAAACCACAAAGCTACCAACATATATGCTGGGCCCGGCTCTGAAGAAAGCAGATTAGCTGGATCATGGTGAGTATGGGAGGAGGGGGGCCAGGGGGATTTTGCAACAGGAACTAAGGGGAGCAAAAAGGCAATAATAGGAAATAGGAGGGGGGAGGGTGAGAGAACACAAGGAATAGCTCTGGGGACTGTATGCAGAGAAAAACGGAAGAGAAAAAAGGTATAAAATGTAACATGCTTTTCATATTCAAGGGGGAGAGTTGCATTCTTGAGGTGCCTAGTGCCCGATAGAACTCTCTTCCCCACTTTGCTGCCTGTATTTGGTCATCAGTTATCTAATAAACAGAGACTCTGATTGCACCTGTACTGACTTTTTGGATCTGATCATTTCAGGTAATAATAGTAATAATAATAATTAGGTTGTGGTCCATTTTTGTACGAAACAGGGCCGTACAGGGCTTGTGCTCCCTTTACACATGTAAAGATGGTCATTTATATGTGTACATTACCAATGCATGTTATTAGCTATTTTAAAAAGTTGCCGTTTACATATGTAGATCCACAACATGCAGTAAGGCCCATTTGGCATAGAAAGTTGATGTAGCAATTAGAATGTCCAAGTTGGGACATTCACATTTACAGCAAAAGGATGTGCCAAATGTGAGCCTTTGGTTAAATACCTATAAGGGTATGCAAGAGTGCACATGTATTTGCCATCATGTACAGTGGGAGCAATCACTTTGCAAATATACCGTAGGCATGCACAAAAAGAGTGGCATCAACTTGGCAGCTTCCACGTAGAGGTGCTGGCATTATACTGTAGTGTAGATATTTTACAAATTTTAGACATTTGTTGTTAAGTACTGTCGAGTCAAGTCAATGCTAACTCATGGAAACCCTATAGATACTGTAGTTGCCCTAAACTGTGTTTGATCTTCACTTAGGTGGCTAATTGTTGATGGAGAGACATCCATATCTGTTGCTGTTGTATTAGTCCATCATATTTACCAATGTTCTTCTTTTGCATCAACTTTAACTTTGCCAAGCATGATATCTTTCTTTTTGCATAATGTACCCAAAATATGAAAGTCAAAGTCATGTCATTTGAGCTTCCAAGAAAAGCATAGTTTGATTTCCTCTAGTACCGATTGATTTGTTTTTCGGGCAGTACTTACACACCAGCACCATAATTCAAAGGCATTGTTTTTCCTTCTCGTTTTGCTTCTTCACTGTCCATCTTTTGCTTCTATATGATATTATTGAAAGTACCGCAGCTTGGACAAGTCAAATCTTTGTATGAAAAGATATAGCTATGCTCTTGAAATTTTGTCTTGGTCTTTCGCAGTTGTTCTGCCAAGAGCAATGCTTCATCAGATTTCTTCACTGCTTGTCGATTCATTACCGATTATAGATCCAAGCAGGTTGAAGTTGTTTACTTTTTCTGTTTCTTCTCCATCAAGGATAAAATTATTGATTTTACCATTTGTCAAGATCTTTGTCATCTTCATGTTAAGGTGCAGGCTCATTTTAAGACTATGTTCCTTGATCTTGAAAAGCAGATGATTCAGATTCTTTCGCTTTCCTATATATATATAAGTAACACTAATTAACTGGTGAAGCTGCAATTTATTTTTTAAATTTGGAGATAGAAACAAAAATCAGGGGATTAAGAAGAATGACTCTCTTTATCTCTCCTGTAAAGCCATGGCAAAATGAGCCCTTTTAAAAAAATCTGTGCATGTCTCTGATCTAGTGCAATACCTGATGGTGAAATATGTTTGAATATACATGTATTCCCATGTATAACTTCTCAGCCTGCCCACACCACAGCACACGCATATCATGTCCTCTTGTAATCTCTGCATCCCAGGGATTTACATATGTAAATAGCGATTTCAGGAAGCCGCCATTTATACATGAATGCAAAGTACATCTTTAAATGATGCTATTTCCCCAAGGAGACATGCTGTAAGTGTGTTTTGGGCAGGCCAGAAAAGTATGCATGTATCTGATTTCACAACGGTAATCTGTATTTCGACATGTACATTTTGCTTTGATGCAGTTATGTCAGCTGACTCCTTGCTCAGGCATGGTGTTTGTGCTAGTGATTGAGGGGGCAATTTTGCTTACCTCTCTGATGTTTAATTTGTCACCTTAATTTCCTCTTCTTGGACATCTAGTTTTGTGAAATCTGACATGTATGTGCCAACGTTTATGGGACCTTTTTACTAAAGTATGATACGCTTTTGCACTTAATGCATGTTAGGAGTAAGAACTAATGCGTGGTAAGTGCAACGGCCCTGTGCTAACTGTTGGGGGCTTGCCCAGCATGTGCCCACCTGCTACCCCACTGAAAAGTCCTTTACCACACTGTAAAGTCATTTTCAATTATCACGAGTGCACTTAGTGTTGCATATTGAAGTGGTGTTAAGTGCACCTACACTAATTGCAAGATTGACAGCATGCGGTAAGTACCTTCCACTGACTGCAATGTGTAGGCCACACCCATTCTCCACCCCTAAACTGCCCATTCCCTGCCCCCTGTGATGAGCAGTTAATGTGGAAATTAGTGCATAGTACGTTATCACGGCCCCACGCCTACCACTTACCACATGTTAAAGTGTATGTTCACTGTTCGTGCACTTTAGTATCAGAGTCCCTTCTATGTGTAGGGGGGATATTCATTTACGTGGTTAGTGCCACTGAATATCCCCAGTTGGGGCTGCTAAATGCCCTGACACTAAATGCTTAGCATTGGGGCATTCTGCATTTGGACAGGGGGCAGCATCACAGGATAACCAGGAAGCGGCAATATTCAGCTGCTATTCGCTAAATCCTAACCAGCTAAAGTGAGGACAACTGAATGGCTGGCCTAACTTTAGCCAGTTTTGCAACCGGCCAGCAGCTGATATGGCCTTAGCATCGATTTATCTGGGGTGAAGTAAGTATCAATGGCCAACTGCTGAAACACCCCCCCCCCCCCCACCTAGTTTGTAAAATTGACATCTACATGTGTTAAGTGTCTGAACATGTGCATTCACAACCCCAAATAATGTCACTCTCTATTGCCTTTAAAATTCCTATTCTGTTGGATGTGCCATCACTTTCACGTGCATTTCCAAGCTTTGCATACAGTGAGTTTTTTTGCAAAGTATCGAAAGAATTGTGCACATCTGCACCTGAAGGTCCCAAATCCTGCTTGAATGCTTTGTACAAAATCAAACTTCATATATCATTCAGGGAAACCAATTGGACTCCTGCTTTCAGCTGACTTTTCTGGGTCATGAGATTATACTGTACATATTTTTTAATTTTATTAAATAAATAATTCCTGACTTTTTAGGCACAAGAGATTTGAGATGGCCATATTTATGTCTGAAAATGTTCAGAAATTCAAATGAAATACATCACCAATATATAGCTGATGCAGAAACATTTACAGATATGTCTTAGTTGTACAGAATAATTCCCAATTTCAATAGTAAATTGCACTGCATATGCACGACATATTGGGCATAGTGGTAAAATTGTATGTTAGAATTGTGTGTATGTTAGTCTCTAAAAATTGAAACATTTAATTTCTAATAGAAATAATTCTGAATGTTTGATTTGGATATCTGTTCCACAAATCATTGATGGGGCCCCAGAGAATCATTTTCACACTAAGAGATGGCATTATTGGTGTAATGAGGGTAAGTTTTTCCCTTTGAGAACCCAAATTGGCTGCAATAAATAATGTTTCTGTTTTGCTGTCCTCTGTATGATCATGAGAGCGTTGCAAGAAACTGCCGAGGAAGTCAAAAATGCAAAAAACATATTGGGTCTCCCTTCACAGACAACAAAGGTTGGGGGGGGGGAGTGACCTTTGGGTATCTTGACATAGTCTACCTCTAAAAAAGTTAACTACAGCTCCTAAAGCCGTAGTTAACTTTGCTGGATCAGAGGGGCTTCATTAACACTCATTAGCAACCAGCATTAACCTGTTTGTAACTTGCTTTGTGCTCAGATTTGGAAAAGGTAAGTAAATGTAAAATCCACTATTAGCTTTACTGTAAAGAAGCTGGCATGAAAATTAACCCATATGCAACTAGAGCATGTTAACAGGACCCTGAACAGGAGCAATACTTAATGGCCACTTTAATGTGCATTTTACCTACACTCATTAACACAAAAGTCTGTTTTATGTAGTACTACTGCAAAAACATAAAAGCATTTGATGAAAGACGAGGTTTTCAAGAATACAAGGTAACCATGTCTATGATATATGTAAACTAAAGCAACTGGATTACTACGAGGACCATGATGCTCTTGTTTTAGTAATGCAACATGCACAAAGGGCAACTTCTGTAACTGACTGGCTTTCAGTTGGAAACTGGCTTAATTTGTATGTAAATTTAATCTCATGCATATCCATTACAGATATTCTAAAACTTGACCGGTTAGGTGTGCCTCCAAGGCAGGACCAAAAATTCCTGTTGATTGCAATATATGCAACCATTATTTTTAATTAGCAGAAATATCCAACGTTGCCCTGGAGTAATATGCATTTAAGAGGTGGGGTGAATGAACTCCAAATTACATTAACAGCATAATTTATTGGGAATACTTTTCTTTTACATATTGCTTATAAAACACTTTTATATTGAACTTACTGCCCAATATTAAACAATATCCTTTTTCTTTTTCTTCCTCGAGCAAGAACATACACCCATTTTTCCCCATTCCAGCTCTGAAAATAACAATGTCTAGTTGACCATGACTAAAGCAATCAAACTTCAGATCTGCGCCAGGGCCTTTGCATGCTTGTCCTTGGGATTTGCTAGTAAGATGGTGATGTTAGGCAGATGGAGAAATGGATTGGCACATCTTTAGGTATCATTTGTATTCTTGGTATTACAATACCTTCCCCTTTTTCTACAATGTTATTGCATCAATTATATTTCACATGGAATTGGAGCTCCCTATTTAGAAAATGGGGCTTATCAATTTTACAGTTATGTTCATCTAAGTATTACATTTATAATAAGAGTGAAGACTGTGGGCTGCTTGTAACTTGGTGCCCGTTCCCTTGCTGCTAGGGAACTGGGGATTTCGGGCCTGTGATTGTGGTGAGCCGTTAGTGTCAGGTGGGAATGGTGCAGGGTTTGAAATCTTGTCTCTGGTTCAGGGGCAGGGTTTCATTGGCCCAGCATGGCAGTTGGGGGTGTGGGGAGGATCCAGGTGGGTATTTAAGGCTGTGTGTGGGCTTCCTCTTTCTTCATCCTCACCTTGTGGTCCAGTGGACATCGGGCTTTGCGGCAGTTGTGTCAGGCATCTGTCTTTCAGTGGTGGTGTCCGGTGGGTGATTCTGATTGGTGCTGGCATTGTGGCAGAGCACAGCGCTGTTGGGCGTGCAACTGGAAGCCCTTGGCTGAAGCGGCGGCAGTGGCTCTACTAAATAAAAACCCCCCAAAACCCAATTCCATCTTTACCTGCTGAGCCATTCTGTCTTGATGCCTCCTGCTCGGCACGCAGTGCTGCTGTGTTCCAGTGTTTGGGCTGCTGAATGCTGCATCGGAGGTCAGGAGCCGTGGGCTGGCCTGCCAGGTCTGCTGAGCTCTCGTCTCCACACATGGTGAATGTTGGGAGGGGTGGGGCTTTAGTGGGCCTAATGGTGCCGGGCAGTGATGCTGGTCCAAGCGGGGTTGGGCAACCCTTGGGAGAGGGAGCTGTGCTTGGTCTGTCTGACCAGAATGGAGAGGGAAGATCAGCATTGGGGGTGGCAGGACGGCAAGGAGGAGGGGAGGGGGTTGCTGCCTTTGCTTCCCAGTGTGCAAGGGAAGGTGAGGGGTGATAGGTTTTGGGCAACACAGGGCAAGAACCAGTCAAGTTAGCAGGGCCAGGGTCTGAGGGATGCTTTGTGGAGCCAGGGCTGAATGATAAAGAGGATCAGGGGGAGGCCAGGGCTGGTGGGTGTCATGGGGAAGAGGGGCTCCTGGAGCTGGGTCAGGTGCGGCTATGCCCACAGCTTCTAGGCTGGCTCTAGAGGGTGATGGTTCCCTGAGTGAATCTGGGGGGGCACCCTTGGGAGTGGCATCTGACTCTTTTTGCGTCCTGACATCTGGGGGTACATGAGGGGGTGTGACTAATGCTTTTCCTGAGTTCAATACGTTCCTGTTGGGGCGGTTGAGTTCAGCCTGGTGGCAGGGGGGATGTGGAAGTCAGGCCATGGTGCCCCCATTTTCAGGGCGGTTGGACAGGGTGGCTTGGGAGGTGGGTGGTTTGGGCTCTTCACGGACTTGTTCGGGCTCTTCCTTCCCTTGGACAGCCCCGGAGTCATTGGGGTCCACTGCTGCTGTTCTTTCTCCACAGATGGTGGAGATTTCTCACTTCATGTCGGCTGAGGATACCTGGGAGTTGCATTCTGGAATGTTCATGGGAGTGCAAGGCCTGCAGGACAGAGCGATGCAGAGACAGCAGTAGTAGATGTTGTGGTGGGCAGTTTGGTGTCCTTGGTCTGCCCCCTTCCCACCTCAGATAGTGTGAGGGTGGGGCCAGCAGGTGAGTTACCGGGGGAAGTGAAGGGGGGTGGGGCAATGTTACACGTGGTGGGCTTGGCAGGCACAGTGGGCACTAGGCATGTGAAGTCGCACAAGCATTCACATTGCTGTCGGAAAGGGGGTGATTCAGCTTCATTGATGTCCAGTTCAGATTTGTGGCAGGCCATTGGTGGCAGGCAGGAATGGTCCAGGATTTGAAATCTTGTTCCTGGTTCAGGGGCAGGATGCCATTGGCCCGGAAGTGTGTGGACCGGAAGGTGGGTGGGAGCAGGGAAGGTGAATGGGGGGCACAAATGCATTTGGCCTTCCGTCCCCTTGGGGGGTTGGGAACAGCCTGTTGAAAATCTGTTCAAATTTTGTTGTTGAGCAATAAAGCTGCAGCCAATGGTTTCCAAACTTTTGGTGTGGTTAATATGTTGGGAGGTTGGGATTGGGGCAGCTGGGGAGGTCACCCGCCCCCTCCCCGCCAGCTTTGGGTGGGGTTTGCCTCAGTTACAGTATTTTCCATAGGACATATGGTATTTTCAATGTATATTTTTGATAAGATTATGTGTTGTGCATCTTAGCTGATCATTGGATTTTCAATCTGTGGACCTGCATGCTCCTTGCACTTTTAAACACAATATCATAGCACCACTCCCCAATGACAGCAATGGAGGTGGAGGACTCCCATGTCGTTGGCTGGGAACACTGGTCTATCCTATGATCAGGTGCTGCTAAACGGTAATTGTAGGTCACTTCAAGCATTTGAGGAAGCATGTGATTGAACTAGCACAGCTAACTAACTTAGGGATCAATAGAGTATCTTTTCAGTTGGAGGGACCCGACCAAAGGAACCAATCTCCATCTTCAGCCCCCCAGGCTGACTAGTTGCAGATACTATGTTGAGCAAAATATTGGTGAGACCATGACTCCAGTCGTCTACCCCATTCCTCTGTTTAAGAACTAACTAACTAAATAAAATAAATATCATTGGGTCCTTCCGAAGCTCTGGAACAACAGATTTCAAGATATAGCTAATCCAACTAAGCCAGTCAAAAAGTAATATTCATTCAAAATTTTGTGTTTCTAGCTGTAACAATTTCAGAGATCTTTCAAGACAAGCAAACTTCTGAAAATATTTGTAAAAGGCCTGTTTTGGCCCAATTTGTTCCTCATACTGCTTGAACTTCCAGCTCAATTAGAGCTAGCCTCTAGAAGGTGACGATGCCATGAACCTTCATTTGCAAACTCAGACAGTTTTCACCCTATGGTTATATAGTAACTCATACCCTAGTTACTGCAGCTCTCTGGAATCTAATATGTATCCATCCTAAGTCTGTCGAGTAGGTGCCATCCTTGAATGGTGACTCGGACTCTCCAGACCCATGGGCTATGAATACTGCCTCTGAAATATCCCCAGCCCCAGCCCAAGGAGCGGGAACCGGCCCTTTGAACAGAACCTAGGTCCTCTGAAAGGCGATGCACAGGTGAGCAGATTTTGTTCATTCCACCTTCTTGCTCCTAATGTCTGGAACAAACTACCCAAGTCAGTATGTCAGGCTCCATCTCTGGCCCTATTGAAATCCAGACTAAAATCCCACCTCTTCAAGGCTGTTTTTTAGATCCTGATCCCCTTAATCTACTGTTCACCACCTATGTGCATCTCTACCATTTCCCTAGATCAGGGAGTCTCAATCCAGTCCTTGGAACACACCCGCCCAGTCAGGTTTTCAGGATAACCTGACTGGCCAGGGGGGAGGAGTGGCCTAGTGGTTGGGGCACATTAGTTCAGACTGAAGGGCCAGGGGTTCAAATCCCACTAGAGGACAATAACCTTGGGCCAGAAGGACTGGGGTTCCTAATCCATATGCCTCAGAGAGATTTGCACACAATGGAGGCCATGCATACAAATCTCTGTCATGCATATCCATTGCAGCTATTCTGTAAACCTGACTGGGTAGGTTTGTCTCAAGGACTGGGTTGAGAACTTTTACACTAGTCACCGTTTGCTATGTGGTTGGTCTTGACTAGATTGTAAGCTCTGTGGAACAGGGACTGTGTTGCATGTACATGTACAGAGCTGTATATGCTTGGTAGTGCTATACAAATAATAATAAGTTGTAGTAGTAGAATAGCCCTATTATCTTGAATCTTTCTAAATAAACTATGTGAGAATTAAAGAAACTATATTAATTTTGTGAAGAGAAGCTTTGGTTTCCCTGTGATTTCTTCATTGTCTTGCCAATAGCACAAAATAACTTGACAGGGAGAAAACAGGAATCATTCTTTAATACCTCAATCTTCTAAATGTCTGGTTGCAAAGTTAAGTGAAAAATTATTTATGAATAAAATGGTTATCGTTTCCTCCTGTAACCCCAAAAGCCTAACAAACTTATCTTAAAGATTATCACACTGTCATTTAAAATTATACGCAGCACGAAGCATAATATGTAAGCAAACCTTAGCAAAACAAAAAAAACCCTGAGATCTATTTCCCCAGACTACCGGGGTGGTAGCATGTCACTCGACTAGGTAACAGGGAGGGATAAACATCTCTGTTCAAACCTGACATATATAAATTGATTACATAAGTAGGCAGTGGTGGTCCTTTCAAGGATCATTTCGGAGCTCCAGGTTTTACTGTAAAATTACCGGCAGCATTATACAATTAACGAGAAATAGTAACAACTGTATGGGCTTTCATCTGCACATACAATTACAGTGAGTGCAGGCTTTAATAGGATTGTGAAAAATCCAGGCCTGATCCACACAGACACACAAAAGTAAACATTCTGGTTCTGGATACTGTGTCATTATCACAACAAAGAGAAACCCCTGAAATCTGATGATTTCAACATCTGGAGAATGTTAATCACTTCAAAATGACGGATGTTTTCTATTTCAGCTTGTGACGGGCACATTTCTTTTCATAGATAGATGATTATTTACATAAAATTACATCATCGATATGAAAAAAAAGCAGGAACACTTCAAAGGACGCGAAGCTTAATTAAAACATGAGTTTCTAGTTTTTATCAGGAAGGCAGGAAAATACCTTTTCATTCCAAATCCTTCTAATCCCTACCAGGGCTTTACAACTGCGCAACTGTCGTCTTTAAGAAGCACTCTAATAGCAGGAAGAGTGGAGTCTTTCAACAGTCCATTTATTCCCAAATATTTCAGAACATAAACTTGATAAATTTGTTTATACAGGCTTGTATTTTTTTAAGTGGAATTGGGGTAACATGGACATGCTCCATTGTTTTTCCAGTTGCTATTCCCTTTCTTCAACTCCTCACTTTGACCGTAACGTATCGAGAAACAGGTCACATAGTTGTTGCTTCAGATTATGATGTTGGATTAAAAGACCTTCCGTTAAAACATGACTGCCCTGCACGCTGTAGGCTTCAAGAGGCTTTCTTCGGCTTTTCTGTGCTCTCACAGTTTCTGAAGAGGGGAGCTGTTCTTGCTCAGCACGGCTCTGACTGGTGGCGTGCTGCCTAATGCTGGTTGGTAGGCCCAGTGCAATTTAGCTGATCCACTACAATTTCCTCCTACACGCTGAGCCAATCTGCAGGCTGACCTTAGACAATTTTTCTTCTTTCTGGGAGAAATGTCACCCAAAAGGAAGCTATTAAGTCAAGAAGGTAATTCTGTAAGAGTAGTGCACTGCATAAACAGAACTTGACCTCAGCTAATTTCTGGTTCTTTACAAAGGGACTAAACAGTCATAGCTGATAAATGTTGCATCTGATTCATTTACTCTGCATTGCAAGTTGAAATAGTTAAAAATTTTACTTGGGAGTGGGAAAGAATTATATGAGAGTCAGATGGACAGATAGAGACACATTTTTGACCCCTTTCAATCTATCTGGGGCCAAAATACTACTGCTACTGAACATTTGTATAGCGCTACAAGACGTACACAGCACTGCACAGACACATGTAAAAGATGGTCCCTGCTCATCAGAGCTTACAATCTAGTCAAGACAGACAATGCAGTAGCTATAGACATGGGATACATCTAGGAGGAATGGTAAGGAAACACAAAGGAAACCAGGTGAGTCAAGATCCGAAAACAGCAACAAAGAGGTGAGTTTTCAATCTGGATCTGAAAAACAGTTAGAGAAGGTGCCTGACTTACAGACTCAGATAGTTTATTCCAGGCATAAAGAGCAGCAAGGTGAAAGGAGGGAAGTCTGGAGTTAGCAATAGATAGAAGCAATTTTCCAGAAGAGGAGCAGAGTTCCTGAGGAGGGGTGTAAGGGAGAGATAGGAGAGGAAAGGCAGTGAGGAGCTGCAGAGTGAATGCACTTATAGGTCAGCAGGAGAAGTCTGAACTGGATGCAGAAACAGATAGGGAGTCAATGAAGTGACTTCAGAAGAGGGGTAATAAGAGCATGATGAGGCTGGCAGAAGATTAGCCTTGCAGCAAAATGTTGAACAGATTGAAGGGGAGAGAGATGATTCAGAAGACCAGCAAGGAGTAAGTTACAATAGTCTAGACGGGAGGTGACTAAAGAGTGGATAAGTGTCTTAGTAGTGTGTTCAGAAAGGAATGAGCAAATTTTGTTGATGCTATAGAGAAAGAAACGGCAGATTTTAAATATCAGTTGGATGTGTGTGGAGATGGAGAGAGAGAGAAGTCAAAGACAACCCCAAGGTTGCTAGCTGAGGAGACAGGAAGGAGTAGAGAGTTATCCAGAGACTGAGAAAGGAGGAAGGGGAGACGAGGGTTTAGGGGGAAAATAAGAAGCTCAGTTTTGGTCATGTTCAATTTCAAGTGGCTGTGAGACATTCAAACAGCAATGTCAGAAAGGCAGACAGAGACCCGGGTCTGGATTGCAGGAGAGATTTCAGGTTTAGAGAGGTAGATCTGGGAGTTATCAGTGTAAAGATGGTACTGAAAGCCATGGGAAGAGATGAGTGCATCAAGGGACTGGGTATAGAGAGAGAAAAGGAGTGGACCTAAGACAGATCCTTGGGGTATACCAACTGAAACTGGGATAGTAGTAGAGGAGGATCCACCAGAACAAACACTGAAAGAGTGATGGGAGAGATAAGAAGAGAATCAGGATAGCACAGAGCCCTAAAAACCAAGTGAGAACAAGGTATCGAGAAAAAGGTTGTGGTCAACAGAGTCAAAAGCAGCAAAACGCTCAAGTAGAATAAGGATGGAGTAAAAGCCCCTGGATTTAGCCAGGAACAGGTCGCTGGAGACTTTGGCAAGAGCCATTTCAGTAGAATGTCAAGGATGAAAGCCAGATTGTGAAGGATCCAGGAGGGCTTGAGAAGAGAGAAAATTGAGGCAATGGCAGTGAACCATACATTCAAGTAGTTTAGAAATGAAGGGGAGGAGGGAGATGGGTCAGTAGTTAGAAGGACGGGGGGGGGGGTCTAGTGAGGGTTTCTTGAGGTGAGATGTGACCACAGTATACTTGAAGGTTGCAGGACAGTTGCAGTGGAGAGTGATAGGTTGAGAATTTGAGAGATGGAAGGGACAATAGTGGAGGAGATGGAGCTTAGGAGATGGGTGGGAATAGGATCAGAGGAGCTGGTAGTGAGTTTAGAGGAGGAAAAACGGTATGTGGTTTCCTCCTCAAAGATCATAAAGAAGGAAGAAAGGGTAGCAGAGGTAGGAGAGGAAAGTTGGAAGTGTAGAGAGGGAGGAGGTGAAGTAGCTGACATCTTGGGGAATTGCAGTGTGATCTTGTGGATTTTGTCATGAAAATAGTCAGCCAGGGTTTGGGCAGAAAGAGAAGGAGGGATCGGAGGTAGAGGCACCTTGAGGAGAGAATTGAGAGTTGTAAAGAAACTGCGAGGGTCAGAAGCAAGAGAGTTAGTCAGATGGACATAATAGTTTTGTTTGAGTGCTATGGCTGACTGGAAAGAGACAAGCATGAATTTTAAGAGTAGAAAGTCCACAAGGGTGTGGGATTTGAGCCAAGTGCACTCAGATGAATGGGCACAGGAACATAAATAGTGAATAGTGGAAGACAGCCAGGGCTGGGATATAGTATGCCTCACAGGATGTGGCATGGGCAGAGCAAGAGCATCCAGAGTAGAGGAAACTGCAGTGTTATAGGAAGCTACTGCTTCACCAACAGACTCAGATGACATAGTGGAGGAGAGAGCCAAAGGGTCAAAAGCATGAAGACTTCTAAAGAGGTTGGAGGAGATAGGGTGAGGTTGAGGCGGTGAGTGATGAAGACTGAAGCTTAGCAGGTGATGTTCTGATAAGAGAAGAAATGAGGTACAGAAGTTTGAGGGTAAGCAATTTAGAGAAGAATACAAGGTTGAGGCAGTGGCCGTGCTGGTGGGGCAGTAGAGCAAAGTTGGAGGTTGAATGAGGAGATAAGGGAAAGGAGCTTTAGAACATAAGGGTCATAGGAATGATCAACATCAATGTTAAAGTCCCTGAGAAGGGAAAGATGAATCCAGAAAAGAGGAATGCCATGCATCAAAGTCAATGAGAAAGGTAGAGGTGGACATGTCAAGAGATCAATAAATAACAGCTAACTGGAGAGGTAGTGGAGTAAAAAGGCAGATGGAGTAGACTTCAAAGGAGGGAAAGGAGTGAGACTGAGGCAATAGGAGGAGTTGAAATTGTCAGGAAGGAGAGAGTCGAAGCCCAACACCACCACCACCACAGCCAGTGGAACGAGGCGTGTGGGAGAATTGATAGCAATCAAGACAGAGAGCACTGACTGAAGCTGAGTCTTCTGGGAGTTGCCAAGTCTCAGAGCAAGGAGATGGAGAGCATTAGAGATGAAGGGATCTTGAGTAAAGGCAAGTTTATTTGAGATGGAGTGTGCATTCCACAAGGCACATGAGAAAGGGATAGAGGAAGGGGAGAGGAGAAGGATATTGCTGTTGCATGAGGATCTGTTCTGGGAGTGTGACAGACATCTAGGAGGGCCAGGATTGGGGTTGATATCTCCAGAAGAGAGAAGAAGGAATAGAAGAGTGCATGGCAGAGAGGAGACAGCACGGCAGTAATTTTTATTTTATTTTATTTATTTAGCTGTGTTTATATCCTGCTTTTCACCGGGTCAAAGCGGTCAATTGGGGGATACATTTAACACGAGGGGATATGAGACACATATGCTAATACTTACAGGGAACATGGGCAATGGAGGGTTAAGTGGCTTGCCCAAGACCACAAGGAGTGCCTATAGAACTAGAAATCCCAGTCCCTCCGGCCTGAGATTGCTGTCCCCAGGTGGGACTTGAACTCCTGGCCCTCCGGCCTGAAGTACCTTGTCCTAACCACTAGACCACTCCTCCCTGAAGGTGAGGTTGTTTCAGAGAGAGAGGAGATGGCTGAATGAGAGGGAGAAAGTGGTGACGCTCAAGAGCTGATGATAGGGTAGAAGACAAGATGGTGGGGAGAATCAAGGATGGTAATGGGGAGGGGGCTTGAAGGTATCGGTAGGAGAGTAGACAATTAGGGAGTAGGACAAGTAGAAAAAGAAAGTGATGAGGAGCCATAAAAACGAGAGATGGAGAGGGGAACAGACATCAAAAGAAATAAGGATAGGTGGGAGAGAGATCACAGGAGATTTGGTACACCTGTGAATAATCGTGGTAATGAGCACAAGATGGCTATAAGAGACTGAACGCCAGGGAGTAGGAGGGAGGGAGGGATAGAAGTTATGAGGATATGCAGGAGACAGGTATGAATGGAGAAAACGGACAAATATACAGATAAATAAATAGCACGCTAACAATGATAAAATAAACATACCAATAGACACCCAGGACTCAAAGGTTGGCAGGTAAATGTGCCCAAACTGGCAGCAAAGCAGGTAAGCAGTTTCTCAGTACAGAGAGAAATCGGCACAGGTGGGAAACAAAACAGGAAGAGAGGGTTGAGGAAAGCCTCAGGAGGGGGCGAGGGGCTAGTTACTGAGGGAGATTAAAGCAAGGGACAGGAAATGGAAAATCCTGGATAAAACACCAGAATAGGTGTAAACATTTAATCTATTACCGATTTCTTAGGTAATGGATTAAATTATCTTGCCCTCAGTAGAGAGACCAGAAAGTTGCAAAATGTTATGAGGTTATGCAGGAGACAGGTATGAATGGAGAAAACTGAACCAATGTACAGATAAATAGCATGCTAACAATGATAAAATAAATATATCAAAATTCAAAAATAAGCCAAATTGGACTAGGGGTTCCAGAAAAATAGCTCAATGTATATCTATGAGATGAGTACCAGCTTTGGTAACATAGAAACTTACATACAGTGAAACATAGCAGTTAGAAAATTCTCCTTTCAAACTGCCTCTCCCTGTTCTCTACTCACTCAACCCCAAAAACTGTCCCCATTGCCCAAATCAAAGCCCCTCCCCTGCAACTGTTCCACCACCCTGCATATTGCTCTACCCCCAATAAACACATCATTGCAATTGCTCCATAATCTGTAAACTGCCCTACCCCAAAAATATCCCCCTGCAACTGTCCTATAAACTGCTCCATCCCCAAAAACTACCCCTGAAATTACCTATCACCCCACAAACTGCCCCACTCCCAAAATCTACCTTCTGCAATTACTCCATCATCATGAGAACTACCTCACTCCCAAAATCTATTTCCACAATGCCCCATCACCCTACAAACTCTTCTCACCCCAAAACCTATTACCTCTACAATTGCCTCACAACCTTGCAAACTGTTCCACCCCAAAATTATTCCCCACAAATGCTCCACCACCCCACAAATTGCACTACACCCAAAAACTACCCATACAACTTCCCTACTACTACACAAACTGCCCCACCCCCGACATATCCTTGCAATTACCTCACCTCCAAAAACAAACCCCTGCAACTGCCCCACCACCCTACAAACTGCCCTATCCCAAGAAATACCCCACCACAAGTGCCTCACAAACTGTCACCCTTAAGTATCCCCAGTAACAGCCCCGCCACAGTGCAAATGGCACCGGCCTCCAAAAACTACCTCCCTGTAACTGCCCCACCCAAAAAATATACCTCCACAACCTACCGACAATGCGGTAAACTGCATCCATCCTCAAACACAATCCCTGTAACTGTTGCACCACCTCCCTCACAACTACTCCCCCCCCCCCCAAAAAAAAATATATTACCACCTTCAGAGCCCTCCGCAGGCACAACATATGCAGAACACACAATAGAGGTACACACACATCTTCGCAAACAAAGTCATACCATACACATAGAAATGACAAATAATTCCCTAGATGTGATGTACTGCTTTCTAAGTTATTTCATGTTCTTTTTTTGTTATTTGTATTGTGAAAAGAAAACTGTTCAGTTAGTAGATATTATTGATATATGCACTGCCACGCACATCTGTTGCTATGGCAGTGCATATATCAATAATGTTGCTAGGTTAAGGCACTGGCAAACCTGGAATGTACATCTTTTTATTTATTATTAATATTTAGCTCATGCCTTTTCAGTAGATCGAGGCAAGTTTCATTCAGGTACAGTAGGTATTTCCCTGTCCCCAGAGGGCTCACAATCTAAGTTTGTGCCTGAGGCAATGGAGAGTAACGTGGCTTCCCTGGCAGGTTATTATTTATTTACATTCTCTTATATACTGTGCTATTCTGCATCAGTGTGGTTTACATTCAACAAACTGAAATTACATTGAACAGGGCATTATAACTTGGCGATAACTATTTTACAGGGAACATGGGCTACGGAGGGTTAAGTGGCTTGCCCAAGACCACAAGGAGCACCTGTGGGACTAGAAACCCCAGTCCTTCCGGCCCAAGGTTGCTGTCCTCTAGTGGGATTTGAACCCCTGACCTTCTGGCCTGAAGTACCTTGCCCCAACCACTAGGCCACTCCTCCACTCCATGCCACTCCAGGTGGATCTAGTCGCTGGAAGGAAGGAGGTGAGCAGGGAGAAGCTCATGTACAAGAGAAGTTTCTGCATGTGATGGGAGATGGAAGAGAAATTAAGCCCCCCACTCTCCCCCAAAAAATGCCCCATTGCATTTCTATATGAAAAGTAGTTCCAACAGCTGCAGCATACAAACACTGATTCACAGTAACAGCAATTACAAAATTGCCTCTCTGGAAGAGACCTCCCCTCATTTCTTCTCTCGATTGCAAACACACATCTTTATCTTTATTTGAGGCATTTGATAGACCGCCCTGTGCCGAGGCGTTAGGGCGGTGTACAATAAAATAAGGCTGCTAGAAAACACAGGAGGAAAAGAACGCCATTAATTAACAGGAGAGATATAGAAAAGAGGGAGGAAAAATAGAACAGAACAAATATCAACACAGACTACAATTATATGGGCCAGGGAAATGGGAGAATGGGGGAGGGTAAGGAGGAGGTTGATAGGGCGAAATAATCGGTGTAGAAGATGTCCAGAGATTCACAGAGGGTTACGAGGAAGGAGGGGCCGAAGGACTAATAATGAATGAGAATTGATGAAGAACTTATTAGAAACTGAGTAAATGGTTAAGGGGGGCCAGGAAGATCAAAAGCCTGATGGAAAAGATGGGTCTTGAGGAGGGCTTTGAATCGAGGAAAAGACAGTTCAGTGTGGAGGGGATGCGGGAGAGAGTTCCATAAAGCAGGACTAGCAAAAAAGAAGGCAGCATGGCGGGTAGACTCAAGGTGGGCGTTTGTGGGGGATGGAAGGAAGAGACGGTTGCCATGAGAGGAACGGAGAAGGCGAGGCATAGGCTGGAGATAAATGAGATCTGCTAGGTACTGAGGGGTACTAGTGTGGAGGGCTTTATGTGTCAAGATAAGAAGTTTATAGAGATAACGAAACTTGATGGGGAGCCAATGAGAAGGCAGGGGGTGACATGGTCGCGAGGAGAGGAGAAAGTGAGAAGACGGGCAGCAGTATTTTGAATGAGCTGTAGTCTCCGGAGTTGGTATTGTGGAAGACCAGCAAGAAGAGCATTGCAGTAGTCAAGTCGGGTGATCACTAAAGAAAGCACAAGGGTGGTAAGGGATTTGACTGAAAGCAGAGGACGAACAGCTCTGATCCTGCGGAGGTGAAAAAAAGAGCTGCGTACCACACCAGAGATATGGTGATGAAAGGACAGGGAAGGATCAAGAGTGACACCAAGATAGCGGAGGGTTGGCACTAAGGGGATGGAAGAGCCGGACATATGGGGTGACAGAGTGGGGGGAGGAGCGCCAAAGGTGAACCAGATGGCTGCTGACTTGGAGGAATTGACTACAAGAAAATTGCTACGGAACCAATCAGAAACGGCAGTCAAGCAAGTGTTGAGGAGAGTGAGATCCGGGACTGAAGAGGAAGTGTGATGGATTAAGAGGATGTCATCGGCGAAAAAATATGCAGAGATACCATGCTGTTGTATGAGAAGGGCAAGAGGGGCAAGAAAGATATTAAAAAGAAGGGGGGCAAGGATGGAACCCTGAGGGACCCCACAGAGAAGAGGAAAGGAGGTAGAGGAAGAAGAGCCAACGTGAACTGCGAAAGAGCGAGAGGTAAGAAAGGATCAAAACCACTGGTGAACAGTGCCGCAGATGCCGAGGTCGGAAAGACGGGTGAGAAGTGTATGATGATCGACGACGTCGAAAGCAGCGGAAAGATCCAGAGAGACAGCTATAGAAAGATCACCCTTATCGTGTGAGCGGTGCAATTCGTTAAGGAGTGCTACGAGGATGGTTTCTGTGCTGTGACCGGGCCTAAATCCTGATTGTCGGGGGTGGAGAAAGTTGATGGAGTCAAGATGAGCGGTAAGTTGACAAAAGACAAGTTTCTCAAGTAGTTTTGAGAGAAAAGAGAGGTTGGAAACAGGACGCCAGTTAGAGGGAATGGTGGGGTCAAGAGTAGGTTTCTTAAGAAGAGGGCGTACAACTGCATGTTTCCAGGCAGAGGGGAAACAACCAGAGGTAAGACTAGAATTAAGAATAGCAAGGGCAAAAGGGGTAAGAGAAAGTGAAGAGTCAGTGAGCCAAGAGGAGGGCAACGGATCCAGCAGGCAGGTGGTCTTGTGGGAGGAAGTGATTGCTATAGCAAACTCAGAGGGGATAATGGGCTGAAACTGAGACCAGGTGTGGGAGAGAGCAGGGGCGGATGGAGAGACGAGAATAGGGGAAGCGGGGGGGGGGGGGGAGGAGAAAGTGGGGGTGGGCAAACAAGTGAACAACTGGTATAACACCATTAGCACTGCATCCAAGGCCTTTTCAGACTCAAGAACATTCAAAAACAGACATCATGCTCCATGGTATTCCAAAAACATACGCAATGCTAAGAGGGAATTAAGGAGAATTGAACGCCACTGGAGACGATCAAAATCTCCTACCTCTCAAAATTTATATTTAATTCAGCAAAAGAATTACAACGATCTCATCAACAAAACTAAAAAAGAGCACCACACAAATACTATACAGAAAGCATTTAACAAACCTAGAGAACTTTTTGCAATTGTAAAAAATCTAGTCAACGAACCAAGCTCTGATAAAGACATTCAGATCAGTCCTCAAGTATATGCAGATCATCTTCAATTGAAAATAGGCCAAACACCACCTTTAAAACAACCTGAAAACAACAGCCTTATTTTACCAAGTACAATTTGGAACAAGTTTTACACTCCCTCGACTACACAACTTTCAGACATCATTGCTGCACTTAACACAAGCACTGCACCCACAGATCCTTGCCCTGTACCTTGGATCAAAGCTACCAAGTCAAACTTTATTAATTTTATTCACAATCTTGTAACTAACTCCTTAACTCATGGAATCATGCCAGAACAACTTAAATTAGCAACAATTAGGCCTACCCATAAAAAAACCAACCTTGAAAAAGACAATCCAGCTGCATATAGACCAATTTCCAGCTTACCACTCTTAGCAAAAATTATTGAGAAGGCAGTACAGCTACAACTTCAAGACCATATTGATGAACATGCGCCACTTGATATACATCAGCATGGCTTCCGCCCCAACCATGGTGTTGAAACGCTCCTACTATACTTATTTAATGACATCACTCAAACAATAGATAATTTCAACAAAGGTACCTTAATGATCTTCTTAGATATTTCAGCTGCCTTCGATACAGTGGACCATGCAATCCTCTTAACAAGACTAAAGAGCATCGGATTAACTGGCACCGTCCTAAAATGGTTTGAATCCTACCTAGTTGATAGACAGTTCCAAGTTAAAATTGGCCTAAACACTTCACGTCACATAGTAATCAAACAAGGCGTGCCGCAAGGATCTGCACTCTCTTCACTTCTTTTTAATTTGTTTATCCAACCAATCTGTCACATAATAGCAGATCATCAAATAGATTACACGATTTATGCGGATGATATCATGATTTACACTCCAATTGATATCAACTGCCCAGATTACAGCAAAATTTCAAACTGTATTACCAGCATTTCAAATTGGCTAACAAATAATAACCTTGCAATAAACCTGAACAAAACGGAAGCACTTATTGTAACTAGAAACACCAGCTTTATCCCTCCACCTTACATTACATGCAACAACACAAAGATTCCAGTTAAGGACGAAGTAAGATACCTCGGAATAACCCTCGATAAGAAGCTAAACCTGCGTTCTCATATAAGAAAAACTGTTAAAAAAGAGTATTACAAAATGAAGATAATTAGACGACTTAAGCCTCTTATCTCTTATGATCACTTTCGAACAGTCTGTCAGGCACTCATTACTCCCATTCTGGATTTCTGCAACCCTATTTACAATGGACTGCCTAAGCATGCTCTCAAGCCACTTCAAATGGCACAAAATACAGCAGCTAGAATCATCAATGGATCCTCAAATTATGAACACATTACCCCCATCCTTAAAGAACTCCACTGGCTCCCAATAATCCTTCGCATAAAGTATAAATTAATCATAAATATATTCAAAATGAAACACAACAGTTCTGCAATCAGCCTTCATGCCCTCTTACTCCATGATATCAACAAAAGACCAAGAAGGTTATCCACTTCTAACACCCTCAGCACCCCAAAAAACTACTCTAAATCATGCAAATGTACCTCACAAAGAGCAATTGCTTTGGCCGCCCCTTTAATTTGGAACTCTCTCCCTCCTGATTTACGCTCACTGGATGATTTAAAAGACTTTCGTAAACAATTGAAAACTACACTTTTCATTGAACAATATGGATCAACAATTGACTAAATATATTATATTTATTTTAATTATTTTAACTAATTTGCCTTATTGTTAACCCTTGTTATTTTTCCTATATTACCATTGTACTGTTATGTTTATACTGTGTTTGTTTCCCTTGCCTATAACCTTTGTATTTCTTGTGACCGCTTTGATTGAAGGAAAAGGCGGTATAGAAAACTTGTTAAATAAATAAATAAATAAAATAAATGAGGAACGCAGTGAGAGAATCTTGTTCGAGAAGAAGGTAGCGAGGGTTGTGGGACTTGGAACCGAAAGAGAAGGTGACGAAGGGAGAGAGACAGAGGAAGAAGATAGAAGATTCAGAACCTGATAGAGCTGACGGGAAGAATTTGAGGAGGATGCAATAAGAGTAGAATAGTAAGACTGTTTGGCGAGGGTAATCATAGAATGATAGGTCTTTTGAACATGACGGAAAGCAGCTAGGGAGGAGTCGGAAGGGTGTTTATGCCACAACCGTAGAGCACGGCGGAGATGAGAACGCTGCAAGTAGAGACCTGGGTGGTACCAGGGGTGGCGTGGTGACGGATGAGCAGGGGCAGGACGGAGGGGGGCCACGGAGTCGAACGCGGAGGAGAGAGAAGAGGAGAAGAGAACATGAAATCAAAACAGAGAAAAATACACAGGCATACATACTAACCTGCTCATACATGCACACATACTCTATCAAGCATTCACGCACACACATACAAGCATGTAAAGACATGTAGAGATGCACTGATGCACACATACCTGCTCACAAAGATATACACATGCACAAAAAATACAAAACAGATATATAAAAACATAGAAGTACAGACACTAGACATACATAGAGGCAGAGGGATTTGGAAAGAATTTTATGAGCTGTGCTCTGCATGATTTCCCCACTTGTGCTCTCTAAATCTGTAGAATTTTATAACAGAAAGGTTTGAATTTTCCCGGCATGTAAGGGATCAACCAAAAATATCGGACTGACCATCTGTGATGTTGACACACCACAGGCATTGAAATGCATGTTGTTTAAAAGGCAGTTGTGTTGCAAGGTAACTCGGAGACATCCCACATGAAGATAGAGCAATGGCTCTGTTGAATTGGAATAAATTGCCTAAAGACATACAATTTGAACAGAATTGTCAAAAATTTCCTAAGAAAGTTAAGACATGATTGTTTATTGAATGGTCTGCACAATTTGTAAGACAACTTTGAAATGTGGTAGCATTTCTGCTCTTTATTGTGCATTATAGGATCGAAGATCTTGTATTCCTATTCTCATCAATTGAGGTTTAGTTAGGATATCTATTTTATTAGCTATTTATTTATCATTTTGTTTTTATCTTTTTTGTAAGTTGTCTTGAACTCCACTTGGGGGCAGAAATGGGATATAAATGTCCAAATTAAATTAAATTATAAAGCTGTACGTAATGTGGAGTAAATCACATCTTTGACTAAATAAATATTATTTCACAGAGCACCGAGGATATTCAGAGCAAGTGAAGAAACTAGTCAAAAAAATGAAGAGGTAGCTGGCAAAGCTCAAGAAATGGTCTAGAGTTTGGCAGCTAAGATCTAATTCTATTTCTAAAAAATCCAGAGCCACTAATTTAGGCTGATAAAACAAGGAGAAGAACATATAGTTCACGATGCAAGGCTCCACATTAGGAGCTACTATTTAGGAAAAGGATCCGGGTGTCATAGTGGCTAATACTTTGAAATCCTCTGCTCAATGTATAGCAGCAGCCCATAAAACTAACAGAATGCAAGTGTTCATAAGGAAAGGAATGGAGAATAAAACAAATGCCTCTGTATCTCTTCAGCATTGTGTACAGTTCTGGGCACCGCATCTAATAAAAGACATAGAACAACTGGAAAAGGTACAGAGAAGAGCGACCAAAATGATAAAGGGGATGGAAGGATACCCCTGTGAGGAAAGGCTTAAAAGGTTAGGGCTCCTCAGCTTGGAAAAGAGGCGCCTGAGGGGAGATATGACAGAGGTCTATAAAATAATGAAAGGAGTAGAATGAGTATACTAAAAGTGAATCAGCTGTTTACTTCTTTAAAATATATAAAGACTAGGGGACATCCAAGACTAGGGGAAGAATCTAAGTTGTCAATTTCCCTGTTTAATATACATTACCAAGTTTAAGTTACATTGTAAACCGCTTTGACTAAAAAATGATAAAGCATTATAAAAAACCCTCTTAAATAAAATATGCAATCCATCTACAAAGTAGTACATTTAAGACTAATTGTAGAAAATATTTCTTCACACAATGTATAATTAAGCTCTGGAATTCATTGTCAGAGGATGTAGTAAAATCGGTTAGTGTAGCCGAGTTTAAAAAATGGTTTGTACAAATTCTTGGAGGAAAGGTCTGGTATAAGCATCCTGGAATCTATCTACCTATGGGATCCTGCAAGGTATTTGTGACCTGGACTGGTCACTGTTCGAAATATGATACTGGGTTTGATGGGCCATTGGCCTGAGTCAGTATGGCAAATCTTATGTTCTTATGGAACTGTATAGTATAGACAGTGAAGATCTTCTGAGCATGAAAGAAGAGTGGGACCTGGGGTTGATAATATGTGATTATCTTAAAGTGGCCAAACAGGTAGATAAGGCAATGGCAAAATCCAGAAGGTTGCTTGATTACATAGGGAAAGAAATGATCAGCAGGATAAAGAAGGTGATATTTCCTCTCTCTCAGTCTTTACTGAGATCTCATTTGGAGCATTGTGTACAATTCTGGAGGCTGCACCTTAAAAATGATATAATCAGGATAGAGTTGGTCCAGAGGGCAACTCCTAAAATGGTCAGTGTTTTTTGTCATAAAGCATATGGGGATAGACTTAAAAATTTCAATTTGTATATTTTGGAAGAAAGGCAAGAGAGGAGAGATATGATAGAGATATTGAAATACCCTCATGGTATAAATGCATAGGAGGCAGGCCTCTTTCAAAGGAAAAGAGGTTCTATAATAAGGAGTTACAGGATGGGGTTGAAATGGGATAGACTCTGGAGTAATCTAAGGAAATATCTCTTTAGAGAAAGAGTGGTGGATGTGTGCAACAGGTTCCCAGTAGAGGTGGTGGAGACAAGGAGAATTCAACCAAGCAAGAGACAAGCTCAGAGGATCTCTGAAAGAGATGAAGGGATCATAAACCTGAGCAATTGGTTTGGTTGGACAGACTGGATGGGCCATATCGTATTTATGTACCATCATGTTTAGTTTTCCTATATAGACTGTTTTTTGGCATCTCAGAGAGGTAAGGGCATTAGGAACCCTTGATGAACATTCAGACTTGGGCCCTCCTCACTTAACTTCATGCCTCTAGAACCCCCATGAGATTATGATACTTGAACTCAACAGTCATGATCATCCCAACACCAGCCCTCCCAGAGTAATCCTGTACAAACACATAACTGGACATCATGGAAGTTATTTTTAGAGCCTTATTCACATGGGGGGTCATTCTGTGCTGGCTGTCTACCCCCTGAACAGCAGGTCAGAATCAGGGTGTTCAGTAGTAGACCCAAATTCCAATCTCATGAGGGCTAGACGTGCCTGCGGGATAAGAATCGGGTCTGCCAGCCTGGACGTGCAGGCCTGGCCCTGATTCCGATTGACCGCATGTCCTGCATGTACTAGCTAACTCAGCCAGGCTCCAGAATGGAGTCGCAGTGCCATGGCATCCCATCGCCATGGCACTGCAGCTCCATTCTGAGGCCATGATTACAGGCTGCCAATGACAAACATCTTTCCCTGCAGCCTGACCCCCGATCCAGCCTTCCATGGCCAGGGTCGGGCTACGGGGGATCCCCTGCACCCCTCACCTCTTTGTCTCCACCGGGCTCAGTAGTCCACCCATGTCCAGAGGGACTTATTCCACCTCCAAGGTGGAATAAGTCCCTTGTCTATCAGGCCGACCTAGATGTACAGGGCCGACTTCAGAATCAGCCCCCTATGTCTGGGGTCAGGTGCCTCCCACCCTCACTCCTCCCCAGGCCCACCGCCTCCCGCCTCCCACCCACGAACAGAGCTCCCCACACAAGTATGCTATATGTGTGGGGAGCTCTGTTCCCGGAAGTACGATCCAGGCATTTAGCGGGTCTGGACATCCAGATCGGACATCCAGACCTGCCAAACGAGGATCAGAATGACCCCTATTGTAAACATGGATGTGGTGGCAGAGAAATGTGCAACAAGCAATTTTAGAAAGACCAGGATTTACTTACACATGTCTGCCCTGGCCAGGGGTGTGATCTGGGAAGAACACAAAGCTACACTGGTATCCCCTATTTCATATAGGGGATGCATGTGGAGGACAGAAATTGTTCACATTTTATTTACACCTGTTCCTTGGCATGAACAGGTTTTTGAAAAGTTCTAATTACAACCAGCCTTTTACAGAAGGGATTAAGGGGATATTGCCCCCTCCAAACTGAAATGTGGTAAACAGCAGGTCCTCTGTGACTGGTTAAGAGCAACAGCATATCTGGATTTGCAAAATGGACAGAATTCACATGGAAGTGTCGACATTTACATGTGCCCATTTTGAAATACCAGCACTTCCATATGTAAGTTATTGGGGTTTCCATGCAGAGTTTTCCCAAGTGTATCTTTCTGAAATAGAAATAGAGAAAAATTAAGGTAGATAAAGACTATACAGCCTATTGAGTTCCTTTTTTTCCCTTCGAGATTTGTGTTTCTGCCATGCTTTCTTGAATTCAGATAAAGTCCTTGTCTCTACTACCTCCACTGGGACATCATTCCATGCATTTACCACTCTTTCCATAAAGAAATATTTCTTCAAATTACTCCTGAGTCTATCCCTTGCACTCAGATCTTATGCTTCCTCATTGCAGAGCATTCTTTCAATTGAAAGAACTTCTCCCGTGCATTTATGCCACATAGGTACTTAAACATCTCTATTATATCTCCCCTCTCACGTCTATCTTCCAAAGTATACATATTTAGATCTTTAAGTCTATCACCATATGCATTATGATGAAGATCACTGACCATTTTAACAGTCGTCCTCTGCACTGACTCCATCCTGCTTATATCCTTTTGAAGGTGCAGTTTCCAGAATTGCTCACAATACTCCAAATAGGTCTCACCAAAGACTTATACAGAGGCATTATCACCTCCTTCTTCCTGCTGGCCATTCCTCTCCCTGTGCACCCAAGCATCCTTCTGGCTTAAGCTATCGCCTTTTCTACCTATTTAGCCACCTTAAGATTATCAGAAATTGCATCTCCCAGCACAAGTGGACAGAGCCGGCCCATGAGCTAGGCAGCTGCCTAGGGCGGCTGGCAGCAGTGGCCCGGGTAGACGGGGGCTGTGGTAGCAGCATACATGGGTGGCCATGCTGCCTCCACCCTATTGCCGATTCTGTTGGGGGGGGGAGGCGGGCAATTGCTGTATTTCCAAAAGCGACAGCAAAAGCCGTCGCTTTTGGAAATACTGCCGCAGCCTGCCTCCCCCCAAACTGAATTGGCGGCAGCTGGGGAGGGTGGAGTGATGGTGGCATCAGTTTGGGGGGGCGGCATCAGTGGGGGGGGGGCGGTGAGGCCGGGATTTCTGCCTAAGGCAGCAGAAACCCTTGGGCCAGCCCTGCACATGGATGTCCATCCTCATGCATTCCTACACTTCCTTCTTTGCCCACAGTGAGGAGCAAAGATATGTTGATTTTATATTGGATTTTTCATTTACACATGTCCATGTTTTCTTCTAAGATTAACATAGCTTTGCAGACATTTTCACTTGGACATCACTGCAACCACATAAACAGCCTATCTAAAATGTGTCTTAAAACTTCTAAATATTAATACACACTCACATACTCTTCCTTTCTGTTTTCTACACAGCACAGTACCGCGTAGAATAGGGCTTCTCCACTGATTTTTCTGCTCCAACATCACTCTTTCCCTCTGCACAGGACAAGAGGGAAGGGGCCAGAAAATAACACCCTGTCTGCTCTTACTTAACCACCTCTCTCCCTTCTTGTCCTTTTTTAAAGGATAGTAGGGAAGAAGTAGGGGAGGAGATCACAGGAGTACACTTGCTCTGGTCTGTCTGCTTCAACCTCATTCCACTATCCCCTTCTATGTTCTTCAGGCTGCCTGAGAGGAGAAGATTAGATCTTAGGTGCCAAACTCTAGACCATTTCTTGAGCTGCATCTGATCGCTGTAAAAATTCAATGAGAATACCATCAGTGCTCGGTGCTTTGTTCTTTGATAATGCTTTCGATGTTGCTTCAACCTCTTTCATCACCAATGGTTCCTGATCATAAAGTGCAGTTTAAAATGACTGACACACTTGATCTTTATGACTTGGTGTATTCTTTCCACCTTTTCTTGATATCTTCAGCATCATTGAACATGGATCCTTGAATATCTGTTAGCATTCCAGTTTGACATTGGAATTTCCTCTTTAACTCTCATAGTTTTATAAATTTGATCGTGTTCTTCCTCTAATAGTTTCTGATTCTATTTTCCTTGCATGCATTATTGTAGTACTTCTCTTTGTCTCATCTTGCTGCATGTTGGAAATGTCAGTTAAGTTCCATCATTACCTCTCTTTCTGTTCTGGCTTTAGCTTCTCTGTGTTTCTGAGCAATTTTCAGAGTTTCTTTGGTCATCCATTTTGGCCATTTTTGCTTCTTCACCTTTTGCAGAAACCTTTCACTTTCCAAGAGCACAGCTTTCTTGATGTTATTCCATAACTCTTCTGGTGCTCTGTCATTTGTATCCAAAGCAGTGAATCAATTTCACAGGTAGTATTAATCTGTTATGTTATGTTTTTTTGAAGGTGTGAATAAACATGTAGACAAAGGGGAGTCAGTTGATATAGTGTATCTGGACTTTCAGAAAGCCTTTGACAAGGTTCCTTATCAGAGACTTTTGGCAAAACTAAAAAGTCATGGGATAGGAGGCAGTGTACTACTGTGGATCAGGAACTGATTAAAAGATAGCAAGCAGAGGGTAGGGCTAAATGGCCAATTTTCCCAATGGAGAAAGGTGAATAGTGGAGTACCCCAGGGATCTGTGTTGGGTCCGCTGCTTTTTGACATATTCATAAATGACCTGGAAAGTGGAATAACAAGTGAGGTTATCAAAGTTGCAGATGACACAAAACTATTTAAAGTTGTTAAAACCCATGAGGATTGTGAAAAATTACAAGAAGATCTTGATAAATTGGAAGACTGGGCATCCAAATGGCAGATGAAATTTAATGCGTAGAAGTGCAAAGTTATGCACCTAGGAAAGAAAAACCCAAACTATGGTTACATGATGCAAGGTTCCACATTAGGAACCACCACCCAAGATTTAGGTATCATTGTGGATAACATGTTAAAACCCTCCACCCAGTATGCAGCAGCAGCCAAGAGAGCAAATAGAATGCTAGGTATCATAAGGAAAGGAATGGAGAATAAAACAAAGGATATTATAATGCCTCTGTATCGTTCCATGGTGCACCCGCACCTTGAGTATTGTGTGCAATTCTGGTCACCGTATCGAGTGTCACATGTATGATTATCTCCCAGTTGGTGAGAGGTCCTACATATGCACTAAGTGCAGGGAGCTCTTTGCTCTCAGGGAACGAGTCCGTTCTCTAGAGGCTAGAGTAGCAGACCTGGAAGACATAAGAAAGACAGAGAAGTACATGGACGAGACCTACAGGGATATAGTCCTGAAGTCCCACCTCCAGTCTGGCAGCATCCCTGTTGCCATGGAGGAGAGAGGTCACGTGACAGGAGAGCATCACCCTGGTGTGGCAGGAAGTGATCCTGTAACTAGGACCTGTCCTCCAGGTGATGTAAAACCCTCTCGCACCGAGGACGTTTCTCCAGGGCCATGTCCCCATGAGGGGAGGGTCAGGACAGCTGTTATAGTTGGTGATTCAATCATTAGGAATGTAGATAGCTGGGTGGCTGGTGGACGTGAGGATCGCCTGGTAACATGCCTGCCTGGTGCGAAGGTAGCAGATCTCACGCACCGCCTAGATAGGATCATAGATAGTGCTGGGGGGGAGTCTGCTGTCTTGGTACATGTTGGTACCAATGACATAGGAAAATGTGGTAGGGAAGTTCTGGAGGCTAAATTTAAGCTTTTAGGTAGGAAGTTGAAATCCAGAACTTCCAGGATAGCGTTCTCCGAAATGCTTCCTGTTCCACGTGCAGGACCCAAAAGACAGGCAGAGCTCCGGAGTCTCAATGCGTGGATGAGACAATGGTGCAAGGATGAGGGTTTTGGATTTGTTAGGAACTGGGGAACATTCTGGGGAAAGGGGGGGCTCTTCCGAAGGGATGGGCTTCACCTTAATCAGGATGGGACCAGACTGCTGGCATTAACCTTTAAAAAAGAGATAGAGAAGCTTTTAAACTAGAAAATAGGGGAAAGCCGACAGTCACCCAGGAGCGCACGGTTCGGACAAAGGTATCCTTGAAGGATACTACCAAAAGCAGTGAGGTTCCAAAAGGGAGTATAGTAGCCCAAATGCCCTTGAGTAAGGAGCAGACAGAGCATAAAGATTCCCAATTACCCATGCCTACCAATAGCCAGATTAATATTAATAAAATGCAGTCTCTAAAATGCTTGTATGCCAATGCTAGAAGTCTAAACAATAAGATGGGAGAATTAGAATATATAGCATTAAATGAGAGGTTAGATATGATTGCACTCTCAGAGACATGGTGGAAGGAGGATAACCAGTGGGACACTGTGATACCTGGATACAAACTATATCGTAATGATAGAGCTGAACAAATTGGTGGAGGGGTTGCGCTCTATGTTAGAGAGGGCATTGAGTCAGAAAGGATTAAAGTTTTGCAGGGAACAAAATATGCTGTAGAATCTCTATGGATTGAAATTCCATTTATGAAGGGGAAGGTGATGGCAGTGGGAGTATACTATCGACCACCTGGCCAGAATGAACAAATGGATGATGAAATGCTCAAAGAAATCAAGGAAGCTAACAAAAGCCACAACAGAGTAGTAATAATGGGTGATTTCAATTACCCCGGTATCGACTGGGACAGTGTCACAGCAGGACAAGCTAAAGAGATAAAGTTTCTAGATGAAATAAATGACTGCTTCTTGGAGCAGCTGGTTCATGAACCGACCAGAGGGGAAGCCATACTGGACCTAGTCCTTAGTGGAACGCCAGATCTGGTGCAAGAAATAAGGGTGTTGGGACCACTTGGCAATAGTGATCATAGTATGATCATGTTTGATTTAATCAGTGGAGGACAGATAGTAAAGGAATCCACAGTACTACCTTTTAACTTTCAAAAGGGTGACTATGATAGAATGAGGAATATAGTTCGGAAAAAACTAAAAGGAGCGGTTCCAAAGGTTAAAGACTTACAGCAAGCTTGGGTGTTATTTAAAAATACTATCCTCGAAGCCCAGACCAGCTGTATTCCACGCATTAAGAAAAGTGGAAGAAAGTCCAAAAAACTGCCAGCATGGTTTAAAGGTGAGGTCAGAGAGGCTGTTGCTGCCAAAAGAGCAACCTTCAGAAAATGGCAAAAAAGAGCCAAATGATGAAAACTGGAAACAGCACAAGCACTGGCAAGTTAAATGCAAAGCATTGATAAGGCAGGCAAAGCGGGAATTTGAGAAGAAACTTGCTACGGAAGCAAAAACACGAAATAAAGACTTTTTCAAGTACATTCGTAGCAAAAGGCCTGTGAGAGAGTCAATTGGACCATTAGATGATAGAGGGGTAAAAGGGGCAGTAAGAGGAGACAAGGCTATAGCAGAGAGACTGAATGAATTCTTTGCTTCGGTCTTTACTGAGGAAGATGTAGGGGTGTTACCCAAGACTGAAGTGGTATTTAAAGGTGATACTGCAGAGGAATTGAGAGAAATATCGCTACACCGGGAAGATATATTACAACTATTTGATAAACTGAATAGTAGCAAATCACCTGGACCGGATGGTATACATCCCAGAGTGTTGAAAGAACTGAAATATGAGATTGCAGACCTGTTATTGGTAATCTGTGAACTTTCATTAAAATCATCTGTAATACCTGAAGATTGGAGGGTCGCCAACGTAACACCAATTTTTAAAAAGGGTTCCAGGGGTGACCCGGGAAATTACAGACCGGTGAGCCTGACGTCAGTACCAGGGAAAATGGTAGAAGCCATCATAAAGAACAAAATTACACAGCATGTAGATAGTCATGGCCTAATGGGAGACAGCCAACATGGCTTTAGACAAGGCAGATCTTGTCTTACTAATCTGATCTGTTTTTTTGAAGGTGTGCATAAACAGGTAGACAAAGGTGAGTCGGTTGATATAGTGTATCTGGACTTTCAGAAAGCTTTTGACAAGGTCCCCCATCAGAGACTTTTGGCGAAGCTAAAAAGTCATGGGATAGGAGGCAGTGTACTATTGTGGATCGGGAACTGGTTAAAAGATAGAAAGCAGAGGGTAGGGCTAAATGGCCAATATTCCCAATGGAAAAAGGTGAATAGTGGAGTACCCCAGGGATCTGTACTGGGTCCGCTGCTTTTTGACATATTCATAAATGACCTGGAAAAGGGAATAACTAGTGAGGTAATCAAATTTGCAGATGACACAAAACTGTTTAAAGTTGTTAAAACCCAAGAGGATTGTGGAAAACTGCAGGAGGATCTGGATAAATTGGAAGACTGGGCATCCAAATGGCAGATGAAATTTAATGTGGACAAGTGCAAAGTTATGCACCTAGGAAAGAACAACCCACACTATAGTTACAAGATGCAAGGCTCCACATTAGAAACCACCACCCAGGAAAAAGATTTAGGAGTCATCGTGGATAACATGTTAAAACCCTCCGCCCAGTGTGCAGCGGCGGCCAAGAAAGCAAATAGAATGCTAGGTATCCTAAGGAAAGGGATGGAGAATAAAACAAAGGATATTATAATGCCTCTGTATCGCTCCATGGTACGACCGCACCTTGAATATTGTGTGCAATTCTGGTCACCGTATCTTAAAAAGGACATAGAGTTATTAGAAAAAGTACAGAGAAGAGCCACCAAATTGGTGAAGGGGATGGAAGGCTACTCCTATGAAGAGAGGCTAAAAAGGTTAGGGCTCTTTAACCTAGAAAAGAGGCGGCTGAGGGGAGATATGATAGAGGTGTATAAATTAATGAATGGAGTGGAACGGATAAACGTGGATAAATTGTTTACGCTATCAGAATATAGAAGGACTAGGGGGCATGTAATGAAGCTACAGGGTAAACTATTTAAGACAAATAGGAGAAAATATTTCTTCTCTCAACGTGTAATCAAACTCTGGAATCTGTTACCGGAGGATGTAGTAAGGGCTGTTAGTATAGCTGGGTTTAAAAAAGGTTTGGACAAGTTCCTGGAGGAAAGGTCCATAAACCACTATTAAAAAGGGACCCAGGATATCAATGCTTGGCCTAGTACAAGCACTGCAGAACCTGTGTCTTTTGGGGAAACTGCTAGGTACGTATGACCTAGATTGGCCACTGTTGGAAACAGGATACTGGGCTTGATGGACCTCGGTCTGACCCAGTATGGCATTTCTTATGTTCTTATGTTCTTATCTTAAAAAGGATATAGCGTTATTAGAAAAGATACAAAGAAGAGCCACCAAAATGGTAAAGGGAATGGAAGGATACCCCTATGAAGAGATGCTAAAAAGGTTAGGGCTCTTCAACCTGGAAAAGAGATGCAATGAAGCTACAGGGTAAACTATTTAAGACTAATAAGACAAAATATTTCTTCACTGAACATGTAATCAAACTCTGGAATTTGTTACCAGAGGATGTAGTAAAAGCTGTTAGTGTAGCTGAGTTTAAAAAAGGTTTGGACAAGTTCCTGGAGGAAAGATCCATAAACCATTATTAAAGGGACCCGGGATATCACTGCTTGACCCAATACAAGCATTGTGGAACCTGTGTCTTTTGGGGAAACTGCTAGGTACTTATGACCTAGATTGGCCACTGTTGGAAACGGGATACTGGGCTTGATGGACCTTGGTCTGACCCAGTATGGCATATCTTATGTTCTTATGTAGTCTTTAAATACCAGTGGTATATTTTCAAGGTCATACTTTACTACATTCATGAGTAGCCTGTTCTTTTTCAGTTTCAGTTTGAGTTTGCATACTAATGGCTGGTGATTAATACCATAGTCAGCTTCAGGTTTTGTCTTTGTTATTGAGCTTTTTCATCATTGACTTCCACATGGGGTGAAATCCATTTTAGTAGCCTTGGATGTCTGAAAAAGAATATAGAAAATGTCCAAAGCACATAAACTTCTCCAGAATCATTTTAGAAACAGGGTCTGTGGATGTCCACAGTGTGAGGACGTCCAAGTTGTAGGTGTGGCCAGGGCAATCCCAAGAATTTAGACATCCTTTCCAAATCTCCAAAATGTCCTGGATGTCCCAAGCCCTGTCCAAGGTTATACCTGCTCAGGCAAGAACAGGCATTGGAAAATTGCTGCTGCCTTGTTATTGATCGTCTTCACCTCCACTCTCCCTGGAATGCCCCCAACACACCTCAATGCTAAGCGGTTAGTGTTAGTGCCGTTGAATATCCCCCTCAGCAGCAGTTACATGGTTTACAGGGCTGTAAACTGTGTAACTGCCCTTCAAATATGGTACTTTTTGGTTCTCCTAAAGAGTTTTCAATGAGTTTCATGAATTTACATGAACACTAGAAGGTTTTGAACAGGCACATGAAAATGTTTATGCAAGAAAAATAACTGTACCTAAGTGTTTTTTGGCTATTCTGGGAACATACTTTCTCAAGAATGTTTGCTACCTGGCTCATTTGCATAGATAGCAAACGTTTGCATATAGAAGGCCCCTAATACACAGAAAAACCCGCAGGACAGGACTCTGGCCTTAAAGACTCGTTGAAATAAATACCAAGATCCAGGCTACTCATGCAAATTTAAGATCTCTAATTGGACAAATTAAAGAAAAATATCTGAGTCAGGATGCATTAAAATGGCTGAGCACTGCTGCAGAAAGAAAAATAGAACAGAGTACTTAAATAGGAATATAAGATATGCCATATAGGTCAAACCAATGGTCCATCAAGTCCATATCCTATTTCGAACAGCAGCCAATTCTGGTCACAAATACCTGTCATGTTCCCTAAAATGTTCAAAGATTCCATGCTATTTATCCCATGGGAAAGCAGTGGATTTCCCTTGTCATCCTTCATAATGATTTTCCTCCAAGAACTTGTCTAAACCCTTTTTAAACCCAGCTACACTAACAGCTTTTGCTACATCCTCCAGTAATGAATTACAGAGTTTGATTACACGTTGAGTTAAAAAATATTTTCTATGATTAGTCTTAGATGTTCTACATTGTAGTTTCATTGTATGTCCCCTAGTCTTTCTACTTTTCTAGGGAGTAAACAACCGATATACATTTACCCATTTCACTCCATTCATTATTTTATAGACCTCTATCATATCTACCCTCAGCCATCTTTTTTCCAAGTTGAAGAGCCCTAACCTTTTAACCCTTTCCTCATAGGGGTATCTTTCCATCTGTTGACTCTTCTCTGTTCCTTTTCTAATTCTGCTATATCCTTTTTAAGATATGACAATCAGAACTGCGCACAATATTCAAGGTATGATCACATCATGGAGTAATACAGAAGCATTATAATATCCTTGGTTTTATTCTCTATTCCTTCCCTTATGATTCCTAGCATTTTATTTGTTTTCTTGGCCATCACTGTACACTGGGCGGAGGGTTTCAATGTATTATCCATGATGACGCCTCAATCCTTTTCCTGGGTGGTGGTTCTTCAAATGGAACCTTGCATCATGTAACCATAGTTTTGGTTGTTCTTTTCTAAGGGGGTCATTATGATCTCTGTTTAGCGAGTCTGGACATCCGATCCGGATATCCAGACCCGCTATATGTCTGGACCGTGCTTGCAGCAGAAGAGCTCCCCAAACTTATTACTGAGTTGTGTGAGGAGCTCTGTGTGTGGGAGGGAGAAGGGTGTAGGAGGAGCGAGGGCGGGCAATGGGCGGGAACATGACCCTGGACATACAGGTCCGATTCTGAGGTTGGCAATGTAAGTCCAGGGTTGACGGGGGACTTATTCCATCCAGGAGGTGGAATAAGTCCCCCTGGACATCGGGGGACCGCGGAGACTAGCGATTTCATAGAGGTGAGGGGATGTAGGGGGATCCCCGCAGCCCGACCCTAGCCATAGGAGGCCAGATCTGGGGTTGGACTGCGGTGAAAGATCTATTTCTTTGGTGGCTGGGGATTGCTGCTCCTGAATGGAGCTGCGGTGCCATGGCAACGGGACGCCATGGCACTACGGCTCCATTCAGGAGCCTGGCTGAATTAGCCGGGGATCTGCTGGGCATGCGACTTATCAGAATTGGGCCACGGCCTGCAAGTCCAGGCCAGTAGTCCAGATTCTGATCCCATGGGCATGTCTAGCCCCGGTCAGAATCGTGTGCTACCGCTGTGTGCCCAGATTCTGATCGTCCGTAAAGGGGCAGGTCGGCCAGGATAAATTGCCTTCCACATGTATTACTTTGCAATTGTCCACATAAAATTTCATCTGTCATTTGGACGTCCAGTCTCCAAATTTCTCAAAATCCTCTTGCAATTTTTCACAATCCTCTTGTGTTTTAACAACTTTGAATAATTTTGTGTCATCTGCAAATTTGATCACCTCACTTGTTGTTCCCATTTCTGAGTCATTAATGAATATGTTAAAAAGCAGCAGACTCAGCACAGATCCCTGGGGTCCTCCACTATAAACTGTTCTTCATTGAGAAAATTATCCATTTAGCCCTACTCTCTGTTTTCTGTCTTTATTGTATCTAGTTCCTAATCCACAATAATACACTGCCTCCTATCCCATGAATATTTAATTTTCTCAAAAGTGTCTCATGAGGGAGCTTGTCAAAGGCTTTCTGAAAATCTAGATACGCTGTGTCAACTGGCTCACTGTTATCTATATTTATTCACACCTTCAAAAAATATAACAGATTAGTGAGACAAGACTTTCATTTCCTAAATCCATATTGGCTTTCTCCCATTAAACCATAACTATCTACATGTTCAGTATTTTTCTTCTTTATAATGGTATCTACCATTTTACCAAGCACTGACATCAGGCTCGCCAGTCTATAGTTTCCTAGATCACCCCTGGAACCCTTTTTAAAAATTGGTGTTTTATTGGCCACTCTCCAGTCTTCAGATGCTATAGATGTTTTTAATGATAGTTTACAAATTGCTAATAGTATTTCTGCAATGGCATATTTCAGTTCTTTTAAGCACCCTCAAATGTATACCATCTAGTCCAGGTGATTTGCTACTCATTAGTCTATCAAATAGCTGTATTACACCTTCCCAGTTTATCGAGATCTGTTTCATTTGCTCCGATACCCATGCCTGAAATGGTATTTAAAAGGTGATGTAACTTCCCTATATCTTCTGCAGAAAAGACTGAAGCAAAAAATTCATTCAGTCTCTTCATATGACCTTGTCCTCCCTTAGCACCCCATTTAGTCCTCTGTCATCTAAAGGTAGCTCTCTCACAAGTTTTTTGCTGTTAATATACTTGAAAAAAATTGTGTTATATATTTTTGCTTCCATAGCAAGCTTCTCAAATTCTCTGTTTGCCTGCCTTATCAATGTCTTGCATTTAACTTGCAGTGCTTATGTTGTTTCCTTCTGTCGTCATATGGCTCCTTTTTCCATTTTCTGAAAGATGTTTTTTTTTGTTTATCACACCTTTTAACCATGCCAGCACTCGTTTAGCCTTCTACCTTTCTTAAAGCGTAGAATACATCTGGTCTGGGCTTCCAAGATAGTATTTTTAAACAATGCCCATTGTTGATGTAAACCTTCAATCTTTGCAACTGCTCCTTTTAGTTTTTCTTAACCATTTTCCTCATTTTATCATAGTATCCCTTTTGAATGTTAAATACAAATGTCATGGTTTTCCTTGCTTTCCTCCCTCCATTTATTAAATCAAATGTGATCATGTTATAATCACTATTGCCAAGTGGCTACAACACCCATTTCTCTCACTGAGTCTAAAAAAGCTTCGCTTCTTGGTTCATGAACCAGCAGCTCCATGAAGCAGCCATTTATTTCATATATAATCTTGAATTCTCTAGCATGTCCTGATGTTATATTAGCCCAGTTGATGCTGGGGTAATTGAAATAATCTATTATATGTGTTGTAATTCTTATTAGCTCCTCTGATTTCTATTAGCATTTCATCATCCATCTGTTCATTCTGGCTAGGTGGGTGGTAGTACATCCCCACTACCAATGCCTTCCCTTTTTTATATGTAATTTCTATCCATAGAGATTCTACAGTGTATTTTGTTTCCTGCAAAGCTTTTACTCTGTTTGACTTAATGCTCTCTCTAACATATTGCGCAATATCTCCAGCAGTTGATCTACCAGATATAATTTGTACCCAGGTATTACAGTGTCCCATTGGTTGTCCTCCTTCCACCAGGTCTCTGAGATACCAATTATATCTAACCTTTCAATTAGTACTGTATATTCTTACTCTCCCATCTTACTTTTTAGACTTCCAGCATTTGCATGCAAGCATTTCAGTGGTGGCATTTTGTTCATATTAACAATCTGATTATCAGTTGACAGGAATAATTTGAAATCTTTCAACTCTGTCTGCTCTTAAAAGCATCTGGGTTACTTTTACCTTTATTGGATGCTCTATCTTCCCTGTTTTGCTAGTTTCCTTTCAGGATACATTTAGATAAGGAGCTTGAATACTGTCAAACAGGCTAGGAGGCAGAAAGAAAAGGAAAGATGGGCAAGAGCTCATGCAGTGAAGAGTTGGCCATGACCATTCTGGCCTGCATGGAGGTATATACATATTCTAGGGCTCAAGATAGAGATCGACTGCCAATATTACATGTTACATCTAAGGCAAAAAGCATGACAGGTAAAATGAATAAAGCCTTAATGTACATTAAGAAACAATTCTACCAAAAAGGACAAAGGGCCAGAAGTAAAGGAGAAAGATAACAACTCTTTGGAATAAACAAATTGAAGAAAAAATAAAATAACTGCGTGCTGAGGTGCCCCTGATAGACAGGTATCTCAAAGGATCAAGATCACCAAAAGATCCAAAACATTACATTGAAACATGCTGCATTAACAGAAGGAGATCTTAAATTCATATGCTCCAATAATAAACTAAAAGTAACAGCAGAAGCACAAAAATGGAAGAAAACAGGAAAGATATTAAAACAAACTATTTAGAGAGAACCCAAAACAGTTTTACAGAAAACTAGGAAAGAGCATCAATGAGGTGAAAATACCACCAAGACTGACACAGAAAAACTCTGGAGAAATTTGTACGAAAACCCTGTAGAGCAAAACCAAAAATCAGAATAGCTACCCATCATATGAGAGAATTTGGAAAAGATTAAATGAATGCGAGGAGACTCGACAGTGATTAAAGAAGAAAAACATCAGAATGGCATTGATAATAGAGGTGTCGGTTCCAAGTGATTATTCTGTGACTCGCGTGGAGAGGGAGAAGATACCGAAGTACCAAGAAATGCAGTCAGAGACCAAGAAAACGTGGCAGAAAGATGCATAAATATATTTCCCATCATATTGAGAACCACAGGCCTGATTAAGAAGAATTTCCATTTATTTATCATACATTCCTTATATACTGCCTTTCATGATATCAAGGTGGTTTACATTGAACAAACTAAAATTACATTGAACCAGGGCATTATAACTTAGAGAAAACTATTTTACAGGGCAATGGAGGGTTACGTGGCTTGCCCAAGACCACAAGGAGCACTTGAGGGACCAGAAACCCCAGTCCTTCTGGCCCAAGGTTGCTGTCCTCTAGTGGGATTTGAACCTCCAACCTTCTGGCTTGAGGTAACTTGCCCCAACCACTAGGCCACTCCTCCCTGCTACAGCTTATGAACTCCAGAAGGAAGCTCTTTTTGACACATTACTGCTAACGCTCGCTGTAGCACTTGCAAATTTGCGAGAGTGAGATAATATTCCACATACCCTGTCTTAGGAATGAGGTTCATGACTGTCATGATATGTGCAAAACTAATCTATTTGGAGAAATATTCCCTGAGAAAATAGTGCCATCCTTTGTCTAGTTTGCCTAATAATAGGCTGTAACCAATTGCCTAGAGCGCTGGGCATCCAGGGGTGAGCATCATTGCCACTGTTGACCCCCTCTGGGGCTGGAAGCAGTGGCAAGGCTCAGAAACCACGAGGCAGTGCTTACCTACTGTAAACTCTCTGGCGCTGCATCACGGTTTCTGACTTCCGCCATCTGCCGCAGCGCTGGAGAGTTTAGGTAAGCACCATCTCGTAGTTTTTGAGCCAGCAGCAGGGGGGGAGGGGCTGCCTAAATTACCTTCAGTCCTCGCCCCAGCCCTGGCTGGAACTCTGCATAGTCCTAGAACTAGCATGAAACCCTTCGTGATTCATTTCACTTTAAAATATCAGTTAAGTATGTCAGCCACCCAAATTAGCTGAGATGACACATGCCACGATGGCTTTGAATGCATAGCCCACAGGATGTAAGGTAGAATTTTATTTGCATATCTCGTGGAGCTCGTCAAAGGCAGTTAAACAATGCTCACAATGGCTAATGACATCACAAAGTAGTTCTATTGCCTTCAAATTAAAGCTAAAAGAAATGGCGAAAGCTGACAGGAATTGTTTTGATAACTGTCTTGCTAAACTGAGGCCATTTGAGGAGGAAATATAATGAATTAAACCAAGTCTATGATTCATGGCTATAATCTAAATCAGGAAGAGATTAATCCTTTGTGAACCTTATGAATTGTTACACCAAATGGCTCTATTGTTTCCTATGGTTAGAAAGTGCTTCCTCGGTGATTCCAGGGGACACATGATTGAAACAGATCATTTTGGTACAATTTAATGTGGCTTAGGAATTCATTCTGAGTAAATGAGTGAGGCACTGAGTCTGTGTATAGCACAGCAGGAAAGTGAGGTATTTCTCACCAAGGACAGCAACATCAGTAAGAGAGGTCTTTGTAAGGTGGCTTTTCTGTCAGCAAAGAGCCTCATTTGCTAACCAGGCAGACAGAGATTGATCCTGTAATATACCTTTTTCATCCCCGTGGCCCTATATACTGGTACAGTTTGTCAGAGAATGTAGCTTTAGTACATAAATTCAGGCTAACTGGAAGATATGCATGAATAAAATGACCTGATCAATCAAATTTGTTTAGCTCCAGTATTCATTTCCCATCAGGGCCATCTTGTCTGTAAACAGGTTAGGATTTTTATCACTTCCTATAAATATGCAAAAAGGTTTTGATAAAGAATGCAGTTACCTGCCATGGTATGTATTTCCCAGTAGTAGAGATCTTGTCATTCTTCCTAATATGCCTTTTATTTAGCTAATCAAATGGATTGGCTGAAGGACATCACCTAGGTTGGTGGACAGTGGATTTCCTATGTCTGCACTTCATTTCTGGAGCAAAACTGCTTTCTAGAAAATGCCACCATTAAAGTGATATTTTTCCCATAGAAGAAAGTGTTAATTAATCAGGACATTTCTTTCATGAAAAGCACCAGCTTGCTTGATATGTTTGTTCAATGACGAGCACCATGTTCAGGCTTGCAGTGATAACCCTGACATCATTATGGCATATTTATCCAATTGCAGTTTATAGAAATTAGTATTTTAGTTCATAGTACCCCATTAGTTTAAGGTGTGTTACAGTTAGGTGCAGTAGGTATTATCCTGTGCTTAGAGGGCTTATGATCTAAGTTTGTACCTCAGGTAATGGAAAGTTAAATGACTTACCCAAAACCCAACAGTGGGATTGGAACCCTGACTTCCTTATTCCCAGAATGCTGTTCTAACCACTAGACTACACCTCCATTCCTTGGACAGTGGGGTTTTCTTAAACTTAGCCGTTTGCAAAAAAGCAGCATTCACCTGTGTCTTAGGACAAGGGCTGGCAGTACCATTAGGTGAACTAGGTAGCACCCCTCTCCAGGGCCAACATTCTCAGCAATTACCGCTGCATTGCGGTTTCATTCTGTTCAGGTTTGTATAAACCGGTAGTCTGTGGCGGAGAGGACGCCAAAGCGGCAGATTGAATAGAATGAAACTGTGATGCAGCCCCAGAGACAGAGAGCAAGCAGTGCATTGAGGTTTCATGGATCACTGCTGCTGTTGTTGGCCCAGAGGAGGGCTCCAGTGGCAGCAATGGTCACGGAGGGGGGGGGGCAATAGGGGCAGCAGGATAGAGAGTCCACATAGGGTGCCTCCAGTCCTGCCTAAGGCATTACATAAAAACATAAGATATGCCATACTGGGTCAGACCAAGGGTCCATCAAGCCTAGTATCCTGTTTCCAACAGTAGCCAATACAGGTCACAAGTATCTGTCAGGTTCCCAGAAGTAGATAGATTCCATAATGCTTGTCCCAGGGGTAAGCAGTGAATTTCCCTGGTCCTCTTTAATAACGGTTTGTAGACATTTCCTCCAAGAACTCGTACAGTCCTCTTAAACCCAGCTACACTAACAGCTTTTGCTATATCTTCTCATAACAAATTCCAGAGTTTATGCATTGAGTGAAAAAATAATTTCTCTTATTAGTTTTAAATGTGCTACATTGTAGCTTCATTACATGTCTCCTAGTTTTTCTGTTTTTTTGAAGGTGTAAACACCTGTTCCACTCCATTCGTTATTTTATAGAATTCTCTCATAGCTCCCCTCATCTGTCTCTTTTCCAAGCTGAAGAGCCCTAACCTTTTAAGCCTTCCCTCTTAGCGATATCCTTCCATCTCCTTTTCCATTTTAGTCGTTCTTCTCTGTACCTTTTCTAATTCTGCATCGGAAACAGAAATACAACAAAACTCTGGAACTCCACAGTGATCTTTAGATTTCTTTTCCCAGCTGAGGCAGTGGCATTGGGTAATATGATACTGCAGGCCAATGTCAAGCAGAGATGGAGAGAGAAGAAAGAGCTGCAAAATTCTGAGCTAAACTATTCTGAGCCAGATATCCGGAGATGTTAATCCCACAGTGCTTCTTTTTCATGCTGCAATGATTCAGGCTGTCTCAGGGATGTTGCGTTTGTGTTTCTTTATACACTTCTGAGTTTCAAAAACCGGAGGCCTTATTCGAGATGGTTTAATTCAGGGGTGTTAAAAGACCTACGAACAGTTTCTTAGTTTAATTTATTCAGTCATTTGATATAACCCCTTTTGGCTTACAGGGCAACAACATGGTTTACAATAAAAAAATGAAGAAGAAAATGAAAGGAGAAGAAGATAGAGACGATACGTTACTTGTAATCAATGAGAAGAGGAGCAAAAACAATGGAGCCAATTCAGCTCCCAACCCTCATTGCTTGAGTTTACCTTACAAGTCTCCAAAAGCACAAGCAAACACAAGGGTTCATTGGGTTGCCTTAAAGTGGACTTTCCTCTCTTATGAACAGGGCTAGTGAGTTCCAAAAAAGAGGTCCAAAGTAGGAAAAAGAGACATACCTTGTTATTTCCAGGTAACAATGGGAAAGATGGGGCAAAATTAGCTGTTTTTACATATTGGAATCATGTTGCATGAGCGGACTGGGAGGGAATCAACAACTTAGAAAGAGAAAGGTCTGGATGTAGACCTTTGTGAACTATGAGTAATATCTTAAATCGAATTTTAGAATTTATGGGTAGCCAACGGAGGGCCTTTAAGAAAGGTGGGATGTGGTCAAATGTGCTAACTCTGGTGAGAAGTCTTGCAACGATATTTTGAATAATTTGAAGGTGATGAAGGGTAGACTGATTTAGACCATTGTAAAAGGAATTGCAATAGCTCATTTGGTTTAATATAAGAGCAAAACCAGGGCTGTGTTCCTAGGATTTGACAAAGAGTTTAACTGAGTGTATCTGCCTGAAGGCAAGGAAAGAAGACTTCACTACTGCTGTGAGATGAGATTCTAAATGTACGTTACATTCTTGAAGTGGAACTGATTGGCTTTTTATGATAGGCACCAGGCAAAGGAGCAGGTAACTATGTGCAATCCACATCACTTTAGATTTTACAGGGTTTAACTTTAGCCTGTTCTTAGCAAGTCAGTTAGCCACTACATTATTTAGATTAGTAACATTTGGAGATTATGATCAGTGAAGTAGACTATCTGAATATTGTCCAGTCCAGGAAGAAATAACTGCTCAACATTAGTTCTGCATGAGGTTGCTAGAGGAGTTCAGAAGAGGATGAAAAGAACTGGGGTGAGAATGGTTCCCTGGGGTACTCCATACAAGAAAGTATATGGCTTGGATATAGCAGACCAAGATTTAACAGAGAAGCTACAGTCACTAAGATAAGATGAGTGTCTCTAATACCTAAGTTGTATATGCAGGTCAGTAACATTGCTAGATCAACGAGATCGAATGTCATGCTTAAATCCAATGAGATGACAATAGTAGATTGGTTTAATTCAAGGTAGCAGTATATTTTGTTTGTCAAGCACAAGAGTAGGGACTCCTTGTAGTGTTATGGGTGGAATCCTGCTTGCCTAGGATGGAGTGTATCTGAAGAAGGCTCCTTAAGAAGAGGCTGGATGATAGCGTGTTTAGATGAGGAGGGAAAGGCTTCCATAGACATGCTATTCTTGATCATGGAACAGAGGTAGGGAAAGAGGTCAGCAGGACTATTCATTTTTAGGCTTCGGGGGAAGCAGCTGCTAAGGTATACACTATTCACCATGAAAAGTGTTTATAACAGGGTTAAAGGATGACTAACTATGGAAGAGAGCTGGTGAGTCTGGGGGCTCTTCTGGAGACTTACTGGATGGGATGGAAACATGTTGGCGTATCAAATTCCTGAAATCTAGTACCTTGTTTCTGAAGAAGGATGAAAATGAGTTAATTAATTTATTTATGTTCTGCCATTTTCAGCCAGAGACTCTACGGCATGGATAACAATAAAATCACAGCTAAAACCATTCTTAAAACATGCCCATTATCAAAGTAAAAATAAATCACTTATTCTATCCATCCAGTCATCATTCACATTTCACATCTAATAATAATCTGGAAGTAGTTGTGTTTTCAATAACTTTCTAAACAGAAAGAGGATTGTTTTGGAAGTTTTATTCATGTTTGACACATGTAAGTAGGACCGCTGACATGTGTAAAATGCATCCAAGTGCAAATGGCCATTTTACATGTAGATGCCCATATCATGTCAAACGTAGATGGGTGAAACTGGTGGGAAAGTGAGAGGGACTGAGGGTGGGGCTAATCCAGAGGGAAGGAAAAGAGAAGAAGTTGAGACACTAGTAGGACCTCTGTTCCCCTAACCACAGTACTCACCTCCAACTTCTAAGCCTGTGTGGGTATATCTGTGGTCTGACGTGCACAAGTGCAACAATGTGTGTGACTGAGTGAGTAGATCTGAATGAGCGTGGGTATGTGTGTGAGGCTGCATGGGTAGTGAGTGACCATGTTGTGTTTGAATGAGTGGGAGATTTCTACTAGAGGGCTTTGCATTTGCAAATCTGCTTATCAATGAAAGCAAGGGCGGGTCTGTGTATTTTGTGTATTTGTGTGTGTGTGTGTGCATGAGTATGACTGATGGATTTGGGTTGGTGTATGACAAAATGAATTTGGGTGGGTATAAGTGACTGTGTGGATGCTGAGAAAATAGGTGTGGTCAGGATCGGCGCTACCCGGTAAGATGAGTAAGCGCCGCAGGGGAGCGCTGATATTGGGGCAGTGCCATTGTTAGCTGCCCCCCCAAACAAGATGACAAGCGCAGAAGAGTTGTGCAAGCCTGCTCTTCCATTCTCGGCTGCAGTCATGGCCTTGCACAATTCTGCCCACAGGACTTGCTACTCCCTCGGACAGGCTCTTCCATTCTCAGCAAGTTCTGCGGGCAGAGGAATTGCACAATCGGCTGAGAACGGAAGAGCCTGGCCTGTGGGATAACTGGATACAGGTCTGGAGGGCTAGGGAGACAGATACTGGACTAAGGGGAGGCATACGGATATGGGGGAAAATGGAGATGTGAGATGCAGGGGGTATCATAGCAAATCATTTATTTATTTATCAGGTTTTTTATGCCACTTTATCATTTCAGTCAAAGTGGTTTACATTGTAACTTAAACTTGTTAATTACATTAAACAGGGACACTGATAACTTGGATTTTTTTCTGAGGCAATGGAGGGCTAAGTGACTTGCCCAAGGCCACAAGGAGTGCTAGTGGGAATCAAGGTTCCCAAGCAAGTGCTCTAACCATTAGGCTACTCCTCCACATGGGGGGGGGGGGGCATAGGAGATGCTGGACATGGGGGAGCATTGGGAGGTGGAGGGGGCTTCTGGACATGGAGGGGCACAGGAAGACAGAGGGGAGATACTGTATGTAGGAGTGGAATATGGCAGCAGAAGGGACATGCTAGACAGGGGGTGGGACTAGAGAGATGAAGGGGAGATAGTGAATATGGGAAGGAAGCAAAGGGAGAATCAAGGAGTGGAGAGTTTTGAGCTGGAATAGTGATGCTGGACACGGGGGGTTATAGGGCGACACAGAGGGGAAGATGCTGGACATGGGGGATGAAACAGAGGGAGATAGAGGGGAGATGCTGGACACTGGTATAATAGGAGGAGGGAAATGCAGGACATGGGGGTAATAGGGAAAGAAAAGGGTGAAGATAAGCACGGGGTAAATAAGATGAGAAAGAAATGGAGAGACTGAAAATAGGGTGGGGATGGTATGGAGACAGGAGAGATGCTGGACACAGGGGGATAGGAAGGGAGGGGGGACACGTAAGGGGAGAGAGAGAGAGAGGAGATGCTAGATGAAGGGAAAGCGAGTATGAGAGAGAGGGGATAGACGCTGGATGGGATGGGCGTAGAGATGCTAAACATGTAAGGGAGAGAGAGAATGAGCGAAAGACTGGGGAATAATGGACCAGGGAAGAAGAGGTGGGGAATAGGAGGGCTGAAATGAGGATTGAAAAGTGGTGGTGGGGAGATTGAGGACTTGATAGTAAGGAGGAATAGTGATGAGTGGATGGAGAGATGAACGGAAAAGATCAATATCCAAGATGGAATGAAGTGAAAAGAATAAAAGGGGAGACAAGAAATGGCAGATGGACTAGAGATCGTAGAAAGAGAGCTAAGAGAAGACACAGGAAAGCAGAAACCTCTGAGACCAGCAAGATCAGAGAATAAATTGGTTAGACAACACAAAGGTCAAAAAAATAATTTTATTTTCAATTTAGTGATTGGACTTCGCGCTATCTTTATATTTTACACAGTAAAGGGAAATGCATCTCTTTCTATTTCTGTGGTGCTGAACTGCATGCGGAATCTGGCTTCTCGGGGTTTTAGTTTAATTTTGCATTAATATTTTTATTTTAGGCTGTGGTAATTTTATTCTGTACTTGATGAGGATCTATGTTCCGAGTATGTGACCCTGACCAGGTGTTCTATTAACATGGAGTTTATACATAAGGATCTGCACTGTAGTAATCTGACCTGTTTGGCTTTTGAAATAGGTGTATGGATGTTCTAGTGTCCGCTGTAATATTATTTTTTTTCTGGGTAGGCTCCTTTTGTGTGAATTTTGGAAGCTGGTATGGTATGGTAGATTTGCTCTTTAGATCCTCAGTGACTTTTGTAGGGCTTTGTGTTAGTTCAGAATATGCCTGGTACTGGAGAATGTTTGTTGTTATTACTGAGATGACCAGAATCAGATTTTTTTTTAAAATATATATTGAGTTCTATGGGTGAATGTCCTAGTTCTACTCTGCATACATTGTCGAGGGAGGGACTTCTGTAGATGCAGAAAATATGTTCTAAAAGAAAAAGCAACAAACATAATGCAGTTTATAACAAAAAAATAAAATGAGTTATAATTTTAGTGTTATAAACTGTGCTGTGGTTCTCGCTTTTTCTTTTAGTTCCTTAGTCTGTGAGTATCTTGCATTTTGTTTATTTTTTGCACAATATATATATTTACATTTACATTATCCTGGTCCAGTGCGCGGTTTCAGAGGAGTTATATTGGGGTTGCCAGGCCCCTCTTGTCTGGCACATTTAGTGGCAAGTTTATTAAGCTCTGTGCTGGTAACATGTGTGGGCTGCGTTACCAGCGCAGGACTGTAGGCCAACTGCAGAAGGGGCAGGTACATCCCCCTGCAATTACCGTGCTTGAGGTTGCAGTTGCACTCTTGCTACTTGCACTGAGCCATTATGTTAGTTTCTGCCGACAATGCAGATGCCTATGTGTGCGAGTTCTTTCTTTAGCCTCACTCTGGAGGAAAGTATAATTTTGAGAGAGAAATCCTGAAAACCTAGGAGTAATGGAAAAAGCATGGATCTTACTCCCTAGTCTGGATGGAAAGGGGCCGTGTTATTTTCACTCTTCTCTTGCTCCAGCTTCACATCTTACTACCAGTACATTGATTGCAGGACTGCCAGTAGGAAGTGAAGCTAGAGCGAGAGAAAGCCAGAATAACACAGGCTCAGTCAAGAAATGAAAACACATCCTGTGATTCAGCAAGGAGAATGTATGGATTTATTGGGGGGGGGGGCCGGCAAGGGGAACCAATTTTGCAACCCCATTGGAGCTCAGGGAGCTGTTTTAGCAATGCGGGATCGGGGTGGCCCTAAATGATAATCTTTTGCAATACCAGTTGGCTATTTTAGAGATGCGACTTTCATGCTTGGGAGTCTGCAGAAGGCTATTTTGTCTTATCAAAGCACGGCACAGAAAAACATTTTAGGGAATAATAGTAATTTGATCTTCTGATCTTCTAATGTTTGGCTTTCCTGGTCCAGTTTATTAAAAGTGAGTTGCCTGGGCACAGTAATGCAAGTCGTTGAGTTGGTGCTGATTCCTGGTGATCCAGAAGCCCCTGGGGTTTCTTGGCAAGGTGTGACCAGAATTAGATAGCCAGGCCTTTCTTCCAAGGCAATGGAGGATACAATGACTTGCCCAAGGCCACAAGGAGTGCCAGTGGGAATCGATCACTGGTCTCTTGGTCTCCACTAGGCTACTGCTCCATTCCAAATATATAGAGAGTTAATTTTTTATTTTACAGCAGTCTAATGACATGCTTGTATACTGTTGGCCTATTTTACTAATTATTCTTCACAGTTCTACAGCTTGTAACCTACTGGTTTGACACTGAAACCTATTTAATCAGCAGAATGTTAACGTTGTCACTGGCTTCCTACAGTGACAGACTTATATTACGACTCTTTTTTGCATCAACATTATAACAGTTTTGCTTATAGTTTCTAGATGTGCATTGACTGCATGGTTATGTTACTGATTCCTACATTCTGTACAAAATCTTTATCCTGCATATTTTTTTCAATGAGTAAAATATTTCTGAGCTGTCTGTATAGCTGAATGTTTGTTTTTCTTTTGATCCATATCTAAAATTTAGCATGCTTTTGGACTTTCACAGCTTGTTCATATGATGCTAAGTATTTACTGCACAGTAGTTACTTTTATTGTGGCTATGAATTTGTTCCTTCGCAGCAGTATTCTTATAACACTGAATTTGAAGGAAAAATACTAGCATCGTATGAAAAGAGTTCAGAAAAGAGTTTTGGGAAAAAGGGGGTAGGATGTAGCCAGTGTTAACAAAAATGAGGAAAAGGGACACTGATCTATAGGTTGCAGGGTGGTCGCCAGAAATCCTGGGTGTGGTGTGTTTGAGGAGGTAAAAATGTCTACACATGTGTAGCTGGGGGCCTGTGTGTGCAAGTGTGCACATAAGTCAGTGCAAGGACGTGTGTGTGTGGATATAGATTGTTAGGGCTACTGAGCTCCTGTGATTCATGCATAAGTGAGTACTTCTTTTATCACCTTCCAACTCCATTAGCCCAGCAATCATAGCAATGCCCCCCAAGTTGTCCACAATATCCAAAAAGGATCCCCCCCCCCCCAGTCAGCCCACTTACAGCTGATTTTTTGTCACTGTAATCCAACATTAAAGTGAGCCCAATACTCTTGGTCTAATTAAACAAGCAACACATTTGATGTGAGCAGCTGGCCCTCTTAGGTTTTTCTTAATTATTTTCCTCATTTTATCATAGTCTCCCTTTTGAAAGTTAAAAGGTAGTACTGTGGATTTCTTGCTGTCCTTTTTCCATTTATTAAATCACAAGTGATCATGCTATGATCACTATTGCCAAGTGGCCCCAACACCCTTATCTCTTGCAGCAGATCCTGTTCCACTAATAGCTTTCCCTCTAGTCAGTTCATGAACCAGCTGCTCCATAAAGCATTATTTATTCCATCTAGAAACTTTATCTCCCTAACATGTAACATGTCCTGCAGTGACATTGACCCTTTCGATACTGGGGTAATTGAAATAACCTATTATTACTATGTTGTAACATTTGTTAGCTTCCTGATTTCTCTTAGCATTTTATTATCCATTTATTCATTCTGGGCAGGTGGTCTGTAGTACACCCCCACTGCCATTGCCTTCCCCTTTTTACATGGGATTTCTATCCATAGGGATTCTACAGTGTATTTTGTTTCATGCAAAACTTTAATCCTTTGTGATGCAATGCCCTCTCTAACATAGAGCGCTACCCCTCCACCAATTTGATCTACCCTATCATTGCGATATAGTTTGTACCCAGGTATCACAGTGTCCCATTGGATCATATCTAACCTCTCATTTAGTGCTATATGTTCTAGCTCTCCCAACTTATTTTTTAGACTTCTAGTATTTGCATACAGGCATTTTAGAGGTTGTATTTTATTCATATTAATCTTTATTTTATTTATTTCAGTATTCATAGTGGAAATGAGTATTATCCGTAAAACTGTTTTTCCACCTGTGCAGGAGAGTCTGTGTCATCAAGAAGGCAATTAGCTTACTTGGTACCTGTGAGATGCAAGCAGGTTTTGACAAGGAAGCTTCCTGCAAAGTTTCCCTTTCAAAATTTATCTTACTGCCAGCTACATGGAAAAGCAGATGCAACTTATATAGGGCAGAGGCAGGCATGAGAACTTCCAGATGAAATCTCTGTACAATATTTTCCGCAGCTGGCCCCAGCCCCAGCCGCCCCCATAAGGCAGGCCACATTTCCTGCCGGGAAAATACAAATACTTATGGCAACACACATACCTTTACCCATGGAGGACCTGGGGCAGTTTTCTAAAAATGTATTGTCTTAGATTGCCTGGCAAAACCCCAATCTTCCATTTAACCAACTGGAACGGAAAGGCAGCTAGCCATTTTACCATACCATGAGCAAAGTAAGTGGGACTTTCACATTCCCAACATATTATTATTATGGATATTTTGGAACTGGCAGTCTGTAATTATCGGGTTACCTCCACAAGACTGCCCTAAAGTGGTAAGCAAAACCTATTTGCTTGGCAAGACATTATAAATTATTTATTCCTTTTCTATGGGATTAGGAATGAGATCACATTTAAATTTTAGTTACTTAGTAGAACCAGTTTTACATGGAAAAAGGCAGAAAATGTCATTAGCTGAGAGAGAATTAGGCAGAATGGCACTAAATAGTTAAATGTTAAAACTTCATAATTATCACTTTAAGTCATAAAAACTTCACAATATGCTATTTATATGTTAACGGGATTAGTTCTGAATCCTGAACTCCCACAAGAGATTGCTGCACTAAAATACTTTAAAAGCTAAAGACTCTTACAGAGTGTTTTTGATTACTTTATGCAAAGGAAGTCAAATAGAAAATAATCACAATTGGTTGATCGTTAATGCTGATTTTGAGTTCTATTGCTTATTACAAATTAATTCAACCACAGTCTGAATTCGGTCTGCCAAAAATGATCTAAACTGTACTCGTGCGAAAAGCATTTTGAAAGCTCCTAATTCCTACAGAGCAAAAGATTCCACAAGTGAAATGCTTGTGCCATTTAGGGTATGTGATCTACAGTTAGCACTTTGATTAATTTTGGGGATGAGGCCTATGCCAGTTATTTATTTTTATTTGACTGTTTTTTTATACCACTTATCTCCAGGAACAAGCAGGAATGTAGTCTTCACATATGGGTATTGTCGGTACCGACGGAGCCTGCACGGGAACGCTCCCCAGCATCCAATTAGAAAGCTTTTGGGAGCATCCCACAGTGCCTGCGTGCTGCCTTCCCGCCTTTCCCAACTGCCTCTCTCCAGTTCTTCATTTTCCGCAGAGCCAGCAGGTCGTTTTTCCTATCACCGCAGAAATTATCCCATCTTTTTCATTCTTTTTTGTGGTAGCGTCTGCCTTCCTCGACGCAATACCAGTACCGCCGGTTCTTTCTTTCTTTCTTTCTTAAAAAAAAAAAAAATTTGTATTCTTTTTCTGGACTTTCCAGTCTTTTTTCTGTCGGGTGCCACGCGCCATTTTGGGCACTAGGCCCAACTTTTCCTTCAGAATGGAAAAACCCGCCTCGGGTTTTAAAAAAGTGTTCCAAGTGTGGCGGTACCATCTCCGTCACCGACACTCACGAGTGGTGCCTTAAATGTTTAGGTCCTGACCACTCCATCTCGGAGTGTGTTGCCTGTGGGATGATGTCAAAGAGGGGTCGGCAAAACCGAGCTAAGCTTAGCACCCTTTTTCCCTCCAATGCAGCATCCGTGGCATCGACATCTTCCAGGGCTTCGTCTTCCTCCCATGGATCTCAGGTAACCAAACATAAATCTGGCCAGTCCTCAAAGGGTAGATCTCCTTCCAAGCATTGAGATGCCTCTGGCGTTTCCCTTGAGGTACTTGTACTGGCAAAATTGCCCCAGCGGGAAGCTTCGGCACTATCGGGGCTCCAGGATGTTCTCGAGGCCTCAACCTTGGCAGAACTACTGGTGCCATGCTCTGGGGTACCGGCCGCTTCATCCGGTACCGATACCCAGGCATCGGCAGCGTCAATAGACCAGAGGTTCTTGGCTATTGAACGCAGTCTGGCGGCTCTCCTTGCGGCTTTGGTGCCTTCGGGACCGCTTCAGACAGTTCAACCGGTATCGACACCGGTTCCGGCACCGATATTGGTACCAGTACCAACAGCATTGACATCGGCGACTGTGTTACCAACACCGAGTCATGCTGTTTCCTCCGGTATCGACAGGCCGGTACCGGACCCCTCCGGTACCGACTTCAAAAGGTACCGATATCGTGCTTTGCAAGAGCACCCGGACAGGAGATATTTTGAATCCTCCGATGAGTCTGAGGATTCTGACAGCTCTGTCGGTACCGGAGTACTTCTCTCTGAGGAACCTTCCTCTCCTAAACGTAGGATGTCTCCTCCAGAAGATATATCCTTTCAGGATTTCATTCGGGAGGTGGCTAGAGGTCTTTCCATCACAGTGGCTCCTGAAACAGAGCCCAGAGCAAAGGAATTGGAGATTTTACAATATCCTAAAGCTCCCAAGGAGGCAGCTACTTTGCCTATTCATGAGATCTTGCATGATCTCATGCTAAGAATGTGGGAGACACCTCTTACCACCTCTCCTCATTCTCGTAGGCTTGATACCATGTATCGAGTATCTCCTTGTCCTGGATTTCAAAAAACCCAGTCACCACACCACTCCATGGTAGAGGAATCAGCTATGAGAAGGATCAAGAGTGCAAAAAGACATGCATCTAATCCGCCAGGACGTGAATGTAGGACTCTTGATGCCTTTGGGCGTCGAACCTTCCAGGCCTCTCTGCTTTCTGCCAGGATTAGTTCCTACATTTTATACATGGGAATGTTTGTTAAGGAGGTTACAGGAAATCTAGAGCTTATGAGCCCTCTCCTTCCTGATGATAAGAGGCAAGATTATCTTACACTTGTCAAACATGCCCAAGATGTTTCCAAGTTTGTTAATCGTGCAGCTTTTGACTGTTTTGAGTGCATAAGCAGAACCTCTGCCATTGCCATAGGTGCTCGTAGGATTGCCTGGCTCCAGGCATCTGATTTAGAACTCTGGGTACAGGACAAACTGGGGAATATCCCTTGCACAGGCGAAAATCTCTTTGGCAAAAATTGGCAAGAGAAAGCTAATGAGCTGGATGCTGATAACACCACTTTGGATAGACTATCCAAGGCTACAGCTGATCCTGCAAGGAGAAAATCCTACAAGAAACCATTCTTCTCTAAAAAGAAGAGGTTTTACCCCTCCTATACCCAGCAGGGGCATTCTGCCAGTCAGTCTGCCCAAAAGGGACAGCAGCCACCAAAACAAAGAAAAACAAAGTCTGCTAAGCCTCAACCAGCCCAGCAGACTCAGCCTCCATAGGGGCTTTGACTGCCATCTAGAGAACTTGGCCTTCCTGGCCCTCAATGGGCCAGAGCCCTCCACCATTCCAGGAAGGTTGTATCATTTTGCCCCCAGATGGGAGCAGATAACAGCAGAAGAATGGACTCTCTCCATAGTAAAAGAGGGGTACAAGCTTCATTTCCGCAACATGCCCCCTCCTACAGTTGTACAACAGTTCGATTCTCAGACTTCACTCGAAAATCAGTTGAGCTTTCTAATTGGACGCTGGAGAGCGTTCCCGCGCAGGCTCCGTCGGTACCGACGATACCCATATGTGAAGACTAAATTCCTGCTGTTCCCGGAGATCACCTGTTACAGGTGAGTAACTATGCTTTCACCATGGCAAAGTGGTGTACATTTCAACCACAGATTGAGGAACTGTCCTATGTGGATCCTGATTCAGATAGGGGCACGTCCAGGCCATCCGATGGCCCCAAGCAAGACAGGCCCATTTGGATCCGATTCTCGGCTGCAGGAGCAAAATGTTCCCGCGGTAACCAGAGTAAGGCCCGAGGATGGCCCTGTGTGCCCCTGCCGCCTGTGGGGACGTTCTTCCTGCAGGTGCCCCCAACTCCTGTGTTCTCGACCCCCCCCCCCTTTTCCCTGCCGCCTGACCCAAGGCTCGCCTGCCATGTCCTGGATCAGGCGATAGGGACCCCCCACACCTGGCTCCAGCCCCTGCTCTGGGTGGATTCCTATGAACATAACATAAGAACATAAGATTTGCCATACTGGGTCAGACCAAGGTCTATCAAGCCCAGTATCCTGTTTCCAGCAGTGGCCAATCTAGGTCATACGTACCTAGCAGTTTTCCCCAAAAGACACAGGTTCCACAATGCTTGTACTGGGTCAAGCATTGATATCCTGGGTCCTTCTTAATAATGGTTTATGGACCTTTCCTTCAGGAACTTGTCCAACCTTTTTTAAACCCAGCTACACTAACAGCCTTTACTACATTCTCCGGTAACAAATTCCAGAGTTTGATTACACGTTGAGTGAAAAAAATATTTTATTTTATAAGTCTTAAATAGTTTACCCTGTAGCTTCATTGCATGTCCCCTAGTCTTTCTATATTCTGATAACGTAAACTATCGATCTACGTTTACCCGTTCCACTCCGTTCATTAATTTATAGTCTTCTATCATATCTCCCCTCAGCCGTCTCTTTTCCAGGTTAAATAGCCCTAACCTTTTTAGCCTTTCTTCATAGGAGTATCCTTCCATCCCCTTTACCATTTTGGTGGCTCTTCTCTGAACGTTTTCTAATATTGCTATATCCTTTTTAAGATACGGCGACCAGAATTGCACACAATATTCAAGGTGCGGTCTCACCATGGAATGATATAGAGCCATTATAATATCTTTTGTTTTATTTTCTATTCCTTTCCTTATGATACCTAGCATTCTATTTGCTCTCTTGGCTGCTGCTGCTGCACACTGGGCCGAGAGTTTTAACATGTTATCCACAATGATGCCTAAATCTTTTTCCTGGGTGGTGGTTCCTAATGTGGAACCTTGCATCGTGGAACCATAGTTTGGGTTATTCTTCCCTAGGTGCATAACTTTGCACTTGTCCACATTAAATTTCATCTGCCATTTGGATGCCCAGTCTTCCAATTTATCAAGATCCTTTTGCAATTTTCCACAATCCTCATGGGTTTTAACAACTTTAAATAGTTTTGTGTCATCTGCAAATTTGATAACCTCACTCGTTATTCCACTTTCCAGGTCATTTATGAATATGTCAAAAAGCAGTGGACCCAGCACAGATCCCTGGGGTACACCACTATTCACCTTTCTCCATTGGGAAAATTGGCCATTTAGCCCTACCCTCTGCTTTCTATCTTTTAACCAGTTCCTGATCAACAGTAGTACACTGCTTCCTAACCCATGACTCTTTAGTTTTGCCAAAAGTCTCTGATGAGGGACCTTGTCAAAGGCTTTCTGAAAGTCCAGATACACTATATCAACCGACTCACCTTTGTCCACCTGTTTATTCACACCATCAAAAAAACATAATTAGTAAGACAAGATCTTCCTTGTCTAAAGCCATGTTGGCTGTCTCCCATTAGGCCATGACTATCTACATGCTGAGTAATTTTGTTCTTTATGATGGTTTCTACCATTTTTCCCGGTACTGACGTCAGGCTCACCGGTCTATAGTTTCCCGGATCACCCCTGGAACCCTTTTTAAAAATTGGTGTTACATTGACGATCCTCCAATCTTCAGGTATTAGAGATGATTTTAATGATAGTTCACAGATTACTAATAGCAGGTCTGCAATCTCATATTTCAGTTCTTTCAACACCCTTGGATGTTAAAGGTTAATGCCAGCAGCCTGGTTCCATCCTGGTTAAGGTGAAGCCCATCCCTTCGGAAGAGCCCCTCCTTTCCTGGGCCTGATCGCTGGGTGTTTGCTGCTTATTCCACCTTTGAGGTGGAATATGCAGTACGTCCCCATGGGCCCGCCCTACAGGGAGAGACAGAGGGGGAATCGAGCCCCTATGGCAGTGATGGCTAACCTTTTTGAGCCCGAGTGCCCAAACTGCCGCACAAAACCAAAGAATTTCCTCAAAGTGCCAGCACGTCTATTAAACCTTAACAACAAGATTTTAGTATCTAAAAACTCTTTATAAAGTTGCCTGAACTATGTAACATCATTTGTAAAGGTTGGAATCTTTGTATTGTCAGAGAATCAATTTGATTCTCTCTCTACATCTGCTTTAACATAATAATCTTTCTCCTTTTGCTCTTTCCTCATTCCTATTTCATCCACTCAAATTTTACCCCTCCATCCTCAATCCCCACTTAGTCTCCCAATACCCGGCCAATTGTACATTTTTCTTCCCTCCCACACAAAATATTTTTCCCCTCTCCATTTCATTCTCCCAGCCCCATCCCCTTCTAATCTCTCCCAACATCAGCTCCCTTTTAGTTCCAGCCCCACCCAGTATCCGCTCCCTTCTAGTCCCCTCATAAGTCCATTTCCAGTCCTAACTCCCCCATCCATTTCCAGTCCTATCCGAGTCCCTTCATCAGCTCATTTCCAATACCAGCCTCCCATCAGCCCATTTCTAGTCCTTTCCTAGCCCCACCATCAGCCCATGTTAAATCCTAGCTCCCCTCCACTCAGCCCATTTCTAATCCAAGCCCCCCATGAGCCTACTTCCAGTTCTAGCCCCTCCATGAGTCCATTTCAATCCAAGCCCCCACCACAGCCCATTTCCAATCTTAGCTCCCCCCAACACCCAATTCTCAGTTCTATCCTAGCCCATCCATCAGCCCAATTCCTGTCCTAGCTCCCTCCCCTAAGAGCCCATTCCAAGCCCCCCTTCCCATCAGTTATTTGCAGTTCAAGCCCCCTTCCACTCAGCCCATTTCCATTCCAAGTCCCCCTCCCCATTAGCTATTTGCAGTTCAAGCCCCCCACTTCCCCTCAGCCCATTTCCATTCCAAGCCCCGTCCCCATCAGCTATTTGCAGTTCAAGCCCCCCACTTCCCCTCAGCCCATTTCCATTCCAAGCCCCATCCCCAACAGCTATTTGCAGTTCAAGCCCCCTTCCACTCAGCCCATTTCCAGTCCTAGCAACCCCCCCAACCCATTACCAGTCCTAGCCCCCCATAGCCCACTCCCAGTCCTAATCCCACCAGCCCATTTCCAGTCCTAATCCCCCATCACCCAATTTTCAGTTTAAGCCCCCCATAGCCCATTACCAGTCCTAACCTCCCCATCAGCCCACTCCCAGTCCTAATCCCCCATCACTCAATTTTTAGTTTAAGCCCTCCCATAGCCTATTATCAGTCCTAACCCCCCATCAACCCACTTCCAGTCCTAATCCCACCAGCCCATTTCCAGTCCTAATCCCACATCACCCAATTTTTAGTTTAAGCCCCCCCAGCGCCCATAACCACTCCTAACCCCCCCAGCCCAGTGCCCATCACCACTCCTAACCTCCCCAGCCCAGCGCCCATCACCACTCCTAACCCCCCCCCCAGCCAGCCCAGTGCCCATCACCACTCCTAACCCCCCAGCCCAGTGCCCAGTGCCCATCACCACTCCTAACCCCCCCAGCCCAGCCCATCACTACTCCTAACACCCCCCCCAGCCCAGCCCAGCCCAGCCCATCACTACTCCTAACCCCCCCAGCCCAGCCCAGCACCACTCCTACCCCCCCCCAGCCCAGCCCAGCCCAGCCCATCACCACTCCTAACCCCCCCAGCCCAGCCCAGCCCAGCCCATCACCACTCCTAACCCCCCCAGCCCAGCCCAGCCCAGCCCATCACCACTCCTAACCCCCCCCAGCCCAGCCCAGCCCAGCCCAGCACCACTCCTAACCCCCCCCAGCCCAGCCCATCACCACTCCTAACCCCCCCAGCCCAGCCCAGCCCAGCCCAGCCCATCACCACTCCTAACCCCCCCCCCCAGCCCAGCCCAGCCCAGTCCAGGGAAAATTAAAAAAAAAAGAAAACCTGTCTGCTACCGCTGTCGGGGCCGCCGCGGCTGAATCGAGCGTGCCGCGGGGCCCCCCTGTCCCCGGCAGTGCCGGCCCTCCCCGTAGCAGCTCTCTCTGTGGAACTGCAGTCAGACGCGCCGGCTTGCAGAGCGCGAGGGAAGAGTTTCTCCCTCGCTGCTCTGTTAAGCCCGCGGGGGCTGATGGGAAGTTCCCATCAGCCCCCGCGGGCTTAACAGAGTCGCAAAAGGGAAACTCTTCCCTTCGCGCTCTGCAAGCCGGCGCGTCTGACTGCAGCTCCAAAGAGAGAGCTGCTACGGGGAGGGCAGGCTCTGCCAGGTACAGGGGGGCCCCGCGGCACGCTCGATTCTGCCGCGGCGGCCCCGACAGCGGCAGCAGACAGGGTTTTTTTTTCAATTTTACTTTTAGAAAAGAATGTTTTTTGCGCGGGGCCCCCTGAAACGCGGGGCCCTGTGCAAAAAACATTCTCGCTCAATGGACGGGCCGGCCCTGCCAGCACACTCACCTCCCGCTGCGCCACATATCTTAATTGCGGACCTTCCCGCGTGCCAGCTGCAAGGCCTTCGCGTGCCACAGCTGGCACGCGTGCCATAGGTTCGCCATCGCTGCCCTATGGCATGTGAGGCTGCACATCCTGCCAGGCATATGATTGGGCATATAATGAATCACTTTTGTTACAGAGAACAGTAGAACTTATGTACATAAGGCCCGATCCAGGAAGGCGTCCAACCCTGCTATCTGCCCCCAGCCTATTCCACCTCCTTGCCCTGCTGCATGTACAGAGTCACTGTGCATGCTGCGGGGGACAGGGGCAGCATGGGGGCATGGAGTGGGTGGAGCATGGGCGGCCCTGACCCCTGGACATATAGGGTCAGTTCTGGTGATGGCACTGTATGTCCGGGAATCGCCAGGGGGGGGGGGGCGCCCTGCTTATTCCATCTCTGAGGTGGAATAAGCTTGGGGTGCCCCTTCAATCCTGCCCTGCAGCCCCCCTGGAGCCCGGCAGCTCCCACCTGGAAAAACAAGACAACCACGGTGAGTCCCCTTCGCTCGATCCGGGCCTTGGCTGCCCCGTAGTGGGTTGGGTGATGGGTTGACAGGGAGGGCACTACGGTGGTCACACCAGCATGCAGTGTAAGGTGTACATCCCCACCTGTATGCAGGGGCATGCTGGGCCTTCTAAAGGCCTGATCCTGCACCTGGGGGAACGACTGGCTCCCGCGGTGCAGAATCGGGTCCCAATAGGTCCATTGTGCTCGGGGCCGTCCAGACAGCCCAGACATGCCCCTACTGGGATCAGGCTCATAATGAATCACTTAAGTGATAGGTATTTACATGATTGTTAGCAGATTTAACTTATGTGCTTGATGAATTGCTATCTGCCTTATACAGAGGGAAGGGATGCAGAAGAGGGTTAGATAGAAGGGAGGACAGATTATGTGATGAAACCAAAGTGTTTGTTAAATAGATGAGTTTTGAGAAGTTTCCTAAATGTAGACAAGTCAGTGGTAGATTGGAGAGTTCCAGGTAGTGAGTTCCAGAGGGTTGGAGCATATGATTCGAATGCTCTGTTGCAGGCATACTGGGTGCTTTTAGTTTTCTCATGTGATATGTTCAGCATATTTATTGTATTTTGTCTTCTCGTTCTGCTTGGGTTAGTGATATTCAGTAGTGTTTATAGGTAGTGTGAGGAATGGTTGTTGATAATTTTAAAGGTCAGGAGTAGAATTTTGTAGCATATGTAGCTAAGTAGTGGCAGCCAGTGAAGCTGTTTTAGGATGAAGATTATATGGTCATACTTTGATGCTCCTTGAATCATGCATGCTGCAGTTTGAAGGTGGTGTGTAGGGGAAGCTTTTGGCAAACCTTGCTAGATGGAATTATAGAGTTCAAATGCGGTATTATGATTGCTTGGAAAGCTGAGTGGTAGTTGGATGATGAAGAGTTCTGATTTTGAGATTATATTAGCTTTGCTGTGGCATTTATGTGTGGTTTTAAGGTGAATTGTTGATCTAGGGTAATGCCCAAGTACTTAACCTTTGGTTGTGCATTCACATTTGTGTCATTTAAAACTATTGATGTTGGCACTTGGAAGTTGCTCTCCTCTGTTATGAATAATATTTCAGTTTTCTTGTAGCTAAGTTTTAGTGAATTGTTTGCCAACCATAGGGAGATGTCTGTGAAGCAACTTATTATTCCTTCGTAAGTTTGTTTGATGGTGTTGAATGGTACGTAAATCATTATGTTGTCCACATAGATATGGAAATTTATGTTATGCAAGTGGATGATTTGGCATAATGGTTGCAGGTAGATGTTGAAAAGCAGAGCTGATAAAGACGAGCCTTGCGGGATGCCTTGAGTTTGCAGGTAGGGGAATGATGAGTTACTTCCCATTTTGACTTGCTGATGCCGATTGCATAGATATGAGTGGAACCAGGTCAGAACATTGTTTTGGATTCTGATGGACTGGAGTCTTTGCATGAGTATGCTGTGGTTGATTGTATCAAAAGCGACTGATATATCGAGAAATATTAAAATGAATCCTTGGTGTGGCTTCTGTGTACCCTTAATTAGTGTGTTTAACAATGAAGTTAGAACATTTCTACTCCCTGGTGTGGTCTGAAGCCATGCTTCTGTGGGTCCAAAGGAGCATGGCTGTTAAGGTATTCCTGGAGTTGCTGTTGAATGATTTTTTTCCATTATCTTGGTCATCTTACCATAGGTCTGTATGCTGTGGGATCACTGGGTTTGAGGTTTGTGTTTTTTAGGGTGGATGGAGGAGGATTTGAGCTGTTTGGGCAAGTAGCCTTGGATGAGTGATAGTTGTGTGAGTTTCATAAGGAATGGGCTAAGCTCTTCTTTGGAAGCTTTGATCCAACTCACCGGACATGGGTCGAAAGTGGATGTGGTCAAGTTTAATGTAGTGGTAGTATGTTCTATGTTCTCTTTACTGATGGAACTGAAGATGGGTCAGGTATTGTTTGTGGTGTTGAGTAGTGGCATCTGTAATGGTAGTGAGAATGCAGAGTTGTTTATTTTGTAGTGGTTTGCTAGAGTCTGAAGGTCAGGAGTATTGTCTGTGGAGGCCAAGTGAGGGGGATTTATTAGGTCCTTACTATCTCAAATAGCTGCTTTGGCCGGTTGAGTGATTTATTGATGACTTTTGTGTAGAATGATCTTTTGCATTTATCGGTCTCCATGTGGTATTCCATTAATAGGAGCATGTAGGTGTTTCTGTTAGCTTTGTCTTTCTCTATTTACGTTCTGTCTTTCATAGTTGTCTCTTGAGGTCTCTGAGTTCTACTGAGTACCATTGTGTCTTTTTTGTAGTTTTTTGGAGGATTGTTGGTTTGGGGTTTCAGCTGCTGCTTTTCCAATGACCTGACTCCAATTCAGTACTAGGGCATCAATGTCATTTGTGTTTTCATCTAGTAGAGGGAGTATTTCTTCTGTAAAAGCTTTTTTATCAAATAGTTTAAAATGTCTCGTAGTTTGATTCTGATAGGCATGGTTGATTGTGGTGGAGCATGAAAGTTGGTAGTAATCCTGAAACAGCCTGGTTATTACTGAATAGAAGTCAGTTCAACAAGATGGGAATGTTAGTTGTATGACCTATCACGGATAGTTCAAAATACATACATGCATATCATTGGTGGAGAGAGATTTTGAAAAAATTCTTCCATTCTGCATAATCCCTTACCTAGACACACAGAGGGGATATTCAAAGTCATTTACATAGTTAACAGACCTGCCACACTAACATTTGGATATGAAGCTTTTAACACTTTGTTTTCCACTCGATGAACATGCTGCTTCTACGACATTCGTGGCAGCTCTTATATTTTATACAACAAACACCAAGTGCTTAACTTGTATTTCAGATGTGTCTTCACACTTCAACTTCACTCCTGCAATAATATCAACTCATTTCCCAACGCCTTCCCTAGGCACCTCCGTTGCGTTTCACTATGGTAAGTTTCCTCAGGGGATTACTATCTGCTTCTATCGTGGAGGGATGAGTAATGCTGCACACGTTACATGAAACCTCTGCTACTGAAACTGGTCATCCAACTTGGTTAGAGAAAACCACATCTGAAATACAAGTTAAGCACTTGGTGTTTGTTGTATAAAATATAAGAGCTGCCACGAATGTCGTAGAAGCAGCATGTTCATCGAGTGGAAAACAGAGTGTTAAAAGCTTCATACTTTTAACAGTTGGCTGAAGGTCATTGATGCTAACAGGCACAAAAGTTGGACATTCAACAAGTCTAAATATTATGTGCCATAAAGTCTGAGACCTTCAACAATATGAAGTAGTAACCATAAGAGGAAAAATCCTTTATTGATACAATTGAGTGTTTTTCATCTTAGAATTTTTGACATTAACATTTGGGCCTTAATGCTGCCAGAATAGCGCATTTTAATAAACATGCCCATAGAAATGATATACAGTCATAACGGAGGTAATTTTATACAGGATTTTTTGCCTATAAGAAGTCCAGATATTCACATAAAAGGTCTCTCATAAAATTACCTCACGTGACAAAGTTCATGTGTTACAATTAGACGCGTATTTGTAGGTATGTTCAAGGTAGGATTTTTGGGCAGAGCACGAATTGTGTTGTGATTTGAATGTATATTTTCTAAAATATGCATGTAGGCTCATATTTTACCTGCTAACATTTATGCCTATTCGGGAGCAAACATAAATATCCTTGACTTCAATCTAGCCCAGTGGTTCTCAACCCAGTCCTCAGGAATCACCTAGCCAGTCATGTTTTCAGGATAACCAAAATGATTATCATGAGATAGAGATTTGCATACAATGGAGGCAGTGCCTGCAGATATCTCTCATGCATATTCATTGTGGTTATCCTGAAAACCTGACTGGTTAGGTGTATCCCAAGAACCCTGATCTAGCATTTTGCAGGATTTGTGTTAGTTTTTTATAAAGACATGTGGAGGTACATTCCATAATGTGCGTCCATGCCTCTGTGCATCTGGTCAGAACGGGACGCACAGAAGCAGACCTGATTCTGATCGCGCAAGGGCTAGACATGCCCCTTGGGATCAGAATCGGATCTAGGATCTGTACATGCAGGTTGGTCCCTATTCCGATTGGCCTGCATGTACTGAGCCATGCCGGCTAACTTAGTCAGGCTCCTGAATGGAGATGCGATCCCTGGCTGCCAACCTCTCTGTCCTTTCCCCGCAACCCGACTCCCGATCTGGCCTCCCATGGTCAGGGTCGGGCTGCGGGGAATCTTCTGCACCCCCTCACCTGTTTGATGCTGGCCGGGCCTCCCATCCCCAACATCTAGGGGGACTTACTCCACCTCCGAGGTGGAATAAGTTCCCCCGTGTAGTCTGCCAACCCCGGACGTACAGGGCCGATCTTAGAATCAGCCCTGTACATCTGGGCCGCAGACCGTCCACTGCCTGTCCTAACTCTGCCTCTGCAATGCCCCCTCCCACCCCCATCTAAGCCTCCCCGTACAAACTCCTTGTTCATAGACAGGGCCGGCAGGGGGACGTATAGCAGGAATGGAATAGACCCCATAGGCACCCATGTGTCTTTATACAATAGGCTAAAAATCAGTGCCTATGTAGCTTTAGAAAAACTAGTGTGGTTGTGTGTTAGTTTACTTTTATGGTAGTTAAATAAACAGAGAACAAAAAGGAAAATAAGGTGATACATTTTTTACTGGACTAACTTAATACATTTTTGGACTAGCTTTCAAAGGCTAAAACCTTCTTCATGTCAGGACAGTATAAGCAAAAGATGGGTGATCAGAAGGTGATAAAGCTGTAAAGATTTAGAGCCTGAATTTGTCGTCCGGATTGTGGAAGGGCTATGTGCGACATCGGCGCACAGCCCTCCCTGCTGACCTCAGACCCAGATATTCAATGCCACGGCAATGGTACTGAATATCCATGGATCGCCACAGACAAGGTACGGTGCAGAGGCCAACTGTGCAGCAGCAATATTGAATGCTGCCCGGTTAGCTCTTGCGCCTTAAAGTCGGTGAGAGTTTTCCATGCCTATCTTTTAGGCACAGGTTGCTAACCAGGCAGCATCCAAAATTGCTGCTGCATGGTTAACCATAGTCTGCCTCCACTCCACTCCACCCTGGAATGCTCCCAGCACGCCCCAATACTAACCGGATAGCATTGGGGTCCGTAGGGGACTTTAAGAGGGGATATTTAAGAGCGTTCTCTCATGCAGCCCCAATAACCTGGAATTCCCTCCCAGAAGAACTAAGAATGCTAACAGAGATTAAAGAATTCCGCAAAAAATTGAAAACCCATCTATTCACAATACACTACAATAGTAAAGACATCCACTCAAAAGAATTAGATAAAGGCTAATCAATCTTTGTCTGACATCTCACTACAACATAAAAAGAAAACTCTCCCTAACTGATTCTGAACTTCTCTCCATGATTATACCCCACATAATGTCTACATGTAAATAATGTATATAAGTTGCACTGTTCTGTGCCATTCAGTTTAACATTACTCTGTTTACTTTATATTGCTTATATTTATCTGATGTTATTTGTAAAACAAACTATGCTTTGTTGACTGTTGTTATCTGTGAACCGCAGCTGAACTGTGGAAGCAGCGGTATATAAGTCTTTGTTAAAATAAATAAAATAAATAAATAAATATTCAACAGCACTAACCATATAGGTGTCATTGAATACCCCCGTTTAAGGCATTTACATGGTTTACTTGGCTGTAAACCGTGTCATTGCCTTTGGAATATCGGGCCCTTATGGTTTATAATGTGATAGAAAACCCATCTCTTTATTATGCCCCATCTGGTCCAATTGAAAGTGTCTTATCTTAATTTCAAATGTTTTATGTTCTTGGACTGATTTGAACCTCCCTCTTAGGACTCTCACTATACTATCATCGATGCTGTGTTCTGATCCTGAGAAGTGCTCCCCAGTGACAGAGGTGACCCCTTGGCCTGCTCTTTGCCATGTGATCTTATGTCTGTGGGAACTGAGTCTCATCTTTAAGATTTGACCTGCCTCTCCAACGAAGCATCCATTTTCATATGTTCTGCATTGAATAATACTGTACATACCACATCAGAGGAAGAGCATGTGTAGGATCCCCTAATGTTGAATGTTTTTCCCCTGTGGGTAACTGTGGGGTCCTGTGATATGTTTTGGCATAATTTGCAGGTTAGTATATTGCAGGGATTTGTGACATTCTCTTTATTTTGGGTTTCTATTGGGAGCCTGCATCTCACTAATTTTTGCTTCAGAAGGCCAACACTGGTGGAGCAGGGAATATCCCTTTCACTAATTCATCCTCCTGGAGTACTGGCTCTAGGTCTTCTATGAGCTTTCTCAGTGTTTCCAATTCTGGATTGTATGTCACTATAAGGGGGACTCTCTCTGAGGTTTTCTTGTTTTAGGTTCTCTCTGGATGAAATGGCAATCTTCTTGGAGATGATTTTGGGATTGTAGCCTTTCTGTTTGGAATGATTCAGCCAGGATTTGGAGGTGTTTATCCCTGTCTTTTAGGCCAGAGCATATGCGGTGATATGGTGTTGCTTGGCTGTGTATAATGGCCTTTTGTGTATGTGAAGCTAGAGTTGTGAAGTTAACTGCATCTGTCAGTTGGTTTCTTGTATTTAGGTGTCTGTATCTAACCATTGTTGATTGAAACTGTGGGGTCAGGAAATTAACTTTTACTGTGGAGTAGTCAATTTTGAATCTGATTGGGGGGTGGGATGTATTAAAAGAATTGTGAAATTGTTTGCAAGACTCTTCTCCCTCAATCCAAATCATGAAAATGTCATCACTAGACCTTCACACAGAGGTGACTGGTAAATAATTACCCCCATAAGGGTCATTCCGGAACAGGAATTAGCCCTTGGACGTGTGACATAGCTGTTTTTCTAGCAAAAACATCTACGATCATATTCTGATACACCCGTGACCCTCCACATAGAAGGCGCTAGCATGGAGATCTTGAAATGTGGGCGGGAGGGGGCAGAATGGGGACATGGTCAGCAGTGCATAGTGTGATGGGGCCCGTGCAATAGAACCCCTGTGAACCCTATTTAGGTGGCTGCCTAGGGTTTTAAGTTTAAATCTGCTTTGCTATTAAAACAGTCTCTCAGTCGAGTGGTAAAGTAAATAAATCAGGGCTTTATTCCCTTTCCCGAAACAGAATATTCTCAGGAATGCCAACACAACACACAGCATCAAACAAAAATGGTTATAGAGAAAAATATATCTTCTAATCCCTTTGTTAATGTCACAAGGTTATTTTCTTCAAGGTTAACACAAAGAAATAATGTCATCCGAAAAACATAGCGTACAGTCCATGGGAATTGGGTCTGAAGAATCACTGTTATTTTCCCATTGCATTACTTCAGGTTCATTCCCGATACTACCAAAGTCACACTCATTACATGTGCTGGCTTTTGACACACTTTCCTATGGCACACGAATACCTTTTCCTACCAAGTATTCTTTAAGCCCAGGGCTGTAACTGCCTGGTATACGAATGGCTTCTTGCTGGGTTTTCTGTCCCTTCCCACCTAGTGAGAACACTGGATATCTTTCAGCTTTATGGTTATGTTCAGGGCCACGCCCTTTAAAACATATAGAGCTTTTAACCCCTTCTTTGGAAAAACAAGGCTCCCACCTTTCTACCTTGTTCCTGGCTTTTGCTTCTGGGTTATTGAGGACTTTCTCTCGGGTTCTCCAGCCTCCCTCCGAGCTAGCAAGTTCCTGGTTACCTCTCCAGCTGTTCCTTGCTCTGAAGTCACGTTTAGAATTTCCTTCTACCGGCAAACTTCTTTCAGCATGACCTATGCTCATTGGCTGTTTGCTCAGTCCTCCTGAGTGGCTGCCTTCTCCCGGTCTGTCCTGTCCAGGACTTCCTCCTCCCAGACTGCCTCGTTCAGAACTGCCTCCTGCAGAACTCCTTCCTGCAGAACTTCCTCCTGAACTCCTGGAACTCCTTCCTGAACTGCCTCTTCCTGGTTCTAACCAGGAATTTATATGCTTCCCTTCTCTACCTGTTACATAGGGCTTTGGGCACAGGTGCTCCTGATGAGCCCTTCTGTTTCTCCCTGCGTCACAACTATTAGAAGGAAAATACCTTCCAATGTCTTTTGGCTTTACTTGTGCTGGAGGCATTTGCTGCCCAGCTGTTTCTCCATGCACTGAGCTTTCCTGTTCAGCCAAATCTGAGGTAAGTTTCTCATTTTCACTAACCTCCATGGGCTCTGTATTATCCACTGTGTCACAATAGAAACATAGAAACATGATGGCAGAAAAAAAACACATTGCCTATCTAGTCAGCCCTTCTACATTAACCACTACAACAGTCCCCTTTTTTCCTTAAGAGATCCTCTGTGATTGTCCCATGCTTTTTTGAACTCGGATACTGTCCTCATTTCTACCATCTCCACTAGGAGACTATTCCATGCATCTACCACTCTTTCCATAAAAAAATATTTCCACAAATTATTCCTGAGTCTATCCCCTTTCACCCTCATCCTATGTCCCCTCATTGCAGAGCTTGCTTTCAATCAAAAGAGGCTCTCCTCCTGTGCATTTATGCCACAGAGGTACATAAACCTCTCAATCATATCACCTCTATCCTGCCTTTCCTCTAAAGTATACATATTAAGCTCCTTAAGTCTGTCCTCCATATGCTTTATAATGAAGACCACCAACCATTTTAGTAGCAACCCTCTGCACTGACTCCAACCTGTTTATATTCTTTTGAAGGTGCGATCTCCAGAATTGCACACAATACTCCAAATGAGGTCGCACCATAGTCTTATACTTATAAGGTACTTCAGGCCGGAAGGTCTGAGGTTCAAATCCCACTAGAGGACAGCAACCTTGGGCCGGAAGGACTGGGGTTTCTAGCCCCACAGGTGCTCCTTGTGGTCTTGGGCAAGCCACTTAACCCTCCATAGCCCATGTTCCCTGTAAAATAGTTATCTCCAAGTTATAATGCCCTGTTCAATGTAATTTCAGTTTGTTCAATGTAAACCGCACTGATGCAGAATAACGCGGTATATAAGAGAATGTAAATAAATAAATAAATTATATAGAGGTACTATCACCTCCTTTCTTCTGTTGGCCATTCCTCTCCCTATGCACCCAAGCATCCTTCTAGCTTTCGCTGTTGCCTTTTCTACCTGTTTAGCTACTTTAAGATTATCTACTTAGCTACTTTAAGATTCTTTTGTGGACAGAAGTACTTCACCCCCTATACTGTATTGCTCCCTTGGATTGCTGCAGCCCAAATGCATGACCTTGCATTTTTTAACATTAAATCTCAGCTGCCAAATTCTAGACCAATCTTCAAGCTTAGCTAGATCCCTCCTCATGTTATCTGCGCCTTCCTGGGTGTCTACTCTATTGCAGATTTTGGTATCATCTGCAAAGAGGCAAACCTTACCTGAAAGCCCTTCCGCTATATCACTAACAAAGATGTTAAAAACAATCGGACCAAGGACAGATCCCTGGGGCACACCACTGGTAACCTCCTTCTCCTCAGTGAGCACCATTTATCTGTACCCTTTGCCGCCTCACACTAAACCAATTTCTAACCCAAGCAGTAACTTTAGGGTTCATCCCTAGGGTGCTCAGTTTGCAATGCGTATTTAGGAAGGACCCATGCACATTCTGCGTGTGTCCTGCAAAAGTCCATGTTATATCAGTGGAAACGTGGAATAAGGACAGGACTTAGAAATATTTTTGCTCTGCTCTGCAATGCATCTCACAGAGATGAATGACTGTGACAAAGATGTTGTGAACTGCTGTGTCTGCCGTCTGGAAGACCACAAGATGCAGTTGTAAAGAACAGAATGCAGAGATGGGGGAAGGTTGTATGGTTAAATCACATTACTAAACACCTCTACAGAAATATCCAGAGGTGCAATGGTGATTATTCCAGCTATGCTGACAATTAGAGATGTTTGTGAATATTGGTAGCTGACAATTGCTGAGTGAGCTAGAGGAGGTGATCTAGGGCACCCTAACAATCCCTGGCTTCCGAGAAGTGGGACTCAATGTAGAGATTATATGTGGGTGAGTATAGGACGAATGCATATGTGGGTAAGAAACGCAGATCAGATTAGTAGTCCTGGGATCCCCATGTCATGTTTATTTTATTTAACAGGTTTTCTATACCGCCTTATCCTTCAGTCAAAGTGATTTACATAGTAACAGAACTGTTTACATTGGAATGATAAGATAGGGCGGGGCAGTATGACATGCAGGGTGATTTAATACAAAAGAACCTATATATAGGGCATGGTAGCAGATGCCGGGTAGATTGTCATAGGCATTGTCTTGGAGTGCTTACAGGGGCCAGATTCGATTACTGGACAGAGATCGTTAACCCTCCATTGCCTCAGGTACAAAACGTAGATTGAGAGCCCTTTGGGGACAAGGGAAATATATCCCATATCTGAATGTATACTGCCTAGACTGCACTTGTACCAGGCGGTATATATATGCCTATAAATAAACTGTGTGCTAGGGGGTGTTTCCAAAGTGTTCCACATTTAGGAAAGTTTTCAACTTTTTCCTGAAGTCCTCGGTGTCTAAAGTGGCTCTTATATCATCTGGGAGGGAATTCCATAAGGCTGGAGTGGAGAAAGAAAACGATCTCTTGGATGTTATCTGCTTTGACTTTGAATAAGCGCTGGGTGTGATAATCAGGTTCAACTTGTTTCTTCTAGGTCGGCTGCCCGGGTCTCTTGTGATTAGGTTCTTCAGGATGTCCGCTGATGTATTCTGTAGGATTTTGAGGATGTTGAGCGCCGTCTTGAACTTGATGCGGGAGTGCACTGGGAGCCAGTGCAGTTGGTTCAGTATGGGAGTAATGTGGTCATGTTTTGTTGCACCGGTGATGATGTGAGCCACTGTGTTCTATGCCAACTGCAGTGGAAGGATGGTTTGCTTTGAGAGGTCATAGTACAGTGAGTTGCGTTAGTCCAGAACTGGTGTAACAATGGCTTGGCATACCATATGGACGTGATCCTGGCTGAGACGTGGCTTCAGTTTCTGAATGATTTTCATTTTGTGATAGGCTTTCTTGGTAGCCCTGTGTTTATGGGACTGTAGGTTCAGGTTTTTAATTCAGAGTGACTGTTATACCAGCTGTTTTCTAGAGGAGCAGGGCATCCGTACTGCATATGTATGTTTTGTGTGACTGCAAGTGAGAGTGTGTGTGCATGTGGGTGTGGATGTGGGTGTGGTTAGAGGGATGCATGGAGGGATGTGGTCTGCAACTGCAATTTTGGGAAGACATCAGTGCCTGGCCAGTACCTGGTCCATAAAGGGATGACCGCAGCATGACCAGGTGCCAGTGTGATTGGCCAGGATACTGCAGAATGGGGTCTCAATGGCTAAATGTCAAAGCATATTCCTGTTAGCAATAAGGCATCCTCAGAATGGGGGCATGCGACGGGCACACAGCACCATCAGCGGTCTCACAAATGTGCACATTTGTATAGACAGATGTTGGTGCCCTTGAGCCTCTAGTGCTGTTTGCACTGGTGCATGCACTCAATCTGAGGTTCCCTATTTAGTGACAGGGATATGCTCTGACATTTAGCTGTAGAGGACCATTCCTGATTTGACTGTTGTCAAAGATGACCAATGCAAGCACAACTAAAATGTTCACCTACTGCCATGTATGTTCTTCTGCAAGGTATGTCAAGACACTCATATCACTTTCTACTTGCTGTTGTGACATGTCTGAGTGCACAGAGATCACCTTGCAGTGTGTCCTGATCATGCAAAGGACTAGCTTATATGGTCTGTTTTACATCAGCACATCTGTATCATCCATTTTCATGGGCAGTTGGCATGGGCACCACACCATCAGTGTGAGGAGCAGCTTCAGGGATGCATGTTTTAACTGAGGAGGTGTGGTTACATGGAGATGAGCAGCAGCGGAGCCATACATCTTTTTGGAATTCGTTGCGGGCAGGGACGATCATGCTGCTTAATACGCATATCCATGTCTTGGGGTTTGGGCGTGCCATGCCGAACAAGTTTCTGTTCCTGATTTCAGACCTGTGGGCACGTCCAGACCTGTACATGTGGAATTAGGGTCAAACAGGGCCTGTTTTTGATTTAAATGTGTCTGCAGACCGGACATGCATGTTATAGAATTGTGTTCTATACATGTAGCTATGTGATCTAATTTAGGAGTGTTTTCTTATAGCCCTAAAGTAGCTCCATATAGTGCCAAATAAGTTAGGAGGATTTTTGCTGGCACTCTCTGCAGCAGGGCCGGTGCTAGGGTTTCTGGCGCTTCCCTGCAAACTATGGATCAGCGCTCCGTCCCTCATTACTATTAATACTGGCTACATTTTTCTGAACTCTTTTCACATGAGGCTAGTATTTCTCCTTCAAATCCAATGTTATAAGAAAATTGCAGTGAAGGGGCAAATGCATAGCCATAATAAAAATAACTATGAACAGTATATACGTAGTATCATATGAACAGGCTGTGATAGTCCATGAGCACACTAAATTTTAGATATAGATCAAAAGAACATAAGATATGCCATACTGGGTCAGACCGAGGTCCATCAAGCCCAGTATCCTGTTTCCAACAGTGGCCAATCTAGGTCATACGTACCTAGCAGTATCCCCAAAAGACACAGGTTCCACAATGCTTGTATTGGGTCAAGCATTGGGTCCCTTTTTAATAGTGGTTTATGGACCTTTCCTCCAGGAACTTGTCCAAACCTTTTTTAAACCCAGCTACACTAACAGCCCTTACCACATCCTCCGGTAACAAATTCCAGAGTTTGATTACAAGTTGAGTGAAAAAAGATTTTCTCTTATTTGTCTTAAATAGTTTACCCTGTAGCTTCATTGCATGTCCCCTAGTCTTTCTATATTCTGATAGCGTAAACAATTGATCCACGTTTACCTGCTCCACTCCATTCATTAATGTATAGACCTCTATCATATCTCCCCTCAGCCGTCTCTTTTACAGGTTGAAGAGCCCCAACCTTTGTAGCCTCTCTTCATAGGAGTAGCCTTCCATCCCCTTCACCATTTTGGTGGCTCTTCTCTGTACTTTTTCTAATAATGCTATGTCCTTTTTAAGATACGGTGACCAGAACTGCACACAATATTCAAGGTGCGGTCGTACCGTGGAACGATACAGAGGCATTATAATATCCTTTGTTTTATTTTCCATCCCTTTCTTTATGATACCTAGCATTCTATTTGCTTTCTTGGCTGCCGCTGCACACTGGGCAGAGGGTTTTAACATGTTATCCACAATGACTCCTAAATCTTTTTCCTGGGTGGTGGTTTCTAATGTGGAATCTTGCATCGTGTAACCATAGTGTGAGTTGTTCTTTCCTAGGTGCATAACTTTGCACTTGTCCACATTAAATTTCATCTGCCATTTGGATGCCCAGTCTTCCAATTTATCCAGATCCTCCTGCAGTTTTCCACAATCCTCTTGGGTTTTAACAACTTTAAACAGTTTTGTATCATCTGCAAATTTGATAACCTCACTCGTTATTCCCTTTTCCAGGTCATTCGTTATTTCCCTTTTCCAGAAAAACACTCAGCTGTATGGACAGCTCAGAACTATTTTACTCATTGAAAAAAATATGCAGGAGAGAGTTTGTGCAGAATGTAGGAATCAGCAACATGATAATCATGCATCAATGTACATCTAGAAACTATAAGCAAAACTGGTATAATGTTGATGCAAAGAATAGTTGTAATGTAGTCTGTCAATATAGGAAGACAGGGACAACATTGACAGGTTTAATGACAAGCTATGGCACTGTAAAGAATATTTATTTATTTATTTTTATTTATTTAACATCTCTTATATACCGCACTATTATCATCAGCGCGGTTTACATGGAACCAAACATATACATACAGAAAAACTGTAGTGCATTTTACAAGTAACAGGAAATTGAACTTGGTAATAAAGGGAAACTATGTACATTATGTAACTATATACAGTAGTCTATACACATTGGTCACAGTTGAAGTTGTCTTGACTTGAGTATGGATGTAGTATTTCTCTTGTGCAAAACTAAATTGGGAAATAGCTTAAGAAGAGGTGGTGTTTGAGACTTTTTCTGAATTGTGTTAGGCTGGTTATGGCTCGCAGTTCTGGTGGGAGTGCATTCCAAGCTATTGGGGCATGAATGCTGAAGGCTCTTTTAGATGTTTCCTTAGTGTATCTGATTGTTTGTCTTGGGATTGTTAATGAGTTTATAGCAGTTGATCTTCTGGATCTATTGGGAGTCTGTGTGTGTAAAAGGTTGGTGATCGTTGATGGTGCTTGATTGTTTAGGGCTTTGAAAGTAATGACTAGTATCTTGTAGTGGATTCTTGCGTTGGTTGGTAACCAGTGGAGGCTTTTTAGAATTGGGGTTATGTGGTCTGTCTTTGATATTCCTTCGAGAACTCTAGCAGCGGTGTTCATCGCCAATTGTAGGGGATTTAAGGTTGATTGCGAGAGACCATGTAGAATTGCATTTGCAAAGTCAAGATGAGGCATTACCAAGGCTTGGTAGACAGTTCTGAAATCTGTGGGTTCAAGTAAAACTGGCCAACAGTATACAAGCATGTCATTAGAATGCTATAAGTTAAAAAATATACTCTCTACAGTATATATTTGGAGTTGAGGAGGAGCCTAGTGTTTAGAGCTGCATCCTGGAGACCAAGAGACCAGCATTTGATTCCCACTGGCCCTCCTTGTGGCCTTGGACCCTGAATTGCCTTGGAAGAAAGGCCTGTCAATCTACTTATGGTCACACCTTTCTAGGGGTGACCCAAGGGTAAAGTAGAGCCATGTGTGGAGACTCATTGAGGGGCCTCATTTGCATAAATATTTACACATGCATTGGGCCTTATTTGCATAAATTTAATTTTAAAATGTATATGCTGCCCATCTAAAATCCCAGAGGCTTCCAAACATACATATGCAAATTATTTAAATAGACATTACAATATAACAAATATGAATCAAAATCAATTTAAAACCACTTTCTCACGCTCAGAAAATAACAAACCATTATAAAGATCAGCATACAGGATTTATTTGGTCAGTGTTATGACCAGCTTATTGATGAGGGAAGATATAAAATGAGAAAACCAAATCTGGTAGCCATAATTTCAAGGTCATAGTGTCTAGGCTGAACTGGACCATGGTAGAGCTGGAAGAGCCCAGAAATCAGCAGTAGTGAAGCTATCAGGTTACTAAACAAAATGAAACTGAGACGTTCTCTGAAAATTTGAGATTTACTCAAATCTGGTGACAAAGCATTTTAAAATTTCAGAATGGCAGCTTCAAAAATGGAAAACTGCAAATCTCAAAGACAATCCACATTGTACTACCAACCACCAACACCCTACAGCTGACTACATACAAAGAACCAACAGTACAGGTCCTAAAGAGCAAATCTGCCATTGCATAACAGCACTAACTTCCAAAACTCCCACAACAAGGAGCCTTCCCAGAAAAGGTCAGCACCATAAATACTGCAGTAGAACCTAGAACATTCATATACCTACTGGGAAAACTGAACAAGTCGGATTCCCACATGGAATCTCCATACTAACAATTCACCTAGACTCAGACACACACTGTAGAACATAGATAAACCCTCGCCAAGTACAGAATAAAGCACCAGAAACTATCAAAAGAAATACGTTGATAAAAATTAAACTGAAATCCCAAGAAGTCAAACTCCACGTGCAGTGCAGCACCAGAGAAGTAGATCCAGTGATGCATTTCTGCCTGTACTGTACAAAATATCATGACAACAGATGTAAATTTCAAAAGCTGACATAGTCCCAATTACCAAATTAAAAACTAATTTTTTTTCTACCTTTGTTGTCTGGCCATTAATTTTTCTGCTCACGTTGGCCCCAGTCTTTGATTTCAGTTTTTCTATCAAAATATGGAAAGACTAGGGGACATGCAATTAAGCCTAATAAGAGAAAATATTTTTTCACTCAAGGTGTAATCAAACTCTGGAATTCATTATCGGAGGATGTAGTAAAAGTGTTAGTGTAGCTGGGCTTAAAAAAGGTTTGGACAAGTTCCTGGACGAAAGGTCCATAAACCTTATTAAAGGGGACTTGGGAAATCCACTGCTTGACCCAGTACAAGCATTGTGGAACCTGTGTCTTTTGGGGAAACTGCTAGGTACTTATGACCTAGATTGGCCACTGTTGGAAACAGGATACTGGGCTCGATGGACCTTGGTCTGACCCAGTATGGCATATCTTAGGTTCTTATGATTTTACATGGACAATGAGGAAAATTAGCAGCTATTTATGCAGGTAAGTCCTATTTTAAAGGACTTCTATATATGAATGGGACCTTACATGGGCGCTTTGCGGGGTTGCTATTCTGTAAGTTTGCACAAAAGGCCCATCATGTGTATTTTCAGTTAGGCTGTGCACAGGGGCGGAGCTTGGATAGAACATGGGTGGCGGCTAGATTTACATGCATGAATTATAGAATGCTATGACCTATGCATGTTTCCACCCAATCTAGATGCGGCCGTTCCACCTGCTTTAGGGTAGGCATTACCACTGTGATTAGGTGAAGGCACATCAGTATGTCCCTATTTTTCAAAGTAAAGTATACATACACTTCACTTTATAAAATAGGCCCCAAATATGTGCATTGACTGCAGGGAAACACATGTATGCAAGGTAAAACCACTCCCGGAGGGCTGACGGCCAATATTCTTAAAGGGAAACTCCACATGAAGTAACTTTTAAAAATTGTCTTGCAAATTCATGAGAGGACTCAAAATCCCCTTCCCAATATTCCTGCCCAGAAACACATGAACAGCTGAAGGAAGGCCTAGGCATAGCAGCTTTAAATAAACGGAGCAAGATCCTTATAACTCTAAGTGTATTTTGTTTTACAAAACATGTAAAGGCGTAGAAAATAGAATATGGTTAGACCAAGTAAGAAAGACGGACTTATTTTAGGAATAAGATGAACAGAAAAATGAACAGAGCCCAGAAGTCACTTGTTTGTATTTTCAGGCTATTAACTGAAGTAATGCAGTAGCTTTATCTACAAAAAGCAAAGCAGCCTCCAAGTCAAGATGATCTAACTTAATTAAAATAAGTTTATAGGGGCTAAAATTCAAAGCATTTTAGCTGGTTAGCAGACCCGCAGCCCAGTAATCAGCAGCACTAACCATTTAGGGCCACTGAATATCCCTACAGACTGTGGAAAAAAAGCCAGCGGTCTGTGGGCAGATAGGGAGGGGGGGGAAGAGGGGGGTTGGTGATGGCCGCTATCCAATAAGTAACGGTATTCATACACTAACTGGAGAACTAAACCGGCTAAAGTTAGGTGATCTGAATAGCTGTCCTAACTTTAACCGGTTTTTGCTACCCAGTTGGCTGCTAACGGGATAGGGATGTTGCGCTCTTGCCAGCCGGATATTCAACAGCGGAAACCAGATAGTTTCCACCACTGAATATCCAGCTTTAAGTGAAGTAGCAGTGGCTAGGCATTTTACCTACACTAGCTGCCGCCATTGAATATGCTCCCCATAACTTATCGTATCATTTCACATATCGCTTTAGTTGTATCATAAAAACGGTTTACAAAGTTAGAAAGGATATAATATAATATGATATATATTTAAGAACACTTCAGAAAGTATAGGAAAATAAAAGAGAATGTAAGAGGGATAGGCTGTAGAAATTTTTGGGTAGATGAGTAGAAAAGGAAGGGATAGAATCCGAGCAGGGGGTAGCTACATATGTTGTGTTTTGCCTCATCTTAAAATGCAGAAGGGTAAGAAAATACTCACAGGAGACGAGCTGTCATCACATGTCAGTGCGGACAGGCTTTAATGCCCTGTAGCACAGTTTTGTTTGACTTAACTCAACCACTAGACATTGTTTACTTGAGACTCATAACACTGCGCTAGAAAGATTTTGTGCAACGGAAAGGAAATGTTTCCTGGATGAAAAGCACTAAGCCCTACCCTGGATGCATTTTTGAAAAATGTTTTATACTATTGGCTCAGTTCCCAGATAAGCTGGTAACCCTCCATTGCCTTAGAAAATCCAAGTTACCAATGTCCCTGTTTAATGTACATTACCAAGTTTGAGATATAATGTAAACCGCTTTGACTGAAATGATAAAGCGGTATTAACCCCCCCCCCTCCCCTGTTAAATAAATATATAAATACATACAATGTTGTACTAGAGATGGAATTTTCTCCATGAGCAAAATATGCTGGACATTGACACTTGCTACAGTACCATTTTTTTTTAAAGCATCATCAAGTCAATGCTGAATCCAGGCAACCCAGTAGCAATTGGGTTTTCTTGGCAAGGTATGACTGGAAGTAGATTGCAGGGCCTTTTCTTCCGAGGCAATGAAGGGTAAAATGATTTGCCCAAGGTCTCAAGGAGTGCCAGTGGGAATTGAACCCTGATCTCTTAGGTATTAGGCTGTCGCTCTAACCACTAGGCATACCCATAAACACATAGGGGCCCTTTTACTAAAGTATGTAAAATGTTTGCTGGGGTCAGTTCCTAGTGGTATTACCGTGAGACTACCTCTATGGATGAAAGCCACATTTTGGATGGCATGTGAACTGAAGCAGGAACAGAAGGAGACTTTGCTTTCCCCAAAGACCACCAAGGATCAAGGATGCCCTAGGTAAAATCCAGGGGACTCGGGAGGGAGGGAGGGGGTCAAGGTTAGGCCCTTGTGTGGGGGGTCTGGAGAGGGTTGCCTTATGCTTGTCTTTGCTTACCAGGGGGGCATATTGATGGGCGATATGGTTGGGGTGTTGGCTTGGAGAGTTCTGATCATTGTGGGGTGGGATTGTGATTGGTGAGGGGAGTTGGGGGGGGGGTTGTACCATAGAGAGGATCAGAATGGGGGGTGGGGTCTTTTTTTGGAGGGGGGGGGGCTTGAGTGGCAGGGGATGATAGTGCCAGGGGGTGATGGGGTACAGTTTTCTTTTGCTGAACTGTGGTCACACTATGGGACTGCCAGTAATACGGCCACACTTAATGCACTTCCACCCAGATCCCACCCCATGGTGCTGAGAGCAGTTAGCACATGCTAAAACACACATAGCCATTACTGCACTATAGCAAAAGGGCCCCTTGTTAATTTAAATACATATGCACCCTTTATTCATCTCTGATGTCGCTCACATCTGAATATAGTTACCTCTGTTGGATGCTGTGTAAATCCAGGCCAGACTATTACATCAAATGCTCTCGCCATTTCCTTTTTAAAACTTGTTTATGTTTTAGGAAAACTGGGAAATCTTAATGTTAGAAGCCTTCTTCCTTTATGCTATTAGATAACATGAAACAAAAAAAAATGTATGAACCTTCTCTAACATTGATCAAATGTTTTTTTGCAAAAGTCACTTTTAAAGGGACAGTATAGCTTTTCCTTTTTGAGATCACAGAGCTTGCCTTTTACAAATCATTTTATTTATTTATTTAGCTAGGCTTATATACCGCTTTTCTACGCATCAAAGTGCTGTACATTCAGGTACTGTATTTATATATATATATATATATATATATATATATATTTAATTTCCTTTGTCCCCAAAGGGCTCACAATCTATGAGGGGGGGGGAGGTTTGTACCTGAGGCAACAGAGGGTTAAGTGGCTTGCCCAAGGCCACAAGGAACATCTGTAGGACTAGCATCTCTGTGCCCTATGCATCACTCAAAACCTATTCTAAACCCATCCGTATCTCCTTTATAATTTGAATTCCTTTCTGTCTTTAACATTCATTTTGTCACAACTCACATGTTCACACTAAATTTCTACACATGTGAAAGCACATTTTAGAAAGGCCATTTATGTGCTTATAGCAACGTCCAAGTGAAGACGTCTACAAATCGATGTTAACTTTAGAGGAGAGAGTGGGCACATGTAAGCCTGATGTAAGATCAGCATACCTCAGCTCCTCACCATGGACGTGTGCTTTATATCCAAGAAGAAATTGAAGGAATGCACTGGGATGGCCATCCACATGCAATGGGAGGAGTCAGTTCATAAAGATACATGTAGGAAAAATAAACGTCGGAAACCCTGTAACTTATATGTAGCAGTGCCAGCATTTCACAACTGAAGCGTGTAAATGTCAGCCCTTATATGTGTATCTTTGCCATTTTGCAAATCTAGACATGTCGTTTTCACTAAGTACAGAAGCCTCTGCCTTTCCCTTATTGTGATTAAGGGAGGGAAATAAACCTTGGTGCTGAAGGGCATGACCCCCTTAATCCCTCCTGTAAAGGGAAAGACAAAAGGGCCCTTTTTTCCCTATTTGTGTTAAGGAGCAGGTATAAATCCAGGAGTGGACAGTGTTAGTTCTTACATGTGCGTCCTCTATATGCAATCGGGGATAAACGTGTAGATTTTGGTGCTGCCCTGGCCACAACTCTGATATACTCCCCATTGCAAAATAGCTGTGATACAGACGTCCGCGTGTTACATGAGCCCTTACTAAAATGGTCTTTTACATGTGGATGCAATTTATATGTGTAAGTGGTCAAATTTACGATGTAAATCATGAATAAGGTTGCTGAAATAACTCCCTTTATGAGTAGAGTCACTTTTGTCTTTATCTTCTGTGCCACAAGCTATTCATTCCATAAATGTTCAGGGGTGTTGGAAGAGAAGGTGACGGGGCATTTATATCATACAGCAATACTGCACCACCAAGAGTAAATTCTCCCCGCCTCTTAAATAACCTCGTACAGCAGGGCTTCTGAACGCTTTCCTGGAGGCACACCTAATCAGTCAGATTTCAGGCTTGCCACCATGGACATGGATGGGTATATTTGCCTACATTGGAGATGCATTGTATGCAAATTGAGCTCAAACATATTCATGGCGGTAATCCTGAAAACCCAACTAGAAGAGGGTTGAGAAGCACTGACCTTATAACACTACTTCATATTATTCTTGTCATTATGCTTTCCCCATTGTTTCCTATGGAGCTGGGCTACGTAAGTGCTTCTGAGCAGGTTTGAATGAGGCAGAAGGGTGAATGAAAAGTCAGCAAGCATTTTTGGCATCTCATCCTTAGTTCAAAGTGACATCATAGTGTGAGCATGCTCATTGATCTTCTCCCATTTCCACCGTTCCAGCCCGACACAAACAGGGAATCTGCATCTGAGGGAGGGGGGGGGGGGGATTGGGGTTGGAACTGGCTGCACTTTCAGAGCACAGGAGTTCAGAGGTTTCCCGTCATGCTGTGCTTCTTATTTTGTTGTAGTTTCATTGGTGCCACTGCCGCTACTCCTGGGGAGATGTGGTGGTAAGGGGGGGGGCAAGAATGAGGGTTGCCTAGGATGGCTAATGTCCCTGTAACCAATTTAAATAAATCTAAAATTGTTTTTGAAAAAAACATTAGGGTTAGATTCAAACCATGATGAGGCTGAGTTATGACTATGGGCCAGATTTAGAAGCCTTATTCACAATATCCACATGTAAATCTTGCATTTACACGTGGAAATGACATCCATGGAAAAGCCCATTTTAGAAAGGACCGAATTTACACATAGATGCCCTTACAAAGTAGAAGTTACAAGACAGTGTACTGTAGGTGTGGTTAGGGAGTAGTCTGGGTGAATCAAAAATTTACACTTATATTCCCCATTTCAGATAGAGAATATATACGTATGGCCAAAATAGTTTATGTCGGAATTTGTACCTGCTCTCTGGCACAGTTTTGATTTTTAAAAGTGCTCATTTTGGCCAGACTTTTACAAGGGGATTAAGGGAATTATCTTCCTTAATTCCCTATTATTTCCCCATCCAAATTAAAATTAAATAAAGATAGAGGCATCTGTTGTTAATTGACGTCACTTGCAAGTGCAGGTTTGCTAAATGGCTGTCATACTCGTGGGAGCGCTGGCACTTACACGTGGAAGTTGCCGAGTTTGCCCTGTCGATTTGTCCTACGTGTAGATTTGCAAACGACTCTTTCGTCTCCTTGTATCGGCACATATCCATGTTCTCCTGCATCTCCTTTATCATATTTTAGAAAAGGCTCTACATTTGCCAGAGCCTTTTTTAAAATGCCACCGGAATTGTAAACCTCGTAACCTTAACATCTCAGTCCTGGTCTCCACATCTTTTTTAAAACGTGCCTTTTAAATTCCCAAGAAAGGAAAACAAAAAACATATTTGACAAAAATAGTCAATCTGTTTGCTGACTTTTAAAATACCACGTCTTCAGCTCAAGTATGTAATTGCTTTCAAATTCAGGAAGAAAAAAGCAATTCATGGAGGGAACAGAGTCCCTATGGAAAATTCGCCCTTTCAGAAGTTGGAGGAACTCAAGATGGTGATTTTCTAATGAATCAAACAGTTACAGCTCCTGGGATGAAATTTTTCCTATGCAGAGTGGCAAAAAAAGCCACCTAGTTTCACTGAGATGTTCCCAGAAGCATAACTTGCTTTGGGGAAAAAAATGTACACGTGTATATAATACGCAAATATATGTAGGTTGCCCTTATTAACCTCAACAACAGAGGCAAAGTACATGGGAACTTTTGTACACACTTAAATCTTAGAAAATTTCAAAGAGAAACAACCCAGGCCGTTCTCTTTGAAAATTAAGAACATTTACATAGGTACATAAGTCCCACGCCCTTTTTGGCTAGGCTGCTTAATGAAAATCACGCCCTGAATATCTTGGCAAAAGATACGAGGTGCGATCAAAAAGTATCGGGACTTGTGCAATAACACAATAAGTAAAACACTGACAACTATTGCACTCAGTCTCCTTCAAAGTAGTCCCCTTCTGATAAAATACTTCCTCCAGCATTCCTGCCACTGCTGGAAACAATTTTGAAATGCCTCTTTCGTTATGCTGTGAAGCTGCTGTGTCGAATTTTGCTTAATTGTCTCCAAGTCATCAAATCTTCTTCCTTTCTGTAGTAATTTCGGTTTTGGATACAAGAAAAGAATCACAGAATGTGAAGTCAGGGAGTACGGAGGCTGACGGACTTGCTTGATTTGGTGCTTGGCTAAGAACTGCTGGACAAGATGTAATGCATGAGCTGGTGTATTATCATGATGAAGCAACCATTCACCATTCATGTGCAACTCTGGCCTCTTACGACAAACTGTAACTCTCAAATGAGTCAGAACTTGGTTTGGCCTTTTAGAGCATACTCATGATGAACAATCTCCTGGTAATCAAAGAAAACTGTGAGCATGACCTTGACATTGCTCCTCATCTGATGGACTTACTTAGATCTGGGAGTGTCTGAAGTCTTCCATTGTGAGGATTTAGCCTTAGTTTCCTTGTCATAACCATAAACTCATGATTCATCACCAATAATAATCTTTTTGATGAAATCTGAGTCATTTTCAATGCATTCCAACAACTACCTGGCCGCAGTCAATCTTTTTGGTCAGGGGACAGGAGTTTCGACATGAATTTTGCAGACACACATCTCATCCCCAAATTGACAGTAAGAATAGACTGTACCGACCCAAAACTGATGTCCATGTCCTCAGATACTCCCTGATGGCCAATCGATGATTTGATCATATTGCGGCATGCACTGCTTCAACTTTGTCTTCATTCCTGCTCATGGATGTCCTTCCAGAATGTTCATCACTGTCAACACTTTGGCGGCCCTCTTGGAAACATTTGTACCAGTTATAAACTTGAGAATGACTCATTCATTCATCAAGGGAGGGGTAGCCTAGTGGTTGGGGCAAGGTACTTCAGGCCGGAAGGTCAGGGGTTCAAATCCCACTAGAGGACAGCAACCTTGGGCCGGAAGGACTGGGGTTTCTAGTCCCACAGATGCTCCTTGTGGTCTTGGGCAAGCCACTTAACCCTCCATTGCCCATGTTCCCTGTAAGTATTAGTGTATGTGTCTCATATCCCCGCGTGTTAAATGTATCCCCCAATTGTGTTGTGACCGCTTTGATTGAAGGATAAGGCGGTATACAAAACTGTCTAAATAAAAAATCACCATGCACTTGCTGTAACTTGTCATAAGTCTGGCAGAATTTAATGCAAATTTGCTATTCAATTTTTTCACTCATCGTAAATCTGCTTTTACACAATACCAAACATCACATGATTAAAAAAGTTCAGGTGTGCTGCAGCCTGCTACACTCTGCACGTGTAGAGCACATAACTAGGTCACTACATGCTTAATAGCTTCGTGACGCAATGTATTGTTATATAGCTACACAACAAACCTCGATACATTTTGATCATATCTCATAAGCTTTTCTAAAATTGCACAAGGAAACTGACTCAGGTTTTTTTGCCCTACTTTTACCCTTCCCTAGAGTCAATGTGACTCAAATATCCATAGATTTGAATCTAGACACAAAACAGGTTGGAAAGGGGTCATGACTTGGAAGAAGATTTTATTTTTCATCAGCTCTATTTGTAAGCTGGTGACTTGGGAGAAAGAAAACACAAAGAAATAGAGAAGAAATGCGGCTGCATATTATATGTGCCATACATGTCAAAAATGCGTGTTCTTTCCTATTCGAAACCCGTCGTAAGAAGGGAGGAGACTGCAAAGAAAGAGCGAAGGCAGCACTGTGAGAAGGTTTTGTTCTGTATGTGCTATGCAGTGTCCTTAGCTACTGTATAATAAGCATTTCACTTTCAAGACATGTATACTCACAGAGCTCACAAATAGCAAACTGGGGTGCTAAACCCAAAAATAGGAGCGCAAAGTTAAAAAGTCTTTGCTAATCAATGACAAATTTAGTGCTTATTGCCACAATTACAAAGATAATGGTTCTTTTCTGTCCGTGCCTTTGGGTTTGCAGCTGTACAATAGCTTGGAAATTCAGCATTTCAAGTAAGAGAAATTAATAGGAGGTCATTTCTACCAGAGAAATTTTAGGGGCCCATCCTCTCTAATCATCATTAAAAAGTAAATCCACAGGGGAAGAGGCACTTTACTGATTGTCAAGTGGAAGCTATTATTCATTTGATGAAGCTCTTGGCCCGATGCCATTTATTCTGCTGTACAGCCTGCCGCTTGTTCTACTTCATCTCCTGCAATCAAGATTGTTTCTGCCTGCCAAGAGATATTTATAGAGAAAGCAAAAAAAAAAATAAAAAAATAAAAAAAAATAAAAAGCTGATATGTTCCTTTGCTTCAAAGAATAAAACACTAAACTTCCAAACTTTGTGCTTCAAGGACGGTTGGTTCGTCGCCTGAGTGCCATTGTTTTTTCTTGTTACTGAAACCTCTAATGAGCAAGGGGCCTTCCTAAATTTCATATCCCTCAAAATTATAAGCACAAAAAACTGCAGCATGTATATTCATTTGAATATTTATCAGAATGCTTTGATTAAGATCCTAATTATTTACATAACTCGCAATGCTGGAATTTCAAATTACTGGACCAATCTACAAATTCATATTAAAATTTTGTCCAGTGCAAAGGTGCTTTGAAAATTTCCTTTGTTTTGTAAGAAATTTTACATATTGCATTATATACTATGGGGGTCAATCTGACCCGCGTTTAGTGGGTCTGGACATCCAGTCTGGACGTCCAGACCCACTAAATGCTGGGGCACCAATGCAGCAGACAGAGCTCCCCGCATGTATAGACAAGATGTATGATGAGCTCTGTTCATGGGCGGGAGGATGCAGGCCGGAGGTGGAGTGAGGGCGGAAAGTGTGCGGGAACCTGATCCCAGGCGTACAGGGCCGATTCTGAGGTTGGCCCTGTATGTTCAGGGTTGGCCATTTGCACGGAGGACTTATTCCACCTCAGAGGTGAAATAAGTCCCTTTAGACGGAGGATGATGGAAGATCCAGGCCAGGAAAGGAAGGTGAGGGGTGCAGAGGTTCCCCATGGCCTGACCCTGGCCACTGCAGACCTGAACAGGGGTCCAGCAGCAGGGAAAGGAGTTTCTCTGGGTCTGCCGAGGATCGCCCATGGCAACGGCACCATGGCTCTATGCAGGAGCTTGGCTGGGCTAGTTGGGTAAGTGTTGGGATGTCTGAGGTGCCTGAATTGGGGCACATCCTGGATGTCCTGGCCTTATGCTGCAATTCTGCTCCCACGGGGCTGCCTAGCCCCTGTGGGAGCAGAATCAGGTGCATCCCCAGGCCGTCCGGATGTCTGGGATGCACATCACTGAATTAACCTCCACATGTATTGATAATTTAACTACCTGTCTACATAACACTGTTAAAAGCTAATGTATCTGATCATAATGTCCCTATTACTTTGTACTTACAGAGGTCTAGCTACTAACTAGTATTAAAACCATCATGGTAGAATGAGTTATCGGCTCATGAGCTCCCTGCTGACCATCTGACTCCTAATATAATATTCCCTCCTCTCCTGATTGCACACATGACCAGCAGCCTCAGTTGTCATTTTTACACACCTTTCTATGGACTGGGTGTGTGATGGCCAGTCTGGAACCACCATGGGCTTGCTCAGAAATGCCTTGATCTCTGCTATTGTCCTGGTACAGGTAAGAGGGGACTCAGAGACTCCGGAGCTCCAGTCAAGTAATTGGGTGAGTGTAGTTGCCTCAGTGTTGATGGATGGTGTTTTCCTGGGTCTCACAGTGCTGTCTCCAAGCTGAGTCTCCTCATCTCTTTCAGCTCTGATCTTCAATATCTTCTCCACTGAATCTCCTCTCTCCTGTTCCTCTTCACTGCACAGCATAGCTTGCAGAACAGACTCGCTGTAACCATACCAAACTGACCTTCTCACTGAAGGCATGACTATCTTCCTTACCTCTCACACTGTGCCTGGGACCTTATGTCCAATTGCTATTTATTTTTATATTGAACCAGCTCACCATGTAAACCCCAACACAGAAATAAGTAAGATAAATTGATAATTGAGGCACAAAAAGCATTAATATGCAATGTAAACAAATAAAAACAATTATCAGAGCACTTAAACATATTTCAGAAATTTGTATATGTTTGCATAATTTCCTAGAAATTTCAGGTAGGTAAATAAGATATTGCACAAAATTTAAAGCTAGTTGTTGATTTGCTACATGAAATTGTACCATTTTTTCACTAGTGCTTTTTAAAATCATGACATCTCCAAAATTGACACACCTTATTACACCTGCCTTAAAACCTGCATAAATGACCATGGCTTCAATTTGCAAATACACGAGTAAATTTTGGTATTTTATAGTCTACGATGGTCATTTAGAAACTCTGTTCATGATCTGGATGTCTAACAATGGGCATTCAGACATGCAAATCCCAAAGATGTACCCAAAGCCATTTTGGAAAGCCTGAAGATACATGCTTGGCATGATCACATCAAAATCTGCCGGGGGTGTGCCTGGGGCTGTACCAGAAGCGGGTCAGTAAAGCTACATGTGCACACACATGATTTCTGACTGGTGCTGCATATCTGCTATCATCACTGGGGACGTCCATGGCTTGTCCTGCTCCAGAGCAAGAACAGGATTTGTAAAGATGCTTATTTCAGAAATGTAACAACAGGACGATGAAGAGGGAAACGCCGCTCACTCTATCCATTCTTTTTACGCCTTCAAAGGTAACTGCCAGTATATAGGACATGCATTTTCCTAGGCAAATGCACAGCAATGTCCTCATTTGCAAAATGGCATGCTGGGATGTGAAAGGGGGAGAGATCCCATGGTTGTGTTCTATGATGGGGCAGCAATTTTCTAACTCTGTGCATCCCTGTTTTTGCTATGATGCAGTGGACACGTATCTTTTAGGACGGAAAAAGGCCAATTTTACAAGGCTCTTACATGCGACCACCTTCTCGGCTACCCCTTCCATTATATATTGGACATCTTGACCTGTCCGTCGCATTTTGCAGCCAAACATCCTGTCTAGAATGTGCCTTCACATGCCTACGTGCTTGCATCACTCATGCGCATGCTCACAGTGAAAGTGCGCACCATGCAAACAACGTATGTGTTTTACCCTAGTGGGTATTTGATAAGAAGTCAATTATGTGCATATGTGGCCATTTACATGAGGTAATGACTAAAATATTGACATTTATACACATTGTTAGTGCCTAATATAGGCTCTGCCTTATAAAAATTTCCCCCTAGATGCAGGAAAATCTATTGATTATTCCTATTATTTGTGTTTACAGGGTACCATACTTGTACTCCTGTGCTGCTCTGTCTGGCACGTGTGAGGCATGGCAACTTAAGACACCGATAAACCAGTATTCACATTTTTTATTTTCTGTAAGTGGTTAAACAAAATCATAGTGAAATAAAAACAGTGGAGGAAGGGTAACAGTCTTGGCTCTTCATGCAAAAAGATCTGAAGCCAGGATGAGGTTATGATTTCCACTCTCCTGATGAAGTGCAGCAGACAAATTCATGATACTTTCTGCTGAAAGTAGCAAATATTTTGCGCTTGTCTGTGCAAGTTTCTTAATTGCTTCAGGTCTATTAATTCCTGTGTAATATGTACGTAAATGTACACAACACAATAGATGAATTAGCCATGGTGGAAATGTGGGTTGAAAAAGATTCATGCCATAACCCAAGTAAATTTTCAGGGCCATAGGCAGCGGAATGGGATGAGCCACTGGGGCTATGTCCCCACCAATATTTTGCACAAAATAGCATTAGAAACTAGATAATTGGGGCAAGGCTGAAGATTGATTTGTTTGGCCCCTACAACCAAAAGGTATTCTTCCGCCTCGGTTCCAGAGTGTCACAGCTCTCCGGTGAAGATAGCCTGGCTAGCTTTGTTGAATCCACGATTTTCTATGTTTCTGGATAGCAGAGGCCCTAGAAAGTCATTGACCTTTCTGTCAGCAATGCTTAATATGCCTTCAGAATAGACACTGCTTGGTGGGCATCAAATCCACATAGGTAGACAGCTATGTGAAAGGCTGACTATGTAGTTTCTTTCTATTATCTGTTTTAACAGGGGGTAATTTTCCTACTGTGCGCACAGCCGAAACATTGGCAAGTGCATTTTGCCTACGGACACTGCATGCCTTCCCTATGAAAACCGCTGTAGGAAAGGGTACCCGAAGGCACGTGCACCTTTCCCTGCAGATGCTGCTTCTACGCAAACAATGTGCCCTCTTCGGAAAATACCATAATACTGTATGTGCGGTGTTTCATCCTGGACGTGGGAAAGACCTCTGCTAAGTGTGGGTAATAGTATGCACATTAGGGTCATTTTATAAGTTGTGTTTAGATTTGTGGGCTTTTTCATGAATATGTGGCGCGGCTGCTATTCTGAAAGTACATACATTGGGATGATTGTGTGCATTTTCCCTGTGGGTGTGTACGGGGAGGGAGCGGTGTTTTGGGTAAAGCATGAGTGGAGTGCAAAGCTACAGTATGCATAAATTATAAACTGTTAGAATTTGCATGTATTCTTGAGAAATCTAGCTGTGGGCATTTACACCAGTCAGAAGGTTGGTGTAAGTGCCCACACCTTAAATTTGCACGTGTTTTCAGCCATTTACACCCCTTATTTCATCAAGTAAAGTACATGTTTATCTTACTTTGTAAAGCAGGTGTGAAGTACATGTGTTAAAATGCTCTGAAATCTAGCCGCTCCTTACAAAATGACCTTCATTGTGAAAAAATGCACACACTTTTACCCACCTCCAGGGAGGGCTGTTTTCAAAGACCTCATTTCTGCAGATTAAGCACTGTCAAAATTTCACTCCAAGGGCCCACCTCATAAGATCTATTCCCTGTATTTATTTAAGTCAGTACTTCCCAAACCTGTCCTGGGGACCTCACAGGCAATTAGGTTTTCAGGATATTCACAGTGAATATGCATGAGGCAAATTCGTATACACTGGAAACCCATTATATGCAAATTTATCTTATGCATGTTCAGAGGGGTTGTGGGGTCCCCAGGACAGGTTTACTAAGTTCTGCTGTAAAGAGTCAATTAACACACAGAGCTTCTTTCAAGTTTCTGTAAGTATTCCCAAAGGGTTTCCTCATACCCAGGTCCAAAATGCAATGCTTGCTTCGTGGTTACATGACTGCTATCAGATGTAGAGCACTCACACAAGCAGATGGACGTTATTGCAGTAGACACAAGCAGAAATAGAGCTGGTAGCATCCACAGAATCAAGGTGAATTTTCTGACAATAACACCCTTTACAGTAGCTGTCAGGTTGGAGGCTTCTGCAATACTGAGTTGTGTTTAGATTTTGCTGTATTTACATACAGGCTGAGCATAAATAGAACCTGGCTTAAAACCTCTGCACGCACTAAGGAAAGGGTTAGTTCAGGAGTCTCAAATTCTGGTCCCTGAGGGCCACAAACTAATTGAGTTTTCAAAATATCCCTTAAGAATATGCACAAAAGAGATTTGCATATAATGGCAGCAGTAGGCATGAAACATACATTGATGGGAGCTTGAGTAGATATGACAGGTCAGATTTAAACAAATTCTCCAGCTCTTAATATGATTCCTCCCGTTTAAGTTTTAGGATTAGTGCAGATTTTGATCAGCCAGAAGGCAATTGGCAATGTTAACTAGGGCTCCTCCTGTTAATTACTAGGATGTTGATGTGTATGTATTGTAATGCTCAGTCTTCAAATAACAAGACTCTAATTGTTCATGATGTCATTAATGATATGAAGTATGATCTGGTTTTAGATGCTGAAACCTGGTTATCCAAAACGGAAGTTCGGGTGTTGAATGTTTGAGAGTAATATTATAAGAAGGCGTCTCCTTGGGCGCTATTTTATAAACAAAATCAGGCACCTGCTTTTCTCTATAAAATACTAGCCTAAGTGGCAGAGATTGTGCCGTAAGTTAAGGCATGATATACTCAATGTGATGCTCAAAATGCTGGAAACTGTTAACAAATACTAATAATCCAGCTTAATTCATAATCTTTCTCATTATTTTGGGATAATCATAAAATGGAAGTTGTTTCAATCTCACCGTAATTCAACATGTTTTAATCATTGGTCCAATAGTCTTTATACATTGCATATAAAAAGTCCCTTCTTCCATATCAATCCTTCATTTAAAATCAAATTACTTAACCGTGTATAATTCAAAACTACCATTTCCACAATATATATATATAGTCCAAGCAATTTATTTCATAGATTTCATTGTGTCTGCTCCCCCTCCTTCAAAAAAAATCATGTTTGTTAATCAGCACCAAGTATGGAGGGTTCACCATCAATTCAATATTCTTCCAAAGTCTCCTATAGAATAACCATTCATATGATCAATATCACTGGGCCTTCTGGCACTCCCATGCTAACAGGCCTTGTGATGTCGCACCCCTTGCACGGGTTTCTATGGTGATTGGTAATAAGCAAATAATGATGGAAACCAGAAAATCATATCTGGATAGTAACAATCGTTCTCATGAATTATTTCAAATTGTTAAAAATAAGACAAGCACCTCCATCTTATCTGCTGGATTTAAAAAAGACTCCCTTTGTATAGCAATTAGCCGATTATTTCCAAGAAAAACTTGTTGCAATTAGGAATCGTCTGCTTAGTCACTCAGAAGATATTGCCCTAAGGGATTATAAATCTGGAGAGGGGGGATCAAGTGAACATTTTTCAACAAGCTAAGGTTGCAATCTCAGAAATGGTTGACTGAAACGAAGTCTTCTAGGATGGCCCGAATTTTGATAGGATGTCCTGGCATGAGTTTGCTGAAGTTACTGAATGAGAGGGATGCACATTATTGGCTAAATTTTCTCAAGGGAACTATAATTTAGATTTGTGCCCAGCCTATCCGCTCAAGTACTAAACTGATAAGATAGCTGCCTGGCTGACCGAAATGTTCAGTAACTTACTGAGTCAGTTGTTATCTTTAGCATTACGTTCTGCTGTACTTAGTCCAAGTTTAAAAGGTTATTCTCTGGACAAATTCTTGTGTAACTGTAGGCCAATTGCCAAGCATCTGGTTTTGGCTAACGTTACCAGAGGTACAGTGTTAGTAGCAGTCCAGTTGCAAAAATGTATGAAGGTCATGAGATTTTACATGTTGATCAAGCAGGATCTCCAGGAACAAGCAGGAATGAGTCTTCACATATGGGTACGTCGGTACCGACGGAGTCTGCGCGGGAACGCTTCCCAGCATCCAATCAAAAAGCTTTTGGAAGCATCCCACCACGCCTGCGTGCTGCCTTCCCGCCTTTCCCAACTGTCTCTCCTCAGTTTTCGTTTTCCGCGGAGCCGGCAGGACGTCCTCCTGTCACCGCAGAAAATTCTTATTTTATTCTTTAGTTTTCTTGTGGTCGCGGCTGTCTTCCCTGACGCCACCGGTACCGCCGGTGTTTCTTTTTTCTTTTCTTGTAAATTTTTTTCCTTTTAAAGGAATATTTTTTCTTCTTAGTGTCTTACGGTTTTTCAGGCCTTCTAGGCCTCTCCATGTTCTCATGGAACCGCCAGCCACTTTCTCCAAGAAATGTTTAAACTGTGGCGGTACAACTTTATTTTTAGACTCCCAGAATTGGTGTCTAACCTGTTTGGGTCCTGACCTTTTTCCTCCGGAGCCCTCGGGCAACGGTATTGTGAGAAGAGCTTTTCAGCATCGAGTTTCCCTCGACATGCGGTTCCCTTCCAACTTCAGGGCACCGACCATTTCTTCTTCTACACAGGATCAGGTAACCCACAAACAGTCTGTTAAGACTAGCCAACAATCGAGTGGTAGGTCTCATGCACTGCATGTAGACGGCTCCTGCCTTGCCCTCGAGGGCCCATTGGCTTCAAAACCCCGGCGGGAGTCTTCGGCCTCCAAAGCCTATGTGGGGTTTCGGGTTGTTCCTGGGGCTCACCCCTCACAGAACATAGCTGAGCCATGCCCGGTGGTGGCATCCACTTTGAGCGGTACCGATACCCCGGCATCGGCACTGCTGTTGGATGAAACACTCCTCACCAGGGATCGTCGTCTGGCGTCCTCGGTACCTACAGGACCGGTGGATACCCTCCAGACTGACTTTCCAGTATCGGTACCGACACCGATACTACCACCGACGTCGGTACCCTCCAGACGTGCATCAATAGACTCGCTTCCTTCGATGCCGAGTCTGGAATCGATCTCTAGTCTGGAAGACTGGGTACCGACACGTCTTGGTACCGACACCTTTCGGTACCGGGCATTCGGTACCGAGGGTAACTGCCGAAGGCTTTCGGTTACCTCGGTACCGATTGGGCTGTCACCGATTGCTGCTCCGATGTCGGTGTCGGGTTCGGTTCCGACAGCGGTACCGGTATCGGTATTGGTACCAGTGTCCACAGTAGCATCGTGGCCAGCTCCTTCCATGCTTCTTTCAATAGGATCGCTCCCTTCTATACCAAGTTTGGAGTCGATATCTGGCATGGACGATGTGGTGCTGACTGTCGCTGGTCCTGATCTCCAGGACCAGCGACCATCTTTTAAGGATCCCATACTGCGCCGTGCAGGATCTTATATTCCTATATACTTAGATAGATCCTTCGGTGCCCAGGCTAGTTCTTTAGATCTAACCTGTCCAAGGGAGGTTCCCTTTGGAGATCCTTCTTTTCAGAGTTTCCTCCTCGATATGGCAAGATCACTTGCCATTCCTATCCCTGGACATGATCCTACACAAGGTTCTGTTTCTACCAAAGCAAAGGAGAACATAATGCTTCCTTTGCATCATTCCTTGCAGGATCTCCTTCTAGGAATGTGGGAAGCACCTTTAAGGGTACCCCCACCTTCCAGAGCAACTGATCGCCTATATCAGGTGCCCCCCTCTCCAGGGTTTCAAAAGACTCAACTTCCTCATCATTCCATTGTAGTGGAATCAGCAATGAGGCGGGTGAAGAGTAAGAAAAAGCACTCTTCTTATCCGCCAGGTCGTGAGTCTAAGACACTAGATGCCTTTGGACGTCAAACCTTCCAGACATCCATGCTTTCAGCAAGAATTCTCTCATATATTTTTTATATGAGTCTATCTCTTGAGGAGGTCGCAAAGAAATTACATCTTTTGACTCCTTTTCTTTCAGAGCCCAAGAGTGCAGACTATTCCTCACTGCTTAGTCATATTCAAAATATCTCTTGGTTTCTTACTCGTGCTTCCCTAGACTCATTTGAGTCTGTTAGCAGGACTTCTGCTATATTTATAGGGGCACGACGTAGAGCCTGGCTCCAAGCTTCAGACTTAGACAAATGGGCACAACAAAGACTGGGTAATACTCCTTGCACTGGAGAAAATCTCTTCAATAAGGAGTCTTTATGTCAGGTTACTCAGTGGTCCACTGACTTACCTGTTTCTAAGGGCTGTTCTACGCCTTCTTCTTTCCCATTAGGTAGGAAATGTCCTACCAAACTTTCTTCCCCTAGGGGGGAGAAGGTTTTATCCATCTTCTGCCCATCATACAGATGTTCCCAAACAGGAGAAACATTGCCCTGGTCTGAAGAATCTAAACTCTCACCAGGCTCAGCAAACCCAGCAACCGCAGGGTTTCTGATTAATCATCATATTTCTTGTGCCGCTTGGGGTTTAGAACCTGCAGTTTGCTTCTTCTCAGTAGAAGCCTCCCACTGCTTTCATTCTAAACTCTAGGCATGGATCTCTTTTCACAAGACATCCATTTTTTTCTCTGTTATACGAGCTCTTAGGATGTTCATGCCTATAATTCACAGGTTTCTCCTCTTCTTCCTGTCAGGGAAAGAGGTTTAACAACTATCAAACGATAGTTTTTCTGTACCAGCATGAATTTTTCCTTTCTACAGACTTACCACATTGTAAGTCTCCATTCAGCTCTGTCTTCTCTACCCTCTTACCAAGCATTTCCTCTGTAAGAGTGGTATTACTACACTGGAGGGCTTCTTCAGCTCCTCTAATTTTGTAACTATTCCAGTGTGGAGTTTTTCCTCTCTGAGTTAACTCCCTTCTTCACTTTTGCTTTAGGGCAGCTTATCAGACAGGTCCAGAGTTTTCTTACTCCTGTTCTGTCTGTTATTTCTGTTTTTTAAACAGAAAGATTCTTTCTGCTGTCTTACTAGCAGCTGCCCATGCAGGAGCCCTAGTGATTGGACCACTGGTTCTTTTCCACAAGCATCCAGGGTTGTCCTCCACTGACATTCTTTCTGGCCTTAGTAGTGACTCCAAGACAGTGGATTCATCTGTCTTGGGAAATCTTATCACTACAGACTTCTTGAATTGTCTTCTATTCTTGCCATCTCCAATTCCCTTGGTTTTGGCAGCATAGTTGACGTAGGTACTGGCTTTTCCAACAGCCAGTTCTATCTCCTAATTCTCCTGCATCATGCTCTCTGCAATTCTACAGAGAAGCTTTCCACTATGGGCCCTTGCTAGAGAGCATTAGAATTTTCTCAAACAGCTGTCTTAGATGGTTGGAAAAGGCTCCCTCAGTCATGCCCTCAAGACTGGAAGGGTTCTTCCTACCCTTCTATCTCCTTTTTAAAACAAAGGACATGGGCCTTCTCTTACGTGAAAGATTAAAGAGTTGTTCAATTCCCTGGTTTGGTCCTCAGGATTCCCACCGGGAATATGCTCTTTTTTTCCCTGCAGCTCGTCCTCATGGTATCCTAATCCTTCATGGACAGCGCATATTCAGCTAAAGAATGCATGATACCCTTTTTGCCCCTCAAGTAGGTCAACATGGTATCTCATTCCTATGCGTCTTCTGTCCATTTACCATGCTAGAGTTCTGGAAGACTCGAGACTTGCTGCCTGCAGACTGATATTATCCTCTGCTTTTCACGTAACCATCCTGGTTATTTCACTGGCTAGCATTCTTGCAGCAATCTAGTCTGTTCCTTGTCAGGGAGATTTTTCCCCTGACTCCCTCCATCATAACCAGGGGGAATAGATTCTCTATATATCTTCTCAAGTAGGTTCTAGCTTCTTGTTATTAGATGAATCTTTCCTCTCCACATATCCTATGTGAATATACTTCTATAGAAATATCTCTGTCTGCTTAATTGCAGACACCTATATATAGGCCTATATATTCATATCTATATATATATCTGTATACATCTCTATAGATATATCTGTCATTTGTATGTGTATATATTATGCCCTTCTATATCTCACTATAAATATATTCTTATATGTCTATCTATATATCTATATCTATCTATACATATATATGTGTGTATCTGTTGAGATATTTTATTATAGGTAGATATGTATTACATACTTATCTATCTGACTGTCTATGCTCATATAGCTATACATATCTCTATATGATTCTGACAATTGGGCTCTACCCATACCATGCTGTCCAGCATGTTTGGGGTTCTACACACACAACCACTTCCTGTGGTAGTTAACAACTTTTCTACCATAACCTTAAGGTTTAGGTACCCCTGAAGCTCTCCATGTCCAGTATCTTTCCTAGCTAACACCAGTTAGGAAAGACATTGCGGATCTTCAGTTAATCAGAAGCTCTAATGCCTCAGACATCTGTCCTTTCTTTTTGGGATGCAAGGGTTTTTCCATACCCCTTCTTCCCACAAGGACTAGGCCGGTTTGTCCAAATCGGTCAGCCTTTCCTCTTTTTGTTCCTAAGAGTGAGCCACTCTGCAGCCAAAAGAGTCTAGGCTTTTTTCATAACGCCTTCCGCTGAAGGCCTACTGTTTTTGTACTACCCCAGTTGATCTCTGGGGTTACCTCTCACCTTTCAGGATTCTGACCTCCACTGTTTTTTCTAACAGGTTTATTACCTCCACTTCACAGTGAGGTCCTCCTTGAGGTTCCTCTACTGGATCCCCAGTAGATCTCATGAACCTCCATACTTTTTTGCAATCCTGTTAGGGGAGGTCCATATTGCAATATTTCCTTTTCAATATATTTGATGATAATTGTCATCCACACAAGGACTCCTTGTCTGCAGTCCTATGCTAGGTTAGCTGTCTCTTACAGCACCTTTCTGTTCTCAACTCCTACCCTCCATCCTGAGGATGCCTGGCGATATGAGGTGTAGCATGTTCCAGTCTATAACATGCTGGGACTCCAGGCATCTTAGCTTGGGAGTCCCCATATGTGAAGACTCATTCCTGCTTGTTCCTGGAGATAGCACAGTTACTTACCTGTAACAGGTTATCTCTGGGAACAGCAGGAATAAGTCTTCACAACCCCCCCACTTCCCCAGGAGTTGTATTTTTCTCTATCTCTATCTTTCCCTCCTCTCTCTCTCTCTCTCTCTCTTTGTCTCAGCTTTAAAACTTAACTGAGGAGAGACAGTTGGGAAAGGTGGGAAGGCAGCACGCAGGCGTGTTGGGATGCTTCCAAAAGCTTTTTGATTGGACGCTGGGAAGCGTTCCCGCGCAGACTCTGTTGGTACCGACGTACCCATATGTGAAGACTTATTCCTGCTGTTCCTGGAGATCACCTGTTACAGGTAAGTAACTGTGCTTTTCAGGAACGCATATGCTCGTAGCATCCTTACAGCAACTTTACTTTTAGTTTGACAAAGGAATAGAAGGTTTGCTGCGACAGTTGTATTTGTTAGCAGCATTTGACTTGATTGACCATTCGGTTTTATTAACGAAGCTGGCCAAATGGGGAATGAGTAGTTCTAAAATGGCTTGATGCTTTCTGTTCGTCAGAGCATGAAGGCAGCCTTCAAAGGAGAATTTGCTGGAGTTGGACCCCAAAGTGTGGAGTGCCCCAAGGTTCACATCTGTCCCCAGTTCTGTTTGATATAGAAACATAGGCCATGTGGTCTTTTTCTGTCATCATTTTTCTATCTGGTCTGTCCTTCCATATCAACAACTACAACAGTCCCCTTTTTTTCTTTTTATATATTTGTATGTAATTTGGCAGACTTAAACAGGAGCAAAGCATCTCCCATCTCTCTTATGCAGACGACTTCCAGCTTTTCTACCTTTAACCACTTCTTTGATGGTGGCTGTATCTCAGTTATCATTCTGCATAAATAGCATTGGTAAATCGATCCTAAAAGATTGGTTGGAGCCGACTTTACATGCAACATCTGTCTTATAGGTGAGGAAACACTGAGGACCTGATATTGTCTGGGATATTCGGCTGAATATCCCAAGGTGCTGCTGCTGTGCGTATCGATGCTGACCGGTTAGCATCAGGATATCCTGGGGGCAGAGCGGGAGTGGCACCTGGTGAGGACCGGGCAGCGGAAATATCAAGCCGCTGCCCGGTTATTGCAAAGTGGTGAGAGTCAGGGGCAGGAAAGGCTGGCCTAACTTTCCCCGCTGAAGCTAACCAGAGAGCGGCTGAATATCACCGCTGCCTGGTTACGTCATCGCAAACTGGGCAACCCGGGTATTCAAATCCTGGGCCTGGATATGGCTCCGACACTGAATGTCCACATCTAAAGCTCCGCGTCAGCAGCCAGCTGCCACCACTGAATATCGGGCCCTGACACTCCGTGCCATCGCAAATATTGAACCTGGGAGGAATCAGTAATCCACTTCCATCACAAACAGAGCTCAGGAGTCATTATTGTTCAGCATTATAATTAGAAGCCCAGTTACTGAATCTTTTTAAAAATACTTTTTTGGTGGTACATGTGGTAAGGCGGATTCATGCCCTGTTCACCGAGAGTGATCTGAGGCAAGTAGTGCATGCATGTATATTGACTGCTGTAACCTCCTTTAGTTAGGTTTACCTTAGAAGATCCTTCATCGATTACAGCTGGTACAGAACACAGCTGCCAAGGTGAAATGTAAGGGGAAAATGTAGGAGAGAGCTACACTGTTTTTTAAATTTCCCTACACTAGAGGTCCCTGTATGTGCAGATAATTTTTTAGGGGTCAGTATTCAAAAGGACTTAGCTTTAGGTCAGCAGCACCTGCTAACTGGTTAAGTCCTGCTGAGAGCCACTGACTGCCTCGGCACTATCCGGTAAATCTGTAAAGGATGTACTTCCCAGATTCAATTTTTGGCCTAGCTCTGAAGCAAAGCCTTCACAGATTTACTCAGATGTTGCACTCAGGCCTCTCAAGACAGCAGTATTGCCCCCTCCCTCCCTCCCCCCAGCTTAACAGTTCTAATTGATTATGTTAAAATTTTGTAATTCTAAGAACACCATACAGCTCAACTGTCTATTACATTTTTTCACAGCACTATTAAATAGTTAAACTATTTAGAATATTAATATCATCAATAATAATATGAATGTTTCAGCCCATGATTATCACCCCAGAAATAGTTTATGGCAGTGTTCCTATACTACTGTGAATACTCAGATGCTTTTCATTATGCAGTATATAGTACCTCATATGTTTTACATTGTATATGGTACCTCACATGCTTTGACCATCTCAATTGCCTTTTCCAGTCTCCTCATTATTTTTCTAAACTCCAGAGATAAAAATGAGTAAAGTGTTCAAGAGAAAATATAAACATGGTCTCCTCAAGGGAAGACTGACTTTCCCAAACCAGCAAGTGATGATGTATATAACATTACATACCAGACTGCAGAACAAATATACTAACAAACCATAATATGCTTATAATTGTATATATTATAAGTAATACCATGGGTGTTATTTTATTTTTATTTTTATTTATGGAATTTTACAGTTATACCAAGAAAGTTCACATGAACAATCTCGTCCAGAAAAAAAGAGCATAATGACAGAAACGTTGCTATACGTCAAGCAAATCAAGAAGTAACTATGGGTGTTATTGTAGAAGTATCTCCATAGAGGCATTTCGCCGTGTAGAGCAGCTGCATGTGCAAATAGCGATTTTAGAAAGCTGCTGTTTACATTTGGAGATTTACACCATGTACATATTTCAAGGGGGTGTAGTTTGGGCACAGAAAAATAAAAAAGTATGGGAATATATGTGTTGGCCATAACTTTTACACATCGGCCTTTACACCTGCCTTGAGGCACACATGGGTGCCAGTTTGAAGGGGCAGATCAAAGGCCGACAGTACCACCCCCATCCCTGACACCCTCCACCAGCACTGCAGTTCCTGGCATCCCCCTGACACCTCCGCAACATAGCACTGAAGTCCACAACCCCTCCCTCCCCCAACATCCTCAAATTTCATTCCTCACCCCAACACTCTAACATCCTCCCTGGTTCTTACTGGAGGACCCTTGGGATCTAGGGGAAGCAGGAGCAATACCTAGTCACTCTTGCTTCTTTCAGTTTTGTGTTGAAAATGGCAGTTTTGACCCCTAGTGGTAGCCTAGTGATACTTCCATTAGGGTAGGATTAAGCTGACCAATAAGGGGTAGAAGGTGCTAGATGGTCAAGACCTGCAATGGTGTTCAGGAGTATCAGGGCTGGGGAAGGTGGTTCCCAACAGTAGGGTTTGTGGGGTCTGGACTTGTCCAAAAGGGGATCAGTTGGTGAGGGGGTACATGGGGAAGAGCAAGTGGTATAGAAAATGGCGGTATAGAAAAGATGTATAAATAAAATAAATAAGATGCCCTTTTTCCCACACATATTTGCCAACATTCATCTAGGTTTTTTACAAAAGGCTCTCTGTTTGGACATTTCAATTCCCCTTACCATGACCTATCAAAAATGGGCCTTCAGATCAGATAGAACTTCATTAACTAGGGATTTAGTTTTACCTTAGTAAATTTGGTAAGAACCTTTGAGCAGAACAACAGTTCAAAAACGATCTCAGTATCAAACATATCACACAATACTGCGATTTCTGCATGAGAATTACTGTATGTCCCCCATTTGATGAGAACGTTATTTGTTTTCTCAGTAGACAAGCAGGATAAGTCCTCACTTATGGATGATGTCACTGATGGAGCGCAGCGTGAGAACCTTCTCATTTCCTACTAGAAGCTTTTAGAAAGCTCTTTGCACATGCATGCCCATTCCCGCCAGCTGCCTGAGGACTTCAGTCTTTTTTTTTCTGCAGAGCTGACCACAAGTCTTTTAGGTCCACTTGCATCACTGTCGTTTATGACTGATTTTCATTGTGAATGTAATAAATTTAATTGCTCTCGTTTTCCTGTCTGCTGCCACATTTCTTCTTGTGCATATTAGTTTCTTTAGTCAGGTTTTTGGTTGTTTTGTACGTTTCCTTTGGTGCCACGTAGACCACATTTAGATCTGAGATGCATCCAATTGGGTTTATATTTTTTTCCTTAATACTTTAAAAAAGTGAGACGTTTGATTTCGCTGTGGCTATTTTTCTGTCATATATGTCCCAGAAGCTTATTGGCAGGTTCAAGAAGCACTCGATGCTGCAGGATCGTGTCCATTACAGACACCTACAAATGGTGCTCAGGAGTGGTGCAAGGACTGGAGGTGCCCTAGACGGGCCCTTCATCCTTGTGCCCCCATTGCTGCTGCTCCTGCCTCTCTCCGGGGTCTGCAGCAGTGACTGGCTACAAAACCACAACTCACTGCTCATCTTAGTTGTTCAGTGATTCCTTCAGTGATATTGAGTTGACGATGGATTTCAAACATAAGCTAAGTGTACAAGTGTTTGCTCATTCTAAAAATCTAATTAAAAGGAGACGTTACAGCAAGGGGATGGCTCTTTTCTGTCTCCTTTGTCTTAGCGGCTCTGACAAAAAAAGTTTTTTACAACAATTGTATGATCAGGATTCTCTAGTGTGGTTCATCTTAGGGATCCAGCACTGCACAGCAGTTTCATTCTTTTACTAATTGCCACTTTTGCCCCCCTCCAACGCAGACTTCCGATGGGCAGCCTAGAGGAACTTGCAGGTCTCACAATTCCACTGCCTAGTAGGACAAGGGAAGGAGTGTGGAAAATACATAGTCCTAGCAACCTATGATATTTTTGATTTGCCATTGTGAGCCTCCACATTGAGTACTGGCACCCGGGGACTCACATGGCTCTGGGCTCAGACTTACAGCCCAGTGTGCAAGAGCAGCTCACTGACATGCTGTGCCTTGGAGAGAATCTCTTTGAAGACAAGGTTCAGGAGGCTTCTACCATGATCAAGCAGCATAGTGATACCTTGAAAACCCTGTCCAGGCCCAATATCAACCCAGCCTGCTCTTCCAGGAGATTCCAGATTAGAAAGTCTAGGAGACACGCAATAAAGCTACAATGTAGCACATTTAAGACTAATCGGAGAAAATATTTTTTCATGCATAATCAAACTCTGGAATTCATTACCAGAGGATATAGTAAAAGCTGTTAGTTTAGCTGGGTTTAAAAGAGGTGTGGACAGGTTTCTAGAGAAAAAGTCCATAAACCATTATTAAAGAGGACCAGAGAAATCCACTGCTTACATGTTGGACAAGCAGCATAGAATCTGTATACCTTATGGGAACCTGACAGCTGCTTGTGACCTAGATTGGCCACTGTTGGAAACAGGATACTGGGCTTGTTGGACCCTTAGTCTGATCCAGTATGGCATATCTTATGTTCTTATGACAAAGGAGATCCTACTGCTCACACATGTATAGGCACCCTTCTCCTCCACTCTTCAAAGCAGACCCCTTGCTTCTATACCAGACATCAGAGGCCTCAGAAAGCCTAGCTGGCTCCTGAGCCAAAACCAGGGATGTGGTTCATAGATCCTTAAGAACATAACTGATCTACCAGAACTGGGATTGGACACCCTCAGTGTTGGAGGGAGGCTCACCATCTTTGCAGACTACTGGCACCTCATAAACTCTAACAGCTGGATACTTAAAATAGCCTTCTTCAGTTACCAAATACCATTATTTGAACTCCCACCAAATTCTCCCCAAGTCATCATTTCTTTGTCTCCAGGAGATACTTCAACAGGAAATCTCCACACATTGCATGACAAATATCACCAAGGTTTTACTCCAGGTACTTCCTGGTGCCAAAGAAAACAAGGGGATTTTGTCATATCCTGGATCTGTCTGGGATGCTTTCATTCAGCACTCAGCCAATCTCATTTTTGTAGAAAGAGGAGCAATGTTCTCTGAAATCTACAGGATGCCAATACCCACGTCTAGATACATCCCAGTTACAGGAAGTATTTCAGATTCATTGCAGGGAAACACCACTTCCAGTGCCACATTCTGCCCTTTGGCTTCCCATCTGCTCCTCGGGTTTTCATCAAATGCCTCATTGTCATAGTAGAATATTACGTAGACTGGGGATGCGTGTGTTTCCTTACTTGGATGATTGTCTTGTTAAGAGCACCATTGAAAAAGGAATTCAAGAATATATACACATTACCATCCTGGTGTTGGAGCCACTAGGGTTCATCATCAACTATCCCATTTAACCCTGTCAAATTTATTGACTTCATTGGAGCCCTGCTAGACACGACTGGAGAGAGCCTATTTTCCACATGACCGACTCACCCCCTAGATACAGCAAGTAGAGGAAATTCAAATGAAACAGAGGGTATCAGTGAGAACCATGTTAAGAATGTTGAGCCACATGGTTTTCACAGTTCATGTCACGACAATGGCATGTCTCTGTTTGAGGCAATCTCAGTGAACCCTGAGTATAAGGTAGATGTAGACTGCTCACAAGCTCAGTGATGTCATCTCTGTCACCAAGCCTCTTTGGGAGTTTCTCTCCTGGTAGATGCTTCCCTCCAAACTGACCAAGAGAGTGATCCCTTTCAGAAGCCATCTTACCAAAAGCTGTTGATGACAGATGTGTTCAAACTAGGCTGGGAAGCTCATTTTGATGGGTTTCACACCCAGGGATTATGGCCCATCCAGGAGAGTCTCCATCAGATCAACTTCCCAGAACTAAGAGCTTTTTTAAATGCTCTAAAGGCTTTCAGAGATCGGTTGGTCAACTAAATTATCATGATCCAAATGGATAACTGCGTGATCTTTGCAGTTTTCCGGGTCATACAGAATCTTAGTAAGTGGAACCAACATTTCAGTCATCATGTTGTAGCTTTCTTCATGTTGCTATGTTCTGTATAAACAAGCATGGAGGAACAGGTTCATATCTCCTGTGCTGGGAAACTGTCACACTGTGGAACTTTGCTATCTCACATGAAATGATGCTCAAAGCTATATATCTGGTGGGAGAGAATAACACTCTAGTGTATAAGCTGAACTGAGTCCTTTATCCTCATGAATGTACTCTGGACAGGGAGGTGGCATGGACTATCTTTTGAGAGTGTGGCACCCCCTTGATAAACCTCTTTGCCACGCCCCAAAACAAGCAAGTCCCTCAGTTTTGCTTCAGAGTAGGGTCGGGTGATGAACGAGCCTCAGACACTTTCCTACCCCATTGGAGGGACAGCCTTCTGTATGCAAATCCATCCAGTCCTCTAATAGGAAGAACTTACCTGAAACTCCAAAATGACAGAGGAACCATGATTCTCACAGCACCTGCTTGATCCAAACAGCCTTAGTTTCCCCCTTTCCAAGAATTGTCAATCCAGAAACCCATATTTCTGGGCAACTCTACAACCTTGATTTTGCAGGATCAAGGAAGGCTTCTGCATCCCATTGTTAAGTCCCAAGCCCTCATAGCTTGAATATTGAGAGGCTAGAATTCAACTCTTTGAACCTGCTGGTTGGAGTAACCAATATTCTCTTGGCTTCCAGGAGAGATTCTACTAGGAAGTTTTATAGTTTTAAATGGTGGAGGATTGCAGCCTGGGGTGAGGGATAGGCCCTAGATATTTTCTTATATTCAATACAAAAACCACTTGAATATCTTCTATACCTCTTACAGTCTAGTCTCAAGACCAGTTTTGTAAGGGTCTACCTCAGTGCACTTGGCCCTTACCACCACCGTATAGAAGGAAAGTCCATCTTAGATTGTAAGTTCTTTGGTGATAGGGAAATAACTACTGTACCTGAATGTAACTTGCCTTGATCATCTACTGGATAGGTATGAGCTAAATACTAATACTAGTATCGATCTTTCTACAGCCTTTTAGTTATTTGCTTCATTCATGGCTTGCTTCTATAAACAGGTAAAATCAAACTAGTACTCAAAAAAACCCTTGCTCTTGTATAAAGACTTCTTATAGGAGCATCTTAAAATGCCTAGCAAACATAAATGTACAATTATCGAGAGACAGTGAAATCAAGTGGAAAAAGACCTCAGTAATCACCCTGAGTTGAACACTATGACTCAAAAGGGAGAAGCTGACTATCAAATCCAGACTCACTAAAACTCAGAGTGTAATAGTCAGCTCATACATCAAAAGTCAGAAAAAAACCTCTTGAAATTGAAAATGGAAGCATTCATTCAAAAAACTATGGCTGGATAGTAAAGCTCAGCTTTCATAAGCCAACCACAAATGGCAACAAGCCGAAATCCGTGAGCCAAAACGCATCACTCGGCTCAATCTAACATATACACAAAGAAGTGAAGGGATAAGAAAACTCCCATCCAAAACCGTTTTTTTATGTCGGACCATATAATACCTCGTCTGGGGTCACTAAAATCAAACTCCCAGACACCGGTAAATCTTAGTCCATTTTAATCCATCAAGCAGTAAAAGATAAATTTTGAACTTAGCTGCCCACGGCGAGATCCTCAAGGTGAGAGACATGACACAGTCCTGCGTTTCGGGCACAAAATTTAAAATGCCCTGCTTCAGGTCAACATTGTCATCACCAATCGAATGCCGTCACCAAACCAGTGAATGAAAAAAATTTTGTGGGAGAGCACTTTTAAACAACATGGCATCTGACGTCATCAAATCTTCTGAGCCAATCATGAGAAAGAGGGAGGAACCAAAAGTAAAAGTAGCCCCCAAGTGATCAAAATAAACTATGCCAATCCAGCTCCAAATTAAGGCCATGTAGAGCCACTGTATTAAGACGAAAAATCCAGCGCTACTCGATATATTGTAATTTCTGGGTCCTGTTACCCCCATACAAATTCAAAGGAATCCAATCAATCGCTCGCCACTGCAGCTCCTCAAACGAGTGGCTATAAGTGAGCATATGTTGCACCAGTGGAGCCGAAATCATCTGGGTACGAACCCGCGATGCGTGTTCAGATAACTGGACCCGCAGCGGGGGAACTGTACAGCCCACATAAATCAGACCACAAGGGCAACAAATCAAATACACCACATATGAAGAGTCACACGTGGTGGAATGTTTAAATGACAATTGCCGCTGTGTACGGCCGTCAACCCAAGTAGTGCCTAATAAAGATCCTGGACAATAAGAGCAATGTCCACAGGGAGAATGTCCACCCTGATGCATAAGGGTACTAAACCTTGGGGAGGTTTTTACCAATTTGTCCTGTAAGTTGTTGCCCCGCGTAAAAGCAATGCAGAGCTTTTTCCGAAAGCAATTGTGGACAGAAAGAATCCCCCAATGTTTTCGTAAGATAGAATGTACCGCATGTATAGGGTTATTGTAAGGTAGTATCCCAACAAATTTGATACTATCATCACCCGTCGTTTGAATCGATGATTAACTATACTTTTGTTGTTGTCCCCATGATTGACATTGTTGCGATTGTCATTTTCATCACCTCATCCAGTAGCAACTCCACAACTGTCAACTTCCGTAAGTAACCATTCCCGATGGTTACATAAAGCCCTCTTATAGACTTTTCGAATGATCCCTTGGGGTAACCCCGTTGTCGCAGATGCAAGCTCAGTTCATCAGCATGTAGTTTAAAATCCCTACAGGAAGAACAAATCCGCCATAGCCATAAAAATTGGCCAAAAGGACTACGATTTACCAGTGTCTGGGAGTTTAGTGACCCCAGACGAGGTATTATATGGTCCGACATAAAAAAACGGTTTTGGATGGGAGTGTTTCTTATCCCTTCACTTCTTTATGTATATGTCCGCTTTCATAAGCAACAATAGCAAAACCATGTACTTAGCTTAACATAACATGTAAATGACAAGACTTCACTCTGACACCTGAGGGTCTGTTTACAAAGTGGCGCTAGTGGCTTCCATATTTTTTATGGCCTGGAGTGAACGTCACAACTTCCTCTGAACTTTCATAAGTTGATGGACATAAATCTTTCAGATTCTGGTTTCTAGTATAAACCATTCTTGTACTCATTTGTTCTACAGTAAACCTAGTATTAATCGGAAGAAATATGAATGACGAACAACCCTGGATAACCAATAGCTTGTGTGTGATAAAGTAAAAAATTTGTCTTCAACTGTATTAGTTTTAGCTTGAGGAAGGAGAAGCCAAGACCGATCATTGAAACAGGCTTGTTGCTGAGCCCTCTGAAGCAAATATTGGGGGTAACCACGTTGTTGAAATGCAGCTCCTAAATTTTTAGCTTGTCACTTAAATTCAACCAATGTGGAACAATTTCATTGATACCACAAAATCTGTGCTAAAGATAAGCTTTTTTTTAAGGCGAGGTGGGCACTTGAAAAATGTAAAAAGGCTTGTCTATGCATTGGTTTACGATATACAGTCATAATAAGCTGGTTATTTTGCTGAATAATTTGTACATCTACTCGTACACCCGAGTTCCATCACTGGTTGAACAACTGTTAATATTCAGTTTTCTCTCAATTTTCTCTCAATTTTCTCTCAATTTTCATAGAACATTATGGACACATCACGTAATCAACAAAGCCTGATCAACAAAGACCCCGACGAGAGATTGTAAGACACCGACAAGAGATTGTATATCGGCACAGGATCTAGCTCAAGCCCTATCTGGACAGTACCTTGTATTATAGAACATGCTGTATTATAGCGCACACTGTACATAGCCCACCCTAATCTAGAAACACCCTCCTCACACGCACATCACATCACTGCCCCCACTGCATGAACTCCCCCCCCCGCACACTATTCCTCCTGCATGATCCCCCCCCCCCGCACACTATTCCTCCTACACTGCATGACCCCCCCTGCACCTCCTCTGATTGTATTGTTGTGACACCGCCTTGATTTTTATGATAAGATGGTTTAGAAATACTTTTTAAATAAATAAATAAATAAAATTGTGAGCAGATTTCTTTTTTTAGAAGTATTATGTCACTTGACAGAAAGAGCCCCTTTAGTTAGGCATTGTTCCACAAATGGTCATGTGCTTACAGATTAATGCTGCTTGGTTACTGACAAACTGGTTCAGTTCCCTAAAAGGAGGTAATGCTGATAAGACTCTTATTCACATAGAACAAAAATCGATCTTTCGTCTGAATACCCTTGAACCCAATGGTCTGAATGAATTTATAGATTGGAAAGCACGTTTTCGAAAAGAAATATTTTTCTTTGCGTTGATGTGGATATGGAGAGTCTTTTTATAACTTAATTAGTTGGAATCCCAAAATAATTTTTCTCGCATTTAGGTTTCTTTGAATGATGTCATCTTTGAGCCTTTAAAGCGCATGCACGGCGTTTTTGTTATGTTGGGAGCAGCTCGCTATAGGAATATGATTTCTTCATCTTATGTTTCTGCTAATCATGTGAGCTTATTTTGACACATCTTGGGATTTCAGTCACAGTAATAGCTTGTCTATGCTTTTTTTTTTTTAAATACTTTATTTAAATCCACCAAGATTACAAGCAAACCAAAATGATACAATGAACAGACCATCCACAAGGGGTGTACTCTTATCCCCCCTGGAAGTCAACAAAAAAAAGAATATACCAGGTGGCTTTTTTATCATATTTTCCCCTCCCCCCTCCCTTCCCAACCACCCACCCACCCATCCACCCCCCCCCCCCGCCCCACACTCCCTCAGCAGCCAATCAAACCTAGAACAAGAAATGGAAGCACCAACTATCCACCCCATCTCCCCCATAACCATTCAGCACCCCAGTTGGAGGATTTCATTGCGGCTACGAGCCCCTAACTGCTGAATATAGGGTTCCCAGACTGACATGAACCCTGTCCAGCGCTTGACACTGCCCCTTGCATGCCAACGTTCTAACAACATTACCTGATGGAAACTATTCCGCCACTCATTGAAGGTTGGCGGCTGATGTTCTCGCCATGATCGGAGAATCGGCCCCTTACCCACCAGACAGGCCTTCCTCAGGAGCAGTCGTTCCCCTGCTTTCGCAGGCCCGGGAGGGGCCAGCAGGTCCAAAACCACAAAGGAGCTAGTCCATCTTACTCGCTGCCGCAACAACCGGCTGAGAAATTCCCTTATCTTCGCCCAGTAAGGCCGCACTCTGCGACAACTCCACCACATGTGTAGCAAAGTCGCCAGAGGTTCCGAACAGCGAGGGCAACTACCATCCGCCCCCAATCGACTTCGAAGAGCCCTCCGTGGTGAGAAATAAGCTCTAGTCACACACTTAAATTGGATCTCTCTCCAACGAGCCCCCTGTGCCACACAGACAATGCGCGTCAAAGCCTTACTGACCGACCCCGGAGCCACTTCCCCGCCCAATTCTACAGCCCAGGCCAGCTCGACCCCACGATAATCGGGCAAGACCCGGTAACAATCCAACCGACCCTTCAATTGAGATATGGACGAAGGACTCTCTTCCCCTATCCCAAAAAATTCCAAGATCTTGGCGGAGCGGTCGATGTGCAGTGCTTCCCTCTGTAACGAGGCCACATAGTGGGAAACTTGCATATATGCAAAACAATGCTTAGTGGGCAAATCGTACTCCCGACTCAGGGCCAAAAAGGACTTGCAGCGCCCCGAGGGTTCTACGAGATGACCCACCGTCCGTATCCCACGCGCCCACCAGTCTCTAAACGCCGTTGTTTCGGACCCTGGGGCGAACTGAACATTCCCTCGAAGGGGTAACCAACTGGAAACACCCCAAGGCGCAAGCCAGAATCTATTAAGCTGTTGCCAAGTACGTCTAACCGAATCCACTAAGGCGCTCTTCTGTACCGCCTCCGGTAAGTCACTATATCGCCCATGTAATACCCCCAATAGGGTCCATGGAGCCACCACGCATTCTTCCATAGCCCGAGGGGTATAATCGTCCGTCCCACCCAACCAATCTCCCAGATGCCGCGCTTGGCACGCCAGCGCGTACATCTTTAAGTCAGGTAGCCCCATACCTCTGTCCTTCCACTTCCCCAATAACCTACCCCAGGGAATCCGAGCCTGCTTCCCTCTCCAAAGGAACCCCTTAAGCAAAGCTTCAATCCGTCTCAAGTCCCGACATAATAGCCAAACGGGCAGAGTCTGTAACCAGTATAAGATACGTGGTAAGATAACCATCTGTACTGCCGCAATTCTACCCAACAAGGACAATGGGAGGGGTTCCCAGGCTTGCAACTGTGCCATCAAACGCCGCAAAATACGATCAAGATTGCGCCTATAGAGCACTTGAGGTTGCCGGGGCAGCACTATCCCCAAGTAAAGAAATTCCTCCTCCGCCCACCGGAGGGGAAATAGCCCCCCCCCAGGCCCCACGAATACCCCCCAGCGTATCTAACGCTTCAGATTTTTCTTGATTGATGCGGAGCCCAGCTAAGGCCCCAAATCGCCCAAACTCCTCCAACAGACTTCGAAGAGACGCAACCGGGGAAGTCACATGGACCAAGAGATCATCCGCGAAAGCCGAAATAACAAACGCCTGCGAGCCCATCTCCACTCCCTTAATCGCATCCGAATTCTCAACCTGGCGAATCAAGGGGTCTAGGGAAAGAACAAATAACAACGGAGACAGGGGGCAGCCCTGACGCGTTCCCCTCTCCAAGGCAAACCCTTCCGAGAGCACTCCGTTGCACAGTATCCCCGCCGTCGGGTTTATATACAAACTCTGCACCATGCTACAAAAAGCATCCCCTATTCCATAGTGTGGCAGCAGCCCCCAGAGATATTGCCAATTCACCCTATCGAATGCTTTTTCAGCATCAAAGCTGACAAGTAACGAGGGTATCTGTCGCGCGTGCACCCATTCTAAGGAGGCCAAGATTTTTCGGAGATTCTGAACGGCGTATCTCCCCTTAACAAAACCCACTTGCGCCCCATGTACGAGGTTCCCCAATACATCAGCCAGCCGCAAAGCCAAAACTTTCGCAAGGACCTTTAAATCAAAGTTGAGGAGAGAAATCGGCCGATAAGAGGCCGCGAGCAGCGGATCCTTACCCGGTTTGGGAATCAGAGTAATATGGGCATGGTTCTGCCCCCAACGAAAGACCCCCCGGTCCCCCCTCATACTAAACACCTCCCGTAACACAGGACTGACACAGTCACCCAGTATCTTGTAAAATTCCGCACCCAGGCCATCCGGTCCTGGGGCCTTACAGCAATTCGCCGCAGATATAACCGACTGTATCTCCTGGGAGGTGATGGGCTGATCCAGCGCCCCCCTCTGCTCCTCTGTAAGCCGCGGCAGATTAAGATCCCGCAAATAGTCCGGCAGGGGTGTACCAGACCCCGGCTCTGCTTTGTATAAAGTCTGAAAGAACCCCCGGAAAACTCTGGCAATGTCCCCGTTCTCCTTATACACGGTCCCCCTTTCATCCCGAAGGGCCGCCACCCGAGTGGAGCCTCGCCTTCCCCTCAAACATCGGGCCAACAGTTTCCCAGGCTTATCGCCATAACAATGCAACCGGTAGCGGTAGTAAAGAACTGATTTCTTGGCTTTCTGATGCAGAAGCTCATTGAGATCTACTTGAGTCTCCCATAGCCGCTTCTTATTCTCAGCCGATGGGATTTGGGCACACCTATGTCGAAGTTGAGTAACCCGTTGCTCTAGTGTGATGATACGTTCCGCGAGTATCCGATGCTTCCGCGCGGCATATCCTATGATATCTCCCCTAAGAACCACCTTCGCCGTTTCCCATATCAATTCGGGGTCGTCCTCGTGGACCTGATGATCGCTGGCGAACTCAGCCCACCTTTGACGCAGAAATTGACGGAACTGCATATCATAGTACAACCCCAAAGGAAATCGCCAAAGACGCATCCGAGCCACATCCCTCCCCCAATTCAAATCTAGCCAGACCAATGCGTGGTCGGATACCTCCAGGGGACCTATTTGGGCCCCCTCCGTCTGAGCAAACAACCCCCTCGACACAAACAAGTAGTCGATACGGGCACTGGTACCATGCGCTCTGGATTGGTGTGTAAAGTCTTTTTCAGAAGAATGCAACAGTCGCCATGGATCCACCAACTCAAGACGTTTACAAAAGCGTTGCAGTAACCGAGAGGACATCCCCCTCTCTCTCGTCTCATCCCCCCGCGAAGTATCTAAGCCGATATCCATAACCCCATTAAAGTCCCCTCCCAAAATCAAGGGGCACTCGGGAAGTTGCTCCAAGCTGGAGGCCAATCTACTATAAAACCCCGGGTCAGGGACATTAGGTCCATAGAGGGCCCCCAAAATCACCGGCTTCCCTTCTAATTGACCATGGACCAAAAGAGATCTACCCACGGCATCCGCGATAACAGTCTCCGCCACAAAGCGGATCCTCTTATGAACTAGCAGAGCTACCCCCCCCTTGTGCCCTGTCGCCGGGGACCCCCATACCTGCCCCACCCAGGACCTGCAAAGTTTACTGTGCTCCTCGGCCGTCTGGTGGGTTTCTTGTATCAGAGCTATATCACAGTCGTGCCGGGCCAACGCCTGGAGCACTTTAAATCTTTTAATGGGGTTACCCAAGCCACAGACATTCCAGGTAATAACCCTCAGGGTGATGGGGCAGTGTCAAGGCTCCTCCAAAAGGACAAATCCAGACGTACTAGAGGGGTTCCCCCAGCCTGAAACCCCCCGTGTTCTTCTGCTAAAATAGTATTGTGCTGCCAATTCTGAAGCCCCAGAGTGTGAACCCTCCCCTCCTTCGATTTCCCCCCCCTCCCCCAACCCCCCCCTCCCCCCCCCTCTCCCTCCTCTCCCCCCCACGCCCCTCTATCCCAAAAGGTCCGTCCCTCAGGTCGGACGCTTCCCTTGGCAATCGGGACCATCCCTGTCCCATGTTCAGTTTCAGTAGTCCCCACTACCCAGCTAGATTAGCGTATAGCTCTCCCCTTACCCATCGCCCTTGTCCTCCCCCGGTCCCTTTCTACCCTTAGTTCTCTCCACCCCCCTCCACCTTCCTTCCCGGACCTTCCCTCTTATCCCTACTCCCATCTGGCATACCCCCCCCTGCTAAGGAGCCTCGCCCCCACCCCCTCCCCCGACCCTAGCTAGAAGAGCCAGGCCTCTACTGATGGACCGGCGGTGTAATGCCCCACTGCCCTCCTCATCCCACATACAAATTCCCCACAACTACCCATGCTGTTCACCACCTCCCTCAGGGAACCATCCGCATCTATTACCCCCTCCCCCTGAGGCCCTCCCCCAACCCTTCGTTCCCGATAATTTCCATGGGTAAGAGTCAGCTATAAGGGAGAAAGGAAAGTGCACTTACCTAGTCCCCCATTCCGAGAGTAACAATGTAATTAACCACAGAGACATATACCAAGGGTTACGTTGTTGCTATTACAGGCCCAAATGCAACCAAGTATCTTGCCCGCTGCTACAGTAACCCTTCCATCCCCTTTATAATACACCCCAGCCAGTAGCAAGAAGATAAGCCAGTAACAAACACAGAGTAAGAGAAAAAAAAGGAAAACCTTAAAGACAAACACCCAAGAGAGGGAGCAGCCCGGCCTCTCAGGCCACTATTTGTCCATGTCGCAGTGTCCAGGCTCCCGCCACGTGCTCCTCACAGCAGGGCCCTGCTCCCGGGCGCCCTCCATAACCGCAAAGACTGTTCACCGAGTCCAGATTGTAGTTCAGGAGATAGAGTCTGCCGATCCATTCAGCGATTCCAAGAAGGTAGCCGCCGCCTCAGGAGTCGAAAAATAGCGTGGCTGGCCTTGATACTCCACCCTCAGCCGGGCCGGGTAGAGGAGAGAGAAGCGCACTCCCTTTTTAAACAGCTGCGCACAGCTATGGGAAAAGGCCCGACGCTGTTGACCAACCAGGGCAGAATAATCCTGGAAGACCAGAATTTGGGCGGTCTCCTGGTTTGGCCCTTTGCGACCCCGCGCCGCCCGAAGGACGTCTTCCTTCTGCCTGTAGTCCAAGAAGCGGGCGAGCACTACACGCGGGCGTTGCGCTTGATCTCGCCGGGGGCCCAACCGGTGGACCCGTTCCAGCCGCACAGAGTCGTCCCGCTGGCCTCCCAGAAGCTTCACAATCCAGTCCCGCAGGAATCCGTACAGCGCACTATCCAGCACCGTTTCAGGTATGCCCACGAACCGCAGATTCTTGCGCCTCCCGCGATTCTCCAGGTCGTCCAATTTTTCTCCTTGTTGCTTAACAAGGGTCTCCAGGGCCTCCACCTTGGCTTGCAGCGGATGTAGGATGTCCTCCACCGTGGAGACGCGTGTCTCCACCTGTTCCATCCGCCCTGTGAATTCAACCACGCGCTGATCAACCGCGCGGATCTGCTCCTTCAAGTCCTGGAAGCGGATATCGAGCGCTTGGACCACTGCCGCCGACACCTCTGCAACGAGCCCCTGGGCGCCTCCTGATCCCGGGCTATTAGGCGTCCCCTCAGCCATCTTGGGTTCGGGTGCTCGTGGCTTTTCCCGCCGCACCGCCTTCGATGTCATCTGGCAATTTATCTTGTTACCGGCACACCTTCCCGGACTCACCGCCTCCTACTGCACACCCCCGTCTCAGGTAGCAGGGAATTCCACTTAAAGTGGGCTTTAATAGCAGATTTGCAGGGTAGGCTACCCGGAGCTGACCAGAGTGCAGCCGATCAGCTCATTTGCCAAACCGGAAGTCCTAGCTTGTCTATGCTTTTTTGTTTATCTATGTTTTACTTTTTGTGTTTAAAACAACAATGTAATTTATGTTCAGCGTTCTGACAGCCTTTCTGTTTTGGGAGATAGTTTGCTATGATATAATTATGGATGGCATTCTTTTTTGTTTTAGGGACATGGCTGAGTGCTCAAGTCTTACTCCCTGAGGAAGCACACCAGCAAAACACCAGGGGCACGATTCTGTGATGCGGGTTGCGGCGCTGGGACGTGCAGACCCACAAGCCATCCATGCCCGATTCCCCCTCCTGCTCTCCCTGTACATCCTGAGCAGCAGGATGGGGAGAGCTGACAAGAGGCGAGAGAGGGTGGGATCTGGGCGGAGCAGCAGGATGTATAGGGCCAGGTCAAAGGGGACTTGCTTCTTATTCCACCTCAAAGGTGGAATAAGCAGCACCAACCCAGCAATCGGGCCCAGGGATTCCCCCTGGGGCTGAGTGTGGGGAGTCCCCACCACCCGATCCAGGCCCTAGCAGGCCAGCTGTGGGTCAGGCAGCAGGGATGAGGGGGGCCTAAGCTGCGGAGTCACGGGCACCAGCGGGGAGGACATCCCTGCAGGCAGCAGGGGCATGCTAGGCCCTCCATGAGCCCTATTCTGTGCACCACGGGAACATTTAGTTCCCGCAGTCCAGAATCGGGTCCAAATGGGCCTTTCTTCAACGGGGACATCTGGATGGCCTGGACGTACCCCTACGTGAATAGGGCTGTATGTGTCAGAGTGAAGTCTTGTCCATTTACATTTTATGTTAAGCTAAGTACATGTTGCTTATGAAAGCTGAGCTTTACTATCCAGCCATGGTTTTTTGAATGAATGCTTCCATTTTCAATTTCAAGAGGCTTTTTCTGACCTTTGATGTATGAGCTGACAATTACACTGTTTGAATTATTTTGAATCTGGATTTGATAGTCAGCTTCTCCCTTTTGAGTCATAGTGTTTGACTCAGGGTGATTACTGAGGTCTTTTTCCTCTTGATTTCACTATCTCGAGATAATTGTACATTTAAGCTTGCTAAGCATTTTAAGATGCTTCTATAAGAAGTCTTTATACAAGAGCAAGGCGTTTTTGAGTACTAGTTTGCTTCTACTGAAGCCTCCAATAAAGCCACCTACGGTGTCTTGGGATCTCAATGTGGTTCCAATTCAACTGATGAAAGCTCCCTTTTAGCCACTAGATACATGTGAACTGAAGTTCCTCACCTGAAAGGTCCTATTTTTTATGGTAGCTATTTCAGCATACAAAGTTAGCGAGCTCCAGTCTCTAGTAGTGGATCCATACCATACTACTACTATTTATCATTTGTATAGCAGTACAAGTCATACACAGCACTGTAAAAGTACAAGTAAGAGACAGTCTATGTTCATCAGAACTTACAATCAGACCACACAACAGCTGGGAACTAGGGAAATTCAAGTGGCACGGCAAGATAAAGATAGGTGATAAGGAAAAGAATAAGGGGATCAGGATCCAAACGCAGCCTCGAAAAGGTGGGTTTTCAGTCTGGGATTTGAATAGGGCCAGAGAAGGAGCCTGGCGTACTAACTCAAGTAGTTTGTTCCAAGCCTATGGAGCAGCAAGATGTAATGAGTGAAGTCTGGAGTTGGCAGTGGTAGAGAAGGGCACAGATAAAAGGGATCTGCTAAAGGAGCGGAGTTTCCAAGGAGAGGTGTAAGGAGCGATGAGGACGGGTAGGGAGGAGCTGCAGAATGAATACACTGAAGTCAGTAGGAGCAGTTGAATTGAATGTGGAAATAGGAAGCCAGTGAAGTGAGGGGTTCTGTGAACATAGTGAGGCTGGCAGAAGATTAGCTATGCGGCTGAGCTTTGAACAGACTGGAGAGAGATGATTCTGAGGGAGACCAGAAAGCAGCAGTTAGTCTATATGGGAGGTGACTAGAGAGTGGATAAGGATCTCAGTAGCTTGTTCAGAAAGGAAGGGATGAATTTTACTGATGTTATAGAGGAAGAAATGGCAGATTTTAACCATCTGTTGGATATGTTCAGAGGAGCGAGAAGAGTCAAAGATGACCCCAAGGTTGTGAGCTGAGGAACCAGCCCATAGAAGTCGTGTTATCCATAGAGATGGAGAAAGGGGGGATGTGGCTTTAGGGGGAAAGATCAGGAGCCATGTTCATTTTCAGACAGCGGTGGGGCACCCAAGCAGCATTGTCAGATAAGCAAGCTGAGATACGGGCCTGGATTCCTGGAGAGATTTCAGGTGTAGAGAGGTAAATTTGAGAGTCATCAGCATAAAGAAGATCTGAAAACCATGGGAGGAGATGAGTGCACCAAGGGACTGAATTATCTGCGACCAAATAAAAGTCATAGCAGGAAAATAGCAACGTACTGTATTAAGAAAATATTCCGCTTCATTTGTCGGATAAGGTTGACCCCTTTAACCCCCTCAAAGATCATTCCCTCCCAAATGAATAAAAATACATTGTGGTTGATTATTTTGTCAAGCCTCCACAAATCAGGAAGAGGTTGGGGCCAATGCATTCCCCTCAGGCCCATTCACTGCAATAGAGCACTACCTGCTGCTAAACCAATATTCAATCCCCATCTTGACTCTGCCACTCTTTTCTGGACCCAGAAGATAAAAGAATATCCACACATGCATCCCAGGAATTCTCTCCTCCCTACGCCCGCAGAAGAAGCTACAAAAGGAAACAATAAAGGGCCTGCTAACGATCCAGAAATGACCAAATATATAGCTTGAAAGCATTCGAATGCCAGCAACCAATACACTGAATCGCCTGCACAGGAGGACCCTGAGAAGCTGCATATGTTGCCGAAATGTGTGTGTTCCAAAATGCTCAGGGGAGGAAGCCTGCAGTCACCAAGCCACACTTTAGTATGGCAGTAAACTGAAATCTGGTGAGTGGACCCTGCCGCTCATGGCACAGCCAAAACAGACATCCTCCCAGTCTTACCACCAAAAAGGCCTCGGCACAATGTACAGAGCAAATATTTAGGCCAGGCACACGCTGAAGGCGAACCCAAGAGCCTTTACCCAATTGATCAGTCTTACTGCACCGAATGCACAACCACACTTCCTTCTCCTGCACAACCATATCATTGTATAACAATCCCCGGTCACCAGAGGAGGTTTTAGCCATTGCCACTAACTCTCAGAGCAGCAAAGAAGGCAAAAGAAAATGCTACTCTAAAAAGCCATACCTCAAAAGAGGACCAGCGAACTCTCAGCAGAGAAAGCATGAGCGCACTGAGCATACAATTCAGGATAGGTTGAAGTAAAAGACTCACCCCTCCTGCCCTCCTAGCTCTTGTAAACCCCCGAACCAGAAATGAGGCAGTAGAATCCTCCAGCCTTTGAATCTTACTGACAAAGGCAACACTAGCCAAAGTCCCAGACAAGGCATGGGGTGATAGCCGGCACTATGCAGCACACTCAATAAACTTCAAAACAGCCTTCTGACTAATCATTTCATCTGGAACAATAGACCCGACTGGCAGCAGGTCTAAGAAATGGCACCATCCTGCCTCATAAGCCATCCATATGTTTGCCACTAGTGAGGACTTCAGCAATCTTCTAAGTGGTCCGGAAGGACACCCCAAAAATGCCCCGACATCGGTGAAGGAAAGGCATCTGCTCCTTGTGCCAATATCCGAAAGCGGGCCCACTGAAAACGAGATAGAGTCCGTTATCTCAATATCTACACCCGGGACATGCTTTGCTGCAAGCATCATATTCAAATGCAAGCACTTCGGCCAGGGCCGGCCCACGGATTTCTGCCACCCTAGGCAGAAACCCCAGCTTCGCCACCCTCCCTAAGCAGCCACTGCCTCTGCCACCCCCTCAGTTGCCGTCGATTCTATTTAGGAGGAAGGTGGGCTGCAGCAGTGGCAGCGTTTCAAAAAGCGGTGGCTTTTTGCCACCACTTTCTTGCCCACAGGCAAAAAGCATCAGCAAAAGACAGCCGCTTTTGGAAATACTGCCGCTGAAGCTGCCCACCTCCCCCCAAATGGAACTGGTGGCAGTTGGGGGAGATAGCACAGCCAGTCCTATGTGTCGCTGCCGCCGCCAACTTGGGCTAGCCGCCCTAGGCAGCTGCCTAGCTCCCCAAGTGGATGGCCAGGTCCTGACTGTAGCAAAGAACGACCAGAGCAAGGTAAAGCAGAGACACCTAAAAGTAATCCAAAGCAGCTTTATTAGTAAATCCGTATACCTGCAGTGTTTCGGCAATTCTTCCTTCTTCAGGGGGTGGGATAACCTCCAACAGAACATAAAAAACAATAAAATCAATAAATATCAAAATTAAAACATAGCTAATACAATTGCATTTAAAAACATTTTTGTAATAATCATAGATAAATAAATATCTATTAAAAAGAAAAAAACAATGAAAGAGAATGGACAACATATCTCAATGATATGAACTAATGACATACTGGAATAATACATAAATATAAAAGCAGTACAATGAACGATGGTAATAACAACAATGGAAATTTTCACATAAAACAAAAGTATGTAGAGACAGGGAGGAAACAAAGACAACCTTAGGAGAGGGCATAATCAGCATTATGTCCTCAGTTGGGATTAATGATGTTCAGTGATAAGTGAAATAAAAATATAAGCAAATTGAAACAGAGGAAAGAGACACCTACTTAGCTGCATCTGGAAACTGTAGACGTCAAACTCTTTATCTGGGAAAATAAATGACAATAGTGTAGTGCACCATTCAGATGTCTAGTTTATAAACTGCAAACATTATGTGCTATGAGCTATCATCTGTCCTGTCTTTTTACGTCCTATAGTGTTGGAAACATAAGATATTTAAATAATGAAATGGTGAATATAAACATAGACATTTTTTATAAGAAAACCCTTATCTCAAACAAAGGACTTTCCATCGGGGTTTTGCATATCAGTAATAGCGTTTAAAATCACCAAAAAGGGGAACGATAATTCTTTTAAGATACCGGAGCTTCTAAGTACAGGAAATCGAGTTCAAAAAATAATAAACAAAACATTAGTTTTATCCCCATGATATGGTGATGTCCTTGCTTTTACCTCCCAATCCCTGCATCAGTAAAAAGCAAAAGTAAAACCATATTATGAAGTGAATCTAGTAGTGGCTTAAACACCAGTATTTGAGTGGACGCCTGCTGGCTAGAGCCTCATTTTAAGAGAGCTAAAAGGGCGCGAAATGAAGCTGAGGGGTTGCTATGGCAGCTAGACGCTAAACCAATTATAACAAAATGCCAGAATCAAATTCTGATCTTCCTTTAGAACAATATTCAATTTGAAATAATGGGTCTACTGTTATGTATTTAAAATTTTGAAATAATGAAGCAACTATTATTTGTTTAAAAAGAAAACATCAGGTATCCTGCCATTGTTGTAAAGTAGTGAATCACGGGATGCTATAGGGTTTAAATTTGATATCTCTACTAATTGACTAAAATTAATGGAGCCAATTGCAAAAAAAAGCCCTTCAACAGTCATGACAATATTAATAAGAAGTAAAGGACGCCTATGTGAAACAAAATTAAGGATCTTCTAATAAATACTATTTTCAAAGATGCTGAAAAGGCGCTAAACGTCATAGGCCCGATTCCTTCCCGCACATCCGGTCCCTCTGTGTGTTCAGCTGGAACTGGATGCACAGAGGGAGTTGTGATTCTGATCCCGCGGGGCACGTCCCCCGGCCGCCGGCTCCTTAAGCTGATTTCTTGCAGTCTGAACCCTGATCTGGCCTCCTAAGACCAGGATCGGGCTGAGGGGAATGTCCTCGAGCCCCTCCCGCCCCATACGCGCCTCGGGCCTGCCGATCCCTGGTGTCTAGGGGAACTTATTCCATCTCTGAGGTGGAATAAGTTCCCCATGCAAATCACCGAATGTACAGGGCCAACATTAGAATTGGCACTGTACATCCGGGGCCAACCACCGCCCACTGCCCGCCCTAATTCCACCCCCGATCCGCCCCTTTCCTGCCCCCATCTACAAGACGCGGAGAAGGTAAACGGGACCAGGAAATGGCACGAATAGCTATTCGTGCCTCAGAATGACCCCCCATATGTATTAGACATTGTATAGATACAGGACATATCCCACTTCAGAGATGGGATAAATTTGATATCCCTACCAGATTTCTTAAATTATTAGGGCCAGTCGCCAAATCCAAACTGTAGCAGAGGGAAAGGACTATAGGGGCACCAAACGGAAAAATGCTATTGGTCACAGGCACAACGGGGGCTGAAAGTAAACCAGCATACAGCTCAAACCAGGGGAGGTAAACTATAAGAGGGAGGAGTGGCCTAGTGGTTGGGGCAAGGTACTTCAGGCCGGAAGGTCGGTGGTTCAAATCCCACTAGAGGACAGCAACCTTGGGCCGGAAGGACTGGGGTTTCTAGTCCCACAGGTGCTCCTTGTGGTCTTGGCAAGCCACTTAACCCTCCACTGCCCATGTTCCCTGTAAGTATTAGTGTATGTGTCTCATATCCCCTCGTGTTAAATGTATCCCCCAACTGCTTTGACCCGGTGAAAAGCAGGATATAAATGCAGCTAAATAAATAAAATAAAATAAAAATAAGAGGCAGGGACCGGACATGAAACAATGAAAATACTCGTAAAGGAAACAAAAAAGAAAGAAAAGAGTATGCCTATAAAATCAACTAAAAAGACCATATCAGTAATAACACAAAAAGTAAAAGGCAAATGCTAAAATAAGACTATGGAAATATAATGAATAAATACTTAATAAGACTGCCAAGATGAAAAATATATAAATACTAAAAGGCAAATAAAAACCAATATAAAAAGGAGGTTGTATAAAAGCAACTGCTTTTAAAAATAAAAATAAAATAAAATAAGATAAAAAAGATAAAAATTGTACTGAAAGGGCTTTAAAGTTGATAAAACAAAATAAAAGGCATGTGTTGGTCACCAGCCAGAGGTCATGAAGGGCTATTAACAATCAATTATGTATAGTGACAAATTTTGACTGATTCCATAATGATAAGAAAATATGCTAAAACAAAAGTAGATGTTAAAAATATCACAAACCAAAATAACAACCAAATCATTGTGAGTCAAAGGAAAACCGATAGGTCCTGGTCTTGGTTAGGACCACCCGGAGAGTGGGATCCTAAAATAATATATATTTTTGTTCTAATTTAAGCAAGATCTTATCAATGTCCCCTCCTTTCTAGTGTGGTCAAACCACTTTGAGCACCAGGCAGTTCAAATCAGAAAGTAGATGTTGAGGTGATAGCCAATGAGTTAGTAGGGATTTATTTGTAATCTGTCTTTTTATACAACTTTTGTGTTCTATAATATGCACACATAGGCTGCGTTTAGTTTTCCCAACATATATTAATTTACAAGGATAGACAATAGCGTAAATTACAGAAATGGCTTCACAGTTAGAGAAGTCATTTAAAAAGAACTTCTTGTTGGTTATAGGGTGTGTAAAGAAATGTCTAGTTGTCAGAGTGGTCACGTATCAAACAATGCCACATCTAAAATGGTCCACAGTCTTCGGCTTTACCCTTGGTATGGATTGTGCTGACGGAACAAGAATTTTAGAAAGATTTGTATTACACTTGTGTGCTACACTAACCTGAGATGTACTGAAGGGAAGGAGGACAGAAAGGATCTGTCATTCTTCTTTAAGAATTCTGGTGATCTCATGGGATAAATTTGAAAAGGAAAGGGTGCAAACAAATTGGTCTTGATTAGTTTGGCTAGATCCTAGTAAAAGCTGTTGCTGGTCTGATGTCTCGGCCCATTGGTAAGCATGTTCCACACAGGCCTTCGGATACCCACATTCTCTGAATCTTTCCTTCATGTCTATTGTATGTTTCTCAAAAACCTGATTGCTGGAGCATACTCTCCGAGCCCTAAGGAACCGGTAGATTCCACTTCAGAGATCTGTTGTGAAAACTATTGAAGTAACTGATTTCTATCAATGAGTTTACAAAAGAGATCAGTAGTAAAACCTTCTTGACCTTTCTTTATAAGAATGTCTAAATATGAAATTTGAGTAGTACTTATATTAAATTCAAACTGTAAATTATCATCAATGGAATTAAGCCATGTTAGGAAGTCATGTAAAACCTCACTATTGCCTTCCCAAACCATTAGCACATCATCTATATAATGCTTTCAAAGCTTAATATGTGAAAGAAAAGGGTGTTTCCTTAAAAACTGTTTTTCGAAATGTGCAACAAAGATTTGCCACATCTGGTGCCATAGACAACACCATAGCGACTCCCTTGATTTGGCAATAAAAGAGACCCCTAAAGCAAAAGTAATTCTCTGTTAATACCATAAGTGTGGGGGCTTATTAATAAAGCTACGTTGGACTACTTTGAGTGTCTCTGCTTTGCCTTGCTCTGGTCATTATTTGATCCATCACCTTTGGCATCAACGGCACCAGTCTCTATGATTTCCAAGACTGCATCAGATGCTGGCGGTACATCAACATCAAGAAGCTCTCAAGCTCAGAGACGAGCACCTGTAATACTCTGCAGCATCAACCATCAATCCCCACACAAAGATGAGGAAAGATTTGGCTTAATTTTCGAGGGGTGATCGCACAGAGTGAAGGCTCTGGTGCATTGGTATCAGTGCCCATTGAGGCATGGCATAGAGAGCAATGAGGGTCTGCATGAATGCCCCTCGAGAGAGGAGAGTTCATCCTCCAGGACATTGAAGAGGCACCAATAGCAGAGATGCAGTCACTGATGCCCTTTTCAGATATCGGATACATGGGCTGAAGTTGCTGCAGCCCTGCAATCTTTGGAATCGGCAACCATGGAGAAGCGCCATCTGCAAGTGCTTGAGGAATGCATTGAGGTGCTATTGGCAGTATTGCATGCTGGGGCCTCGACTTTGGCTGCATCAACATTGGCCACTGTACAGTCGATCCTTGAGACACATGTCCTGCCTGCAGGAGAGGCATCGAAGGACCCAGACATCAGTGTCTGCCCAGCCGATATCGCTCTCTAGCGTTTTGGTGTCCAATCCGCCCTCAAAGTTTAGATGGGTAATGGTGCATCTTTGCTCCTGATGGAGCTCCCAATCCCCTTGGGACAGGAGAGAAATCCAGGCAGAGACTCAGAAGTACTTCGACTTCCTAAGTCTGACTCAGAAGGCTGGGTCACCAATGTGGAATTGGAGCACCTGTCAGAGGGCAAGTCTTCTGAGCTCCTTCTCCACTTCATGAGTGGCATAAGTCTCCCTCCTGAGGACATGGCCAAGGTCAGGCCATTTTTCTTTGGAGACTGAAAATGAGTCCAGGGCAGAAGTGTTCGAGATCCTACAGTACTCCTCGGCCCCTAAGGAGGTGGTGACAGTGCCCATTCACCACATCCTACAGAGAGTACAAATGAGAATGTGGGAGAACTCCCTCACTGTGCCTCTGGTTAGTAGAAGGCTTGACTCCATGTCAAAAACCTCTTGGATTTAAGAAGCTCCAGCTTCCACACCATTTCTTGGTGATCAAATCCATACTAAAGATGATCAAGAGTACAAAGACTTGTTCCTTGGGGCCCCTAGGGAGGGAGGCTCAGACAATGGACTCTTTAGAGAGAATGTGCTTTCAGAGTTCCATGCTTGTAGCCTGCTTAGCCTCTTACCAGCTCTACATGGGCATGTTCTTAAAGAGCATCATATGTGACTTGGCTGATCTCGCCCAGTTTCTTCTTCCAGAGAAATTAGATCAATATTGTTCCCTAGTGGCCCACAGCAAGGATTGTTTGAAGTTCCTGGTCTGGACAACCTATGACACCTTCAAAACGGCATCAAGAAATGTGGCCATAGGTATTGGTACCCGGAGACTTGCCTTGCTCCAGTGATCAGACCTGGTATAGTCAGTGCAAAACAAGCTGGCAGACGTCCCATGCTGTGGAGAAAATCTCTTCTGCAAACAGGTCGAAAAGAAGGCTGGCTATATTGAAAAATAGCATGCCACTCTTACCAGACTGTCAAGGTGCATGTCTGAGCTGGCCTCCTATCATAGGAGGTACCAAGGTGAGGGCCAGAAAAAGGCCTATTACCCTCATAAGCGTAGGTACTTTCCTGGGCTGCAAACCTCCCAGCCCAAGCAGGTTCCTCACCATCAACAGCTTTGGGAGAAACCTCAGATAGCCCAGCCAGCTCCTCAACTAAAACCTGTGTCGCGGAGCTGCCCCATCTACGCCTTAATAATGTTGGGGTGACCCCGGGCAAAGATTATACTAGGCAGTCCAGGGAATGTAAGTTCACTCGGCGTAGTTGAGACCAGGTGGAGGGAAATAAGGCTTTTATTCCCCGTTAAATGCAAAGGTTCAACATAAGAGATAATCATTGAAAACAGGAAGTCCTTTGTGTCAAAAAGGTACCAGAATTTACAATAGTTGCTTCATTGTTGCTTCACAATTAAGGCAGGCTTCACTACCGGAATTCAGTACAAGCAAACAGCAAATAAGTTTCATTAATTCTTCTCCGCTATACAGAGCACACAGACTCTGGAGCTGAGGCTGTGCACAAGTCACATTCCATAAGTTCTGGCAGAGATAAGGGAACAGTATTTGGGTATTCAATTTCCATAGAATCTCCTTCGCTATACTCAGTAGAGGAATATTCACTGTCCCTGTCTGACCCAGACTTGTAGGTTAGGACTCTGGGGTCTGGCTTCCCATAGCCAGGGGTTCTCAAGGCTGCAGGAATTTGATTAAACCAATCTGGTTTCTTTTCCCTCACACAAGGGGCACGGGTTTTAGCAGAGCTTTTAGGAGCACAGTATTCACAGTCATTGGTTAGTGATTCATACCTGGATTTGGACGAGTTGGAACCCACAGTGTTTTCTCCTCCAGTCACTTTCTTTTGGTAGCAGAGCCTCTGCCTGCCAGCATTGGATATAGCCGTGCTTCTGGGCAGTTGAGTAAAACTTGTCCTGGATTCCCCTCTCTCTCTGGGTAAGAAATCCAGATGACCATGAAAGTGCTTTTTTTTCTGACCTGGTAAAACTTGATAATAATCCTTCAGAGATTGTAAGCTCTTCTAAGAACCCTTCTCCCTGGTTCTTGGCTTCTGTCTCTCTGTTCTGGATTCAGGCAGACTGTAAGAACAGGGCGTGGCAGACACTCTCACCTTAGAGCTGGCTCTAGCAAACTTCCCTTGTGCAGCAGGGTCAGTTTGGGCCTGCTGGCTCCCAGCCTTGTGAAGTCTGTTCCTTCTCAGGTTCCTCTCAGTCTTCTCAGCCTTCTCTGGGTACTTCCCAGCCTTCTCTTGGTGCCTCTCAGCCTTTTCTTCTGATTTATAAAGCAAACTCCTTGGAATGACTTCCGGGTTCACTTCAAGGTGCAAGTCATCAGAGTTCCCAGGCTCATTAACTCCCGAATGTCTGTTCCTGCTCCCTCTAGCTGTGCCTGGGGGTAATTGCACACCTAGTTCCTTAAAAGAAACAGGATTTCTTTTTAAACACTCATCTGTATTGACACACGCCTCATGACACCTGGGATGGGGTTTTGACTGGCCACTTTTCCAAAAACAACATAAGGAAACTCTCTGGTCAGGGAAAGACTCACTCCTTTTGCAAAAAAGTAGCCCCTCATAACCTTAGGCTCATGGGTTCTACAGATAATCCAGAGTGGTTAACCTTTGCATCAGGAACTGCTTCAGAGAGAAATCACAACCCTCTTGTCAGATGTCGCAATAGAGCTCATGCCATCAGAGCAGAGAGATCGAGGATTTTACTCCAGGAACTTCCTAATCCCCAAGAAAATGGGGTGATACCATCCCATCATAGACCTAAGAGCTCTGAACATCTACTTGATGAAAGTTCAGAATGATTTCTCTAGGTACCCTGCTTCCTTATCTTCAAAAAAGAGATTGGCTATGCTCCCTGGATCTAAAGGATGTGTATATCTACATACAGATACATCCCACTCACAGGAAGTATCTCAGATTCGTCCTACGAACAACACTTCCAGTACCGAGTGTTGCTGTTTGACCTAGCCTCAGCACCCTGTGTGTTCACAAAATGCCTCATGATAGTAGCTGCTTACCTCTGGAGGCTGGGAGTGTTTGTCTTCCTCTACCAGGAGGAGTTAAAGAATCAACACATTTGATCATTCAGATGCTGAAACTACTCGGGTTTGTTATAAATTAGCCCTGACTGCAGCACCAGCAAGCACAGCAACTCTGCCACCAAAGGTGAACTCGCAGACTGCCTACTAATCACTTGCACAACTGCCATGTTGTCTGAGCCCAAGACTATGTTCTGGTGCCACAGGTGCTCCCCATATCAACAAGGCTACCTATACAGGAAATAGTTCCAAAAAGGCAATATTCTGGCACCAGCCTTTATTACGCCAACTATCCATCCAAGGCTCTGCACACAAAGCTCCCACAAAATAAATCTCAAACTCTCCTGAAGCATCTGTATACAACTCAAGGTCAAGACTTGAGACAGATGGAGATTGCAAACCATACACCCCATTGAAATCCTACAGAAAATGCAACCTAATTGCTAAGTCAGCCCTCACACCACTGCCCATCCAAATAAAATGATGCTTCCTTACAACTTACCTCGACAGCCAAGCCAATCTCCTTGTAAAAACTCTATCCATAGACATAACCCAACAGGCAAAATTAAAAAGCCCCAGTAGTTCCTGCACTTCTCGCAAAGTCAAGATTGGCTATGCCAAAACCCGCTGGATCAGCTCCTCCAGTTTCCACACCTTATCCCTAGGTAAGCGAGACTCCATGCACATGGAATCCAGCTCTATTCCCAAATAGGTGAGCACCGAACTCAGACACTCAGGGGTCTGTTTACTAACTGGCGGTAACGGACTCCATGTGATATCGGAGCCGCGGCCCCATTGATTTCAATGTGGCCGCGGCTCCGATATCGCATTGAGTCCGCTACCGCCAGTTAGTAAACAGACCCCTCAGTCTTCTCAGCAGCTAACGGCAAACAAAAAAACATCGCCACCTGATGGAATACTCTCATCAATCTAACACACTCTCCTGAGTCAGCTGGACCCACAAATTAAAAATCATCCCGATACTGCACTATGGAATTAGAACCCACTGCCAGTTGAACTGCCCAGTGTATGAAAGAAGAAAATGCCTCGAAACAGGCGCAGGCCACTGAGCAACTCATAGGCATGCACATGTCCACATACTGTAGTATTTTCCCCGAAAACGAAACCCCAGTAAATGAAGGGTGCTCGGATGGATAGGGAGTCTTTGCCAATAACGCACCATGCCCTGCAGTCTGCAAAAGCTGCATCACAGAATCAAAAGATGCATATTGAACTGAACAAAGAGCCAGGTCAATAAAATCATTTACACTCTTCCTACTAGGGAAAGACAAATTGTGAATTAACTGCAGCTTTCCAGGCTCTTCCTTTGGCACCACACCCAAAAAGGACACTACCAAATCTGGCAAGGGAGGGTGATCAAAAGGGCCTGCAATTCTACCCAGCACTAACTCCTTCTGTATCTTGTCATGATGTGGGTATTGATAAAGTTGAAAACTTGAAAAGAAATCCTGTTTCTTTTAAGAATCTAGATGTGCAATTACCTCCAGGCACAGCTAGAGGGAGCAGGAAGGAATATTCAGGAGCTAATGAGCTTGAGAAGCCTAATGACTTGCACCTGGAAATGACCCCGGAAGTCAGGCAGGAAAGATTTCCTTATAAGCCAGAACTGAATGCTTACAGGAGAGGTCCAGCTGCATTAAGGAAGAGGTGCACGGCTGCACAGGGAGGTCCAGATGCATTAAGGAAGAGGTGCACGGCTGCACAGGGAGGTCCAGCTGCATTAAGGAAGAGGTGCATGGCTGCACAGGGAGGTCCAGCTGCATTAGAGAAGAGAAGCACGGCTACACAGGGGAGCACGGCTTCACCAGAGAAAGAAAAGGATCTGAGAAGGAACAGAGACAGAGGGACATCTTCCCAAGGGGGAACAGCTCTATCAAGAGGTTCATCTCCAAGAGAAGGAGTAACTGAAGAAATCCTAGAGGAGCAAGCCCACAGGTACAGGGTTCACAGGGGTGAAATCCAGAAGGGCCAGGCTGATTGCGCAGCTCTCCCAAGAAAGTTTGTTAGAACCAGCTCTGAAGTTAGAGGCTGTGCCACGCCCTGTTCTCACAGTGTTCCTGACTCCAGAACAGAGAGACCTAAGCAAGGAGCCAAAGGGAATGGTTTGGAGAGAAGCTTAGAGTCTCTGAGAAATAATTATCCAGTTTTACCAAGAAAGAAAGGAAAGGCATTTTATAATAAACCTGAGTTCTTACCAAGGGAGAGAAGAGAAGTCATACCAAGTTTCACCAAACTGCCAAGAAGCACAGCCCTGCCTAAAGCTGACAGGCAGAGAAATTGCTACAGCAGGAAAATTGCTAAAAGGGAAAACACTGTGGATTCAAGCCAGCAAAGCCCCAGGTATGGAACCTTTATAGATGATATTGAATGTTTGAATCCCAAAGTCCCTGTAAAGATAAGTCCTCACTCTACAAAGAAGGAGAAACCATACTGGTTTAATAAAATCCCTAAAGCCCTGAGAACAGACTGTTATTGGAGACAAGGCCCTAAAGGCATAGCACACTGACCCGAGTCAGACAAGGACAGTGTTTATTCCCCTGTTGATTCTAGTGAAGAAGAATGCATGGAAACAGAATGCATAAATACAGTTTCCCTATCTCCACCAGAAGAGATGGAGTGTGACCTGTGCACAGCCTCATGTCAAGAGTCTGTAGTCTCTGAGTAACATAGAAGAGTTTATAGAGAATGTTTATGCTTTTGGAATGAACTGAATTCCTGTTACCCAAGCTCTGCATTAATTGTGAAGTGTAACAATTAAGCACATGTTTATGAATACTGGAACCTTTTGATACAAAGGACTTTCTGTTTCATTATCTATCTCTTAATTTTGAACCCTTGCATTGATGGGGAATAAAAGCCTTAATTCCCTCCACTTGGTCTTGTTACTGAGTTCTTTTAGGCAGTCGGAATTGGTAAGGCCATTTTACTACGTCGATGAACCTTACGTTCCCTGTGGCTCTCTAAAGATAATCTTTGCCGTGGATTGCCCATAGGCGTAGGGGGCGCTTCCCACGACAATCTTTACTGCTACAATCCCCTGCAACTGCTGAATGGACTGGGCATTGCGAGACTAGTGATGCAAAGGTGACCCACAAAAAGGTATAATAAAACTCTCCCGAAAACCCTCCCCTACAAGTTGCACTGCTGTCCAATTTAGTCAATAAATCCAATGCAGTCAATAATTGAATGCCTCCAAGTTAATGGGGAATGGTGCCCTGTCCAGGGACCATTGCTGAGGATGAACCTGCTGACCTAACTGAACCTCTCCTTGACTGCCCACCTCCACATGTGAAGCAACGAAAGGCCGCATGCTCTACCCCGCACATAGAACATCTGTGCTTGAAATGGCATATTTATTCATTTTATTTATTTAAACATTTTTATATACCGCCCCTTCCAGTGATCAGGGGCGATTTACAATAAACAGAACTCGTTTACATAGAATATATAGAAAATATCAAACTATATTGCAAGGAACTATTTACAAATCAGCTGTTCACATATACAGCAGAATAGCGGATGTTGAGGCAGAGCTATTTACAGTCAGGGTGGGGAAGGGAATGGGATAAAATATATTAAATGGAGTTTCATAAAGAGAAAGGTTTAGGGCGGGGGGAAGAGTAATTATCTAATTACGCTATATCAAATGAGAAAGAGGTTCAGGAGGGTATGTATTTATTGTATTTGTATTTCTCCAGTATATAGCGGAGAGAATTAGGGAGGTATCAAGGTGTTCAAGGGGGAGTAATAGAGGTGTTGAGGTTAAAGTGTTGAATGAAGAGGAACGTTTTAAGTTCTTTTCTAAAAGTCTACAGATCTTTTATTAGTCTTAGGTTGTCTGGGAGAGCGCTCCAGAGAGTAGGGGCTACAAAGAAGAACGCTCTTGAACTTGTAGTTTTGATTGTGTTACAAAAATGGGCTGGAATTGAGAGAGTATTCTGGGTGCACATTCTTCTGGATCTAATGGGGTTACTAGGGGTAATAAGAGAGGAAAGGCATGAGGGGGTGATCTTATTATATAGTTTGAAAGCTATCAGTAGATATTTGTATTTGATACGTGCTTCTATGGGTAGCCAGTGGAGGGTCTGGAGTAGTGACGTGATGTGGTCATATCGGTGAGCATTGTGAATTATACGGGCAGTAAGGTTCTGTGCCATTTGAAGTTGATGTGTGTTTCTTTGGGTAGGTCATGAATTATGCTGTTATGATAATCAAGGTGAGGAGTAATGAGGGCCTGAAGAACTGAGTGGAAGTCACTATTATGGCATACAGGCTGCTCGCATCGATTACTGTTGAATTGAAAGCAAACCTGGTCCTGTCCAGAACCTCGAAACCTCCCAGGGTTGGAAAACGTCACACCCCCGCCAACAGGCACAGAAAGGTCCCATCTGCCACTACTATTATCTCCCCCTACATTCAGCCCAAGTCCCCCTGTTATCCCCATAGCAGGTCCAAGTGGCCATGAAGCACTGACCCTCCCAAAGTTAAACTGCCCAGACATCATCTCAGCCATCCAAATTTCCAGGGGCCCAATATTGAATAGAACAGGATGCATAGCCCTGCCTGCTAACCCCCTAACCTGGGATATTCAATGCCGGGGTCATAGGCGGCCCCAGCATTGAATATCTGGGGATCGCTGCAGACACCGGAAGCCGCAGTAGCTAACCAGGCGGTAGCGATATGGCATGCTGCCCGGTTAGCTCCTGCACCTTAAAGATAGGTGGAACACCCCCGACATGCCTTGATGGTAACTGGATAGCATTGGGGCACGTAGGGGATTTAGGAGGAGATGTTCAATGGCACTAACCTTGTAAGTACCATTGAATATCCCCAGTTAAGGCACTTATATGGTTTACTGGGCTGTATCCCAGCCACTGCCTGGTTAGCTTCCGCAGGTAAAGTTAGGCCAGCATTTGCTGCATGTGACTCTACCCATGAGTCGCTAACAGGAGCAGCGGCTCAATATTTCCACTGCCCAGTTAGTGATGGTTCCACCCAGAACAACCCCCAGAACAACCACGACATGCCCTAATGCTAACCGCATAGCATCGGCGAGCGTAGCGGCAGCATCCACGTTCCTCTGAATATCCCAATAACTGGAATTTGTACGATTTGCTGGTCTGCAAACTGTGTAAATTTGTTTATTTATTTATCAGCTATGCTTATATACCACTTATCACTGGGTCAAAGCGGTTTACATCAAACAACAAGTGATACATTGAACAGGTCGTAACATAGTTACAGTTATGATTGCGGGAGTGGGGGAAGGGGGGATTGTACAATCTATATGGTTTCAACTTATTTACAGTCCCAATTTGGATAAACATCAGGTGTTTCTAACTTATTTACAATTCCTCTTCATGCCTCAGCCACTAATTTATATTGCGTACAATGTAATCCAGTGTTCATTTGGTGTTGCTAGAGTCTGTGCCAAAGTGTTCTCTAAATAAGTGAGCCTTTATTTGTTTCCGAAAGGAGACGAGGTCCTTGTTGTTCTGGATTTTGGTTGGGAGAGAGTTCCATAGGGACGGGGCATAGAGGACAAATGCGGGGGGCACATGCTTGAATATTGTGTTTTATCCTTGCATGGGGTATGGTCAGAACATTTTTAGTGGTCTGCTTTGTGGATCTCCCAGAGTTTGGTTGTGGTAGGAGGGTGTATAGATGTGATGCTTGTTGTTGGTGTAGTGCTTTGTGAATCAGTAATAAGGATTTGTACTTGATCCAAGATTCCAGTAGGAGGATGTGGAGGTTTTTCAGTATTGGAGAGATGTGGTCATACTTCCTCACCCTTAGAATGATCCCGGCGGTTGTGTTAAAGGTTGTCCTTAGAGGGTAGAGAGCGGAGAGTGGGAGTCCTTGATATATTGCATTACAGTAGTCGAGGTGGGGGAGTGTCATTGTTTGTAATACTTGTCTGATGTCCTGGGGGTCTAGAAGTGGTCTGAGGCACTGTATCATTTTGTTTTTGAAGTATATTGTTTTTGTGGTTTTCGCTATCTGTTGCCTGAGTGAGAGGGTTTAGTCGAGTATGACTTCTAGGTATTTTATTTGTGCTTGAACTCTTATTTGGGTTGTTCCCAGGGTGAGGTGGGTTGGTGGGATGAATGTTTGATCCTTTGTGACAAATAATGCTTCTGTTTTCTTGAGGTTGATTGTGAGATTGCTTTCTTTGAAGCAATGAGCCAGACGTACAAAGAGGATCGCGATTCTGATCCCGCTGGGCATGTCAAGCCCCACGGGATCAGAATAGCAAACAGGCCTGTATATGCAGGTTGGGACTGCGATTGAGTCCTGGCCTGCACGTACAGGCACTGCCTGGATAGCTCAGTCAGGCTTTTAAATGGAGCCGTGATGCAATGGCATCATGTTGCCATGGCACCTCGGCTCCATTTAAAAGCCATGATGCCGGCCACCACAGAAAAAGTTTTATTCCCCACAGCCTGACCCCCGATCTGGCCTCCTAAAGTCAGGGTCGGGCTGAGAGGAATAAACACTGGCCCCCCCCCAGCCCCTCCCGTGCCCCAAGGTTGAAAAAGAAAAACGTCCATGGAGGTTATTCCACCTCGGAGGTGGAATAACTTCCCCGGCCATTTCGCTGGCCCTGGACATACAGGGCCGACATAAGAATCAGCCCTGTATGTCCAGGGCCGGTGACTGACCACTGCCCGCCCACTCTCCGTCCCCGGGCTGCTTCTTCCCTGCCCCCAACTAACTTCCCCGCAGAACCGGCGGGGAAGTTAGTTGAGGGCTGAAGCCGGCATGAATAGCGGGGATGAAAGTCCCATTGTGTTTGTGGGGTTTGCGGTGGTTATTGGTCCATATAGCATAATGTCGTCTGCGTATATGTGGAAATTGATATTGTGTGACCATGTTATTGAGTAGAGTGGTTGTAGATAAATGTTAAAGAGCAGTGCCAATAGTACAGAGCCTTGAGGTATTCCTTGAGTCTGGCGGTAGGGGGCAGAGGTGCCAGAGCTTGTTCAAATTAGCTGATACCTGTCTGTTAGGTAGGACTGGAACCACTGAAGAATCTTATCCTGCATGCCGGTTTCTTGTAGGTGGAGGAGAATGCTGTGTGATACAGTGTCAAACGTTGCTGATATATCTAGGAAGAAGAGTCTATATCCGGTTTGTTTGGTTTGTATTTCCTTGATCAGTGTACTTCTTAAGGAGACCATGAATCCATGTTGTTGTGTGTCGAGTAGGTTGTTCCTGTCCATATGGTTCTGTAATTGCTGCTGTACTGTCTTCTCAATGACTTTAGTAGCAAATGGAAGACTTGTTATGGGTCTGAAAGAGGCAGGATCTAACGGGTCAAGTTCAGGCTTCTTAAGGGTGGGGCGGATGATGGACATTTTGAGACTAGCAGGCATCTGGCCTTGTTTGAGTGATTCATGTGCAATGGTGGTGAGGGCTGGGCTTAGCTCCTGCTTTGTCATCTTGATCCAGCTTTGTATGTAACAAATGCAATTTTGGTCTTTTATACAGAGTTAAATCTTGACGAACAAAATAGAATACTCTGTAAATCTTACCATGAATGTATATCTTATATATACTGGAACTTGATAAGATCTAAATAGATCAAATCACAGAACTAACTCACAGTGTTTAGTATGGCTAAAGTAGCCAGCAAAGGTCTCAGAATTAGCTGCAATCGTTGACTTTGATTTTCCGTCAAACGAATTGCTGCTACCAAACATCAATGACCTTATTTATACATGGCTACAAGCCTTTTGAATTTTCTAACCCAAATGTTTTTAAAAAATTATTTTGAAAAACAGTGCTTGACTTGCATGACTTCAACAGAGGCGGCCACTTTATATATGCAATTTTTTGAAAAGAATTGGGTTGATACGTCACCTTATAAAACAGCCTTAAAAGTATGGAGACGATATATTGACGACATTTTCATTATATGGCAAGGTACGTCCGTACAACTGCAGGAGTTTTTTGATTGGATCAATCACAGAGATCCTAATATAAAATTTTCTTTAACCTACCATACTGAACAAATTAATTTTTTAGATGTGACTATTAAAAAAACCGTGCAAGGATGGACTACTTCAGTGTATCAAAAACGAACCGATAGGAACACATTTTTGCACTATCAAAGTGCACATCCCATACAACTTAAGCGTAGTTTACCATTCTCACAGTTTCTTAGATATAGACGTAACTGCTCTGATCTGACTGTGTTTAAAGATCAAGCGAAACAATTAAAGAAGAATTTTTTAGCAAAAGGCTATCCAGCCCCAGTCATAAAACGAGCATATACTAGAGCATTATATTATAATCGGGACTATTTGATACACCCTCCAGAGAAAACATTATCCACAGAATCCGATCATCAAATTAATTTAATTACTCCATTTTCCCCTTACAGTTCTTCTAGCACACAAATTATTAAACGTCATGCTAATGTGCTTCAGAGCGTACCAGGACTAGAAAACTGTTCCGTTCGTTGTGTATGGCGAAGACAGAAAAATCTAAAAGAAGTATTGAGTCCAGCTGTCTTACGACCGCCACAAGAAGCACTAGTAGTCACTGAAAGAGGGCATCAAAAATGTGGGTCTTGTAATATTTGCTCTATTACACAGGAACTTACAGAATTTAACTATCATGGTAAAATATACACAATAAAGAGTTGGACATCATGTACTTCTACTTATGTTGTTTACTGCATTTGCTGCCCATGTGGGTTATTTTACATTGGAAAAACAACTAAATCACTTCGAATTAGAATGAACGAACATAAAAGTAGATTGAAATGTCAGAGAAAAGAGGCCCCCATAGTTGATCATTGTTCGCAATTTCATCATACTTATGAAGACCTGAGAGTTTTCTGCATTGATCAGATAATGACACCTTTACGAGGGAAATCAAAGGATCAAACTTTAATCTATCGTGAGCAACAATGGATACATAGGCTACAAACTGTCCATCCACAAGGGTTGAATGAACGAATCGAATGGGAAGCGTGCATTTAATTCATTGAACAATCCCTCGTGAGTGATGTTTTTGCCTTGATCCAGGTGATCGTTGATTTGTTACCCTATATAATTCGCATGCACATGCGTAGTTTAGATCAGAAGCGATTTTTGGAGAACGGCATCAGCTGGATCTAAGGTACATTCTTTGTAGCTATCTTTATATCCGTTATTCATAACAAACCAGTATTTTATTGCAAGAAAGTTCTTATACTAGAGAAACTTATTTTATATCTTACAGTGCTGTTTATACGTTCCCCTGAGGAAACCATAAGGGTGAAACGCCAATAAACCGCGCATTGAATAGCGTCGGGATCAGCATTTAGAAGCACTTGAAAGGAACCGCCGCCTCTGTTGAAGTCATGCAAGTCAAGCACTGTTTTTCAAAATAATTTTTTAAAAACATTTGGGTTAGAAAATTCAAAAGGCTTGTAGCCATGTATAAATAAGGTCATTGATGTTTGGTAGCAGCAATTTGTTTGACGGAAAATCAAAGTCAACGATTGCAGCTAATTCTGAGACCTTTGCTGGCTACTTTAGTCATACTAAACACTGTGAGTTAGTTCTGTGATTTGATCTATTTAGATCTTATCAAGTTCCAGTATATATAAGGTATACTTTCATGGTAAGATTTACAGAGTATTCTATTTTGTTCATCTTGATCCAGATGACAAGGCATAGATCAAGGGGGGAGATGGTGGTGTTGAGGGTTGTTATGATGCTTTCGACCCTCTCCTTGCTGATTGTTTCAAATATGCCCCATCTGCTAATGGGGGTGGAGTGGTGTCAGTTCAGTGTTGGAGTGAGTGGGACAATGGGGGTTGGGTGGAGTTGTTTATATTGTGCAGCGAGCTGTCGGGGGATGTTCGGGAGTTGATTGGTGTAGTTAGAGGATTTGGTCAGTTGTTTGACAAAGTCAAAAAGCTTGTGTGGGCAGTTAATAGATGCAGTGAGGATCTTTGAGTGGTAGTCTCTTCATGTGTTGTCAATTTTGGTATGATAGTTGTTTAGGACATTCATATACCTTGTTCTGTTTGATTCCATTTTGATTTTTCTCCAACTTCTCTCGATTTTTCTAAGTTTTATTTTTAGTCTCTGTAAGGTGGGAGTGTGCCAGCATGCTTTTGCTGGTTTCTCATTCTTATCCATGGGGGCTGTCATTGATTATGCTGCTGTAGCTATTGCATTGTTCCAGTTGCTGGTCAATGTATTGGGGTCAGAGTGTCTGGACTGTATGTTTGGTAGGACTTGATTGAAAAAGTTGTCTTTGTTGAATGATTTGAATCATCTTTTTGGCTGTGTGCGTTAGTAGTGGTAATTGGTTGTTTGGATGTGGTGAAGGTGATGAGCTTGTGGTCAGTCCATGGCACAGGGGTGCTTTGAGGCGTTACCTGGGCTGGTGATTTGTGAGTTGACAAATATGAGATGAAGGGTTTTACCCTTCTTGTGCGCTGGTGTGTGGATGATTTGTGACAGTTCCATGGCTTCCATTGCTTCGAGGAAGGTAATTGTGTGTCTTTCTTGCACAGAGGGAAGGTTGAAGTCCCCAAGGATTACCAGGTCCTTTGTAGTATTGGCGATTTCAGTCGTTTGCTTGAGAATATCCAATAGCTCAGAGGTTGTTTTAGGAGCTCTGTATATCAGGCAGACTGTTAGATGTTTGTTGGTGATTGTGAGTATGTCTTCTTCTTCTGTGCTTTCTGTTGCATGGTTTCGGAGGTGGTGGCTTGTTCTTGCTATTATGGACATCCTTCCTCCTCTGTAATGGGAGCGAGAACAGTGGAAGAGGTTGTAGCCATCTGGGGTGAGCTGATTCATGAGTACAGTGTCTGCTTCAGATAGCCATGTTTCAGTTATACACAGGATATCAATCTTTTGGGATGTGATGAGGTCTTAGATTATGGGGATTTTATTCCTCATGGAGCATGCATTTATGAGTGTGAATTGGAGTATTTGTGTAGTTTTTGGTGTTGCGGGGTTGTGATGAGTGTGTTCTGGTATGATTGAGATATCTGTAAGCCTTCATCACGGTTGTGTCTGGGTGAGGGGAGCTGTTATTGATAGCTTCTGTGAAGTGCAATGTGGGAGAGATTGTTGTATGAGGAGATTGTTGTCATGGTTGTTGATGTAATGTTTTTAAGGGGGTACTGCAGTTAGGACGTATGCTGGTGGTAGGAATGGAGGCATGTGGCCTGCTGTACCTGGGTTTCTTTGTTGACTTGGCTGGATTGATCCTGTTTGGACAGATTTTATTCCTTCTCTGTTGTTGCGGGTGCCTTAGGATATGGTGTGTCTTGTCTGTTATCGTTATTACTGAATCTCATCAGTGTTTTCTTGTCCTCGCCTGCGGTCTATGGCAAAGGGCCCTCTGGCGAGGCCCTCAGGCACGGGTCCACCAGGCACAAGCATGCCTGAAGGCATGCTCTTTTAAATCTCCTTGTGCTGCTGTAGATGGCTCCATCAGCCTTGTGGAGGGGGGGCAGGGAGTGTTGGTCCTTCCAGCTCCCTTCTACGATGCTGGTGGCTTTGTGCTCTTCCCGTGCCTGGAGGCGTGCTCTTTTAAACCCCCTTGCCTTTGAATATTGAGCCCATGGTGACTAGAAAGCACATATTTGTATGTGACTTAGGATGAGGCATTTTCGGGGTAAGGGATTTGGGCGGAACATGGGCTGAATCATGATTTATGCATGGACTTTATAAAATGCCTCTTAATGATGTTAAAGGATCAAATTTCAATCAGAGGGCAAATATTTCGTAGTTAACTCTTCTCAATTTGATATGATGAAATCTGAACTTTAAGAACTACAGTATTTGAAGCCGTTGAGGAGAGTGGATTCCCGATGCAGTTACAAAACTTGATATCATGTCAGATCTTTGTTGTGGAAATATGAACTGATACTGTTCTATGTCGCCCAGTCTTCCAATTTATCAAGATCCTCTTGCAATTTTCCACAATCCTCTTGGGTTTTAACAACTTTAAATAGTTTTGTGTCATCTGCAAATTTGATAACCTCACTCGTTATTCCATTTTCCAGGTCATTTATGAATATATCAAAAAGCAGCGGACCCAGCACAGATCCCTGGGGTACACCACTATTCACCTTTCTCCATTGGGAAAATTGGCCATTTAGCCCTACCCTCTGCTTTCTATCTTTTAACCAGTTCCTGATCCACAGTAGTACACTGCCTCTTATCCCATGACTCTTTAGTTTTGCCAAATGTCTCTGATGAGGGACCTTGTCAAAGGCTTTCTGAAAGTCCAGATACACTATATCAACTGACTCACCTTTGTCCACCTGTTTATTCACACCTTCAAAAAAACATAACAGATTAGTAAGACAAGATCTTCCTTGTCTAAAGCCATGTTGGCTGTCTCCCATTAGGCCATGACTATCTACATGCTGAGTAATTTTATTCTTTATGATGGTTTCTACCATTTTTCCCGGTACTGACGTGAGGCTCACCGGTCTGTAGTTTCCCCGATCACTCCTGGAACCCTTTTTAAAAATTGGTGTTACATTGGCGATCCTCCAATCTTCAGGTATTAGAGATAATTTTAACAATAGTTCACAGATTACTAATAGCAGGTCTGCAATCTCATATTTCAGGTCTTTCAACACCCTTGGATGTATACCATCTGGCCCAGGTGATTTGCTACTCTTCAGTTTATCTAATAGTTGTAATACATCTTCCCGATGTATTGATATTTCCTTCAATTCTTCCGCACCTTTAAATACCACTTCAGTCATAGATGTAATACATCTTCCCGATGTATTGATATTTCATATTGCTGGGCAGACTAGATGGACCATACTGGTCTTTATCTGCCATCATTTACTATGTTACTATGTTAGTATGACAGATAAATGAATCTTTATTGATAAGATTTTTATAACACTGGATTTTTTTAAAACATGAATTTCAAGATGGACTATTTATTAAGTATATGAGAATAACTGAATATTTTTCTTTATCAGAGCTATATGTGAACAAACCCCCTGGAAACACGCTCTCATCCGACCATTACTTAAGAAATCTACCTTAGACCCTCTTGATCCCAATAATTACCGTCCTGTCTCCAATCTTCCTTTCCTTTCTAAATTACTTGAGAAACTTGTCTTAGCACAACTCACTCACCATCTTGACTCCACCAATCCTCTTCACCCTCGTCAATCTGGTTTCCGCTCCGGGCACAGCGTCAAGACTATTCTTCTAGCTTTCACCAACTCCCTGCATACTGCTCACGACCGGGGTGACATCTCGGTGGCGGTAGCACTCGATCTTTCCGCTGCCTTTGACCTAGTTGACCACTCACTCCTCCTCTCTCGCTTGCATGATATCGGCCTTCGTAGCACTGTCTTGCGTTGGTTTCATTCTTTCCTCTATTCTCGCTCTGCTGCTGTTCTCCCCTCATCCTCATCCCACTCCCCTTCCGACTCCTTCTCCCTAGTCTGTGGGGTTCCTCAAGGTTCTGTGTTAGCTCCCCTTCTCTTCAACATCTTTCTCACTCCTCTCACGTTGCTTATCCAACAGTTTGGGATTACAGCCTTTTACTACGCCGACGACATCCTTCTCCTTCACCACACCTCCCCTGTCTCCCCTGACCTAGCTCCCCTGAATGCTTGCTTAGCTGCTGTCTCTGACTGGTTAATTCAAAACTGTTTGCATCTTAACCTCTCAAAAACCATTGCCATCTGGTTCTCTCCTGGTCACCAGCCCCCCTCTCTGGCCCCATCTTTCTCTAATGCACCTGTCCCATTGGTTACTACTTTTCGCTATCTTGGGGTCCTCTTCGACTCAGATCTCTCCTTCGCAGCACATGTCTCCCACGTTTCTAAACTCTCCTTCTTTCACTTACGTCAGATTCGTGCTATTCACCCCTTCCTCTCTTTCTCAGCTTTAACTACTCTGCTACTCACCCTTGTTATCTCTCGTGTTGATATTTCTAACTCCATTCTCTCTGGTATCTCCAAACTACAGCTCTCCCGGTTACAACGCATCCAAAACACTGCCGCCCGTCTTGTCACCCACTCTTCTGTCAGAGACCACGTCACCCCTCTTCTTTTCTGACTTCACTGGCTCCCTGTCTCCTTTCGGATTCGATTCAAGCTCCTCACGTTAGCTCACAAGGCGCTACACACCTCTACCCCTCAATATCTGGCTGATCTACTCCATTTCCACACTCCTCGTCATACCCCTCGCTCTTTCCACCTCAACCGACTAGCTCTGCCTTCCCCCTCCCATGCACACATTCAGACCACACGCTCCTCAGCCTTCTTCTTTGTAGCCCCTGCACTATGGAACTCTCTTCCCCCCCCACCCCCCTTTGGCTCGAACCTCACTACCCTACCTTCAAACGCTCACTTAAAACTTATCTGTTCTCCCTTTCTTTCGACCTCCCCCCTCCCTAGCCCTGACCCGCCGTCCCTCCCTCTGCCCTATTTACTCATGTCTCTATCTCTTTCTCTATTTCAATTGTAACTTCCTTTCCAATTTTCTGGCTTGTGCCACTCTGTTTATACTTTTTATTGTAAACCGCTCTGCCTATCCATGAAGGGCGGTCAATCAAATAAATGAATATGAATATGAAACAACTAATTACATGGGACCAACAATTATATGAAATTGAGCAGATTTAACTATGAAATATTTGCTCTCCAAAGAGGTTTTACAGTCCCCTTAAAATCATTGTGATATTTTTGAGCAAGAACCTTGCATTCTAATTTTTCTCTTGATCTCTTATGGATTGGTTCTTTTGATTGGTTTAGACTTTATCAAATATACGCATTTGTGTGCACTGCACTCCCAAGCTGACAGAGATGTACAAACTTTCATTATAGCCATGATTCCTGCAGCTTTTGTGGGACAGTTCTGTAAAGACACATAGGTGCCCACTTGCCCTTCAAAAATAGGTGACTTGTTATAGGTCTTATAGGTAACAAAACCTTGGATGCGCAGTTTTGCTAAATCCAGTGCTTACATGTGTACAAAGGCCCAGGCGATGCTGCTCTTGTTTTTGAAGTAGTTTTTTAAAAATAAAATGATTGTTCCCAATGAACCTCTGCCATAATGACATGTATTTTCACTGTGGTATTATACATATTTTACAAAAGTTCTGCATTCACTGAGCTTTATATAAAATATGCTATAAATTGTGAACATTTGGACTTGGATGTCCATTTTTTAACTTAAACAATCTTACTAAACTTGCAGTCTCTTAATTGTGAATTAAAGTTCCAAACTCAGATCCTTCAGTGCGTAAATGGATCCAGTTTGCAGGATAATTAATCTAAATAAGCTGCAAATTCGAGCATTGCATGAATAATCTTCCTTTTTGGAATCTGAACTCCACGAGTCTTACTTTTCAGCTGTCATATATTTTTTGCTTGGATGTCTATTCTTCTAAATTGTTGTTAGTATCTGTAGGGCTCAACAACTCTTTCCTATGATATTTTCCCCCAGATATTTGTTGCCCCCATATATTTGTTGAATTGAGGGTTTTTTTTTAGGAATTTACATTAATTATATATTTTTACTGTTAATTAAGAGTGTAGCCCAAACATTCCAGCTTTTACAATGGTTGTTGACTGTATGGTTGTTACAATGGTTGTTGTTCCCTTGTGCTTGAATCATCTTTGCACCTTTACAATATATTTTTTTAGTCTTTTATTGGATTGTTTAAACAATTTTTAAGGAAATGATATTTTATGTCAAGTATTTATCTGCATTCTGGTTTTGTTTTGGCTTTTACGTAAGTATGGTCACTTTTATGTAAATTAATTTACACATTATTTTCAATTTTTTTAATGTTTCTATTTGTCTATGAGGAAATTCTTTTTATTCTTTGTATTTTATGCTATGATATTATGATCTGTTTTTTATATATATTTTCTGTTTGTCTGTGTTTTTAGCTTGGACCCCCTGATGCAGGTGAATTGCTGAAACATGGCCGTATCAGGTCGGTTTTAATAAATTGGTCTTTTCCATCCCTTGTGTCTATCTATGGCTTTTCTTTGCTCCTGCTGTTGTTGCAGCTGTATTGTGGAGATCTTCTTTTTTCATTTCTTGGTTATAAATCCCTAGAGCAGATAATCATATACATGATGCGACCTGCCATATAAAAATATCATACAATTCACTAGCTGAACATTCTCCTCAGATCTAGTTTATAGCTTGCTTTTTTTTTACTGAATTTTTAAAAGTGTCATTTAGAAAGCGTATGTCTTGCTTTTATTATTTAACTCAATGCTGTTTTCATTCCACAGCTCCTGAACCTTTCTGTTCATTTTGCATAAAAGCTGACAGACTTGACTGCACTTCAATCAACGTGGCTCTGCTGATGGGAAAGAGATGTGGGTCAAATCATATGAAGCCCAAGGCTGACCTGGAATCTGTATCACTGTTTTAGTGTATTGCATGTCACGTTGGATGCATAGCTGACTAACCAAAAGGCCAAGTGAAAAACTAACTGAGACAAGCTAATTGTAAAACTGATATCTTTTGTTCATATGAAAAAGGCTTACAGTTACAGCTGTGGTCAACATTTTTGGCACCCCCGCAGTTCAGCCCTTTACAGCCCAATTCCATCCCAGATGTAAAAGCCCTCTATACTTCCGGTCTGAACTGGACGTTCAGAGGGTGTTGCGATTCTGATCCTGCAGGGCACATCTAGCCCCGCGGGATCAGAATCGCGATCAGGCCTATACGTGAAGGCCAGGACTGCGATTCAGCCTGACCTGCATGTACAGGCACTGCCTGACTAACTCAGCCAGGGTTTTTAAATGGAGCCAAGGAGCCATGGCTTCTGGTTGCCATAGCACTGTGGCTCCATTTAAAAGTCGCGATCCTGGCCGCCAGCTCCTGCAGCTAATTCCCCACAGTCCGACCTCCATTCCGGCCATCTACGGCCAGAGTCGGGCTGCAGGGAATGTCCTTGCCCCCCTCCCCCGCCCCATCTGTGCCCTGGGCCCGCTGATCCACTATATCCAGGGAAGGTGGAATAACTTCTCCGTACAAGTAGCCGACCCTGGACGCACAGGGACGGTGATCACCCACCACCCACCTTATCTCCGCCCCAGATCCACCCCCTCCCCACCCCTGTCTAACTTCCTCGTACAATCGGCGGGGAAGTTAGTTGCCGGCAGGGCGGGCCACAAATAGCGGCGATGGATGTCCCAATGTGACAGAATAACCCCGTTAGTGTTCAATATCTCTGTTACAAAAGTGTCCAGTGAAATGGCTTTGGACTATATATGCACACATATTTGGCACATAAAAGAATCAAATAAAAGAAGACCAATTTAAAAAGGAAATAGTAGGAAATATTTGTATTTATTAATTTATTCTTATATACCGCATTTCCGAAGATCAATGAGGTTTACAGAGAACCGAACTTCAACTTTTTTACAAGAAATGAATTACATTAAATCATGAGTGGAACTAGGGATAACACAGAACAGAGTAACTAAATACAAAATGAATAGTTTGCTTTAAGTAGTAAATGGTCCTGTGTACATCTTAAGGAGAAATAGTATAAAAACTGGGTTATTGCCAGACATGATTATTGGCACTCTTTTAAACAATTCAAATCAATTTGAACAGAAGAACCACATTCCCATTGCAGTAAAATTAGACACACCTGTGATCAATTGTCGGTACTTAAATGACTTGAATCAACCAATGAATGATGGGCCCGATATTCAAATGCATTTACAGCCCTGTAAACCGTGTAAATACCGCTTAGAGGGATATTCAGCGGATAACGCCGCTACGTGCTGTGATGCTAACCGTGTAGCATCGGGGCGTGTCATGGCCATTCTGGAGCACAGCAGAGCAGAGGCGGCCCATGGGAGCTAACCAGGCAGCAGGACAATATCGCCGCTGTGTGGCAAACCTGGATATTTAATGCCAGGGCCCCATATAACTTTGACATTGAAAATCCACATTTAGAGCCCCATTCCAGGAGGGGACGTCCAGGCTATCTAGACATCCCCACTGAAGATGGGGCCATTAGGACCCGATTCTGGTCTGTGGTAACAAAATGTTCCCGCGGGAGCCAGAATCGGGCCTGAGGGTTGCCTGGCGTGCCCCCTCTGCCTATGGGGACATCCTCCCCACAGGGGCCCCCGGCATCCACGGCTCTGGCCCCCCAAAACCCTGCTGCCTGATCCACGGCTGGCCATCCACGGCCTAGATCGGGCAGCAGGGACCCCCCCACACCCAGCCCCGGCCCTGGCCCTGGGGGTGGCTCACCTGCCCCAATCTGCCACCTCCTTCCCCCTACTCCTCATTATTTGGTGATTCAGTATTCAGCTCAGTTTTCCCCCAAGCTACCACCTCTTCCTCATGCCCAACGATGCACTCAGCTAGCTATCATCTTCTCTAGCTGCCTGTACATAGTTGGCTGAATTTGTTCATGTATATAGTTGCCTGCACTTGTTATTAACTTGGTTCACTGTAAACCGTCTGTTCCATGTAAACCATTTTTGCCTCGTAGAAAAACGGTATACTAAAATCAGTTAAATAAATAAATAAATAAACTTATGCTGCTTATATCACTTCTGAGGTGGTATAAGCAGCATGTCCCAGCAGGACATACAGGGCCGTGCCCTGAATTGGCCCTGTACGTGCTGCAGGGCAGCCCATCCCCGCTCTGCCCCCTCCTGCCCCCGCCAGCTCTCCCCGTTCTGAAGCACAAGACTTATGGGGAGAACCTGTGGAGGAATAGGCTCTAGGTGCATTGTGGACATGCAGCCCTGCAACCCGCATTCGTGAATGAGAGCCTTAGTGTTCAGCACCAGCGGCTAGCCACTGTAATCACACTAGCTGCCAGCGCTGAATATTGGGGCCAATGGCTCTAATGTTTAAAATGGCAACATTCACTCCCTGTTCCATTTTCACAATGGTGAAGACAAGAAAGTTGCCTGAGACTGTCAGAAAAGCCATTATCAAGAAACATCAGACTTCAAAGGGATACAAAGTCATCTCCAAAGACCTTGGGATTCCTGTGTCTACAGTTCACAATGTTATTAAGAAGTTTTCTGCTCAAGGGACTGTCAAGAACCTCCCATGACATAGTGGGAAGAGGAAAATTATTCCAAGAAATCTTCGAAGGTTAGTGTGAATTGTTGGAAAAACACCATGTAAAACATCCAAAAGCTGACCTGGAGCAATCTGGAGTGGTGGTTTTAACCCTCACCATAAGCCGTGCACTAAACAAAGAAGGACTTCATGGGCGAAGGCTAAGGAAGACCCCACTGCTCAAAGATAGATATAAAAAGTCACACTTTGCCCAAACCCATCTTGAGAAACCACAATCCTTCCAGGAAAATGTTCTGTGGACAAATGAAACCAAATTTGAGCTCCTTGGCAATGCAGACCCGTGATACATTTACAGGTGATGACATGAAGCTCATAAGGGAAAAACCCCACTCTTTTTAAGTTAAATATGGTGGAGGTTCCATAATGTTGTGGGGTTGTGTTGCTGCCTCAGGAACTGGAAGCCTGGAATGTATTAAAGGAATCATGACATCAGAAGACTTCCAAGGTATTTTGGAGTGAAATGTGCTACCTAGTGTCAGAAAGCTAGGTCTGGGTCGAAGGTCATGGGTCCTCAAGCAGGACAATGACCCTAAACATACATTCAAAAGTACAAAAGAATGGTTAAAAAGATAAAAATGGACTGTTTTAAACTGGCCAGCAATGAGTTCTGATCTCGCAGTGAGTCCTGATCTCAATCCAATCGATAACCTTTGGAAAGAGCTGATATCTGCCATTGGTAAAAGAATCCTGGAAACATTCATGAGCTGGAAGAAATTGCAGCTGAAGAGTGGGAGAAACTACAAGCAGACAGATGTATGAAATTTATAGATGTCTACAATAAACATTTGGAGGCTGTCATCACTGTCGAGGGTTGTGCAAGCAAATATTAGTGATAGGCGCCAGTCCAGGTCATATTTTTTTTTCTCAGAAATTACTACATCTATGTTGCACAGACATCTTTTTTTTGTATTATACCTTTGAACATATTATTAAAATATTATGATGATATACAGTTGGAATATTTCCAATTATCTCTCAAAATATTGTACACGACATACCTAAAATGCAAGGTGCCAATAATGTTTACCACAACTGTTATCGCAGCTCAGAAGTGAATTTATCTCAAGGTTTACATACTTGTAGGAGAGATATTGGTTACGTTTTATAAACTGATTTATCCTCTAAGCTTCAAGCACCTCATTGTGCAGTAACCGGGTAGCCAGACCCGGCGCTCACCCTTTGCTTATACCTTGCTTCCTCCCCCCCCTGACCCCTACCCCCTTCCTCCAACAGCTTTTCTCTTTTACCCTTCCACAAATTACTCCGATAGCCAAGTATGGTAACAACTGGTCGCAGCTTTATTTCACATAACAACAAAACCATAACAGGAACAATGATCCCACAACCCCCCCCCCCCCAGCGGAGCGATGCGTCACCAGCCATGCTACTAGCAAAGCGACCTCGCCTCTGCTGCAGCCATGGTCACACCACCGGCAACGTTCCGACCACCCCTATCCGACTTCGCCATATTACTAGCAAAAGTCTTCCAGGGGTATTTATTTATTTTATTTATTTAACAGTATTTCTAAACCGCCTTATCTTAATAATCAAGGTGGTATCACGGCAAACAATCAGGTCAGGTGAGTGTGTTATACATGCAGTGGGGGGAATTGAGTGTGTGTCGTGTTGTGTGTTAGATTGGTATGAGCTATTTACAGAGTGGGCTATATACAGAGGTGCAAAAACAAATTCCATGCATACATTGGTTAGGCGGGATCATGCGCTGTTGTTAGTCCGGGTCGAGGGCACCCCGCCCCCGTCCCGAGTCGCCTAAGGCTCCGGACCCCGGAAACCTCCGGGATCCCGCTGCACCCCCCCCAGCTGCGACACCCCAACACCAGCCTTGCTACCGCAAAGGCTGGGTGGGTGGGTGGGCTGCCGCGCCTCCCGCCAAACTGCCTGTGCTTTGGCGAGTCTCGTGCCAGCCAGAGCACATGGCTGCCTGCACCCTGATTGGCTCCGCTCGCCCCCTTCCCGAGCGGAGCCAATCAATTTAAATCCCGCACCGAGTGCGCATCGTGCACAGCCCGCGCGGCCGCCATTCCTACCCCCCCCCCCCCCCCAGTGCACAAGCAGGGTCCCGTGCCGGGCAGAGCACCCGGTTACGTGCAGGCGCCGGGACCCTGCCCCTGCCTTTATTCTAACCAGGTAGCCAGACCCGGCGCTCATCCTTTGCTTATACCTTGGTTCCCCCCCCCCCCCCGGACGCTTACCCCCTTCCTCCAACAGCTTTTCTCTTTTACCCTTCCACAAATTACTCCGATAGCCAAGTATGGTAACAACTGGTGGCAGCTTTATTTCACATAACAACAAAACCATAACAGGAACAATGATCCCACAACCCCCCCCCCCCCCAGCGGAGCGATGCGTCACCAGCCATGCTACTAGCAAAGCGACCTCGCCTCCGCTGCAGCCATGGTCACACCCCCGGCAACGTTCCGACCACCCCTATCCGACTTCGCCATATTACTAGCAAAAGTCTTCCAGGGGTAGTCCGGGTCGAGGGCACCCCACCCCCGTCCCAAGTCGCCTAAGGCTCCGGACCCCGGAAACCTCCGGGATCCCGCCACCGGCACAGAAAACTTTAGCTGTGCCGCCCCCCAATTACAACAAGCTGCGATCAGTGTGTCCACCCTGAACGATTCTCTCCAACACCTCCTGCCAGTCGTTCAAGAGCAAGTCCATCCCAACTGGCGAGAGGTGCACACCATCCGCCCGATACAACCCTGTACAGGCCACATCAACCCACACATGCTGTACCTGATACCCCCCTCTTTCGCAGACCCATCTCCCAATCTGCCGATTTATCTTGTTCAGCCCGCGGGACCATCTCCGCTGGCCCCAGGACGACGGCCGCGGGATAATGTCCGACCAAATCAAGATGACTCTGTCCAGCAAACGAAGCAAAGTCATAAAGTCCTTTTTCGCCGCCCTGATCAGCTGCTTGCAAGACCACTCAGACAAATCGTTGCCTCCAAGATGCACCAGCACGACCGCTGGCCGCCCTCGAACCCACAGATGATGACGAAGCAAGGGCAGCAGTTGAGTCCACCTCAGCCCCCGCTCACCCAACCATGAAATCGCCACCTCAGCCGGGTCGAGCCCAAGATTTATCCCGATAGGCCGCACTGCCGCTCTCTGACCAGCCCAAAAGACAAAGGAGTGTCCCAGCATCCAGCGGCCCCTCTCCATTAGCCCCACACCTGCAACAGAAAATAACAGCATTAATAACGCCCCCCCCCCCAACCCTAAAGGGCTTCTCACAGCCGCACATAACCTTGAAATGCCTTAGATCGCCAGCGGCCAATACTCTGGATCTGATCCCCCGACATACCCGCCGCAACCACACTGGTGGCGGCCCCGATGCGAAAAGAGTGAGCCAAAAACAACCCCAGATCTTCGCCTATCCTACGCAGAGCCATGCGTAACACCGCCGTCACCTGATACCTGGTCACGTATGAAGAGTTCTCATGCACGAACAGCGCTTCGCCACCACCCGGGCGTACACCCAAGTAGGCTTCGAGGGCCGCTACAGGGCAAGTTAGTCCCCCGATACTCCCCAGCACCACCCACAATCCTTTACCCATTTGGTCAGTTTTGGACTTGGCTAACAGTACACGAATGCGTCCCGGCTCCCTCCACACATGATGCAACCGTAAACAATTACCCAAACCCACCTTCACTGAATCCGCCGCCAGCTCACCGACCCGAAAGGCCCCAAAAAACGCTAAACAAAACACCGCTCGAAAGAGAACAAACTCGTAAGGCGACGCTGCCACCCCCGACAACACGTGACACAAGCGCTGCAACAAGTCATGGGTAATCGGACGCCGCCGATCACGCCGCAGTGGCAGTGCCTGCTCCCACCCTTGCATTAAACGCCGAGCCAGGCACCCCCGCCCTACGCCCGGCCAACTCACCGCCCGTGCAAAAAATTCAAACCCCGCCAGATGCCCCCGCAACGCTGATCTCGGCAACCCCCTCTCCTTTGCCCACCCAACATATCTCCCCAGCATATACTCTGACACCTCACTTCCAACACACCCCTCACCATGCAGATACTCCCACACGCGCGCGCACCCCCGTCGATAAGAATCCCACGTGCGCTCAGCTACCGAATTCCTTAATAGGTTCTTCATCTTGGCAGGCCACAGCTTCACAAGTTCCAAGGGACCCTGAACCCTTCCTCGTCCGCCTCCGGCGCCAACTGCCGAAACCGCTCCCACTGCAAACGAGAAAGAGCATCAGCGATTGCGTTAGTATGACCAGGAATATGGCGGGACTTCAAGTCCATGTTCAAACGCAAACAGGCTAGAATGACTTGGCGCATTAAGGCCGCGACCGTACAGCAGCGTGGAGTATAACGATTCACAACGGCCACCACCGCCTCGTTATCACACCACCACACCACCCTACGGTTGGCCAATCTCTCTGGCCATAGCACAAGCACCACTAAGTTTGGAAACAATTCTAGAAAGGTAATATTCCTCAAAAGCCCTTCAGCCTCCCATTCCGGCGGCCACCGTTCAGCACACCAAGCCCCACCGAAATATATTCCCAGACCAACCCCACCCGCCGCAACCGAATACAGCTGCAAATCGTCACTGGAGATCTCCGCTTCCCGCAACACCGAAGTGCCATTAAAGTCCCTCAAAAAGAGCTCCCAAATTCGCAAATCCTCTTGCATCACTGTGGACACCCTGATACGATGGTGAGGCTTCCTGACCCCCGCTGTCGCCGCCGCCAAGCGCCGAAGGAAGACCCTCCCCATGGGAATGACCTTACAAGCAAAGTTAAGAGATCCTATTAAGGCCTGCAGCTCCCGCAGATTCAACTTAGACGAGGCCAAGGCATTAGCCACTAGCACCTTCAATTTTTCCACCTTCTCCAAGGGCAATCGGGCCTCCAAACTTTGCGAGTCGAATTCCACTCCTAAAAAGGTCAACCTTGTCGTCGGGCCCACCGTTTTACTCTCAGCCAACGGCACCCCCAACTCGTGAGCCAAACTACCAAAACCAACTAACAGCTCGCTACACCCCACGGACTCTGCTTCACCCACAAAGAAAAAATCATCCAAATAGTGGACAACCTCCCCCCTTCCAACTCTCCGCACCAAACTCCAGTGCAAAAAAGAGCTGAACTTTTCAAAGTAAGCGCAAGATACCGCACACCCCATGGGCATACACTTATCAAAATAAAACGCCCCCTCGAACTGAAAACCCAACAACCTGAAGGAAGACGGATGAACCGGCAGCAAACGAAACGCTGACTCGATATCAACCTTTGCCATCAATGCCCCCCGCCCCGCTCTCCTGACTAACTCCGCAGCCCTGTCAAAAGACTGATAACGCACCGTGCACAAATCCCGCGGAATCAAATCATTCACGGAGGATCCAGCCGGGGAAGACAAATTGTGAATTAGACGAAACTTTCCGGGTTCCTTCTTCGGAATAATGCCTAACGGCGATACCACAAAATCCGGGAATGGCGGCTGCCGAAAAGGCCCCGCTATCCTCCCCAACCGTAATTCCTCTGCTATCTTCCCCCGTGCTATCGCTCCCCAGCGCCTCACGCTGGGTGAATTACGTGGCGAAGAAACCACAATCACCCCATGCACCGGAACCACAAAACCCAAACTGAATCCAAACTGCAACACTAACCTATCCCGCTTCCGCGGATAAGAACGCAACCATGAACACAAGAGCGGAACCTGAATCGGCGAAGGGGCCAGATCAAACGGCCCCCACTCACTTGAGGCCAGTCGGCGGCTGAGCCCCGGGCCCTTTTTTAACACATTTTGCTGCCGCGTGGGGACCTCCACAGCTCGAGCACGCATGCCGGAATTTACAATCCGGGAAGGGACACATCGCCCGATTAAACCTCCAGCACACATCACTCCCTCCTCCGGGGGCGGGCCTAGCCGGTCCTGTGGCGACTCCCCCCCAAAAGGAACGAGCCGCCCCCCCCAACGACCACCGACCCCATCTTACCTCCACTTCCCCCACTCCCCCCTCCCTTGACCGACATCTGCGTTAGCCACAGGTTAATGTCCTGCGTGCCCCACGTTAAAAACTTATTCTCCTCCATTTTATCCCGGAATTTCTCATCGTAATTAAGCCACGACCATCCTTCATGCATTTGAGACGCTTCAAGAATCGAATCTGCATAGGATAACAACATCCCGGACTGGTGAGGAAAATGATGCCCCCACACACTTGCCAACCGCAAGAATGATTGCACCCAATTAATGACATTCCACGACACCTTCCGAAGCCGACCCGCCTTCTCGTCCTCCTGTCGCTTTTTCTTACTGTCTCCAGAACGCTTCCGTCCTTCCAGCAAGCGAAAAATATCAATATATTTCTGCTTCCTAATCTTTCACCTCAGCTTCTTGGGGACCCCTTCCCACAATTCCGACAATGGAACCAAAGAAGCCGATCCCCCACCAGCTAAACTCGCCTCAACCCCACCCCCCACGGCCTCCCCATGCCCCGCACCTGCAGCCTCCGAGGCTCCAGAGGAATCCGACGACGATGAAGAGGAAGACGAGGAGTTGCGGCGATAACGACACCCACGCTTCCTCTTTCTGCGCGCCTTGCCTGGCTGCTCGGACCGCGACCCCCGCTCGAGCGATGCGCCACCCTCAGCCACTCTCAACTCACCTGGCATGTCATCGATGCTGCGGGCCCCGGACGAGAGCAGCCATTGCCTCCAGGCACCGCTGGCTGCTGCAGATCCACTGCCCCAGAAGCCTGGACGCCGACTCCAGCTGCACCCACTCCCGCAAGGGGCCTCGAATCCGTACTCCCCTCACTGCAGGACACCACCGCAGACGGAGCAGCACCCGACACTGCCATATATGGCACCTGTGAAGACACAATGGGAAAACCCAACGAAGACAAGCCCAGAGCACCCCTCGGGGGCCATGCCCCAGTCCAATCTGCCCTAGATGAACCCTGCCCCCCTCCCAAACAGTGCTCCCACCCAGACCGCTGCCCCGACAGCCCAGACCACCCGGAAGGTGGCAAACCCACTACAGGAGGAACAAAACCCCCGACCGGAGACATCCACCCCCAAGCGTCCCCCCCCAGCCAGCCCAAAGACCTGCCTAGGTCCCCCCCCATTGGCCCAAGGGGCCAACTCCCCACCCATGCCCCGGCTCCTGATCCATCCTGAGATTCCCTCCATCCACGCCTTCCCCCTGCCCCCCCCTGGAACCCATCCCCCCTACAGGGGTCTCAACTGTCCCTGCCGCTGGGGCCACTGCCAGCCGCTGAGGCCCGATACTCTCAGCCTGCCCCGTGGGCCGTTCAAGATGCCCCTCCCTAGTCCTTGGCCCCTTACGCCCCCTAACCAAACCCCCAGCACCTCTCACCCCCCGTCTCCCAACCCCATGTGCACTTGCACTCCCAGACCCTGAACGCACCGATTTGTCCAACCCCCGCCCCCTTTGCCCTTTTCCTTGCCTCCCCCTGTCAGCCTGACCCCCCCCCATGCCACCCCCCCCCTCTTGCCTGCTTCCTTCCAGCCATCCCCTGTGTTATTGTTTTGTTTTGGGGTTTTTTTTGGATGAAAAGCTGCGTCTAATCCCGCCCTGCAGCTGGTGTCTTTTTTTTTTTTTAACAAACGGCCTGCTTCTGGAGCACTGCCCCAGGCACTCCTCACTGCCCTGCCAAAAGCTGTTTCGTGCCCACCCCGACGCTGCCTCCGGCTTGCGAACCCACCCTGCCGCCCACCTGACACTTGCCTGCTCCTGTGATGCCCGCTCAGCCGCAAAATGAAAACCACTGCCACCACCACACAGTCACTCTCCACCTGAACCGCACGCGACGTCCGGAACTCCTGCCGCGAGGAAAGGCCGTTCTCTCCCCTCCGACCACACAGCTCTCCTCCTGCCACGCCTCCCGCCAAACTGCCTGTGCTCTGGCGAGTCTCGCGCACGCTGATGGCTGCCTGCACCCTGATTGGCTCCGCTCGCCCCCTTCCCGAGCGGAGCCAATCAATTTAAATCGTGCACGGCCCGCGCGGCCCTACCCCCCCCACCCCCCCCCAGTGCACGAGCAGGGTCCCACGCCGGGCAGAGCACCTGGTTACGTGCAGGCGCCGGGACCCTGCCCGTGCCTTTATTCTTATTTGAAAGTTTCCTGTGTTCATTCATCTAGGATGCCTTGTAAAAAAAAAATGCCTCTTTTTAAAGTTTCAGTCCTACAGATGATATCCATCCTGCATGGGAGGGGGTCTCAGCCTAGTCCTCCAGGGCACCTTCTTTGCTCTGGTATTTTTCTCCATAGTGAATATATATGATGTACATTTGCCTATAGTGAATCTAAGAAACAGGTTAATATCATATCAGCATATTTCAAAGGAAATTTTCAAAGGCATTTACATGGGTGAAATGTCCTAACAGAAACTTGCACTTCTTGAACGTGGCTAACAATACACGTGGGTTCCATAAAAAAAAAACCATGTTGCCAACTGGTTCCAGATTTTCAGGACAGGTTGATCCAATACTGATTTCATGCAGAGACTCGAAGTTCTGATTTCCCTATTGCATCGCCTAACAAAAGCAAAACTACAAGTTTGTGCATGCAGCGAAAGCAAAGAATGACCCTATTAGCCTTCCCTGAAAAACTGTCACCAGCAGACAACCCTGAGCATTTTTAACTGCATTAGAAAGAGGAGTCAAGTAGCATGGGTGCTTTTGGATTTCCAAGCGCGCATGCTCAGCCCTCCACATGAAGAACAGAAGCAAAGCATACTGGCTCTTTTTGGTGCGCACTCTTAGTACGTGCTCATTTTCACATTTAGACAATCTGGGTCACTTCTCTTTGGAAATTTGCTGGTTGGCAACTATGCATCAGCTTTTTGAAATTTGACCCTAGCGGTTTGGAGAAATAGATCTGTTTTGTAGCAAAGATCTTTTTTGCGTAAGAAAATCCTCCATGGTCAGGTTAATTATTGCCTCTTTTTAACTTGTAACTTTTAAACTTGTTAGTATCATTTTGCTTCATACAAATTTTTTTAAAAGTACATTACAAAAACACAGAGTGCAAGAAAAAAAATCAATACATTACTAACAAACTAATCAGTATTCATTCCATGTTTTATTTCATCTACGTGGGAGAAAGTTTGTTTTGACTTAATACAAATGCTGTGTAATTGTATTAAAGGCACTTTAGCATCCAAGTAAATGCTCTTTTCCTCCTGTAAATATGATCATTAAAATGTCTGCTGAGTAAATAAAACCACAGGTGATTCTCAGCAAAACCTGAATTTTATAGCATTATCAATCAAGTCACAAAAGAAAATGAATGATGCAAAAAAGAAAAGCCAGAAAATGTTTTAAAAAAAGGTGAAACTCGTAAAACCAATGACAATTCTAATTATCTACAAATGAAACGATTTGATTCTCAAGAAGAGGTCTTGTTAGCAACTACAGGGAATTTAGTTTCCAGGGTGAAATAAGATGGTGCAAGTCTTAGCACAGATCTCTGTGAACAGCCATCTCACCTAGCCGTTTGCTTGGTATACTATCGGCAGAAAGGCCAGGGGGTGAATTGGCATGGAAACTGACCCTCTTACCAATAGAGGTGGTCTTTTTTGGGGTGCACTGTCTCCAAATAGATTCGTTTTATGCATTCATGAGAGTAACGAAGCTCATTTCTAAGCCAGGGTATGTGAAGTATGATCTCAGTCTCTCAGATTTACTGCTAACATTTACCAAATAGAGTTTATGGCATTATCTGCCCTTTATATTAAGGGGTTCACTTAATTATAGTTCATCCTCTTTTCACTCACTTCTCTGGCGTATCTCCTGCCGCAGTGGCTCCATGAAAAAGTTCACCATGTCCTTTATCTTCCTCTATCGCTACCACTATCTCTAGTCCTAGTGTGTAAGCACTTTTTTATCCTGGGTGATGTGTGGCCAGTATGTATTCTTCCTTTTCTTTCCTGCTATATATACTTCAACTGTTGTAACGTCTTGGTGAGATTTCGTAGAGATTTTATTCAATTGTGACCCATGTGAAGGTGCACAGCAAGACTTGAGAAGAAAACTTTATTCTCTCCCTCTAAGAGATATTCAGCAATTCACGAGCCACTGATGGTGAATTTTATATCGCACTCCTTTTTATGGCAAGCAATCTTTTGGGATTGGTCTGGTAGCTCAGCAGTGGTGTTCCTAAGCCACTCAGAGCTGGGGGTTGCTGCACACCATTGTCCAGAGGGAGCCAATGGCAGGAAGGGTAGGGATTATAAAATGGGAGGAAAATCCTCAGGTAGTTGTGAATGAAGGCTTGTGGTGATAGGGCCCTGTAGGGGCTGCTTCCAATAAGTCAGAAGCCCAGAGCAAACAATAAAAATGCAACCTCTTCAGGAGATGGTCTAGGCATCTTCAGGGAAATGAAGCAGAAATGGGCTTGCCATAAAATGGGTTCTGCCTTGTCTATTACAAAGAAAAATAAAAAGCAAACATTTCTGTCAGTGTTGGAAAGAGAAGAGTTTTGTACATGAAGAGAACTGTGAAACCTCTTCAGGATTTTTCTCACTCACACTCTCATTTATTATTAAAATGTTTTTCCACATAAGATGTTTTGCTGAGCTTCAGCATGCGAGTCACACCTGCTGCCTCATGCCTTCAGAATCCCATCTTCCTTTTCTGCACTAAATAGAATGCAGATTGATTAAAAAAAAAAAAGCACCTTAAAAAGCAAGCCCCCGCCTGATATCTGGGCACCAGCAGGAGCGCACGGGAAACCACTGCTGCACAGAAATGGGCTCAATAACAGTGGATCCCTAGTCTCCCCTAGCCACTAGGGTATTCTTGGATAGCGCCAATAATATGCAAGAAATACTATATATTACTTTGCATATCCCTCCTCTAATGTATGCAAATCTATTTTATGCATTTTCCTTATGGACATTCTGAAAACCCAACTGACTTGGAGGGGTGGGGGTAAAGTCCAAGGACCAGTTTCAGTGCTACTGTCATAGAACAAAGAGTCGAGAAGAAAGAAAACATATCTTCAGAGCAATGAGGATAGCACAGCGTGGGACAAAGTGGAGGCAGAAACCATATCGGCTCATTAGCTTTAGAAATTGAGAGTAAAGCCAGGAGATGAGATTAGTTCAGTAGGAAGGAAAGGGACAGTCTTATTTATCTAGATTTATCTTTCCAGTAGTAGTTCAAGGTGAGTTACATTCAAGTACAGTAGGTATTTCTCTGTCATTGGAGGGCTTGCAATCTACGTTTGCACCTGAGGCAAAGGAGAGTTAAGTGACCAGCAGCGAGATTTGAACTCTGATTCTCAGCCTGCTGCTCTAACATCTAGGATACTCCTCCACTCCCTCTGATCATTCACTGTCTTCATGGAGAATTCAATGTTTCACAGATCAGATACAGCAGTAAAGGGAGTACTTTTCAGCTGCAGTGGCGCCGGTGTTTCAATTGATAAGCATATTCAGTGCCGTTAAACATATAATCAGTGGCGCTGAATTTATAAAGGGCGTGCAGGAGAGTATGCACACAAAATGCACTGAAGTCCATATTTTAAATGACTTATATGCGTGATTAAGACAGGGACTATTTTGTATGCGTAAGCATAAGACCCATTGTGCGTAACTTCAGTTGGGGAATGCATGGGGGTAGCACTTGGGGGAACATAAGTGAGGCCTATATCTATACATGTTAAGTTACAGAACACTACAACTTATATGCATCATTGCATCAATCAAGACATGGGTAGTTATGCCTGCTCTAGGTTAAGGTGTGCCTGTACACCTCTGTGGGCTTTACTTTATAGGAGAGGTCATAAGAACTTAAGAATATAAGAAATGCCATTCTGGATCAGACCAAGGTTCATCAAGCCCAGTATCCTGTTTCTAACTTTGGCCAACCCAGTTCATAAGTACCCGGCAGTTTCCCAAAAAGGTTCATAGGTTCCAGAATGCTTGTTCCAGGGTAAGCAATGGATTTCCCAGATTCTCTTTAATAATAATTTATGGACCTTTCATCCAGGAACTTGTCCAAACCTTTTTAAGCCCAGGTACACTAACATCTTTTACTACATCCTCCGGTAACAAATTCCAGAGTCTGATTACGGCTTTGAGTGAAAAAATATTTTCTCTTATTACTCTTAAATAGGTTACATTGTAGCTTTATTGTGTGTACCCTAGTTTTTCTACTTTTTGATAAACAACCAATCTACATTTACCTGTTCTACTCCTTTCATTAATTTATAGACTTCTATCATATCTCCTCTAATCTTTTCAAGTTGAAGAGCCCTAACATTTTAAGCCTTTCCTGATAGGAGTATCTTTCCATCCCCTTTACCATTTTGGTGGCTCTTCTCTGTACCTTTTCTAATTCTGCTATATCCTTTTTAAGATATGGCGACCAGGACTGGACAAAATATTTATGGTGTGGTCGCACCATGGAACGATACAGAGGCATTATAATATCCTTTGTTTTATTCTCCATTCCTTTCCTTATGATTCCTAGCATTCTATTTGCTTTCTTGGTTGCTGCTGCACACCGAGCAGAGAGTTTCAATGTATTATCCATTTTTAAGTTCTTTCAACACCCTTGGATGTATATCAACTGGTCCAAGTGATTTGCTACTCTTCAGTTTATCAAATAGTTGTAATACATCTTCCTGGTTTATCTATATTTCTTCCAAGTCTTCTGATACATCATCTTTAAATATCATTTCAGGCATGGGTAACTTCCCTACTTCTTCTTCAGGAAAGACCAAAGCAAAGTATTCATTCAGTCTCTCCGCTATGGCCTTGTCTTCCCTTAGTGCCCCTTATATCCTTCTATCTTCTATTGGTCCAACTGACTCTCACAGGTCTTTTGCTATGAATGCACTTAAAAAAATTTTATTCTGTTTTTGCTGCCATAACAAGCTTTTTTTTTTCAAATTCTCTGTTTGCCTGCCTTATCAATACCTTGCATTTAACTTGCCAGTACTTATGTTGTTTCCGTATTTGTCATTTGGCTCCTTTTACTAAATCCTGAAAGATGCCTTTTTGGCTACAACAGCCTCTCTGATCTCATATTTAAACCATGCTGACAGTTTTTTGGCCTTCCTTCCACTTTCTTAAAACGTGGAATACATTTGGTCTGAGCTTCCAAGATAGTATTTTTAAACAACCTTTGCAGCTGTTTTTTTTAACTATTTTTCGCATTTTTTCATAGTCTCCCTTTTGAAAGTTAAAAGGCAGTGCTGTCAATTTCCTTGCTGTCCTTCCTCCATTTATTAAATCAAATGTGATCATGCTATGATCACTATTGCCAAGTGGCCCAACACTTTTATCTCTTGTACCAGATCCTGTGCTCCACTAAGGATTAGATCCAAAATAGCTTCCCCTCTTGTTGGTTCATAAACCAGCTGCTCCAAGAAGCAGTCATTTATTTAATCTAGAAACTATCTCCCTAGCATGTTCTGCTGTAACACTGACCCAGTCGATACCGGGGTAATTAATATCACCCATTATTACTGTGTTGTAACTTTGGTTAGCGTCCCTGATTTCTTTTAGCATTTTATCATCCATCTGCTCATTCTGGCCAGGCGGTCGATAGTACACCCCCACTGCCATCGCCTTCCCCTTCTTACATGGAATTTCTATCCATAGAGATTCTACAGTGTACGTATTTTGTTTCCTGCAAAACTTTAATCTTGTGTGACTTTCTAACATAAAACGCAACCCCTCCATCAATTTGATCTACCCTATCATTACAATATATTTTATACCCATGTATCACAGTGTCCCATTGGTTGTCCATCAGGTCTCTGAGATGCCAATTATATCTAATCTTTCATTTAGTACTATATATTGTAACTCTCCCATCTAATTTTTTAGACTTCTAGCATTTGCATACAAGCATTTTAGTGGTTGTGTTTTATTCATATTAATCTGGTAGACAGAGGTAATTTGGAATCTTTCAGCTTTGTCTGCTCTGTACTTAAGGGCATCTTGGTTGCTTTTATCTTTATTGGAACCTGTTTGTCAGGATGTCCAAACTTCTCTCTTTTTTGGTAATATCCTTCAAAGATACATCCTTCCGAACCATGCACTCTTGGGCGACTGTCGGCTTTCCCCTATTATCTAGTTTAAAAGCTGCTCTATCTCCTTTTTTTTTTAAAGGTTAATGCCAGAAGCCTGGTTCCATTCCAGTTAAGATGAAGCCCATCCTTTTGGGAAAAAAACCTCCCTTCCCCAGAATGTTGCCCAGTTCCTAACGAATTCAAAACCCTCTTCTTTGCACCATCATCTCATGCACCCATTGAGAGCTCCGGCTGTCTTTTGGGTCCTGTGCATTGAATGAAAAGTATTTCAGAGAATTCTACCCTGGAAGTTCTGGATTTGAACTTCCTACCAAAAAGCCCAAATTTGGTCTCCAGAACCTCCCTCTCATCCTTTCCTATGTTATTGGTACCAAAATATACCAAGACAGCAGGCTCCTACCCAGCACTAAATCCTTGTCTAGGTGGTGCATGAGGTCCCAATACTCTTGTGGCAAACTACTTTGCCTGTGTGGAATAATATAGAATTATCTTCATTATGACTTAAGTGCCGTCCAATATGTATGTGGAGGGTAATTTTATAAGAGGGCACCTAGATTAAGAAGTTTTTGGACACCTATATTAGCATAATTGGCAGAAAATGCACCTTGAATATAGGCAGCATCACGTACGCCTGTACGCAGGTGGATTAAGGTATTTTAATCAATGTACATACATGCGAATTCCACCCACACTCCACCCTAATTTTGCCCATATGAACACCTATAGTAAAGGTACGCACCATCAAATCAATGAGCATCCTTTTTGCTGGTCACTATTTTATAAGAGACCATTTAAGCATGAAAATGATTAAAAGAGACCCTTTTTATCACCTGCTTTCACACTTAAAATAGGCATTTCCTTATAAAATTGTCCCCACAAGGCCATAAATACTGCCATTTTCCATTTAGTTTAACCTTCCTAGCATATCGATTGTCCGGATAATGTTGATACTTTGCCCTTGCTCCACCCTTTCGCTATACAGATATTACGTAAGAACTTAAGAACACAAGATATGCCATACTGGCTCAGACCAAGGGTCCATCAAGCCCAATATTCTGTCTCAAACAGTGGCCAATCCAGGTCACAAGTACCTCTCAGGTACCCAGAAGGTACGCATATTCCATGCTGCTTGTCCATTGGGTAAGCAGTGGATTTCCTGGGCCCTCTTTAATAATGGTTTATGGACCTTTCCTCCAGGAACTTGTCCAAACCTTTTTTAAAACCAACTACACTAACAGCTTTTACTGCATCCTCTGGTAACTAATTCCAGAGTTTGATTATGCGTTGAGTGAAAAAATATTTTCTCTTATTAGTCTTAAATGTGCTATATTGTTTTTTTTATTGCATGTCCTCTAGTCGTTCTACTTTTTGAAAGAGTAAACAACCAGTCTACATTTACCCATTCCACTCCATTCATTCTTTTATAGACCTCTATCATACATCCCCTCAGCCGTCTCTTTTCCAAGTTGAAGAGCACTAGCCTTTTAAGCCTTTCCTCCTAGGGATATCTTTCCATCGCCTTTACCATTGTTGTTGCTTTTTTCTTTATCTTTTCTAATTCTGCTATATCCTTTTAAGATATGGTGACCACAATTACACACAACATTCAAGGTGTGGTCATACCATGGAGCAATACAGCAGCATTATAATATCCTTTGTTTTATTCTCCATTCCATTCCTTTATGATTCCTAGCATTCTATTTGCTTTCTTTGCTGCCATTGCACCCTGAGCAGAGGGTTTCAGCTTATTACCCACAATGATGCCCAGATCCATGTCCTGGGTGGTAATTCCTAATGTGGAACCTTGCATTGGGTAACCATAATTTAGGTTGTTCTTTCCTACGTGCATAACTTTACAATTGTCCACATTAAATTTTATCAACCATTTGGATGCCCCATCTCCCAGTTTTCACGGTCTTCTTGCAATATTTTACAATCCTCTTGTGTTTTAACAACTTTGAATAATTTTGTGTCATCTGCAAATCTGAACGCCGCGCTTGTTATTTGCATTTCCAGGTCATTTATGAATATGTTAAAAAGCAACGGGACCAGAACATATCCCTGGAGCACTCCAATATTCACCTTTCTCCATTAAGAAAATTTGCCATTTAGCCCTATTTTCTGTTTTCTATCTTTTAACCAGTTCTTGATCCCCAATTGTACATTGCCTCCTATCCCATGACTTTTCAATTTTCCCAAGAGTCTCTCATGAAGGACTTTGCTAAAGGCTTTCTGAAAATCCAGATATGCTATCAAACAGCTTACCTTTATCTACCTGTTTAGTCACATCTTCAAAAAATTATGAGAGATTAGTAAGACAAGACTTTCCTTGGATATACTGGCTTCCTGCTATTAAACTATGCCTATCTACATGTTCAGTAATTTTGTTTTTTATAATGGTTTCTACCATTTTGCCCACTACTGATGTCAGGCTCACTGGTCGGTAGTATCCCAGATTGCCCCTACATTGGCCACTCTCCAATCTTCATGCACTATAAATAATTTTAATGATGGGTCACAGATTACTAATAGTAGTTCTACAATCTCATATTTCAGTTCTTTCAGCACCCTGGGATGTACACCATCCAGTCCAGGTGATTTGTTGCTCTTTAGTTTATCAATTAGCTGTATTATATCTTCCTGATCCATCAAGATTTGTTTCAATTCCTCTGATACATCACCTCCAAACATCATCCCTAGCATGAGTAAGTTTCCCACATCCTTCTCAGCAAAAACGGAAGCCAAAAAAACATCCAGCCTCTCTGCCACTGCCCTATTTCCTCTTAGTGCATCCCCACCACTCCTTCATTTAATGGTCCAACTGACTCCCTCACAGGTGTCCCACCATGAATGCACCTGAATAATCTCCTTTCACTCACCTTTGCCTCTATTGCAAGCCCTCCCAAATTCTCTCCCTGCCTGCCCCACCAGTGCCCTGCATCCAACCCATCAGTACCTATGCCATTTCCTGCCTTCACCATTCGGATCCTCCCTCCACCCTCTGAAAGACTCTCTCCTAGCCACAGAGTCTCCTCAACCCTACCCTCAAGCCACACTGGCCTCCATCTGTCCCTCCCTCCACCATCGTTAAAGCATGGAGTGCATCTGCTGAACATCTGATTATCTGCAATGGCCAGCCAGGACATGCTAGTCTCATAACACAGTCAATCCCCCTTCTGAAATACTCTGGCCGACATATCTAAGTACCCGGTTCTGTGGGCGTGCAATTTGGGGATGTCCACATTTGTGACATAGCCTATATCCTTGCACGTACCCGTTCTTGCTGTTTGTGTGGGTCCATCTCCAGAACCAGTTACTGGGATGTTTATCTTTCACGACAGAGATTAAGTGATTTCAGGAGACACTTATATGTACCTCCCTTCACTGCTGCCAGTCCTCCAGATTTTTGGATGATGTGATCTGAAAATCCCAGATTCTTTCTAGATGTCCCTTCTAAAATGCCACTTCACGGCTTTTCTCCCCTTCTTTGTCTGCAGAAAAAAGGTTTGTCCACAAATAAATGGTGAGGAAAAACTCTCATTTAACAAAAGCTGCTTTAACAAAAATCAAAAACAGTTCTAAAAAGAAGGACTCGTGTCATCTTTCCAACTTAGACTTCATCATTGTCCAGAGCTTTTTTGTTTTTTCGTTTTTTGCAGGTTCAAACTTCAGATTTCAAAATCAATTCTTCTCATTTTTATGTCTAGCTTTTTTTACTTTCTCATATAATGCACTTGCAAAAGAGATAAATCACCATCTACTTATCTTATAACTTTATAGGTGCCTCTGTTGAGTTCATTTGTTGAACAAGCTCACATACATTTTTATTAGTAGCATTTAGTTCATGTCTTTCATTTCAAGTCAAGTTACATTCAAGTACAGAAGGTATTTCCTCATCCTCAGAGGGTTTAAAAGTTTTTACCTGAGGCAGCGGAGGGTTAAGTAACTTGCGCAAGGCCTTAAGGAGGAGCAATGGGATTTGAACTCTGGTCCTCTGCTGCTACCCTAACCATTAGGCTACTCCTCCACTCCAAATAGTCCAGTCAGGCTAGCGTTTGGTAACATGAGCTTTTCCTCACCATTTATTTGTGGACAGTTGTTGCTTGTAGGGTGTGGTAAAGAAATTATATTAGCTGGTTAAATTTGTTGATACTTCAGAAAGAAAATTGGTACATCAGACTCTAACTGGGGTGTTATTTCCCTTGAAAACAGCAAACAAATCAGAATACATGCTAGGCTGACTTGAATTTGGGCATTATTGTATTTTTAGCAAAAATGAACCTAATGAGAAAAATGAATGTTGTATGGACCTGAGCCAGGGTAAGGACATAGCCATTTGATGGGTCACATTTTAATCTTCATAAGAATGCATCAGTTGATGAAATACCTTCAGCAATCTCTCTCTCTCTCTCCTGACAGTCTTGCTTTAATTAATGTTCAAGCTGCCTAGTTAATTGTGGCATGCGGGCGGCAGGCTGCACAGATGTCAGATGCCGTCGTCTATCTGATGCAGAGGTCCCTGCCTCGGGCTGTTTATATATGACCCACCAGAGTTTCCTGCTGCACAATGGAATAATTAGGAGGCCCCATGCAAGGAATAATGTTGTAAGTAAGCTGTAAAGGCATCAGGTTACGACAACATTTCAAAACATTTTCCATATCTGTTAGGGTTATCCACATTTCAGGGTTTCCTGTTTCGTCTCTTAATTCCTATTCTAAAGAAATATTATCTTTATGAAGCCCTCGGTTCAAATGCTGCAGAAAGGAAAGCAGGGAATTTAGTAGAAATATTTTACTTGATAGTGAAAGGACAATGGAAAAACTATTTATGAGAAGATTTCCTTTGTGCTTCATAAAAGCATGACGTATTCTAACTTTCTTTGATATGAACTGTAAGAAGCAGAGTTAGAGGAGCTACTATAAGTTGTAATTTGCACTCTTGGCCTCTGGGGACAGTAGTGATTGCTTTATTAACTCAAGCCTTGGCTCTTCTCCTTTAATTCCCACATACATTCCAGGGACCAACACATTCCAAGATCTGCTCGGAAAACTCACAGAAGACGATAATGAAAAAAAATATTGAAAAAGATAGGGGGTTTTTATTCTCTGAAAATGAAGTACTCAACAAAAAGATTATTATAACTCTTTCTTTAATTGTAACATTTTCAACTGAAATCAAATAAAGTCCAAAATACTGGTCCTGAGCACTATTTATGGAGAAACTATCTTAAATGAGGGTTTTAGATTTGTATGGTGACAAGGGACATTAGGATGAGATCACAGGATGAGTCATCCAATATTTATTTGTTGTTGTTGTTAAGTGCTATCAAGTCAGTGCTGACTCCTGGTGACCACTGTTCCCTCTAAGCTGTGCACGTGTGCGCGCGCACACACCTCGCTGAGCGAGCGCACATACTTTATAACAGAGCACACAAAAATCATGGTTCTGATTCTGACAGAAAACAACACAGACATCTTAAAATTTAAAAGTTGTGATTGCAATTACTAGAAATTTTCCTCTTCATTTAGTAATCGTCTATTTTCATTTAATTTGATTAAAACCAATGTGGTATACATACTGTATTCTGACGTGTAGTCAAATTTTAAAGTATATAACTCTGAGCGTCGTTATGTGGCGCACAAAAATTTAACCTTCCTTCAAAAGCTGCACAGATGATATTTTATGCGCACACAGCCTACAGAAAATTAGAGGGAACATTGCTGGTGACCCTCTGGATAGTTGACCTAAACTTTGTTCAGTCTTCAGCCAAGCAGCTCATTGTTGATAGAGTGGTGTCCATAGCTGTTATTATTGTATCGATCCATCTCATTGCTGGCCTTCCTCTTTTACGGTGATCTTCTATCTTGCCAAGCATTATGTCTTTCTCCAATGATCTATCTCTTCGCATGATATGTCCAAAGTATGAAAGTCAAAGTCTTCTCTTCTGAACTTCTAAGGAAAACTTAGGTTTGATCTCCTCTAGTACTGATTGGTTTGTTCTTTGGGCAGTCCACGGTATACACAGTATTCTCTGTTAGCACCATAATTCAAAGGCATCAATTTTCTTCCTGTCTATCTTTTTCACTGTCCAACTTTCGCATCCATATGACGTTATTGAAAATACCATGACCTGGGCAAGTCAAATCTTTGTATGGAGAGAGACATCTCTGCTTTTGAGGAGCTTGTCTAGGTCCTTCATAGCCATTCTACCAAGAGCAATACATCATCGGATTTTGCCAGTTGTCAGGATCTTTGTCTTTTTAACATTAAGGTGCAGACCCATTTTAAGACTATATTCCTTGATCTTGAGAAGCAAATGTTTCAAATCGTCTTCACTTTCAGCCAATAATGTGGTATCATCAGCATAGCGAAGGTTGTTGATTAGTCTTTCACCAATTTTCACACCTTGGTTGTCTTCATATAGTCCTGCTTCCCTGATGATTTATTTATCTATTTGGCAAAAATTTTATATTACACTAATACAAGTATAAGCTTTCTTGCAATGGATAACAAAATAAAGCAGTACCGCCTTCTGCTGGAGTTAAGCTGCATAACATTCACAAACTACATAGGGGATCAATTTGGAAAAGTAAGAGTTAAAAATATGTCTTTAGTTGGATGGGAAAATCTGGGGGAAGTAGAACAACAGTGGGAAAAACTGAAAGGATATGTTTTAAGGGTAACAAACCTTTTCTTAGAAAAGTAAATAAAGGATTATACTTTCCATTCATTATTCCTTATTTCTGTACCAGATTCAGTGCTTGGATATATTGTAAAATGCATAAATATTAAACAAAAAAAGTAAATAAAGATAAGAGGAAAAGGAGGCCACTATCATTTTCAAAAGAAGTAGCTGAAACGATAAGGAAAGAGATGGTAACCTTCATAAACTATAAGAGACCGTAGAAAGAGGAAGACAAACAACAATATGTATTTATTTTATTTATTTATTTATTTAACTGATTTTATATACTGCTCTTTTTTGCAGTCAGAGTGGTTTACATAAAATATAAAACAATAAACGTAAACAGTGTACATAGAACAGGTAAGTTAACTTGGAGTAATTAACAGGAGAAAATTTAACAACTGGGTTCGCTCAGAGGAGCATGGATAGTATATAGGACATGGGTCTGTGAGCTAGTAGTGAGGGTGGGTTGTTGAATGTAGGTGCTCAATATCTAGAGAAGCTATGGGAAGCTGGGAAAGTAGTCAGAAAACCAAAGATGAAAATATAAGAAAAAATAGTCGATACACTAAAACATGGGGATAAGACTTATTTTAGGTATGTTAGTGAAAGGAAGAAGTGACATTATGAAACTCAAGGGTTAAGGGTATAAATATGTAGAAGCTGATGAACATAAAATGGAATTGCATAACAAATATTTCTGTTCTGTGTTTAGATATGAAGGGTCGGGAATGGGACCTCCAGAAAACAAGCACAAAAAAGAATGAAAGTGAGGCAGATCTTGGAAGGTTTTCAGAATACTATGTTCATGAGAAGCTAGCTAAACTAAAAGGAGACAAAGCACTGGGGCTGGATGGGATTTATCCGAGGGTATTGAAGGCACTTAGGGTAGTAGTAGCAGCTCAACTGTCTGACCTTTTCAATACTTCTTTAGAGTCAGGAATAATCCCAAAGAACTGGAGACAGGCAAATGTGGTTCCTGTCCACAAATGTAGAAGTAAGGACGGCATTGGGAGCTACCCAGGGCCGGCCCAATCCTTAGGCAAGCTAGGCATCTGCCTGAGGCAGCAATCTCTGGGTGGTGGCAAAGAACAAGGCATTCAAAGCTAAACAATAAATTCTGACAGCCAAGGAGGGGGGGGGAAGGTATAAAGATGAAGGTCTGCCTAGAGAGCTAATACCTTAAACCAACTCTGGGGCTGGCCCTGGAACTACAAACTGGTTAGTATCTCTGTGGCAAGTAAATTAATGGAAATGCTCTTAAAGCAAAGGATAGTGTGGTTTCTGGAATCCAATGGATTACAGTATCTGAGTTAGCATGGCTTTACTAGAGATAGGACTTGTCAGTCAGATCTGATTGATTTCTTTGATTGGGTGAGTAGATGTGGTGTACTTAGCTTTCAGCAAGGCCTTGGCACTGCTCCTCATCAGCAACTTCTAAATAAACTGAGTGCCCTTGGGATAACCCCTAGTGTGACTGGGTTAGAAACTGATTGAGTGGAAGGCAACCAAGTGTAGAAATAAAAGGGACATTAACCAATGGAATGCTGCAGGAATTGGTCCTTGGTCCTATTTTTTAAAATATTTTTGTAAACAATATTGCCGAAGGTCTATTGGGAAAGGTTTACTTCCTTGTGGATAATACCGAAATCTGCAACAGGGCAGATACCATGGAAGCCCTATTTAAATCCAGGCTGAGAACCCACCTCTTCAAGGCTGCTTTTGGATCCTGATGCCCCTCACTCTCCTGTTCACCACTTATGTGTATCTTACCATAGTCTAGTCCCCAATTTTGTAATGTTCTTCATCTTGATTAGATTGTAAACTCTGATGAGCACGGACTGTCTCTTACATCTAAATGTACAGCACTGTGTGCGCCTTGTAGCGCTATACAAATGTTAAGAAGTAGTAGTAGTAGTAGTAGCAGTAAGGTGTGGATAACATGCAGAATGATCTAGCAAAGCTTGCAGTATGGTCTGGTCGAGAATTTGACAGCTAAGATTTAATGCTAAATTATGCATTTGAGCTGCAAAAACCCAAGGGAGCAGTAAAGTGTAGGGAGTGAAGTACTTCATTGTATGAAAAAAGAGTGGGACAATGGGTGTGTTTGTATTGGATAGTTTTAAAGTAGCCGAATAGCTGGTGAAGGTAAAGGAAAAATCCAGAAGGATGCTTGGGTGCATAGGGAGAGAAATGGTCAGCAAGAAAAAGGAGGTGTTAGTGCCTTTGTGTAAGTCTCTAGTGCGATCTTATTTGGAGTACTATGTACAAAGCTGGAGATATAAATAGGATGGAGTCACTCCAAAGGATGGCCACTAAAATAGTGCTCTTTGCCATAAGTCATATCAGGATGGACTTAAAACTCTCCATATAAGTACTTCGGAGGAAAGATGGGAAAGGGGAGATAAGATAGGCACATTCAAATACATCCATGGTATAAATGCAAAGAAGGTGGTCCTCTTCCAGCTGAAAGGAAGCTCTGGAATCAGGGGTCATAGAGTAAAGATAAAAGGGAATAGACACAGGCGTTATCTGAGGAAAACATTCTTTGCGTAGGAAAGCCAGTCCAAGAATTAGGAAATACTGGATGGTCACCTAGGGCAACAGACGTCAACGTTTTGTCACCTACCCACAAAATTTATTACACTGGTCACCCATTATATTTACACTCATTAATTATTCCATATTACCCAACTTGATTGCTATGTTCTACTCAGCTTACTGTAATCTATTATCCCTTCTACCCCTATCAAGGTTTAGACTTGAACTAACAAGACATGCTGCTTTCAGCTTTTTGACCCCAAATTTGTGGAACAGTCTTCCACCATCTCTTTGATCTGAAATCTCTGCTAACAAATTTAAGAGGAATCTTTGAATGGCTGTTCAATAAAACCTTCACCCTTGGGTAAGAGAGCAGAAGCATTTTATACTGGCTTGATCTTCCATGTTATTAACCAATGTGTTGGGTAGACATTGTTATCATATCCTTCATTTCTGGTTAACCCCTATGTTTTTACATTATTTATTATGGGCCCGATTCTGGGACATGGGTGGCAGGATGTTCAACCCCGCAAGCTTCTGGGCCCAATTCCCCCACCGGCTCTACCCGTATGTCCTGAGCATCAGGATGGGGAGAGCCGGCGGGGAGGCAGGAGGGAGCGGGATCAGGGCGGAGCAGGGGTGAGGACGGGCCAGCCCAGCCCAGCAGGACATAACGGGGCTGATTCAGGTCATGGCCCTGTATGTCCTGCCAGGTCAAAGAGGGACGTGCTTCTTATTCCACCTGGAAGGTGGCAAAAGCGGCACCGACCCAGCAATCAATCTGGGGATCCCCCTCTGGGACTGGGGCCAGGTGCGGGGAGGGGTCCCTGCCACCCGATCCAGGCCCCAGCAGACCAGCCGTGGGTCGGGCAGTGGGGAAGAGAGGGGGTCAAGCTGTGGGAGTTGGGTGTGCCTGTGGGGACGACATCCCCCTACTTGAACTGGGCTCTCCGTCATTGTCATTTTCATTTTATTTACCATGATTTATGTATCCATCTCTCTGGCTGCTTTATCTGGATTGTAAACTGCTCTGATGGCCTTCAGCTAAAGGGCAGTATACCAAATACTACTAATAAATAAACAAAACAATAGATCCTGAGAGCTATACAAACTCAAAGAGCCATCGGCACATTCTTTTACCTGCAGGGACTGTGGGCACACACAGGGCCGTACCAAGCCACAATTGTGCCCTGTACTATTTCCTCTTCTGGCAACCCCCCCCCCCCCCGCCTTTGTTGGTTGCCTGCCCCCGCCACCACTTTTTTGTTTTCTCAGAGGCGGCGGCAGCAGCAGTGAGGCAGACCCACGTTTGTAGGCAGGTCAGATCCCTCCTTCCCTTCTTTTAAGTAGGTTGCATCAGAGGAGGGAAGGACCAGGCCGGCCATTCAGATGTGGAGTTTTAAAGACCTGCATTTGAATGGCTGGCCTGGTCCCTCCCTCCTCTGATGCAAACTACATCAGAAAAGGGAAGGAGGGACCCGACCTGCCTACAAACGTGGGTCTGCCTTACTGCTGCTATTGTCGCGGCCTCCTCCAAAAAACCAAAAAAGTGGCAGCAGCAGCAGCAGGGCGACACGGGGGTGGGCTGGGGTCAGCACCCCGACATGCCCCCCTAATCCTTTTGTGCCCTGTGTGGCTGCACCACTCGCACAGGGCTAAGTACAGTGCTGGGCACACACATACATACAAGGCAAAATTCAATATTTAAATGTATGATGTCCAGCTTATGCATATTTTCAGGTGTTGTCATGATCATGATTGTTGGTTTAATTAGCAAAATCTCAAGGAGCCTTAAGGCTGAAGTTTCACCTAGAGGCACAGAAAAACCTTGCACCAGCCCTGAGTGGAGACAAGAACTATATCTGGATTCAAGAAAGTGTGGGACAAGTACAGAGGATCTCTTGGGACAGGAAAGGATTGCAATTTAGTACTTCTTATGGATGGGCAGACCAGCAATAAAGTGTGCTATCTGTCAGCATTTTCTTTATTTCTCTGTTTCTACGAATTACATGTCATATGTCACATTAAAATATATTAAGTTATATAAATCTTTTCTGGTGAACAGAAAAAAGAAATTGACATTTTCATCAAAATGAAGTGCTATCCTGGCTTTGCTGCTGGAAGTATCAATTTGGAAGAAAGCATAGGTCACTACAGTGTCAATTACAAAAGCTGTAAGAGGTTGAAAATATCTACTTTACTACAAGCTTCCAATGACTTCATAATCATGGTCAGGAGCAGATCTATAATGAGGCAGAGTGAGGCGTCTGCCTCAGGCGTCAAAGTTTTGGGGACGGCAAAACAATGCCCCAAAACAGCCACCTCACTCTGCCTTCAAAGGTTTAAAAAAAAAGGGTGGACAAGCTACTGCCACCACTTCTTGACAGCGGCAGAATTAACCCTTCCGCCCCCCCCCCCCACTCCACCGCTGCCTCAGATCCAAGGACACTGGGGCAGTGGCAGGAAGCTGTCACCATTAGCAAAAATAAAAAACCTATTGAAAAGCACAGGGCTTTCAAGCCAATGGAGGCTTGTAAGTCCCTGCTGGTTCCACCCCCTCTGATACGAAAAGCATCGTTCTCCACTAGGCTGCTGACGCTCTGGAGATCATCCTGAGTGGGGGTGGGTGGACAGCGATGGAGTCCTCCTGATGTTGGCTCCTGCAAGCAGGCTCTGTTTTTCAAGGCCATAGTCACAGCTTGCACAGCCCATGCCTGCAGGATATACTGCTCTTGCAGGCAGAACGGTGTGGGAGGCAGAGATTGTGGCCCAGAGATTAGAACCTGCCCACAGGAGCAGCATATTCTGCGGGCAGGGGCTCTGTAAGGCTAATTGTACCTTGCTTGTCTGGGCTGGGATCACTGCTTGCACAGCCCCTGTCCATGGGACATTGTGTTCTGCAGGCAGGCTCTGCCCCTTGTGCAAACAAGAAGTGGACATGAAGGGGCATTGGGAGGTGCACATGGATGGGTACAGTGAGTCAGAAGGAAGATGCTGGGTGCATGGGGGGAAATAGCGAGGATAAGATTGAGGTAGGGGCTAGTGAGATAAAGGGAGACACCGGATATGGAAAGGGGCAAAGAGAGAAGCAAGGAAAGGAGATGGAGTGGTGATGTTGGCCAGGGGGTTATAAGAAGACAATGGGAACATGGGGACTTGGGAATGGGGGCCAGAGGGGAGATGCTGGACACGGGGAAATAAGGGGAAAAGGAGATGCAGGACATGGGGGTGAGAGAGGGGAGAAGATGGACACAAGGTAAATAGGTTGAGAAAGAGACGGAGAGATGCTAGACATGGGAGTAATAGAGAGGGGATGGTATGGTATGGAGATGGGGTAGATGCTGGTTACAGGGGGGATAGGAAAGGAGAGGACAGACATGGAAGGAAAGAGAGAGTAGAGGTACTGGATAGAGAGAAACAGAGAGAGACACTGGATGATGGAGGAGAGATGTTAGACAAAGAGGGGGAGAGAGAGCATGAGCAAAAGACTGGGGAATAATGGACCAGGGAAGAAGAGCTGGGGATTGGAAGGACTGGGATGAAGGTTGAAAAGTGGTAGGTAGATGGCATAAAAAAAGAGGGAAATTGAGAACTGGATCACAAGGAGTAGTGAAATCTGGGTGGACAGAGAGAGAGAAATAAATGGAAGAAAACTGAAAGATAAAAATCAATATCAAAGATGGAAGGAAGTGAAAAAAATAAAAGGAGAAACAAAAAATGGCAGATTGACTAGAGACTGTAGAAACAGAATTAACAGAAGACAGAGGAAAGCAGAAACCTCAGATCGAGACCAGCATGATCAGAGTATAAAATGGTCAGACAAAAAAATGTAGAAAAAATAATTTTATTTTCGATTTAGTGATTGGACTTTGCGCTATCTTTATATTTTACTCAGTATGGGGAATTGCATCTCTTATTTATCTAGTGTTGCACTGCATGCAGATTCTGGCTTCTTGGGGTTTCAGTTTAATTTTTGTCTACATATTTCTATTTTAACTTTAGGATGTAGTCACTTATTATATACTTGGTGAGGGTCTGTGTTCTGACTGTGTGACCGAAGTCAGATGTTCTGTTAACATGGAGTTTGTACATAGGGATCTATATTGTATTGTAGCAATTTGATTTGTTACATTTTTCAAATATGTGTATGGATGTTCTAGGGTTCGCTACAGTATTTATATTACTGCTCTTGTCTGGGTAGGCCCCTTGTATCAGTTTTGGAAGTTTATGCTGGTATGGTATGATAGATTTGGCCTTATAGATCTTCAGTGAATTTTGCAGGGTTCCCAGTATACCTGGTACTGGAGAATGTTTGTTAGTGAGATGACCGGAATCAGATTTCTTTACAATATATTGAGTTCTGTGGGTGAATGTGCTACTTCTGCTCTGCACCCATTGTCGAGGGAGAGGTTTCTGTGGATGCAGAATATATATTCAAAAAGAAAAAGTGAGAACCATAATGCAGTTTATAACTGAATAAAATGAGTTATAATTTGGTGTTATAAACTGTGCTGTGGTTCTCACTTTTTCTTTTAGTTCCTTGGTGTGCGAGCATCTCGCATTTCCTTTGTTTTTTACGAAATATATATTTGCATTAACACCATGCGGGTCCAGTGCAGTTTCAGGAGTTATGTTGGGGTTGCCAAGCCCTTCTTGGGGATATGTTTACTAAACTGCGGTAATGTCACCCGCGTTAGGTTCCGCGGTAAAGGTACAGATGCCCATATAAAGGCATGGGCGGTGCATCGTTACAGCAAGCTGTAGCAGCTAACGCACATTACAAGGCGCCTTAGACTAACGTGCATTATAAGGCGCCTTGTAAGGCACCTTGCAAGGCGCCTTGTAAGGTGCCTTAGAAGGTGCCTTGTAAGGTGCCTTAGAAGGTGCCTTGTAAGGCACCTTGTTAGGTGCCCTGTAAGGTGCCTTATAAGGTGCCTTGTAAGGTGCCCCATAAGGTGCCTTGAAAGGCACCCTATAGGGCTCCTTAGGCTAAGCACTGTATTAGGCACCCCTGGACAAGGCACCGTAGAAGGCACCCTGGGCTATGGAACCATAGGTTAAGGTGGCCTAACAAGGTTACGGTGCCCTAGGCTAGTGTGCCCTAAGGGCTGAAAGGTGCTTCGGGATGACATGCATAACCTGTGAGGCACAGAGACAGATGTTGCCCTAACACTAGATAGAGCACTGAGGAAAGGCTATGAACAGGTGAGTGAAGGAGGGAGAGCGGGGAGCTGCTGGACCTGCCATATCTGTGGGCATCCCATGTGGCTGCCAGTACTGTTGACAAACATGGTTGGGGCAACTGTACCACAGCACAGGGTGTTGGCAATGTAAAGTACTGGAAAGACAGTTGGTGGCAGACGATGGGAATACGTGTCCCCCAGTTGAGGCGAAGGTGGCAGAATAGTTATAAAGATGGGTGGTCAGAGGAGTGGTGGTGCCATGCAGATCAGGCACAGGCGAGGCAAGCATGAAGAGGCACAATGCAGGAAAGGGTAACAGCGCAGGACATGGGCTGGCAGCCTGCACAGGAAGATAGGACTCTACACAGCTGACAGACGCAGAAAGATGGACCGAAGGATTGTTGGCAACGGTGGTGAGGGTAATATGGGTTGGCAGCACGGATCTGCAAAGATATGACTGTTACAGGCATGCAAAATATCTGAGTTGGGCAGGCATGAAAAGAGGGAACAATGAGGAATCAAACCCATGACCACTGTTTAGAACGTCATTGTACTAACCAGTAGGCTATACCTCTATGGCGTGTTGCACAGCAATGGCTGGATATAGAAGGACTGCAGGTCACCGCACAAACCGTCTGCTCTGTGTGCCAGGATAGGGTAACTCCACCAGCACCCATGATGCAATGCACATGCAGAACAGCAGTCTACAGCTGATCATCAGATGGGGTCTGCACCTCTCCGGTACTGCAGCATGGTAAGACGGACTGACAGTGCGTGATACTGGCACAGAGTAGCTACAGACCATGCCATTGTGCATGTTCTGTGTTCACCCTGAGGGTTAGGATGGGTGCCCAGCACTAGGTCCGCAGTACATGTGGTGCTAGAGATGGGTCCTGCTGCACATCCCCAGCACTGCCAGTGTGTGCAAGGTATTCCTAGCAGTGCAACCAAAAGTACTTCTGTGTCCCACAGTCACATATGGCCCCTGTGGGGCCAGACACCACCCAGATTAGTGCATACCCAGTATTAGGGTCTGGCTGCCATGGGCACCTGTTATCAGGGCAGAGGGGTGTCTAGACTTGCATGAGGTGGATTAGCACTGTCTCTACGGGTCAAAGTGCTATACACTTTATACCCCAAAGGACCCACAATCACCCATTTTGTAGGTGAGGGAGTGGAGGGACAGGTGCCTGAGCCCTGGCTGTAGGACAAGCAACCGCAATCCTGCTGGTAGTGGACAGCCCTCCAGGACTGGTGGGCTAGAACCATACCTATGACTGTGGCAGACCAGCAGTAATGCTTGGGATAAGCTAGGGAAACCTCAACTGCCCCACACCATGGTCTGCCATTCACCAGCAGATGGCACAGTCAGACTGCACCTGCAGCACCCCACAAGGTGTTCCAACCATGCACAGACTAACTGCAGACAGTCCACTAGCCAGTCCATAGTGCATGCTCACAGGGGAACCCTATGCACCCAGAGATGGGATTTACAGCACAAACACCAAGCAGGTATCTCAGTGATTGGGCCCCAAAAATGGGAGCACACAAGTATAACTGAAGACAAATAATGTTGAGCACTACGTGGGAACATAGACATGCCATGGTCACTGCTCGGTCAGGATGAGAGTGACCTCACAGCATGCCATGCTGTGGCCACCCTGTCCATGCAGGTGGTGGTCAGGCACTACAGTGTCCCAGCCATTGCCCTACACCCTGTGCAGATGCATTCTGCCAATCTGCCCTTTCCAGGCCATACCCCACAATACCTTGCTCCTCATTATGCACATTTGCAGGCTAACGCTGGTAACAGTGGGAAATTGTGGGCCCAGAGCGGTGTAGGCAGCCACAAAACAATTGATAGACATTGTCACCCTGCACCCACTCCCTAACCTTGAGGGTTAAGGAGGGATGGGCCTTTTGTAGTTGTGGGGGCCAATGATAGTCGGGAACAAGAAATTTATTTTTATAAGGATTTTATTTTCCCCGCTCCTTGGTGGACAGGAACAGGCGAGAGGATAACCAAATCAGGAACAAAGAAAAATCCAGGCTTTCAATACTGTGCTTTAAACTATTCTTCACCCTGGAGGCACATTACATCATGTGTCCTTCTATCTTGTATTCAGAAATAATCAGGTAAGAAATAATACTGCTCCTATGTTGAAACCAAATTACATTCCAGCTTATTTTCTCAGTGCTTCATAAGCTCTTCATTTCAGTTGCTTAAACACTACTCATTTCATAAGCTTTGCATTCAGGTATTTGGACAGCATACCATTCAGAATAAAGTACAAAATATGACCCTTCAAGCTTTGCTCTTGTCAACTCTGTCGATCAGCCCAATTGAGCAGTCCATTGGCTGATTAATTTCTATCATAGGCAATGGTGCAGGTAAGGGAATTCCTGTCTCAGGACTATTTCCTGCTTGAACTGAGTTCTGTTCAGAAACAGCTCTTTTGTTTAGGAACTGTTTAAACGCGCTGAGAAGCAGTTCTGCCTGTCTTCTAGCTGGACTACCCGGAGGATATTCTCCTTGCTTAGGTAGGTAATTATTTACTTCTGGAGAGCAAATAATGCTGTCTCAGTTTAAACAATCAATGCCCGTGGTGGAGTTACCCCTCCCCCACTTATCTCTGTTTGTAAGTGTTGGGTCAACACGTTCCTCTGCACGAGCTCTGCTCTTAAAGAATGCTTCAAAGGTAGGACCTTCTGAATTACCGTGGCCTAATTCTCCTGTGAACAGTTCAGCTGAATTCTTTACATCAGCCTGCTTGTTAAAAGCTTGAGCTGTTTGTTGAGAAAAGCTAGGTTTATTTAAAGAGGTTTCAGGCTGTAGCCAACGTCTCTCACACTGCCTGAAACTGTCCTGTGCTTTAAAATCAGCATTCACTCTTTCTGGCTTATAAAACTTGTCATAGGAATTAAATGTAGCAGGTACCTTAAAATGAGGCTTGTCAGAGAATGCCTTGCCAGGGTGCCTTTCTCTCCAAGGGTAAACTCTGTCTCCCAGAAACCTAGGCTTTAATCCTGGGTCTCTCAGTGCTTCCAACCTCTGTTGCTCCCAGACGGTTCTTTCAGGCACTGAGTATCCCTGGCACCTACTTCCTGGTTCTGAATCACTTTCCCTTCTATTGCAGCTGGGCAGTGTTTCTCTAGCTGGGTCAAAGGATTCTGCATTCAAGAGAGCTTCTTGCTTTTCCAGTGTCCTTTGCCTTCTCACTCGTGGGCTCAATCCACTTTCACTTCTCATTCCATTCGTACTGCTCATTCCATTCGTCCTCCATCTCATTCCTCCACTCCTTCTCCTCATACTGTCTTCCTTCTCTCTGCTTAACAAGGGGCCCCTGCTCTGGGAAGCCCGCCTCCTACTAGGGCGTGCCCAATCAGCAGCTCTGGTTCTCTCCTCCCCTGAGGTGAGCTGTGTTAGCTGATTAGTTGCCTGCAGCTTGTGCTGAGAAGGGATAACCTTGCCTTTTCCTGCAATACCTGAACCAACCAAAGGGTCAGTATCAGTTTCCATGGCTTCTGGACTTGCCACTGCATCACAACATACACACACACACACTCCTATTGCAGCATTGTGCAATGATAGGGGTGGTTGGCAATCCTGCTTGCCACACTGGTCCTGATCACAGTGCCGACATTGCTAAACTGTGCAGGGGGTAGTAGTAGTGCTCTGCTGATAACTGCAGCTCCATGCTGGGGCCAACAGCCTGACTCTCCATGAAGCTTTGGATAGTGGAGCCTATGTGAGTGGGTGTTTTGACCCCTGTTCAACGCGGCTTTGGGGTTTGCACATGTTGATGTTGTATCTGCATTGTAGGGTAAAATGTGGGGTGATGCTCTCTAGGATCCACAGCTGGGACTTGAACCTGTGACCCTCTGTTTCTGGACACACTGGCTGTGTGTACTGCACCACGCTATTGCCACAGAGAAGTAGCAGTCCCTGGGGCTACCCTTATGTTCCTCAGGCAGACCTTTTCTGTTGCACTGCACACCATGTACTGATACAGGGCATGACCTAGGTCCACTGCAGGTGGGTGGCACTGCTCCCTCCAGCACAAACACCCCTCCCCCGCCATGCCGATGTGACCATATGCTGTTGGTGCTGGTCGTGCACGATCCTAGGCCATCCACTCTTCAGGTAGGTGGGTGCATAGGGTGCGGGGTCTGGGGTAGCAAGGCATACATGGCATACATACACATCCCCCCATCACTGCCTACCAATGTTATGTCCCTTCCATATGGGGGAGTGATGGCTGGGGGGATGTCAGGCTGGTGCTCTAGCAACTATTGGCTAGGGTGGACCGGGTAGATGTAGGTGGAATGTGTTGTTACTGCCGACTGTGGACAGGCTAGTTTTCATGATGTCCCTAATGAATATTCATGAGATCTATTTGCATCCACTGCCTTCCATTGTATGGAAATAGGGCCATGAATATTCATTAGGGACATCATGAAAACCTGAATGGTCTGCGGCTCTCCAGGACCGGAGTTGCCCACCCCCTGGGCTAGGATATGCACCTCAGGTACGGTGTACCCAGTTTGGCCTACTGAGTGTATATATGTTTCCGACAACGTGTGGGCACACCCTGCATTGCCTTACTAGGGGCTGCCGTAAAGTGTGTTCAGTTAGCTGAGTCTGCGAACTGTTTGGGACCCATCCTGGGTGTGGTCTATGGACCCTTATTAGTGTGGTCTCCAGAGGTGCACTGCTTGCCCTATTACAGGCATAGTGGTACCTGTGTGACTTTTGGGGTACGTGCTGGGTAATATCCCCTGGATGGGACACTGTGGAACATGGACTACTGGGCATGTTTGGCCCTGGTCAGCTGCTGTCCTGCTGATTTCCAGTTTCTATGTTCCTATGTGCCACCTGGGTGATGGCCTAAGTCACCCTGTACCCCAACTTTCCCCACTGCATATCTCACCTGCAGTCCCCTTATGCCCCATTTGCACCATCACCATAGTGGCCTTTCATATTTGGCCGCTATACTGTTGCTGCAGATGGAGCACTACTATCACTTTTCTCAGGCTCCCTGCCTAGGCTGTAAATTGCTGACACTAAAATGGTTTCTCTCTCCTGCAAATGTGCATCTAACGCCAGGTTTTCACTTGCGGTAGTTTGTAGCCCTTCAGTTCCCCACGTTGGTGTCATGGGAGCCTCTCCCTGCCCACTCCCTGCCCATTGACCTCTTCTCTCTACCCTCTGAGGTTTTTACCGAGACTGGGGACACTAACGCGTGTTAGGTTATGTTAACGTAATGTTAAAGCGCATTAATGTTACCTAACGCGCGATAGCATAGCCGCTGCTCTGTTACCGCAGTTTAGTAAACATACCTCTTGGTGTTTATGTTGGAGTGGGAGGTGTTGTGTTGGGGTCACAAAGTCCCTCTTGTTTTTCAGAGGGTGGGAAGTGCTGTGTTGGGGTGCCAAGTTGCTCTTGTTTTTGCTGCATTGGTGCTGTTGAGCCCCTCTTGTCTGGCATATTTAGCAGCATGTTTCCTAAGCTCTGCACTGGTAACATATGAACATAAGAACATAAAAATGCCATACGAGGTCAGACCAAGGTCCATCAAGCCCCGTACCCTGTTACCTGGAGGTTCCCAAAAAGGCACACTGGTTCTACAATGCTTGTCCCAGGCAAGCAGTGGATTTCCCAGGTCCTCTTTAATAATAATTTATGGACCTTTCTTCCAGGAACTTGTCCAAACCTTTTTTAAACACAGCTACACTAATAGTTTTTAATAAATCTTCTAGTAACTAATTCCAGAGTTTGATTACGCAGTACTGTAGGCTAACTGCAGTTACCACATTTCAGCATGGCAAAACCGTTGCCGGTGCAACTAAGGCCATCCACAATGTGGCATTCGTTGCATTCACACCACTTGTACTGAGCCATTCTGTTAGTTTCTGCCGACAATGCAGATGCCTGCATGAGAGAGTTCTTTCTCTCACCTCACTCTGCAGTGAAGTATAATTTTGGGAAAGAAATCCTGTAAACCTAACAGTAATAGGTAAAATCATTTTTTGACCTCATATGTCTGTTTTTAGTTTTACTAATATATTCTCTACTTGGTGAAGATCTATCTCTGTTCTGCATACGTGTGACTGAGGCTACATTTTCCGTTAGCATGGAGTTTCTATGTAGGGAGCTGTAGTAATCTGGCTTGTTCAATTTTCTGAATAGAAATATGGATGTTCTAGGGTCCGTTGCAATATTTATGGTACTGCCCTTTTCTGGATATGCTCCATGTTGTGTGTTTGGAAGTTAGTGCTGTTATGGAATAGTAGATTTGCTCTATGGGTCCTGTACTCTGTGTTCTTGGTGAGGTCAACTGTAGGGTGTTGGTTTGGGGGGGGGGGGGTGTCTGGAATATGTATTGTTTTTGAGATTTGCATTTTTATGCTACCAAACTGAAATTTAAATATTTTGTCAGTTCAGATTCAAGAAGATTTCATATTTTAAGTGAAAGTCTTAGTTTAATTTTGTTTAGTAACCTGATAACATCACCACTGCTGAGTTCCAGACTTTTCCAGCTCTAGCACAATCCAATCCAGCATTTGAATTCATGGCTACCAGGATTAGTTTATCTAATTTTATATCTTCCCTCCTCATCAATAATCTGGTCATAGCAAAATAACTCTGATATGCAGATACTAATAATGGTTTGATGGGGGGGGGGGCTATGTAATGTTTTATGTTTGTTTGCATGTATATGTTTGGAAGTCAACTAGGAGTTTAGATTGGTGGCATATACATTTAAAATAAAGTATACTAAATTTATGCAAATGATGCTGGAATGAATCTCCACACATGGCCCTCCACATCATGCTGCCCCTGAGGGGAAGTAGGTGGAGGGGGGGGGGGTACTGGAAGATGGAGGTAAGCAGAAACCTCAGTTTGGGACCAGCATGATCAGAGAATAAAGTGGTCCGACAACAAAGGTAGAAGAGAATTTTATTTTCAATTTAATGATTGGACTTGGTGCTATTTTTATATTTTATATAGTATATGGAAATGCATTTTTTTCCATTTCTCTGGTATTGCATTTTTGACTTTTGGGGTTGCAGTTTAATTTTTATCTACTTATATTTATTTTTAGGTTACAGTCACTTATTCTGTACTTGGTGAGGGTCTGTGTTCTGAGTGTGTGACCAAGGCGAGGTGTTCTGTTAACATGGAGTTTGTATGTAGGGATCTGTATTGTACTGTAGTAATTTGAAATTTTCAGCTTTTCAAATAGGTGTTTGGATGTTTCAGAGCCCACTGCAGTCTTTACAGTGATGCCTTTTTTGGATGAGCTCCTTATGTGAGTTTTGGAAGTTGATGCTGATATAGTATGTTATGGTAGATCTGCTCCATAGATCCTCAATAACTTTGTTGTAGAGTTTTGTATTAGTTCACAATATGCCTGGTACTGGAGAATGTTTGTTAGTGAGATGATCAAAATCAGATTTTTTTAAAGATATTGTGTTCTGTGGATGAATGTCCTAGTTCTGTCCTGCACCCACTGTTGATGGAGGAGGTTCTGTAGATGTAAAATGTATGTTCAAAAAGAAAAAGCAAGAATCATAACACAGTTTATAACAACAAAATAAAAATGAGTTATAATTTAGTTTTAGAAACTGTGCTGTGGTTCTCGCTCTTTCTTTTAGTTCCTTGGTGTGCAAACTCTTGCATTTCCTCAATATTATCTAATTGGCTTTTTGGTTTGGTTCTGTGCCTGACTGGAGTTTTGAACAAGCCCCCCCCCCCTCCAGTCTGTGGGGAGGGGGGGCGCCATCTCATCCCTCACCTCGGGCAGCAGATTGCCTTAATCCACCCCTGATCATGGTGTATGGGAGCAAATCTATTGTATTTGCTGTGAACAGCTAAGGATGCTATCAAAGGACTAAATCATATTAAAAGTTGACGAGTGGCATTTCTTTCATTTATTTAGAAAAAATTCTAAGTTGATTTTAGAAGTAACCTGAAGATCCCTGGTTTGGGATAATCGTGTTAGTATAACCCTGCCTAAAACCAAGGGATTTCCTCATGCATCTGGGACTTGGCTAATTTTTACCTGATTTCCAGAAGATCTTATCAGTGATGTAGGATTACAATTTAATAGACCCCACCTGAAGGAAAATCTCCCAATTATGCATGGTGTTTAAACCTGGCTAATATACAGTGATATACTGCAGCACAAACAGGCCAGGAAACACCAAATGTGTTTTAAGGAAAGCAGAGGGGATACGGTTTCCTTTTTCTGTGATCGTGATCTGTTGTAAAGTTGGATTAATGGATGTCAGTCCTTGAAGCTGATGCTCTCTGGCCCAGATTTAGGAAGAAGCAACATAGGCAAAGCCTAGGGTGCCAGTTTAAAAAGAATCCTGCTCTCTTTTGGTTTTAGGACTATGCACTTCGAAGAGGTGCTGCCCTGACATTATAACCTCCTTCACCTCTGCTCTCTCTGGCCTGCCTATGGATGCCGGCATTTTAAATTCAGCCCTGGATGTACTAATCCAAGGAATGCAGATCACAGTAGAGTAACGTGATGTGTCCAAGGATAGAACAAAATAAATGTGTTTAAAAAGAGGCTTTTATTTACAGTACCAATGGATGCTGCCCACCCGACACAGGCCGTGTTTCGTTTAATAAAACTTCATCAGGGGTAAAGGGCAACTAAAAACAAAAACATCCAATAAATACATTCAAATAACACATAACAATGAAACATGCACTAAAAGAAAGCATATAAAAAATTAAAACCATAACAAACATTTCATAATTAAAAAACTATATAAATGAACACTTATATAATTAAATAAATAAAAAGATAAAAGTGTTGGAACGCTATATAAATAAAAGAGACTGAGGGAAGAGCAAAAATCCCACCCATATGAGACTGGTGCAACCACTGTGAACCAAAAGAAGAAGAGGAAGATCATCTGTGGGTCAATGATAAAGCATATGTCATTGACATTTAAAAATTAAAAACATAAATATATAAGGAATATATAAAAACACTAAATAGATAAATAAATAAACAACATCGTCAATTTGTGCTGCCTAACCCAAGTGCTTAAAATTGAGAAACCATGCCCGCTATCGTGCCAGCCATACTGATTCAATTACTAAACACAATACTCACTAGCGAGTCTCTCATTGGCCAAAACTATAAAAGTCTCTTCTTGACAACAACTGTATCAAAAGCCAAAGGAGGCATTAACAATGCAACATAGAAAAGTAAAAACAGATTTAAGATTATTGTATATTCAAACTTACTCACATGGTGTGACAAGCCTGACCAGGCTGTACAAATAGCGGCACTGCAACCGTGGTGATACAAAATTACTCAGAATCGCCGCAAAGGAAACTGAAAGCAAAACATTATTATTCTAAATCTATGAAACGGCAGAAGAAAAAACTACATTAAGGCCATCAAAGGAAACCTACCACGTTCTGCCAATCGTCTCAACCACAATCCAAACTTGTGCAAAACTTGTATATCGTTCCTCTTCTTCTTTTGGTTCACGATGGTTGCACCAGTCTCATATGGGTGGGATTTTTGCTCTTCCCTCAGTCTCTTTTATTTATATAGCGTTCCAACACTTTTATCTTTTTATTTATTTAATTATATAAGTGTTCATTTATATAGTTTTTTAATTATGAAATGTTTGTTATGGTTTTAATTTTTTATATGCTTTCTTTTAGTGAATGTTTCATTGTTATGTGTTATTTGAATGTATTTATTGGATGTTTTTGTTTTTAGTTGCCCTTTACCCCTGATAAAGTTTTATTAAACGAAACACGGCCTGTGTCGGGTGGGCAGCATCCATTGGTATTGTAAATAAAAGCCTCTTTTTAAACACATTTATTTTGTTCTACCCTTGGACACATCACGTTCCTCTACTGTGATCTGTTTCTGACGTGACGTTTTTCTCTCAGTTGGACTGTCTAATCCAAGGAATGTCCATGTTTTTGTTTTGTATCTGTGCTTATGCAAGTCAATAAAAAATTGACTTAAAATAAAAATGGTAGCTATACTTCATTAAGGTTATCTTTCTTGTGAACATGGGGCTGAGAAGCTTTTTTTCTGTGCCCGTTCTCAAACAAATTCATGAATATTCAGCTTTGCTTTTGTTTGCTTCATAGCAGGCCAGTATTTATGACTTTAAATAAACGTTGGTGCATAAAAGGCTCTGCACAGAAAGTTTATTCCAAGAGGTCAAAATGTGAAAGTTTTATAGAAATGGAGGTTTGCTCAAAAAATGGGCAACTCCCATAAATTTTGCCATTTTTTGCACATGATGGGGAGTTTTCCACCTTTTTGCACACAATGCCACACTTGTGAAAAGTGGTGCAGGTGAATAAATCAGCCTCTTTGTCAATTTGCACTTCCCATGACATACTACAGGGTGGCCCAAAAAAAGTGAAAACATCTCGTAGCATATAAATTATTTAAAAATTCAAAGAGACAGATGTAAACGACAAATTTTAAAAAAAGATGGCGCCTGGAAATTGTCAAAATAAAGACGTTATATAGCTAAAAAAGGTAAATAAGTAAACTATTTAAGCCTTTAATTTACAAAATGTTCTCACTTTTTTGGGCCACCCTGTATTCTTGTTATATCGGGCTTTACTAATTAACATGGCATGATTCTGCTATATGATATATAAATCATATGATTATTGAATTATATGATTATTGAATAAAAACAAACCCATTGTAAGGGTGTTTGGCATTTTTACTAAAGAACCCTAGAATCGCCTAGAATCTCAATATGTCACCTTTAAACACAACCTCAAGACCCACTTATTTTCCCTGGCATTCGACATCCCTTCCCCATTTGTATGACCCCCCCCCTTCTTAGTACTATACGTTTGCCTCTTGTGTCCTGTCTTGTCCTTGTCTTCTTTACTCCTTCTTTCCTATTTACAAATTGTACATTTCTTTTCCTTTTCTCGGCCTTGGCCAAGTTTTAATGTAATTTTATCATTGTACACCGCCTTGATTATCACAGAAAGGCGGTTTTTATCAAATAAATAAACCTTAAACCTTAACCCTTGCCACAGAATTTCACAAGAAATTTGCAGCTCATTTGTGCCACAGATCTATACTGTATATGGATCCACTGCATCTGCATTATGAACAGCGGCTGTGGTAAAATAGTTCCATGATGCACATGTAGGGTAGTTTTATTGCAGTGCACCTATTTTAGAGCAGTCAACACACTCCCATTTATGTCTATGTTATGAAGACAACCAGCTGCTTACTTGTCTTTATAAAAGTGGCAGAGATTGTGCCTTCAATTCAGGCGTTGACATTTACATCTGCACTATAGCGGCTCTTAATGAACGCGTGTAAGTATTCACATAAGTTAAAGTCTTTTATAAACAATATGGGCCTGATTCTGAGATGTGACTTGTGGAGCTGCACATCCAGGCGGTACGTGCAGTCCCGCAAGCCGTCCTGCATCTATTCCCTCTCCGACTCTCCCGGCACAGTTAGAACAGCAGGACAGGGAGAGCCGGCAGGAGGGGGCGGAGTCTGGGCAGAGAAGGGGCGGGGCCAAGGAGGCAGAACATACAGGGCCAATTCAGGTCACAGCCCTGAATGTTCTTCAGGCTCAAGGGGAATGTGTTGCTTATTCCACCTCAAAGGTGGAATAAGCAGCACAAACTGGGTGATTGGGACCGGAACCCCCCCCCCCCCTGAGGCCGGAGCCGGGTGCTGGTGGGTCCCCACCACCCGATCCAGCCGTGGGTTGAGTGGCGGGGTTGAAGAGGGTCAGTGCCATGGAAGCCAGGGATGTCTGCAGGGATGAAGTCCCCACAGGCATGCAGGGTTCGATTCTGCATGCCATGGGAACATCTTGCTCCCGCGGTACAGAATCAGGTCCTAACGGACCCGTCCTGCTCAGGGCCATCCAGACGGCCCTGATGTGTCCCTGATAGAATCGGGCTCTATACCCACTAATCAATGTGCCCAGACCAAGCAAACTACACATATTCATGTCAACATACTTTTATGCTGGTTGGTATTTCTTAAGGGGCCTCTAAAGCGTATGAACGGCCACATTTGCATGTTAAGGGCTTTATAAAATGACCTCCACAGTGCCAGAAGCTTAAAGACAAAGCTAAAATATTAGTGGGATACTATTAGGCATCAGGGAACATTTGACTGTAATTTTTGAATATCGCTCAGGGTATCAAATGGTGGAGACAGTATTTAAATTTCTGAGCTGACATTCAGCATGTATTTGTACAGAGGTTTATCATTATGGTTTCTGGGACCACTGTCAAAAGCAAAAGCTTAAGTCATCATAGATTTTGTGCAAAACTGGTTCTGCACCTATCAACTAAACAAACTAAACAAAGAAAAGTTAGCAAAAGAAGCTGTGCATGTCTGAAGGAGCTCTTGTAAGCTGCAGCCAGAAAGAAATGTTCCCTTTAAACAGGTATTCCTGCCAAAACAGGGGCCACATTTCAAGATAAGACTAACCTCAGTAAAACTCACACAAATTCTTCATATCTAAGGACTACAAAGGCACATATCAGAAAGGCTATTGATGTGGTGGGAGGGATATGGAAGGGAAAACATATGCAACTCTATGACAATTTCAGAAGAGTGTGTACACATGATGTCGAAGCAAAAATCAACATCTCTCTGCCCCTTAAAGTGAACATGATTATTAAAAATTGTCTGCAGACAGATGGAAGTGCAGGAACACATAGGGACTGATATCCAACGGCAGCAGGATTCACCACTTCACAAATGTACATGTTGGAAAAATTGATGGAGAAATCTGACCACTTACAAGTGTAGCTACATGTGTTCGCGTCATCACTTACGCACCCCACATGCACTTTCAATATGGTACCTGTAAATCACACCTTTTCTAAAATGATAGATTTTCTTTGAACGTTTACACATGCTAAATACTTTTCTAGGAACTGTTTTTGCACCTTTTATATTATTTGCCCTACTTTGGGCAGATGGGGCAATTTTATAAAGTCCTCTGAGCATGTATCTGACAATATACATGTGTAAAATGGTTCTTATCAAATTGCCCACTTTTACTGGAGGTGCTGCTAGGGCGTGATCTGGGCAGAGTCCCAAAGTAAATGCATAGATTATGAAATTCCTTAATTTACATGCATAATGTAGGTGTCAGCATTGACCCACACTCTTGAGCAGATATAACGTTTGTGCCAGAATGCAGTCACCATCTGTGCAGGATTTACATTAGTATTTATAATGATAAGTAGATGCTTTACAATAGGTACCTGCCAACCTACTTAATAAGGGAAGAAGACACGCCACGGGAAAGAAGACACGCTAAGAAAAACTACAAAAAAAGACAACACATTAAGATAAGCATCTTTTTATAGAAGCAATATCTGAATATGGAAAAGAAAAAGAAATATTAAGGTTAACATATATTTTTAAGAAAGAAGGACTGTATGATAATTGCATTGGATTGGTCATTGATGCGAGCAGGCACTGATAGATCTGATGAATTTAAAGTCAGTAAACCTGTGCCGATGAGTCTGAGACCCAAATGCAATTCAAGTTGTTTATAATTTAAAGTGAAGTGAAATTGACTTTTGGATCAAAATTACCCATTGATAACAATAAGGTTGTGATACATATAGACTGATTTTGACATTTAACTGTAACAACCTACTTAATATTAAGCAAGGCACTAAGGGGGTCATTCTGTTCCCACTATTCGTCCCTCTGCCGGCCCTGACAAAAGCCTCCCCAAATGAACAGTGGGTTTGTATGGGGAGGCCTAGACGGGGGCGGGAGAGAGCATTCTGGAGGCGGAGCAAGGGTGGGACATGGGTGGGCCGCAGCCCCGGACTACAGGGCCGATTCAGAGGTCAGCCCTGTACGTCTGGGGCCTCGAGTGCCCCTGGATAGAGGGGGATCATGGCATGGGACCCGGGGACGAAGGTGAGGGGGCACAGGAGGTTCCTTGAAAGGCCAGATTGGGGGTCGGGCTGTGGGGAAAACAGAGCTTGATCAGCGGCTGCGGATAATGGCTTCTGAATGGAGCCGCGGTATCATGGCGACGGGACACCAAGGCATTGTGACTCCATTCAGGAGCCTGGTCGTAGACCCGATTCTGATCCCGCAGGCACATCTAGCCACTGCAGGATCAGAACTGGGTCTACCTCTGTGTGCCCTGTTTCTGATCGGCCGCATAGGAGCTGCACGACCTGAATGGAATAGGCGTCCACGTTAGTTTAATAACTGCGCACACAGGTATAATGTACATGTATTTATTCCTCTCTGCAGATATGGCCCCATTTTCAAAGCATAGGCGAAACAACAGAGTGGACTGGCCAGCTTTTTACCCTATACCATATCAGAAATGAGAAAGCAGACTAGGCAAATACCAATACAGATGTTCAACCCCCTCAACCAAAAAGGCATTCCATTGCTTCTGTCTTAAAGCGTGCATTTCTACTACGAAAATTACCCCTGCCCTGCTCTGTGGGAGTGCACAATTTATCTGGGTTAATTTAAGTGCATATGAATTTAAGTTTAATGTGGTTGAATTTTCAAAAGTACGAACACAAGTGAAAGCCCCTCCCTACTTTGCACCATGGAACTCTTCTGCTCGGCTTGGAGAAACTTACACGCATAAGGGGATCTTTGAGAAGCATCCCCACGTCTAAAAAGCGGCATTTACACCTGAGGATTGGTCTACAGGTGTAAATGCCATTTTATAACAGGGGCTTTTTAAAAATGCAAATGTTTAGCAAATTTAAATATCCCGAGGGATGGTGAAGAAGGGGGGAGAGGCAGTGGTTTGGGCATGTCAGAACATAGATATGGATTCCCTATTTCTCAAACGGAATCCACGTCTATACAAAAACAAATTAGCTTCAGCATTTACAACCGCCCCATGACATGTTTAGTTTATCTTATTAGTTTAGTTTATTAAACATTTGATATGCCACCTAATCAAAGCAGCAAGATATGTATAAGTGTCTGCAAGAAAGGGAAGCTGTCAATGCTAAAGTCGACCCTCCTCCTGATCATGATCTTCCTCCGGTGACCTTCCCAATTCCCATACCACAATCGATCTCTTCTCTGACACCCCCCCCCCACCACATCCAATCCCCCCATCCTACCAAAAGCATCCAGTCACCCCTATCAGTCCCAAAGCATCAGATCCTCCTCCACAAGCAACCCCCTGGTATGAACACCTTCTCATCCCATTCCCTTGGCAACTGCCATCACCCCCCTGAAGCGCCAGCTAGTAGTCCCTTCTACCTCAGTCCATCTCCCCAGCCTTCCGGGGTTGGGGGGTGCCTAGTATTTATTGGGAGCAGAGGCGATGCTCATTCACTCCTGCTCTTATTGCCCTATGTTCCAAAATGGTACCAATGGCCCCTAGTGATAATCTCATGGTATTGCAGCAATATAAACTGGATAAACTGGTTGCATGCTCATGAATGATATTTTATGTAGAATTTTACATTGCTATTATTGTTTGATCTCTATTGAGTTCTTTTTATGATGTATGAATATACGGGGGTTTAAGTCGGTGCAGAGGGTGGCTACTAAAATGGTTAATGGTCTTTGTTATAAAGCATATGAGGACAGACTTAAAGATCTTAATATGTATACTTTAGAGGAAAGGCGGGATGGGGTGATATGATAGAGACATTTAAATACCTTCATGACATAAATGCACAGTGGGGTCTCTTTCAATTGAAGGCAAGCTCTGCTACAAGGGGACATAGGATGAGCACTGTTGATATTTGACATTGTAAATAGTTCTGAAGAAAAGTTCCATGTAAGCAAAGTTATGTTCACTGTAAACCACCTTGAGAATCTGAAAGGTGGTATATAAAAAATGTTAAATAAATAAATAAACAAGGGTGAAAGAGGATAGACTCTCGAGTAATATGCAGAAATATTTCTTTATAAGAACATAAGATATGCCATACTGGGTCAGACCAAGGTCCATCAAGCCCAGTATCCTGTTTCCAACAGTGGCCAATCTAGGTCATACGTACCTAGCAGTTTCCCCAAAAGACACAGGTTCCACAATGCTTGTACTGGGTCAAGCATTGATATCCTGGGTCCCTTCTTAATAATGGTTTATGGACCTTTCCTCCAGGAACTTGTCCAAACCTTTTTTAAACCCAGCTACACTAACAGCCTTTATTACATCCTCCGGTAACAAATTCCAGAGTTTGAGTAAACGTTGAGTGAAAAAATATTTTCTTCTATTAGTCTTAAATAGTTTACCCTGTAGCTTCATTGCATGTCCCCTAGTCTTTCTATATTTTGATAACGTAAACAATCGATCTACGTTTACCCGTTCCACTCCGTTCATTAATTTATAGACTTCTATCATATCTCCCCTCAGCCGTCTCTTTTCCAGGTTAAAGAGCCCTAACCTTTTTAGCCTTTCTTCATAGGAGTATCCTTCCATCCCCTTTACCATTTTGGTGGCTCTTCTCTGAACCTTTTCTAATAATGCTATATCCTTTTTAAGATACGGCGACCAGAATTGCACACAATATTCAAGGTGCGGTCTCACCATGGAACGATATAGAGGCATTATAATATCTTTCGTTTTATTTTCCATTCCTTTCCTTATGATACCTAGCATCCTATTTGCTCTTATGGAGAGTGGTAGATGCGTGGAATAATCTCCCAGTGGAGGTGGTAGAGATGAGGACAGTATCTGAATTCAAAAAAGCATGGGACAAACACAGATGATCTCTAAAAGTAAAAAGAGGACTGTTGTAGTTGATATGGAAGGGTAGACTAGATAGACCATGTGGTCTTTTTCTGCTATCATGTTTCTGTGTTTCTACTGGAGTGTTGGAAGGAATGGTCAGTCTTTAGGTCTGTGGGTAATTTGGTTTGCTTGTTTATACTATATATATTGGATATGGCTTACTACTGGATAAATTGGGAGGCATATTCAATGTTTATGTTTATTCAGGACTTTATAAACTGCCTTTCTGTTTTAGAGGCAAGGCGGATTACAGTCATTAAAACCAGTTAAAAACAGAAAGGAATGCCATCAACTAATAGGATAGAGGAGACTAAGAAGACAAAACCAAGGTTGCAACCGGTGGGGGGGGGGGGGGGGAGGGTACGAGAGAGGGAAGGAGGTTTGTTTTATGTCCCAGGTAGCCTAGGCTTCATAAGCCCATGAGAACAGATGTGGTTTGAGCTGAGTTTTGATGATCTATGGGGAAGGTTCAAGATGAAGCGATTGAGGCAGGTAATTCCAAAGAGTGGGAGCACAGAAAAAGAATGCCGATCGACGTGTAGATTCGAGTCAAGCTTTATTGGGGTGTAGGATATGCAATCTGTTATCATGGACAGAGCAAAGGGCCCAAGATGGAGTATAGAATGGGAGATAGGAGAACAGCTAAGCAGAGGAACTAGTATAGAAGACCTTGTGTGCTAGAGTTAGCAGCTTATATTGGACCTGAGCCAAGAATGGCAGCCAGTAGTGGATTTCAGAAGCAGTATAATGTGGTCAAATTTTCCTGTGCAGTATACAGAAGGCTGTATTCTGGACTGATTGAACGCGCTTTAGTGAAGCTGTGAAAGCGTCTGACCTTCACTGCTTTAACTTAAATCCAGATATTCAGTGTTGGGCCTTATTCAGTGATGCACTAAATATTTGGTTTGCCAGGACTGCACTTTTGCAATCAAGTTAGTGGCAAAATTCAGCCACTATCCAGATTGCAAAGCCACCTAAAGTTAGGACAGTCTTTCACCTGCAAACCATGTAAATCCCAATCTCCGGGATATTCAGCTTTGAAGTAAAAAATGACAGCAGCTGGCTTGCTGGTCATTACACTTGCAAAAGCCGGGGCTCTAGAAACAGCTATTCCAGCTTCACCACTCAGTTGTAAATCTCCTGCTGACATCTCTCCAAGCACTAGTGGAGTATCAGAGACTTAAAGGGTTTTTTCTCCTTCTGATGCAATAAAAGCCTGAATTGTGGGCAAACTATGCCCCATGGCAGATCACATAATCTAAGAGGTTAGTTGCCTTAGTTGTATGTGTAGCATTGGATAACTCTGGCCAGGATGCGGCAGTATGATTCTCTGGTCTTAGCAAGACGTCACCATCACTCTGGCATGAGGGAGGCCCACCTCATTTTCCAGTAGTCAGGCAGGAGTCTTCATGGCGCGATCCCCAAACATAGAAACATGGTGGCAGGTAGCCATACAGCCTATCCAGTCTGCTATTAGCTCTACGGTCCTTTTTTTCCCTTTCCTCTGTGAGGTCTGCAACATCGCAGGATCTTGGATTGAGCAGCAGCTCCCTTATCCCAAATCTTCAGAATTCCCTTCTGTATCTCTCATAGCATGCCACACCAACACAGTCACTCAAATTGCCATTTGGGACCACCCTGTTCAGACACATTTAGTCAGCCTCTTCAATCAGGAGCTGTCAGGCTTGGGTGATTCTATTGCTAGCAAAGCTACCACCAGGTTAGCATCTATACAGTATCTTCAGAGCACACAAGCCCTAAACCATGTCAAGGTAGGACCCCATGGAAGGATGCCTAATTTCTTTATAAAATACTAGCGTAAGTGGCAGATATCATGCCTTAAGTTAAGACAAAACATTTATTGATTGATTGAGATTTCCTAATCATCCTTAACAATGTCTGAGAGTGATTTACATCAACAGTCAACATATAAAATACAATGCAATAATATACAACATCAACAAGTTACAGTACTTTTGTATTAGAAATAATACAGCATTGAAGAGGCAGGAGAGGGGACCCAAGACAGGCCAAAGTGCATACACCTGGTTTAAGGTGGTGGGATGTTGGAAGGGGCACCTGGGCTGTGTTAAGATTGCCAAGGCAACTCTATGTATAATAAGACTGTAAAGTTTTCAATATTTAATCGGTGGTCTGTTATGGGTGCAATAATAAAAATGAACCCCCCCCAAACAAACAAGCAAAAAAAAATAATGAAATTAATACTAAAAATAGAAAATAAAGCTTCTTCAATCAATAATGAATAAACCAAAACAAAATTACCATACATATTTTTCAAGTATGTGCATAAATTAAAGTATCTTATAATCTGTGAACTTATTTGTGTGATCTATGATCTGTCCAAACTTTGCAAAAGGCAAAGTACAAATCAATGCATATACTTTTATAAATGGTTATTTACATGTGTATGTGGCTACAAATGGGTACAAATAGCCCTTATTAGCCATGCCCTTGCCTTCTTATAAAATTACCCCCCGGAGGACCAGTCTGACTGAGACAGTACTTTGGTGGTGCTAAATTGTTGCCATGTACAGTCATGGCTCTGACAATGGCCCAAGAGATATTCGAACACGCAAGTTTTTATTGTAGTTTTCCCCCAGTCTGTACTTTTTAATGACCTTATCCAGACGTTCTTCTGGCAACTCTGCGTCTGGCACATTTTTGGGCCCTTTTACTAAAGTGCAGTTAACACGTGTTTCTGCATGGGTTGACTGTTTCCGCGGGTCTATGGTAATCATTACTGTGCACTGAAACACATATTAACAGTGCATGGCATGACAGGATGAAGTCTGGGTCAGGTTGGGACAGAGAGTGGTTGTTGACTGCACATTATGGTTAGTGCAAGCATCAATAGTGTGGGCTAATTTGCTAATGTTAAAGTTAATGTGGGTGCACTTACCACTCCCCTCAATAGGTGGCTTAGGCACACCCACGGTATTTGCCAAGGGCTGAAACACATGCTAAAGGGCTTGAACTATCACGCACATGCTGACAACACCCCCAACAATTGCCACGATGCATTTGCACTTAATGTACATTGAATTTGACTCAAAACGTGCATTAGGGGCAAAATAATACTGCATGTTAGTAAGCCCCTTAGACTTTTACTTCAAATGCACTCCATGCAACAGAATCAGCCCGAGTTGTTACTCAGGAGTTTTCCCATCTGCTCAACTACTGTGACTGTACATACTTGGTTAAGGCAATTTTTTTGAAACAAAACTAAATTTGGGTTTGCTTTGACAAAGGGTATGAAGATTTATGCAGTCAAGACCCGGCAGCGAATCAGCGCGGCCGGGCACAGGCACGCGGTGGCGAGCCGCGGTAAAAATAGGGGCGGGGGAAGGCGAGGGGGGGCGGGCAAAGAGCCGCACTCAAAAAGCGCGCCCGGCGTGAGTGCGGCCTCTTTCCAGCCCCCCTTCCTTACAGGAAGAAGCCGGACACACTCCGAGGACAGCCGGACCGACAATCAGCGCCACGGAGGTCCTCTGCTCGCCGCCGAGCTGCTGTACGGGGACCGGAGCCGTAGTGGAGAAGTGCTGTGAGAGGCCACGTGGAGTAACAGGACCCGGCCGAGAATCGGAGAGGAGAAAGCGGCAGAATAAGAGTTCTCCGGCGGATCCACCCCCTCCACGTGGAGGAGCGAGTGTAGATCGCCGAGACTCTCCAAAAGAAGGCAGAAGTATTTAAACAACACATAGAACAGCAAGTATGAAACATGTTGCTTTTATAGCGAGGGAGAGGGGGGGGAAGAAGAAATGTGAAGCCAAAGAGTGAGTTGTATACGGTGGGGGGGCCGTGGCGGCCATATGCCTGCACACGGGGAGGGTGACGGGGCCTGCCTGCCGGCCAGCTAGCCAGCTTATCGAAAGGGTGCAGGACAGAAGATAATAATTACAAAAAAATAAAAAAAAAAATATATATATAAATAAATATAAACAAATAAATAAAACAGTTTGGTGAGCGGCCATAGCCGTTGGTTACGCGGGGCCATGCCCGGAGAACAGGAGGTGGGGGGGTTGCTCAGGGGATGCAAGGGGGGGAGGGATGAGGGGGGGGGGAGAGAATGGGAAGATATGTGAGCAGTCGCACACGCCCTGATTCTTAATAGCAGAAGTAAATAAATGATTATAGGCATAGGAGGGGATGTTTAACAAAGAAGGGGACAGAAGTGCATATGTAATTTGCTATACTATCAACGTGAGGAATCGAGGGAAACAGGGGTAGTCGAGAGAGCGAGATCCCTACTGTGGATAGATGTATAGTGCTGGCAGAGGGACAAGGGTAGCTGCGAAGTAGAAGACCGAATACAGTTGGCATCATGAATGACTGGAAATAAGCCTTTTCCCCTTGCCACTAATGAGTAATGCTATATATAAAAAAAAAAAAAAAAAAAAAAAGAGGCCGGGAAGATCATGGGATTATAGATAGCACCATATTTGATAGTAATGTAAGTGTATTGCTTTTGCATAGCATTCTATCTTAAAGGTAAAATGCCTAGGAAGGGAACACCAAAGGCTTCTCGGCCACGAGGCAACAGCGAGCCACGGAGGGTGGCAGCGGCATCTAAAGCACGAGCAGCGGCCGAACGAAACACGAGAGTGAATCAGGGGGCTAGCCGCGAAGCAACGGCCCCTGCAGCAGCAGCCAAACCACGTCAAAGCGCCAGGAAGAGGACACCACAGCACCCAGAGAACGTGGCCCCGCCTCAGAACCAAGAACTGGACGACCTGCTCCAGATGGTCCGGGAGCAGGTTACACAGCAGGGCCTGCACGCAGTTAAGCAGCGGTTGGGAGCACCGGGCTCTACGAACTATGAAGTGCCATCGACAAGCACTAGCGTAACCATGCCCAACACAGCACATGGTAAGTCGGGTTGCGAAAAGGGGGCGCCAGAGTCAACAACGTCATCATCAGAAGGGTCTAGTTCAGATAGTGATAGGGACATTGAATGGGCAGATGTGATGCGCTATGCACTAAAGAAAGTTAAGAGAAAGAAGAGCGCAAAACATTCCCATCCCCTCAGAGAGGCCTGGTCGGGGCAAAGTCAGAGGGGTAAAGACGACACATGCACGCCAACGGGAGCGGCCCAAAGAACGCGGATGGATTGGCGGGACACGAGCCGTGATCCACGCTGCGGGGTGAGCTCCCTGGCCGTGTCGGTGCCCAAGAAGATCAAAAAGAGAATTTGGAGGAGAGAATATATTGACATATTCTCTCTCCTACTCAGGGATCAAGAGGAGGAGTCAACTAGTGGAAAAGATAGGGAGAGAAGAAGCGAGAGGGATAGGAAACCTAAAATACCCAAATCTATCAACAACTGGGTGGCGGCATTCCACCTCTTTATGAGCGTGGTGATGGAAAAAGAACCCGAAGCGGGGCCATACCTGACCAAGTACCTGGACACGATTACTCGCGCACATAAGCAATACGGGGGATGGGCCTGGCTAAACTATGATGTGAAGTTCAGGAGGAACATGGCCGACGATCCCACCCTTGCATGGCACCATAGAGTGCTGGACATGTGGGGAGAAGAGATGGCACATAATAGGCCATTGTGTCAGGACGGGTTGCACCAGCCACTCCCGAGCACCACATGGCAACAGCCCTTTCAGAATAACCAAGGGAGGCAAGCCAATCAGTGGCCCGGGAGACGAGCATGCAGGCAGTACAACGCGGGGAGTTGTAACTGGCAGCCGTGCAAATTCAAGCATTCCTGCTCGGGATGCGGGGGAGGACATCCCGCCCTCACATGTAGAGCGGCAAGAGAGGCGAAGCCATACAGAGCAATGCCGCAGCGAGCCAATGAAGTGGGTGGCGCCAACACCCATCAACCTTGAGCGTATGCGGCCATGGCTAAGAGCATATCCTAAGCGGGATATCGCTATTAGTATAGAAGAAGGTTTCACAAGAGGTTTCCGCATTCCATCCCTAATCTTCAGGAACAGAAAGCACGCGTGCTTACAAAAAACCCACCATCCGTACAACAACATAACGAGATCGCCAGCAGCAAAATAGCAAAAGAATTAGGTATGGGGAGAATAGCTGGTCCCTTCCAGTCACTCCCATTCAAGGACCTAATAGTCTCCCCATTGGGAGTGATACCCAAAAAGGAGCCAGGACAATTTAGGTTAATTCATAACCTATCATACCCCGAAGAACAGTCCGTCAATGATTACATAGATCCGGCATTATGCTCAGTTAAGTATGCAACCATGGACCAAGCGATTACAATCATACGAAGTAAGGGGCCCCGAGCGCAACTAGCGAAGGCGGACATTGAGTCCGCGTTCCGCCTATTGCCGGTTCACCCTGAATCTTTTCCACTGTTGGGCTTCTAGTTCAATGGGGAGTTCTTCTATGACAAATGTTTGCCCATGGGATGCGCAGTATCATGTGCATACTTTGAGCAATTCAGTTCCTTCATACACTGGGTGGTCGAAGATCTGGCCGGCCCCAATACAGTGGTGCACTACCTGGACGATTTCCTATTTGTGGGAAAAGACCGGGATGAATGCAAAGGGATACTAGATATCTTCGAGCAGACGGCACGGGAGTTTGGAATCCCGTTAGCAAAGGAGAAGACAGAGGGCCCAAAAAGTGTCCTCACTTTCCTGGGCATACAATTAGATGTGCCGGCGCACAGGTCGCGCTTGCCAGCTGAAAAAGTGCACAAGTTGAGTAAAGAGATGCACCTATTGCACAGCCAGCGAAAAGCGACACTACGGCAATTCCAGTCCATGCTGGGCCTCCTTTGCTTTGCGTGCAGAGTGATACCCATGGGGAGGGTGTTTTGCCGGCGCCTGGCATGGGCGACAAGAGGTATTGCAAAAAGATACCACCGCATCAGAATCACCAGGGAGATGCGCGAAGACCTCCAGGTCTGGGTGCAATTCCTTCGCGCTTTCAACGGCCTGGCCTTCTGGCAAGCGCCCCCGATATCCAATGCCGAGCTGGAATTCTTCACCGACGCTTTGGGGGGGATCGGTTTCGGCATATATTATAAAGGGGCGTGGTGCTCAGAGACATGGCCCAAGGAGTGGCACAGTGTTGGGATCACCAGGGACATCACGTTCTTGGAGTTGTTCCCTATAATGGTATCCCTTTGTATCTGGGCCCCTGAGCTCACCAATAGGGCTATCACCTTCCGCAGCGACAACCTAGCGGTGGTGTGGGCGATAAATAATATGAGAGCCAAAACGCCAAGGGTAGTGGCGCTCTTAAGGCGAATAGTCTTACTCTGCCTGGCGCATAATATAACGCTGAGAGCCACCCACATCGAGGGCGAGAATAATAACATTGCTGATGCTCTTTCTCGTTCTAAGATCAGGCTTTTTCACCAGCTGGCGCCCGAAGCCGACGGAGTCAAGACAGCGGTCCCGTATCAAGTCTGGGAGTTTGGTCCACCGAGATCTGGGAGCTCCTGTTAGGAGCGTTAGCCGAGAACACCCGGCGCAGATACATAGCGGCTTGGGAGCAATACCAGACGTTTTGCAGAGAGGCCCACATTAAGCTGGAAGACAGACTAAAAGTGGCAACAATAGTGCGCGGGATTATGCACTGCAAAACCAATGGCTGCACAAAGGCCGCGGTGCAGGTCCGTTTAGCGGCTGTGTCCTTTTTTTCAAAAGCGATGGGGAAGCTGAGCCCCATGGCTGGGTTTATTGTACAGAAAGTGATGAGAGGCTGGTCCCGGGAACAGCCGAAGAAGACGGACAAACGCCGCCCGATCACGCATCAGATGCTCCAACAACTGATGGTACTCACCAGCCTAGTGTGCTATGACGACTACGAGACGAGGTTGTTTAGATGCGCCTTCTCCTGGGCCTTCTACGGAGCCTTTCGGGTAGGGGAGCTCGTAGCATCCTCAGCATCAGAGCGAATGACCCCACGCGGAGGGCTAGTAAAGCGTGATGTGTGCATACGCACTAGAGCGATAGTGTTGCAGTTACGCAAGTCCAAGACTGATGCGGAAGGAAAAGGGACGCAGGTAGTGCTGTCGGCCATGCACAATGACCCTTCATGCCCAGTCCAAAATGCGTTAGCATACCAACAAGTGAGGGCGCGCTCGGAGCACCATTGGTTCATACACGCCAATGGAGCACCCTTATCACGTTTTCAATTCAGCGGAGTACTCAAGCGCATAATAGAACGCACTGGACGGGATGCAAGCTTATACGGCTCGCACTCCTTTCGCATTGGGGCTGCTTCTACGGCGGCCAGCATTGGAATGACTCGAGAGCAGATAATGAAAATAGGCCGATGGCGCTCGGATAGATACAAGTTGTATATACGTCCAGTGCTGTAAGGCCAGGGGGTGCATCTTCAAAAAAAAAAAAAAAAAGCAAACTTTGAATAGATACATTCCCCATTAAAGATGATAGTAAAGGAACGGGTGGCGGGGATAAAGGAAATGCGACAAAGTGAATATACTTGGCATGGATGGATACTGTTATAATCATATTGTCTGATTGTGCTCCATGCAGGAATAGGCTACGACAGCGGGCCGCGTGAAGTGTGGATGTGTGGCCATTCATTTGTTCACTGGGCACAGAAGAGGGCACGAGGTAGACCAATGGGGTTGAACCTAGGACTTCCACGTGCAGACGTGGCCGTAGTGTGGCTGGGACGACGGGGTATGGTGTGGGACCAGCTAATGCCGTCCTTGCTCCAAAGGGGGTGATCCGCAAGGAATCCAGCGATAATTGTGATCCACTTGGGGGGCAACGACCTCGCATCCACACGCAGCGTTGAGCTCACCAAGAGGATGCAAGGCGACCTCCTAACGCTGGCAAACACATTTCCTGAGACTCTATTGGCATGGTCACACATCACACCCCGACGAGTGTGGAGAGGCGAAAACTCACATAGGGCGGTGGAGAGGACTAGAAGGAAAGTGAACAGATGGATGGCCCCGCTTCATGGGGTCCATTGGGGATGCGCCATTGCGCATGAACTAATAGAGGAGAGATGCCCCGGACTGTTTCGCCCTGATGGAGTGCACTTGTCAGACATTGGAATGGACATTTTTCTCTGCGACATACAGGATGCGGTAGAACGACTATGGAGGAAGCGGATGTTGGCCACAGCAGCGCGTTGATGTGTGGGGACCCGACAACAAGCGAGGAGTCGCTGTTGACGGGGTTGGCGGGAGAAATGCACCCGGGGAGAGATCACAGCCTAGGCCTTAAGTAAAGGGGGAGAGGTACGGGAGAGATACACGGACCTCCCCCGGAGAGACGGAGATGGTGACAAGAACACCACGCAGAGAGCCCCCCCTTTGCCTTGCTTTGACGGCGGGAAAAAGGGGGGGGGCAAGGAGAAAAAGTTGCCAAGGCTGCTTGAACGGCATGCGCAGCAGCTTTTCGGCTGAAGGACACGAAAGACTAAGGGACTGAGAAAAGCTTTCACACGGCTAAAGAGTTCCCTCCTGCTATGGGCAAAAGGCGGCAGGATAGTGGCTGTGTTTCTCGGGGGGGCAAGAAAAGAGGTGATATAAGGCATTGTAGACTGTGTCTTGCTGACGGTCACGTGCATGCTGTGGCCAACAGTTGTTATGTACTGTTAAATACCATTGTTGTGTACTGTTAAATACCGTTGTTGTTAGTATACCATTGTTGTGAATAAAATCGATATAATTGGTGAAAGAACCCCATGGTGTAAGGTGGTGCTTCATAGGGGGTGGGGGGAGGGGGGGGGGAAAAGGGGGGGGGGAAGGACTGCAGCGGTCATGCCAGTTGCGTGGCTGAGACCCGGCAGCGAATCAGCGCGGCCGGGCACAGGCACGCGGTGGCGAGCCGCGGTAAAAATAGGGGCGGGGGAAGGCGAGGGGGGGCGGGCAAAGAGCCGCACTCAAAAAGCGCGCCCGGCGTGAGTGCGGCCTCTTTCCAGCCCCCCCCTTCCTTACAGGAAGAAGCCGGACACCCGCCCGACCCACCTAAGGAGCGACTAAGGGGGGGGGGAAAACGTCGCAGCATGCAAGACAGCGGGAGAAACGCACCCGGGGAGAGATCACAGCCTAGGCCTTAAGTAAAGGGGGAGAGGTACGGGAGAGATACACGGACCTCCCCTGGAGAGACGGAGATGGTGACAAGAACACCACGCAGAGAGCCCCCCCCCCTTTGCCTTGCTTTGACGGCGGGAAAAAGGGGGGGGGCAAGGAGAAAAAGTTGCCAAGGCTGCTTGAACGGCATGCGCAGCAGCTTTTCGGCTGAAGGACACGAAAGACTAAGGGACTGAGAAAAGCTTTCACGGCTAAAGAGTTCCCTCCTGCTATGGGCAAAAGGCGGCAGGATAGTGGCTGTGTTTCTCGGGGGGGCAAGAAAAGAGGTGATATAAGGCATTGTAGACTGTGTCTTGCTGACGGTCACGTGCATGCTGTGGCCAACAGTTGTTATGTACTGTTAAATACCATTGTTGTGTACTGTTAAATACCGTTGTTGTTAGTATACCATTGTTGTGAATAAAATCGATATAATTGGTGAAAGAACCCCATGGTGTAAGGTGGTGCTTCATAGGGGGTGGGGGGAGGGGTGGGGGGAAAAGGGGGGGGGGAAGGACTGCGGCGGTCATGCCAGTTGCGTGGCTGAGACTCTTTGGCTTCCTATTTCCTTTTTTCCATCTCCTACTTCACAGCATTTTAAATTGTATTTTGTAGACAGCAGATGGTGGAAAATGTCCAAGGGTTTGAAGACTTTTGCAAAGCTCTGTCTTTTTGATGTTGATAGTATGTGTATTACTTTTTTTGTTGTTTGAAATGTTTTATTATCTGTGTTTTGTATGTCACCAAAAACTGATGTTTTGGAATGTGTGGGGTGAACATGTTAAGAAAAAGATGAACAGGAATCCTTCTGCCAAGCACTTAAACTGGGCCCTATGGGATGCATCAAACCACATCTTTGTTACAGAACAAAAAACTTCAATTTTTTTTCCCTTTGGTATGTGCCAGATTTGAAGATCATCAGTTGTGGCAGGTCATGTCTCTAAAAAACTTGTTGTTGCCTGAGTACTGTCCTTACTCTGTACCCAATATTATTATTATTATAGTGGATTCTTCAGTGGAAGACACAATCTAGGTCTAGAACCTGGGAATCATGCAGGTATCAGCACAACATGCAAGCTGTTCCAATAAGGGTAGCCTTTTGTAGGATTTGTGGAGTAAAGTCCAATAGGTCCAAAATTTGTAAATATTTAGAGTCCCTTAGGGATAGCCCCAAGAGCTCCAACCACAACTGGTATTACAGTAGATGTTTTTCTTCCAAATCGTTTCAATTTCAATCTGAAGGTCTCTATTTAATAATAACAATGCTCCCCTAATTCCCCCTCCAACTTAGTACTATAAAATATTAACTGGCTATAAATCAAAATTCGGCAAGAATTGCCCACCAAAAGCCATTTTTGAAAATGACATTCAGGAGCTCAAAATGATGATGATCTACTTTTCTTGGATAAAGCTACATAAGTAAACGATGCTATTACTTTCTGCTTGGAGGTTGTTTTGTAGTGGCCCTTCAACGTGGTTCTTTTTTTAAAGATTGTTTACATTGGCAGCGCCGTGAAGAAAAATGTAGCTATTTCAAGTTACATCCAAAGGTGAACTGCCAAGTCTCCACTTTGCCTTGCTGCTCATCCTTCTGTTTGCATAATTCCCCAGAGGGCTATCAACACCTCTGGTGCTGTCTGCTTGGCTTCTATTGTGCTGCCTGAGCAAATATTTAAATTCGCACTCCCTCTACCTTTTTTCTCAGATCAGTGACGGTATTGAATCATTTGAAATGAAAGGCAATATCTTCTTTGGGAGAACTGAAATATCAGTTAGACAATTTTAATGTAAAAGGAAAAATCAACCTATGCAAGGTCACTGTTATGAATAAGATTGGTTACACACAGTCTTCTGCCACCATCGAGACCTTGCATTGACTGAAGCATCCTGGTTACTTTCAGTAGTACTCTCAAGACTCATCGAAAAAGAAAGCAGGTGAGCCGCTAATTGCCTGCAGATTTTTAAACTGGTTGTGAATACTCATGTAGTTATTTATTGGATTTATGATAGTATTTGTCAGGTGATAAAGAAAGACTTGTCAACTGTGATGATTTATTACAGTCATTTGTACTGTGTCTCTTTTTTCATGTCTTTTCCCAGAGTACAATCCACCACTTCTTTGTTAGCAACTTGTCAAGAACAAATACACTGTAGGGAGACCAGTGGATTAGCTGCACTTGTTAACTTTGGGAAATGATTGATTTTGAAGATAACCTTCAGTTGTCAACAACTCCTGCTGGGCCTAAAAGTATGGGACAACTCACGTAAATGGCAAACAATTAGCTTTTCATTTCTACTGAACACCTAAGTTGGCTATTGCTTAACGATTTGCTTTTATAATTGAATTTGAATAAACACTTTAAATTATTGTATGAGAAAATCTGGCAACCTCTCCACTAATACTATGTTAATGTTAGCTGTTATACTATAGTCATAAAGTCATTGGAAAATAAACCAGTGGCTACCACTGGTGACTATTTTCAAAATATTTACAAACGTTTTTTTGTCGGGATCCACCGACCCGTGCAGGAGGGATGGCAACCCTCCCTTCACCGTCGGAAAAACCCTTTTATTCAGGTGAGCCTCAGCACACCATATTATAAAATAGTGCAACACACACTTATCTTGGGTAAGGGCGATTCATGTCCTCCACCAATACCGGGTTGTCAATATCACCACTTAACTTGAGTGAGGGCGATTCATATCCTCCACCACTACCAGGTTGTCAGATTCACGACATGCATGTTTCGGACCATGCTAGGGTCCTGTGTCAAGTGGTACCCTTGACCAAACAAAAGTGGTCGCCCTAACAAACGCCGAACCCAACGGTTCTTTTTGTAGCTATTATGATTGCTGATTGGCTGACGAAGCAAACTGCGTCATCAGAGGAATCAAAGGAATCAGAATGGGGGAACCCTACACGTCATCTCTTCAACAAATCACAGGATTACTGTCTCCCTGGAAGACAATAGGGAAAACCCCCCCACCACGAATTACCCAGATGACAATAAGGGGTCCATTCAAAGACAAGACTGTTCAAAGAAGGCTCCACCAGTCCTGCTCCATGTTTAAGCCCAGCGGCACCACCGTTCTTAGACGAAAAATCCAATATTGTTCTCTCCACTGTAAACGCCTTTCACGGTCACCCCCTCTAAGGTTCACTGGGACCCAATCAATGACCCTCCACTGCAAGTCACTGAAAGTATGAGCCAATTCAATGCAATGGTCTACTATCGGTGCTGAGAGGGATTTTACTTGAATTCTAGAGGCATGTTCCCCCAATCGGATCTTCACAGGACGTATAGTCCTGCCAATATATAACAGGTTACAAGGGCATTGGAGCATGTACACCACAAAGCTAGTCTGACATGTAGAGGCCCCTAGAAAAGAATATAGCTGGGCCGTAGTGGGGTGAGACCATTGGATACCCTCTAAGGTGTTACAACAATATTTGCAATTGTTACATGCCCAATGACCCTGTCGTGAATTATGCTCCGAAAAGAGTTCCTGTCTCGGAACAGCCTGAACCAACCGGTCATTGGTACAGGAGGTTTATTTAATATACGGAATGTTAGCTGTTATGGAATTGATAGAGGTCAATAACACTTCTCAAAATCAAATGAAAATGATTATCTGTGCATGTATTTTGTTGTTATTCTTTTAAAAATGGTCAATATAACTGAGTAGGACAAGGACTGATAAATAACAGGAAAACTGAGTTTCATTTTTGACAGAATACCTCATTCGAAATGATCTTTGTTCTCTGGAAAATATAAGTTCCAACTTTGAGATGACGCACAACAATGCAAGAATAAGCAATAAGACAGCCACCTATTGCCTCTCTGGAGAGCAATTTTCAAAGCTATGATGTTGTTGTTAAGTGCAATCGGGTTGGTGTTGACTCATGGCGACCCTCTGGATAGCTGTCCTAAACTGTGTTCAGTCTTCTGTCAGGCGGTTCATTGTTGATAGATTGTCATCCATAGCTGTTGTTATTGTATCGATCCATCTCATTGCTGGCCTTCCTCTTTTGCAATGACTTTCAATCTTGCCAAGCATGATGTCTTTCTCTAATGATCTCTCTCTTCACGTGATGTGTCCAAAGTATAAAAGTTGAAGTCTTGTCATCTGAGCTTCTAATGAAAGCTTTCATTTGATCTCCTCTAGTACTGACTGGTTTGTTCTTTGGGCAGTCCATAGTATACACAGTATTCTTCACCAGCACCATAATTCAAAGACATTGATTTTCTTCCCGTCTATCTTTTTCACTCTCCAACTTTCACATCCATAAGATGTTATTGAGAATACCATGGCTTGGACAAATCAAATCTTTGTATGGAGAGAGACATGTCTGCTCTTGCGAATCTTGTCTAGGTCTTTCATAGCCATTCTGCCAAGAGCAACACATCATTGGATTTCTTGACTGTTTGTCATTTCTTTATTGATTTATTGATCCAAGCAGGTTAAAGTTGTCCACTGTTTCAATTTCTTCTCCATCAACGATGAATTTATTGAATTTGCCAGTTGTCAGGATCTTTGTCTTCTTTACGTTAAGGTGCAGGCCCATTCTAAGACTATATTCCTTAATCTTGAGAAGCAAATGTTTCAGGTTGTCTTCACTTTCAGCCAATATTGTGGTGTCATCAGCTGTCGCCCGCTCACCCCCCAGAGGCCATAGGCATGGGTGGATTAGCAGGGTAAGTTCTTTAATAGCTGTGGATTATAGTAGAGAGGCTTGGCAATGCCTTCTGGGATTTGTAGTTCCACAACTTTAGCAAAAAGAAAGTAGTTGCAGTCGGAGTGATAAGGTTTGAAACAGGATTTATTCCCTTCCCAGGGTTGGATTTTCACACAATGAAATAAGGCAACACAAAAGACCATACGTCTGGTATCAAAATTAAAGAAACATTTGAACAAAGGATATGCTTATCTTCAGCTTTCACAATGGAGGCAAAATGGAAAAAGAAAACAGTTTTCTTCACAAAACTCTTCCTGTCTGTTTTCTTTATGAATTAGCTCCTACAGCTCTTCAGCATAGAGAAACTATGCTATCAGATAAAGTGTATGTACAGTCCATGTAAATATCATCATTATATTCCTCATACGGATCACATTGCATATCTTCTATACCGGGGCAAGTTTCCCGGTGAGTGAAACTTCTGTTCTGACTGCTGAGTTCCTCTCTATAGCTCTGGGAGTTCCCTTCCCCCACCAGCCTAGAGGTGAATGGGTAATTACCGTAATCACTACAGTCTCTCTCAGAAGCGGCACATAATTCTTGGTAAGTGCAAGGCTGTTTGCTACACTCTATGCTTCTCCTATTAGGAAGAATAAGGTTACCTTCCAGCAGTTTCCCTTCAACGTTCCTCCCTTGAGCACAGCTCTGCTCGTGGGAAGGCTTTTCACTCCATGTCTGTTTGAGCTTTCTCCTTGGCACCAAATTATCTTCAGGATAATAATTTTCTCCTGCTTGGTACCTTGTGCTGGGTGACTGGTCTTGCCTTAGCCTGGCCTCAGAGCTACTACCTCTGCTTCCTCTGTAGCAAGGTTCTTGGATGCACTGGTCAGCTATGCACTGCTCTTCCAAGCAGCCCTTCCTGGGTTTCACAGCACTGCACCTCCCTGGTAGTCTCCTTTGGTCAGCAATAGGTTTTAACCAGCATGGAGATCCTTCACTCCTGCCTCTCAAGCTTCTCTCCTTGCTTGGAGTTCTCCTGCTATCGGGACTTCTTTCCCTGCCAGCACGTCTCTCCTCACTACCCTCAGGTAAGTGATTTTTAAGTGCGTAGCTTGTGGTGTTCGTTTTGGCTCTGCCCCTTGTCAGCTGCCCCTCATTTCCTGATGAGCCATGAGCTAGCTTTGGGTCTGGGCGTTCCCCTACACCACGTGAAATAGCTTGTGTATAGTTCCTATGGCAACCTTTGGCCATGTGTATCTCTGAGCTGTCAAAGTTAGCTCCATTTTGTTCAGAATCCCCTGCCTTCCTGGGCTCTGACCGCTGCACCTCATGACACAGCATAGTGAAGGTTGTTGATGAGTCTTCCACCAATCTTCACATCTCAGTTGTCTTCATACAGTCCTGCTTCTCTGATATATTTGTTCTGCATATAAATTAAAAAGATGGGGGAAAGTATGCAGCCTTGTTGTATATTTTGCTGACTTAAACCATTCTGTTTGTCCTTGTTCCCTTTGAACTGTTGCTTCTTGATCAATGTAAAGGTTGTGCAGGAGAACTATCAGGTGTTCTGGTATACCCATGCTTCTTAATGTGGCCCAGAGTTTCTCATGGTTTACACAGTCAAAAGCCTCACTATAGTCAATAAAACATATATAGATATCCTTTTGATATTCTTTTGTCTTTTCAAGGATCCATCTCACATCTGTGATGATGTCTCTCATTCCTTGCCCTTTCCTGAATCCTGCTTGCACTTCAGGCAGTTCTTGTTACAGGTATGGTTGTAGTCTCTGCTGGATGATCTTAAGTAGAATCTTGTAGGCATGTGGGATCAGAGTGATTGTGCAATCATTTCCAGTCACTCAACTTTCTTCAATATTGGTATAAACACAGTTCTTTTCCAGTCAGTTGGTCATGATGTTGTCTTCCAAATTTCCTGGCAGAGCCTTGTAAGTATAGCAACAGTTGCATCTGATTGCTCTAATACTTCAATGGGAATGCCATCAATACCCGGTGCTTTGTTCTATAATGCTTTCAATGCTTCTTTGACTTCTTTCATACCAATGATTCCTGGTCATAAGGTACAGGACGACATGGATGTTGGTCCACTTGATCTTTAAAATTGTGGAATGACTTACCTGTTATATTTAGGGGCATTGAGGATTATGTGTAATTTTGAAAAGTTTTAAAAATGTGGTTATGGGATAAATTTATTAATTATGCTTAATGTGAACTGTCTATATTTTATTTTTGTACTCTGCTTTGTATGTCTATAGATTGTAAAAGTGGAATATAAGCACTGTTATTAAATTGAATTAAATTATGGTGTAATGGCTCTGTATATTTTTTCCATCTTTTCTTGATCTTCTCAACATCATTCAACATGGATCCTTGAGCATCTTGTAGCATTCCAATTCAAGGCTGGAATTTTCTGTTCAACTCTCATAGCTTTAGGAAAGCTGATCTTGTTCTTTCTTTAGTAATTTCTGATTCTATTTCCTTGCATGTGTCATTGTAGTACTTCTCTTTGTCTTGTCTTGCTGCATGTTGGAAATCTCTCTTGAGTTCTCTGATTGCCTCTCTTTCTCCTCTAGCTTTAGCTTCTCTGTGTTTCTGAGCAATTTTCAGAGTAACCGAGGTATCCGTATGCCCACCCTTTGTCTGGCGGGAACCTTAGCACTTTACCCCAATTCCCAGCCCAGACTCCTTACATCAAAGACAATTCCCCCTCCTCCCCCTTGCTTTCACATTTCACCATGACAGAATACACACAGACCATAATCTTGGTGAACAATAAGTTGGTCGCAGCTTTATTTATATAACATTGTAAATCCGGCCCAACGTAGGCCAACAAACATTATTAATCGAAACATTCCCCCCCCCCACTCCGCCTCCCACATTCCGGATGATACCCCACCAGCCATTTCTAGCAAAGCGGTGCATCATCCACCCCCCCCCCCTCCGCCCGCCTTGCCATTTATTAGCAAAGGCCGGCATTTTCCACCGGGCAGAGACCACAACCGTGATGTCTCTCCCAACCTACAGCAATGCCGCTCCTCTGCCGAGCGGCATTCACCTCAAATGCCCCGCCGGGTCTGCGAGCGCCGGCTCGCTACCCCGCCAAACCAGCATCCATGACCCCACCCCATACCCAGCTGCGACAGCCCCCACTTAACAACCACGAGTGAGGGGAGGGTGGGAGGGAAACCTTTTCGGTCGCTGGCCACGCTGCAAAGAGGGAGAGCGCACGCCGGCGATCTCCCTCGCGTGCCACCGCTCCGCCCACAACCGGCACCAGCACCAATCAGAGAGCGCTACGTGCTCACGTCGCTTGCTGGTGCCGGCCTCGCCTCTCCTCCGCACTCCCCCCCCCCCCCCCGATGCACAGCCGCGAATCGGCCGCCTTAAGGCTGGGCCCCGGGAACCCGGTTACTACCGGCCTCGGGACCCTGCCCTGCGGCACGGCACATTTTCTTCAGTCATCTATTTTGGCCATTTTTGCCTTTTCATTTTTTGTAGAAACATGTCACTTTCTTCTAGCACAATTTTCTAGCATTGTGAAACCTGTGTGTCTTTTTGGGAAACTGCCAGGTACTTGTGACCTGGATTGGCCATTGTTGGAAACAGGATACTGGGCTCAATGGACCTTGGTCTGACCCAGTATGGCATTTCTTATGTTCTTATGTTACGTTTACTCTTTTGGTGCTCTGTCATTTGTATCCAAAGCAGCAAATTGATTTTGCAGACAGTCTTTAAATTCCAGTGGTATACTCTCAAGGTCATATTTTGCTACATTCATGAGTGTCTTGCCCTTTTTCAGCTTTAGCTTGAGTTTGCATACTAGTAGTTGGTGATCTGTACCACAGTCGACTGCAGATTTTGTCTTTGTTGATGTTATAGAACTTTTCCATCGTTGACTTTCACAGATGTAGTCAATTTGATTTTTGTACAATCTATTGAGTGAAGTCCATGTATACAGTTGCTGCTTGTGTTGCTGGAAGAAGGTGTGTGAGATGAATAGATCACTGGTCTTGCAGAATTCTATCAGTCTTTCTCCAGTTTTATTTCTGTTGCCAAGTCCATATTTTCCAATCACTTTGCCTTCTTCTTTGTTGCCAACTTTTGCATTCCCGTTGCTCATGACTATCAGGATTTCCTGTTTATATGTTTTGTCCATTTCAGCATTTACTTTATTTATTTATTTATTTAGCACACATTTATATACTGCTCTTTCCCAAGTATCAAGTGCGGTTTACAGTGAACAGAAAAAAAATTCAAGGTACATGGTTAATCATGTCCTAGTCGTTTTACAGGGAACAGATTTAACTTTTTACATTTAACAGTATAATTAAAGACATACAAACAGTGATTTCATCCAGTGGTATTGAGTGGATGTAATCAAACTTTTTACATATTTACATTAATTTTATACAATTTGAATTACATGAGAACAACCTTTTAGTATCAGATTATGCGTTTATTTTGATCAAGTGGGTGTATGCCTTGTAGAGATTATTATCCTGTGTCAACTTGTATGGTTTGGCAAGCCAGAGGTGTATAATGTAAGGTAAATAGATGTGTTTTTAGTTTTTTTCTAAATTCTTTGAGTTCAGTTAGGAGGCGAATATTGTCAGGTAGGTTATTCCAGAGAGACAGTGCACAGTGAGAGAAGGCCCTGTTATTGGTTAGTTTTCTAGCTTTTTTATAATCTTTAGGTAATGATATTGTGTTTGTATTTCTACTTCTTTGAGATCTCTTATTTGGTTCTATGTTGATTAGGTTATTAAGTACGGATGGTGCAAGTTTATTCATCAGTTTGAAGGTGGTAACTAGTATTTTGTAGTGTATTCTTTCGTGAATAGGTAGCCAATGGAGTTTAGCAAGAATTGGTGTAATGTGTTCTTTTGGACTTACTTTCATTATAATTCTTGCCGCAATATTTTGAGTTAATTGGATCTTTTTAATGTTTTGCCGCGTGATTCCCTGGAGAATTAAGTTTGCAAAATCGAAGTGTGGGGTGATGATTGCTTGTATTATCGATAAGAAGTCATGTAAATGAATTAATGGGCGTATTTGTTTCAGGGTCTTGATTTTGAAATTATAGTTTTTGTAAGGTTTTTTATGTGTGAGTCCATATTAAGTTTATCATCAAGTATTACGCCTAGGTATTTTATTTCTTTTTTTGCTTTAATCTCGTGGTTATTTAGGGTGATGGAGTTTGGAGTTGTATATGTTTGGTTTTTTGTGACATAGAGGGTATCAGTTTTTGTAAAATTAATGTATAGGTTGTGGTCAATGAGCCATGATGTTAGGTCATTAAAGCAATCTTTTATTTGTTGTATTGGTGGGTGTGGGATTTTAAATGGTAGATAAAACATAATATCATCTGCATAAATGTGGTAACGTACGCCGTGATGTTTATAGATGTTGCAGACTGGTTGGAGGTAAATATTAAATAGAAGTGCTGATAGCGCAGATCCTTGTGGAAGGCCTTGGGTTTGGTTAAAGATATTTGATGTTTGATTGTCAATCCTCACTGTTTGGGTTCTGTTTGTTAGGTAAGATTTAAACCAATTATATACTGTGGATGTTATTCCAATTTGTTGGAGTCTGCTTAGCATTGTTGCGTGGTTAACACTGTCAAACGCTGCGGAGATGTCTAGAAAGATTAATATAAATGCTTGTTTTGGGTCGTCAATTCCTCTTATTAGTGTGTCGATGAGTTCTGTCAGTAGAGTTTCCACTCCGTGATATGGACGGAAACCATATTGATGTTCATCAAGGAGATCTATTTTATCAACGAATTCTTGTAATTGGGTTTGGATTATTTTTTCAATGAGTTTGGCCATGAAAGGGATACTTGAAATGGGTCTGTAAGAGGTTGGGGATGTCTTGTCAAGGGTCTTATTTTTGAGAATTGGTCTTATTTGGACGTGCTTTAGGGAAGGAGGTAGATAGCCTTTTTCTAATGAAAAGTTAACTATGGGGAGGATGAAAGATGAGAGTGTAGGGAGAGTCTTTTTTATCCATTTTACTGGGCAAGGATCGAGATGAGAGGTTGTTGTATTTATATTAGATATGATGGTTTTGAGAGTGGATTTTGTTACTAGGTTGAAGTTTGACCAGGTATCGGAGATGTTAGGGATCAACTCAGTGTATAATTTTGGAGGCGCCATTTGTGGTTTAGTTTTGTTTATATAGTATTGTGCTAGTTCTTGTGGGGAAATGTCAATAGATGTTTCATGTGTGTTATGGGTTTTGTTGGTCAAATTCTGAACTATACTAAACAGTTCTCTTGGACAATTCATAGAATTAGCTAGTATGTTAGAGTAATGGTTTCTCTTAGCTGTGTCAATTGCTTTTCTGTACTTGCTGAGTGTGTTTAAATATTTTTCATGGTTAGGTATCGTTTTGGAATTTCTCCATTCTCGTTCGTACTTTCTCAGTTTTCTTTTAATTTGTTTGATTGTGTTATTGTACCATGGTGCGTCGCCATTTTTGGTCTTATTGTTTTTATTATTACGTTGTGTTGCGGTTGGTTTGCGTTCTGCTGCCTTAGAGATTATATTGTTCCAGTTATCCACTGATTCTTCAAGGTTTGTTGTTATTGGGGATAATTGAGGGATTATGTTATCGAGAAATTCCTCTTCATTAAATTTTCTGAATCTATTTATTAGTGAGGGTCGTGGACTATTTGTTTGGATGTTGTCAGTGTACTTTATTACAAATTTGAGGAGGTAATGATCTGACCAAGGGACAGGTAGGTATTTAAGAGTTGCAGAGTCAAATAGATTGTAGAGGGAGGTTGGTAGGAAAACAAGATCTAGTGTTTTACCTTTGGTGTGTGTTTGATCCGATATAATTTGGTTGAAGTCCATGTTAGTAGCGGTGTCTAGGAAGTGAGTTGAGTATGTGTTATGTGTTATGTACTTGTTCATAGAATTCATCAACGTCTTCCTCTTCTGCAGCTGTTGTTGGGGCATATACCCGAATAATAGTTGTGTTAATGGGCATTCCCTGTAGATGAATAGAAATTAAGCGTTCACCGATTGCATTGTATTTCATTACAGTTCTTGCATGTTTCTTCTTAATTATAAATGTAACACCACTTCTTCTTTGTTTTTCATTTCCAGCATAGGCCACCATGTGATCATCAGATACAAAGTACCAGAAGCCAGTCCATTTCAGTTTATTGACACCCAACAGATCGAGCTGAACATGTTCCATTTCATTCTTGACCACCTCCCACTTTCCTTGGTTCATGCTTTGTACGTTCTGAGCCCGGTTCCAGAAGTGGTAAGTCTGGGTTGTGTAGACATCCTCACTAAAGATGGGGCCATTAGGACCCGATTCTGGTCTGTGGGATTAAAATGTTCCCATGGGAGCCAGAATCGGAACCCAGGATGGCCCAGTGTGCCCCTCAAGCCTGCGGGGACATCCTCCCCGCAGGCACCCCGGCATCCATGTTTCTGGTCCCCCTGATCCCCACTGCCTGATCCCCCTGCACCCAGCCCCAGCTCCATGTGTGGCTCCCCTGCCCTGATCTTCCGAAATGTGCAATTTATACCACCTTGGAGGAGGTAGAAGCTGCTCATCCTGGAAGGCCCACCAGGATGTACAGGGCCATGACCTGAATCGGCCCTGTATGTCCTGACGGTCTGGCCTGACCCTGCTCCACCCTAATCACACCCCCTCCTGCCCCCTGCCGGATCTCCCCATCCTGAAGTTCAGGATGTACAGGGAGAGCCAGTGGGGGAATAGGGTCTAGGTGGATTGTAACTTTATCCAGAAAACCAGATCAGCAGCTGAATATCACCGCAGTCCTGATAGCTGGGCCAGTGAGTGCTGACGCAAGATATTCAATGTCAAAGGATATCTAGAGTCCAGTGCTGAATATGTAGTTTCAGTTTTGTCCATAGCAGCCAGGTGCTTTAAAATTGCTGACAGCTGTGGGGTGAATATCGGGCCCACAGGCCTTAAAGAGTTAAATAAATGTGAACTTTATTTCCAAAGTTAAAAGCCAGTGTGGACTCAGTTACCATTAAAGAGAACAAGGAATTAAAGATTGCGCCCAGATATCTGTCAAAGTTTAACTTCTCCTTAGATTGGGCAGCTCAGGGCATTATTATAGCTCCCTGGCCAGCCTTCCATCCAGAGGGAACTTGTTCTCAGCACCTAGGCTGCCCATTCATCAACCTTTTGTAGCTATTCTCAATACTCTTCCATTGTATTTAACTTTGGTTGCAAGGTCAAGATAGAATTCTTCACATTTGATAGCATTCTGTAAAAAATAAAACAAGTAGAATAATTTTAAGTTTATTTTTCCAACGTTGGCCAGCAGTATGGTTGATTTGAGTGCACAAATCAACAATTGCACTTGGATCAAGGTCCAAGGTTGTTGAGCTCAGTAGTAGAAAATCAGGCAAACATCAAACGGAAGCAACTACAAATGCAATTCTAAATTCCAAAATTGCATGTAAAAATGGAGAAAAGAAAAGATGTGATCAGTTTTCATTACAATCTTTATAACAACTTATGGTGCCAGGCATGAAGGCTTTCTTTGTAAGGTCACCAGTGAGGGCTTTTTGCTGAACTGATAAAAGCATCTAGAAATATGAACCTTATATTAAATATCACAGCTCAGCGTATTTAATTTGTATTTGATTCAAACGCTTAGCTGTACAAATGAAGCCAAACCTGAGTTGGTTGTTACAGAAAGAAATGATGGGAAAGAAAGCTGATGCAGTAAAGGAAGATGTCAAAGTGAAGCCAACTGCACTCATCCATTCAGAGAAAACAAAATGCTGCTAAGCCTCATATAAATGACGAAGGAGCAAAGACCTCCCAAAACATGTCCCGTCAGCTACTCGGATCTGGAGTAAAGTTTGTCATCTGTCAACATCACAAAGATTTTGATGATAGAATGCATATGTAAGGCAGGTACAAACAGAAATGCACAGTTCTTCTAACTTTGCATACAGTATTTGCATGTGTTATAAAACAGTACAGTAAGATGTTGCAGTTACCGTACAGGTATTGCCCAGATTACTGCACAGTAACTGCAAAGCCTCTGTGTTAACCTTTGGGAGTATTCTCAGCATCACTCCATGTAGCTAATGCAGGGGGGGGGGGGGGGGAAACATTTAGCACGTTAAGTGCACTGCAGATAATGCAGAGTCACTTTAACATCACCTGTTGAGATGGTGTTAAATGTTCTGCATTATTTGTTGCAGTATCTATTAATGCATAGTAAAGGGTGGCAAAGTGCAGTCTACACCCATTCTCCACCCCATCCCATGCTATGCACTTAGCATGCACTAATTCCGTCACTAACTGCGTAGTAAAAGACTCTCGGTGATTCCTAGCCGAGACCTGCTGGCACATCTCACTGGATAGCCCCAATGAATAGGCATGAGATAGACTGGGTGTATGGTAAGAAATGAGTCTAGAATCTTCAATTCTGCATTTTAACCTTTCTGGGGCTCCTGCCTGGGTGGAAAGCGCTCCAGGTGCCCTTATTGAAGACATGGAATTTGTTGGACATCATTCCTTCTCTATTCAGCAAAATAATCTATGACTTCATCAGAAAGTGAGAAGAAGAAAGAAAACCTTACACAAATACTTCTTTAGTGGATATTACCAGCAAGTGATAAACCATGAAGCAGATGCAGCAATGGCTATAAGGAGAAATCAATGCTAAATCCACAAATCAAACAGCAGAACTATTGCAAAGGAGATTTCAGATCAATGTTCAGAAAATCAAAATCCGACAATATTAATATGTACATGTATTCAGAGAAAAAGAAAGGTATGCATTTCAATGAGAAACCACTCTATGTGTCTTCTTCTAGCTTACACAGATACCCAATGAGGAAATTTCTCTAATTATTAAATGTTTCACCATTGAAACAGACCTGGTTGCAGTCAAAACATATCAGGATTTTCGTTGTTGTTGTAAGTCATTACGAATGAAAAGAACATTATGATCTCTGCTACTATAGTATCTTTCATCTTAATAAAGCAGAAGTGAAAATTATGACTAATATCATCTTCCATATTGGGTATATCTGGCTTAGACAAAGATTTTATTTTCATTGCTTCTTCCACTTTCTAAATTTTATTTTTGATCTTAGATTCTTGAGTTTTGATTTATCTTATTGAGAGTGCTGTGTACATATAAAAATTTCCTCTAGTTCTCCAATTGTCCATTTCTGCATTTTTCAGTAAATAAACATAGGAAGAGTTTCAATAAATCACTAAGGAGCTGAGAAATCATGTAAATCATCTCATAAACTAATTTACTGTATGCTCACACAATATAGCTCCATTTCCTGCAAGATTTAAACTTTTCCATGGGGTGATGTCACTAAAGATTTGTCGCAAAATAAGTTGACAATTCTTCACAAAATCTTTCTCTAGAAACTTGCTGCCAGAATCCTTTGCATTTTCTGCAAACAGTCCAGCAATGATGTTCTCCATTGGTCTCATTCTTTGCAAACTATAGGCTCTTCAGCCCATGTACATTGCAATGAGTTCTCACCCTTTGATAGTAGCCACATAGTATGTGTGCGGTAGGCTTTATCAGGACAGTGTGGGGTTGGTTTTTATCTACTTTTTATTGGTGTTGTTTTAAGTATGGTTTTTATATATTGATGTTTACATGTATAAATTGTGATCCGCCAGGGGTGAGGGTTCCCCTTGGATCAGCAGGCAATAAATCTTCACTAAATAAATATATGGGAATAATGTTTTAACTGAAGTCCTATGTAATTGGGATGTGCATACTTTTCTCTCTGCTGGTACTGCCACATTTTTGAAATGACAGTATGTGCGTGCTTCCATTTTGAAAATTACACCAGAGAACAATTTCTGTCCTTACAGTTATACCAGCTCTTCATTAGGCTCACATTTTCTCAGTTATTTTAAGTGCATTTTTCACGTGTATGCTTGACATGTGCAAAAATGCCAGCACAGTAGGTGCAAACCCTGTGTGGTAAATGCAGGGGGGGGGGGACGTGTCCAGCATTTGCCCTGCATTTAATGCACAGGGCAAACACTTACTGCAATGACCTGCATTCCCTCCTTGAACAGGGAGCATGGAAGCATTCTTGATACCAAAGAGCAGGGAAGGGACAAGTGACTGCAGCTGCAATGTCCTCCTGCCACCACCGCTCAAGCCCCCCCCCCCCCTTGTGCAAGCCTCCCATCACTCAAATCCTTCCCAACAATCCCCTCCATAGAGGAAGCCGCCCCAAATCAAGTGCCCCTGCCTCATCGAGACACCCTCCCCCAGATCAAGACCTCCCTCCTGCAGAGCAAACCCCACCCTAGATCAAGACCACCCATTGATGATCACTCCTCATCTTCATAACCCTCTCTGAATAGCAGCCAAACAAGTGCAACCTTCCCAAGGCACCCCCTCTATCAGACAAACCCTGTTTTCCCACCAATCCCCTCAGGGTTTACCAGGGGCTTTCTGGTAAACCACTGACAATTAAGGACAGGAGAGGTCCCCTCCGTTCCTGCCCCAGCTCCGGCAACTGTCCATAATGGTGCAGGTCTCATGGTACTGACCCCTAGCGAGGGAGCCTAATATCTCTCTCTGCTACTGTCCTACTGGTAATATATGCACCATAATGCCAAAGCGTGTACTTCTATGCCAATTGGTATTTGATACTGTAAGTAGGCATTTACTCATGTTTGGGGAGGGGGCAGGAATTGTGAGAACATTTGTATTGTTGTTTTATTAAATACTGTCTTTTTATTATGTAAACCACAACAAGTGTTTTTCAGATGAGTGGTATAAAAGTGAAAATAAAAAATGTGTGGCCACATATGTGCAGGAATGACATTATAAAATGTCTAGATATTTCCTGGCTAATTTTGACTTTGCCTTCTAGATCATTAAATATGCCATAAATGCATTGTGTATATTAACTGTATCCTGAAAGACAGCTATTTGGAGAAGGTTTCTTGGGGGGAGGGGGGTCTAATTAATTGAATATGTTTTGAAAATGCTTTTGAAGGATTTCAAATGTGACAACGATCTAATTGCACTAAATTAAATGACCTCGTGCAAAGAGAATGTACCTTTGTCCCCCACATTCTGTGAATGCAGTGCACTTTATCCTTAGTAGGAGTTTTTTTCAACCACTAAAATGTCCCATTCTTTCCTTCATTATCATTGTATTCCCTCGTCTCCTTTAGTTTGGCAGCAGCAGTCCTGGCATAAAGCCCAAAACATGGTAAATGACAAATCACTACCAGATGAAGCTATGAGGTTTACATGGAGCTTTTCCTTCGAGGCCCAATAACGTTAGCAAAGCAATTCAGAATTTCGATAAGATCCATCTTTGCAGGAAGGGAACCACCGTATGTAGATTCATGTTCATTTACAAAGCTACAAACTGGATAATTGCATTAATTAATATTTCAAAAAGATGAAAATCTAAAGGCTAGTAATTTAAATGGACTGTGTTCATGACTGCTGTGCGTAGTGACATGAGGTGACGAGTTGACTTTGCAATGGGCTTTCAAAACTTGACTTTCACTGATCATGTGATACACAATCTATGATTTTAAAATAGTACTTCTTTGACCTGGCAATTTATATCTGGTGCCTAAATTTTAGCACCAGAAACGTTTCTTCTGTACATGTATGATCTTTAATGGACTTAGATTCAAACTCAGTGTGAAAGGATGCAATGAGTGAGCGGAGTCACTCCTGAGTCAGTCCTGGTGAACTCCCTTAGCCAGTCGGGTTTTCAGGATACCCACAATGGATATGCCTGAGAGAGATTTGCATGCGTTGCCTCCATTGCATGCAAATCTGTTTCATGCATATTCATTATAGATATTCTAAAAACCAGACTAACTAGGAGGTACACCAGGACTGCTTTGAGAAACACTGGTATACATGTCTGGTTACAATGTCGATGAGACCAAAAGACGCAAAAATGAAAGTCAGCACAAACACCAGACCAGATTGATCTGCTTGAAATTGTTGAATAGTTGAATTCTTTTAACTTAAAAATTAACAACCATTCAACAATACTGCTGCTATAGCTTCAGAACATGAGATGAATAAATAAACGTATCATTGTGTGATGATAGGTTACTGATGTATTCCGAAGATCAGGAATAGACTAAAATCACTTTATAACTACTGTGGAAAATGGAACTGTAATGGTAGTACGAGTCATCAGTGATAGTATCACATAACAAACATCACAGAATTCACTGACTGGTCTCTATCGTGTTATTTCAAAAGTTAGGGGAAAATTTTCCTGTTTAAATTGTTCATAAGGTACTTATAGTATGTGTCTTACAGAGCCAATTCTCACTGGTCTAAAAAAAAAACCCCTTTTATTCCAATTAATTTATATTTAAATAGATTTTACTCCACACCATGATTATTTTTCTTTCTTTTATGTTTTTTAAAAAATTTTCAGTATTTGTTGTCCATGTCTATCCCACTGTTAATGACATATAAATGCTTTGGTCAATTCTCCAGTGTACGTATCTCATAGTTTCATACTGTGGCACATCTGACAAGGCCAATGTTTTGCATTTCTCTGCTTCCTCGGGAGTGTGTACACAATGATAGTAAGGGGAGATTTTGACAGGACTAATGTTCACAATGAATAAAAGGAATTTTTAGACCAATGAAGATTGGTCCTGTAAGTCACAAACTGTAAGTACCTTATGGACAATATATGGCTAATAAAATTTAAAAAGGACAATTATCTGAGGTCTTTTTCCCCCTATCTTTTGAAACAACATAGTAACATAGTAAATGATGGCAGATAAAGACCAGTATGGTCCATCTAGTCTGCCCAGTAAGATGGCCGGAGTAGGTGCCACTCTGTGCAGGCCACCCCTCCCCATGTCTTTGTTTAGGGGTGAACCCACCGCTCCATGCAGGACACCCCTATTTGTTGAGAAGTTAGATGGTTCAGTTTATTTTGATTTTATTGATAAATGGATCCATTGTGTCTGTCCCATGCCATTTTGAATTCTGTCCATTGGGAGGGCATTCCAAGCATCCACCACCCTCTCAGTGAAAAAGTATTTCCTGACATCGCCTTTCAATTTACCATCTTGCAGCTTCATGTTATGCCCTCTAGTTTTACAGCTTCCCCGTCTCTGGAAGAGGTTTGTTAGTTCATTATTTCTCTTTAAGCATTTAAAGGTCTGAATCATATCTCCCCTGTCTCTCCTCTCCTCCAAAGTGTACATATTTAGGTTTTCAAGTCTCTTCTCATAAGGCTTCTGACGCAGGCTCCAAATCATTTTAGTTGCCTTCCTCTGAACAGTTTCCAGTTTTTTTACATCTTTTGCAAGATATGGTCTCCAAAACTGAACACAGTATTCCAAGTGAGGCCTCACCAGTGACTTATACAATGGCATTAGTACCTCTTCCTTTCTGCTGGTAATTCCTCTTTGTATGCAGCCCAACATCCTCCTGCCTTTTGCCACCGCCTTGTCCACTGTTTTGCCACCTTGAGATCTACAGAAATAATCACACCAAGGTCTTTCTCCTGATCTATGCACACCAGCCTCTCGCCCCCTATCTCGTACATTCCCCTTGGGTTTCTGCTACCCAAGTGCATGACTCTGCACTTCTTTGCATTAAATCTTAATTGCCAAGCATTAGACCATTCTTCCAGCTTTTGTAGATCTTTTCTCATGTTAAGCACTCCCTCGGGGGAGTCCACTCTGTTGCAAATTTTCGTGTCATCTGCAAAAAGACAGACCTTTCCATTCAGTCTTTCAGCAATATCACTCACAAATACATTGAACAGTGCCGGGCCCAGGACCCAACCATGGGGCATCCCACTAATCACCCTCCTTTCCTCCGTGTGAGCTCCATTTACCATCACCTTCTGTCATCTGTCAGTCAACCAATTTCAGATCCAGTTTACCACCTTGGACCCATCCACAAACTACTTATTGATAAGCCTCCTATGAGGGACAGTATCAAGACTGTATATATTTATAAACTCTTAGTATCAACTGCATGTTTTATATAGTTGAAGATGCTGTTACATTGTATTTTCTCTCTTGTTCAATGTAAACCACCTTGACCTGGTGAAAGGTGGTATATAAATACAGCTAAATAAATAATAAAATAAATAAACACAAAATTCAGATAAAGAACAAAAAAACAAACAGGAGAAATCTAAAAAGGTGCTTATTTTAAGCCTACTTCATGAAGGCAACATAGGCTCCCAAATCCATTTCCAGTTCCTATAGCACACAAACTCCGATGCAGAAAATGTTCACCAGCTCAGAAAAAGGCGCAAATGTGTACATGCTCTCTATATGCATGAACACCTCATTAAAAAATACATGTATACATCACACCTCTGCCTCCACTCCACCAAAACCATGCTACTGGGAACGCCTACACTCAGAATACGTAAAAATAGGTGCACATTTTCCATTTGCATACATTTTACATGGCTTTGTGGTCAGGAAGTTTTATCAAAGCCTTTGCATGTAAAACAGGCTTTACATGCAGGAAAAGATTTATAAAATAACCCCTAAACTAGATTCATAGAATTACTCACTGTACAGACTAAATAGAATATTGATTATGTGATATGGGAGGAGTTTTTGACAACTATGGTACTTCAGGAAGAGATGGAATCACAGACTGTAATACTATAGATTCATGGACATAAAACTAAATGGTTAGCTTTTGCAAACAATCACATCCTGTAGCTTGCTACAGAGGCGCCGGAACACCGTTTCCATTGGAGGGCCAAACTCCACCCCCTTGGCTAGCCGAACTCAGTGAGGCTGTGATCCCTGGCCCTCCCCTCCTGTTGGCCTGAAGGGACCCGATCTCCTGCGGGCAGACAAGAGGGGTCTTTGCCATAATCGCCTGTGGAGTTTCCATCCCCCACCAGCAGAAGAGCCCCACAATCACAGGAAAGACCCGTCCTGTTTGACCATGGACAGACAGGAGGGGTCTTTCCTGCGATTCTGGCAGTGAGGCTTTGGTGGGGCCAGGGCCCATGTGGCCTACTCCTTTCCGATGCCTCTGGCTTGCTAGAAAATAACCCCCGACTCTAGGATTTGACAACCAGATTTGGACACAGTACAGTTTGCAGTCATCCATCCAGCAAAAACACACACAGCGAAGCACCTCAGCATGGAAAATTTTGCACCTATTCATGCTCAAAATAAAGGAAATAGCCAATAGTTTACACACAGGAAAAAAGACTTTTTTTCTAAGAATTAGAAAATGAGTATACTCAGGGCGTACCTATAAACTTTTGGCTTTCATGTAAGATGAGCCTGAAGAAAGCTATTTTGGTAGACTTTAATAAAAATTGGCTGTTACCATCCAATGAATCTTTTTTCCTGACTTGTTCTCCTTTCCGTTTCTTTCTTCTTTACAAACTTTGAAGTTTCGCATGTCATTAGGTAATGAGTCGCTCTAGTTTGGGGGTTCTCAGTTTGCCCAATTTTCTCCTCTGGCTGAAACCTCAGTCAGAGGCCACCCATGTTTGTAATGGAGTGGATTACACTCAAATTCCAGCTCAATGCTGCAGTTTCCTTTTCTTGACTGCAGAATAGAACAGTCAAGGACTGTAATGATAGTATCAACAACACCAGAGTTTTTCAAAACAGGACATCCAAAGACTAAAACACAGCGTGTCTGAAGAGGGCATAAAACAAACTTCAAAAGAGTCACATCTAGACTACACTTTCCTGTCCGAGAGAGACACATGCAAGCCCCTAACAGACAGAGAGAAGAAAGAAAGGAGTGCTGTCAAACATCATTGGCCAAACGTAAAGGTGGCGGATGCTTTCTTCTGATAATGTCACCAAGAAAGGAAATCCTACAGACCAAATCCATCAAGTTCCCCAGGGCACGGGGCAGGGCAGCCATGTCATGTATCATGTCATATCAGGAAATCCATTTTCATGAAGGAGACAACTGGATCCGACCTACATTAAACAAATTGTGACGATCGAATCTGCTTGGTTTTAAATTCTCCCTCACCTACTGAGGAAGGTATCTACCGATGTCAAAGGGGGAGGGAGGAAAGGAGTCAAAGAAAAGGGGAGAAGAAGAGGCCGCCATAGAAGTAAGAAAGAAAGAAAACAGAGTGATCTCTGTTTTCTAAAGTCTGTCGCACATGCAGGATGGGAAAAAAATACAAACAATTGTAATGCACGCTATTTGGAGGATGTTTTACATTTGTTTTAAATATTAACAAAATGTGTTTTTAGCCTGTAAAAATATCATATTTCCTTATTGGGGTGGGAGTGGATGAAATGACAATTTACTGTCTTGCAATAGGGATGGATGTATTTATCATAAGCTGCAGACTCATCAAACTGATATAGAAAATCGTCCATGGAAAAATATTTAAAATCAAAGGTTTTGGCCCCATCACTGTATATACAGCATTTTTTAAAGTAAAATAAAAGAAAGATTTTCGTTTAAAGTGAAACATTAAGGTGGTGATTTTACACATGCTAATAGCAGCAGTTTTAGGAAGGGGCTATTTACACGTGGTGATGCGTACCATGTTTAGTTTTTCAAGAGCAGTGGTAAGGGCACAGAGAGAGAGTAGTTAGGGTGAGCCTAGAATATCAAGATGGATTCAACATCTTACAAGGGCTATCCATGCCAATGAGAAAGCATCTGGATATCAGCATTCACACCTGCCCTGGGTACAAATAAATGCCTGCTTGAAGAGGTAGGTGTTAAAGCCAAGGTTACCCCCCCCCAACCCCTCCAGCATCAGCTCCCCTCCCACCTACCCAAGACATCCAGTCACCCTGACAGCTGACTCACTCCCAAAGCATCATATTCCTTCCAGTATCAATATTGTGGCATTCAACCTCTGGCATAAAGACCCTCCATGGCTTCGCCCATCCCCTTGATCCCCTTGCCCCAGTTGTTATTGAGGTTGCATGGTCCCTAGTGTCTAGTGCAACTAGGAACAATCCCTAGTTGGTCCTGCTTCTTCAGCTCCAGTTTCCATAATGGCACCCATGACCCCTAGCGGTAATCTCACCCTTTATTTTGAAGTATGACCCCTACTGGTACCACTGCAAGATTGCTGCTAAGGGTCATGGACACCATTTTGGAACCCAGAACTGAAGAAGTAGGAATGACTGGAGATCACTCTGTTCACACTAGACACCATGTGATTCCAAGTTAAAAGAACTCCAGTGTAGGAGCCAGGGTAGGGAATCTGGATGGGGGTGGGGGTTCTTTATCCCAGAAGTGTTGGGTGCTACAATATTTATCCCAAGGGGAATCGGATATCTTGAGAGGGGTTGGGCGGATCAGCTTTTGGAGGGGTTAAAGGGTGATTGTCTATTTGGGGGATCATGGGGTGATTGGAAACCTTGAGGGTGGTGAGGTTCAGATGTCAGGTGGATGATGGAGGGGGATTGTTGATGAAGGGAGGTGATCAGGGGAAATTGGTGTTGCTGGAAAAGGGTATGTGTGGAGATTGGGAGCAGCAATTTTAAAAAGTTGCTCCACTGCATTTGGGGGGGGGGGAGGGTTGCACAGTTCTTTTCCCTGTATGCAGCTTTTTAAAATCGCTGCCCCTAAGGAGACATAGGGAAACTACAGACTGGTGAATTTGACATCAGTACCAGGCAACATGGGAGAAACCATTATAAAGAATACAATTACTGAACATATAGATACTCATTGCTTAATGGGAGAAACCAACATGAATTTAGCCAAGAAAGGCCTTCTCTTACTAATCTGTTTTCTTTTTAAGGTGTGAATAAAAAGGTAGATGAAGGTGAGTCGGTTGATATAGTGTATCTGGATTTTCATAAAGCTTTGACAGGGTCTCTCATAAGAGACTCTTGGTGAAATTAAAAAGTCATGGGATAGGAGGCGGTGCACTATTGTGGATCTGGAACATTAAAAGATAGAAAGAGGAGAGTACAGCTAAAAAGCCAATTTCCTCAGTGGAGAAAAGTGAATAGTGGAGCACACCAGGGATCTGTGCTGGACCTGCTTCTTTCTAAAATATTCATAAATGACCTGGAAATGGAAATAACAAATGAGGTAATCAGATTTGCAGATAACACAAAATTATTCAAAGTTATTAAAACATAAGAGGATTGTGAAAAATTGCAAGAAGGCCTTGATACATTAGAAGACTGGGTGTCCAAATGGCAGATGAAATATAATGTGGACAAGTGCAAAGTTATGCACAATGCAAGGTTCCACATTAAGAACCACTAATCAGGAAAAGGATTTAGGAATCATTGTGGATAATATATTGAAACCCTCTGCCCAGTGTGCAGCGGCGGCCAAGAAAGCAAATAGAATGCTAGGAATCATAAGGAAAGGAATGGAGAATAAAACAAAGGAGATTATAATGCCTCTGTATTGTTCTATGGTGCGACTGCACCTTGAATATTATGTGCAGTTCTGGTCACCGTATCTTAAAAAGGATATAGCAGAATTAGAAAAGGTACAGAGAAGAGCCATCAACATGGTAAAGAGGATGGAAGGTTTCCCCCAATGAGGAAAGATTTAAAACGTTAAGGCTCTTCAACTTGGGGAGATATGATAGAGATCTATAAATGAATGAATGGAATGGAACAGGTAAAAGTAGATAGGTTGTATACTCCTTCAAAAAGTAGAAAGACTAGAGGACACACAATGAAGCTACAGTGTAGAACATTTAAGACTAATTGGAGAGAATATTTTTTCACTCAATGCGTAATCAAACTCCTCTGAAATTCATTACCAGATGATGTAGTAAAAGCTGTTAGTGTAGCTGGGTTTTAAAAAGGTTTGGACAAGGTCCTGGAGGAAAGATCCATAAACCATTATTAAAGGAGACCCGGGAAATCCATGCTGACCCTTGGAGGAGCATTATGGAATCCGTGTTCCTTTTTGAGATCCTACCAGGTACTTGTGACCTGGACTGGCCACTTGGAAACAGGATACTGGGCTTGATGGACCTTGGTCTGACCCAGTGTGGCATTTCTTATGTTTATGTTTATTAAAACTTGATATACCACCCTTCATGTTAGCAGCAGGGCAGTTTGCAATAAAACAAGTTAAAAGAACTCCAGTGGAATACATTCTTATGTTCTTAACATGTACTTTTGCATGTTTTTTACAGTGGGGATTTTCTATGTGCCAATCTGGACACCATCTAGCAAGAGTACTGTACAAGCTAAGGAACAGAGAGGTTACAAAGCAGTGATACGGAGTAGCAAGATACAAGCAGGGCCGGCCCATCCACTAGACATAATAGCCAGTCACGTAGGGCAGCAGGCCCTAGTGGGCAGTATTGGCTCTCCCTCCTCCCAGCAAAGCTTCAGTTCATCACCGCTCAGCTTGCCATGCTGCCTGCCTCCTGGCATCCAATTTCTCAGCTTGGAGAGGGGGTGCAGCACAGCAATGCCTCCGCTGCATCAGGCCTTAAAGTGCCTGCCCTAGCACGATCACAGCCTGATGCACCTGCCCCCCCCCCCCTTCAACGCAACATCCTGTCGTTCCTACCCCCTCCAACAGGAGGTTTCATCAGAGGGGGCAGGAGTGGCAGGCTGTGAGTGCGCTAGTGCAGGCACTTTAAAGCTCAATGCAGCAGAGACATCACCATGCCACCTCCTCTCCACAAGGTGAGATGGATGCTGGGAGGAGCGGTGGTATGGCAGGCCAGGTGGTGCTGTAATCTTCAGGGGGCAGCATGGACGGTCTGCCTAGGACAGCAGAAACCCTTGGGCCACCCCCGAGTACAAGCTAAAGAACACAGAGGTTACAAAACATTGATACAGAGTAGCAACAGTCAGGGCTAGCCCAAGGGTTTCTGCTACCCCAGGCAGAAGCCCTGGTTGTTCTACCACCCCCCCCCCCCCCCACACACAAGACATACCGCATCACTGCCACTGATTTAGTTGGTAAGATGAAAGGATGAGGGACAACTCGGCTTGGTGCAGCAGCAGCGGCCTGCAACAGGGACATGTGCTTTGGTACATATGACCTGCCATTTCTGAACTCCCTCCGACACAACCTCCTGTTGGAAAGGAGTCAAAAGCAGCAGGTTATGTGTGCCAAAGCTCATGGCCTGCTGCAGGTGCTGTGCTGCCCACAGAGGTCTGCCACCTTAGGCGGTCACCTAGCCTGCCTAGTGAAGGGGCTGGCCCTAGCAAGAGTACAAGCTAAGGAACGGAGAGAGTACAATACACTAACACAGAGTAGGAAGTAAACTTGGGGTAGAGTTGGTACAATCCCCAGTCTCCTGGCAAAAACCTTTTGCTGTCCAAATGCCAGGGCAAACAAGTATGTTCTTAGTGCTACTTTAAAATCAAGCTTGATACAGGTTATCTTTCAACTCGTGAGGTAAACAGTCCCAATATAGTGGGCCATAAAAGAAAAATGTGAAACGTCTTGTCATGTCTACACAATGGATAGATGGAGAGGGTATTGTTGGCTGATGTGTTGAGAGCAGACTGGATGCACTGGATTAAGAGAGGCTTTCAAACTAGACAAGTATTCTGGAATTCACTTAGGGCAATTTCTTCAAATGGGTTACTTTTGCACATACCATGACATTCATGAACCTCACTTCTAAGCCATTGTACGTGGAGTATGATTTCAGCCTCTCAAATTTACTGCTAATTTTTGATGTAGTACTTGCATCATGTCAAAGAGAGCCTCCTTCTGGAGTTCGTAAAATGTAACATGTATGGATAATTTAGCAAGGTGAGCTTGGAAATTCTTCTTAATCAAGCCTGTGTACCCGCCATGATGAGAAATAACTCACTATCTTTCTGCCACATTTTCTTGGCCTCTGACTGCATTTCTTGGTACATGAAGATCTTCTCCCTCTCATGATTCACAGAATACTCACTTAGGACTGACACCTCCATAATCAATGTCATTCTGGTGTTCTCCTTTACCACTCTGTCCAGTTTCTTTGCATCCAGCTTTTTATTGGTCAGAATGGAGAACTTTATGTACTAGCTGCAATATCTTATAACATATTCTAGTCATTTGGGAGCCAGTGAAGACTCTTGAATGCTGGAGTTATATGGTCAAATTTTCTATATCTGTAAGTAATCTAGCGGCCATGTTCTGTAATAATTTCAGTCGCTGAATGGTTGACTAAGCCAATCCATTGTAGAGGAACTTATAATAATCTATTTGATAGAGGATTAGAGCAAAAACCAATATTCTCAGGTCCTGTGTAATAAAAAAAAAAAGATTTCATTGCGTGTATTTGCATAAAGGCTAAGAATGATGATTTCAGGACTGCTGTGATTTGGGGCTTAAATGTTTAATGAGTTGAATTTGCATCCCGAAATTGTGATGCCATTGTATAGGGGGATTGGTTGACCTTTAATACTAGGAGATTTATTTGGGAAAGGAGGACAACAAGAGACCCCCAAGGCTCATCAGTGTTGATTACCTACTTACTTTGGGGAGTCAAAGGGTAAGGAAGTCATACTGATAGTTGGACAGGGGTACCATTTCACCATTAGTGCCTGTAACATTTGGAAGGCTACTGCTCCCCCAGGACCCCCTCCCCACCCCCAGCTACACCTATGCCAAGGCTTTAGATTTAGAAGGAGAATGAGCTGTTGGATCACTGTTTCCAAGCACGAGTTCAGATTGGTAAGGTCTCGTGGCATCTTATCAGCAAAGTTTACAATCTGCATATCATCCGCAAATAGACAGATATATACACTTGGTCCTAGTCTGTGAATGTTGGTTGCCAGGGGTACAAGGAAGAGGGCAAACAGGGTAGGGGCCAGAATGGTTTCCTGGAATAAACTGCATTAGATGTTTAATTTGGGTTTTAATGTACATTAAGAAGGCAAGTTTGTAAATTCCCATTCAGTTTAATGCACATTGTCATATATATACGGACGGCCTACTTTATATAGTGAAGTATGTGCATATCTTACTTTATAAAATAGGGGGTATAAAGATGTGCTTTCACCTAGCTTTGGCAGTTAGGCCTGCTCTAGAACAGGTGTAAATACCCGTGCCTAACATGCATAATATAGACCCTGCCTAAGCTCCTCTCCATGTACACCCACTCTGAAAGTACGCGCAATAGGACTTATGTGCACATTTACAGAACAGTGACTGCCTAAAGCATACACATAAGTATCCATTCATGTGCATAAACCTCTTGAAATGGGGACTTACATGTCTTACTAGTGCATAACATGTCACATGCCCATTGAAAAATCAGCCCCTGTTAATGTGGAGCTCAAAAACCAGTTAAGGTTCCATTTAGTAATCTGTATGAGCTGCTTAACAGAGGAATTGCCACACTCTTAACAGTCAATGTCGGCCCTGCTAGCAGTTAACACAATGCCTTAACTTGTGCTAATTCCTATGAAAAGGGCGGGAATGGCTAGGGAATAAGTAGGGTCCGTGCCTTCCAGTTATCACAAAAGTAGCTACTCATACAACATGTTAATTGTAACACAGCAGATCATGCGGTGCAGTAAATGCCACCTTAAGATGTATAGCTAGGATGAGGAACAAGATGGTGTCTGACTAAGGTCACGGCACTTACTGCTCTGGGGTGTTCCAGGTCTCTGGCATGACCGAGATGGATAAAAAGTGGAAGTCCAAGCTTTCACCCTCCAGCATTGGGCCTTCAGCGCCAGGGTCACAGCAGATATTCCTGGACTGTGGTATGGACCTGGTCGCCTGAGACAGCACTTCGGCAGTGCCGGCTGTGTTATCGGTGTCGGCATTGAGTGGGGCGTCTCAGCCTTGCAGAGAGGACAGCTCCGCTGCGACCTGGAAGCTATGCCGGTGGGGTCATGTCTCTTCCGACAACTTCCCGTTGGGAGGAGGGACAGAAGAGAGACTGGAGGGAGCTTCAGCAGCAGCAGCACCCCCACTGGAAGTGCAGGGTTTACCATCTGGCACAGCCACAGTAGAGGAGCTCGGCCCCACAGTGAGGAAAACACAGGCAGTTCCAGGACCGGTGGCTTTACAAAAACCAGCAGTTGTCACGAAGGAGTTGTTATGGGAGGTGGTGGCATTGGTGAACTCTTCGCTTCAGGCAATGGCAGGTACTTTTTCTCAAGAACTGAATACTTTAAAGGAATCTGGTCAGGCTCTGTCTCAGGAGCAGGCAAAGCATGCTGCTAGACTGGATCTCCTGGAAGCTCGCCATGGTGAGCTCCATGAGTTGGCAGGGATAGAGATGAAAATCTCTTCCATCATGTCATGCAAGTTGGAATACTTGGAGAACTTAACCAGATGTAATATCCTTTGGTTTATCAGCTTTCCCAAGTCTCCTCTTCTCACACCGGCTGAGATGATTAAAAAACATCTTCAAGAGGTATTGGGTATGTCTGGGGAAAACCTGCCACCTATTACTAGAGCCCAGCATTTGTCAGTGAGACCAATGACTGAGGTTGTTGAAGAAGATCAAGTACAACCTCAGCAAGAACTATCTGACTTAACTGGGTTCTTGGAGAGCTCACTAGATGTGGTTACAGGTTGAACCAATCTAGTGGTCAGTTTTACCCTAGAGATAGACCAGAATGCTGTTTTGCATTTATACTTTCGTAATATGCATATATTGTTTTTGGAGGCTAGGATATAAATGTTTCCTGACTTCTCGAGGGCAACCCAAAAGAGACACAAGGACGTCTTGGATTTGAAACCGAGGGTTCTTGCTATGGGTGGGTCTTTTTTGTTAAAATTCTTTGTAGCTGTATGATTTTTTTGGAATGGAAACAATTTTTTTTCTTTGACCCAAAACAATTGATTATCTTTTTGCTAGGACGGGAGAGTTCAACTGTGGGATAAACACCTCCATAAGCTGGCTGTGTGTCTGGGGGATTGTATATTTTCTACTTTGGTTGGGTATAATATTTGTTTTTCCTATTTCTTGTTCCTCTAGATTATTTTGTGGTCTAATATCGAAACAAGAATATGTCTCTTCTCTTTTTTTAATAACTTTGGTTCATATCCTTGTGGATTTCCATGTTTTCCTTGTTGGGGAATAATATTGTGTAAAATTTGATAAAGATTAAATAAATAAAAAAAAGATGCATAGCTAAATGCATTGCATTACCTGCCATTCAGTTAAAATGCAATATCCAAATTTTCCCTGTTAACTGAATGGCAAAATGCTGGGAACAACCCCAACAGTTAACACAGAGCTTTAGCTGTTAGTTTTGGAAAATACGATGCTGTAATTACAAATTCTTAGCACAGCTTCATAAATAGATCCCTTAACATGTTGCATTAACACACAGGGGTATGTTTACTAAACCACACTAAGAATCAGCATCTTAACATGCATTTAGTGCCAAAAGTTAACATGGGAGATGTGGCCAGACCCATGCTAACTTTTGGAGACATTCTTGGCAAGTCCTCAAACAGCATGGTGGGAAGCACCTCACCGTGCTAAACCTGCAACTGCAATTGACGCGGGAGCACTTACCATCATCCGATAAGCGCTAAATGCACCATGCTAACTGCAACAGTGAACCACGTTAACTGCAATGTTCAGGCAATGCCCACTCTCCGCCCCTAATCCACCCAGACCCTGCACCCCCTTCACACGCTAAGCGGTTCATGTGGGATTTTTACCATGCTGGCATTTTTAGCATGCGGTAACAGCTCCATCGGTCCTGCACTGTTTGCTGCTGCATTAACCAATAGTGTACTGTAGTAAACCTGCCTCTTAATTCCTGTTAACTATTGGATTAAACAATTAAGATGGAAATTCATATGGGGAGAAGGAGTAGAGAGCATGTCTTGCAGTTGATACGAGTGTCATTAATGCATGTCAACTGCTAATGCATCCTTAGAGGTGCAGCTGACTGCATTCTACATTAATGGCGATGCCATTAACCCAAGATAGCAAACATTATTCCAGATTAACCGGGAACCCCCCAACAGTTATCACGGTAGTGCAGCTATCACGGGTTCACTTTTGCAGTTAACATGTTAACGTGGTTTAGTAAATAAGCTCCATGGTGTTTAGGTGCTTGCAAATTGGTGATATAATAGCTTTTTGTAGTTAAATATTTACAGCAGATTTTGTTTTTCCATTTTCACATTGTGCTCACCATCTCCTGCTTTTTCGGCCTTCATAAAATAGGCATGTTTTAAGAAATGTATACAGTTGCCCTTTTATAAAATGACTCCCTACCTATAGAAGATTCCAGCATTTGTGGCTTTTCCTTATTCTTCTGCCGCATACTCCAACGTCACATTCAGCATTCCTTAAGCATTCCATATACCCCAAGGTATATATTGATCACCTCGCACAGCAGCCTCATCTACTTATTTCATTCAGGTTCTAATTTCACCATCCTTCTGCCCTGCTTGGCTTTCCCCCTAACCCTCCAGCACCAGATTTCTACATACCCTTCATATACCAGAATTAAATAAGTGAAGACATGCAGCATCATTTCAGTTACTGGTACCAGGAGACAAAGGCGGAAGAAAGGGAAAAGCTGTTGAGCTGCAGGACATTTAAATGACAGAAATCACAGCTGTGAGTACATTTCATAAAATATCTTTTTGATCCAAGTCTTCCAACAGCAGCAGTAGCCTACAGTCTCCCAGATCTGTGTGGGAGAAACAGAAAGTTAGTTTCAGGCCATGGTCCCATCCCACATAAAGACTAACAGCTCAAAAGTATACCGCAAACTTTATGTAAACACTCCAAGTCTTGAATGTGTTGAATGTATTGCTTTGAAAAGCTTCTGAGTACTAGGATATTTTGCAAAACTGTCACCATCAGCCCATTGTCTTCATTTTACCACAATTGTCTATATGCAGCCTTAAAATAGCCTTTTCTTCAATTTATGGCAGGAGGAAAATATTATTCATCACCTCATAAAGTGAGGTCCATTAAGCTCCTCTAAATATGCCTTAAAATTAGCACATGTGATTATGATCTTCAAATAAAAGGAAATGAGAACTTCCAATGCCAAACATGCTTTGCGCATCACTTCCAGGTCAAAGCACTGTTGAGAGTTCTATTTCCTGTTTCCTGCTTGGTATAATCAGATTTTCTTTCAAGTACTTTTCATCTGATTTCTGAAGACTTCCTTTCACTTAGCAATGCAGTCTATATCTCTTACAAACTAAGTTTTATTGTAATGCCTCAGTACAATAGAAAGAAATTAAGCAACAGCCTCTACAACCTCTTTGTTCTTCAAAGATATGATTGCTGTCACCTCTTGCTTTTTGCTCATTGTGCATCGCACCAAAGATGCACTGAGGAGTCGGCTTTTTTTTTTTTGGAAAGAAAAACTTCATTATGTAAGCAACAATAATTGAAAGGAATCATTTTGAAAACAAAATTATTGTAGAAAAATATTTAGAAGTAGACAATCAATGGAGCCTTTGTTCTTCAAATTTAAAAAGAAGCCCAAATTGATGTGGGATTAGCTGGTCTTATGGTTATTCATCTTTCATTGTGTCTGATGCTTCTATATATGCTGCATGAGACAGAGCTGATATTCCCAGAGCTGGTCTGAATAACTTTATTTCCAAAATTAGAAAACAATTCACAGGTCAAAATGGCTCTGGGTATTTGGTGATTTAAACAGTTTTTATATACAACTCATTGGTGCATGTCTTTCTCTCTCTTCTCAACAGCAGCTACAGTGTCCAGTACTCTACAACGATGTCTCCTAACTTAAGAACCTAATACATCTCAGATTGTCGCGATAATCATAGAATGAAGGTATAAAACATTTTCTTTCTAATCAGTTCCTGATGATGCCTTCAGTATGTGTGAGGACCCTATAAATAATCACATGCATTAATGTTAAGTCACTCTCATTTATAATTAACACATTAGAGTTCCGTGTTATTCTGATATTTAATGGTGGCAATTCAAGGTTGTATTCTTTATGCCTTCATGCAGGGATTGTTTCTTTTTAAAGAGAACCTATTTGGTTTATTAAGTTGCTTGTTTGAACTGCTGTCAGTATGCCAGATAATATCTAGTTATGAGATTTGTAGTAGACTCCCAACATCTGCAAATCTTTTGCGACTGGATTGAGTCCTGCACGTGTGCCCTTCCAAGCCGGTACACATCTACAGTGCCTCAAACGGCATCCTGTGATTTGGAAAAGAAAGCCATCATCAAAAGCCAGATTTAGTCCGAGAGCTGGATCAAATGAACATTGCCAGCAAACTGCAACCTGTAAGCTACATGAACTACAGTGGAGAAAGTAGAAATGTGGCTTCCTTTTCTTCTGAAAAAAAGTGAAACTCATAATTTAGGGCTGAGTGTACTCTAAATCAGTGGTTCTCAAACCTGTCCTGGAGGACCACCCGCTACAGGGGTTTCAGTATACCCACAATGAGTATGCCGGAGTTAGACCGGCACGTATTGTGAACCGCCCAGATGCTAATCGTATTGGGCGGTATATAACGTTTTAATAAACATAAACATGCCTAGTACACTTGCATTATATGCAAATCTCTCTCATGCATATTTATTGTGCATCTCCTAAAAACCCAACTGCCTAATGATTCCCCAGGACAAATTTGAGAACCACTGCTCTAAACTTTCAAAAACAGCAGCAATGAAACCTACTCCTACTAAACAGTAATGAAGCCTACCGTGCATCTTCAGCGCTGTACAAACACAGATAAAGACAGACCCTACTCGTTAGAGCTTACAATCTAATCAAGGCAAACAAGACAAAGGCTGGAAATGAGGATAGAATAGGGGAGGGAAAGCAGACACAATGAACAGGGGATCAAGATCCAAAGGCAGCCTCAAAGAGGTGAGCCTTTAACATAGATTAGAAAAGGGGCAGGGATGAAGCCTGACGTACAGACTCAGGAAATAAGTACCAAGAACTATTTTCCTCTGCAATACCAAAAATCTCATAAGGCAGACTTGCATGTGCACACGCCTGTCTGAGCGTGTGCACATGAAGTGTGCAAGCACACGTATTATGAAAGGATAATTGAAACCAGCAAAGATAATCTCCAGTCTAGCTATCTAGTTATCTTTCTATTATATATTACACAGTATTTCTACATTTCCCATTTAGTATGTGGAGGGTACTTTTTTTATACCTTTTTCAGGGGTAAAACACTGTTTTATGGGCATAAAAAGTTTCTTATAAAATGTTGTCATGTCTTAAAGTACACATGGTGTAAGCCAGCACATAGCTGTAGAGTAGGTCTGCTCAGGGGAAAGGCTCTATTAATAATAATGTGAATTAATGTTTGTATGCAGCACATGGACAGATTCACCATTTTTGCATGTATTATATGAAATGAACATAACATTTTATTTATGTCTGCTCTCGAGCAGGCAGAATGTCCGTGCCTGCAGGATTTGTGCTTCTATTTTATAAAGACACATGGAATCCGATTCAGAGAGAGGCATGTCTGGGCCATCCGTTTGGACCCAATTATGGACTGAGGGAACAAAACGTTCCTCGGTGGCCAGGATCAGGCCTGAGAAGGCCTGCATGCCCCCAACTCCCACAGCTCCTGATCCCCTTTTCCCTGCTGCCCGATGCAAGGCTGGCCTGCCAAGGCCTGGATCGGTTGGCAAGGACCCCCCCCCCCAGCCTTGGCAGGGGATCCCTGGGCCTGATCGCTGGGTTTGCGTTGCTTATTCCACCTTTGAGATGCTATAAGCAGTGTGTCCCCATGGGCCCGGCAGGATGTACAGGGCCTTGACCTGAATCGGCCCTTATGTCCTACTGGGCTGGCCTGCCCTCACTCTGCCACGGTCCCACCCCCTCCCAGCTCTCCCTGTCCTGAGCCTCTGGAGATATGGGGAGAGGCAGAGGGGGAATCGGGCCTAGACGGCTTGCGGAGCTGCACGTCCCACCGGGATGTGCATCCCCGCAACTCGCATCCTGGAATCGGGCACTTATGTGTCTTTATAAAATAGGCTAAAATGAAGCTCTTTACAACTAGCAAACAATATTACAAATTCAGAGTCGGCAGTATGGTGTGGGATACAGCTGCTAAGTAATTGAATTCCTGTCCAGACAACAAATAAATGTCTGAATTGCAGTTGGGCTTTTTCTCATGCTGTAGTCTCAAACATCACTATCAATTAAAGATGTCAACTTCTGTACTATTTTATTAAATTACAGAGGGAGGAGTAGCCTAGTGGTTAGGACATGATAACTCAGGCCAGAGGGCTGGGGATTCAAGTCCCACCTTCGGACAACAATCTCAGGCCGGAGGGACTGGGGTTACTTGTCCTATAGGCACTCCTTGTGGCCTTGGGCAAGTCACTTAACCCTCTGTTGCCTCAGGTACACATAGATTGTGAATCCTTTGAGGACAAGGGAATGTATCCAGTACCTGTTTGTAGCAATTACATAATGTAAACTGCTTTGATTGAAGGACAAGGTGGTATAGAAAACTGGTTAAATAAATACAATTAAATTAAATTATGGTGATGTTACTGAAGGAAACACAAATTGGAAAGCACTGACCTAACCGAACACAAGCCAAGGTGAATTTTACACATGTCCTTGGACTCTGGTTAACAGTGAGTAGTGTGGTGATGAGAGTGACCAGGAAAGAATGGAAATAGAAGAAAATGGTACTTGTGCCTTTAAAACTACTGACAGCCAGCTTTGCACAGAGGGAGAAAAACTACTTTGAAAAAAAGTCAAGCCAAGCCACGCCCTAGCTCTGACGAGGAGGCAGGCTTGCTTACTGATTACAAGCACACGTGCAAAGAGAAAGGTGTGGCAGGAAAGAAACAGGTTTTTAAACCCGTCTCCAAACAGAACAGGGGGGAGAAGAGGAGAGAGAGCACACGGAGCTTACAGAGTTCACAGAGGAGTTCTCAGCGTGCAAGGAGGAGTTCCCAGGAGGAAGAAAGTTCCCAGGGGGAAGAAAGTTCCCAGGAGGAATGAGCTCAGAGAGTAAGGAGAGCTGAGAGCCACGAGGAGGCTGACTTCTAGTTGCTGAAGGCTGGAAGCAGAGAAGGAAGCACTCCATATCTGAGAAAAACTCCCAGACCTAAAGCCAGCAGACGGTTAGTTGGAAAGACTACAAACCAGCTGGAACAGGTACCTCTGTCCAATATCCAGGACCCTATGCTAAAAGGTCCAACTGCTAGAAGGTGGGTGGATACGTTCCTTTGGGGAAAGAACCATAACCCAGCCACAAGCAGGGCAGTAAATGTGGACACAGTAGAGACTTTAAAGCAAGCATTAGAGGGAGGGAAAGCTCACTCCTCGAATGTAAATGTTCATGACCAGAAACAGAAATTATGGAATGAGTTTTATGAATTCCTACAAGCCAGAAAGTTTGAAGAAGCTGTTGAGTCCAGAGATAAGCCAGCCGTAGTACCAGAACCCATGCAGATTGATTGCTGTGAGTCCCAATCCATTCCAGAGGACTATCTAATGGATTGCTCTCTTTGTTTCAAAGAAGCTTGAAAAACCTGTAAGCAGGGTTAAAAGAAGGTTTTGAAAAAGAAGAAAATTACCTTTGCTGAAATTGCTTATAAGGCTGTGCTGTGTTTTGCTTTATTGAAGATAACAGTTTTTGTTAAAGAGACTTGTGCTCAGTTTACCTTCAGTTCCAGTTTCCTTACTTTACTCTTGTTTATTGGAGAAGTATTCATTGTGTTTGTGTACCTGAATTTTAATGTGTTTGGAAATCCACAAAATAAATATTCCTGTTTGCCTCAACCAACGGTTGCACAACTACAGTTTGTCTTTGAATGTGAATTATCAACTACAAGTCCCAGGGTGCATTGCTGGTGACAAAGAATAAAGTTGCATTTAAGGACAGACAAAAGGCAGCCCATAGCTATAAGCCTTAGGCCCAGGCTAGGGTCCCACAGTAGTTTTCAGAAATCGGCATCAGTTCAGCTCAGGAAAGTAGGAGCAGCAGGTCCACCATAGCTTTGTCCAGTCTGTTGCACAGAGCTTGAAGAGGAAGGTGTGTTAAACTGTCAGAAACAAGTGTGTGCAGGGCCAGACCCAGAGCTGGTTCAAGGTGTTGGCGCCTTAGGCAACCTTAAGCCTTATGCCTCCCAGCTGTCAGAATCTATTGTTTAGCTTTGCATGCACTGCTCTTTGTCACTCCCAGAAGCTGCCACCCTCGGTGATCGCCTGGTTTGCCTAGTGGTTGGGCCAGCCCTGAGTATGTGCTATACTGTGATCATCTTAGGTAAGAAGATGTGATCACCAGTCACAGTGAATAATCTTTTTGGGACAAGAGATTTCTCACCAGAACTGAAGACTAATAAGTAAGAGCTGTGCTGGGCAACCCCTTGTGTTTGGGCTTTAGAATGCAGCCATCAGTTTGAACCTATCATGACTCCAGTAACCCAGGAAGCAATTGGAACCCATCCACCAAAGAAAGGTTACATTAGCTATGAAGGAGTGAAGGAGAAGACAAGAATAAATGGAAGCTAAAACAATGCAATGATAATTCAGTTGGGCAGATCAAATGGGTATGGTATGCCTGAACTGTCCTCATAATGTATTCCATCGAACTTCAAAAAAACATTCACACACGTTGTATATAACATAAAGAAAATTCACCAGTTCATGGGACAGAGAGGTGCAACTCACTGTATTAATTTTTTGATCTGTCACTACACTGTTTATCCTGCCAAGATGAGGTCTCAGGAGGCATTTTTGTTCATATTCTAAAAGCGTAGAGGTTTAAGGACCGAGGAAACTGGATAGATCATCACTACAAGTTCTGTTAGCATGCAGACCCATCCTGATTGATACGTGAAAAGTTCAGAATTGTAACATTTCTGAGTCAGGTCAGACACGGGTTCCAGAATGGCGGAGGAGTTGGACGCCGAGTGAGGTGTGTTAGAGAGCCTGGAGCATGAGTTGACCTGATGGGGAAAAAGAGGAAACAGTGATCAGCCAAGCCCCCAGATACCTCTTCTCCGGTGGTCGGGCTGACTCAGTCCTCCATTCAAGCTTTCTTCCCTCCTATGGCAGCATCGTTGGCTTCGGCAGATCTGTCGACTGGCTCGGCAGACCTGAGCAATGGGGTTGTTTTGAGCCCCGTGCAGATGTTGCCCCCGCAGCCCGGAAGGAGATCTGGGGAAGGGCTGGGCCCAGGAATATCTCCGGTTCGTGTGAATACGGCCGCGCTGGGGGGTGCTTCCCCGATGCTGAACCTGAGTGTTCCTGTGGTTGATGCTGGAGGCGTGGAGTTAGATGTCTCAGTTGGAGCTAGCGGAGGGGTAGAGCGTTTGAAGATCTGCTCCCCTGTTCATTCGGTTCCACGGGAGTTGTGCGAGATAGAAAAACCGGCAACGGTAACAATGGATAGCTTATGGGATGCCGTCTCATAAGAACATAAGACATGCCATACTGGGTCAGACCGAGGTCCATCAAGCCCAGTATCCTGTTTCCAACAGTGGCCAATCTAGGTCATACGTACCTAGCAATATCCCCAAAAGACACAGGTTCCACAATGCTTGTACTGGGTCAAGCATTGATATCCTGGGTCCCTTTTTAATAGTGGTTTATGGACCTTTCCTCCAGGAACTTGTCCAAACCTTTTTTAAACCCAGCTATACTAACAGCCCTTACTACATCCTCCGGTAACAGATTCCAGAGTTTGATTACACGTTGAGTGAAAAATATTTTCTCTTATTTGTCTTAAATAGTTTACCCTGTAGCTTCATTACATGTCCCCTAGTCTTCCTATATTCTGATAGCGTAAACAATTGATCCACGTTTATCCGTTCCACTCCATTCATTAATTTATAGACCTCTATCATATCTCCCCTCAGCCGTCTCTTTTCCAGGTTAAAGAGCCCTAACCTTTTTAGCCTCTCTTCATAGGAGTAGCCTTCCATACCCTTCACCAATTTGGTTGCTCTTCTCTGTACGTTTTCTAATAATGCTATGTCCTTTTTAAGATACGGTGACCAGAATTGCACACAATATTCAAGGTGCGGTCGTACCATGGAGCGATACAGAGGCATTATAATATCCTTTGTTTTATTCTCCATCCCTTTCCTTATGATACCTAGCATTCTATTTGCTTTCTTGGCCGCCGCTGCACACTGGGCGGAGGGTTTTAACATGTTATCCACGATGACTCCTAAATCTTTTTCCTGGGTGGTGGTTTCTAATGTGGAGCCTTGCATCGTGTAACTATAGTGTGGGTTGTTCTTTCCTAGGTGCATAACTTTGCACTTGTCCACATTAAATTTCATCTGCCATTTGGATGCCCAGTCTTCCAATTTATCCAGATCCTCCTGCAGTTTTCCACAATCCACTTGGGTTTTAACAACTTTAAACAGTTTTGTGTCATCTGCAAATTTGATAACCTCACTAGTTATTCCCTCTTCCAGGTCATTTATGAATATGTCAAAAAGTAGCGGACCCAGTACAGATCCCTGGGGTACTCCACTATTCACCTTTTTCCATTGGGAATATTGGCCATTTAGCCCTACCCTCTGCTTTCTATCTTTTAACCAGTTCCCGATCCACAATAGTACACTGCCTCCTATCCCATGACTTTTTAGCTTCGCCAAAAGTCTCTGATGGGTGACCTTGTCAAAAGCTTTCTGAAAGTCCAGATACACTATATCAACCGACTCACCTTTGTCTACCTGTTTATGCACACCTTCAAAAAAACATATCAGATTAGTAAGACAAGATCTTCCTTGTCTAAAGCCATGTTGTCTGTCTCCCATTAGGCCATGACTATCTACATGCTGTGTAATTTTGTTCTTTATGATGGTTTCTACCATTTTCCCTGGTACTGACGTCAGGCTCACCGGTCTGTAATTTCCCGGGTCACCCCTGGAACCCTTTTTAAAAATTGGTGTTACGTTGGCGACCCTCCAATCTTCAGGTATTACAGATGATTTTAATGAAAGTTCACATATTACCAATAGCAGGTCTGCAATCTCATATTTCAGTTCTTTCAACACTCTGGGATGTATACCATCCAGTCCAGGTGATTTGCTACTATTCAGTTTATCAAATAGTTGTAATATATCTTCCCGGTGTAGCGATATTTCTCTCAATTCCTCTGCAGTATCACCTTTAAATACCACTTCAGTCTTGGGTAACTTCCCTACATCTTCCTCAGTAAAGACCGAAGCAAAGAATTCATTCAGTCTTTCTGCTATAGCCTTGTCTCCTCTTACTGCCCCTTTTACCCCTCTATCATCTAATGGTTCAATTGACTCTCTCACAGGCCTTTTGCTACGAATGTACTTGAAAAAGTCTTTATTTCGTGTTTTTGCTTCCGTAGCAAGTTTCTTCTCAAATTCCCTCTTTGCCTGCCATATCAATGCTTTGCATTTAACTTGCCAGTGCTTGTGCTGTTTCCAGTTTTCATCATTTGGCTCTTTTTTCCATTTACTGAAGGTTGCTTTTTTGGCAGCAACAGCCTCTCTGACCTCACCTTTAAACCATGCTGGCAGTTTTTTGGACTTTCTTCCACTTTTCTTAATGTGTGGAATACAGCTGGTCTGGGCTTCGAGGATAGTATTTTTAAATAACACCCAAGCTTGCTGTAAGTCTTTAACCTTTGGAACCGCTCCTTTTAGTTTTTTCCTAACTATATTCCTCATTCTATCATAGTCTCACTTTCGAAAGTTAAAAGGTAGTACTGTGGATTCCTTTACTATCTGTCCTCCACTAATTAAATCAAACATGATCATACTATGATCACTATTGCCAAGTGGTCCCAACACCCTTATTTCTTGCACCAGATCTGGCGTTCCACTAAGGACTAGGTCCAGTATGGCTTCCCCTCTGGTCGGTTCATGAACCAGCTGCTCCAAGAAGCAGGCATTTATTTCATCTAGAAACTTTATCTCTTTAGCTTGTCCTGCTGTGACACTGACCCAGTCGATACCGGGGTAATTGAAATCACCCATTATTACTACTCTGTTGTGACTTTTGTTAGCTTCCTTGATTTCTTTGAGCATTTCATCATCCATTTGTTCATTCTGGCCAGGCGGTCGATAGTATACTCCCACTGCCATCACCTTCCCCTTCATAAATGGAATTTCAATCCATAGAGATTCTACAGCAAATTTTGTTCCCTGCAAAACTTTAATCCTTTCTGACTCAATGCCCTCTCTAACATAGAGCGCAACCCCTCCACCAATTTGATCAGCTCTATCATTACGATATAGTTTGTATCCAGGTATCACAGTGTCCCACTGGTTATCCTCCTTCCACCATGTCTCTGAGAGTGCAATCATATCTAACCTCTCATTTAGTGCTATATATTCTAACTCTCCCATCTTATTGTTTAGACTTCTAGCATTGGCATACAAGCAGTTTAGAGACAGAAATATATTAATATTAATCTGGCTATTGGTAGGCATGGGTAATTTGGAATCTTTATGCTCTGTCTGCTCCATACTCAAGGGCATTTGGGCTACTATACTCCCTTTTGGAACCTCACTGCTTTTGGTAGTATCCTTCAAGGATACCTTCGTCCGAACCATGCGCTCCTGGGTGACTGTCGGCTTTCCCCTATTTTCTAGTTTAAAAGCTTCTCTATCTCTTTTTTAAAGGTTAATGCCAGCAGTCTGGTCCCATCCTGATTAAGGTGAAGCCCATCCCTTCGGAAGAGCCCCCCCTTTCCCCAGAATGTTCCCCAGTTCCTAACAAATCCAAAACCCTCATCCTTGCACCATTGTCTCATCCACGCATTGAGACTCCGGAGCTCTGCCTGTCTTTTGGGTCCTGCACGTGGAACAGGAAGCATTTCGGAGAATGCTATCCTGGAAGTTCTGGATTTCAACTTCCTACCCAAAAGCTTAAATTTAGCCTCCAGAACTTCCCTACCACATTTTCCTGTGTCATTGGTACCAACATGAACCAAGACAGCAGACTCCTCCCCAGCACTATCTATGATCCTATCTAGGCGGTGCGTGAGGTCTGCTACCTTCGCACCAGGCAGGCATGTTACCAGGCGATCCTCACGTCCACCAGCCACCCAGTGGTCTCTTCACTTCAAAAATCCCTGTTTCCATTTGTGGTTTCTTTTTCACAAGAATTAACTGTTGTTAAAGCACAGAGTGTAGCGTTGGAGACATATTTGGAAGAGCAGGCTGTTAGAGTTTCACGTCTGGAAACCCAAATAGAAGGTCTTCAGGCTTTGGGTGGAACTCAAACCAAGGATAGTTTGATTACTGCTCGGCGTTTGGAGTCTTTGGATAATCAGCTGAGAAGGAACAATTTGAGGTTCTTAAATTTCCCTAGATCTCCATTAATGGATTCTCTGGGATTGGTTCGTAAATACCTTACAGAGGTTTTACTTATGTCTGCTGATGCCTTACCTCCTATTGTACGTACTCAGTACGTTGCAATTTCCTCAGTTGGAGTGAATATAGAGACTGGTCCTGAAGGTGTAGCTGAACCGGCCCAGTTGAACCTGACAGAGTTTCTTAAAAGTTCCTTGGAAGTGGTGACCAGTCGTGCAACACTTTTGGTTTCTTTTGCTTTTGAATCTGACCGAAACTCTGTTCTTAAATTGTATTTCAGGAGAATGTCTGTTTCTCAATTTATGGGGTCAAAAATTTCTGTTTTTCCTGATTTATCTATGGACACCCAAAAAAGGCGAAGAGAATTTCAGACTTTACGTCAGAGGTCTCTTAATTTGGGAGCACAATTTAAACTAAAGCATCCGTGTAAATGTTTGATATTACATCAGTCTAAGCAATTTCTTTTTTTTGAGCCCCAACAATTGATTCTATTTCTTTAGGGTAAGGAGGGTGACGGGGTGTGACTCCTGTACCGGCTGCCATAAATAACATCTTTGCTCGTATGATTGGTGAGAACTCTTCTTATGGGGGGTTTTCATAATTGATATTTCTTTTTGTGTTATATTTCTTTATTGGAACCTTATTGTGGTTTTGTGTTTGGGTCTAAACCAGTTAGTATGGATTTCTATGAATCTGCTATTGCTGTATTTGATTACTGTATTCTTATTCAGTTGTAATTCTGGATTAATATTCAAAATTTATTAAAGATAAAATAAAAAAAAAAAGAATTGTAACATTTCCCCTCTAATGACTGAAACTGTTACTGCTAAACAGGGCTTCACAGCTAGTTTTCATTGGAAAATAAATTATATTGGGGAGCAAAATACTGTATGTAGAAGCTTACAGTCATATAATACATCAACTTCAATTTTTCTTGTATTCTTTTGTTCATTCAAATATCATTATTATGTAATTTCAAATAAAACAACTACAGAAGTGCAGCCAGTCTGTTACCTCTACATTTATTTATTAATTTATTTATTTAACAGGGTTTTTTTTAACCACTTTATCATTTTAGTCAAAGTGGTTTACATTGCAGCTTAAATTTAGTAATGTACATTAAACAGGGATAACTTGGATTTTTCCATAATTTACAAGGCCACGGGGCAGGGTCCACGCCGGCCGTCAGTAACCGGGCACACGGCAGGTGCGTGGACCCTGTCCGTGGCCGATGACGTCGGCGCAAGATGGGGGAAGGAAGGGCATTTTTCAAACCCATTGGCTCCCTGGTGAATGGCAGTGTGGAGAGCCAATGGGTAGAAGGAAGATTGGGTCTGCGTGCCGGTGCGCGCGGCGGCGAGGTCTTTCACCAGCTGGAGCGGAGGAGAGAAGAGGTTCGCCTCTTGCTTCCCACCCTCCTGCCCTTTAAGGGTGGAGGTGGGGGGTGGATTAGGGGTGTCGCAGCTGGTGGGGGAGGCGGGATCCCGGAGGTTTCTGGGGTCCAGGAGACTTAAACTATAATTGGGGTGGGGGTCAGTTGCCCCCAACCCGGATAACCCCCGGCTGGTTTTTGCTAGTAATATGGTGAGACTGGGTAAAAGGGGGGTTGGAAGTTTGCCGCTGGCTTGGCCGCAGCGGAAGTGGGACGGGGTCACCTTGTTAATAGCACGGCGGGTGAAGGCCCATTTCACTGGTTGGGTTATCACAAAGTTGATGTTGCAACAGAAATGTTCTGGACTGTTATATAAGTTAATAAAGCTGCGACCAGTTAATTCCCAATTCGTGTCTGTGGTAATTTTTTAGGCGGGGGGGGGGGGGGATTGGGCAGGGGGAGAACCGGGTCCGAGCTGCCTTGGTTACTCCAAAGGTGGTCCAATGTTGTCATTTTTGCAATAATATTTTTGTATTTACAAAGTAAATATACCAGATTCCATCAGTATCTCAGATCCAGAATGATAGTATTCTTCCAATATTGAATTTATTTATTTATTTACATTCTCTTATGCTTGGGTCGGAAGGACTGGGGTTTCTAGTCCCACAGGTGCTCCTTGTGGTCTTGGGCAAGCCACTTAACCCTCCATAGCCCATGTTCCCTGTAAAATAGTTATCTCCAAGTTATAATGCCCTGTTCAATGTAATTTCAGTTTGTTCAATGTAAACCGCACTGATGCAGAATAGCGTGGTATATAAGAGAATGTAAATAAATAAATAAATAACTAGAATGAAGCTGTGGACATTTGCCTGTTCAGGAGCAGATGCAAATACTCACTTGTAAAATATGCACTTAAATCATCACTCCACCCATGTATCATGTCCTTATCTCTACATATAGGTCACATAAAAGTACACACCTTCTTGGCATCACGCTTACTTTTAAATACATAACATAAAAGCCGTTGTACTTGTGGGAAAGGTTTATAAAATTATTCCCTATGGGGGTCATTCTGCCGCGCGTTTAGCAGGGATGTATGTCTGGTTTGGACGTACATCCCCACTAAACACCTGGAGTTGATTACCAGTGCAGAGCTCCCCACATGTATAGTGGAGATGTGCAGGGAGCTTTGGAAAGAGCGGGAGGGGCCAGTTCAGAGGAGAAGTGAGAGCAGGCTGGAGGTGGGGCACTCAACCCAGATGTACGGGGTCAATTCCGATGGCCCTGTATGTCCAGGGACTGGAGGGTAGACGGGGAACTTATTCCACCTCAGAGATGGAATGAGTTCCCCCAAAGATTGCAACAGCCATCGATGGGACCTGGCAAGGAGATGAGGAGGGGCAGGGGGTTCCCCGCAGCTCGATTCCAGCCTCAGCAGGCCTGAGCAGGGGTCAGGCAGCAGGGAAATAGGGTATTATGCATTTTGCTGGCAATCGGGGCTTAAAAATTCTTCTTTATCAAGCCTTTGGCTCCCAATACAATAAGAAATATTCCTGTATCTTTCTGCCACATTTTTTGGTCTCTCACTGCATTTCTTGATACTTCAGTATTATTTGCCTCTCCATGTGAGTCACAGAATAATCACTTGGAACAGACATCTCTATTATCAATGTTGTTTTGGTGTTTTTCTCCTTTACCACTATATTGAGTTTTTTTATCCATCAGAATGAGAATGTCCCAGGTGATCATAACTTTTTCATTCTCTGTAATTCTCTTAAGGTCATGATTCCAGAGCTATTCAGGCACAGTGATGTTGTAGTGTTTACAGAGTTTCCAATGGATGAGGTGTGCTACTTTGTTGTGCCTTTCTGTATATAAAATTTCCACCATCAGAACTTCATAGCCAGCTATGAGGTCAGTCATGTTTCCAGGTCTTTCTTACAGAATTGACATATGTCTCTTTTGCCAGTTTTTTCAATGCTCGCTGTCCGTAATCTGCTGTCCTGAGCTGAAACTATCAATCTCTCATCCTTTTGTTTCAGTTCACCTCACCTTAACCATTCATGTGTCCGTTCTTGATCGACAAAGGGTTCCTAGAGTAACACTTTGTATTTCCCACTTGTTTTTCCTTGTTTGCTGATCTAATTCTTTGAAGAGTTTTTTCTCTTGTTTTGCAAATTCTGTTACTTCCTTTCCTATGTGGGCTTGAGGATTCTCATTCATTCCTTCTAGTCATCAGAACGCTTGTCCAAGTTTAATGATGGAGACAGATTCTGGATGTTTTCTTTCATATTTCAGTGCTTTTTGCATACTTGTTCTGATGATGCTGTTAGGTAGGCCTGGAGACCTACAGTATGATAATAGTTCTGTATGTGTACTCAATCTCTGTGAGACCGAGCCATCCTTCAGCTCTAAGAATGTACAGTCTTGGCATACATTGATGCTTGTAAATCACCTCATGGGCATGGAGGAGTTTTCTTGTTCGCACATCCAGTTTTTCAAGATCTTTAAAAGGCCAGTCCACGATTCCACAGCTGTATGAGAGTACAGGAACTGCCAGCTGATTGATCGCTTGTATCTTATTCTGTGATGTTAAAACACTTTTCAATAATGATTTTAATCTCCTGTAGTATTCTTTACTGATCTTCTCTCTCAGAAATTTCTGCTTGAGTGTTGTTCTTTCCTCTACATGGGTGAGATCCTACAGAAAAATAGAAACATAATGGCAGGTCATGTGGTCTTTTTCTATCTAGTCTGCCCTTCCATATCAGCCACTACAACAGTCTCCTTTTTTCCTTTAGAGATCCTATAGAAGCATAGAAACATAATGACAGAAAAAGACCACATGGCCTATCTAGTCTGTCACATGGCGTACTTATTATATGCCTTCCTATTCAAGATCCTTGATGTCACAGCCTTCAGCCAGGGAGATGTTGTCCATTTTGCTCAATTTTCCTCTAAAAAATTTGCCTTAGCAGGTTTGCCTAGGCCAAAAGTCATCTTGATGTCATCAGAAAAGCTTTACACCACACAAAATTGCTCTGCTAATGGTTGGTTGCTGGAAATGTAGAACTTCAGATCGTTTACAAATAGTAGATGGGATGTTGCTTCTGGATTTTTATCTTCTTTAGAATTCAGGCGAAATCTGTATCCCATAGAGTTGATGAGGGTACTCATTGGATTAAGTGCCACACAAAACAGAAGTGGCAACAGGTAATCTCCCTGAAATATTCCTTGCTAGATCTTAATGTTAGGAATGATGTACTGACCTTCTTCATATCTCAAAGAGTGTGGCTTGCCACATTGTCATGGTGGACTTAATGTACTCTATCAAACGAGGACTGATTTTATACATTTCATGGCAATTTATTATCCAAGAGTGTGGGATGCTGTCAAAAGCTTTTTTATAATCAATCCATGATATACTGAGATTTCTGCTTTTCTTAGCGCTGGCCGTGATGGCCTTATTCAAAATTAACTGGTCCTTGGTTCCATATGCTTCCCACTTATTGCCCTTTTGCTCTATTGCCATGATGTTATTGAACTCAATAGGATCATATATTCTGTCTGCATCTATTGCAGTGACTAGGTAAACAATCAATTGGTCTATAATTATTTGGAATATTACTTAGGTCCTCCTTTGGAAGGAGAAATGTTCTTCCTGTAGTAAGCCATTGTGGTGTTAAGTCTGGCTGCTTGAACAATTGATTTTTGCAGTCCACCAGGTTTTGGTGGAGTGATGTTAACTGTTTGAGCCAAAAGTTGGTTATTCCATCTGGGCCAGGGCTCTTCCAGTGAGTGGGAGCATATCAATAATCATACCTGCTTTTTTCTAACTGCAGAGACCCAACTTAAACACCACGTGAAAGAGTAACAAAAGCAAAGCCTGTCCAGTTAACAAGGTTTATTGCAAAATCTATCTTTCATGTACAACCTCCCTCTGACAGCCACTTTGGAGAAGGGAGGTTTCACCATGCCAGGTTATAGGATGAATGCCAGAGGATGGGGTGGCACAGTGGGCCAGGCAGGGTGGCATGACATTATTTCTGCCATTATGTTCCTATAGGATCTCTAAAGGAAAAAAGGAGACTGTTGTTATGACTGATATGGAAGGGCAGACTAGATAAGCCAGCCTAGAGAAACAGAAACCTTTAAACCAGCCTTGTACAAGAGGAAGAGGCAAGAACAAGGACAAGAGTAATTAATAGATTACTCTGAAACAAATCAAAAATCATCCTCCGAACTCATGAACAAAAAGGCAGGTCTTTAATGCAGACTTCAATTTAGTAGGGTTCCTTTCACCATGGAGAAAGTATCCTATTCCAAAAATGAAGTGCTATGTATGTGCAAGAGAAAGAATGCAACCGATTGTTCCTATGCTCCAATGTCTTACTTTTGGCTGATCCAAGGAAGAACCATCATTGCCAGAAAGGTCTGTGGGGTATGTAGTAATATTGAATTCCATGAGTAATGAAGGCTAGAGACACAATAATCCAGGGCTTAACACCGCATGCTACTGTGCTAGCAGCAGGCACATGTAGAGGGAAAGAAGAAAAGCTGTCATACTGAAAGCTAAGGAGGTTATGTTAGAAGCCCTATTCATTTCAAACATGGGTGTAAACAGCATCCACATGGAAACATGGTTCATACACATTTTTATGGGCAGGGGGGGGGGCACCCTTCTGGGGACATTTTGGGGCATGGCTTGGATGATGCCAGCATTTGCAAGATGTACACAGCGCTGCACAGACATGTAAGAGACAGTCCTGCTCATTAGAGCTTACAATCTAGTCAAGACAGACAACACAGAAGGTGTAGACAGGGATACATCTAGAGGGGAATGGTAAGGAAACATGAAGGAGATCAGGTGAGTCAAGATCCGAAGTGGCAGCAAAGATGTGAGTTTTCAGCCTGGATTTGAAAAGGGTCAGAGAAGGCACCTGATGTTCAGACTCAGGTAATTTGTTCCAGGCATAAGAAGCAGCAAGGTGAAAGGAGTGAAGTCTGGAGCTAGCAATAAAAGAGAAGGGCACAAATAGAAGCAATTTGCCAAAAGAGCGGAGTTTCCAGGGAGGGGCATAGGGAAGTATAAGAGGTAGGGAGGAGCTGCAGAGTGAATGCACTTATAGGTCAGCAGGAAAAGTTTGAACTGGATGTGGAAATGGAGAGGGAGCCAATGAAGTGACTTGAGAAAAGGGGTAATTTGAGCATAACAAGGCTGGGGGAAGATTAGCTACATAGCAGACTGTTGAACAGATTGAAGGGGAGAGAGATGATTCAGAGGGAGACCAGCAAGGAGTAGGTTGGAATAGTCAAGATGAGAGGTGATCAAGGAGTAGATAAGTGTCTTAGTAGTGTGTTCAGAAAGGAATGGATGGATTTTGTTGATGTTATAGAGAAAGAAATGGCAGGTCTTAGCTATTGGATGCATGTGGAGAAGGAGAGAGAGGAGTCAAAGATAACCCCAAGGTTGTAAGCCGAGGAAACAGGGAGACTGAGAAAGGAGGAAGGAGAGGAGAGAGGAGGTTTTAGGGGGAAAAATAAGCAGCTCAGTTTTGGCCATGTTCAATTTCAAGTGGCAGTGAAACATCCAAGCAGCAATGTCAGAAAGGCAGGCAGAGATCAGGGTCTGGATTGCCAGAGAGATTTCAGGTGTAGAGAGGTAGATCTTAGAGTCATCAGCATAAAGATGGTATTGAAAGCCAAAGGAAGAGATGAGTACACCAAGGGACGGTATAGAGAAAGAAAAGGAGAGGACCCAAGACAGTTGGGGTACACCAACTCTAAGCGGGCTAGCAGCTGAGGAGGATCCACCAGAACAAACACAAAGAGCAATTGGAGAGATAAGAGAAGAACCAGGATAGTATGGAGCCCTTAAAACCAAGTGAGGACAGGGTATCAAGGATAAGGTTGTGCTCAAGTGTCAAAAGCAGCAGAGAGGTCACGAAGGATGAGGACTGAGTAAAGGCCCTTGGATTTTGCCAGGAAAAAGTCACTGGAGACTTTGGCAAGAGCTGTTTCAGTAGAATGTAAAGGACAAAAGCCAGATTGTAAAGGATCCAGGAGGGCCTGAGAGGAGAGAAAGTCAAGGCAATGGCAGTGAACCGCATGTTCAAGTAGTTTAGAAGCAAAGGGGAGGAGGGAGATGGGTCGATAATTAGAAGGACAGGTAGGATCAATTGAGGGTTTCTTGAGGAGAGGTGTAACTACAGCATGCTTGAAGGCTGCAGGGGCAGTTGTAGTGGAGAACGATAGGTTGAGAATATGAGAGATGGAAAGGACAACAGTGGAGGAGATAGGGCTTAAGAGATGGGTGAGAATAGGATCAGAAGAGTAGGAAGTGAGTTTGGAAGAAGAAAGGTGGTGTGCGATTTCCTCCTCAGAGATCATAGAAAAGGAAGAAAGGGTAGCAGAAGTAGAGGGGGGAATGTTTGGAGTGAAGAGGGGGAGGAGGAGAAGGAGGGGTAAGTAGCTGGCTTTGTGGGGAATTGGAGGGTGATCTTGTAGATTTTGTCATGGAAATAGTCAGGGTTTGGGCAGAAAGGGAGGGAGGTAGAGGCAACTTGAGGAGAGTAGTAAAGAGACTGCGAGGATCAGAAGCAAGAGAGTTAGTCAGATGGACATAATAGTGTTGTTTGGCGAGTGCTATGACTGACTGGAAAGAGGCAAGCATGAATTTGAAGTGTCAAAGTCTGCAAGGGAGCAGGATTTGAGCCATGCATGCTCAGCTGAATAGGCACAGGAACACAGATAAAACAGGTAGTGGAAGAAAGCCAGTGCTGAGGTATAGTACGCCTCACATGACGTGGCATGGGCAGAGTGAGAGCATCCAGAGCAGAGGATAGTGCAGCATTATAGGAAGCTACTGCCTCATCAACAGTGACCTTAACAGATATTTGCATGGGAAATGCTGCATGAGGCCCTTGAGGAGCAAAGAAGAGCAGCCAAGCAGCATCCCTGTCAGAGGATATTTAGGCCTGAGACCTCATTCCTAAACCTCACTAATGAGCAGTGCCTCAGTAGGTTCCACTTTAATGAGGCAACCATCCACCATCTCTGCCAGGTGCTCGAACCACACCTCTACTCCACCATCCTGAGGAACCAGCCCATGCCCGCCCATTTCAAAGTCAGCATGACCCTTGCCTTCTTTCCCACTGGCAATTTACAGTCAGTGTTGGCCAGCACAATGGATCTCAGCCAGTCTGCCATCTCACAGTGCATCTCACAGTTTGAGGACTTTTCTCACCCACACCTCCGAATATGTATCCTTACCACAGACCATGCAGCAGAGGCAGCTAACTATGACCCAATTCTTTGATGTGGCTAGATTGAGGATCATTGATTGCACACATGTGGTCATCATGCCTTTTTGTTGCTATTGTGATAAGGAAGCTTATCATAGCTCAGGTAGGAGCTATAGAAAAGATGATGTGACTCTGAACAAGCAACCTGTCAGTTCTGGTAGAAGCAAGAAAACAGAGTTTTCACATAAAAGACTACCAGTCCCAGAATGCACCAGGTTTCCAGCAGCCATGAGAGGGGCTGAAGTGAGAGAATGTGTGTGCAATCAAGAGAGCTATGAGGTAATCCCTAAGCACTCATCTCAAAGGGCAGGGCCTGATTCAACACAGCTGCGCTGTGTTAGGGAGCAGCACACATTAGAACAGGATAAGAATAGAGTTTATTCTTCAGATAACAGTTACTACAAGAACAGCTTCAGGAAAGGAGACAACAACAGTTGGAAGAACAGCTTCAGCAAAAGCCACGCAGATAGAGAGAGAAGGAAACTCTCTGGAAGGAAGAGAAGAAAGGCCATTGGAAGGTCTGGGAGATTCCAAGGCAGTACTCATACTGGGAGGTATTCCAAAAGCCAGCAGAGTCCATTGGACTGGATTCAGCCAGAGGAATGGAGTGGCAGAGATAGGAATCACCAGTGGCTACCTGGAAGAGAGAAGACTGCATGTGGAAGGGACTTTCAGACCAAGGCCAGAAGGTATGGGAGAGAAGATCCAGTGTCCAGGGATCAAGATTGGAAGGCTGGACATCAGAATTGGATTACATATTGACCAGGCTATACAGAGAGGAATAATGATAGCAGGAGAGGCTCAGGTATGAACACTGATCCAGACCCTATCTATAATAGAGAGTGGCAGCAAGGGAATGAGCATTCTCATGATAGTGCCTTAATGAAAGACTCGTCTGTGCCAATGTATGATAGTGACCATATGCTGATTGATACAGCAGATGAAAATACAGTTTATATGGACTGTTCTCTATCTAAATGCTATTACTAGTTTTCTCTGAGCAAACACATCAGCCATCACAAAGAAACCTAACTTTGTTCTTTATTTCCACTGCAAACAGCTCTTAAAGCAGGATTTGGGCTCACACAGTTGCAGCCAGCCAGCTAAAGGCTTTCAGCTGGTCCATTGATAGTAATTAGGGCTGCACCTGATTGTGTGTGTGAGCAAGGGAGAATCACTGCTGAGATCTGCGTGGAAAATAAGCAGAAGTTAACCTAACCAGCAAAGTTTATTGTTTTCCTTGTGCCTTTGTATTTGGTAATTATTTGCTAAGAAAACATTAGCTAATTGCCTGACAAGCTGAAGGTTGTTTCTGGTTTACTTTGTGACTTTTTGTTATCCATTTAAACACTGCAAGCAAGTAACCTCATTTATAGTGCTATCAAGCATACATGTGCTGGGTGAATTAAACCCCATCAATAAAAGAAGTATTTTATTGATCTTACCACTTGGTTTCACAACTCAAATTATTGTCATCAGCTGTGTTTGGGAGTGAATGAACTACAGTACCCACAATACCTTGCAAGAATCATATGAATATATGCATCGTCAAGATTGTGTAAGTTCTCACCCTAGGCAGCCGTCTGACACTATATACTATGACAAAGGCATTCCACTCACTCAGCATGCAGTTGTTGCAATGCACAGGGGGAAATACCTGATGTGTTTCCAAGGTTCCCACGCTTTTGTCATGACTTATATCTACTCTGGCATCTGCAAAAGATTTGAGAGCAGACAAATCACTGCTGAAAGACAGCTAAATAAGCTCTGTACATGCTAGGAAGCCTCGGTGGTCACTGGCTGTAGCAAGCATCAAAGAGAGCACATGGTTGAAGTGCCTACCCATCACAGCTAATACCCTGGCTCTTTGTTCAAATCTGTTCTTACTCTCTCCACATAGGAGATAGAGGCTACCCTCTAAGGAGGTGGCTCTTGATACCCATCTTTGCACTCCAGACAGATGCATAGGAGTGGTACACCAGGGCCCACAAATATGCCTGCTCCATCATGGAGAGGACCTTTGGCCTGCTGAAGAGCCACTTCTGGTGCCTGGACCACTCTGGAGGGGTGAACTTCTCTTCAGTCCCGCCAATGTCTACCAAATACTCATGGCATGCTGGGTGATCTGGTAAAAAGGTGATGACAACCTATGCCCAAAGGAATGGAGATAACAGACCCAGACAGAGGATGAGTCAGAAGCCCAAGGCAGGAGGGCACAGACCGCCCCCACCAGCTCAGTACAACTGCAATAAATGAACTGATACACTGAAGGTTAGTGATAAATAGACAAACAAATATCTTACATGTGTGAAGCTCCCCACCACCAAAATCACCACCTCCACCCCATCCCACACAGCAACCCTCACACCCATTTCCCATGCCTACCTCAGTCTCATCTTCCCCTCCCAAACCCCACCTCCTATCCCTCATCACTAGGTCATAGATCTTCAAACCCCTACTCCTCTTGGGGTGAACAAAGTAGGAAGATATTTTCATTTTTCCCTCATCCTCTTCCCCATCCCCTCACTCTGTGCTCTTTCCCACCTCCCCCTGCTACTGATTCTGTATAGGTGGATGTAGCAGCATGCTGGATGATATCACTACTCTCAGAAGAGATTTTTGATATAACATCCAGTTTACCTATGTATTGGCTAGCCCCATGGAATAAGGGTCACATTTGCGAAGAGGGTGTGTTTCCAAGACAGGTTCCAGAGGTTCAGCAGGTCATGTAGGTAGAAGAGTGTGTAGGTGTCATCCTCTTAAGCATAGTTTTTGTTGACTAGAGGGTCAGGAGTACAGATGGTGCTGGGGCCGGTAGCTGCTCAGCTGGAAGTGTCATGGTGTATTGTCTTCAGTGGCTCAGGTCTTTGAGCAGGGCATTCCTCTCACAAAGCAGTGCTTCAGACACCTCTTGCTGTCTCTCAATCATTGCCAGCTGTTCTTTTTCCATCCTGCGTCAGCGCTCACTAAAGGCAAGTAATCTTTCTTGCAACTCTATTTTACATGCACGCTGAGTCAGGAGCTGCTGGTTCTGCTGCAGCAATCAGCCACTCTCCCTACCTCAACAACTGCTGGCCTCTCCAAATGGTATGATGTTTCTTGCCTTCTACTGCCTCTGGGGCTCTTCTACAGGCTGTTGGTCATTATGGAATGGAGATGGTGCAGGAAGTTGTATGTCTGCCACTTCTCCCTCATTCAGGATGCCAGCATGCCTCTTCACCTCCTCATTCTGGGTCCTCTTTTGACTGGTCATCTGGACCTCCAGCTCAGTGTGTGTGCTACCCTCTGCCCTGGCTGGTTTAATCTGAGAAGTGTGTCCTCCAAGATTTTGGCTCTCAGCCTCAGTGCTTCTGCCTTCACCTGGATTGTGGCCCATGGCTTTGCTAGTAGGTAAGAAGTCAAATGCACTCCTTCACTATGTGCAAGCTGTACTTTACTGATAGTGAACATCGCATATGCTTATTCTACCAAAGATATCCCTTCCTGCCTAGATTTACAGTCTGTAACCAAGGATGACATTCTCACTACAGGCTATGTCTCCTATGGAAACAGTGTTGTATATGCCTGCTAGGATTATACAGATGATAAGCATTACGATATATTAAGACCCACCCTATGAAAGAGTGGAGCACTGTGCCATCTCATGCACATACGCTGCATGTCCGCAGTTTATGAGCTATTCCCTTGGGCACATTTGTAGGGGTGGGGCCAGGCTGGAGGGTAGGGATGTAGCCTATCCACATATCTAAATAATGCTCATGCAGATTTTTTTTCTTGTATTAGAAGTGAATATTGCTTTCTAACCCCCATACTAGCAGGCCTTGAGTGCCCGATGTGGGCCGCCAAGCCCCATTCCAACCCAGATACTCCACCCATAATGGTTGTAGGGTGCAGCATAGGGAATTCCTTGACCCCTGGCTTCAGTAGTGTGCATGTGGACATCTGCAAACACAGCGCTGCATGGAACAGCATAACATCTCAGCATTGAAGGTGCTGAGTTGAGACCATACCACAGCATGACAGTAAAACACAACATTTGTTGGCCTGTGAACAATCTCTCCCACCCCACACACCACTGAAAAGGCATTGCACATTTACTTACAGCATGGGTGAAGGCAGCAATAACAGGGTAATATGTGATTGCACGATACTGTATCAGGCCAAGGTACAGAGGCAGTGTCAACCATATGTGTCAAAGCATGAAGGGAAGAGTGGAAATAGAATGCAAGGTGTAGTAAACATTCCTACTGTTGTCATGTGGGGCTGTAGAGGTGTCTGGCCTCAGAGACTCCTCATCCATGGTGTCCAGCATCTGCTGCACAAGTTCAGTCAGGGACTTTGACTTGTCATCAGAACCTGTCTCATTGGCCTTTTTCTTTGTTTTTCTCCTAGCCTCACACCATTGTCTTTTCTGTTTTGGTGATAGATGACATTGACCTTCCAGAAGATGCCAAGCCACAGCTATTCCTTCTGATAACAAATAATTTTGACTCCAGGATTGCCAGATAGAATATTCTGGTGCTTCAGTACCTCTCTAAGCAGAAATTCAACCATTCCTAGGCAGAAGTTGTCCTTGTGGGTTAGCTCCCTCACTCCTGCTCTTTGGCGACATGACTGGCACAAAAACAGCTCAGATCTCAGCTTTCAAAAATGGGTGGCTGTATTTGTGTCCGTTTTCTACATGTGTGTAGGGGCAGTGCTTCCACATTGGAGTTTAGCGCATAGTTCTTACTGAGATGACCTGCAGCCAGGCAGATGTATTGGAGAGAAGCGTAGGGTCCTTATGTAGCTGTGAAAAGCTCTGTGCCACCCCTATTAACACGTGTAGGAGGGGAGCACTTTGCTTGATAGAAGCTAGTCTATCACCACAATGGGTATCATCTGCATGTACACAGGAAGCTGCTTCCTCCCCATGTTCAAGCTTTTGGTTGAGGCAGGAAGGAGGCAGGTGTGGACATGGGTATGTGTGATCTCCTGTTGGAAGGTACATTTGAGCTATTGTGTTTTTCTCCACCTTCTTGCACATGTCAGTGCTCATAGGTTTAAATGGAAATATAGCTACATCTACACCATCATGTCTGGAGTTTTTCAGATGTGGCAAATCAAGTCCCCAGAGCATAGGGTAGTAGGGCTGAAAGAATGCCCCTTGTTTGAATGGGATCCAGTGGAGACAGAGGCCATGTCTAAAAATGCCTGAAGGCTCCAGGGTTCGATTCCCACTAGCACTCCTTGTGGCCTTGGGCAAGTCACTTAACCCTCCATTGCCTCAGAAGAAAGGCCTAGCAATCTACTTCCTGTCACACTGCTAAGAAAACCTAGGAGCTTCTGGGTCGCCAGGAGTCAGCACTAACTCAAAGACGCATATTGCATTGCATTTACCTATGCACATGTTCCACCGCTTGCTGCCTTTTAAAAGCCTTCCAAGAACACAAGGGTTGAATCTTATAGAGTAACCGTAATATACCACAAAAATAATTGCTACTCCAAAAGAACCAAAGTACCTAAAACAAAGGAGGGAAATTAGAGGAATGTGACGAGAACTGTGGAATGGCCTCAGACCAGTGGGTTACTTCAAGACAGACACCCATAAACATGGTGTCTATCAGTACCCTTTGGCATCAATGGCCATGTATCCACCTTTTTGTTAGTGATTATTGAGCACTCCTCTCTCCCTTAACAATGTCTCATGTATGCTTGAATTATATAGATCTCTTCAATCAACTTTTTGTAATCAAATTTTTGCACTTAGCTTTCTGTAATGCTGAGGATATCACCGAAAACTTTGTATTTTTTTCTTTCTTTTTCTGGATATCCCAGACCGCTGAAATAGAAATAGATGCATTTCCTTGTACTGTGTAAAATATAAAGGGGCATTTTAATAAGTGCATTAGCTGCTAATGCAGCGATAACATGGGATTATAGCCGGACAGTATCAGCTAACTTGAGTAAATGCAGATAGCACAGGGCCTTCCTGCACTATCTGCAGATTGTGTATTAACTGAGCACCTGAATGGAGAGAGGGCAGAGAGGGGGAGTACCTGTAACATGTGATTACCATGGGCGTCCACAGCGCACAGTAACCACAAGTTGGGCAGACATCACAGGTGCAGCAAACGCTAGCTCAATGGCTGGTTTTAGCTGCATCTGCAGTAGTGCTGCTCCATGATCCCTGCAATTTGTTGGCATTATCTCCTGGAGAAATGCACCCTCAGAAGATAACACACAACTTTTGCAGTTAATGCAGCGCTAGCAGCACTAACGCATGGTGCTTGCTGCAAAAGTCTAATGCACCTTAGTAAACATGCCCCAAAGATAGCGCACAGTCAAATTACTAAATTCAAAATTAAATTCTGTTCTACCTTTGTTCTGTGATCATTTTATTCTCTGCTCATGCTGGTCCCAATCGGAGGTTTCTGCTTTCTTCTATTAGCTCTCTTTCTACGGTCTCTAATCCATCTGCCATTTCCTGTGTCTCTTTTTGTTTTCTTCAATTCTTTCCATCTTGGATACTGATCTTTTCCTTTCAGCTTTCTTCCATTTATTTTTCTTCTGTCCATTAAGATTTCACTACTCCTTACTATCCAGTCCTCAATCCCCCTCTTTTTTACTCCATCTGTCTACCACTTTTCAATCCTCACCCCAGTCCTCCCATTCCCCACCTCTTCATCCCTGGTCCATTATTCCCCAGTCTTTTGCTTACTCTCTTTCCTCTCCATATCTAACATCTCTCCCCTCCCCATCCAGTGTCTCTCCTCCCCTCTCTCTCTCTCTTCCTCTCTCCCTTTCTCTTTCCCTCCATCCAGCATCTCCACTCTCTCTCTCCCTCTATCCTTCTGTGTCCCTCCTCTCCCTTCCTAAGCCCATATCCAGCATTTCCCCTCTCCATTCCTAGCCCCCTGTGTCCAGCATATCCCCCATCTCCATACCAACCTCCTTATTACTCCCATATCCAGCATGTCTCTGTCTCTCTCACCCTACTTATCAATCTTCTCCCCTCTCTCTTCCTGTTTCCCTCTGTTCCATCCCATGTCTAGCATCTTCCCATAATCTCCCTATAACCCCCATGTCCAGTATCCCCACTCCAAATCAAAAATCTCCACTCCTTGCTTGTCCCCCATTCTCCACTCCTTGCTTGTCCCCCATTCTCCTTATGTGTACATCCCATGTCAAGTATCTCCCCTTAATCTCCCCAGCCCTAGCATTTAGCATGTCCCTTCTATGTCCTATTCCACCCCTACATGTAGCATTTCCCCTCCGTCTCCCAATGTCCTCCCCCCCCCCCCGTGTCCAGCATCTTGTTTTCCTGTGATACCCCCCTGCCTCAACATTTTCTCTCCATGTTCATTTGCCCCTACATCTCCCTGTGCCCCCCCACCGTGTCCAGTATTTCCCTCTGCCTCCCTAGCCCTCCATCCCCAGTACCTCCAGTATCTTCCCTCCACCCTCCTGCCTCCTCTCCTATTGTCCCCCTTCCCAAACTTTGTCCCTTTCTCACTTCCCTTTTGCAGTCTCATCCCTCCCCCATCTATCTGCCAGTCACTGCCCTCTCTCTAGTCCTCAACAACTGCCCTTGCTTTCCCTCCTCAGGACCTGCAACCAGCGCAAAATGCTCAGCAGCTCTTCATCCCCTGGGACTTGCTGCTCCTGAGGGCACGATCTTCTTGTCTTTGCAGCCTTGCAAGCAGAGCTCTGCTGCCTGTGGTACTTGCTGCTCCTGTGGGCACGATCTTCTTGTCTGCAGCCTTGCATGCAGTGCTCTGCTGCCTGCGGGACTTGCTGCTCCCACAGGCATGATCTTCCTGTATGGATCGCGATCGCAATGCAGAAGCAATCACAACCCAGACAGGAAGATGTTGCTCCTGTGCACACAAAGTCCCACGGTCAGCAGAGCTCTGCATGCAAGACCACATTCACAGAAGGGAAGATCGTATGGTAGGAGGTTGGGGGCGGTCTCTAGTGATACCCGGGTTTGGCTGAAGTTGTGGAAACAGGCTAAGAAGGGAAAGTGAAAGATATAATGGCTGGTGTGCAATACCACCGTGAGCCACTGGGCTTAACTCGGTGTCACCACGTGCTATGTGGAAATGGGGAGGTGGGGTACCATGGCTAGGCTGACACCAACTAGCCAGATGGTCACATTGGGCATTAGAGAGAAGGTTGTTGTACAGGAAATGGGCAGGCTGACCTGGGTAAGCCATTTGTGTAATTAATTGGTTGGAGCTCTTTAAAGTTAAATAAAGCTGCAACCATGTTTTGCCATGATGTCTGTGTTGGGTGGCTTATTTGGACTGTATGCGAGGCAGGTGGTGCAAGTGGTGATGTCATGAGAAATCTTTGTTATTTATTTCTAATAATGCTTCCTCCCAGCAAGTACTAAGTTTCACTGGTTTTGACCTGTGTAAATTTATTTCAGATGTCTTGCAGCCGGCATAAACATTTAATGCAATTAAAGTATTTTATGTGTACACCCTTACATGAAGAAATAACAAAGGAAAGAAAGAACTTGGCTAAAATTCAACAGGGCAACAAGTACTGCTGGCAAGAACACGCTTAAGCCCATATGAGTGTCAAATCTTTCTAATGCAATAGGTTTTGTCAAACATGAAAGGAACATTATAAACATGTGTGCTTAAAACTGGCCAAAGTAACAACAGAAACAATAAACAAAGAATGCACATTATAAAAGTTCCCACTGTCAGAATAAAAAAAAAGCGAAAGCACATTGTGAGACCAAAGGTTTTTCCCTGGCTACTGGGATTTTTCCAGATATTTTTGGCATGTGAATATTTTCCTTTTCTGCATTTCATCCTGGCCATCCCTATTAACAGACTTCTAGGGTGGCCAGAACAAAGAACATGCCATTTTATGGGTTACAAAAGAAAAAACTCCTCAAGTATAATTCATTTTTGACTATAGCCAGTTTAATTCATTTCAGTCTCGAAGCCTATACCAAATACTGAGCATCTGCAAAAATAAAAAACAACATTAGCAATTTGAATAGTTAGTTACATTTTTTTTACCGTATTGTATACATAAAATTATTGACCTGCACAAATCCTTTTACCTTTACAGCATCTGGAAATCTATAGAAATTGTAATTAGACTGTACTTAATTTCTAAAAGTGCATCCTCTTAGAAGAAAGGCAAAATCTTCCCAGACAGCCAACACACACATTGCAGAAGACTGTTTCTAAGCTTTCAAATTCCAAGCAAGAAAATTAGGTGTTACTTTTAAAACACGTCATATAGCCTAGTGTGACTTCATTTAAACTCATAAAAATAATCACAGTATTTTGTACTGAACCTCTGACATGTCGCAAGACGTATTCTAATGATGTTGTAGGTTAAATGTAGAGAAACCACCTTGCTTTAACACAGTTTTGCTTCACTGCAGGCCTTTCATGAATAAAAACATCCTTGTCTTCACCAATCTTGTCTTTTGTTTGCACATAAAATTGTTGACAGATTTTGTCACTATGTCCTTTGCAATTTTGTTCATATTTTCATCTTTGCCAGCATTTTTAGTTTCCAATGGAGTTTCAAGTCTGTTGAAATTTCCTCTTCATGGAAAATCTCCATGAAATTTTCCATTTTGAAATTTCCTCTTCATGGAAAATCTTTCAAAAAATATCTAATCTGTAACACCAAAAGTTAACAGCGACAATTTTCTCATTTCTGCAGAAATATATTTGCTAAAAGCAAGCCGAGGTCATGTTTAATGTTGAAAAGCCCCATGACAACTAATAGATCAGCCAGGCTACAGCATTTCAAACTGTTTTGTGATTATCAAAATCATGTCTGCTAATCTTTGAGTAAAAACTAATTTTAAAAAATTGTTTAATTTTGGAATTTTGCTTTAAACCAATTGTATACTATAGACTATTCTTTACAAAGGCTCTGTATGATAAAATGATCTTGTCAAAAAGTCAATATATTTGGAGATTTCTTCTGTAGTATTTAAATAAAAGCTCTTTTTTGTTTGATCTAAGTCTCCAATGCAAGACAGACAGACATTCAGCAATCATCTGATAAAAAAGAGCTGAATCTGACAATTAAAATGTGTGCATTAAAAACAAATATGCTTAGAGTTGTCAATTCAGCGTTATTCAATTTGTGGCATATTTTGTTTTCCCATGTGCCCCTTGTTTCACTTTAATTCAGGAGTTCTCAACCCAGTCCTTGGAGCACACCTAACCAGTGAGGTTTTTGGAATAACCACAATGAATATACATGACAGAGATTTGCATACAAATCTCTCTTGCATATTTATTGTGGTTATTCTGAAAACCTGACTGACTAGGTGTGTCCTGAGGACTGGATTGAGAAGCCCTGCTTTAGTACACATTCTATTTTTTACAACACATGTATCATTTTTACAAGGCTCATAATTTGTTGAATTTTGTGACTAGCATACGCCAAAATGCTTTAGCACATGCTAAACCAACATAAATAACTTAACCGGACTATATATTTTTGGTTTAAAGGACCTTAAGATCTTGTGTCTCGTATTACCAGCTCATCCAATCAGCTCTAATAAAACGTTTGGGCTTTAGGGTTCTTTCAGCGTTCGTTTCCAGGGGCTGAGAGAAGCTGTTCACGGCCATCCAAACAGTAGTCAGTCCTTGAAACTTTACAGCATACAAATTACTTATGCTGTGACTGTCCTTGAAATAGTCATCTGCCAGACATCTGACACAGAAATTTTGAAACTGAAGGCACCGGGTCAGGCTGTGAATGTGGCAAGTTTGGACTGGCAATAACATGCTTCTAGTGAAACCAATGGCGGCGGAAGGATGGCTTTCAAATATAAATTGTCCACCGATAGTGTGTTCAAGCAGTGCATGGTTTTCTAAAATATTTATTGTACAGAATAATTGAAAGGGACTTTGTTTTCTTAGTGTGCGTTTCCAAATAAAACATTTTAGACTATTGGGATTGATAATTGAATCTCATGAGGTGGTAATATGATGCACAAGTTCTTGTAATTGATTGGATTCTGGTGATCCTTTAAACAAATTGTGTCGAGTATCGTATAGTCACTCTCCTTTTTGATTGGGATCGTTTTGTCAGTGGTAGAACAATGTAAATGACATAATTGAGGTTAGTTTTTGTGCCATTTCAGATGGGAAAGATAAAACTAAATTAGAATTGTTGATGTACTCATGACAACTTGTAAAACAGCACATCCCTATTGAAAACATGTATACCTGTGGCAAAGAAAATGGCAAGAGTCTTCAGACCCAGGGAGAATGTGGACTTATTTTCATTTTCACAGTTTAGCGTGCAAAATGGCAATGCTGAAGACCACAAAAGGAAAGGTCACTCTTAGTTCTTGGAGGTTTACGTTTTCCCGTGGAAACCCCACAAGGGATGCTCTGCATTCAAATGTTTAACATGCTTCGTTTAAAGCCAGAAGTTGGGATCTATATTTTTGCACATCTGTGGACTTGAAATGAGGTTCCTCAGTTGCCTAGGAAATGAAATAATATTTACAAGCAGTGCAAGGAATAGTGCAAGTAAGCTCAGAAAGGAATCTGGAGAGCTCTGATGATTTTTTTAAAATAAATATATAGGGACAATCTATTTACAGAATTATGGATAGACATTTTATAGCCAGCTGTATATAAAATATTAAAATTAGTCATGCCTCAGATTAGGATACAAGTGCATGTAAACAAAAGTTTAATTCATGTGTTTCTCGTTCACATGAAAATTAATGCTTGCTTTGAAATGAATGATGAGCTGTATACATTTACTACTTGTTCAAATAAACATTGTCCAGTACACTGAATAGTTACAAATTGGAGAAGAAAACAATTCTGTCCTATTCATTCCACTCTCCACCGCTGGTCCCAAGGCTGCAAAGTTCCATCTCGGGAGAATGACATTATTTATAACTTGTGGCCTAATCCTAAACTGTGGTAACCTCCTGGAAAGAAACATGAAAACGACAAGCATGGAAATAAAAACAAGAGAGCCAAAGAAAAAGCAATGGAAAAAATGGATTAGCAAGATAAGTAGTGTAACTATTAAAGAGCCCAAATTAATGCAAATGAAATTCCTCAACAATACAAAAGGGACCCGTTTACTAAACCCGTTAAGCAGGTAACATGCAATTTAGCGAGCAGTAATGGCCAGTGGTGACACGTTAAGCAGGGGCAGGACAGCTAACAGCTGCTAAAATGCCCATTGAGTGACCATCGTGCAAAGGGGAGGGAATGGGCATGGTATGAGTGAAGGGTAGGCATGGAGAGTACACTGCAGTTAACGTGGGGGTACAAATCACGCGCCATCAATGCGGCAATTAGTGCAGGTGCACCTTGCAATACCTTTATGGGTGGCGTTAGGTGCGCCCATGTTAACTACACCACGCATTAGTGTACACGTCCATGCAACATCGTGCTGGTGTACTTAACATATGCTAGCTTTCATGCGAACGACAACCTAACGGGCTTTAGAGTAAAGGGTACCAAAGCTGCCAAATGTTGTCATTATAAGGAGGAGGGAGACCCGCATCAAAATTAAAATAAAAGTTGCATATTGTCCCACTTGCACTGGTTTGAAGGCATACAATAAAAGACTTGTCATCTTTACAAAAAATATGTGCACATTTCACGTTCTGTTCAAAATACTTAGGCATGCTCCTGGCTAGGACTTGCCTTCCATCTGAGAATCAAGTAGCAGATCAGCCAGCAGATTCCTCATTAGTTCTGCCCAGGAGACCTTCTTTGGCTACAATATTCATATTCTAAGGACACTGCTTGCCAAAACATCCTCTCCTGTACAAGGAATAGGAGACGGTTTTAGAAAACAAAACCTACTTCTTGCCTCTTCCTTAAGGTTTCTTGCTCAGTAAAATTGTCACAGTGCTAGAGTCCAGTATTCTAAAAGACAAGACCTAAATTTAGGAACCTAAATTAAGCACCTCTTTTCAGCTGAACTTATCCTAGGTTTTCAGCCAAAATGTCACCTAAATTTAGGATCCTAAAGCTTAGAAGTCTATATTTAGACCTGCAATTCATTTGTCTATATTTAGGAGCAAACGTTAGGTGTCTGATGCTGAGAATCAGCGCTAAGCCCCTAACTTGTTCCCCCATCCTAAATCCACCCTCTAGCTGCTCACCTTTTAGACTCCTAATGAAATTAGGAACCTAAACTTAAAAACAAAGTCATAATCAATTTTCATCATGACCAGTTTATTTAAGAAATTTATATATCGCCCTCCCAACCTAAAAAAGCCACTCAAAGCTTATACAAAAAACATGAAATACTACAACACAAAAAAAAACCAAAAAGCCTTACCACACTTTAGTAAACATGCCCCAAGGTTAACACCACCAAACAAAATAAAACCACTTAATTAAACCAAGACAAGCAAAACACATAAAATCACCCCCCAACAACATAAAATGCAGCTGCCAGCAACTAATGATCTACTGTTATTATTATTTCTGTAATAGGAGGAATTTATCTTGTTTCCTCTACAGGTAGACTAGGGAATCCTTCCTACTAGTCTACATGGATAAGAGCCCTATCCATCAGTTTTCAGCAGCACTCAGGGCCTGTGCAAGGAGTTTGGGTACTCTAGGCAAACCTTCAGCCTTATGCCCCACCGCTCCTCCCCTCTGAGATTTTGATAATTAACTCAGCAAATCATAATCATCAAAACACCAGCCTTCCCACAATAGTCCTGTAAAATGCCTAACTGGATGACATACTTTTTAAATATCTAATTTTGCTTTGTGTATATGTGTGTGCACCCACTCACCCTGCAGAAAATAGAACATGCTGAAGACTCTTTGAATTTATTTGGCAGGATATATTGTTTTGCTTTGGCTGCTGCTACTTTTTTCTGCCCCTCAGAAGCTGCTGCCAAAGGTAGCTGCCGCGTGGTTGAGCCGGCCCTGGTAGAACTATGGGTAGCATGTTGCTGAAAAGGTTTTCAGACTACCCCGGCACACCCTCAATAGTGCCAGGGTGTAGCGTGGACATTCCACCTGACTATATGGAAAGCAGTAATATTCAGTCCGTTATCCATATAGGGACAGCAGACTGAATATTACTGCTATACAGCATGGAGGAGTAGCCTAATGGTTACAGCACTGGTTTACTAACCAAGAGATGAGAGTTTGATTCCCACTAGCACTCCTTGTGGCCTTGGGCAAGTCACTTAACCCTCCATTGCCTCGGAAGAAAGGCCTGGCAATCTACTTCCGGTCACACTGCCAAGAAAACCCAGGAGCTGCTGGGTTGCCATGAGCCAACACTGACTCAAAGGCACTTGAAAAAAATTCATATAATTACGCAGATAACTTTGTACCAGAAAAAAAAACCAGACAGTCCTAAATTTATCAAGACGGCTATATGAAGAGTAATTGCATATGACTGGCTCTCCTTAGAGTGGCAGTGCTCACTGCTCTATAGTTACATTCACTATTGCCACTATTTCCGCATAATGTCACTGAATCTACAGCACATAAAACATTTAAACACTACGTTCAGCAATTACAGAGAACACGGATCATGGCATTTGAATATTGACCAGATATATTTTTTTTAATTTCTATGTCAGTTCTTCCATCTGCTCAGAGGCATACAGAAGTGTCAGCCATCTACTCATTTGGCCCTGGGGTCTCCAGCAGTGACCAAGGAAGCGGCCATGCTTAGCAGTGTGGTATCTACCACCACCTCAGAAATTCAGTTTTTCACTCAGCTCCTTAAATCGGCTCCTATTGCACGTGTATGTTTTGAAGTCTGGCACTTACAAATATATTTAGCTCCCACTTACTCATGTATGTTAAAAGATTAATGCTTACACATGTATTTACCAGCATTTATATGTACAAAGCGCGAAGTGTGCAATTCTGGAGACCATACCTTCAAAAGGATATAAACAGGGTGGAGTCTGTGCAGAGGGTGGCTACCAAAATTGTCAGTCGGCTTCATAGTAAGGCATATGGGGACAGACTTAAAGATCTCAATATGTATACTTTGGAGGAAAGGTGAGAGAGGGAAAATATGATAGAGACGTTTAAATACCCCATGGCATAAATGCACAGGGGACAGCCTCCTTCAATTGAAAGAAAACTCTGGGCATAGGATGAGGGTGAAAAGAGAGACATTCAAGAGTAATATGCAGAAATATTTCTTTACGGAAAGAGTGGTGGATCCATGAAATAGTCTCCCAGTGGAGGTGGTAGAGATGAGGACAGTATCTGAATTCAGGAAAGTATGGGACAAACACAGAAGATCTCTAAAGGAAAAAAGGGACTGTTGTAGTTGGCAATGGAAGGACAGACTGGATAGGCCAAGTGATCTTTATCTGCCGTCATGTTTCTATGAAATTCTTGTTGCCACTGGGCAAACAGACAAATACACATATATTTGCCAAAAGGCTCCATGTTTGGCAGAGCCATTTGTAGATACTTGGGGAAATGTTAGAGCATCCTAAAGGGAGCTTCACATTTCTTAAAGCATGCAAATCCACCAAAAGACAATCTCTTTATCTAAAAGGTATTTTGTAAATGTACATTTAGAATGATATCAGGTGGATGTATACATATAGGGCTTGAATTACCAAACTTAAGGACTTAGAAAACTTTCTGGTAGAAAAATGTTCATCACCTTCAGAAAATATAAATAAATTAGATCCTACATTTTAAAAAAATGCTGGAAAAAAGCACAATATGACTCATGACAACCAAACAAATCACCTTCACATGGCATTTCAGGAACTGTTTAATACATTCTGAATTATTGATATTGTATGGAGGCTGTAATCCGCTGCTTGGCATCATGTTCCTAAAGTCACTGTCATCAGAGCCGCCTAAGAATGCCGCTGCTATAAAGTAATATGCACCGCGCATCAGGATTTAAAAAGCACAGTACAGCTTATAATGCCTACGAGGTTGGGCTTTATAAGTTAGATTGAGGTTTTTTTATCTCCTAATGTGTGGTGCATATTAGGTGTGCAATTAGGATATTGCTGCTATAAAGTCCATGTGAGTGTATTCAATAGCCCTAATCTGCTAGGATGTGAACTACCTCCAAGGAGTCATTTTGCTCCTCCTACCTCTTCTGCTACATACAGTGGCCTAGTGGTTGGGGCAAGTTACCTCAGACCGGAAGGTTGGAGGGGGTTCAAATCCCACTAGAGGACAGCAACCTTGGGCCGGAAGGACTGGGGTTTCTAGTCCCACAGGTGCTCCTTGTGGTCTTGCCATTGCCATGTTCCCTGTAAAATAGTCATCTTCAAGTTATAATGCCCTGTTCAATGTAATTTCAGTTTGTTCAATGTAAACCACACTGATATCATGAAAGGCAGTATATAAGAAATGGCAGGCTATAGGTCATCATGGCAAGGAGAAAACACATCTGAAAGGAACCAGAAGGCAAATAATTCAGAGAAGTCAGTCAAGGGTCAAGTTGTGAGGGTGGTTTTGTTCATACACAATGTTTCCAAATGTGTTAGTTTTACATATTATGGAGGTCATTCCAGAAAGTGAATAAGGTTTTGTACATGCACCAGGGACATTTATCTCCTGAAAACGTCTATGAACATAGCACCCGCGGACGTTTATTTTGCTAACACAGGGATCTCAGAATGTGTCCAGGAGAGGCGGAATAGGGGCTTGGTTTGATGCAGAAACGTATAAAGCGTAATTAGGAAAGGCCCATGTATGTTTTGGGAGGTCTCCGCAAACGTGCCCATTATACCTGCTCATTATACTAGTCTGTTCTGAAATGGTGGACTGTAGTATGGAAAAGCCACCACAAGATGCATTTATAAAACAGAAATCAGAGATGTGGGAATCTTGTAAGCTAAAGAGGCATTATTAACTACCCTGACAGAAATATTAAGAAGAGCAATAGTGATTATTCTGGCCATGCTGACATTTGCTGTTTGTACTAAAGGAGCTAATCTAACAATTCTTGTGTCCTACAAAATGGGTCTGTTGATGTAGAAATAGTATGTGAGTGAGTATGGAAAGGAGTCTTGTTTGGGTGAGAAACGGAAGTCATATTTTCAGTCCTTGGACTCCATGCTATTCTTTTATACCAGCTGTTATTTATAGGTTCAGGGCATCTTTTTGGCAGATTTAGGTTTTTCATGACTGAAAGTGAGCGTGTGTGTGTGTGGTTTGAGGGTTGCATGGGACGATCTGGTGTGCTCATCTGCAATTGGGGGGGGGGGGGGGAGAGACATAAAGGTTGGCCAGTACCTGGACCGTACAGATGACAGCAGTGTCACCAGGTGCCAGTGTGATAGGGCAGGAAAAAATCACAAAAAGGTTCACCATAGCTAAATGTCAAAACATATCCCTTTCAATAATAAGAGGCCTTCAGAATAAGAGCATTCAACAGTGCAAACAGCACTGAAACATGCTCAAAAGCACCATTTTCTGTGAGGTTGGTAAGAGTCCATACGTAGCATTGTAAAGACTGATTTAAGAGATGACCTATGAAAGAATCAGGATATAAAAAGCACAGTACAGCTTATAATGCCTATGAGGTTGGGCTTTATAAGTCAGATCAAGTTATAAGTCGGATTTCTTCTACTGCCATGTATGCTGTGATGCAAGGTATGTCATGACAAACATGTCACTTTCTACTTGCTGTTATTATGTGCACTGAGATCACCTTGCACTGTTCTGGGCATGCAACAGACTGGTATATATAGTCTAGTTTGCATCAATATTTATGTATCATCAGTATTTATGTGTAGCTTGCATCAGCACAACACTATCAGTAAGAGGAGCAGTTTAGGAGGTGCATGTCTTAATAGAGGAGGCATGGCCGTCCGAGATATCCACGGTTATATAGAGGAGGCATGGCCGTCCGAGATATCCACGGTTATATAGAGGAGGCATGGCCGTCGGAGATATCCACAGTTATATAGAGGAGGCATGGCCGTCGGAGATATCCACAGTTATATAGAGGAGGCATGGCCGTCTGAGATATCCACGGTTATATAGAGGAGGCATGGCCGTCCGAGATATCCACGGTTATATAGAGGAGGCATGGCCGTCCGAGATATCCACGGTTATATAGAGGAGGCATGGCCGTCCGAGATATCCACGGTTATATAGAGGAGGCATGGCCGTCCGAGATATCCACGGTTATATAGAGGAGGCATGGCCGTCCGAGATATCCACGGTTATATAGAGGAGGCATGGCCGTCCGAGATATCCACGGTTATATAGAGGAGGCATGGCCGTCCGAGATATCCACGGTTATATAGAGGAGGCATGGCCGTCCGAGATATCCACGGTTATATAGAGGAGGCATGGCCGTCGGAGATATCCACGGTTATATAGAGGAGGCATGGCCGTCGGAGATATCCACAGTTATATAGAGGAGGCATGGCCGTCGGAGATATCCACAGTTATATAGAGGAGGCATGGCCGTCCGAGATATCCACAGTTATATAGAGGAGGCATGGCCGTCCGAGATATCCACGGTTATATAGAGGAGGCATGGCCGTCCGAGATATCCACGGTTATATAGAGGAGGCATGGCCGTCGGAGATATCCACGGTTATATAGAGGAGGCAGGCAGGATCGGAATCATCCATCATTTCAGAATACACTGTTCACCTGTACCCGTCCAATCCATTTGCTGCGTATATCCGTGTCTCGTCATAACAGTGGGGCCCATGTTTCTCCATAGTGGTTCCCTCATGCCGCGCCATAAACGTCTATGTCCCCGATTCCAGAATGGTAGGTGCATCTATACTCATGACTGCAGAATGAGGGAGAAATCGGGCCCATTTTTTATTTGGATGTGGCTGCGGCCAAGATGTGCATGTTATCGAATTGGCCTCAAAGTTCATTCCTAAGCCAAGGTATGTAGAGTATGATCTGAGTCTCTCAAATTTAGTGCTAATACTCATCATGGTACTTGCATCGTGCCAAAGAGAGCTTCCTTCTGAGTTCTTAAGATGTAACATATATAGGCAACTTGTCGAGGTGTGCTTGAAAATTCCTTTAATCTGGTCTGGGGCACCCAGTACGGTGGGAACTATGTCTGTATCTTTATGCTGGTTTCTAACTGCATTTCTTGGTACTTAACAATCTTATCCCTCTCCACAGAGCTCCACACAACTGGAACCTGAAAGATTTAATCAGGCAAAGCTTAGGAACTCCTTCTCACTCAGGTCTTCCAGATCTTGTCTGGAGAGAGATTCTCCCATGTGAAATTCCATGCATAAGGTTCATCATACAGCACAGGGGGATACAGAGATGTGAATATATCCACTTGCACATTGGATAATATTTTGCTGCTGCTATTCTAACTATCCTCATACAATGGAAAAATGGTGCGTATCAAGCGTGCACAAAGAAAAATAATCCTTGCTGCTGCTTAAGTATATGGACTCTTGTTGAAAGATGCTGAAAAAGACACCAAGGGTGGCCCTTAAATATGTAGGAGCTCCTTTCTGTCTGAGCACATATGTATTCACACATACTGCTCTTCCTAGATATAACACGAGCCCTGGAGAATAGGTGATTACAGGCATGGCTTTGCAACACACACATTGCACAGAGTGCCTCCTCTTTTGAGTCATTCCAGCCTCTGGTAGAGTTTTCTGTTTCTCTAGCTTTTATTTCGGCCAGGAGTCCTCTCACCTGTCCATACTGTTTGCTCTGCCGAAGATGGTGTGCCACACATTTTTGAAGATTTAAGTGTATGTTGGGCATGAAAAAAGGTAGCAAAACACACTGCTCTAGAGGAGACCATATCTAAGCACAATTAGAGATCTTCCACAACCCAAAAGAAGCCCCAATTACCTTTTCTTTTCTCTTCAACTTCTCATGCCATTCACTCCACATTCATTATCATAAGAGTCTTACACTTCCTCAGTCCTCCATGTGGAGTGTTTGTTTAAACCTCCCAAGAGGCCAGGAAAATCTCTCAAAGGATGTTCTAATGACTTTCAGGAATTGGAAAGTGCAGTAGTTGGGAACAAGAGGAGCAAATCAAAATAAGTGCTGACACTTTGGCTTCCTTCTGCAGAACGCATAGAAAAAGAAAAGACCCATTTTAATCCCAAGAGGTCTCATCTCCCACTTAGATGCCAGGCTCAATAGGAAAGGCTTAAAGGCATATACCAATGTTTTGGAGCACTAAACAGGACACCACTGTTACATAAATATAAATTTGATTCAAAATACTGCAACATAGCATCTTATTTGCCTTACGCCTGGAACAAACTACCTGTGTCTATACGCCAGGCACCTTCTCTAACCCTCTTCAAATCCAGGCTGAAAACTCACCTCTTCACTGCTGCTTTTGGATCTTGACTCACCTGATCTCCTTTTTCTTTCCCTGGCTTTATCCCTGCCTACACCTTCTGTGTCTGTCTTGACTAGATTGCAAGCTCTGATGAGCAGGGACTGTCTCTTACATGTCTGTGCAGCGCTGCGTACGTCTTGTAGCGCTATACAAATGCTCAGTAGTAGTAGTAGTAGTAAATAGTAAACTCGTTGCTGAGAGAGAGAACAATAAGAAATAGCTGAAAATGCAGCATGTCAAGTCTTTATGGAATAGAGTATGATGCAGACTGACTGGAAGCTACTCATGCCTGAAATGGTATTTAAAGGTGATATATCACAAGAGTTAGAAAAATAGAAACATAACGATAGAAAAAGACCACATGGACTGTCTAGTCTGCCCTTCCATATCAACCACTACAATAGTCCCCTTTTTTCCTTTAGAGATCCTCTGTGTTTGTCCGATGCTTCTTTAAATTCAGATACTATCCTCATCTCTATCACCTCCACTGGGAGACTATTCCACAGATCCACTACTCATTCCGTAAAAAAATATTTCTGCATATCACTCCTGAATCTATCTCCCTTCACCCTCATCCCATGTCCTCTCTTAGCAGAGCTTGTTTTCAATCGAAAGAAGCTCTCCTCCCATGCATTTATGCCAGGGAGGTATTTAAATGTCTCAATCATATCGCCTCTAAGGTATATATATTAAGATCCTTAAGGTCTGTTGTCATATGCTTTTTAACTGAGGCAACCCAGACCTGGTGCTCCCCCCTCCCCTTCCCCTCAGCACCCCCCCCCCCCCCCCAGATCCTGCCCACCCTCCATCCATTTGCCCCCCACCACCACTCCTCACAAAATACTCCAGACAGGCCAATTGGGAATAAACTGTTCGCAACTTTATTAACATCCAGAACTTTTTCAACCACATTAGAATCCAGTAATAATCCTCATAACAACCCAACTAGTGGATCCAATACCTCACCAGCCATGCTATTAACAAGGTGACATCGTCTCTGCTTCCGCCACGGACAAGCCAATGGCAAGCTTACCTACTCCCCCTGCATCCGACTTCGCCATATCATTAGCAAAGCCTGGCCAAGGGTTGTCTGGGTCAGGGGCACCCAAACCCCACCCAAAGTATTGCCCAAAGTCTCCAGACCATAGAAACCTCTGGGATCCCCCCCCCCCCCTCTGCTGCGACACCTCCACGCTAACCAACCACCCCTACATACCCAAGAGAGCGGGAAGCCGGCACCGGGGACCCAACACACGGACAGGCAGGGAGACGGCCGACACGACGAGCAGTTAGCCATCGCTCGGCCCTTCCCCTGCCTCCTGCAGCCACTCCCTCACCCTCATTGGCTCCCTTCCCACACACGCATGAGCCAGTGAATTTAAACTCCCCGCCACTGCCAGCATGCCGCCTGGCCGCCGCAGCCTGCCACCCTGCCATCGCCTACCTCCCACTGCATGCAGGGTCCCCACACCGGGCCGGGCACCAGGTTACAGTCGGCCACCTGGGGACCCTGCCCCGCGGCCTTATTCTAATGAAGACCACTAACATTTCAGTAGCCACCCTCTCCAGCCTGTTTATATCCTTTTGAAGGTGCGGTCTCCAGAATTGCATACAATACTCCAAATGAGGTTGCACCAAAGACTTATAGAGAGGCACTATCACCTCCTTTCTTCTGCTGACCATTCCTCTTCCTATGCACCCAAGCATCCTTCTAGCTTTTGCTGTTGCCTTTTCTACCTGTTTAGCTACTTTAAGATCATCAGACGTAATCACGCCTAGGTCCCGCTCTTCCTTAGAAAAAAGTACTTCACCCCCTATACTATATTGCTCCCTTGGATTGCTGCAGCCCAAATGCATGACCTTCCATTTTTTAACATTAAATCTCAGCTGACAAATTCTAGACCATTCTTCAAGCTCAGCTAGATTCCTCCTCATGTTATCTACACCTTCCTAGGTGTCTACTCTATTGCAGATTTTGGTATCCGCAAAAGGCAAACCTTACCCGACAGCCCTTCCGCTATATCATTAACAAAGATGTTAAAAAGAATCGGACCAAGGACAGATACCTGGGGCACACCACTGGTAACCTCCTTCTCCTCAGAGTGAGCTCCATTTACCTGGACCCTTTATCGCCTCCCACTCAACCAATTTCTAACCCAAGCACTACTTTAGGGTCCATCCCTAGGGTGCTCAGTTTGTTTATAAGTCACCTGTGAGGAACGGTGTCAAAGGTTTTACTGAAATCTAAATATACCACGTCTAGGGCTCTCCCACAGTCCAACCAGAGTGGAGGAGTAGCCTAGTGGTTAGAGCACTGGCTTGGCAACCCAGAGACCAGGGTTTGATTCTCACTAGCACTCCTTGTGGCCTTGGGCAAGTAACTTAACCCTCCATTGCTCAGAAAATCCAAGTTATCAATGTCCCTGTTTAATGTACATTTACCAAGTTTAAGTTACAATGTAAACCGCTTTGATTGAAATGATAAAGCTGTAGAAAAAAACCTGTTAAATAAATAAAATCCCTGGTCATCCAGTCAAAGAAATCAATCAGATTTGTCTGACAAGACCTGCCTCTGGTGAATCCTTGCTGCCTCGGATCCTGTAATCCGATGGACTCCAGAAACCTCACTATTTTCTCTTTTAGCAGCGCTTCCCATAATTTACTCATTACCGAAGTTAAACTAACCGGCCTGTAGCTTTCAACCACATCCTTACTTCCACTTTGTGTAAAGGGATCGCATATGCCTCTCTCCAGTCCTTTGGCACCACTCCAGACTCCAACGAGGCATTGAAAAGGTCAGTCAGTAGAGCTGCTAGAACATCCCCAAGTTCCCTCAGTATTCTAGGGTGTATCCCATCCGGTCCCATTGCTTTGTCTACTTTATGTTTAGCTAGTTTTTCATGAACACAGTCTTCTGAAAATTGTTCAAGATGTCCCTCGCTTCTGTTCCTGTTTGTGGGTGTTTTCTGAGGTCCTGCTCCTGGTTCTTCATCTGTGAACGCAGAAAAGAAATATTTGTTAAGCAATTCTGCTTTATTCTCATCAGCTTCTACATATTCTTCCCCTTCACCCTTGAGTCTGACAATACCACTTTTGCCCTTCCTCTTCTCACTAATATATCTGATAAATGTCTTATCCCCCCATTGTATTGCATTGGCTATTTCCTCCCCTTTTTGAATCTTTGCTTTCCTGACTACTTTGCTAGCTTCTCTAAGTTTTTCCAAATATAGATGCCTGTCTTCCTCTCTCTGTGATCTCTTGTATTTCATGAAGGCCTCCCTCTTTTTCTTCACCTTTTCAGCTACTTCTTTCGAAAACCATAGCAGTCTCCTTTTCCTTTTACCTTTATTTACCATTTTAACAAAAAGGTTGGTTGCCCTTAAATTATCCCATTTCAGTTTTACCCACTGTTTTTCTACATCTCCCAGCTGTTCCCATCCCGCTAATGATGCCCTGAGGTATTGGCCCATCTTGGCAAAGTTAGTTTTCCTAAAGTCTAAGACTCTCGCTTTTCAATGGATTTTAAACAGCCCTAGTTCTAATACTGAACCACACCATCTGGTGATCACTGGATGCAAAATGATCTCCCCACTATAACATCAGAAACACTTTCACCATTGGAAAGCACCAGGTCCACTATGGCCCCTTCACATGTGGATTCTATTACCAGTTGCCTGAATAGTTCTCCCTATAGAGAATCCAGGATCTCCTTACATCTAGATGATACTGCAGCAGGAATATGCCAATCAACATCTGTCATATTGAAATCCTCTATCAATAGCACTTCCCCTTTCCTAGCAATGCTGCGTATGTCTTCAATTAACTCTCCATCCACCTCTTCCACCTGTGAGGGAGGTCTGTAAATCACGCCACTGCAAATAGATTTCTCTCTCCCTCTTTCTAGTTTAACCGACAGTGCCTCATCTCTCCCTTTTAATCTCTGTAGTTTGATCTTTCTTGGACAGATAGACACCATTTCTGCTCTGCAACCTTTGAAACAGCATCCCATGCTCCAGGAAACCAAAACGCTCTCAATGACACCATCCACGCAGCCATACATTCATCTCCAGGATGCAAGCTTCTCTGCCTTGGCCTTTACCCTCAACAGCGAGGATTGAAGAGAACACCACCTGCGCCCCTATCTGCTTCACCCTCTATCCCAGAGCCATGAAATCATGTTTGATATGCTCAGAGGGATACCTGGCAGCAACATTTGTGCCAACATGGATTAGCAACATTGGGTAATAGTCAGTGGGCTTGATGAGACTTGGCAAACTCTCCATAACATCTCTGATTTTGGCACCTGGCAGACAGCATACCTCTCTGGACATCAAGTATGGTCAGCAAATGGACACCTCAGTACCTCTCAGAAGAAAGTCACCAACCACCACTACCCTTTGCTTCCTTATGGCCATTGATTCTGCAACTTTGGGGTACTCGAGCTCTGTTTCTTCCCTTTCCAGGGATGCTTTCACCTCCTCCACTTCCAGGGCAGCATAATGGTTCTTCAATTCAAGGGCTGGAGAAGTTGGCTCTGGTGACTTGTGTCCAAGCTTCGTCATTCTATAGGCTCTCATCTTCTCCTCTGCTGGAGAGCTTGGATGTTGCAAGAAGCATCTCATCAATGTACTTCTCACTGTCTTGAATGCTCCTCAGCCATGCCACCTCTTCTCTGTTCCTCCACTTGTTTCCCGAGAGCTTCAGCATGCAGGCATCCTGCACATGAAACTAGTCCTTCAACTGGCACTGGGACCTCTGTTTGGACAGAGGCAGAAGCTGTAACAAGGGCAACAGCTTTGGTGATATGACTTTTCCCAGCCATTGTTCAGTTGATGGAGCTTAGGTATCTGTTGAAGCAAAAGACAGAGACCTACCCAGCTGTCCTTTCAGAAAAAAAGCATTTAAATCACTTTTAAGTGTGTTCAAAATATGCTGTTGAAGTCCCTGTGTGTAGTTAATTTGGGAGGTGCCCTATAAAGGGAGGCTGCTCAATAGGTGTGGGTGGGGGGTAGGGAGGGAACTAATACTTGATGAGATGTCAGTTGCTTCAAAGGGCTGAGAAAGATACTAAAGCAGAGTTTTAAACCTACCCCACTAAAGAAAATAGTTCCCCTTTTAAACTAAAGCACCAAAAAGAGAATCTAACTTTGTTTTAAAAATGTACCAAAACCCTTTTAAGAGCTCCCAGGCAGAGAGATAGTAATTTAAAAAGCCACAAACTCTTACCTTTGCTTGAAATGTATAGCCCCTGTTAGGAATACCTCAACAGTGCAAGGGAAGAAGATATATTACAACTATTTGATAAACTGAAGAGTAGCAAATCACCTGGACCAGATGGTATATATTGAAGGTGTTGAAAGAACTTAAATATGAGATTTTAGGCCTATTTTAGTAATCTCTGAACTATCATTAAAAAATCATCTGTAGTACCTGAAGACTGGCGAATGGTTAATATAACACTAATTTTTAAAAAGGCTTCTAGGGATGATCCAGGAAACTACAGACCAGTAAGCCTGATGATGGTACCGGGCAAAATAGTAAAAACCATTATAAAGAGTAAAATTACTGAAAATGTAGACAGTCATGGTTTAATGGAAGAAAGTCAACATGAATTTAGCCAGGTCTTGTCCTACTAATCTGTTATATATTTTTTGAAGGTGTGAATAAACAGGTAGACAAAGGTGAGCCAGTTGATATAGCGTATCTGGATTTTCAGAAAGCCTTTGACAAGGTCCCTCATGAGAGATTTTCGGTGAAATTAAAAAGTAATGAGATAGGAGGCAGTGTACTATTGTGGATCAGGAACTGGTTAAAAGACAGAAAGCAGAAAATAGGGCTAAATGGCCAATTTACCCAATGGAGAAAGTGAATAGTGGAGTTCCCCAGGAATCTCTGCTGGTCCCGCTGCTTTAACATATTCATGAATGACCTGGAAATGGGAACAAGCAAGGTGAAATTTGCAGATAACACAAAATTATTCTGTTAAAACACAAGAGGATTGTAAAAAATTGCAAGAGGACCTTAATAAATTGGAAGACTGGGTGTCTAAATGGCAGGTGAAATTTAATGTGGACAAGTACAAAGTTATGCACCTAGAAAAGAACAGCTCAAACTACAGTTACACGATGCAAGGTTCCACATTAGGAACCACCACCCAGGAAAAAGATTTAGGAATCATCATGGTTAATTCATTGAAACCTTCAGGACAGTGTGCAGTGGTGGCTAAGAAAGCAATGAAAATGCTAGGAAACATAAGAAAAGGAATGAAGAGTAAAATAAAGGCTATTATAATGCCTCTGTAGCGTTACATGGTGTGATCACACCTGTATTTATTTAGCTAGACTTGTATACCACTTTTCTACAAGTCAAAGCAGTGTACATTCAGGTACTGGGTATATACAGGGTGGCCCCCAAAAAAAAGTGAGAACATCTCGTAGCATATAAGTTATTTAAAATTTCAAAAAGACAGATGTAAACGATTGACAAATTTAAAAAAAAAAGATGGCGACTGGAAATTGTCAAAATAAAGACATTATATAGCTAAAAAAGGTAAATGAGTAAACTATTTAAGCTTTTAATTTACGAGATGTTCTCACTTTTTGGGCCACCCTTTATGTTTATGTAAATATATATATATATATATATACACCCCTTGTCCCCAAAGGGCTCACAATCTATGTTTTTGTACCTGAGGCAACGGAGGGTTAAGTGGCTAGAATATTGTGTGCAATCCTGGTCTCCATATCTTAAAAAGGATATATCATTATTAGAAAAGGTTCAGAGAATGCCACCAAAATGGTAAAGGGGATGGAAGGATACCCCTATAAGAAAAGGCTTGAAAGGTTAGGGCTCTTCAACTTGGAAAAGAGACGGCTGAGGGGGAGATATGATAGAGGTCTATAAAGTAATGAATGAAGTCGAACAGGTAAATGTAGATCAGTTGTTTATGCCATCAAAAAGTAGAAAGACTAGGGGACATGCAATGAAGCTACAATGTAACCCATTTAAGAGTAATAAGAGAAAATATGTTTTCACTCAACACATAATCAAACTCTGGAATTCTTTACCGGAGGATGTAGTAAAAGCTGTTAGTGTAGCTGGGTTTAAAAAAGATTTGAACACATTCCTGGAGGAAAGGTGCATAAGCCATTATTAAAGAGGACCCGGGAAATCCACTGCTTATCTGGAGACAAGCATTGTGAAACCTGTGTACCTTTTTGGGAACTTGCCAGGTACTTGCGACCTGGATTGGCCACTGTTTGAAACAGGATACTTGGCTTGATGGACCTTGATCTGACAAAGGATGGAATTTATTATGTTCTTATATAGTTTAACTAGCTCCTCATGAACATGTTGGTTGGTTTGTAGTTGTAGATGTTTTACTTTGAGTCTATAATGACTCCTGGCAATCCTCGGGATAGTTGTCCATGTTGAGACTATCCGCTGGGTTTTCCCAAGGCTAGAAAAAAATCGACAGGTCTTTTTTCTGTACAGTAAGCCTACTGTATAGTGCTTAGCATTCAAAGGTGGTCTCCTATCAAAGTACTAACCAGAACTGACCCTGCTTAGCTTCCAAGATCAGGCACACTCAGAAGGATATGCTTATAGTTCCTCATGAACATAGTCTTCAGGAAATTGTTCTGGATCTCCCTACTTCTAGATTACACCACAGGCAGAATGTTCAACATCCAGCAAATCTAAATTCCCTAGTAATAACACTTTCCTCTTTCTAGGAAATTTTGTGAATGTCTTTGAAGGAGGTCTGTAAGTCATATCAGCATAAATAGATGTTCCATTCTCTGTTTCTTGATGAAGCCTCAGTGTCTCCTCTTTTCCTCATAAACCATGCAGTTCTGTTGTTTTATTATTCTTTATACAGTATATAGCACCACTCCTTTTCCCTACTCAATCTTTCATGAATGATTTATAGTCCACTTGTGGTTCTCCATGTACTATGCCTCCATGACTGTCACTAAATCCAAATCAGCCTCTTCCATGACTGCCTGTAGGGGCCTAAAGACATGTCTCAATCTAGTCATGGGACTCACACATGCTCTAGAGAAGGTGTAAATGCCATGCATAGATGGCTCAGAAACATGCCTGTTATAATATTTTATAATTTACACATGTACATTTAGACTCTGTCCACATTCTGCCTCTGTGCACATCCAAACAGAAAAGTATGCATGAAAGGACTTGTGTGCACAAATGTATAGAACAGTGACCACCTGAAGTGTGTGCCTTTAAAATAGGAACTTACGCGCATAACTTTCTACACAATCTCTGTAAAAATCAGACCCAACAAACAACTTTCCAGATGTTAGCCCCTTTCCCCCTCATTCCCATAAAAGTGGGAAATGTTTTCCTTACCTGAAGGCTCTGTCAACTCATTCCCATCAATTCTGGTTTAAAGTCCTCCTCAACAAGTTAGCCATTCTCTTCTGGAAGACGCTTCACCTTTTCTCTGATTGGTAGATGCCATCTCTGCTGATCTGATCTTGGAAAATCATCCCATGGTCCAAGAAGCCAAAACATTCCTGTCAACACCATCCAGGCAACCATGTATTCCTCTCTTGAATGCAAACTTTCCTTTCTCAGCCTTTATCCTAAACCAGAACAATTGAGGGGAAAAAAACACCCCTGTACCCTCTCCCAAAGTCATGGAGTTACTTTTGATATATTCAGAGGGACACCTAGCAGCAGCATTCATCCTAACAAGGTTATGCGGCTCATCCATAGTCCACACATATGAGAAAAACTTACAAAAAATAAGCCCATCCTCATGCCCCCAAGAACAAACGTTATTAGGGATACACACACACGCACGCGTATCAAACTCATTGGGGTATGTTTACTAAACTGCGTTAACGTAGCAGATGCTACATTAACGCATGTTAGGTAACGTTAACGTTACCTAACGTGCGTTAGCGTTTCCGGCCGCGGTAAGTCCCACAGAGGGTGGAGAGAAGGGGTGGGCGGGGAGAGGCCCCTTCCACACTAACGTGGGGAACTGAAGGGCTGAATCTTACTGTGACAGAAAACCTGGCGTTAGCACACATTTGCAAGAGAGAGAAATCATTTAAGTGTCGGCAATGTACTGCATAGGCAGGGAGCCCAAAAAAAGTGATAGTAGTGCTCCATTTGCAGCAACAGCATAGTGCCCAAGTATGAAAGGCCACTATGGTGATGGTGCAAATGGGGCATAAGGGGGCTGCAGGTGGGACATTTAGTGGGGGCAGCTGGGGCACAGGATGGACTAGGAAGTCACCTAGGTGGCACATAGGAACATAGAAACCGGACATCCGCAAGACAGCAGCTGACAAAGGCCAAACACAATCCACCTACATCTACCTGGTCCACCCTAGCTAACAGTTGCCAGGGTACTGACCTGACATCCCCCCAGACAACCCTCCCCCAAGCGGAAGGGACATAATATTGGCAGGCAGTGATGGGGCGGATGTGAGGATGCCCATGTATGCCTCCCCACCCCAGACCTCACTCCCTAGGCAACCGCCTACCCACACAATGGATGGCCTGGGACGGCGCACTATCAGCACCAACAGCATATGGTCATGTCAGCATGGCAGGGGGGTGTGTGCCTGTGCTGGAGGGGGCAGTGGTACCTGCCTGCAGTGGACCTAGGTCTTGCCCTGTACCAGAACGTGGTGTGCAGTGCAACATAAAAGGTCTGGCTGAGGAAAAGTACAGGTAGCTTCAGGGACTACTGTGCATCTGTGGCAACAGTGTGGTGCAGTACACAGTGTCCAAAAGCAGAGCGTCACAGGTCCAATTCCCAGCTGTAGATTCTGCAGAACATGTCCCTATATTTTACCCTACAATGCAGATACAACAGCAATATGTGCAAAGCCCAAAACAGCGGCGAACAGGGGTACAAACACCCACTCACACAGGCTCCACAATCCAAAGCTGCATGGAAAGTCAGGCTGTTGGTCCCAGCACGGAGCTGCAGTTATCACCAGAGCACTACTACTACCTCCTGCATAGTTTATCAGTGTCGGCACTGTGATCAGGACCAGTGTGGCAAGCAGGGTTGCCAACTGCCCCTATCTTTGCACAATGCTGCAATGGGAGTGTGTGTGTGTATGTCTATCCATTGTTCTGTGGCTGCCCACACCTCACTGGACCCACAATGTCCCACTGTTACCAGCGTTAGCCTGAATATATACATAATGAGAAGCAAGGTATTGTGGGGTATGGCCCTGACAGGGCAGAAATGTAAGCTAAAAATCTACCAAGTGACTGGGAACAGAAGAAGAGAAACTGAACTAAACATTTTTATGTTAGCTAGAAAGGAGGCATGGAAGACAAGAAAATGGACTGAAGTTATTCACAGCTACCCAAGGTTTTCTTCCTATTTCATGAACCTGTCCCCCAACTTACCTAACCCTTGTAGTGAGAGCACTTGACCAGGAGTCAGAGCACAGCTCCCTCAAGAACCTGGTATACATATATGTACCCCTAGATTTTTCTAGTAGGTGTCATTGTTACTTAATGGATAATACTATCTTCTTGCCACATGTCCACTCTGAACTCCATGGGCTGGGCTTGTGAACACTCATCACAACAATCCCAACCAGTCTGTGGAATACAAGACTTGACCCAGAAATTCTACACAGGTTCCTCATGTGGCAACACCCAGTACTACCATTCAGCTGGTCCCGATTTCCCACAATTTATGTATTCTAGTTCCATTGGACATTCTCATTGTTATTTCTAGCAGCAGAGTTAGAAGCTGAGACCACTTTAAACAAGGCCACACATGTAGTGAGATAACAGCAGAAATAGAACTAGAACACTTTATCCTTAAACATGTAGTTGTGGAGAGAGCCCAAGATGCCAATCACCCATACAACAGTAGCCTGAGCGAGTTCCTGACATAGTCAACTTTCCCTTTCTGTTTCACTTAGCAAGGGAAAAAGGAACGATAAAGCCAAAAAAGTTACCCCTCTGAACTTCAACAGTCATAATCATACCCATTAACTCATTTGTGGGTCCCTAAGCTGTTTTAAGTCCTACTGAGACAGCACCTGAAGAGTCGAGTTGACATCAGAGGAAGAAATATGAAGTGGTTGTGAGTTCATTGAATGCCAAAGAGTTTCTGAGGAGATTCTGTTGATGCAAGATTGGAGGGGAATGTCTGAGAACTTAGCTTTTCCTTCAAAGGATTTTCTGCACACTGTTGCTCTTAGAGCAACGAGCTCCTTAATTCTGGAGCCACAAATACACTGAGGCTTCTCACAAGCCTCTGGAAATCTCTCTATGGACGATCTTTGGAGAATGATGGCCAGGTATGAGGGCACTTTGGTTGGATGTGTCTCCCAACTCTAAGTTTACTGGTCATGCAGTGCTTAAATTTAATTCCTATGATTGTGCCTTAAAGGACTGTAATGTCAGGACTGATCGATCTCAAAATTAAAATCAGAAAAGGTACACGTTTCAGGTAAAATCGTCCCTGTGTCAAGTGCTGTGCTCCTGCCTTTCAAAATGAAGAAACTGCCATAAAATGCCACCATGGTACACACTGGATTTTCTAAAGGGCAACCATAAGTATTACTGGCCGATTCATCCAGTCACTGGAAACAACCACCAATGAAGGAAGGGAAAACCCCACCATCATTGGGGAAACCCTCCATTCAATGTTGTATGTTCTGTTCCAATGTAAACCGCACTGATTGTAATAGCGCGGTATATAAGAGATGCAAATAAATAAATAAATAAATTGGAAGATATTAAAACAAGCTGAACCAATCAATCTCCCAGTTTAAGCTATGGGGGTGTGTGGAATTCAATCGATAAATCCATCACTGTTCCAAAAACTGTACGCGAGAGATGCGATCGCCCCCTTGGGGGTCCCACAGGACATGATCGATGATGCACCAGCACAAATCATTAAACTGAGGCTGATGGGTCATACAGTGGTCCAGAATGGGTGCAGAACAAATTAGTAAATGCAATCGGGAGGCATGTTCACTCAATCTGACCTTAATAGAACGAATGATGTGGCCCACATAGAATAATGCACATGGGCATTGTAAAAAGTAAACCACAAAAATGGATTTGCAAGAAGTGGTCCAACGACAAATGTAAGAACTGGATTAGTCCAAGTGAGGCCAGAGAGAGTCAAAGAGCAAAATTGACAACTGCCACATGGTGAATGTTAATGACCAAGGACCTCCAAAGGAGGAGAGACAGGTCTGTCGATAGGGGACGCAGACGTAACCAAAATGTCCCTCAAACTGGAACCTCGGGAGAAAGCAATTAATAAAAGGTTTAGCAAAACAAGGATGCAGGCTCAAAACCAGCGAATGTCATCTTAAAAGCTTGTGACAATTCCCTGAGTATTTTATAAAAAGGTGCTGCTGAATGGGGAACCTTTGGCAAAATGTGCAAGGACAAATGTTCCTGTTATGATTGAATTTCCTTTCCTTTTTCTGCCTTGAGCCTACTCTAAGATGTTACTCTTCAGTGTGAACCGCTCTGATGTTATAAAGGGCGGTATATCAAGTGAAAACAAACATACATGTATTTGTCAGCAGATACAGCAGGAGCAACAATTCCATGAATCTATACATTCTAAAAAAGAGCTGCATTATAAATACATAGATGGCAGATAAAGACCAAATGGCCTCTCCACTCTGCTCATCCATGAGAGCTATTAGTTCTACAATCCTTTCTTCTCCCTCAGAGATCATCTATATTTGTCCCTGCTTTCTTGAATTCAGATACAGTTCTCGTCTTCACCAACTCCATTGGGGAAGCTGTTCCATGCATCCACCATCCTTTCCGTAAAGAAATATTTCCTCAGATTACTCCCAAATCTGTCTCCAGAAGATCCAACTTCCCAAACATGTATTTCATGGAGGTATTTAAATGTATCACATCACCCTACCCGCCTTTCCTCCAAAAGTACATATATTGAGATCTTTAAATCTAATAACCATATGCCTTATGACAAACACCATTGATAATTTTAGTAGCAGGCAGACTCCATCCCATTTATATCCTTCGAATGTGCAGTGTCCAGAATTGTAAACCATACTCCAAATGTGGTCTCAGTAGAGACTTATAAAAAAAAAAGGCATTATCACCTCTTTTTTCCTGCTGGCCATTCCTCTCCCTATGCACCCAAGAACCCTTTAGGCTTTTGCCATCACTTTTCTACCTGTTTAGTCACCTTAAGATCATCAGAAACAGTCAATCCCAAGTCCCACTCTTCTTTCTTGGATAGAAATACTTCACCCTCTATACTGTACCACTCCCTTGGATTTTAGCAGTGCAAATGCATGACCCTGCCTTTTTTAGCATTAAATCTCAGCTGCCAAATTCTTGACACTTTGCTAAATCTTTCTTCATGCTATCTACACCTTCCATGGTGTCTACCTTGTTGCTGATTTTGGTATCATCAGCAAAGACGCATACCTTTCCCAACAGACCTTCCACAGTATTACATACAAAAATGTTAAAAAGAACATGACCAAGGTCTAATCCTTGAGGCCCACCACTGGTATTGTCCCTATCTTCAAAGTGAACTCCATTTATTACTACTCCCTGGTACCTCCTACTCAACCAGTTTCTTACCCAGTCAGTCATTTTAACGTCCATCCCAAGGGCATTTCTAAGTCAACAATGCAGAATGATGTCAAAGTACATCACATCTAGCGCTCTCCCTGGTCTAATTGTCTGGTCTCACAGTCAAAGAAATTGGATGCATCTGATAAGACGTACCTCAAGTAAAATCATGCTCTCAGATCCTGTAATCCCTTGGATTCCAGAAGCTGCACCATCCTCTGCTTTAGCAGAATTTCCATTAATTTACTTACCACAAGGATCAAACTAACTGGTCTATAGTTAGTAAGGTCATGCATTTGGGCTGCAGCAATCCAAGGGAGCAATACAGTATAGGAGGTGAAGTACTTTTGTCCACTAAAGAAGAGCGGGACCTAGGCGTGGTTGTGTCTGATGATCTTAAAGTAGCTAAACAGGTAGAAAAGGCGATGGCAAAAGCTAGAAGGATGCTTGGGTGCATACGGAGAGGAATGGCTAGCAGAAAAAAGGAGGTGATAATGCCTCTGTATAAGTCTTTGGTGCGACCTCATTTGGAGTATGGTGTGCAATTCTGGAGACCGCACCTTCAAAAGGATGTGAACAGGATGGAGTCGGTGCAGAGGGTTGCTACTAAAATGATTAATGGGCTTCATTATAAAGCATATGAGGACAGACTTAAGGATCTTAATATGTACACCTTAGAGGAAAGGCGGGATAGAGGTGATATGATTGAGATGTTTAAATACCTCCGTGGCATAAATGTTCAGGGAGAGAGCCTCTTTCAATTGAAAGCAAGTTCTGCTACGAGGGGACATGGGATGAGGGTGAAGGGAGATAGATTCAGGAGTGATATGCGGAAATATTTCTTTACAGAAAGAGTAGTGGATCCGTGGAATAGTCTCCCAGTGGAGGTGGTAGAGATGAGGACAGTAACTGAATTCAAAAAAGCATGGGACCAACACAGAGGATCTCTAAAGGTAAAAAGTGGACTGTTGTAGTTGTTATGGAAGGACAGACTAGATGGGCCTTGTGGTCTTTTTCTGTCATCATGTTTCTATGTTTCTATCTTTAATTCTATTTTTATGGACAGGAGCCATATTTGCCTATAACCAATCCTTCAGGATCACTCCCAACTCTAAAGAAGCATTGAAAAAGTCCGCTAGTGGAGTCACCAGTATTTCCCCAATTTCCTTCAGTACCCTTGGATGAATTCCATCTGACCCCATCGCTTTGTCCACTTTATATTTTGCTAGCTCCTCACAATATTCTGAAAAATAGTTTGAGTTCTACCTCATTTCCATTCCTATTTGTGTTTTGTTTTCAGAAATCTCATTCCCAAACCTTTATCTGTGAACACAGAACAAAAATATTTGTTAAGCAATTCCACTTTATCCTCATCAACCTCTACATATTCCTTCCCTTCATGCTTGAGCCTCACAGGGCCAACTTTGTACTTCCTTCTGTCAATAGCATACCTAAAAAAAAAAGGTGTTGTCCCCATGCTTCCTGTAGTGGCTATTTTTTATAACTATTTTAACGGCTTCCCTTAACTTCTCCAGATATTGTTTGTTTTCCTCGGCGATGTCTTATAGTTCATGAAGGCTAACCTCTTTCCTTACCTTTTCAGTTACATCTATTGAAAACCAGAGCAGCCTTCTTTTCCTTTTATTTGTTTTCCTAAGAAAAAGTTTGATGCCCTTAAAATATCTCCTTTCAGTTTTGCCCATTATTGTTCTACTTCAACCAGATGTTCCCATCCAGTTAGTGACTCTTTGAAGTATTCCCCATGTTTGAAAATTTAGTATTCCTGAAGTCTAGGACTGTCATTTTTGAATGAACCATCTCCACTCGTGTGCTAATACTGAAGCTCACCATATGATGGATCACTGCATGCTAGATAGTCACCCACTACAGCATCAAAAACACTCTCCCCATTTATAAGCACCAAATCCAGTATCGTTCTCTTCCCCATAGGTTCCATTAGCAATTACTCAAACACTTCTCCCTGTAGAGAATTCAGGATCTGCCTATTTCTAAATAATGCTGCAGCAGGGATATCCCAATTAACATCGGGCAAATTAATATCACCTACCCATAATACTTCCCCCTTTCACAGCAATATTGTGAATATCTTTTATTATATCTCTATTTCTTCTGCCTGTGAGGAAGGTCTGTATATCACATCAATATAAATAGATTTTCCATTCCCTTTTTTGCAGGCTAGCCTAGAGTGCATCCTTCTTCCCTTTGTAAGCCCTGAGGTTCTTTGACTTTAATATTATTTGTTTTTTACATATTGCACCATTCCTCCTCCCTTTATTCCCACCCTGTCTTTCCTGAATAGATTATAGCCTGGTATAATTACATCCCAGTCATTGTTTTCTGCGTACCATGTCTCCATGACTGCCACTATATCCAAGTCAGCCTTTTCCATAACAGCTTCTAAATCTGGAACTTTATTTCACATACTGTGGACATTAGTATATGCAGCTCTCCAGTTGTCACCTTTTTTCCACCTTTTCTGTACTACTTTTTAAGGTTTTATTCACCTGAGAGCTTTTACTTAACTGAGAGCTTTGTTCACCCATCTCAGATTATCCTATTTGAAAGCCAGTCTATTGCAAAAGACACTTCTTCCCTTCTTCAATAGGTGGATGCTCAGAAGCCCTTGGAAAATCATGCCAAGATCAAGGAAGCCAAAACACTCTTGATGACCCCATCCATGCAGTGAGGCATTCATCTCCAGGATGCAAGCCTCTTGGCCTTAGTTCTGACCCTCGACAAGGAGGATTGGGGAAAACATCATCTGCACACTTCAGGGGCAGAGGAACACCTTGGATGGAGGGGCCAGACAAACCAAGCTCTAGCCCCACCTCTAAGCTCTCTATTTGCAGATACTGTGATAGGCAAAATATTGGTGGGGCCATGGTCTCCTTTACTTCAGATATGAATTGAGACTTAGGAGGCTAGTTACTAAGCTGACATCAAAGTATCGCTTTTTTTTTTAAATGCCATCAAGTCAATACTGACTCCTGGTGACCCAGCAGCCCCTGAGATTTTTTGAAAAGGGATGACCAGAAATAGATTGCCAAGCCTTTTTTTCCAAGGCAATGGAGGGTAAAGTAAATTGCCCAAGATCACAAGGAATGCCAGTGGGAATTGAACCCTGATCTCTTGGATACCAGGCTGTTGCTCTAACTAATAGGCTACTCCTCCACTCACATTGTAGCACATCTTAATTTACCATGGGAGTCATTAAGCTGTAATAATTCAGTACTGCAGCTTAGTGATTCCTGCAGTAAATGAATAACGCAATGTGTTAACAACCTCGCAAGCTATTTTCTGCTCCCTGGGAGCATCATGTCACTAGTACTTGGCCTGATGCTCCTTAGAGAAGCTGGAGTAAAGGTTTTGCCCTCCTACTCCCCAAAGGATTCCAATGACCCTGCCCACAAAACCCCCAAACCCCCATAAGACTCCAATCCTATTAATCATTTATATAGTGCTACAAGGCATACGCAGCGCTGTACAAACATATAAAGAAGACAGTCCCTGCTCGTAGAGCTTACAATCTAATCAAGACAGACAGAACAATACAAGAGAAACAAGGGGGTTCAAATAGGGAAAGAGACAAAGAGAACAAGGGATTAGGATCCAAATGCGGCCTCAGAGAGGTAAGCCTTTAGCATGGATTTGAAGAGGGGGAGAGAAGAGACTTGACATAAAGATAAAGGAAGTTTGCTCCATGCATAAGGAGCACCAAGGTGAAAAGATCAAAGTCTGGAATTTACAGAAGAAGAAAAGGGCATAGAGAGAAGAAAGCCAGAGGAGGAGCAGAGTTCACGAGGAGAAATGTAGGGAGAAAGAAGAGAGGAACAGTAATGAGGGGCAGTAGAGTGAATGCATTTATATGTTAGAAGGAGAAGTTTGAATTGGATATGGAAATGGAAGGGGAGCCAGTGGGGTGATTTTAGAAGAGGGGTTATATGAGTGAATGAAGGTCCAAGGGTGTTCCATGGACAGTGCCATGATTTATTTAGATAACAATGATATTCACCAAATATGTGGATAAATTCATTCAATTATGGGGGCTGCAAAAATAGCAGTCAAACTTAAAACAGATAAAATCTTTTATTGTCCTCAAAAGCTCATGCCTCAAAAAATTGGTTAATCTATGAGGTGCCATGAGTCTCTCATTTAAATGGATACAATCCTCTCCCCTGAAGGCATCACTGACCCACTGGAAGACATCTCCATGACTCCTGAAGATACCACTGAATCCTCCCTCCTTTACAACCCTACCTCTCCCCCCCCCCTCCCCACATCTCCCTATAGGCTCCCAATCAAGCCTTCCTAGAAATCCCTAGTGGTCTAGGGATATGAGGAGGAGTAAGGCCATCACTCCTGCTCCTTCCAGCCCTGGGTTCAAAATGGTGCCTCTCTCATGTAGATTTCTGTGGTTCCTTTGCTAGCTTCTTATTTGGTTTGCAATCAATTTAAGATTCTCTCTCTGGCTTTAGGTTTTAAGGATAGTTAGGTATCTTCAGCAAAATCTGGATTAATATATCCTGGACACTATTTGAAGTCTACCCAGGCTGACCTTATTATTCCCTCTTGGAAAATAGTGAAACATTCTATGACAACATACAGAATGTTTTCAGTTATTGCTCGTTTTGTGGAATAAGTTGCCTATTGAGTTTAGGATGGAACAAAGTTATCTTGGCTTTCCCAAGAAGTTAGATATGGCTATTCCCATAATGTGGGAAGTAGACATATGCTATAATTCTCTGAACAACCTGAAGCTGGGAGCTAAGGTGATGAACTGGATTAGAAATTGCTTGATGGACTGAGGACAGAGGGGGGATAGTAAATGGAATTCACTCGGAAGACAGACAAGTACTGGAGTATTTTGGGGATTAATCCTGTACAATATCTTTATGAGCAACATTGCTAAAAGGGTTGGAATTTAGCATTTTGTGGATGACACAAAAATATGAAACAAAGAGGACATCCCAAAAGGAGTCGGCAATATAAAAGATGATGTTCTACAAAAATTAGAATAGTCTAATGCAAAGAAGTGGAGAATGATGCAAATCTAAAAGGAGCTACACGTGATAAGAGCGAGAGGCTGATGTGCATCGATCAGGGGAGAGATCTCAGGGCAATATCGTTCTTTAACTTGATGCCTTCAGACACTATGACAAGGTGATGGCCAAGGCCACAGGAAGGCTGGGTTACATAGGGAGGTGCATAACCAGAAGAAAGGAGGCAATAGTATCCCTGTACAAGTCACTGGTGAAGCCTCACTTGGAGTATTATTACTCTGTTCAGGTCTGGAGGCCATATCTCTATATAAAGGGATTGGAGTAGCAGTTACAACCCTAACTTTACTAGGCAGACTGAATGGACCATGTCGGTTTTATCTGTCCTCATTTATTATGTTACTGTGCTTTCTGTGTTTGTATTTGTAGGTGTTAGATGAGACTTTGCATTTTGTGGTGAATATTTCCTATTTGTTGTCTGTTGTTATTGTGTATTACCTCGGGTGTCTAAGATTGGGGTGGTGGTTTGGAAATGAAACAATAAATAATGGGCTTATTTATCAAAGCCTGGCACTGGTGCTAGGAGATTTAGCTTTTTATAAGCTCAAACTAGCTTATGCAAAAATAAAATGCTAACCTAGGCATTAAATAACTGGTAAATTGCCTTCAGTTTGTAATGCATTGCCCTGCACCTTGATTAGAACAGCTATATATCAAAACAAGGCAAGCAATAATAGCATGCAAATTAATGCAAAAAAAGAGGCATTGGGTGGCACAAAAACAAAGTAATGATTTTTTATCAATTTAAAGGAACTGCAGGGAAGCTTATTTAGTGCAGCGGTTTTATCACTGATGAAAACCAGGGGGCAAGATTGTCAATGCATTCTTTAAAAGCCTTTCTTTGATTTGCCAATGGATTTCTTTGCACGTTTATTAGGGATGTACAGGCAAAAAAAAAATTATTTCATTTCCTATGTCATTTGCAGGTTTGTTTAATTTTGTTTTTATACATTTTTATTTCAGGACAATTTTGTTAAAGAGGTAGCGGTAACTGAAGCTCAAATGAAAAACATAGATGGAAGGTTACTAGAGGTTTATAGGCAAATAAATTTTTCTCAGAAAGAGGCTGATCTCGAACCAGTGACCTTCATTCCTGGTTCCTGATTGGCCCAAAATTTGTCTGATCTAGCACGCTAAGGAAATGCTAACTGGATTTTTTGCCTTGTGACTATCAGATCCTGCTGTACTTTATAGATTAGTTTATAGTTTATTATACCTAATATACCACCCTTTGTTTACTAATGTACAGAGTGGTTTACAAATAACCAAAATTCAGTGAAAACCAAAAAAACTCCATTATCCGATAGTAAAGTGCCTAGTTTAGACAGTAAAGATCAATAGAAGCAAAAGACAACATATATAGAATCATTCATACAGTTTTGTCATAGCAAGTCCATCAGTTCACCGCATCCCAAATGCCCCTGTAAAGAGATTTGGTTTAAGCAGGACCTTACATTTCTTATGAATGATTTCTAAATAAACCGAACGGGGGAGATTATTCCAAAATGTGGGAGCCACAGTGAAAAATGCAGATTTCCAGGTTGATTCCAACCTAATCCTGCTAGGTGACGGAATGACCAAACATTTACTATGCAAAGATTGCAGGCAATGAGGGGTTGGGTCACGGGAGGATATGAGGTCTGAAGGATATGCAAGGGCCTCCTTCTAGATAACCCTATGAGTTAAGGTAAGGATTTATAGTGTATACAAGATAGAACTTGCAACCAATGGTGATGGATTAATAATAGAGTTATATGGTCATATGGTTATACTTAGTCCATGCCAGGGATTTACTCCAAAGATTTTTATTTTGCCATATTCTTGTGCCAGAAATTCTGTGAATCCATCTCTAAGTATGCCATCAGAGACATTTAACAAACGTAATCCAGATTCTGGTTGTCCAATTAGTGATGATCAACCAAGATCACCAAGTGCTGAAATAGCCATAAGCCTCATATATTGGACATTATTGCAGGCTATGTGTCATGCTAAATTTTGTGTCTGGGCTAGAATTGGCAAATGCTGCATTAATGCACCACTAGCTAAATTTATCTGCCATTAAAATTGCTCATACTGGGGAAGAACATTTTATGGGCATGTTTACTAACATGCACCAACCTTTGGTGTAGGGTTTGCCGCATATTAAGCATTTTGCACTGTTAACATGGGGTGCCGTGGTACAAATCCCACACTAATTGGATAGAATGCAATTGAGCAGGGACTGGGTGGGTAAGGGCATAACATAGGCATTGACGGTGCATCACGGTTAGCATGGCCATTTTAGGCATGCTAACTGCTAATGTTTCATTTCATTTATTTATATGCTACAATAGACCATTAATATCTTTGTGGTTTATATAAAAATATTCATAATCCAACAATATAATCAGATTAATACAAACATCATTCAAAAAAAGCATGTGTGCTCACTTGCAATAACCATTTCAATACTTCACTCTTTTTCGCACCTCAGTCCCAACCAAACTTGTCCAAAATTCCTCTCCCTACTAGTCCTCTCTCAACTTGTTATCTTCCCTGAAATGTGTGCTCCTACTTTCCCTTCAAGCATTTTTATCAGGATGAATACCCCAACTCCAACAAACATATCCTTAATTTTTTCTGAAAGTTTACCAGTGTTCATTTGATCAGAGCAGAACTTGTTAAATGTATTGCACAATATCGGAGCAATGATTGAAAATTACCTATTGTGTGTACAGGTCAATCAACCTTCTTTTAATCAAGGTATCTGCAATAAACCTTGGTCCGCTGAATGCAAATTTCTAGTACTATCATATTTTCTTAATAAACCTACTAATTCATTACCCTTTTCCTGCCATACAAATTTATGCACAAATTATGCAAGATCATATAATCCTCATACTTAACCACACAGGCTTCCAATATACTCTCGGTCTAAATTCAAGACAATCCTCATAATTTTCAAAATCCTACACCACTCTTCAGCGGATATCCTACAAGAATTAATTTCTAGATACACCAGCACCAGTCCCAGGAGAATTAACAATAAAAGCATGATTGCCATCCCATCTGAAATCAAGAAATCCAACCAAACGCCATCGACAAGGGCACTTTCCCTCTCTGCCCCAGCATTACAGAATTCACTGCCGGAAGAACCACAACAGACATCAAAGACTTACATAAAAATCTAAAGACACACCTTTACACTGATCACTTCGGACACATTACCTAAATAAACACTTTACTTCAACCCCTGCTAATGCAGCCCATATCATACCTGGTCATCTCCAAGCTAGTTTTCATACACTAGTGCCTGCTCCTCTTTACTGTATATAAGTTTCTCTGTGTATATATATCCACTTGCAATAAACATTTAAACTCATATTGCTGCTTGACTGGGAAGCAGTGAAGCTTTGGTAAACGCATGGTAATAATGTTCAAATCTTTGCAACCTACAGATTAATAGGGCTCTCACATTTTGAACCATTTGCAGTGCATAAACATATTTTTCTGGCAAACCTAAATAAAGTAAAATTACAATAATCCAAATATTGCAGAATTACAGCCTGCACCAAACATTTAAACAGCTCATAATTTTAATTTACGATTCACTTGCATCTTATAAAACGCATTACAGATTACAGTGTTAATCTGCAATTTAAAAGAAAGTGGGATCAGTCACCACCCCTAGATAATGTTGGCATTAGTGTGGGTGTGCTTAGTGCCACCTTAAGAGATGGTTGTAAGTACACCCATGTGCTGGCTAATGCGGTGTGGCATATTAGCAACATGCTAACAGCACGAGGATGGGCGCACATGCCCCCTAAAGTTAGCGGGGGGCCTCTGTGCTAATTTTGCACCACAAAGGCATGCTACCAGCAAGCCCTTTAGTAAACATGTCCCTCAGTACTAAACACGTGCACAATCACCTCATGATTGACAAATTAACCTTGATGTGTGTTATAAGGTGTACAAATCATTTCCATCATTACAAAACTGAAAAAGAAAAATTGTATCCTCCACATTGTTACATGGTATAAGATGTAGCCCTGATCACTAAATCTTCATACCATATTCCATTTTTAATTCTTTTCAACAGGAGTCAGAAAAACATTTATGCAGCGATTTAAGCTATCCATTCAGAGGCACAATAACTTTCCAGAGAGTGGATCAATCAGGGTGAAATGCAGGCGGAAGGTCAGACATAGGCATGGGATTTAGCCTATTTAAATGATCTGAACCCGATGAAGTGGAGGTCATTTTCAATATGGTAAAGTTTAAAGTGCTGGAAAATTCATGTATATGTATGGATTTCCACTTCCTTCCTTCTTCAAATTTGTTCCTGCATCATTCTTTTACTGGGCAGAATAGCCCTATATTCTTAATATCAAAAACAAAGAATGCAAGGCTTGGATGGTGGATCAAGAGCAGGTTTAACCACTACTCGGACTATGGGAGTGGGGGGGGGGGGGGGAGCAAAAAGCAGCTGCAAACTAAAGCAAAACAAAAAGGTCCCGGCAGCCACAAAAACTCAAAGAATCATCCGTGTGCACTTTTTAAATGTCATTTACTCAAGCTTATTGAAACTGTTCTCCTTGTTTGTGTGTGTGCGTAAGATTAGATAGATGTATATTGTACATACAGTATAGATGAGGTCCGCGTATGTATTTGTGCAGCATAGTTCTGGGAGGGATGGTATTGGGGTGATCATGATCGTTGAGCTTAATTCTCAGAAGTCTGATAGTTAATTGATAGAGGAGGCACAAAACTAGGAGGCTAGCCTTTATCTAATACGCCTGCAGATCCACACATGATCATGAAGAGGGGTATGCATTCAGTTCCTGAATCAAGTCGGCCGGGATGCTGCAGAGAGAGTCCTCACAGACCCAGAGAGGAAAGACGTCCCAGCCATCATGCAGCAGTGGCAATTAGAAAGTCATTTTTTAAAGACTGCATGCCATATGCATTTATCAATCGCTATGTTTTAGTTATGCATGCACATAAGTCAGCAGTGATGCATGTAAATAATCTTGTAATTATTCAATAAGTAAGTATGCGGAGTCCATCATGTGTACTTTCACTGTGGGTGTGCAAATGGGCAGAACGTGGTCAGCGAGTGCAGTTACATATGGAAATTACAGAACAGAGGTGTATGCATGTTAAGACATGTGCCTCAATTTGTGCCAGCTCTAGAGCTGATGCGAGCAGATTGTGGCTTAAATTTACATGTGTTAGAGGCCACATACATTAGTATTCTATAATATCAAATCTGTGCAGATCTGACTTAAGTGGCATTTTAAAAAGGCTGTCCAAGTGCAATCTGGGACATCCAGGTCAAAACATGCAGGAAAACACCAGGGACACTATGTGTTGGCCTGATTTTAGAAACAGATACCTCTGATGTGGACAGCCATGCCAGCGTCCACATAGATGTCCCTGCCTCAAGTTCTTGTAGTGGGGATGTCTATCTCATGCTATTTTGCACATGGGGACATCCATCAGCATGGCAAGATGAAACAAGACCCCTCAGTCCCTGTCAGTGTTTGTTGTCAACATTTCTTACTTTTGTCATGTTAAACACTTTCACCAGTTTGCATGGCAAAACGAGCACTTTCTTTATATGGCTCAGATCATGCAGTGCATTTCTGATATTGGGCATTTACAAGAACTTGTAGGATGTCTGGGCAAGGACATCGTCCACCATGCCTCCGTTCCAACTTGGACAATCTCATTTCGGGGATATGTTCGAAACTATTTTCTAAAATAGCTCTGCCCATTTTTGAATGTCCAAGGCAGGGAGGGACAGGACTTCTAAAATAACACCCAATATGTATTAATCACACCTATTTTATAAGCTATGTGAGAGCTTATAGAATTACCCTCCACATGATCAGATTTAGGATCCAGACTTGTGAGGTCTACAGATAGGCGCTGCCACTGCAATGCTTGGGCTAACTGAGTTCAGAAGGGAATATAAAATGGGAGTGGGGGGGGGGGGTAGAAGCCCAAAAGAGAACTGTTCCAATTAAGCAGGAAACCCAAAGGAACAGGAGAAAACTGCAGAACAGAAAATGAAATTCCACATAGGACCCTACTTACTGAGCTGTCTTAGGTGGGAATTACTGTGTGTTAACAATACAGGCCCATACTAACAATTTATTTGAAAACAATCTATATATAAAGTAAAATCAAAACCCAGACAATTCAAAATAACAAAAACAAAATACATCAAACAGAAATAAAACATCTTCATACTAACTATAAGTCAGTAAATTGGTATTACTGCCTACTGCAATCAAATACCACAGACAAACAGTATCACCTTTTTGTCATCCTGGCACTGTCCAGTTGATTAGAATCTCATATATATATATATATATATATAATGCTTGAATTAACATCTTGAAATGCCTGGTGAAAGAAGTGTGCTTTTAATTTTTTCAAAAAGATATTTAAAGGAGTAATAAGAATGTAATTCTAAAAAGGTAGGGTGTTCCAAAGCACACAAAGATGTAGAATCACAAGTATGGGATAATCAGGACCCCTGCAACTGTACAAGTACAAATTTTAAGAACAGAAGACATGCTAAGCAGCCTCTCATTGCTCTGCTTTTTTTTTTTTTTTATATCAAGGTTACTATTTTAAAGTAAATCCTCCATGCAACGAGGAGCTAATGTAAATCATGAAGTATCAGAGTAATATACCCAAATTAACTGGTGACACCCAAAACATGCACTGCTGTATTTTGAACAACCTGAAACGCCTTAGCATACAGTAATTTTTGCATTAACCACCTAACACGGAAGGGGATGTGGAATTGGTGGAGAATGCCCTTACAGTTGACATAGAGATAGCAACTGCACAATAACTTGTTAACCTGGCAGGTAACAGCACAATAAATGCCAGTTCCAAAGGTGGTGATAACTGCATCGTGTTATCTGTAAAATGCTGCCAATACCCTCAGCGGTTCACGTATAAGCTTTGCAGTCACCGTGGATTCATTTCGGTTGTTAACCCACACAGTAACTGCTAAATCTTAGCGCACTTTTGTAAATAGGCTCTAAGAGCGTAGGTGTAATGTTACTAGAAGCTGTTTGCTCACCAAGATGATACTTTAAAAGATCAGACACCGAGATTTAATGTTTTTCAAGGGACAGAGTTAATCACCACATTAGTGCTTTGCAACCAGAAACTGAAAAGAATTGTTTTAAAACACCAGGAAAATGTTTTGGTAGATTAGTACAGAAAGTGTGCAGCTTTCTACTGAACTATTTGGTAAGGACGGGCTCTTAACATTCACATTACGGACGGGCGAGCGAGTTCTGTGTCAAAGACAGGGTTAACTTTCTATATAAAGCTATATTAGGAGATTCAGAAATTGGCAACAAATTTATAAACGCTCTGTCTAGACCTGACCACCTACATTTTAAATACAGAAGAGAAACTTGTAGTTTACAGCATATAAGATAAATTAGGGGCCAGTGATCTGATGCATTATGTAACCCTCGTCAGATATCTTCCCAGACAGAGCTCCAGGGATCCTTGCAAATCATGCACTCTCTCTGCAAACAGCTTACAGTACCTATAAATATATTTTGTTTGTCATTATAGGTATGTAGCAAAGAAAAACGTTACCTGTACAGCTAGAATACTAATCACACTTTAAACATTATAAAGTAATTTACCTAAATTATTCCCTACAAAGAATGAAAGAATATCCATTAGATAGGAAAGCCAAATCACAGGTTCCGATACGATTAGGAGAGGTCACCAAATACAAAACAGAAATGCAGTACCAAAAGCAATTTATTGTTGTAGACCTAGACAGACAATTAGAAAACGGAAAAACTCCGTATTCTCCAAGTGGCTACAGGCTGGAAATTCTGAGCACTTTTAGGAGTATGTTCACTAAACAGCGGTAGCGGCTTCTGCGCGATATCCCTTAGTGTAGCCAGCAAATGTCAGTCTCATCGCCCTAGAAATCAGGATAGTGCATCAAACATAATTGTCAGTTTCACTCATGCAAACAAGTTGTATTATTTTTTAATGCTACCGTTTTGGGGCTGAAGGTGTGTATTAATAGCCCATTCACTGTTTTTAGACGAATTAAGAGGATGTTATTGTATTAGGAAAGTACCCAAAGATCAGCACAGGAGATTTCAGAAACGTCCAAGCAAAGTCCTGTTAACTGTATTCGCCGAGACTTCTGGCTGTCTGTATATTGCTGATTTCAGACTAAAGACATGAAATACAGAATAAGAAGGAAGGGGTGTCTTTTTAAAATATCTTTTATTAAAAAAAATATTATTTACCAACTTTAGAAAGGAAATTATCTTATTCAGTGTCTGGACATACTGAAATGCCCCAGAAATAGATCTGCCAAGTACAGGGGTTTATCTTCTTACACAAGACCAGCGAACGGAAAGGAATCCATTCTAATCGGGTCACTTCAAAATATTTCCAAGGCAAAAAGCAAAACAAAAAGTGGCAATTTAATATACCGATCGACGAGCCAAAAGCATATTTAAGGACTCTAATTACCAAGATTCCCGTTAGCAAAGATTTACTCCATTCGGGTGGAAAATGACTCTCTGACATTTTATTACATGCCTGTTCCCCTTCGTACTGCTTTACTAGAGCCCGGTAGAAAAGAGTTCGAATTCTTTTTAGTCTGAAACACTTTCTGGTGGCTTGGAAGTAGCCGTCCTTCTTAACATCGGGTAAAATGATTTAGATGTCACCTAGATTTTTATATAAAAATAGCATATTTTTATAATTTCCTCTTTTGTCTCAAAACTGAGCTTTAAAGTAAGAGAGGGCAGGGTGCTCGCAGTTGCACGGTAAGGAGAGTAAATGCTGCCTTCATTTAAAAACCCTTCATGGAGTCTGCAGAAGAGAAAACAGAAACCGTAAGAGAACCCTCTCTGCTACAGATCTTGCCGAAATTGACGTTACGGAGCTGCCCGACCAAGACTCCTTAACTAAACGGTTAACATCCTTTTATTCTCCCACTACGAAATACCAGCACTGTAAAGATCGTGATCTAAATTGATTCGATGTATCGTTCTTGTAATTAAATTTACAATAGCTACTATGCAAAACTGGAAAGGTTCTGGCACAGGGGGGAAAGAGGATTTTATTTCTTGGCCTCCTGGTAGCAGCTGGGTGAATGTTTGCACCTTCAGGTTAAATCATTTTTAAAAGTCAAGCCTGTATTTATTGACTGCGAGGACCGCCTAGTTGTCATCCTCTTGGGACTTGAGTTGACTTTCATACTTAAATCAGTAATTTGCTAATTCAGATACGTTTCTTTTAAATATCAAGGTTTAAGGAGTTCGGATGGAAGCTTAATTCCGTCGGACTAATGGAGGCGGTTTATTGCTGAACCCCGTAGCGCAAATCAAGTGTGAAAACATCCATTTCAATGGCTTTCTTAAGAAGGAGATGGAATTATGTAGCACCAAAGGGGATTATCATTACGAATTATAACCCCTTCTGCTGATTAAGATATTCACTTCGTTTATTCCGGTCTAATCTGCAGTTTTGTATTATTAACATTTTGGTGTAGCACCACCATCCCCTTTTGTTGTCCAAGCATTAAAATGACAGTCCTAATACATCACTGGTTAATCTAATTCTTTTCAGATCTTAATACTGAATATGTTTATGTTTATTTAAAACTTGTTATACCGCCCAACACCAAAGGCACCTGAGCGGTTTACAATAAAAACTTAAAACAAATTAAAAATGGGGCTGCAGGAAAAAGAAAAGGAACGCCAATTAAAATGATAGAAAAGAAGAGAAAGGAAAGAGGGAAGGAACCCTTATAAGGGATAAGGTTTTGCAGTTTCCCTGCCCATCTTTGGAACATTTGCGGCTTGATGGCTATAGTTTTGCTTTTGAGTAAAGGCTTGGGAGATCCAGATCCCTCATTTTCCCCCCTAAAAGGAACATTCATTAGATATCTAAAAAATTGGCTGTTTTTCTCTCTAGTGTACCTCGGACCCTACTGCAACGAGATTAAAACTGCACTTTCGATCACTTCACTTCTTAAACTATGAAAAAGCTTAAATTCAGAAAAACGAGCAATCGCTAGGGTGAACTTTTGCGCTGAATTTTGGAAAGAGATCTGCAGAAGAAAGGAGCGAGCAAATGTATTGCTAGAAAAATAATAGATTATCCTGAAATGACAAACTCAATTATTTCAAAGATTTATAACACACGCTTGGCTTAATTCATAGAGACTTTTCTATTTAAAAAATGTAGAGTAGCCTAATAGGTATTCCATTCTTTTTGGTCATAAAGGAAAAAGGGGAGATGCAAACAAAAAAAAGTCATACGAAGCAAAGAGGAGGTACAGAAGGTCAGATATTTCCGTTCTTCAAGGTACTGTAAACACCAAAATAGCTGGCCCGAAAAATGCAACTGCACAAGTACAGCAGAGCCAGAAAGCCAAAATAAATAAAAAAGGGAACTTGCTTTTTTTAGTCATTTCAACATGTACAATATTTGTTTTACATCTCCGTCGTTTTGTTTTTCATGAAACAATGATTATTTTCGGCTCTTGCCCTTAAAAAATGTTAGTGCCTTTAAAAAGCTAAAGTACGATCAGGATTATCTGTGCTGTACAGCTGATGCTTCCACGCGCATGAATGCACATAGACGGGCGTATTTATTGAATCGTATTTCAGAAATATGCAAGCTATAGCGAGTGCATTGAAAAGACAAAATTCCGGTCTCGAAAGACCCTCTCCTAGAGACAGAAAGCTGCAGACCTGAGGAATCTTTTCTGCCTTCACTTCCGCACTGATCATGGTATTGCTCCCTTGAAAGGAAGCGCTTCTGAAACGTGGAAACAGCGCAAACGCCAAGCAGGTATCTCAGTGATTGGGCCCCAGAAATGGGAACACACAGGTATAACTGAAGACAAAGTGTTGAGCACTACGTGGGAGCATAGACATGCCATGGTCACTGCTTGGTCAGGGTCCATTGATCGGCTCTATTGAACTGTATTTACCTTCGGACACATACCTAAGAGAAAGGAAGGGGTCGAGAGAATGAGAAATGGAAAGGCAGCTAAGCCTAATTAAAGCCACATGCATACGATTTCGGTAAATGTTTCTTCGAAAAGAAAGCTCGGCGTAGCCCGTTTTCCTCACCTGTTGTAAAAGTTGTGCGTTCTTAAAACGATTAGGAGAAAGGCTGTCGCGAGTCAGCAAGCTTTAGCCTTGTTTATTTTTTTTTCCTCTGTGCAATTGGTCCGCCTGTTCTTTGCCTAAGACAAAATCGTTGAGAAATACAGATCCTCTAGACTCGAGAAAGGGGCGAGAGCGTTCAAGCCCCTCTGCTTCCCAAAAGCAATGCGAGAGAGGCAATGCATCGCAGCTTCAATCATTTAGGCTTTCCCTATGCCAAGATGAAAGCTATATACTAATTAGCAACATACTCCTTTCTGTAGGCTTGATTTCAAAAGGACTAGTTGCTGTATAAGTTTTCTGTTACTCAGATGTTACTTCTTGCTACTAATGAGAAAGCTTTGATAACAGGAACTTGTAGATTTGCTAGAAGAGAATAGGCGAACCGCTTGCGTTGGGCTGCCGCACAGAGAGCTTTGGTTTTAGCAGAATGGTCGAACTACATACTAGCAATAAACGTTTACTTTTCTTTCCGTTTATCCGTTTGCATGTTATAGAAAGATGTAACTTGAATCTTTGTTTAAAAATAGTCATTCCAAACAAAGAAGACAAGCTAAAGTCAACAAGCAGCCACTGCTGGTTAGAAATGTGGGAGTGTTTGGGATTTTTTTGTATCTCTTTTTTATTATTTTTTTCTGCACAACCTGGAGTAACGCTGCTTTGTAGAGATAAAGATATGACTATAGGGGCGGGTTTTACAGAGGGAGTAGCTGGTAAGGATCCACCCACTGGAAATATTTTTTTTTCCTTTAGGGCAGGCGGCAGCAGTAAAGTTATGAAGTGACTCTTGGAAGCGGTTCTGACAGTGCTGGCTGCATAGGCCTTCGGAGTCTCCTCAGCCGCTGCCCCTCAGCGTGGCAGCTCAGGGCCCTTTTCTGGAGGTGGTATGTGATAGGAGCTCTAGCAGTGCCATGTATTGGAAGAGCGAGCAGATGTTCGTATGCAAGCTGGAGGAAAAGGACATCCCTGCGCTTGCTGTTCCTATAGAGAAGGTAAGAGACGCGGAGCCTCCGGAAACACCGATTCGGCTCGAACGCTGGCGAAGATCGAGGCTCGCTGCATGTTTAATCCGTTTACGAGGATTAATGTCTGGGGATACTTCATAAACGATTCCTAGGCTTTATTAAAAAGCTGTGGTGCCCGATGCGTTCGTGGTAGTATCCATCCATCGTGACATCTATTATATAGTTGTAATGTAACTATAGTCCGATTCTCTACAGACGGGAAAAGCTTAAAGCATGCGTCAAACCACTTTAACGAGGTTTGTTCGTTGCTATAGTCTAATACTGGAGAGAGTTGAGTTGTCTTTTAAATCGGGTCACGATTAATGAAGAATCTGGTAAATATATATTTTTTAAATTGGGTAGTGGACAAATGCAATTTGTTATATGATAACTTTCAACGACTTAGTTTTGGCTCTTCCATTTAAACGTGCACTTCAAATGATATGTCGCTTTAGATAGCGAAACGTTGAGTCTATTCTCTTAAAATCGCTATCGTGATAGTTTTGACCATCCATAACCCTCCGAGTTCGTGGGGCACTAAGACGTACTTTTTGAGTTATTAAAGCCTTGTTAAACTGGGCTCTACATATGCGTTTATAAACTAATATTTTATCTGGAGATAAAGAGCGTTCAGCATCAGTGCAGTAGCTGTATATTGATTGCATTTAAAAAAAAAAAAAAAAGTCGAACAGCGTGGAAGTGTGCATAAGGTTTTGTTAATTGCTTGAACTGAATTCAGCTGGCTATTTTCCATTATTCCATCAGCTTTTTGTGCTGGTTAAAAATAATCCTTTACTAGCTCAAATGTTGACTTTTGAGCCTCAAGTGGCAATTTACACCTAAAAGAAATGAGTGTAAATCACCTGCAGCTCTAATTTGCAGCACGTTTATGAAAGAGGTGCTGGCTCAATTTAATCTGCGGCATTTACATTCAAATTGTCATCGGAACAAACACCGGGCTCCTTAAATCCAGCTGTAATTTACTTTTCAAGTGTCCTATTAAGCCGCTTCACCTTTTGGGTTATCCAGCTCAAAAGCTTTTGTGTGTGTGTGTATGTCCGAGTCCTGCTCTTCTTAATTGCGGTTATTAAAATCTCCCGTCTGCCCCCAGTGATTCCCTTGATTGGCGCTGGAAATGAATCTGCCGCGCGGATGCTGATTAAGCCGCGTGCCGGCGGCGAGCCCGGTGTGAGCGCTGCCGTCCGGGGCTTTGGGCTCGGCAACCCGCACGCGCACTGGGCTCGCCGGCCGCCAGGGAGTTAACTGGGGGCTGCTGGAAGCTTGCGCGCGCTTTCTCTCATTTAGACAGCGCGCGCGCCTTCTCTCATTTAGACAGCGCGCGCGCCCTTGCCTGGGTCCGTCTAACCTTCTCTTCCTTCCCCCCCCTCTCGCCCTGCAGGGGAGCCCGCGAGCCGCCATGGACGAGGACTCGACCTCCTCCTCGGCGCTGCTCTCTCCCGCCTCCTCGATGGCGTCCGGCGGAGCGCGCGCCAAGAGCCAGTGCAGCAGCTGCGGCCTGGAAATCGTCGACAAGTACCTGCTCAAGGTAGGGAGGAGGGAGCGGGCCCGAGAAGAGCCGAAGACCAACCGCCCCACCTAAGCCAAGAATCTACTTAGGACACTAGGAGGTGCAGGTGGTGTCGTCATTAACGGATTTAGCAGATGGACCAGTCCCCCCCGCCCCCCCCACCCACATGGAATTTAGTGGCTCCTGTTTGGGATGTGAACGTTGGTTAGGGAGTCTTCAAAACTTTAGCGCAGCTTAAATCCCTTTAACGCACATTATCCTGCCAAACTAACGTGGGAAGCAAACTAGGGGAAAGTCAGAAAATCGAGAGGAAAAGCCCAAGTGAGGGAGGTGCACGGGGCAAAAAAAATCCCTTCGTTTTCCCCCTTCTAGCTAGCCTGCCTTTCAACCTTGTGGCCTTTGCACAGACCTAGGGGACTATCTACTAAGCCAGACTAACGGTTAACCCGGGCGGCTATCTGCAACTAGGTCTCATTAGCCCGCCTTACTAGACATACACCACTAGCCTCCTTTTGGATATACTTTCTTTCAAATTCTAGCTTAAGGTGAATTACCGAGGAATGGTAGACGTTTTCCTGTCCCCGGAGGGTTTGTAATATTTGTACTTTGGGTAATAGTGGGTGAAGTGACTTGCTATTGCTGATCCTTGTGACGTTTTGAGTATTTAACCGGGTTCTGGGCCCCTAACCTCTAGGTTACTCCATTTAGGGCAAATATCACGTGCTGTGTATTTTTGATAATCTTGCATCATGTAAAGAGGACGTGGAGATGCTTGAGGAATCAGAGTTTACTTTTAAAACTTCTTAAACCAACTAAACCAAACCAATTTAGTAGAAACTAGTCTAGCCTCTGTTTTCGCTCATGGCATAGTGGGCTATAACATCTTATAGTGAAGACTTGTGGCTTAGGAAGAAAGACTAAATGCTTGAACAAATGACCACTGCTTATCTTGGTATAAATGCAATTCAGAAGTAGTACAGCACTAGAACACTTTTGGAATGCATTCTGGATCACCACCTCCAAATATTCTCTTGAATGCACATCTCATGAGTGGACAGTAGCCTTTTGATTTTCTTTTTAACAGTTTGCTTGGTGTGGCAAGTAGACGTTCCTCTATTTTAATTTTTTTTTTTTTTTTTTTTGTGCCATCAAGTCAGTGTTGACTCATAGCGACCCAGCTACCTCTGGATTTTCTTGGCAATGTATCACCGGAAGTAGATTGCCAGCCTTTTCTTCCGATGCAATGGAGGGTAAAGTGACTTGCCCAAGGTCACAAGGAGTGCCAGTGGGAATTGAACCCTTGATCTTCTGGGTATGAGGCAGTTGCTCTAACCACTAGGCTACTCCTCCACTCATTTTAATATATATTTTAATACATGTATACAATTCAGTGCTCTTTGAAAATGTGGTAAAGGCTTGGGATTGCTGCCTGGCAGTGACTTCCTTTCTTGCTTTCATAGAAAGTTAGCAATTCAGGAATGAATATGCATATGCAAATGAAGGATGTAATAGAGCAGGTTTCCAAATAACTTTTTTTATAAACAATTCTGCTAATGTTAAAAGGAGGGAATGCCTACAGGTGACATGATTTGAACATGTCCTTGGTAGTGCTTGTCTATTTGTGGACTGGCTTTTGAGTAAAGATGAAGTGAAACTTTAACAGTTCTTAGTAAAAACACAAAGGTAAACCAGCTAGGACCTAATTGTTTTGAAATCAGATCTGCTTTTAGGCTCATCCATATCAAGGATCATTCTAACTGAAGTGTTTTGGTAGATTTATTTTACTTAATAGAACCAGTGTGCGCTACTTAAAAAAAAAAAATCACCCTAAAGCAGAATTAAGGAGTGCTCTCATGCTTTGGATCTGGATATGCTATTTATCCCTCTTGGTTTGTTTTACTCCACTTTGATAACACATCACTGTGTAAGCGCCACTTTATCATGATTTCTTGCCTATGGTATGGAGACTTCTGGTCCATAATAGTAGCTAGTTGCAGTTTAATCCCAGAGACTCTTTATATGTTAATGACGGAATGACCCATCCAACCCAAGACCAAGTGCCCAGCTGAAATGCTTCCTCTGATTTTCTTCAACTCTGGGTAGAGGGCTTGTTCAGGTTAACATACCTTGGGTAGCTGGGCTAATGGGATAATACTTTTATTTCTTTTTGGGTGGTTTGTGCTACAGTTGAAAACTTGCCAGTGACTTGATATAGGGAGCATTAGGTTGGTGCCTTCTTGCAGCAAAAGTGTTAGTTGAGGGGAGGGAGGTTTATAGTTGCAAAGCAGTCTATCCATACACATCTTTTAGGGCCATCTTCATGGATGGAGTTCACTGAATTTGGTAGAGAAGTTAAGGTGCCAGCATTCCAGCCAAATCTGCTGGGAAGGGGAGGTTCCCTTATGTATCTGAAGAGCAAGGCTGTTGATGAATTGACAGGCACATAAAACATGCCCACAATCTCCTACCAGCTGACTATTTCCATGACAAAGTTCACAAGATTACACTTCAATTCCACTCAAGATCAGCCTAATCCCCCCCCCCCCCCACCCTTCCTCCTCTTCAATACCAACTTTTCCCTTCAATCTGTTACCCTTTCTTCCTTTTTCTAAGATCTCTGCAGAGGAAACATCTCATCTTTCTTCCTCTAAACTTACTTACCTGTTCCTCTGATTCCGTAAGAACATAAGATATGCCATACTGGGTCAGACCAAGGTCCACCAAGCCCAGTATCCTGTTTCCTGTACCTAGCAGTTTCCCCAAAAGACACAGGTTCCACAATGCTTGTATTGGGTCAAGGCATTGATATCCTGGGTCCCTTTTTAATAATGGTTTATGGACCTTTCCTCCAGGAACTGTCCAAACCTTTTTTTTTAAACCCAGCTACACTAACAGCCTTTTCTACATCCTCCGGTAACAAATTCCAGAGTTTGATTACATGTTGAGTGAAAAAATATTTTCTCTTATTTGTCTTAAATAGTTTACCCTGTAGCTTCATTGCATGCCCCCTAGTCTTTCTATCTTCTGATAACGTAAAGAATCAATCTACATTTACTGCTCCACTCCGTTCATTAATTTATAGACTTCTATCATATCTCCCCTCAGCCGTCTCTTTTCCAGGTTAGAGAGCCCTAACCTTTTTAGCCTTTCTTCATAGGGATATCCTTCCATCCCCTTTACCATTTTGGTGGCTCTTCTCTGAACCTTTTCTAAAAACGTTATATCCTTTAAGTTACGGCAACCAGAATTGCACACAATTATTCAAAGTGCGGTCGCACCATGGAACAATACAGAGGCATTATAATATCTTTTGTTTTATTTTCCATTCCTTTCCTTATGATACCTAGCATTCTATTTGCTCTCTTGCCTGCCGCTGCACACTGGGCGGAGGGTTTTAACATGTTATCCACAATGACGCCTAAATCTTTTCCTGGGTGGTAGTTCCTAATGTGGAACCTTGCATCTTGTAGCCATAGTTTGGGTTGTTCTTCCTTAGGTGCATAACTTTGCACGTGTCCACATTAAATTTCATCTGCCATTTGGATGCCCAGTCTTCCAGTTTATCAAGATCCTCTTGCAATTTTCCACAATCCTCATGGGTTTTAACAACTTTAAATAGTTTTGTGTCATCTGCAAATTTGATAACCTCACTCGTTGTTCCCTTTTCCAGGTCATTTATGAATGTCAAAGCAGCGGACCCAGCACAGATCACTATTCACCTTTCTCCATTGGGGAAAATTGGCCATTTAGCCCTAGTTTTTTAAATTAAATAAATAAATAAAGTAAATTTCTGTCTTTTAACCAGTTACTGTTCCACAATAGTACACTGCCTCCTATCCCATGACTATTTAGTTTTGCCAGAGGTCTCTGAGGGACCTTGTCAAAGGCTTTCTGAAAGTCCAAATACACTATATCAACCGACTCACCTTTGTCTACCTGTTTGTTCACACCTTCAGAAAAACATAACAGATTAGCAAGACAAGATGCTCCTTGTGGTCTTGGGCAAGCCACTTAACCCTCCATAGCCCATGTTCCCTGTAAAATAGTTATCTCCAAGTTATAATACCCTGTTCAATGTAATTTCAGTTTGTTCAATGTAAACCGCACTGATGCAGAATAGCGCGGTATATAAGAGAATGTAAAAATAAAATAAATAAAGATCTTCCTTGTCTAAAGCCATGTTGGCTGTCTCCCGTTAAGCCATGACTATCTACTGTACATGTCTAGCAATTTTGTTCTTTATGATGGTTTCTGTCATCTCTTCCATCACGCACACTTTCAATCTAGCATTCTCCACTGCTATGTTCCCTGCATCCTGGAAGCATGCTTTGGTCACACGTCTCCTCAAAACATTCACTTGATCCTACTTGTCCCTCTGATTAATTATCGACCCATCTTCCTTTCATTTCCAAAATTCTTGAACATGCAGTTCTCTGCCGTTGCCTTGAATTTTTCTCCTCAAGCTCTCCTTAATCACTTCAGTCTGGCTTTTGTCCCTTACGTTCTACTGAAACGGCCCTTGCCAAACTCTCCAGTGACTTGTTCCTGGCTAAATCCAAAGGCGTATACTTGGTCCTCATTCTTTGACCTTTCTGCTGCTTTTAACAGTGTCCACCACTTTCTCCTTGATACATTGTCCTCATTTGGTTTTAGGGGCTCTGTGCTGTCCTGGTTCTCTTCTTATCACTCCAAGTGCTCTTTTAGAGTCAGTGGTTCCTCTTCTGTTATCTTAGTGTACCCCAGGGTCTGTTCTGAGCCCTCTCCTTTTTCTCTTTATACCCAGTGCCTCGATGTTCTCATCTGTTCCCATGGCTTTCAATATCATTTTTATGCTGATGAATCGCAAATCTATCTACACCTGATTTTCTCCTACACTCCAAGCCTGTATATCTGCCTGCCTGGATGCCTCACTGCCATTTGAAACTGAACATAGCCAAAACCAAACTGCTCTCTTGCGCTCTCTCACGCTTCCTGTTTCCTCATCCCGTAACCTTGGGGTCATCATTGACTCCCTCTGTCCTTCTCCACACACATTCAACAGACAGCAAAACCTGTTTTCTCTATAACATTAACTAACAAAATTCACCCTTTCCTTTCTCAACACACTACTAAAACCTTATCCACTCTATAATCACCTCTCATGTAGATTATTGCAGCCTCCTCCTTGTTGGTCTCCCTTGGAGTCGTCTTTCTCCCTTTCATTCTATTCAAAACTCTGCTGCACGGCTAATCTTTCACCAGTCCCATTATACTCTATAACCCCTCTTCTCAAACCACTTCATTGGCTTCCCTTCCGTTTCTGTATACAATACAAAATTTCTCCTTCTGACCTATTGCTCCTCACTACCTTTCCTCGCTCCCTACATCCCTCTTTGTGACTGCCACTCTTCCTCTGGCTTTCTTCTGTCTACCCTTTTCTTCCACTGACGACTCAAGACTTCAATCCTTTCATCTTGCTGCTCCTTATACCTGGAGCAAACTACCTGAATCTTTACATCAGGTTTCATCTCTCCCCTTTTCAAATCCATACTAAAGGCTCACCTCTTTCAAGCTGCTTTTGGTTCTTAATCCTTTGTTCTCAATCTGTCTCCTTACTCTTCCCTGTTGTACCCTCATTCTCCTATTCTGTCTATCTTGATTAGATGGTCCCTGCTCATCAGAACTTAGTCTTATGTGTCTGTGCAATGCTGCATACGCTTTTTAGCATTATATAAATGATTAATAGTAGTAGTAGCCCCACTTGTTTTATCTGATCATGGATACTCTGTTTAGGCAGATATTAGACTGCTGCTTTCTGACGTGGAAAACCTTTAAAGCCTGCTTTTGGTTGGGGTTCTGGTTCAGATCGTCCACTCAGGATTAGCTAGGAATGATGCAGAGACTGATCACAACCACTGGAGAGGAAGAGAGCTAGCAAGAGTGTATCGCATGATAGCAACACCTAGTTCAGAGCTTCCGAAACCTGACCTGAGGACTCAAGTCAGTTGGGTTTCCGGGATATCCATGTAATGCCTCTATATGCTGATTTCTCCCACTTTACTCCATAGATATGCTGAAAACTCTCGGACAGGTTTTGGAAGTCCTGATCTAATGGCTAGACCGAGGGCCCATATCGGTGGTAAATTCTGCCCAAGTTGTCCCTGTAGTCGGGGGGGGGGGGGGGATGCAAAGGAAGAAGAGGTGCCACGGAGCTGCTCTTGTCATTTGATGTGGACATCACCTGCTTTGGGAGTCCTTTAGAAATTGTTGCTTGGGGGCTCATAATTTAGAATTTCTGCAACTGCCCCTGATTATAGTGCCCTGGAAGGAAACATATAAAAATGAGTAAAATAACCTCTGATAGTTGTGAATGAAATCTTCATGGTACCAGATTCTGACTCTGCTTCTCGTGGAGCTGGTGGCCTAAATGAACAGAAGGAAATGGCATAGTGAAAAATTAAAGGCTTCCCTATGCCAAAATGAAGGGCTCTGTTAGAGACACAAGATGGCTTTAGGTGTTAATTTCCACTTTTTTAAATATGGTATTAATGATAACTTGGGAGTATCTAAAACTATTTTTACAACCTTAAATATTGATAGCACATATTTAAGTCTATGGCGCAGTGGTTTCAACCAGTCCTCAGGATGCACCTAGCCAGCCAGATTTTCTGGATAACCACAATGAATATGTATGAGAGGATGCATGCTTATCTTATGCATTTTCAGTGTGATCATTCAGAAAACCTGACTGTTTAGATTTGTCCTGAGGAGTGGGTTCAGAACTCCTGGTATAGAGCCATCCTAAACTAGTAAAGATGTCGTCATACTCTCGGTTCCCTACAGGTTAAGGCTGTAGTTCTGGGATCTACAGTAGAATTCATTCTTGCTTTGTGAAACCAAAGTCCAGTGAGTTTGGTTCTTGTCTTTTTACCTGGGTTGCTCTGCCTTCATTGTGGATCTATTTTATCATGGGTTTGTCCATAATACTGTTTATATTCCTTTTGCTTAATGCTTAGTTTAATAATTTTATGGATGGATGCTCCAAGAAGTTTTGCTGTTATTTTAGTTCAATGTAAAGTAAATCCAGATTTTTGTCTTCTCTCCCCCACCCCAAGAATCTTACTGAAACTATCCACATCTTATTGAAATACTAGAAGGAAAGATTTATAAGATTGTTTTTGTTTTCTTCCCTCTCTTCCTCCATGCCTCAATTTTCTGAACAGAGAACATGAGTTCTGATTAAGGGTAGGGTTTTTATTAATGCATACACATGCGTCCTAGAATATGAACTCCTTTAGCTCTGATGGGACTTCTTTTGCCTATGAAGTAGAGTCAAAATTGCTGGATTTAGTTTTTATTTAGAGGGGAGAGAAGAGAGGAAGCTTAGATCTGCTACATTGGTGCAAAATGCTGCTCCCCTCCCCAGCTCCCTCTTTGCAGACCTTGTAGGGCAAAATCTCCTCTTCATCTTTCCATTCCCTGATCAGCATCCCACACTGTCTCCTCACATTTTTCTTCCCCATTCGCTTGGTCCTTAGCAGCTATACCTCAATCTTCACAGGTCCTGTATTGAAGTTTTCTTGTTTTACTTTTGCAGCCTGAAATGCATATGTACTATCCCTGCTGCTGTTGCCAAGGAAACCTTCAGGGGTGGGGGGGGGGGGGGTTAGGGTCTGCAACTCAAGGCCTCTTGCTGCCACTATGGAGCCTGACACTGGGGGCAGTTTCTGTTCAAGTCTTAGTCCCAGCACTGTGTTTGGGGACAGTATCTCCCCCCACCCAACCCCACTTATGCATGAACATCATTGTATATTCAGTTCTTCAAATTTCTTGTAACAAATTGTACATAAGGCTGTTATGAGATGGAGGCTACCACTGCTAGTTTGGCCTGTATGATGATCATACCCTATGTCAGGCCAGAAGCTTTAATCTTCCTCTACTGTTCTCGGCCATGTTTTATTTAAATAGCCCTTTTTTGGCACTTCCCATCTGGTGTCCATTCTAGGGAGTGAATCAGGTAACATGCACACATGCCTGAGCCATCTTCATCTTTATTTTCACGTTTTGGAAAATATTTTACCCTCTGAGTCGGGTCTTCTGTGCAACAAAATTCCAAGGATCTTCTGCAGGCATTTGTTTTGGAAGGTGTCTAGTGACCTTCCAGTATTCTGAGCCATAGAACAATGTTTTAGAGCTTCATAACCTTTTGTGCTGAAACTTAATGCTCATGCTTTTGGATACTATTTATCATTCTTATACTACAAGATGATGGTCAGTGTGAAAGTGGTTTCTGTGCACTTTCAAGGATATTTCTGTGGTATAAAGATGTGACATATTTTCAATTTCCAGAATAGGCAGCAAAAAGGGGTGAGCCATAAAGGCCATGACCCAATCAGCTGCTTGTTCTCACAATATTGGCAACTAGGAAAGACAGGGTGATAAGGCAGAAGTTGGTTGGTTGGTTTGTGGCCACCCCCCCCCCCCCCCAAAGTGTTCTGCTGCTCCACCAGTACTACTAAAACACTTCTACAGTGCTAGCATGTGTGTAGAGAGCTATAGAGAGATTCGTATGGTACTTTTTTTTTTTTTTTTTTTTAATGGAGTTCAGAATCTAGTTGAGATGCATAGACCGTTATAGTAGTTGTCCTGATCAGATTTTTTTGAACCAAAAGAACTTTTGAGATGGGACTTTTTAACTCGGCAAGATATGGATCAAGATGGCAATAACTTGGGAAAAGATGCTGAGGTTCACTGTGCCCCAGACATTATTTGTAATTTACTTAATTGCCTTGTGAGGAATGGCCAGTAGCATACAGAGGTCTAAATGGGGCAAATGTAACTTTCTATAAATATTGCTGTTGGTACACTAGCAAACACCCAGAAACATATGCTCCTTCCCCCTATAGATAAGTCTTCTGTTCCCCTGTTAATGCGTGCTGTATGTCTTCAGTCCATGAAGGCTAATCTAGCCCTCAGGCTGTTCCCAGATTTGCCAATCTGCACATACTGAGTAGCAAACTTGCCACTCTCTGTACTGACCAGAGGCCAGTGCTCCAGGCTCCCCCCCCCCCCCAAATGTCAAATGCTGCAGGAGCCAGATGGTGTAATCTCAGCTGGGCAAATGCATGCTGATGTACACGTTCACCCTGCTGGTCATAGAAATGGACCCTAGCATAAGTGTATTAGAGAGAGACTTGACTCTCTAAATGTTTGCTTAGAAAGGTCTAAAACAGGATTTCTAAACTCCAGTCCTAGGAAGCCACAAATTTGTCTGGTTAACCAAGCTAAGCAAGTGTTTGGTTTCTGGGGTTGGGTGTTTGTTTTTTTTGGGGTTATTTTTTTCCTTCATAAAACCACATGTCTCTAAATACACCTGCTCAGTGTTCACTGTGGATCTGAAAATCTGACCAGAGCGCCTCCCTCTAGAATTCTCAATTGCAATTATTTGACACACAACTTCTTTTTTTTTTTTTTTCTTGTCTCAGGTAAATGATCTTTGTTGGCATGTGCGCTGTCTTTCATGTTGTGTCTGCAGGACATCTCTAGGGAGGCATACAAGCTGCTACATCAAAGATAAAGAGATTTTCTGTAAACTTGATTACTTCAGGTACAGTGTCATGATTACTTCATGTTTAAATTATAGCTGATTGTACATGGTTCCAATGTTAAGTCATAATCTCCCACTTGGGCTCCAGTGGTATAAATCTGACTTTTTTTTTTTCTTAAAATATCCTTTCATTTTATGTGATGTGCTTTTATTAAGGCGTAGGGGAGGAAAGCACAGTTACTTACCTGTAACAGGTGATCTCTGGGAACAGCAGGAATAAGTCTTCACATATGGTTACGTCGGTACCGACTGAGTCTGCGCGGGAACGCTTCCCAGCGTCCAATCAAAAAGCTTTTGGAAGCATCCCACCACGCCTGCATGCTGCCTTCCCGCCTTTCCCAACTGCCTCTCCTCAGTTAAGTTTTAAAGCTGAGACAAAGAGAGAGAGAGAAGGGAAAGATAGAGATAGAATACAACTCCTAGGGGAGGTGGGTGGGTTGTGAAGACTTATTCCTGCTGTTCCCAGAGATCACCTGTTACAGGTAAGTAACTGTGCTATCTCCAGGAACAAGCAGGAATGAGTCTTCACATATGGGGACTCCCAAGCTAAGATGCCTGGAGTCCCAGCATGTTATAGATTGGAACATGCTACACCTCATATCGCCAGGCATCCTCAGGATGGAGGGTAGGAGTTGAAACAGGTGCTGTAAAAGACAGCTAACCTAGCATAGGACTGCAGACAAGAAGTCCTTGTGTGGATGACAATTATCAAATATATTGAAAATGAAATATTGCAGTATGGACCTCCCCTAACAGGATTGCAGAAAAGTAAGGAGGTTCATGAGATCTACTGGGGATCCAGTAGAGGAACCTCAAGGAGGGCCTCACTGAAGTGGAGGTAATAAACCTGTTGGAAAAAAACAGTGGAGGTCAGAATCCTGAAAGGTGAGAGGTAACCCCAGAGATCAACTGGGGTAGAACAAAAACAGTAGGCTTTCAACGGAAAGCTTTATGGAAAAAGCCCAAACTCTTTTGGCTGCAGAGTGGCTCACTCTTAGGAGCAAGAAGAGGAAAGGCTGACCGATTTGGACAAACCGGCCTAGTCCTTGTGGGAAGAAGGGGTATAGAAAAACCTTGTATCCCAAAAAGAAAGGACAGGTGTCTGAGGCGTTAGAGCCTCAGATTAACTGAAGATCCGCATTGTCTTTCCTAACTGGTGGTAGCTAGGAAAGATACTGAAACATGGAGAGCTTCAGGGGTACCTAAACCTTAAGGTTATGGTAGAAAAGTTGTTAACTACCACAGGAGTGATAGTTTGTGTAGCACCCCAACATGCTGGAACAGCATGGGTATGGGTAGAGCCCAACTGTCAGAATCATATAGACATATATATCTATATGAGCATAGACAGTCAGATAAGTATGTAAATACATATCTACCTATAATAAATAGCTCGACAGATACACACACATATATCTATTTATATATATGAGAGAACAACATATACACACACACAAATGACAGACATATATCTATAGATATGAATATATAGGCCTATATATAGGTGTCTGCACTTAAGCAGACAGATATGCCTATAGAAAGTATATTCACATAGGAGATGTGAAGAGGAAAGATTCATCTAATAACAAGAAGGTGGAACCTACTTGAGGAGATGTATAGAGAATCTATTCCCCCTGGTTATGATGGAAGGAATCAGGGGAAAAATCTCCCTGACAAGGAACAGATTAGATTGCTGCAAGAATGCTAGCTAGTGAAATAACCAGGATGGTTACGTGAAAAGCAGAGGATAATATCAGTCTGCAGGCAGCAAGTCTCGAGTCCTCCAGAACTCTAGCATGGTAAATGGACAGACGCATAGGAATGAGATACCATGTTGACCTACTTGAGGGGCAAAAAGGGTATCATGCGTTCTTTAGCTAAATATGCGCTGTCCATGAAGGATCAGGATACCATGAGGACGAGCTGCAAGGAAAAAAAGAGCATATTACCAGTGGGAAACCTGAGGACCAAACCAGGGAATTGAACAACTCTTTAAGCTTTCACGTAAGAGAAGGCCCATGTCCTTTGTTTTAAAAAGGAGATAGTAAGGTAGGAAGAACCCTTCCAGTCATGAGGGGCATGACTGAGGGAGCCTTTTCCAACCATCTAGGACAGCTGTTTGAGAAAATCCTAATGCTCTCTTTCAAGGGCCCATGGTGGAAAGCTTCTCTGTAGAATTGCAGAGAGCATAATGCAGGAGAATTAGGAGATAGAACTGGCTGCTGGAAAAGCCAGTACCTACGTCAACTATGCTGCCAAACCCAAGGGAATTGGAGATGGCAAGAATAGTAGACAATCCGAGAAGCCTGTAGTGATAAGATTTCCCAAGAAAGATGAATCCACTGTCTTGGAGTCGCTACTAAGGCCAGAAAGAATGTAGTGGAGGACAACCCTGGATGCTTGCGGAGAAGAACCAGTGGTCCAATCACTAGGGCTCCTGCATGGGCAGCTGCTAGCAAGACAGCAGAAAGAACCTTTCTCTTTAAAAACAGAACAGACAGAACAGGAGTAAGAAAACTCTGGACCTGTCTGATAAGCTGCCCCAAAGCAAAAATGAAGAAGGGAGTTAACTCAGAGGAAAACACCACACTGGAATAGTGACAAACTAGAGGGGCTGAAGAAGAAGCCCTCCAGTGTAATAGTACCACTCTTACAGAGGAAATGCTTGGTAAGAGGGTAGAGAAGATGGAGCTGAATGGAGATTTACAATGTGGTAAGTCTGTAGAAAGGAAAAATTCATGCTGGTACAGAAAACTATCGTTTGATAGTTGTTAAACCTCTTTCCCTAGCAGGAAGAAGAGGAGAAACCTGTGACCTATAGGCATGAACATCCTAAGAGCACGTATAACAGAGAAAAATGGATGTCTTGTGAAAAGAGATCCATGCCTAGAGTGTAGAATGAAAGCAGTGGAAGGCTTCTACTGAGAAGAAGCCAACTGCAGGTTCTAAACCCCAAGAGGCACAAAAAATATGATTAATCAGAAACCCTGCGGTTGCTGGGTTTGCTGAGCCTGGTGAGAGTTTGGATTCTTCAGACCAGGGTGATGTTTCTCCTGTTTGGGAACATCTGTATGATGGGCAGAAGATGAATAAAACCTTCTCACCCTAGGGGAAGAAAGTTTGGTTAGATATTTCCTACCTACTGGGAAAGAAGAAGGCGTAGAACAGCCCTTAGAAACAGGTAAGTCAGTGGACCACTGAGTAACCTGACGTAAAGACTCCTTATTGAAGAGATTTTCTCCAGTTCAAGGAGTATTACCCAGTCTTTGTGCCCATTTGTCTAAGTCTGAAGCTTGGAGCCAGGCTCTACGTCGTGCCCCTATAGCTATAGCAGAAGTCCTGCTAACAGACTCAAATGAGTCTAGGGAAGCACGAGTAAGGAACCAAGAGATATTTTGAATATGACTAAGCAGTGAGGAATAGTCTGCACTCTTGGGCTCTGAAAGAAAAGGAGTCAAAAGATGTAATTTCTTTGACTTCCTCAAGAGATAGACTCATATAAAAAATGAGAGAATTCTTGCTGAAAGCATGGATGTCTGGAAGGTTTGACGTCCAAAGGCATCTAGTGTCTTAGACTTATGACCTGGCGGATAAGAAGAGTGCTTTTTCTTACTCTTCACCCGCCTCATTGCTGATTCCACAACTATGAAATGATGAGTAAGTTGAGTCTTTTGAAAACCAGGAGAGGGGGGCACCTGATATAAGAGATCAGTTGCTCTGGAAGGTGGGGGTAACCTTAAAGGTGCTTCCCACATTCCTAGAAGAAGATCCTGCAAGGAATGATGCAAAGGAAGCATTATGTTCTCCTTTGCTTCGGTAGAAACAGAACCTTGTGTAGGATCATGTCCAGGGATAGGAATGGCAACTGATCTTGCCATATCCAGGAGGAAACTCTGAAAAGAAGGATCTCCAAAGAGAACCTCCCTTGGACAGGTTAGATCTGAAGAACTAGCCTGGGCACCAAAGGATCTGAGTATATAGGAATATAAGATCCTGCACGGTGCAGTATGGGATCCTTGACGGATGGACGCTGGTACTGGAGGTCAGGACCAGCGACAGTCAGTACGACATCATCCATGCCAGGTATTGACTCCAAACTTGGTATAGAAGGGAGCGATCCTGTTGAAAGAAGCATGGAAGGAGCTGGCCACAATGCTACTGTGGATACCGATACCAGTACCGCTGTCGGAACCGAACCCGACACCGACATCGGAGCAGCAATCGGTGACAGCCCAATTGGTATCGAGGTAACCGAAAACCTTCGGTACCCTCGATACCGAGCGTCCAGTACCGATAGGTGTCGGTACCAAGACGTGTCGGTACCCAGTCTTCCAGACTAGAGATCGATTCCAGTCTCGGCATCGAAGGAAGCGAGTCTATCGATGCACGTCTGGAGGGTACTGACGTTGGTGGTAGTATCGGTGCCAGTACCAATACTGGAAAGTCAGTCTGGAACGTATCCACTGGTCCCGTAGGTACCGAGGGATGCCAGACGACGATCCCTGGTGAGGAGTGTTTCGTCCAACACCAGTGCCGATGCCGGGCTATCAGTACCGCTCAAAGCGGATGCCACCACCGGGCATGGCTCAGGTATGTTCTGTGAGGGGTGAGCCCCAGGAACAACCTGAAATCCCACATAGGCTTTGGAGGCCGAAGACTCCCGCCGGGGTTTTGAAGCCAAAGGGCCCTCGAGGGCAAGGCTGGAGCCGTCTACATGCTGTGCATGAGACCTACCACTCGAGGGTTGGCTAGTCTTAACAGACTGTGGGTTACCTGATCCTGTGTAGAAGAAGAAGAAATGGTCGGTGCCCTGAAGTTGGAAGGGAACCTCCATATCGAGGGAAACTTGATGTTGAAAACCTCTTCTCACAATACTGTTCCTGAGGGCTCCGGAGGAAAAAGGTCAGGACCCAAACAGGTTAGACACCAATTTTGGGAGTCTAAAAATAAAGTTGTACCGCCACAGTTTGAACATTTCTTGGAGAAAGTGGCTGGCGGTTCCATGAAGGACATGGAGAGGCCTAGAAGGCCTGAAAAACGGTAAGACACTCAGAAGAGAAAATATTCCCTTTAAAAGGAAAATTTTACAAGGGAAGAAAAACACCGACGGTACCGGTGGCATCGGAAGACAGCCGCGACCACAGGAAAACTAAAGAATTAAAAGAAGAATTTTCTGCGGTGACAGGAGGACGTCCTGCCGGCTCCGCAGAAAAACGAAAACAGAGGCAGTTGGGAAAGGTGGGAAGGCAGCACGCAGGCGTGGTGGGATGCTTCCAAAAGCTTTTTGATTGGACGCTGGGAAGCGTTCCCGCGCAGACTCCGTCGGTACCGACGTACCCATATGTGAAGACTCATTCCTGCTTGTTCCTGGAGATTTTGATTTAGCTTGTAGCTCAGGAGTTACATTCAGCTATGCTAGCTATTCCCATGTCCTCAGCTGACTTAGAATTTGAATTTGTACCTGAGACAAGGGTGACTTGCTCAAGTTGCACAGAACATCTGTTTGACCCCTGGCTTCCCTGATTTTTAGCTGCCTGCTCTAACCATTAGGCAGCTACTCCACTCCTAGATACTTGAGGTGAAAATATGCAGCTATCAGATAAGACTGACTCAATTTAAGGCTTTTTAAAAAATGCCTTTCCATTAATCTGTCCTTTCATTGTCTTGTATGTCTTTTCCCTGTAATCTTTCAAACATAGTTTGGTGAGAAATGAATAGAATTCCTGGACTGATACTTCCCATTCATTCTGATGGTTTTCATGCATCTTGCTAAAGCCCTCTAATGCATGCTTTAGCGTTTTTCCCACTTTGCACATACTGGGGAAAATGGACTTTTTAAGATGCTTAACATTCTGGAAGGATTGGGGAAGGTGAAAATTTTAAAATACCCACTGTCCCTGCAAGCGTCCTAGTTTAATTTTCCAAGATGCATCTTTTTGTGTTGCACACAGGTACAAGCTGGTGGTTCTACTTGGAATATTACAAACGCTACATGTTGTATGGCAGTGAGTTCAGACCTTGCTCATGCAATCAGTAAATTGGACATACAGAAATACTTGTATGTTCATGACTTGCTAATGTAGTAAATGCACATGAAATAGCATGTTCAGTGAACTTGAGGGTTTTTACTTTTCGGGGGGGGGGGGTACAGAAGCTTTCATTTTGTACTTCAATTTAATAGGAACTGGCCTCTATGTCCTTCTAGGGCACCATGAACCTTCATTTGCAACTAACTGGGGATTTTTACTCTATTTAACATGCTCAGCCATTGCAGACGTTTTCTTATGGCTAGGGTCTGCAAGGCCATGGCTCCCTTTAAAATCCAAACACACAACCTCCATCAAGCAATGACTGCTAGTAATATCAAGCAAATAGAAAAGTCATTGACCATTAACTGATGGGTATAGTCCTTAAAAAATCCAAAAACTATATACCAATGTCTATATCTCCATTTTTGTCGGGATCGACTTGCCAGAGAGGAGAAATGGTGACACTCCCCCCTCGGTGCAAGAAGTGCCCTTTTAATCCAGTGAAGAAAATCACCCAAAATATAAAAATAGTGTAGGCACACTTATTTTAAGGACTATACCCATCAGTTAATGGTCGATTACTTTTCTATTCCCTCTAAAATCCAGCTAATGTAGACTGAATGGTGACCAATTGTTCCCTGCCTGTAGAGGCTATGAATGCAGTCTCCAGAGCATTCCTCAGTTCTGGCCAACCTCTTGGGAGCAGCGTTCTGGCCAAGGAATCAAATTGTGGCTTTGTTCGCCCCTGGGCTGGCCAAATTGGGTGATTCAAGCTTGCTAATGTTAATCTAGCCTTGAAATGGCATTGAGCTGATAGGTGGGGAACTTAAGTTCTTGGAGCCATCACCTGCTGCTTGAGTGTTGTTAATTTTAGTTTGTTGATGTTTTGAATAACTAGATGTGGACCCCCCCCCCCCCCCCCCCTGCTCTATGGAGTGGCTAAAATCATCATTTGAGTCAACATTTTGAAGTCCCTTGTGCAGAGGGAGTCCCACTCATTTTTCAACAGTGACATGTTCAAGCTTTAAAACATGAAGGCAATAGGGATTTGTAGCCCATGCACCTCTGCTGTTGCTGATGGCTGGCTGAAAATTTTACAACTGGAGGAAAACATCCCAGGTATATGGGAATGAAGACTCATAGCACTTATCACAGATAGTTGCCAGTTCAATGGTAAACTTCTCCAGAAGATCTTTTAAATATGTAATCTGTTTGTTTCTTTCCAATAGGTATTCAGTATTAAAGTGATTAAAACTGTCTTTCCTTGTAGGAGGTATGGAACCCGCTGTTCCCGTTGTGGTAGGCACATCCATTCTACTGACTGGGTCCGGAAGGCTAAAGGAAATGTCTACCACTTGGCTTGCTTTGCTTGTTTCTCCTGTAAAAGGCAGCTTTCCACTGGAGAGGAGTTTGCCTTGGTTGAGGAGAAAGTGCTTTGCAGGGTACATTACGATTGCATGTTGGACAACCTGAAAAGAGCTGTCGAAACAGGTAATGCAACTTTGAATCCCTTTTTCTTTGCAAATACAAAAATACATTCAGTGGAACATGAGCACTTTCTGATTCATTTAAAACAAGCTGTTTTAATAAAGAGTTTGGTTTCTGCAAGAAAAGTAAGATGTTGTAGTGGTTCAAATTGTACAGTGTAAAATAATTTTAATAATACACCACTTTAAAACTTCTGGCTTGAAGCAGTATACTGAAATCTTGACTGCTATTAATCTAAAGAAAAACACCCTCAAACATATTTTTTGCATGTTGTGGCTTGTATGTTTTTGGTATTGCACTTTTACTTTTAAAACACCTTGACATTTCAGGAAACAGAGTTAGTGTGGAAGGAGCACTGCTAACGGAGCAAGATGTAAATCAGCCCAAACCAGCAAAAAGAGCTCGCACCAGCTTTACAGCAGACCAACTCCAGGTAGTAATTACACACCTTATTAGCCAAGCAGGGAGAATGAAGCTCAGGCTTCAAAGGGTATGCATTTTGCCATCAGTAAATCTCAATCATGGAAATGCAGAACATGATGGGCATTTAAAGCCGTATCTAATATACCAGTCTCCTCCTCCAGCCCTCAGCAAATATACTGTAAAATACTGCTTCAAAAACTTATGAAAGGTTTAGAGAAATATTTACTGTAATTTGTTTAAATGTAGAATTTGATACGTTAAAGCATCCAATTTGTCTCTGCCAGCTGAAAACTGACTTGTTTCATACTAGGCAAGCACTATTAAGCAAGCATAGCAGGGTTTTTTTCCTAGAATAAATACAACATAAAACAAGCCCTTCAATGAGGGGAAGAAGCATCTGTTACCAGATGCTTAAGTGCATGGGGGAAAATGTTGACTTTTTTTCTTTTTTTTTTTAATAACCCACCTCAAGAGGAGGATATTTTTGATTGGAAAACTGTATAGAAACCATTTTTAAAAAAGTTACATCAGTAGTTTAGTGTCTGCTGCATAGAGGAATGGTGTACTATTTATGATGTAGTTGCAGCAAATATGAAATGCTGTTAAAGCCTTTAAACCCTGTTTAGGGTTTCTTCTCCAAACAGAACAAAATATTTGCTAAAATCTTGTTGCCCTTGTAACTTTTTTCACATTTGGCTGTATAACATAGTTCAAAAGGCATTAGTAGAAATGTTTCACTGATCTGTATGTCCTACTCTACTCTTTCATTATGAAGGATAATTACTAGTTGATTTCTATAATCAACATCTCTTGATTTTTAAGTCTTCCCCCATGACTGAAAACTTGGTGAAAACCTGTGCAGCAGTAACCTCCATGAGTGATGGTTTGTGTGGTGTTTGTGTTTTTTAAGCATAAAGGTCTACAAAATGTGCACACTGGGATGGTGCAGGTTTTGCCCATTCATGGCAGAATAGCTCAGGTGCCTCAAATTTGTCTGAGGGTTATTTGTGGGGATCGGTTTTCAAGTTTGTCATCTGGACATTCAATTTTTCTTCTTGCTGGGTCTCTCTCCATTGTTTTCATTTGGAATCGTTGTCCTTCTAAATGTGGATCTTCTCATGCTTAGGTCTGGCAGATTGGAACAGGTTTTGCTCCTCCTTTTCTAGCTTCCATCTCTCCCTGACCATACTGCTGCAAAGCAGCCCCACAATACTCTACTATGCTTTACTGTAGGGATGGTGTTAACAGGGTGGTAAGCATGTTTTAGTCCTGCACATCACTTGAGACCACAATGGTCCACTTTGGTTTTGTCACAAAACCACCTCTTGCATGCATGTAGTCTCTCCCTCCTAAATATTTCTTTATAAACACTGTGGCACATTGTATGGCATTTCTTAAACAGTGGCTTCTTCATTGCCACCCCCTGTGTAAACTATGTTTGTAGAGTAATCTTGAAATTGTTGACGACAACAGTTTCCTCAGTCTTAGCCAGAGATTACTTTAAAAACTACAGAAATCTTAAGCCTCATAATGTTCCTCAGTAATTTCTTTTAATCCATGGCTACTAACTTCAGAGAAATGACCAAATCATAGCAGCGTCTTGGCGGTGCCAGACTATTTCCGCTTCACAATGATGGGCCTGATGGTACCTTAGGGGATATTGAAATACACTGATATTTTAGCCTTCCTCTTAATCTGTTTGAAGTTTATCCCAGAGTTCTTACAGCAGATTTGTTGGCATGTTTAGACTTTTGCTTCAAATTTACTTTAGACAATAGAAATGGTTTGATTTCTTCACACAGGGGTATTTGAATTAGCTCAATTATTGTGATTGAACAGGCAGCTTTATTTAACTTACAGCCTTAAGCCAGTTTTTGGAAATGAAGCTAATTAGGATTTAGTATGACAAAGGATGTGAAGGCTTGCAAGCAAGACTCTTTTTTGGTGTGTTAGAAATATTTTTAATGGAGTTTCTAAATTTCCTGTTGAAAGTGAGTGTAGAATCAGTGAAACAAACTCTTTAATGCATTTTGAATTGTATCAAGAAGTACAATGGTGTGGATTTGGAAGGTACACTCTTTGGCCTGTATACAGCTCCAGACATCTGCATTGCTACAGAAGGTAAAAGTTGACTATTGTAATGCTGTTCCTGAATAAGGTGTTTTTTTTATCTTGAGAGAGCACTGGTGTTTCCTTCATAAGTGTAGTCTAGAAGTAGTACTGTGTGTTAAACTACAACCTTCTTGAAATATGAAATATGAAGTCTCCTGGCACTTAATGCAGTGCCTGAAGGAGTCTGTCATTTTGATCTGTATTGCGTAATGCTTTTATCCTTCAGTACAGGAATTGAGAGTTTGAATCATTAAAGCAATAACTGAATAGAATTGATGGACACTGATGTATGAAATGTACCTGTTCCCCTTCCCCACCCCCTGATGCATTCTGTTGCATCTAAAAATCTTTGTAATCTTGGTTTCACAGGGTATGGGTAACAGAAGGTCTTGACTCAGACTTTTATCCTTCTGAAATAAATAAAATGAACACCAGTTGCAATTTGGAAATGCCCAATTCAGTTCGAAGTTCTTAATTATGGATTTTTTTTTTTTTGCTGCCCAAAGCAGGCAGATATATATTTTATGCCTCCTAGCCCATACTTTCTCTATTCCCTCCACTGTGGTCCTCCAGCCTCTTCTTCACTCTTCCTAACTCTGCTTCCTCCTCTCAGCATCTGCTGCTGCTGGCCCACATTTGTTTACTCATTTTCTGGGCTATAAATGAGGGGCTACTGGCCCCCTCATCCCTAGTTTATAGCCATGCAATACATAATGTTTTAGGAACCATAAGAACATGAGATGCCATAATGGGTCAGACCAAGGTCCATCAAGCCCAGAATCCTGTTTCCAACAGTGTCCAATCTAGGTGTTGGTGTTACATTGGCGATCCTCCAATCTTCAGGTATTAGATGATTTTAATGATAGTTCACAGATTACTAATAGCAGGTCTGCAATCTCATATTTCAGTTCTTTCAACACCCTTGGATGTATACCATCTGGCCCAGGTGATTTGCTACTCTTCAGTTTATCTAATAGTTGTAATACATCTTCCCAATGTATCGATATTTCCTTCAATTCTTCCGCACCTTTAAATATCACTTCAGTCATGGGTAACATCCCTACATCTTCCTCAGTAAGGACCGAAGCAAAGAATTCATTGTCTCTCCGCTATCGCCTTGTTGCCTCTTAGTGCCCCTTTAACCCCTCTATCATCTAATGGACCAACTGACTCACAGGTTTTTTGCTACGAATGTACTTAAGTCTTTTTCGCATTTTTTTGCTTCCACAGCAAGCTTCTTCTCAAATTCTCCCTTTGCCTTATCAATGCCTTGCATTTGATTTGCCAGTGCTTGTGCTGTTTCCAGGTTTCGTCGTTTGGTCGTTCTTTAACATAAGGTAAGCCATATTAAGTTGGACTAGGGCCCATCAAAGCCAGCATCTGGTTTCAGGTGGTGACCAGTGTAGGTCACAAGAATCTGACTTATCTCAAAGTAGACAGGTCCTCATAGGAGCATTACTTATCCCTAGGAAAGAGCTCTGTCTACTGGACTAAACTATTTTTAGTTGACTTTCCTCCAGGAATCTGTCAAGTCCGAGCCTCTTTCAAATGTCAATATTCTGTGATCATTTCCCATGGTAACAGGTGCCATAGCTTGCTTATGTACTGCATGAAGAAAAATGTCTCTTCAGTATGCTGGTAGCTCTACTGTATATGCTGGTCAAACTACCATCCTCTATTTTAATTATTCTACCACTCAATTGCATTTCTGCAGTCAAGTACCCCGTAAAGAAATACTAATCAGAACAAAGGAAGACGGCAGAATGAGTGGAAACAGTCAAAATACTAGACAGCAGAAATAGGCAAGGAGTTGAGAAAAAAAAATAGTACATAAGAGATGCCATATTGGGTCAGACCAAGGGTCCTTCAAGCCCAGTATCCTGTTTCCAACAGTGGCCAATCGAGGTCACAAGTACCTGGCAGGTTCCCAAAGGTATACACTTTCCATGCTGCTTGCCCTATGGGTAAGTAATAGATTTCCCAGTCCTTTTTTAACCTCTTATCTGGGGAAGATAGTTCTCCTCCTTTTTGTTATTTAGCAATAGGGAAGCAGAGTTAGCTTGCCTTCAGATAGCATGTGCTGGCAGTGATCAGGAGACAGGCTAAAACTGGAGCAGTACAGCTGACTTGCTCACTACAGGTACAGAAAACTGTGGGGAGTTTAGATGCACAACCTGGGGAGTGAAGATCTACTGCCCTGTAGTGATTGCTAATCAAGCCTGTCCCCCCATCACTGCTCGCTCTGTCGGGAGGGTTGTTGCTGTTTACTGGACCTGCAGTGGTGTCTTTCAGACTCCCTGATAAGTTGCTGTTGCTGGTGGTGATCGGGGGACGTGCTTGATTGGTGATCGCTGTAGGACAGTAAGTCTTCACTCCCCATGCAGCAGATGGCAGGCTACTTTACATTTTCCCCATTTAAGGGGTGGTTAATTGTTTATGTACTTTTTCCTCCAGGAACTTGTCCAAACCTGCTTTAAACTCTGCTATACCAGCAGCTTTTACTACATCCTCTGGTAACGAATTTCAGAGTTTTATTATGTGTGGAGTGAAAAATATTTTCAGATTAGTCTTAGATGTGTGCCACATTATAGCATTGTCATGTATCCCCTAGCCTTTCTATTTTTTGGAGGAGTAAACAACTGGTCCGTTTACCCATTCACGCCGTTTGTTACTTTATAATCCCCTATCGTCTCTCCTCAGCTGTTTTTCTTCCAAGTTGAAGAGCCCTTGCCTTTTAAGCCTTATCTCATAGGGATATCCTTTCATCTCCTTTACCATTTTGGTCACTCTTCTCTGTACCTTTTTTTTTCTTCAAATTCTGCTATCACCTTTAAGATATGGTGACCAGAATTGCACGCAATATTAAAGATGCGGTCATACCATGGAGTGATAAAGGCATTATATTATATCCTTGGTTTTATTCTCTTCCTTTCCTAGTATTCTATTTTGCTCTTTTGGCGATGGCTACACACTGAGCAGAGGGTTTCAACCTACAAAGGTTATAATACATCATATGCACCACAAATAGCTTAAGACATTAATTGATCTTTAAGTCTCCATTATTAGTTCAACACAGTCCAACATGTTTTCTCCAAAGCCTTCATCCGGAGCAAACTTACAGGGGAAATGCCCCATTTATAGCATACACAAGGCACTACATCAAAGCCGCCACAGCTATGGCAGGAGACCGCTGAAAGCCAAACCAGCACACAGTTCTAGTGCATAAATTAAAGTACGGACAATGGCACTTAAATTCCTATGTATGATCTGTGACCAACTTGCCATTTAGAGTACAACAAATATCCTTCCAAGCTATTTCCTTAGAAATCATTTAAAAAATGGCTCACCTCATCGAACTTTGATTTATGTAAATCAATCTTTGCTATTTGTCTTCATGCTGCTATGCAAATTTTTTTATTTTTTCTGTTTGCTATAACAGTTGAATTTACCCAACTGTTTACATCTGCCACTCATGAAGTCTTGTTCTCTGAATTTCACTTCTTCGAATGATCCCTCAAGCCTGGGTATAGGTAGAGCAGGCTGCCCTTGCCTCACAATGTATAGTGAACACCTCTTTGTGGACTGCTAGTTTCCCATCTTCCTTAAAGCAAACAGTGCTCAGACCAATTTTTAAGAAAAATCTTCATGGTTGACTGATGCATTACTACCTTTTCTCTTCCACTTTCCCTAGGACTGGAAGATTCAACAGTACAGCTATAGATAGGAAACCCTGAAGGTAGTCTGGATTCTGGCAGAACTATGCCATAGACTCTTGCTTGACCAAAGTTATTTTACAGCTCACAGCAAGCAGAGGAGAGTTTGATTCTCTACAATCTAACAGCAGTGTTCAGTATTCATGATTGTATTATATCACTTATATACAATAGGTCTGTAGGGTGTGCACTTACATGCATTTATAGCACAGGGAAGGTTTTCTTTTCTGAAGGAACAATACTGTCTTTTGGAGTTCTCCAGGGCTCTGTCCTCTCCAATATTTTAGCACGGTTGGCATTTTTGACTGAAGAATATAGGGTGACATGTTTGCCACTGGCATATAGTTGGTTATGAGTATGAATGAAAATCATGAAGTTCATGGGTCATCTTAATAGTTTGAAGGTAAATCCAACTCACTTTTTCCAATTTATTATCTGTCAAACAACTTATATGTGAGACTTTGCTATATTAAATATGATCTCCAGGAACAAGCAGGCATGAGTCTTCACATATGGGTACGTCGGTACTGACGGAGTCTGCGCGGGAACGCTGCCCAGCGTCCAATCAAAACGCTTTTGGAAGCATCCCACCACTCCTGCGTGCTGCCTTCCCGCCTTCCCAACTGCCTCTCCTCAGTTTTTGTTTTTCCGTGGAGCCGGCAGGACGTCCTCCTGTCACCGCAGAAAATTCTTCTTTTGTTTTTTAGTTTTCTTGTGGTCGCGGCTGCCTTCCCCGACGCCACCAGTACTGCCGATATTCTTCTCTCCTCTTTTTTTTCTTGTAAAATTTTCCTTTTTAAGGAATTATTTTTTTCTTCTTAGTGCCTCACGGTTTTCTTAGGCCTGCTAGGCCTACTCACTTTCCTTCATGGAACCGCCAGTCACTATTCCCAAGAAATGTTCAAACTGCAGCGGTACAAAATCAACGTTAGACAACCCTAACTGGTGTCTGGCCGGTTTGGGTCCAGATCATTTTCCTCAGGAGTGTCCCTCCTGCAATAGTATTATCGAAAGAAGTCTTCAGCATCGGGTTTCCCTCGATACGCGGTCCCCATCCAGCTTCAGGGCACCGACCACTTCTTTTTCTACACGGAATCAGGTAACCCAAAAATAGTCTAAGACTAGCCAGTCCTCGAGTGGTAGATCTCATGCACAGCATAAAGATGCCTCTGGCCTTGCCCTCGAACATACTGGTTTTAAAACCCCGGTGGGAGTCTTCGGCCTCCAAAGCCTGTGTGGGGTTTCAGGTTGTTCCTGAGGTTCACCCCTCACAGAACATACCTGTGCCATGCTCGGTGGTGGCATCCGCTTCGAGCGGTACCAATACCCCAGCATCGGCAATGGTGTTGTATGAAACATTCCTCACCAAGGATCATTGTCTGGCGTCCTCGGTACCTACGGGACTGTTGGATACCCTCCAGGCCGACCCTCCAGTATCTGTATCGATCCCGGTACCAATACTAGTACCGACGTCAGTACCCTCCAGATGTGCTTCGATAAGACTCGCTTCCTTCGATGCCGAGTCTGGAATCAATCTCCAGTCTGGAGGACTGGGTACCGACTCGCCTTGGTACCGACACCAAACAGCGCCAAAGGCATGGTTCCGATGATCCATGTCCGGCACTCTCGGTTTCTTCCATACCAATAGTTGTCACCAGCTGGCCTTCATCCACTGGTGCCAGATACGGTACCGGAGTCGGTACCAGTATCCACATTACCATGGCTGTCGGTGCCTTCCATGCTTCCCTCTTCAGGCTCGCTTCCCTCGATACCGAGTTTGGAATCGATCCCTAGCATGGACGATATGCTACCGACTGTTGCTGGTCCCGACCCCCTGCGGTACCGGCGACTATTCTCTAGGGATCTCCACCATTCAGGATCTTATATTCCTATAAGGTTGGATAGATCCTCCGGTGCCAATGCTAGTTCTTCAGCAGATCTAGCCTGTCCAAAAGAATTTCCCTCTGGGGATTTTTCTTTTCAGGCTTTTCTCATGGATATGATGAGATCACTTGCCATTTCTATGCCTGGACAGGATCCTACACAAGGCAATGCGGAATCCCTGTATATTTCTGGGACAGCAAAGGATACCATCATGCTTCCTTTGCATCATTCCTTGCAGGATCTCCTTCTACGAATGTGGGAAGCTCCTTTAACGGTGCCCCCACCTTCTAGGACAACTGATCTTCTATATCAGGTGCCTCCCTCTCCAGGTTTTCAAAAGACTCAACTTCCTCAGCATTCCATTGTTGAATCGGCAGTAAGGCGGGTGAAGAGTACTAAAAAGCACTATTCTTATCCGCCAGGTCGTGAGTCTAAGACTTTAGATGCCTTTGGACGCCAAACCTTCCAGGCATCCATGCTTTCAGCAAGAATTCTCTCATATATTTTCTATATGGGATTATCTCTTGATGAGGTTGCAAAGAACTTACTATCTTTGACTCCTTTTCTTCAAGAGACTACAAGTGCAGACTATTCCTCTCTGGTTAGTCATGCTCAAAATATATCTAGGTTCCTTATTCGTGCTTCCCTGGACTCCTTTGAGTCTGTTAGCAGAACGTCTGCTATAGCTATAAGGGCACGACGTAAAGCCTGGCTCCAGGCTTCAAACTTAGACAAATGGGCTCAAGAAAGACTGGGAAATACTCCTTGCACTGGAGAAAATCTCTTTAATAAGGAGTCTTTACTCCAGGTTGCTCAGTTAACCACTGACATTCCTGTTTCCAGAGGCTGTTCTACGCCTTCCTCTTTCCCAGTTGGTAGGAAATGTCCTACCCAACTTTCTTCCCCTAGGGGGAAAATGTTTTATTCTTCTGCCCATCATTCAGATGTTCCCAAACAAGGGAAACCTCGCCCTAGTCTGAAGAAACCACAACCTCAACAGGGTCCACAAACCCAGCAGTCGCAGGGTTTTAAATAAGTCATTTTTCCCCTTGTGTTGCTGGTTACAGGGGCAGTCTACTTCTTTTTTGCTGAAGTATCTGCACTAAATTTTATCCTAACTTTTTCAAGATGTCTCTTCTTGAGACATTTTTTTCCTTTTACTCTAAGAGTCTTCATGATGATCATGCCCTCACTTGACAGGTTTCTCTTCCTTTTCGGGAAAAGAGAAATGACAACTATTAAGACAGTTGTTTCCCTGTATTGGCATGTATCATCTTACCTTTCAGAGACTTCTTTCATAGTCGCTCTCCTTCACCTCTGTCTTACCTCCCTCTTGCTACAGCATCTGGTTTGTAAGAGTGGCTCTTTTTACACTGGTAAGCCCCTATGGTCCTCTACCTGTTCCACAGGGGGATTCTCCATTTAAGAGTTGTCTCTCCCTTTATTTCCTTAGGGCAGCTCATCAGACACTAGATAGTCCTACTATGTCTGTTCTTTTTTTCCAATCTAAAAAAGATGGGAAAAGAAATTTTTCGCCGCTGCCCTGGTAGTTGCTGCAGATACACTAATTCCTAGTGGTTAAGTCATTGGTTCTGTTCACCACACAACCAGGGCTTCTCCTCCACTAGCTATTCTTCTAGCCTAAGTGCTAAACCCCAAACAGGTTATCAACCTCGTTTGGGAAACCCTATTATCACAGACTGTTTGGTTAACTTCTATTCTTGCCCCTTGTCCTTGGCAGAATAGTTCTTACCCACTGGCTTTTAACAGCCAGTTTTTTCTTCTAACTAACCTGCAGCATGCTCTCTGCAACTCTACAGAGTAGCTTTTGCACTATGGGCCCTTGCTAGAGCATCATATCTTGTCTAGCAGATAACCCCAGAGGGTTAGGAAGGGTTTCCCCAGTCATATTTTTCATGTCTGGTAGGTGTTCCCTACCATCTCATCTGAAATCTCTTTTTGAGACTTGAGGCTCGCCTTTTCTTCACGTGACAACCTACAAAATGGCAAATTCCCTGGCTTGGTCCATATCCCCTTGGTCTTCTTGCCAGAGATCTTTTTTGTTTCAGTGGCAATTAAAGGACACCTGATACCCATCTGCCCTTGTAGACAGGTCACTATGGTATCTTCCTCCAGTGACGTCCTCTATCCATTCTCCATACTGCGGTTCTGGAGAAATCTGGACTTGCTGCCTGCAGATTGAAGTTATCCTCTGCCTTTTTCCATGTAGGCCATCCTGGTTATTTAAGAGCTCAAATTCTGAAATGGATTTAGACTCTTTTGTCAGGGACTCTATTCCCCTGACTTTTTCAATCATAACCAGGGAAGGAAGATTCTTGATGCATCTATTCAAGCGGGTATCACCCTCCTTGCTGTTAGATGAATCTTTTCTCTCCCCATACTCCTATGGGGATCAATTTCTATAGACAGTTCTTCATCCACATACCTGGAGACATCTGTCTCTGTCTGTCTGTCTCTCTGTATATATATGCATATATACTCTATCTATACACACACATTCCTGAAGTTATACACATATAGATATAGATATAGAGATAGAGAGGTATATATATATTTTAAGTAGATATGTATCCACATACTTATCTGTCTGTTTACATTCAGATATTCATACGTTCCTATATGATCCTGACAGATGGGCACCATCCCTATCAATGCTGTACCAGCATACTTAGGGTTCTACACACATAACCACGTCCTGTGGTGATCAACAAACTTTTCTTACCATAACCTTTCAGGGTTAGGTACCCCTGAAGTTCTCCATGTACCCTTTTTTCTTTCCTTTCAGGAAAGACATTGGGGAACTTCAGTTTATCTAAAGCTTAGCGCTTCCAAAGTCTGTCCTTAACTTCTTATAAGATACAGGGGTTTTCCACACCCTTTCTCTCCTACATGGACTGTTTCTACTGCCAGTCCAGCAGGGTCAGACTTTTTTTTTTTTTTTTTTCTTTTGGTCCTAGGATTAGATTTTCTTGGACCAACACAGCTTAAGCTTTCTTAATGGTACTTTCTGCGTCTTCCGCTGAAGTTCTACCTCTTTCCCTACCCCAGTTTCTCCCTGGGGCTATTTCTTCTCCCTGAGGGGTTCTGACCTCCACTTGTGTTTCTACTTTTCTTACCTCTACTTCTCAGTGAGGCACTCCTTGAGGTTTTCCAATGGTTCGTCTAACAGATCCATATCAACCTCAGACTTGCAATGGCAACAAGGGAGGCCCATATCTCAAATTTTTACCACTAGATCTCTTCTCTACAGGGTTCTTCTCTGTAGAAGTCCTGTTCTAGTTCAGCTGTTCCACAGCACCTTTTCTGTATTCAACTCCTACCCTCCATCCCCAGGATGCTTGAGGTTCTGGGGAGCAGCATGGCTTTTACATCCGCAACATGCTAGGACTCCCTCTGGGCATCTCAGCTTGGGAGTCCCCATATGTGAAGACTCATTCCTGCTTGTTCCTGGAGATAGCACAGTTACTTACCTGTAACAGGTGATCTCTGGGAACAGCAGGAATAAGTCTTCACAACCCACCCACCTCCCCTAGGAGTTGTATCTCTTTATCTATCTTTCCCTTCCTCTCTCTCTTTGTCTCAGCTTTAAAACTTAACTGAGGAGAGGCAGTTGGGAAGGCAGCACGCAGGCATGGTGGGATGCTTCCAAAAGCGTTTTGGACGCTGGGAAGCATTCCCGCGCAGACTCTGTCGGTACCGACGTACCCATATGTGAAGACTTATTCCTGCTGTTCCCAGAGATCACCTGTTACAGGTAAGTAACTGTGCTTTCTATCCTATGATATTAGCAGTAGCAATAAAATTGACAGTTCATGGTTTAGGAGTTATTTTAGACTTGGATTAATCTTTTGTTCCTCAAATATCCATAATCGGTTTTATAGCTTATTGGTTTCAACTGCGTTCTTCATAGATCAAGATCTCTGTGCAATTGTTGGTAATGTCAAAACTTTACTGTAATTCATTATAAGCTAGTTGATGCAAAATACATCTGTACAGCTGTTGGTAAGAGCAGGATGTAGAGGACATGTAAGCCCTATTTTGGAGACACTTCATTGGCTCCCGATAAGACCTTTAAACTGTGTTCTCTTAATGTCATTAAACTTGAAAGAAGGTGCTATCTTATTGAAGTAGTTCCTTGTCCTCGAAGGGCAGTATGTTAAGAGTAGTGTCAGTTGCTGCCCTCTCGGTGTTCTGGAAGGTTGTATTTTCAAATATGGGCTCAAGAATGTGGAATGATGCGTCTTTAGACACTGGTTCTGAGACTCATTGACTTCTGTATGTGTGGTGTGTGTTTAAACCCCCCCCCAAAAAAACCCCTGAAAACAGCTATTTACTCAGTTAATGCTGATATGTATAAATATCTATAACTTTGAATTGCTATTGGTAAGACACTATTGCTGTGTATTTTGAAATCTAATTTGCATAGAGATTGTGAATCATAGTAAAACCTTAAGAATAAATTTGAGGATCATAACTTAGACTTTCCCATCTGAATGTCTGAGGGTGGAATCCTTGCTATGGTCTGATCCATTTTCTACATATGGAGCCTTTTCGAGCACCTATAGTTAACAAGCATCCATATGTTCTACAATAGAAGCATATGGTCATATAAGCTTGCAGCATCTAAGGATTTCGATTAATCATTAGGTCATTCATGGCTGTGTCCCAGAATACCCTAAAACTCAAGTGTAACAGCTGTATCATGCTTTATGCTGGTGCAGAAAACACTGCCACCATTTTTAATGTAAAGGGAAAATGGAATAGTGTTAAGTACAGAGCATAGAGGGTGTAAATTCAAGCTTTCTTACCCCCAGGAGTTTTGCCACGTACAGGAATGTTTACATGTCCCATAGGCAAACCAGCAAAGTATTTATTTTTTGTCCTGGCAAAAATCTACAGAATTCCTAGCTGATGATCCCAATTCCTCTAAGATGGGACTGATCAATATTTCATTGCATGATGCAGCAAACCACAAAGCTATACAATTTGGACTGATTTGGAGTATATGTGGATGTTCAGCTTATAAAACAGCTTTAATAGTCATCCTCTTGCATCTTTGAGAAGTGTTCTTTGTTGACTGAAAAGCCCACGGGTAACGTATTACAGCATTTATGTGATTTATGGAATGTTTCCCCTTTAGAGAGGGGGTCATTTCACCAGATGTAAAACATACTAGAATTCGGCCAAACCTTAGATCTATTAGAAACAGAGAAAATTATGGCAGATAAAGACCACATGGCCTATACAGTCTGTCCATCCCTACAAACTACTAAGCTCTACAATCCTTTAAAAAAAAAAAAAAAAAAATCTCAGATGCTCCTGTATTTATCCCATGCTTTCTTGAATTCAGATATAGTTCTCATTGCATCCACTATCCTTTCTGTAAAAGAAATATTTACCTTGGATTATTCCCAAGTCTATCCTCTTTCATCTTCATCCTTCATACTATGAATTCCTATTTCAGAGCATTCTTTCAATTACATTTTATACTACTGAGGTACAGTTGTGGTCAGTTATTGGCACCTTGCATTTTAGGTATGTTGTGTACAATATCTTGAAAAATTAGAAATATTCCAACTGTCATAATATTTTAATAGTATGTTCAAAGGTACACAACAAAGTCTGCAACTTAGATGTAGTAGTTTCTGAGTATAAAACAAAATATGACCTGGACAGGATTAATGGCACCCTTCACTAATATTTGGTTGCACAACCCTGGGCAGCAAAAACCACCTAAACGCTGCTTGTAGCCATCTATAAGTTTTGTACACCTGTCTGCTGGTAGCTTCTCCCACTTCTCAATTGTGATTTATTCCAGCTCGTGAATGTTTCCAGGATTCCTTTTTACCAATGGCAGATTTTAGCTCTTTCCAAAGGTTCTTGATTGGATTGAGATTAGGACTTATTGCTGGCCAGTTTAAAACGGTCCACTTTTTTTTTTTTTTTCCTTTAACCATTCTTTTGTACTTTTGGATGCATGTTTTGGGTCATTGTCCTGCTAGAGGACCTATGACCTTCAATCCAGACCTAGCTTGCTGACACTAAATAGTGCATTTTGCTCCAAAATACCTTGGGTAGTCCTCTGACTTAAGATTCCTTTATGTTCCAGATCTCCAGTTCCTGAAGCAACAAAACAGTTAAAAATGTGGTGGAGGTTCCATAATGTTGTGGGACTAAGGAAGGGGTGTGCTTTTCCTTAAACTTCATTTCTTCACCTGTAAATGCATTGCTGGTCTGCATTGCTGAAGAACTTGAGTTTTGGTTTCATCTGTTTATAGAACATTTTCCCAGAAGGATTGTGGTTTCTCAAGGTCAGTTTGGGCAAAGATCAGGCGTGCCTTTTTGTCTGTCTTTGAGCAGTGGGGGCCTCCTTGGCATTCACCTACAAAGTCTTACTTTGTTGTGTATGGTGCAAATTGAGACCACCACTCCAGGTCAGCCTTAAACTCTTTGGATGTCGTACGTGAGGTGTAGTGGTTTTTCCAACAGCTTGCACTAACCTTTGAAGATTACTGGATTAATTTTCCTCTTCCTCCCAGAACATGGTAGGATCTTGATAATGCCATGAACAGAAAACTTAACTTAATATTGCCAATTGTAGACAAAAGGAATCCCAAAGTCTCTGTCAGACAAGCCATTATCAAAACAAACTTCAAAAGGTGTACACGGTTATCTCCAGTTTCAGGTAGTGCTCATGTCTTCACCATTGTGAAAATGGAACAGAGTGAATGTGGCAATTTTAAATATTAGTATGTGAGTATTGACAATTGATCACAGGTGTCTAATTTTACTGCAGTGGGAATGTGGTTCTTCTGTTCAAACTGGTTTGATTTGTTTATAAGGGTGCCAGTCATGTGGGGGATGGAAGGAAAACAGATAAGTTGACCTTTCAGTTGTTGGAATTGGTTCTGAGATGTTACCTGTTATGGATTTGAGCAACATTGAATATTGGGATTAGAACATAAGATATGCCATACTGGGTCAGACCAAGGTCCATCGAGCCCAGTATCCTGTTTCCAAAAGTGGCCAATCTAGGTCATACGTACCTAGCAGTATCCCCAAAAGACACAGGCTGCACAATGCTTGTATTGGGTCAAGCATCGATATCCTGGGTCCCTTTTTAATAATGGTTTATGGACCTTTTCCTCAAGGAAATTGTCCAAACCTTTTTTAAACCCAGCTACACTAACAGCTCTTACTACATCCTCCGGTAACAAATTCCAGAGTTTGATTACACGTTGAGTGAAAAGATATTTTCTCTTATTTGTCTTAAATAGTTTACCCTGTAGCTTCATTGCATGTCCCCTAGTCTTTCTATATTCTGATAACGTAAACAATTGATCTACGTTTACTCGTTCCACTCCATTCATTAATTTATAGACCTCTATCATATCTCCCCTCAGCCGTCTTTTTTTCCAGGTTGAAGAGCCCTAACCTTTGTAGCCTCTCTTCATAGGAGTAGCCTTCCATCCCCTTTACCATTTTGGTGGCTCTTCTCTGTACCTTTTCTAATAACACTATATCCTTTTTAAGATACGGCGACCAGAATTGCACACAATATTCAAGGTGCGGTCGTACCATGGAACGATAGAGGCATTATAATATCCTTTGTTTTATTTTCCATTCCTTTCCTTATGTTACCTAGCATTCTATTTGCTTTCTTGGCCGCCACTGCACACTGGGCGGAGGGTTTTAACATGTTATCCACGATGACTCCTAAATCTCTTTCCTGGGTGGTGGTTCCCAATGTGGAACCTTGCATCGTGTAACCATAGTGTGGGTTGTTCTTTCCTAGGTGCATAACTTTGCACTTGTCCACATTACATTTCATCTGCCATTTGGATGCCCAGTCTTCCAAATTGTCCAGATCCTCCTGCAGTTCTCCACAGTCCTCTTGGGTTATAACAACTTTAAACAGTTTTGTGTCGTCTGAAAATTTGATAACCTCACTCTATTCCCTTTTCCAGGTCATTTATGAATATGTCAAAAAGTAGCGGACCCAGTACAGATACCTGGGGTACTCCACTATTCACCTTTTTCTATTGGGGAAAATTGGCCATTTAGCCCCTACCCTCTGCTTTCTATCTTTTTAACCAGTTCCCGATCCACAATAGTACACTGCCTCCTATCCCATGACTTTTTAGTTTTGCCAAGAGTCTCTGAGGGACCTTGTCAAAAGCTTTCTGAAAGTCCAGATACACTATCAACTGACTCACATTTGTCTACCTGTTTATTCACACCTTCAAAAAAACATATCAGATTAGTAAGACAAGATCTTCCTTGTCTAAAGTCATGTTGGCTGTCTCCCATTAGGCCATGACTATCTACATGCTGTGTAATTTTGTTCTTTATGATGGTTTCTACCATTTTCCCCAGTACTGATGTCGGGCTCACCGGTCTGTAATTTCCCGGATCACCCCTGGAACCCTTTTTAAACATTGGCGTTACATTGGCGATCCTCCAATCTTCAGGTATTACAGATGATTGTAATGAAAGTTCAGATTACTATTAGCAGTTCTGCAATCTCATATTTCTGTTCTTTCAACACTTAGATGTATACCATCCGGTCCAGGTGATTTGCTACTATTCAGTTTATCAAATAGTTGTAATACATCTTCCCGGTGTAGCGATATTTCTCTCAATTCCTCTTCAGTATCACCTTTAAATACCACTTCAGTCTTGGGTAACATTCCTACATCTTCCTCAGTGAAGACCGAAGCAAAGAATTCATTCAGTCTCTCCGCTATAGCCTTGTCTCCTCTTACTGCCCCTTTTACCCCTCTATCATCTAATGGTCCAATTGAGACTCACAGGCCTTTTGCTACGAATATACTTGAAAAAGTCTGTTTCGTGTTTTTGCTTCCATAGCAAGTTCCTACTCAAATGCTCGCTTTGCCTGCCTTATCAATGCTTTGCATTTAACTTGCCAGTGCTTGTGCTGTTTCCAGTTTTCTTCGTTTGGCTCTTTTTTTCTATTTCCTGAAAGATGCTTTTTTGGCAGCAACAGCCTCTCTGACCTCACCTTTAAACCATGCTGGCAGTTTTTTGGACTTTCTTCCACTCTTCTTAATGTGTGGATACAGCTGGTCTGGGCTTCCAGGATAGTATTTTTCAACAACACCCAAGCTTGGTGTAAGTCTTTTTAACCTTTGCAACTGCTCCTTTTAGTTTTTTCTTAACTATATTCCTCATTTTATCATAGTCTCCCTTTCGAAAGTTAAAAGTTAGTACTGTGGATTTCTTTACTATCCCTTCTCCACTAATTAAATCAAACACTATCATGCTATGATCACTATTGCCAAGTGGTCCCAACACCCTTATTTCTTGCACCAGATCTGGTGTTCCACTAAGGACTAGGTCCAGTATGGCTTCCCCTCTGGTCGGTTCATGAACCAGCTGCTCCAAGAAGCAGTCATTTGTTTCATCTAGAAACTTTATCTCCCTAGCATGTCCTGCCATGACACTGACCCAGTCGATACCGGGGTAATTGAAATCACCCATTATTACTACTCTGCTGTAACTTTTGTTAGCTTCCTTGATCTCCTTGAGCATTTCATCATCCATTTGTTCATTCTGGCCAGGCGGTCGATAGTACACCCCCACTGCCATCACCTTCCCCTTCATACATGGAATTTCAATCCATAGAGATTCTACAGCAAATTTTGTTTCCTGCAAAACTTTAATCCTTTCTGACTCAATGCCCTCCCTAACATAGAGTGCAACCCCTCCTCCAATTTGATCAGTTCTATCATTGCGATTACAGTTTGTATCCAGGTATCTGTGTCCCACTGGTTATCCTCCTTCCACCATGTCTCTGAGATTGCAATCATATCTAACCTCTCATTTAGTGCTATATATTCTAACTCTCCCATCTTATTGTTTAGACTTCTAGTATTTGCATACAAGCATTTCAGAGACTATTTTATTAATATTAATCTGGCTATTGGTAGGCATGGGTAATTTGGAATCTTTACGCTCTGTCTGCACCATACTCAAGGGCATTTGGGCTACTTTACTCTTTTTTTTTTTTTGGAACCTCACTGCTTTCGGTAGTATCCTTCAAGGATACCTTCTTCCAAACCATGCGCTCTTGGGCGACTGTCGGCTTTCCCCTATTTTGTAGTTTAAAAGCTTCTCTATTAGGCAATGTAATATGTTCTGTGGGGTGGAAGGACTCCATGTATAAAACTAGAAAGAAAACTGAATTGAAGAAAATAACTGAAGGAATTTTGGATAAGGAGTTTTTTTCTGGATCATTGATACATTGAGCAATGGGTAAACAGCTGAAATAATCTATGCCCATGACCAAAGCTCTAATTGTCTGAGATCCTTTTCTCCTTGTTAAAAAATGTGCCATCTGATCTTTTGGTAAAGAGTGGCATGGAATTGCTTTTTGTGGATTATAACATTTTTTCACTTTGTATACAGTCAGGAATTTGAAGATAAAATGTCCTGGCAATATCACAGTTCTTATATCGTTACCTATTAGTTCCTTTTTTAACTGGTTTTGTTTTATTTGTTTCTATTGTGTCAAATTATGTGCCTATTTAGTCCAAAGCCGTTTCACTGGCCACTGTTTAGTAGAGATTGGACATTAAGGGGTTGAACTGTTGTATGGTCTTGGATGTCACTGTGGCATTTGATATCTTCAAAAGTATTAAATGGACTGTCTGACCTAGATATTCATGGGGTGATCTTTTCTTGGTTAGCATTGTATTTAATGAGCTAACAGTAACAGATTTGAATGGGTTAGAACTGCACACAATATTCAAGGTCCCATTGCACCATGGAGCAATACAGACGCACAATGATCCCTGGTTTTAGTCGCCATTCCTTTCCTTATGATGCTTTAGCATTCTGTTTTCTTTCTTGGCCACTGCTGCAAACTGAGCAGAGGATGTCAATGCCTTGTAGTGCTGAACAAATGATTAGTAGCAAAGTACCACAGGGTGCTGTTATGTCCCACACTATATAAACTGTGAAGGTAATTTGATATGTATGCTGTTCTGTCTTGTAAGATCATAAGAGGTCCTCAACTCTGTATTATAGTTAGAAAGACTGGTATGTTCACTTATAGACTAGAAAACTTAATGGATTGAGTGTCCATTAAGTTTTCTAGTCTATAAGTGAACATACCAGTCTTTCTAACTATAATACAGAGTTGAGGTGCTTTTATTATAGATATATACTCTGTAGAAATTGTGACCATATAACGTTTTGAGATCATAAGAGGTGCTATACTGGGTGAGACCAAGGTCCATCGAACCCAGTATTCTATTTCCATCAGTGGCAATTCTAGGTCATAAGTACCTAGCAGTTTCTCCAAAAGAGACAGGTTACACAATGCTTGTGTTGGATCAAGTAGTGATATCCTTGGTCCCTTTTAATAATGGTTTATGGCCCTTTCCTCCAGGAACTTGTTGAAACTTTCTTCCTTTTTAAACCCAGCTACACTAACAGCTTTTACTACATCCTCAGGTAACAAATTCCAGTTTGACATATTGGGTAAAAAAATATTTTCTCTTATTAGCCTTAAATAGGTTACCCTGTAGCTTCATTGCATGTCCCCTAGCCTTTCTACTGTATATTCTGACGTAAACAATCGCTCTGTTTACCCGTTCCACTCCATTCATTAATTTATTTTTTTATATCTCCCCTCAGCCTTCTCTCTTCCAAGTTGAAGAGCCCTAATCTTTTTAACCTTTTTTTTTTTTTTTTTTTCCCATAGGGGTATCCTTCCATCCCCTTTACCGTTTTGGTGGCTCTTCTCTGTACCTCTTCTAATAACGCTATATCCTTTTAAAGATATGGTGACCAGAATTGCACACAATATTCAAGGTGCAGTCACACCATGAATGATAGAGGCATTATAATATCCCTTGTGTTATTTTCCATGCCTTTCCTTATGATACCTAGCGTTCTATTTGCTCTCTTGGCTGCTGCTGCTGCATGCTGGGTGGAGGGTTTTAACATCTTATCCATGATGACGCCTTTATTTTAAATTCATGTGGGCTGAAAACACTAGTCAACCTTGGAACGTAAGTGTTCTTCTGGTAGGTGAATGTATTTCAACTTTAGTTCATCATTTTTTGTAAATTTATTACCAGACCACTTTCCCTCAGTCTGCTAGCTATATACCTCCTATCCAGATGAAGATTCCTACATGGAAGTGTTACCTTGATATAAAATTCAGTTAGTATTTTGTATGATCTGTTAATTTTAGCTTTCTGCATTTGTTTAAAACTGTGGGTTTGTTTCAGTAGACTGTCCTATAGTGCACATGATGGCCCTCTATGCTGGATTGTTGGTGCCGCGCCCCCCCCCCCCCACACTTTTGTATATTGGATATTCTAAAAGTGCACTGACAAATTCAGTTGGCTCAGACTCTGGCTGCATGACTTTCACAGTTGAACTGATGTGGGGTTGTTTTTGTTTTGTTTTAAGTAGTGGTGAAGACATCCATGGGGAGAGACCACCTGAGCTCTTCCTAATATACAACACTCATCAATCTGTGGGGCAGTTAAGTTTGTCGAGTCAGCAAACCTTGTTTATCTATCAATAATAGAAATATGTAAGGTTTACTGCAGACTCTTGTATCTCATTAGTGGCTGGTTATTAAGGTATCAAATACCTTGGTTAATTAGGTCTTTTTTGTTTCTTTTGAAATGCTATGATTTGCGTTCTGATCAGTTTTGCTTAGGGTCACTTTTCCCGAAGGATTATAGTTTGAGAAAGGATCATGGAACCATGTTTTTGCATTTATAATTGGGGGAGGGGAGATAGGCATTATAAATGAATGGAATGATCTGACAAGAGGGTGATACTGGGTCAGACAAAGGTCCAACTATGGCATCTCTTATTTCAAGTCCAATATTCTGTTTCCCAACAGTGGCCAAGCCAGGTCACAAGTACCCGTCATGTTCCCAGAAGGTAGACAGATTACATGCTGCTTATCCAAAGAGTAAATCATGGAGTTCCCAGTTCCATTTAGTAATGGTTTATGGACTTTTTCCTAGAGGAACTTAGTCAAACCTCTTAAATTCAGCTATAGCAACAGATTTTACTACATTCTCCAACAATGAAATAGTTAATGCGTTGAGCGAAAAAAAAAAAAATTCTCTGAATTAGTCTTAACTGTGCTACATGTGTAGCTTCATTGAATGTTCTCTAGCCTTTCTACTTTCCAAAGGAGTGAACAACCTACCCATTTCACTCCACTCACTTTATAGACCTCTCTCATATTGCCTCAGTCCATTTTGTGTCTCCCCCCCCCCTCAGTTCAAGAATCCTACCTTTTTTGAGCCTTTCCTCATAGGGGGTATCCTTCATCCCTTTATCATGTTGGTCACTCTTATCTGGTGGGTTTTTTTTGTTTGGCTTTTTCTAATTTCGCTATATTTTTTTAGTGATGGTAATGAGAACTACACACACTATTTAAGCTGCTGTTGCACCATGGAGCAGTAGAAGCATAAAAATCTTGGTTTTATTCTCTTCCTTTCCTTGTGATTCTAAGCATTCTATTTGCTTTTTTGTCTGCTGCTGCACACTGAACAGAGGATTTCACTGTTTTCTCTGGGAGCAAGCAGGAAGTCAGCCCTCACATATGGGTGATGTCAGTGCTGATGGAGCGCACAGGGAAGCATCTCCCCAGCTTTCAAAGAAAGCCTTTGGGAGATGCACCACACATGCATTGTCCACTTCCCACCCAAGGGTGCCATCTTGCCTCATTCTTTTTCCATGGAGCCCATCTGATGTTGTCCAGTTTCCCCCAGAAAGTGATTGATTTTTTTGTTTTGTTTAATTTTGTCCAGTTTGTGTACCTCTTCCTTCTGCGCGCCCCCGCCCCCCCCCCCCCCTGAGCAAGCTCACTTTGGCATCGCTCCTCAGGTTCATTTGTTTAGTTTAGTTTTTTTTTTTTGTTTTTCCCTTCTTGCATATCAAGGTGCTCTTTGACCAGTGTTCGCACCCTTTTTTCAGCTGAAGGCAGGGAGCCCCTTTTTCTGATGTCCTCAGTGGCTTCAAAAAGTGTGACCGATGTGGCAAAATGTCACTCACTGACCCACACAACTGCTGCCTCAATGCCTTGGCCTGGAGCATAACTACTCTGACTGCAAACTCTGCAGAACCATGACGTCAAAGACCTTAGTCTCCATCAGCAGCAGGAAAAAAAAATTCAGACGTTTGACTCTGCTGGAGTCTGCAGACACCACACTCCAGGGCCCCCTCTGACAACTCTGCTCCACAGAGCCAGAGCCTCTTTGGAGTCCCACGGCTGCAGTTCCTCCAAGTGGAAATCCCCAGAGGTGGAACACAAGAAGCAGCAACCCCTCAGTCTGCCTTGGAGGACAGATCTGGAAAGAAGGGGAAATCCCACCCCAGGACCCGCAGTCCAAGGCATGAGTCAGGAGTTGGGGCAGGAGTGGCCTTCCAAGCTGCCCCATAAGGGGTTTGCACCTGCTGACCAGCCTCAAACCTCTGAGGCTATCCTCATCAAGGATTCCCCCTCGACAGTACAGATGCTGGGCCCAATGTCTCTAGTACCCGTGTCAAAGGCTGCAGAGCTAACCAGTATGGAGACCAGAATGGCAGCCCTAGAGAGCAGTATATCTGCCCTAGTGGCCATGCAGCAAGCATTCCTGTCAGACTTGTCGGGTTCATCTGCCCCAACAATGGGACCCTCAACATAGGGCTGGTGGCACTCAAGGACCGGCTCGATGTCCAGAGAAGCCCTCTGAGAGCTCCTGGCATCAGACAAGGTCTCTATCCCATTCCTCGGGGCACCAGCTCTCCCCAGCAAGTACCTGCGGCTCAGACCACAGATCCTCTAGAAGTCACAGATCACTTGGAGTGGACCTCAGCTGAGGTGATCACATAAGAGTGCCCGGACATGAGGCAACAGATGTGCCCTCAGATCTGTCTCCCCCGATGACCTGATGCCATTCCCTGCCCTAAGACATCACTTTCCTCAATTTCATGCGGGATATGGCCAAGCCTCTATCAAGACTGAGGCTGAGGAGGACCCACACATCGAAGAATTGGAAATACTCCAATATGAGGCACCCCCAAAGGAAATTCTTAAGGTACCGGTGCCTTGATCCTCAACTGCCACCGCCACCTGGATGTAGGAAACACCAGCATCGATACCAATCATTAGGCAACTTGATGCCATGTACCAGGTATGCCAAAGCCCTGGGTTTCGATAGATGCAGCTTCCCCACACTTAATGGTCATGGAGTCGGCCATGTGTCTACTTAAAAGCCAAGACTCATTTGTCAATCCCACTTGGCAGGGAGTCCCAAACCCTTGATGCCCTCAACTGGAAGGCCTTTCTGGGCCCTGCTAACTTGTCGGATCCAGTCCTTTGAGCTCTGTTGGCATGTACCTGAAGGAACTGTCCAAGGAGCTTGGTGAATTCTAGGCAGGCCTCGATGGTGAACCCCCCCCCTACAGAGTGTTAAGACCCTGATCTCGGCGGTAAAAGAATGCTTGAAGTTTTTGTCCTGAGCAGCCTATGATGGCTTAGTCATCGACCAGGGTGGCCGCCGCAGGCATTGGGGCACAATGCCAAGCATGACTGCAGTCATCAGGCTTGGAGCAATGGGTGCAGGACAACCTGATGATCCTGCATAGAGAACCTATTCATGAAACCCATGGCAGATAAGGCAGCCGAGAGAGAAATAGAGTTCATGACAAGAATCAAGCTCTCAAAGAAGACCTCTGTGCAGCCCCAGAAGAAAGCCGCCCTTCCTGAGGGAGAAGGGAGGGGGGGGGGCTTTAGCAGTACACCACACTTCCAGGCCTTCTCAGGCCAGCAAATGGGCTAGCCTGGGGGGATCTTTTGACTGCCTAGATGTGGCCTCCCTACCCCCAGGGCTTCCTCTGCCCACAAGGGGGTACCTAGCCCTGTTTTGCCCACAGGTGGACAGCTATCACCACAGATACCTGGGTTACTACAAGTGGTCAAGGATGGCTACCACCTCCATGTACAGCAGCCGCTACCCTCATACTTTCCAGGAGAGCCTACCTGACCTCTCCTTCACCAGACCCTGCTTCTCATAGAGCTAGCAGGCCTAATCAATGACAAAGCAGTGGAGCCAGTGCCAAAACATCTTTGGGGCACAGGCTTCTACCCCAGGTATTTACTCATCCCCAAGAGGACAGGGGACCTCAGGCCCATCTTGGATCTGCGAGAGCTCAACAGGTTTCTAGTCAGGAAGAAGTTAGATGCTCTCTCTTGGGTCACAACTGTTATTCCTCTAGCAGGGAGATTGGCTGGCTATGCTCTTTGGACCTAAAGGATGCCTACACTCGCATCCTAATTACAGCCACAGAAAATACTTCCAGTTCGTAGTGGGGGAACAACACTACCAATACAGGGTGCTACCCTTTGGTCTAGCCTAATCACCAAGGGTCTTCACAAAGGGCCTCAGAGTGGTCATAACCCACCTCTGGTTCCAAGGGGCTTTCGTCTTCCCTTATCTGGACAACTGGCTCATAAAGTGGGACACAGCTGCAGAGATACAATGTACCCCCAGGCACCCCCATCAACATCCAGCAGTACCTGGGATTAGTCATAAACTACCCCAAGTCCCACCTCACTTCACTCCAGTGCCTAGAGTTCATAGGGGCACAACTGGATACCCTCAAGGCAAAAGCCTTCCCCCCTCAGGTCAGAATACCTCAGGGAGCTTGCTGCAGAGGTACAGACACTACCTGCCCAACTCCTACTCCACCTGTTCAGACACATGGACTCAATGGTCCACGTCACCCATATGCCCACCTGCACTTGAGAGCAGCCCAGTGGAGCCTCTGCTCTCAGTGGACACAAGCCATAGGCAAGTTCAGGACAGAGTGAGGCTGCTGGTCCCAGATACAAATCAACCTGCTAGAGCTCCAGGCAATATACCTAACTCTGAGCCTTCCACCACCAGTTGCAGCACCTCTTGGTGCTGATCCAGATCGACAATCAGGTCACAAAGTTCTATGTGAACAAACGGGGGGAACAGGATAGTTACCCCCTCCCCTGCCAGGAAGTGATAGCCTTCTGCTCCTATGCTTCACACAAAGGGATGCTACTAAGGGCAGTGTGCCTCCCAGGCCAGGACAATGCCCTGGTGGACAATCTGAGCAGGGTCCTCCAGCCACATGAGTGGCACCTAAATCCAGTAGTAGTCTCAACTGTTGTCTCTGGGGCATCCCCTCATTGGACCTGTTTGCCAGCCTGGACAACATGCAGCTGTCCTGATTCTGCTCCTGCCAGCCACACCTGTCCCAGGTGGCAGTGGATGCATTCCTCATCCTGAGGACAGAAGGCCTCCTGTACGCCTTCCAACCGACATCACTGGTAGCCAAGACACTATTCAAGGTCCAGCACGATAGGGCATCACTAATGAGCCCCTTGGTGGCCCTGGTTCCCACTGCTCCTCTCCCTATCAGCGGTATCACAGATTCCCCTGGGCCAAGTCCCAGGGGCTACTCTGACCGGAGCAGGGCTCTATCCTACACCCCAACCTGGGGTCCCTCTCACGCATGGTTTGACTGCTGAAAGGATAACATTAGCCCCCTTCAAGTAGTTGGGGAAAATATGGACTTGGCAACAGAAATGAAACTGGAGAAAGACTGATAGAATTCTGCAAGACCAATGATCTATTCATCTCGAACACCACCTTCCAGCAACACAAGCGGCGACTGTACACATGGACTTCACCCAATGGACTGTATAAAAATCAAATTGACTACATCTGTGGAAGTCAACGATGGAAAAGCTCTATAACATCAACAAAGACAAAACCTGGAGCTGACTGTGGTACAGATCATCAACTACTAGTATGCAAACTCAAGCTAAAGCTGAAAAAGAGCAAACCACTCATGAATGCAGCAAAATATGACCTTGAGAATATACCACTGGAATTTTAAAGACTGCCTGCAAAATCGATTTGCTGCTTTAGATACAAATGATAGAGCTCCAGAAGAGTTATGGAATGACATCAAGAAGGTTGTGTTGGAAGAAAGCGAGAAGTCTCTACAAAAGGTAAAGAAATGGCCAAAATGGATAACGGAAGAAACTCTGAGAATTGTCTCTTTCTCCTCTGGCTTTAGCTTCTCTGCGTTTCTGGGCAATCACAGAACTCAACAGAGATTTCCAACGTGTAGCAAGACAGGACAAGGAAAAGTACTACAATGACGCATGCAAGGAAATAGAAGCAGAAACTGTTAGAGGAAGAACAAGATCAGCTTTCCTAAAGCTACGAGAGTTAAAGAAAAAGTTCCAGCCTCGAATTGGAATGTTACAAGATGCTCAAGGTTCTATGTTGAATGATGCTGAGAAGATCAAGAAAAGATGGAAGGAATATACAGAGTTTTTATATGATAAAGATCAAGTGGACCAACAGACGTTTCAACCTGTACCTTTATGATCTGGAACCAATGGTGATGAAAGAAGAAGTTGAAGCAGCATTGAAAGCCTTATCAAAGAACAAAGCACCAGGCATTGATTGCATTCCCATAGAAGTATTACAGTAATCTGATGCAGCTGTTACCGTACTTACAAGGCTCTGCCAAGAAATATGGAAGACAGCATCATGGCCAACTGACTGGAAAAGATCTGTTTATACCAGTACTAAAGAAAGGTGATCCAACTGACTGTGGAAATTATCGCACAATCGCTCTGATCCCACATGCCAGCAAAATTCTACTGAAGATTATTCAAAAGCGACTACAATCATACCTGGAACAAGAACTACCTGAAGTGCAAGCAGGGTTCAGAAAAGGGCGAGGAATGAGAGACATTATTGCGGATGTGAGATGGATCCTTGAAAAGACTAAAGAATACCAAAAGGATATCTATTTGTGCTTTATCGACTATAGCAAAGCTTTTGACTGTGTAAACCATGAGAAACTCTGGGCCACATTAAGAAGCATGGTATACCAGAACACCTGATCGTTCTCTTGCACAATCTGTACACTGATCAAGAAGCAACAGTTCGAACGGAACAAGGAGAAACAGAATGGTTTAAAATAAGCAAAGGTGTAAGACAAGGCTGCATACTTCCCCCTACCTGTTTAATTTATATGCAGAAGAAATCATCAGAGAAGCAGGATTGTATGAAGACAACAGAGGTGTGAAGATTGGTCGAAGACTCATCAACAACCTTTGCTATGCTGATACCACATTACTGGCTGAAAGTGAAGATGATCTGAAACATTTGCTTCTCACAATCAAAGAACATAATCTCAAAATGGGCCGCCTGCACCTTAATGTAAAGACAAAGATCATGACAACTGGCATAATCAACAGGTTCATCGAAGGAGAAGAAATTGAAATCGTGAATAACTTTAACCTACTTGGATCAACTATCAACTATCAATAAAGAAGCAACAAGCAGTCAAGAAATCAGACGACACATTGCTCTTGGCAGAATGGCTATGAAAGACCTAGATAAGATTCTCAAGAGCAGAGATGTCTCTCTCCATACAAAGATTCGACTTGTTCAAGCCATGGTATTTTCATTAACATCATATGGATGTGAAAGCTGGACAGTGAAAAAGATAGACAGGAAGAAAATTGATGCCTTTGAATTATGGTGCTGGCGGCGAATACTGTGTATACCATGGACTGCCCGAAGAACAAACCAGTCTGTACTAGAGGAGATCAAACCTAAGCTTTCTTTAGAAGCTCAGAGGACAAGACTTTGACTTTCATACTTTGGACACATCATGCGGAGAGAGAGATCATTAGAGAAAGACGACATGCTTGGCAAGATTGCTGGCTTTCCTCTTTTGCGTTGACCTTCTATGAGATGGATCGATACAATAACAGCAGCTACGGGTACCAGTCTGTCAACAATGAGCCACCTGACTGAAGATCGAACACAATTTAGGATAGCTATCCAGAGGGTCGCCATGAGTCGACTCAGACTCGACGGCACTTAACAACAACAACAACCCTCCCATGGGATGTGGAAGAGATTGAAACCTACTCCTTGCTGGTCTCCCCTTCAATCTGTTCAACACTGCTGCATGGCTAATCTTCCACCAGCCTCGTCATGCCCATATTGCTCCTCAAGTCACTTCATTGGCTCCCTATCTGTTTCTGCATCCAGTTCAAGCTTCTCCTGGAGGGAGAAGTGGCCTAGTGGTTGGGGCAAGGTACCACAGGCCGGAAGGTCGGTGGTTCAAATCCCACTAGAGGACAGCAATCTTGGGCCGGAAGGACTGGGGTTTCTAGTCCCACAGGTGCTCCTTGTGGTCTTGGGCAAGCCACTTAACCCTCCACTGCCCATGTTCCCTGTAAAGTATTAGTGTATGTGTCTCATATCCCCTCGTGTTAAATGTATCCCCCAATTGTGTTGTGACCACTTTGATTGAAGGATAAGGTGGTATACAAAACTGTCTAAATAAATAAATAAAATAAAATTCTTCTGCTGACCTATAAATGCATTCTCTGCAACTCCTCACTACCTTTCTTCTCTTCTCTCATTACACCCTCCCCCCCCCCCCCCCCGGAACTCTGCTCTCCTGGCAAACTGCTTCTATCTGTTCCTTTCTCTTCTATTAACTCCAGACTGCTCCTTTCACCTTGCTGCACCTTATGCTTGGAACAAACTACCTGTGTCTGTATGCCAGGCACCTTCTCTGACCCTTTTCAAATCCAGGCTGAAAACTCACCTCTTTGCTGCTTTTGGATCTTGACTCACTTGATCATCTTGTTTGTTTACCTCCCCCCCCCCCCCCCCCCACCCTTGTTTTATCTCTGTCTACACCTTCCAGGAGTCAGGACTGACTCAAAGGCACACATTGCATTGCATTACACCTTCTGTGTTGTCTGTCTTGATTAGATTGTAAGCTCTGAGCAGGGACTGTCTCTTACATGTCTGTGCAGCGCTGCTGCGTATGACTTGTAGTGCTATACAAACACTCGGTAGCAGATTTTTCTGGCCTCTTGTAAGGCCTTCACAAGAAGGGTGTATGCCTCTGTGGTGCACAGCAAGAAAGGCAAACCCATGCTCCAGTACCTGCTTCACCTATCGGAGGTGGGACTGAAGTCCAATTTGGTCAGTCCACCTGAGCACAATTGCAGTGCATCACTTATCCCATTGAGGGAAAATCCCTCTTGGTTCAGCCCCTTGTGTCCTGAGTCCTGTGGGGCCTCATGCTATCCAAACCCCCCCTCCCCCCACCACCACCAATCCACCCTGCAGCAGCAGAATGGAATCTCAATGTGGTGATCACAGTTCACCAAACCTCCGTTTGAGCCTCTGGCTACCTGCCACCTCCGGTATTTCTCCTGGACGGTTGCTTTCCTGGTAGCATGCAGAATCAGGCTCTGATGGTGGAAATGCCCTACGCAAGATTTTACAGAAATAGGGTGGTCTGCACACACCCAAGTTTCTGCCGAAGGTGGTGTCCCAGTTCCACCTGAACCAGGAGGTGGTGGTGCTCCCCACCTTTCAGGCCTCATGCTAGTAGGGCATAGACGGTTCTCCACAATCTGGATTGTAAGAGAGCCCTGACCTTTTACCTGCAACAGACTCTGACATCACAAAGCACCACAGCTAATTGTATCCTATGACCCCAGCTGCCTGGGGCTCCCAGTGACTAAGTGAACTCTGTCCATTTGTGTGGCAGACTGCATTATCCTTGCCTACGAGCAAGTAGGGATCTCACTGGACCAGAGGGTCACAGTATTTCTATCATAGAGATTCTACCGTTGCCTGAGAAATATTTATCCTGTTTAGCTCAATCTCCTTCTTTATATAGCACCCCCTCCCCCAAAAATCACTGCAATATATCTTATGCCGAAGTATCAGTGTCCCATTGTTTATCTTCCAGGTTTCTGAGATGCCACTTATCTAGTCTTTCAGTCGGTGCTATATATTCTAACGCCCCCACTTTTATTTTTACACCTCTTGCATTTGCATTCAGGCATTTCAAAGTTCTTGTATTTTGTTCAAATTAATCTAGCTATCAGTTGACAGGGTGATGACTTTGAATCTTCTGTCTGCTCTTCGCTTAAAGGCATCTGGGTTACTCTTAGACATGGAGAAACATAATGGCAGAAAGACCCATATGGCCTATCTAGTCTGCCCTCTTACCTTTTTACTGGAACCTCTCTATTGGGATGCTCTAACTTCTGTGTTTTTGCTAATATCCTTAAATACATGTGCCCCTGGCAACCCGACAGTTTTCCCCAATTATCTAGTTTTAAAACTGCTCGGTCTCCTTTACAAAGTTTAATGACAGCTGCCTGGTTCCACCTCAGTTAGGTTTATCCTTTAAGAGAATCTTCCACCCCCTCCCCCAACTTCCTCCCAACATGTTGCCCATTTCCTGCATCACTAGTTAATCTATGCATGGAAATTCCGGAACTCTGCCGGTCTTCTGGGTCCGACATATGAGAAGGCTACCCTGGCAGTTCTGGATTTCAGCTTTCTACCTAAAAGCCTAAATCTGTCTTCCAGAACACCTCTCCCACAATGTGTCATGGGTACCAACAATGTACCAAGACAGCGAGTTCCTCCCTAAAATTGTCTGGAACCTTATCTAGGTGTGAGTGTAAGGTCTGCCATCTTTGCAGCAGGCAGGCAAGTTAGCAGACTATCCTTGCATCCACCAACTATCCAGCTCTTTACATGCCTAATGATTTGAATTGCTAGCTATAAAAGCAGTCCTAATTCTTCCCTCATGTGCATGTTTTTGGTGCAAGAGGCTATTACATCACCACCTGGATGGCGGGTCCTAACTAAAGGATCACTTCTACCAAGCCAAATTGATACTTTCAAGTGACCTCCATCATGGCGGAGAAGCTGCCAGACTGGCGGTAAGACTTCTTTATGTCCCCATGAAGGTCTACGCTATATACCTCTGCCTGCCTCAGCCCCCTTGGCTACTCTAGCCTCCAGAGATCGTTCATTCCTTGTTAGCTAAGAGCTCTTTGCACCTAATGCACATGACCTCTCTCTTGAAGTTCAAGATAATCATACATATGAGACACTGTGTGCAAAAGACTGGATAGCCCCCATCTTGCTGCTGGACATAATGATTGAGAATGTCCATGGGGTAATGTGACTTACACTCGGAGCCACCCTCAGCATCCAGGTTCCACTTTCTCCCTAGAATGCTAAAGGGAAGGCTTGCAAGAGGTCAATGAAAATACTCTCTAGCTTTATCTGACCCTGTTTGAGGCTCTGCTGCAATTATGCAAATCTAAAATTGTGGTCAACATTGGCACCCTTGCAGTTCAACCCCTTAATCCAATATCTCCCAAACATAAGTGGACTATATATACACATTTGATGCACAAAATCAAATAAAACAAGACCAATTAAAGGAAATGGTATAAAAACTGGAACATTGTCAGGACTTGATTGGCACCCTTATAAACAATTCAAATAAGCTTTAACAGAAGAACCATATTCCCTGTGCAGTAAAAATTAGAAGCATCTGTAATCAATTCGGTACTCTCATGACTTGAATCAACCAATGAATGATGGTTCTAATGTTTAAAGTGACCACATTCACTACCTAATCCATTTTCACAATAAAGACACAAGCTGCCTAAGACAGTCAAAGCAATTATCAAACTTCAAAGGGGTACAGGGCCATCTCTATAAACCTTGGGATTCCTGTCTACATTTGGCAATGTTAAGTTTTTGTGCTCGTGAAAGTATCAAGAACCTTCCAGGACCTGGTGGAAAGAAATTTAATCCAAGAAGTCTTCGAAGGTTAGTGTGAACTGTAGGGAAAACACAACGTACAACATCCAAAGAGCTTAAGGCTGCCCTGGAGCAATCTGGAGGGGTTGTTTCAACTCTCATCATACACCACATGCTAAACAAGACTTCATGGGCAAAGGCCAAGGAGGGACTCAACTGTTCAGACACACATAAAAAGGCATGCCTGATCTTTGTCCAAAAAAGCCCAGAAACCACAATCCTTCTGGGAAAATGTTCCGTGGACAGATGAAACCAAAACTTGAGCTCTTTTAAGAATGAGCTCCAATTACAGGCCAAACAATGAAGCTTATAAGGGGAAAAACACCCTTCCTACAACTTAAATATGGTAGAAGGTTCCATAATGTTGTGCAGGCTGTTTTTGCTGCCACAGGAACTGGAGGCCTGGAACATATTAAAGGAATCATGAAGTCAGAGGACTAACAAGGTATTGGAGCAAAATGTGCTACCTAATGTCAGAAAGCTTGGCTTGGATTGAAGGTCGTAGGTCCCCCAGCAGGACAATTACTCAAAACAAATATCCAAAAGTAGAAAACAGTTAAAAAGAACGAATGGACTCTGTTTAAACTGGCCAGCAATGAGTCCTGTTCTCAATCCAATTGGAAACCTTTGGAAAGGGCTGAAATCTGCCATTTGGTAAAAGGAATCCTGGAAACATTCATGAGTTGGGAGAAACTACCAACAGATCTACAAAACTTTTATAGATGGCTACAAGAAACTTGAAGGTTGTCTTCATTGCCAGGGGTTGTGCAACCAAATATTAGTGATGGTGCCTTTAATCCTGTCCGGGTCATAGGTTTTGTGTGGGATGTGTGTGTGGGATGTGTGTGTGTGTTTTCCCCCCCCCCCCCCTCAAATTACTAAGTTTATTATATCTGAACATACTATTAAAATGTTTTAACATGGTTTGAAATATTTCCAAGTATTTCTCAAGATATAGGCACCCTTGCATTTTAAGTATGTTGTGTAAAATGTTGACCACAACTGTTTTTACGTTTCCCTTGCATTTGCTGTGTTTTCTTTGGAAGACTCTGTAGCTTTGTGAATGATTTTCCCCTTGTTTAGTGTAGATAGAAAACAATAGCAATTTGGTCGTGGTGCAATATACTAACTTGGATGGGATATAAAGATCTGCATTTTTTACTTAGACATAACTTTCACGCCATTCAGATCTCAGCTTTGGAAGTGCTATTTAGTTCTGAGCAAGCAAACCACCTGAGCGCTGATTTATGAAGCAGCATCCATCGACAAGTCCCTTGAGACTCTTGGAGAAATTTTAAAAAGCCATGGGGCAGGAGACCATATCCTGTTGTGGATTAGGAGCTGGCTCTTTAGCCCTATTCTGTTTTCTCTTTCAGCCAATCTTCTCAATGGCAAAAGATGAATAGTGGAGTGCCCAGAGATCTGTGCTGGGCCGGCTGCTTTTTATCATTTATAAATGACCTGGCAATGGAAATGAGTGAGGTGGTCAAATCTGCAGATACCACCAAACACAAGAGAATTGTAAAAGGCAAGAGAGCCTTGATAAAATGGGAGATTGTGTGTCTAAATAGTAGGTGACATTTTAATGTAGACAAGTGCAGTGTCATGCACTTGGGTAAGAACTATCCTAACTATAGTTAAACGATGGAAGGTTCCACATTAGAAACCACCACCCAGGAAAATAATTTAGGTATTGTCATGGATATGTTGAAACCCTCTGCCCTGTGTGGAGTGGCATCGAGAAAGCAAATAGACTACTGGGAATCCATAAAGAAAGGAATGAAGAATAAAATAAAGGGTACTTACGCCTCTGTATCATTCCATATAGTCTGACTACACCTTGCATATCATGGTGACCAAAACTGCACACATCTTGGATATAGCAGAATTTTAAAAAGGTACAGAGAAGAGCAATAGAAGTGGTAAAGGGGATGGAAGGATATCCCTACAAGGAAAGGCTTAAAAGGTTAGGGCTTTTCAACTTAAACATAATAAATGCCATACTGGGTCAGACCAAGGTCCATCAAACCCAGTATCCTGTTTCCATGTCACAAGCACCTGAAAGTTTCCCAAAAGACACCCAGGTTCCACAATGTTTGTATTAGGGCAAGCAATGGATTTCCAGGGTTCTCTTTAATGGTTTATGGACCTTTCCTCCAGGAGCTTGTCTAAACCTTTTTTTAAACCCATGTACACTAACAGTTTTTACTACATCCTCTGGTAACAAATTCCAGAGTTTGTGTTGAGTAAAAAAAATATTTAGTCCTAAATGGGTTACACTGCAGCTTCATTGCACATCCCCTAGTCTGTTTACACCATCAAAAAGTAGGAAAAAAAATCAGTCTGTTTACCCATTCCACTCCATTAATTTATAGTTCTCTATCATATCTCCCTTGCTTTTTATTTTATTTTTTCCTTCCCCAGGTTGAGGAGCCCTAACCTTTTAAGCCTCTCCTCCATAGGGGTATCCTTCCATCCCCTTTACCATTTTGGTGAATCTTCTCTGAACCTCTTTTAATTCCACTATATTCTTTTCAAGCTACGGCGACCAGAATTGCACACAATATTCAAAGTGCGATTGCACCATGGAATGATAGAGGTATTATAGTGTCCTTTGTGGTGATCTCCATTCCTTTCCTTATGATTCCTAGCATATTTGCTGCCTTGGCCACTGCTGCACACTGGGCAGAGGGTTTCAACAATGATACCTAAATCTTTTTCCTGGGTGGTGGTTCCTAATGTGGAACCTTGCATTGTGGAACCATAATTGGGTGGCTCTTTCCTAGGTGCACTTGTCTATATTAAATTTCATCTGCCATTTCAATGTCCAACCTTCCAATTTATCAAGGTCCTCTTTGTTTTTCATGATCCTCTTGGGTTTTAACAACTTGGAATAATAACAGTTCCTGATCCACAATCATACACTGCCTCCTATCCCATGACTTTTAATTTTGCCAAGAGCTTCTCATGAGGGACCTTGTCAAAGACTTTCTGAAAATCCAGATACACCGTCGACTGGCTCATCTTTGTCTACCTGTTCATTCACACCTTCAAAAAAAATATAACACATTAACTTTAGCCAAGCTAGGTCTTGGCTTGCTATGTTGGCTTTCTCCCATTAAACCATGGCTATCTACACCTTCAGTAATATTTTGTATTTTATAACTTTCTACCATTTTACCTGGTACTGACATCAGGCTCACTGGTCTGTAGTTTTCCCAGATAACCCCTGGAATCCTTTTTAGCAAATGGCCAATGTAACTCCCATTTTTAATCTTCAGATATTACAGATTTTAATGAGTTTGAAGACCTACTATTAGTAATCTGTGATCTCATAGTTTCAAGTCTTTCAACACCCTTGGATGCATACCATGCAGTCCAGGTGACTTGCTACTCTAGTTTTTCAAATAGATAACCCGGGAAGATGTATTAGAACTATTTCTTTGTTTTCGATGCATCACCTTTAAAATACCATTTTAGTCATGGGTAACTTTCCTACATCTTTTTTTCAGTAAAGACCAAAGCAAAGAATTCATTCAGTCTCTCCGCTATGTCCTTGTCCCCTCTTAGTGCCCCTTTTACTCCTCTATCATATAATGGTCCAACTGACTTTCAGATTTTTTGCTATGAATGTACTTTTTAAAAAGATTTTGTATTTTTTGCTTCCACAGCAAGTTTGTGTGGTGGTTTTGTGTTTGGAGTGTGTGTGTGGTGTGTTTGTGGGGTTTTTTTTCTTTCAAATTCTTTGCTTTCTAACTTGTCATTGATAAAGCAATGCTTAGGTTTCCAGTTTTCATCATTTGGCTCCTTTTTTTTTTTGTTTCCTGAAAGATGTATGGGGATGGGGTTTTTTTGTTTGGCTACAACAGCCTCTGACCTCACCTCAGACCATATTGGCAGGTTGTGTTTGGGTGGGGTGTGTTTTTTTTTTTTTTGTTTTTTTTTTTGGACGACTTCCACTTTTCTTAAAAGGTGGAATACAGCTGGTCTGGTCTTCCAAGATTAGTATTTTTAAACATCCATGATTGATGCAAATCTTTAACCTTTGCAGCTGCTCCTTTTTAGGTTTTTCTTAACAATTTTCCTCATTTTATCATTTTATTTTGAAAAGTAAAAGATAGTACTGGGCATTTCCTGCCATCCTTCCTCCCATTTATTAAATCAAACATGATCATGCTATGATCACTATTGCCAAATGGCCCAACACCCTTATCTCCTGCACCAGATCTTGGGTTCCACTAAGGACTAGGTCCAATATGGCTTCCCTTCTTGTTTGGTTCTTGAACCAGTTGCTTCAAGAAACAGAAACGTTATCTTAGCATATCAAGATAAAGTTGTCCTGTGACATTGACCCAGTCGATACTGGGGTAACTGAAATCACCATTGTTACTGTGTAACTTTTTGTTAGCTTCCATGATTTTCTTTGAGCATTTCATCATCCATTTGTTCTAGCCAGGCAGTTGGTAGTACAGCCCCGCTGCCTTCCCCTTTTTACATGGAATTTCAATCCATAGATATTCTACAGTGTATTTTGTTTCCTGTAGAACTTTAATCCTGTGTAACTTCAATGCCTTCTGTAACATAGTGCAAGTCATCCACCAATTTGATCTAATCATTGTGATATAATTTGTACCCAGGTATCAGTGTCCCACTGGTTGTCCTCCTTCCATCAGGTTTGAAATACCAATCATATCTAACTTCTCATTTAGTGCTATATAGTCTAACTCTCCTATGTCATTTTTTAGATGTCTAGCATTTGCATACAAACATAGAGGTTGCATTTTATTCATATTAATCTGGTTATCGGTAGATGGGGGTAATTTGGAATCTTTAAGCTCTGTCTGCCCTGTACTTAAGGGTATTTGGATTACTTTTGTGTCTTTATTGGAACATCTGATTATGCTCTTCAATCTTTTGCTAATATCCTTTAATGATACATTGTTCTGAATCATGCTCTCTTGCTGTTTTCTCCTATTATCTAGTTTAAAAGCTGCTCTATTTCCTTTTAATAACTTTTTCAGAATTATCAAAGCAGTTTGCAAGTAACAACATTTACACGGAACAGAGAAGCTAATATTTTACATTGAACGCAATAAGATGGTACAAACTGATACATTGTTAAAATATAAGCAACTATGTTACATTGAACTGGCTCTTAGAACTGATACGTTGTTACAATCGCCTACAATCCCTTCTGAGAATATGGGATTATATCCAACAATAGGATGGGGAACTAACTTGTCTCCTAAGAATGTATTGACGAGTCCACTAAGAAAAGTAGTGTCTTCAACTTTTTTTTCTTCTAAAATCTAAGGTAGTTTTTTATTGCAATGGAGCTCAGCTGTCAGAGTTCCAGAGTGTTGGACCGTACATTGAGAATGCCCTAAGGCAGGTTGCTTGTAGGCTCTTGGACCTTTGAGAGGGCATTAAGGAGATTTTGATGTGAATCTCATCCTTGATCTGGATTCTGGCGCTTTCTGTATCAGTGAGATGAGATACCCAACTGCTTGGAGGTGTATGGCTTTAAATGTGATAAGTGTCTTATATTTGATACACTGGCTACAGATATCATCCTGTAAGCTTTTGAGCAATAGGGTGATATGTTCCTGTTGTGCGGCTCCTGTGATTAGCTCAGAATGCCGCAGCTTGACTAGCTCTAGAGCAGGGGTCTCAAACTCAAACTGCTGTGAGGGCCAAATGAGGACTTAGAAGGTAACCCGCAGGCTGCAAAATCACCACACACATACACGACATACATTAGTTGCTTTGTACATAGTTGCTTTTTGTACTTAGTTCTCATGTTCTCTGTTTATGAAACCTGTTTAATGTATACCCAGTTTATTGTCCTGTTCATTGTAAGCACTGATCAATCTTTGTGACGTGTAGTTTTATGTTCATTGTAAACCGCACTGATGTCAAATAGCGCGGTATAAAAGAAACTGTAAATAAATAAATAAATAAAATACATCGCAGCAGCTCCCGTCACTACACAAAGGCTGAACTTACCCTTCAGGCTGCTAGACAGACCCGATTCCTCTCCATAGCTGCTTAACACGCTGGAAAAGGAAGAAATGGTCACTTGCAAACAGCGCGTTCTGTTGCGCGGAAGGAGTTTGTCCCCACCCTCAAATGCTTCACGGGCCACACAACATTCAGCCCGCAGGCTGTGTGTTTGAGACCCTGGCTCTAGAGGGTGGATAGTGTCCTTGAAGGATTGAATTACAGTAGTCCAGGTGTGGAGTGATTATGGTCTGGCATACAGTGCAGAAACTGTTGTGGTCTAGCAGAGGGCAGAGGTTCCAAATGATTTTTGTCTTGTAATAAGCGGCAGATTAAACATGCAGTCAAAGTGGTGGTGCTGGTCTAGGATCACTCCAAGGTATTTCACTTCCTCTTTAACAGGAATAGACATGTCGTCACATTCAAATACATCGGGGGGGGGGGGGGGGCAGGGTATATACAGTGTTATGAGTAGTGCGGATTCTGATTTATTGCAATTGATCATCACATTGTGTTCCTTTTAACCAGCTTACTATTGTCTTGAGGCAATTTTTTAGTGCTGAATAATCTGGGCTTTTAGCGTTAAAGTGGGCATAGATCATAGTCTGCATAGAAATGGTATTTGAGGTTGTATTCTTGAATAAGTTTGCAGATGGGCTGCATGTATAGACTGAATACCAGGGCAGATGAGGAAGATCCCCGAGGTATACCTTCTTGCTTAATTAGCTTTGAAATTTTGTCCTTTACCTTGACCTGGAAGACATGACCTGAGATGTAGGATATGAACCAAGAAAGGGGGGGGGGGATATTACTAATTCCCAACTCTTATCAGTCTGGATTTGAGCTTTGTGGTTTAGTGAATCAAAGGCAGCTGCTATATTTAGAAAAAGGAGTATGAAACTCTGCTTGGGGTTCTCATTAACTATGAGCAGAGTGTTTTGTTAGTGAGGTTAGCAGGCTTTCTACTCCATGGTCTGGCCTAAAACCATGTTGCTGAGTATTCAAAGGGCAGACATATTCATGAAATTCTGTAGCTGCAGGTGGACTGCCTTTTCTATCATCTTAGCCAGGAGTGGGATGCTTGATATTGGTTGGTAGGAGGAAGGTTATTTTTGAGGTCACACGTCTTTTGGCAATGGTCGAATGGAGGCTATTTTTAAGCTTGTGGGCATGTAACCCTGTCCAAGTGATATTTTATCATTCTGAGTAGGAAAGGTGATGGTACTTTGATGCCCCACTTCCTGATCAAGACCATTAATCTAGGGGAGAGGTGGTATTTAGGTGGGTTCAGTATGTGTTCCAGTAGATCTTCTGAAATAGGGTGAAAAAGTCCAGCACTTGTTCATAGTGGGTCTTGAAGGATGAGTCTTCTGCAGTGTTATCCACCTTGGAGGTCAGGTTGCTCTCCAGCTATGCTGTAAGTTCATCTGGCTGTACTGTTGCTTTATCATGACTTGATGGGAGTAGTGTAAATGACTTTTTTCTCCAGGAACAAGCAAGAAGTCAGCCCTCATAAGGGTGATGTCAACACAGACAGCCCTCATGGATGCATCTTCCCAGCTTTCAAAGAGCCTTTGGGAGGTGCCACCATGCATGTGTGATACCCTTCCCTCCCAAGGGTGCCATCTTGTTCAGTCTCCCCCCCCCCCACCCCTACCCTCGAGCCCTTCAGACTTCTGTCTGCTTTCCCCTGGAAAAAGTTGTTCTCGACATGAGTTTTAAACTCTCTCTCTCCAGTTGTGCACTGGTATTTCTGCCACCCAAACCCACTGCCCCAGCATAGAGTCTCAGGTCCCTTTTGATTTTTCTCTTTCCTGCCTTTTGACACTTTCGCACAGGGCTCTGGCCACAAGCTGCCTTTCCCTCAAGTCTTCCTCCAACTACTCAGAGTAGGAGACTGAGGATGAGGAGTCCCCAGATACACAATGTCCCTTCTGACACGCCACCCATGGAGCCCTGGTGTCGGTCCCTGCCCGACGACATGGCATTTCTCAACTCTGTGCAGGATAGATCAAAAGCCCTTGCATTCCTGACTGAATCTGAGGAGGACCCTCTGACGGAAGAATTAGAAATCCTTCAGTATAAGGCCCTGATAAGGGAATCGTTCACAGTACCCATCCTGGAACAGCTAATGCTCTATGTGGGAGACACCAGCATCAGTGCTGGTGGTGAGCAAGTGGCAGAACTCAATGTATTGGGTCCACCGGAGCTCAGGCTTCTAGAAGTCACAGCTGCTGCACAACTCTATGGTTGTGGAGTTGGCTGTGTGTCGGCTCAAGAGCCAGAGACACTCCTCTGTGCCCCTGAGTAGGGAGGCCCTCAGCAGAAAGTGCTACCAGGGCTGTATGCTGATCAACTGGATATAGGCCTACCAGCTGTACATGGGCATATACCCGAGACCTGGCAAAAGAACTCGCCAGGTTCTCGGCTGGGTGCTCGGAGGGAGTCCTTGCATCCTTTAGCCACCAATTCAAAGCAGTCATAGGCTGCTCAAGTCATGAATTTGGAGCACTCGAGTAGCCGCAGTGGGCATCAGTGCCTGATGCCAGTCCTGGCTATAGTCTTTGACCAATTTGTCCTGAATCCATTGCTTGAGGTCAGATGTCCCATGCCAAGGGGAGAACCTCTTTGGTAAACCCATGATAAAAAAGGCCACAGAGTTCATAATGAGGACCAGGCTCTCCAAGAAGACTGCTGCCCTTCCCTGATGGAAGGGCTTGGGTAAAAAGCCCTTTTACCTGTGGAAAGGGGGCTGCTTACAAAACCGGTCCACATTTTCAGGCCTCCCCAGAAGAGTCAGCAAGCTAAGGGATATGGGCAAGACTCTTTAGCAGAAGGCTCCCAAGCCCTAGGCCTCAGCTCCGGCCCAGCCAGAGTGGAGCTTTTGACTCCTTGAGCATAGCCTTTCTACCCCAAGGAGGAGAGCAGCCCACAGGAGGTTATCTAATCCTGTATGCCCACAGGTGGCCAGCCATCACCACAGATTTCTGGGCCCTCCAGATGGTCAGGGAGGGCTACCTCCCCCAACTGTCTCAGACACCACATCCCGTCTTACCGGGAGAGCCCCCCCCCCCCCCCCAGGTCTTCCCTTCACTGGGATCACCTATTGAAGGAACTTGCAGGCCTTCTCAAGCACAAAGTGGTAGAACTAGTACCCCATCTCAGGGGCAAGGGGTTCTATCCCAGGTATTTCCTCATGCCAAAAATAGGAGGCCTAAGGCCCATCCTGGACTTGTGCAACCTGAAAAAGTTCCTGGTGAAGGAGAAGTTCAAGATACTCCTCCCTTTGAACATTGCTGCCTTACCTCCAGCAGGAAGATTGGCTATGCTGCTTGGATCTGAAAGATGCCTATACCCACATCCTCATTCAACCCAGCCATTGGCAGTACCTTCGCTTCATGGCAGGGGGCAGTCACTACCAGCACAGGGTACTACCATTCAGCCTAGCCTCCACCCCCAGGGTCTTCACCAAATGCATAGCAGTAGTAGCTGTCTTCCTCCATCTCCAGGGGGTATTTGTCTTCCCCTACCTCGATGGCTGGCTCAAAGGAGGCACAGTCACAGGTGCAGCGGGTCACAGCATGCACCATCCAGGTCCTGCAACATCTGGGGTTTGTGATAAACTCGCCCAAATCCCACCTTCTCCTGATGCAATGTCTGGAGTTCATAGGAGCAAGGCTGGAAACTCTTCAGGCAAAGGCCTTCCTTCCCCTGGACTGGGCATACCATCTCAGGGTACTGGCCAGAGAGGTGCAACACCATCCCTTGGTGTCAGCTCGGCTTCTACTGCACCTACTCAGGCACATATGCTTGTCTGCATATGAGGGCCACTCAGTGGTGCCTTCAGGACTAGTGGGCATAGGCAACAGCCATCTCCAAGACAGTCTCAGTGACCTGCCAGCTGTCAGAATCCTTGACTTGGTGATAATGCCCTTCCAAACCCCAAGCCCTCTAAGAGTCCTCACGATGGGGAGCCCACTGCAAAGAACTCTGCACCCAGGGCAGCTGGTCTCGAGGCAAGTGCAACCAGCAGATCAAGCTCCTAGAGCTTTGGGCAATATATCTAGCTCTCAAAGCATTGTCACCATCTGAGACATCAGCCAGTGCTGATCCAAACAATCAGGTGGCAATGTTCTATGTGAACAAGCAAGGGGCATGGGGTCTTGTGCCCTCCACCGCAAAGTGATGATACTTTTGCTCCTACACAATTCAACAGGGCAGTATAACCTACCAGGTGAGAACAGTGCTCTGGCAGATGGACTGAGCAGGGTCCTCCTGCCACACAAGTAGCAGCTGGACCCCAGAGTAGCCAACTGGCTCTTTCATATCTGGGGAACCCCATAGGTGGACCTCCTTTGCCAGCCCAGACAACTTCTAGCTGCCCTGCTTCTGTTCCCAGCAGCCCCATCTGTCCTGGGTTGTGGCAGATGTTCCTCATCCCTTATATATGCCTTCCTACCCATGCTGCTGATTTGCCAAAATACTCTTCAAAGCTCTTCAACAAGGTGTCACTGATTCTGGTGGCTCCATGGTGGCCCAGACAGCCATGGTTCCCACTACTCTAGTTATCAGTGGAGACTCTGATTCCCCCTGGGGAACTCCCCAGGGCTCTTGCCTCAAGAGGAGGGCTTTCTCCTGCACCCCAGCCTGGGGGTCCCTATCACAGATGGCATGGCTGCTGAAAGGGTGACCGTAGCCCTGTTCAGTCTCTCGGGAGAAGTGGAAGAGATCCTGCTGGCCTCCTGTAAGACCTCTACCAGGAGAGCTTAAGCCTTCAAATGGCACAGTTCTCAGTCTGGCATACAGAGCAGCGGGTTAACCTGTTCTACCCAGTGCAGCTGGTGCTGCACTACCTTCATCTCTCACAATCCGGGCTCAAATCAAGTTCCATGAGAGTGCACCTCGGTGACCTGGTGGTGCATCACCATCCTGTTTAGGGCAAGCCCCTTTCAGGCCAGTCACTGGTGACCCACTTCTTGAGGACTTCTTTTGTCCTGCCCCCCCCCCCCCCCCCGTGACAGAATGGGACCTCAATGTAGTATTGGTACAGCTCACTCACCCACCATGTGAGTTTCTAGCTACCTGCCACATGAGGTACCTCTCGTGGAAGGTTGTGTTCCTTGTAGCGCTCGCCTCAGCTCACAGGGTCAGCAAGCTCCAAGCCTGGTGGCAGAGGTACCATATACCAGATTCTATAACAAGGTCATGCTATTTACATACCCCAAGTTACTTCCAAAGGTGGTATCTCCTTTCCACACCTACCAGGAGATTGTCCTTCACACCTTGGATTTTAAGAGGGCCCTTTTGGTTATGACCCTAGTCAACTGGGGGAAGCGATGACCAAACACGCACTGTCCATCTGGGTGACAGGCTACATCGCTCTAGCCTTTGAACAGGCTGGACTCACACTGGATGGCTGGGTCATGCCTCACAGCAACAGTGCCATGGCGGCCTCTGTGGCAAACCTGCACTCCGTCCCATTGCTGGACATCTGCCAGGCTGCCACCTGGTCTTCAGTCCATACCTTCAACTCTTTACTGCCTGGAAAGGAGTCCAAACGGGACAGCACCTTTGGCCAGGCTGTGCTCCATAATCCTTTATCTCCAGGAACAAGCAGGAATGTAGTCCTCACATATGGGTATCGTCAGTACCGACGGAGCCTGCGTGGGAACGCTCCCAGGGTCTAATAGGAACACTTTTGGGAGCAACCCTCAGCACATGCGCGCTGCCTTCCCGCCTTTCCGCCTTTCCAACTGTCCCTCCTCAGTTCTTCATTTTCTGCAGAGCCGACAGGATCTAATCTCCAGGAACAAGCAGGAATGTAGTCCTCACATATGGGTATTGTCGGTACTGACAGAGCCCGCACGGGAACGCTGCCCAGTGTCCAATTAGGAAGCCTTTGGGAGCATCCCACAGCACCTGCATGCTGCCTTCCTGCCTTTCCCAACTGCCTCTCTCCAGTTCTTCATTTTCCACAGAGCCAGCAGGTCATGTTCCTGTCACTGCAGAAAATTATTTTCCTTATTCTTTTTTGTGGTCGCGTCTGCCTTCCTCGATGCTACATTGGTACCGCCGGTTCTTTCTTTTCTTTTTCAAAAAAAATTCTTTTTTCCAAACTTTTCTTTCCAGGTGCCATTTTGGGCCTTAGGCCCAAAATTTCCTCCACCATGGAGAAACCCGCCTCGGGTTTTAAAAACATGCACCAAGTGTGGCGGTACCATCTCCGTAACCGACACCCACAAGTGGTGCCTTAAATGTTTAGGTCCTGACCACTCTATCTCAGAGTGCATGGCTTGCTCCAAAAGAGGTCGACAGAACCAAGCTGCCAAGCTCTGTGCCCTTTTTCCCTCTGATGTAGCTTCAGTGGCATCGACGTCTTCCAGGGCTTCATCTTCCTCCCATGGATCTCGGGTAACTAAACAAGTCCAGCCGGTCCTCAAAGGGTAGATCTCCTTCCAAGCATCAAGATGCCTCTGGCGTTGCCCTTGAGGGTTCCATACCGGCAAAGCTGCCCCGGCGGGAGGCTTCGGCTTCCAAAGCATTCTCGGGGATCCAGGATGTTGTCGAGGCCTCGACCTCGGTAGAACTACTGGTGCCATGCTCTGGGGAACTGGCTCTCTCTCCGGTACAGACACCCAGGCATCAGCAGCGTTGATAGACCAGAGGTTCCTGGCTATTGAACGCAGTCTGGCAGCTCTCCTTGTGGCATCAATGCCCTCAGAACCGTGTCAGATGATTCAGCTGGTACCGGCATTGATGCCAGCAGCAGTACCAGTACCGATAACATCGACATCGGTATCGACTTTGCTGGCACCCAGTCATGCGATGCCTTCTGGTGCCGATACACCGGTACTGATTTTACCCCCGGTGCCAACTTCGGTCAGTACGGGTATCGGGCTCTTCAAGAGCATCCGGACAGATGATACTTCGAATCCTCGGAGGACTCCAAGGATTCTGATAGCTCTGCCGGTACTGGGATACTTCTCCCGGAGGAGCCTTCCTCTCCTAAACGAAGGATGTCTCCTCCAGAAGATCTCTTCAAGATTTCATCAGGGAGGTGGCTCGTGGGTTGTCCATTACTGTGACTCCTGAGACAGAGCCCAGAGCTAAGGAGTTGGAGATTTTACAATATCCCAAAGCTCCTAAGGAGGTAGCTACCTGCCTATCCATGAGATCTTACATGATCTCATGTTGAGAATGTGGGAGACACCTCTCACCACCTCTCCTCACTCTCACAGACTGGGTACCATGTATCGAGTCCCCCCTTGTCCTGGATTCCAGAAGACTCAGCTTCCTCACCACTCTATTGTAGTGGAGTCAGCTATGAGAAGGATCAGAAGTGCAAAGAGGCATGCCTCTAATCCTCCAGGAGGTGAGTGTAGAACTTTGGATGCCTTTTGGACGTCATACTTTCCAGGCTTCCATGCTTTCTACCAGGATCAGTTCCTATATTTTATATATGGGAATGTTCCTTGAAGTCACAAGTGATTTAGAGGTTTTGAGCCCTCTTCTTCCTGAGGACAGAAGGTGGGATTTTCTCACACTGGTCAAACATGCCCAGGATGTGTCTAAGTTTGTCAACCGTGCAGCTTTTGACTGTTTTGAGTGCATAAGCAGAACCTCTGCCATTGCCATAGGTGCACGTAGAATTGCCTGGCTCTGGGTGCAGGACAAACTGGCCAATATCCCTTGTACAGGTGAGAATGTATTTGGCAAAAATTGGCAAGAAAAAGCCAATGAATTGCTGACAACTCCACTTTGGATAAGCTATCCAAAGGCACAGCTGATCCTGCGAGAGAGGCTTCTTGAAATATTTCTTTCTTCTCAAAAAAGAGGATTTATCCCTCTTATTCCCAGCAGGGGCGTTCTGCACGTCAGCCTGCCCAGAAAAGTCAGCGACCACCTAAACAAAGGAAAGCAAAGACTGCTAAGCCTCAACCATCTCAGCAGTCTCAACCTCCACAAGGCCTTTGACTTTCATCTAGAGAACTTAACCTTCCTGGAATGGTGGAAGGCTCTGTTCCATTGAGGACCAGAAAGGCTATGTCACTTTGCCCCCAGGTGGGAGCAGATAACAACACCAGATCATTGGACACTCTCTCCATTATAAGAGAGGGGTACAAGCTGCACTTCCTGTTCATGCCCCCCTCACACAATGGTAAGACAGTTCAGTTCTCAGACCTCTCTCAGCAACCTATTAGATCAAGAGGTCACTTTGCTGCTTGCCCAAGGGGCAATAGAAGATGTACCCATCCACCAACAGGGTACAGGGTTTTACTCCACCTATTTCCTTATCCCAAAGAAAACAGGGGGATACAGACCTATCTTGGACCTCAGAATTGAACAAATTCCTGTTCAAAAAGAAATTCAAAATGATTTCTCTAGGAACTCTGCTGCCATACCTTCAGGGTCAGGATTGGCTTTGTTCTCTAGATCTCAAGGATGTGTACACCCATGTCCTCATCCATCCAGCTCACAGAAAGTTCCTTCGGTTCCTTTTTCAAGGAAAGCACTACCAATACAGGGTGCTTCCTTTTGGCCTGGCCTCAGCACCAAGGGTGTTCACGAAATGCATGGTTGTGGTAGCAGTATTTCTCCGCACTCTAGGGATATTCGTCTTCCAATACTTAGACGACTGGCTCATTCAAGCCCCATCAGAGTCGGAGGCCAGGACTTCTCTATCTTGCACAGTGCGTATCCTTCAGTATTTGAGGCTGGATTTTGGGATGTTTATGACCAGACCAACTTCCACTCAGTCTCAAGAGTTCATAGGAGCTTTGCTGGATACCAGAAAGGCAAGGGCCTATCTTCCCCAGGCCCGTTGCCTTCGTATGGTGCAGTTAGCTTCTCAAGCAATGTTGAAGCCCCATCTCACTGCCCGAGATATGCTAAAACTACTAGGCCACATGGCATCTACTGTGCATGTGGTTTCTTATGCTCACCTCCATATGAGAGCAGTCCAGTGGACTTTATCCACTCAGTGGACCCAGGCATCAGGGTGCCTGTCAGACAAAATAGCAAACACAACTTGCCTTATTTTGTCCCTCCAATGGTGGCGGTCCACTCAGAGCCTGTTGCTGGGGTCCCCATTTCAACAACCCTTACCCCAGGCAACATTCACAACAGATGCTTCACCAATGGGTTGGGGAGCTCATCTGCAAAACCTCTCCACCCAAGGCACCTGGACTCCGCAGGAGACTCATCTACATATCAATCTCTTGTCGCTCAGAGCAATCTTCCTTGCTCTTAGACTGTTCCACACCCTGCTCAGCTACAAGACAGTCCTCATTCATACGGACAATCAAGTAGCCATGTTCTACGTGAACAAACGGGGGGGGGAACAGGCTCTGTCGCTTTGCAACGAAGCTTTGTGACTATGGGCCCTCGCCAGAGTGCATCAGATTAATCTCCTAGCAGTGTATCTTTCAGGCATACAAAACTCTTGGGCAGACACTCAGTCAAGCTCTGCTTCCACACGAGTGGTCTCTACATGCAGACCAGGTGGCCAAAATTTTTCAAATTTGGGGAACCCCGGACATAGACCACTTTGCAAGTCAGTTGAATGCCAAACTTCCCCGGTTCTGTTCCAGAATTCCAGCTCAGGGATCTCAGGCCAAGGATGCTTTCCTCTTTCATTGGGGTCAAGACTTCCTTTATGCCTTTCCACCCATTCTCCTGATTCCCAAAACCCTGTTCAAGCTTCAGAGAGACAGAGGCTGTATGATGCTCATAACTCCACATTGGCCATGCAAGTGTGGTACCCTCTGCTTCTACATCTCTCTCAAGCTCCCTCCCTGGAGTTAGGGTCTGCTCCAGATCTCCTGTCCCAGGAGAACGGAATGTTATGGCATCCCAATCCCCAGTCTCTGCATCTCAGGGCTTGGTTGCTGAAGGCCTAGATCTTCATGACCTTAACCTCCCTCAGCAAGTAAAGGATATCCTTTATGCTTCCAGGAAGCCTTCCACAAGACGCTCATGCTTTCAAGTGGGAAAAGGTTTACCATATGGTGCTCGCAGAAGGGTCTCAGCCCCCTTGTGATACCTTTGGAATCATTACTGGAGTATCTCCTTCATTTATCCAATGCAGGACTTAGCACTCTAATGGACTCTTACTGAGTTAGTCTTATTGCAGCTTCTTTCAAGCCTCTAAATGGACAGCCTATTTCCTCCCATCCTCTTGTAGCAAGATTTGAGAGGCCGCCTCCTGACTAAGCCTCCCATTAGGCCACCACCTGTGGCATGGGACTTAAACCTGGTTCTTGGTCAGCTTATGAAGCCACCTTTTGAACCCTTAGCTACTACATCATTGAAATTTCTTTCTTGGAAAGTTATCTTTCTAATTGCAATCACATCAGCACGTCGCATCATTGAGTTGCAAGCACTAGTAGCTGATCCACCTTATACAAGGTTCCATCGTGATAAGGTAGTCCTTAGGACTCATCCACACTTTATGCCAAAGGTGGTCTCACCTTTTCAGCTAAACTAGGCGGTCTTCCTGCCTGTTTTTTTTCCAAGGCCTCATGCATCTAATGCAGAAAAATCTTCATACTTTGGACTGTAAAAGAGCTTTAGCTTTTTACTTAGAACACAGCAACATAGAAAGTCCTCTCAACTCTTTGTTGCTTTTGATCCTTCTCATTTGGGACTTCCAGTCTCCAAGAGAATACTGTCTAACTGGATTGCTCAGTGTATTTCCTTTGCCTATCAGAGTAAGACTCTTTTTCTCTGGAGGGCCATGTCACAGCTCACAATGTCGGAGCCATGGCAGCTTCAATGGCTCATCTACACTCTTTCTATCGAATCTGTCAAGCAGCCACCTGGGCCTCTGTTCATACCTTCATAACCCATTACTGCTTGGACAAGGACTCGAACACCTGTTCCATACCTAATCAACTCCTACCCACCATCCCTGGTTGGATGCCAGAGATCCATGGGGGGAAGTGAAGCCCTTTCACAGGGGCACACAGCTTCTGGGGTCTCCCCCTGGCATCTAAAGCTAGGGAGTCCCCATATGTGAGGACTACATTCCTGCTTGTTCCTGGAGATAGCATAGTTACTCAACTGTAACAGGTGATCTCCGGGAACAGCAGGAATTTAGTCCTCACAACCCACCCACCTCCCCTAGGAGTTGTATCTCTCTCTTTTTTTTGTCTCTGCTTTAAACTCAACTGGAGAGAGGCAGTTGGGAAAGGCGGGAAGGCAGCACACAGGCGCTGTGGGATGCTCCCAAAGGCTTCCTAATTGGACTCTGGGGAGCGTTCCCACGCGGGCTCCATCAATACCGACGATACCCATATGTGAGGACTAAATTCCTGCTGTTCCCGGAGATCACCTGTTACAGGTGAGTAGCTATGCTTTCCCCGTCACCGCAGAAAATTCCGTCTCTAAATTCTTTTCTTGTGGTCACGTTTGCCTACTGCACGATGCCTACCGGTACCACCGGTTTTTTCCTTTCTTTTAAAAAACAAAAACAAAAACAAAACTTGGGCTTTAGAATGTTTGTTTCTTTTCAGAAACTTTTCTCTTTGGTGCTAGGTGCCATTTTGGGCACTAGGCCCCATATTTCTAAAACATAGAAAAGCCAACTAGTGGTTTTAAAAAAATAAAATTAAATTAAATAAAATTAAAAAAAAAAAAAAAAAGGAATAAGTGTGGCAGTACCATTTCCGTCACTGACACCCATGATTGGTGTCTGAAATGTTTAGGACCTGAACATTCTCCAACTGAATGTCTCTCCTGTATGGGGATGACTAAAAGAGGAAGACAGAACCGGGCTGCAAAGCTCGGTACCCTCTTTTCTTCAGATGCCAGATCCATTGCATCAATTACACAGGTACACTACCAAAAAACTGCCTCCAGTTTTGCAACTGATTCCTATAGATTTTGGGGTGCTGAATCCAGGAAAAATAGCCAAAATGTTCCATCACGTCACGTTTTCTTGCAAAATTAGATTTCTTACCCATATAAGGAATGTTCACATAATTTCTTTTTAGCCGACTGCAGTTTATTTTCTTGGCCCAAAATAGAGGTTGTAATGGTTAACTAACTAGAAACACTCCCTCATGATATTTTAGAGCGTTTTGTATTCATTTTATACATTAACAGGACAATTGGGAGGCGGGGGGCTAAATCCAGTACTCGCGCTGGCGCATGTTCTTTCCTGTTCGCCTCGCCTCATTCGCTCACTCAAACACGGTGGTTGCAACATGAACGTTCCTGTCAAATTTCAGTTTCTTGCAAGTTCATTATTACCTTTTGTTTGTTCAGTCGTAATCCAGCTTTATTCCGAAGTGGTTCACTACAGTTGTAGTTCGCAGTGCTGTTGTATTTTTGATGGCTCACAGAGCCAGAGGTTGCGTCAACTCTCCAGACAGTTTTTGTTTTATTTGTGGGGAATATACCGTGAAAAAGCAGCAGAGGAACATTTCTGCATTTATTTAAAAAGTATATTTCGCCTATTTTGGTTTGAAGTTAGGCGATCAAGACAAACTGTGGGCTCCTCACAAAGTGTGCAAGACATGTGAGGATGATCTACGCTTATGGATGAAAGGTAAAAAACAAGCATTTCGTTTCGGAATACCTATGATGTGGCGTGAACAAAGAGACCACAGCAGTGACTGCTATTTTTGCTCTTGCATTGTGAAGGGATACAACTTAAAAAATAAGAACGTAATAAGTTACCCCAACCTTCCCTCAGCAATTAGGCCTATGCCTCATAGCAACGAAGTACCTGTGCCTGAACCACCAAAATCTTTGGATCATATTTGTGTGGACGGTTCTGATCATGATGAGACTCATCAGATGGCTTTTCCCGATGAGTCCAGTACTTCCGAGTTTGAAACTGAACCAGATCCGAAACCTGAACTTTTCTCTCAAGCTGAATTGAATGATTTAGTCCAGGATTTAGGACTCCCAAAAGATGCTGCCCAACTGCTAGGTTCTCTGCTTAAACAGAAAAATCTATTGTCACCAGGAACAACTTTTTATTGGTACCGCAACCGCGAGACACAATTTTTGAAGTATTTCAGCAAAGAGGAAGATTTGGTATTTTGCAATGATATATACGGAGTGATGGAAAAGTTTAAACTCAAGTATGATCCTGCTGAATGGCGGCTGTTCATTGATTCGTCAAAAGACAGCATAAAAGGTGGTGTTCTTCATAATGGCAACACATTCGCTTCAGTTCCTATTGCTCACTCTGTTATTCTCCAAGAAAAATACAAGAATTTGGCCCGGATTCTTCAGAAGATTCGTTATGATGAGCATAAGTGGATGATTTGTGGAGACTTTAAAATTCTATCCATGCTATTAGGGCAGCAATCCGGTTTCACCAAATATCCCTGCTTCCTTTGCTTGTGGGATAGCCGGGCCCGCGACCTACACTGGAGGGAAAAAGACTGGCCAATTCGGGAGTATTTGAGACCCGGTGAGAAAAATGTTCTTCATGAGAGCTTGGTACCTCGTGATAAAATTCTATTACCACCTCTCCACATTAAGTTGGGTCTCATTAAACAATTCATCAAGTCCCTTCCAAAAGATGGTGAGTGCTTTCGGTACCTTTGCTCAAAGTTCCCCCGACTTTCTGAAGCAAAGCTAAAGGAAGGAGTGTTTGTTGGCCCTGATATAAGGAAACTCATTTCAGATGGAGCATTCGCTGAAACGATGTCTAAGAAGGAAAAAGAAGCCTGGGATTCCTTCAAGGATGTTCTCAAATTCTTGGGGAACAGGCGGGATGAGAACTATAAGGATATTGTTGCCAGGATGCTCAATGCCTTCAAAGAACAAGGCTGTAACATGAGCCTGAAAGTCCATTTCTTGCACTCCCATGTGAACTACTTTCCCGAAAACTTGGGGGCGTACAGTGAAGAACAAGGTGAAAGGTTTCACCAGGACATCAAGGACGCAGAGAGAAGGTACCAAGGAAGATGGAACACCACTATGATGGCTGATTTCTGCTGGTTGCTGCTGCAGGAAACCCCAGATGAAAAATACGCCAAGCAGCGCACCAAGAGAAGCATTCGGGGGAAGAAGAAACGGGCCCACCAGGAGATTGATTGACCCAAGAATGACTTTAAAATCTAAACTGTGTTGACAAATATCGTGTTTTTAGAACTTTGAAATAAAAATTTGCTAGTTATTACCACAGTGTCGGATCTCATTTATTAGAATTTTATTTTCACACCATCGGGTGTTTGTCTTCATGTATTGCAATGGTGCGGTTTGCGTTTTCTATTCTTACATACATACCTGTACAACATTTTTTGCACATTGCTTTGCTTTGTGTCTAACCTCGCTCTTATATGCTCAATGTTTGTGCACATGTATGTGGCTGTTTTAAGTGCAGACAATTTTGCTACCATCACAGTGTGTTTTGTTGACATTACTCTATTCTTATGTGCTGCCTTGTTACAATTTTCTTTATTCTTATTTGAATAACTACTAAACAATTAGTATAAAGAATTCATCCAAGAAACTTTTATCTCGATCGCACTCAATCTGAAACGTTCACCTCAAACTGCTAACCCAATGTAGCAAAAAATCTGTACGTGATGGAGCAAATTGGTTACCAGATTTGGATTCAGCGCACCAAAAAACGTAAAAATCAATCGAAACATTAGAGGCAGTTTAAAAAAAAATTTTTTTAGTGTACCTGTGTAATGGATTCCTTCTGGTGATTTAAACAAACTTAATTTAATATTGTTGCCAAGTATCCCCACCAGTTGCATAATAACATAGTATCTCCAGGAACAAGCAGGAAGTCTGTCTTCAGATATGGGTGACATCGGCACAGACAAAGCCTAGTGTGGGAACACTCACCAGCATTCAGTAGGAATGCTTTTTGGAGCACTCCTCCATGCATTGTGGCTGCCTTCCCCCCTGGTCGTCTTTATGCGAGCCAGCGGGACCTTGTCCCTATCAGCCACATCTAGAGACTTCAAAAGAATTCTTCCAAATACCATCAAAAGTACTCTGGTTGCCTTTCTGTCAACACTCGACTACCCATCTATTCCAGTTCCCCTTTTTGTTATTTTATCTTTTTCTGCAATTTTTTTGATAATTCTTCTTTGAGGCCTACAGCCTCCTCAGGCACCATTTCCCAATTTGATTTTTGCCTCCATATTTTCAAATATGGAGGAACCTCCAAAGTGGGTTCAAAAAATACTCTGTTAAGCAAAATTTCCATCACTGGCAAGCGTTCTTGGTGCTTGAAATGTTTAGGCCCAGACCACAACATTGAGTCCTGTCTCTCCTGTCAACATAAGATTTCCAGAGGTTGAAAGAACAGGGACAAACAGAAGGCTAAGCTGTTTCCTACAGACTTTGCTCCTTCAGTGCACTCATGGAGGCATAGATTCCAGCAAAGTTGTCCCATGTGTCTAAGTCCTCACCAGCAAAGGAGAAGCATTGCTCAGTCACTAGTGCTGAAGAAGACAGACTTCGGCATCGGTCATCAACTTCCAGGTCTGTCTGCTTCTAACACAGAGCATCAACATCATCATTCATTGCATTCCAAATCAGACCATCCATCTAAACAACCCTGGTGGGAGGTGTCACCCTCCAAAGCCATACAGGGGTTTGGGTATCCCCCCTAAGATCCAATCCTCGGTGGAGCCCCTGATACAGCATCAGGAGTTGTGGCCCACACATCTGTCTGGAGCCACTCCTCCAGTACCATCACTGGATGACGTGTCATTGCCATCGAGCATAGCATCATTAAACTCTTAGCAGTTGTAATGTCGATAGCATCAACTGCTCTGCAGCTGGCACCAGTACCAATTCCACAGATAACATCAGTGACCACAGACATTGGCACTCTACTGCAGGCATCCCCTGCTTCACATAGCTCAGATTAACTGATACAGAGGCCCTCTGTGCCATAGGTTCCGATACAGTAGACATCCAAACAACAAAAATGCAATGTGTGCCTTCGAGTCAGTTCTGACTCCTGGCGACCCAGAAGCTCCTGGGTTTTTCTTGGCAGTGTCACCGGAAGTAGATTGCCAGGCCTTTCTTCTGAGGCAGTGGAGGGTTAAGTGACTTGCCCAAGGCCACAAGGAGTGCTAGTAGGAATCAAACCCTGGTTACTTGGTTACCAAGCCAGTGCTCTAACCACTAGGCTACTCCTCCACTCCACCCAAACAACAAGCATCTGAAAATCAAAGGTATCTAACATCTCATAGAGATTGTTTAGATTTCCTTCAGAATCAGATTCCGAGGAGGCATCAAGAGGTGGAATCCATAGTCCGATACACTCAAAGATGTACAGGCAAATCCATCACCTCCTTATGAATGTCTATGTTCACAGCTCAAGTACATGTGTGTGTGTGTGTGTGTGTGTGTGTGTGTGTGTGTTTTTTGTTAAGATTTCATTAAGGATATGGCGGCAGCTCTTGATGTTTCAGTGGCTACAAAAATGGAGCTAAGGGCTGAAGAGCTTGATTATACTTTAGTATCCATCAGCACTGAAGGAGCTGCCTCCCTCCCAGTGCACATCATCTTAAACTTGATTAGAATGTGGGAAGCCCCTATGTCAATACCTGTGGTAAGCAAGAGGCTTCATACCCTATGTAAGGTTCCTCCCCTCTCCAAGGTTCCAAAAGCCACAACTTCCCCCACCATTCCATGATTGTGGAGTCCACCATGAGGAGGATCAAAGTCAAAATCATTCCTCAGTGCCTCCTGGCAGGGAGGCCAGGACCCTAGATGCATTTGGAAGGAAAGCTTTCCAAGCTACCATGCTAGCCTCAAGAATAGACATATGTGGGTATGTTAAGGATGTATTGAGGGGTTTATCAGAATTCATCTCCTTGTTGCCCCTTGATAGGCAGGCGGCTCATCAGATCTTGGGGACACATACCCAGAATACATCCAAATTCTTAACAAGCAGCATTTGATGTTTTTGAGGCTAACAGCAGATCTGCTGCAGCTTGCATAGTGGTTAGGACAGCATGACTCCATGCATCTGACTTGCAAAACAGTGGGTCCAGGACAAATTAATAAACATACCCTGTAATGGTGAGAACCTCTTTGGACAGAGATGGAGGGAAAAGGCCAGTGAGATAGACTACCTCACCATGAAGAGGCTGTCAAGGAAAACGACAGACTCTTCTAAGAAGGCTACCACCAAGAAACTATTCTTCCCTAAGAAAGAAGTTTTACCCTCTGTCAGGCCTATACTTGCTATGCTACCCCACAACAGCAATAGAGGCAACCAGGCCAGAAATGGATCAGGAAACCCAAGATTGCCAAACCACAGCTTGTACCATCTACTCAGCAACCTCAGTTTTTGATTGCTTCAAGAAGAGCATTGCCATTTCTCCAATCATTCTCCCACCACCTCCCATGATCCCAGGAAGGCTATTGCATTTTGCACATTGCTGGATCAGCATCACTTCAGAGCCCTGGAACCTACATGTAGTCAGGGCCTACAACTAAAATTCCAGACGCGTCCTCCCATTCCCTTTGTGGGACCATACACTCTGGATCCCCTTCACTCCTCGCTGCAACTGGAGATCCTCTTGCTGCTGAAACAAGCAGCCATAGAGGAGGTACCCTGCACTCAACAGGGCCTAGGTTTCTACTCCCAATTTTTTCCTAATTCCAAAAAAGACAGGAGGTCACAGACCTACATTAGAACTCCGAAATCTCAAATTTCTCATCAAGGAGAAATTCAAGGTTTCTCTAGGTACCCTTCTGCCTTATCCCCAACAAAACAATTGGCTATGCTCTCTGGTTCTAAATGGTGCTTACACACATCCTCATTCGTCTAGACTACAGAAGGTTCCTTAAGTGTGTTTTTTCCCCAAAACCACCATCGGTGCAGTCTCTCTCATTTGGACTGGCTTCAGCACCCAGACTCTTCACAAAGTATTTAGCCATTGTGACGGCCTGCCTGTGAGCTTTGGGGATCTTTCTGTTCCCCTTCTTGGACAACTGGCTGCTAAGGGCAGACTTGGCTTTGGCAGTTGCCTCCACCCTGAATCCACCCTGGAGGCCTTCCTAACAAGGGCTCTACAGATCAACCAACAGTAAGGATTTGAGGGTTTATTTTATCATATTAACTTGCTAGTTCTCTGACTGGGAGCTCTTAAAAGGGTTTGTATATTTTTTAAAGCAAGGTTACTTTCTTTTTGGTGCTTTAGTGGAACTTTCCTTGAACACAGTAGGTTGCTGAACTCTAGTAACCTCCTCAGTTTTGGAAACTGCTAACACCTAATCAGGTGTTAGTTCCCTCCCTACCCACCCCAACTCCCACCCACCCCTAGTGAGCAGTCTTGCTTTTATAGGGCACCTCCCCATTTAATAAATCACAGAGAATTGGACCAGCACATTTTGAATATGATTAAAGAGATTTCAACTGCTTTTTCTTTGAAAGGACAGCTGGGAAACTGGCTGGTACTTGGTAGATCTCTCTTTTGTTTAACAGATACCTAAGCTCCACAAACAGAACAATGGCTGGGAAAAATCGTATCGCTAAAGCTGTTGCCCCCATTACAGCTTCTGCCTCTGTCCAGACAGAGGTCCTAATGCCATTTGAAGGACCGGTTCCATGTGCAGGGTACCTGTATGCTGAAGCTCTGAGGAAACAAGTGGAGGAACTCGGTGAGGAGGTGGCGAGGCTGAGGAGCATTCAAGACAGTGAGAAGTACATTGAGATGCTTCTTGCAGCAACCAAGCTCTCCAGCACAGGAGAAGATGTGTCCAACCATCGACATTCTGTTGGCACCCAAGTCACCAGGGCCTGCAAAATCACCATTCCAACTTCTCCAGTCCTTGAATTGAAGAACCATTATGCAGCCCTGGAAGTGGAGGAGGTGAAAGCATCCCTGGAAAGGGAAGAACCAGAGCTCAAGTACCCCAAAGTTGCAGAATCAGTGACCAGAAGGAAACAAAGGGTAGTGGTGGTTGGAGACTCTCTTCTGAGGGGTATTGAGGTGTCCATCTGCCAACCAGACTTGATGTCCAGAGATGCTGTCTGTCTGGTGCCAAAATCCATGATGTTACGGAGAGTTTGCCGAGACTCATCAAGCCCACTGACTATTACCTAATGTTACTAATCCATGTTGAAACAAATGATACTACTAGGTATACCTCGGAACGTATCAAAAGTGACTTCATGGCTCTGGGACAGAGGGTGAAGCAGTTAGGTGCACAGGTGGTGTTCTCTTCAATCCTCCCTGTTGAGGGTAAAGGCCAAGGCAGAGAGGCTTGCATCCTGGAGATGAATGCATGGCTGCGTGGATGGTGTCATCGAGCTTTTTGGATTCCTAGACCATGGGATGCTGTTCCAAGGGTTGCAGAGCAGAGATGGCATCCATCTGTCCAAGAAAGGTGAACGTGTCTTCGGTAGTAGACTGGCTAATCTACTGAAGAGGGCTTTAAACTAGATTCGTTGGGGATGGGTGAAGAAAGCCCCCAGGTAGGTGATACCCATTTCCATAAAGGTATTTAATGTAACACATGGAAAGCAGTGTGTATAAATGCCCGTAGCATGAGAAATAAGATCCCTAATGTTGAAGCTTTGGTGGGAGTGGCAGTTACAGAAACATGGTTCACAGAAAACCATGATTGGGATGTAACTACACCTGGCTATACTTTATTCAGAAAGGACAGGGTAGGAAGAAGTGGAGGAGGAGTGGCACTATATATGTAAAAACTACTATTAAAGCTTTGGAATTACAGAGCTTAAAAGGGAGAGAGGAGGCATTGTGGGTTAAACTAGAAAGAGGGAAAGAGAAATCTATTTGTATTGGTGTGATATACAGACCTCCCTCACAAGAGGAAGAGGTGGACAAAGTTAATTGAAGACATACACAGCATTGCTAGGAAAGGGGAAGTGCTACTGATAGGAGATTTCAATATGCCAGATGTTTGGCACATTCCTGCTGCAGTATCATCTAGAAGTAAGGAGATCCTGGATTCTCTACAGGGAGAACTATTCAGGCAATTGGTAACAGACACTACACGTGAAGGGGCCATACTGGACTTGGTGCTTACCAATGGTGAAAGTGTTTCTGATGATGTAGTGGGAGATCATTTTGCATCCAGTGATCACCAGATGGTGTGGTTCAGTATTAGGACTAGGGCTGTTAGAATCCATTCAAAGGTGAGGATCTTAGACTTTAGGAAGACTAACTTTGCAAAGATGGGCCAGTACCTCAGGGAGTCGTTAGTGTGATGGGAACAGCTGGGGGATGTAGAAAAACAGTGGGCAAAACTGAAAGGGGATATTTTAAGGGCAGCCAACCTTTTTGTTAAAATGGTAAATAAAGATAAAAGGAAAAGGAGACTGCTATGGTTTTCGAAAGAAGTAGCTGAAAAAGTGAAGAAAAAGATGGAGGCCTTCATGAAATACAAGAGATTACAGAGAGGAAGACAGGCATCTGTATTTGGAAAAACTTAGAGAAGCTAGCAAAGTAGTCAAGAAGGCAAAGATGCAAAAGGAGGAGGAAATAGCCAATGCAATAAAATGGGGGGATAAGACATTTTTCAGATATATTAGTGAGAAGAGGAAGGGCAAGAGTGGTATTGTCAAACTCAAGGGTGCAGGGGTGGAATATGTAGAAGCTGATAAGGATAAAGTGGAATTGCTTAACAAATATTTTTGTTCTGTGTTCACAGATGAAGAACCAGGCGCAGGACCTCAAACACCCACAAATAGGAACAGAAGCGAAGGACATCTTGAACAATTTTCAGAAGACTGTTTGTGAGAAACTAGCTCAACTTAAAGTAGACAAAGTGATGGGACTGGATGGGATACACCCTAGAATACTGAGGGAACTTGGGGACGTTCTAGCAACTCCACTGACTGACCTTTTCAATGCCTCGTTGGAGTCGGGAGTAGTGCCAAAGGACTGGAGAGAGGCTCATGTGGTGCCTTTACACAAAAGCGGAAGTAAGGATGTTGAAAACTACAGGCTGGTTAGTTTAACTTCAGTGGTGAGTAAATTATTGGAAACGCTGCTGAAAGAGAAAATAGTGAGGTTTCTGGAGTCCAGCGGATTACAGGATCCAAGGCAGCATGGATTCACCAGAGGCAGGTCTTGTCAGACAAATCTGATTGATTTCTTTGACTGGATAACCAGAGAGTTGGACCGAGGGAGAGCTCTAGATGTGGTGTATTTAGATTTCAGTAAAGCCTTTGACACTGTTCCTCACAAGCAACTTATAAACTAACTGAGCACCCTAGGGATGGACCCTAAAGTTACTGCTTGGGTTAGAAATTGGTTGGGTGGGAGGCGACAAAGAGTACAAGTAAATGGAGCTCACTCTGAGGAGAAGGATGTTACCAGTGGTGTGCCCCAGGGATCTGTCCTTGGTCTGATTCTTTTTAACATCTTTGTTAGTGATATAGCGGAAGGGCTGTCGGGTAAGGTTTGCCTCTTTGCGGATGATACCAAAATCTGCTATAGACACCCAGGAAGGTGTAGATAACAACATAAGGAGGGATCTAGCTAAGCTTGAAGAATGGTCTAGAATTTGGCAGCTGGGATTTAATGTTAAAAAATGTAAGGACATGCATTTGGGCTGCAGCAATCCAAGGGAGCAATATAGTATAAGGGGTGAAGTACTTTTGTCCACTAAAGAAGAGCGGGACCTAGGCGTGGTTGTGTCTGATCTTAAAGTAGCTAAACAGGTAGAAAAGGTGACGGCAAAAGCTAGAAGGATGCTTGGGTGCATACGGAGAGGAATGGCTAACAGAAAAAAGGAGGTGATAATGCCTCTCTAAGTCTTTGGTGCGACCTCATTTGGAGTATAGTGTGCAATTCTGGAGACCGCAACTTCAAAAGGATGTGAACAGGATGGACTCGGTGCAGAGGGTGAATACTAAAATGATTTAGTGGTCTTCATTATAAAGCATATGAGGACAGACTGAAGGATCTTAATATGTACACCTTAGAGGAAAGGCGGGATAGAGGTGATATGATTGAGATGTTTAAATACCTCCGTGGCATAAATGTTCAGGGAGAGAGCCTCTTTCAATTGAAATCAAGTTCTGCTACAAGGGGACATGGGATGAGGGTGAAGGGGATAGATTCAGGAGTGATATGCGGAAATATTTCTTTACGGAAAGATAGTGGATCCATGGAATAGTCTTCCAGTGGAGGTGGTAGAGATGAGGACAGTAACTGAATTCAAAAAAAGCATGGTACAAACACAGAGGATCTCTAAAGGTAAAAAGGGGACTGTTGTAGTTGTTGATATGGAAGGACAGACTAGATAGGCCATGTGGTCTTTTTCTGTCATCATATTTCTGTTTCTATGTAAATCAAAACATTTGTCCTCAAGGAGTTGGGTTTTGTGAAGCTCATTTGGATATGATAAGAGCCTGCCTTCCCAGACGACAGATGCCTCCATCTCATACCATAGCCGTACAGGTGCAGCAGCGACCGTCAGTTACTGTCAGAACATTTCTATGCCTCTTAGGCCACATGGCTTCCACAATCCATGTCGTGCCCTATGCACATCTCTACATGAGGATCATACAGTGGACTCACACCAGTGGAAGCAGTCCACAGGTTTTCTCTGACCTTGTCAACATCACTTCTCAGATGAAGGCAGACCTTCAGTGGTGGGTCACCTTTTCAGACATCTGCATTGCATTCTATCCTAACCACAAATGCATCAAAACTAGGTCAGGGAGCCCATCTCAGTGGCTTCACAACACAGGGCCTTTGGGCTGCTCAGGAGAAGCTCCTCCAGATCTATCTTCTGGAGCTCAGAGCAGTCTTAAATGCAGTCAGTTTTCTCTCCCCAATTCAGGGGGCGTTCTCTTCTTGTGCAGACAGACAACCAGGTATCTTTGTTTTATAAAAACAAAGAAGGGGGGAGGGGGAGACTGGCCTCCTTGCATAGGGCTTGAGAGCCTATCACCTTTGGAACTGGACAATTCACCAAGGTATACACTTTCATGCAGTCTACCTTCCTGGAGCACAGAGTCAATTGACTGACAGGCTAAGCTGAATCCTCCTTCCACACGAGTGGATGCTGGATCCTTAAGTAACCAATGCTTGTTCCAGCTCTGGGGCCACCACTGATTGACCTCTTTGCATCTCCCCTCAATGCCCAACTACCTCTGTTCTACTAAAGGATTCCCTCTCTCCACAGGGAATCATCTGATGCCTTCCTCATCCATTGCGATCAAGAGCTCCTTTATGCTCCACTTCTGCTCATAGCAAAGACACTCTTCAAGCTCCAGGCTGAACGGGAACAAATTTTCACTGCCCCTCATTGGCCCAGACAACTGGTTTCCTCTTCTGCTTCAACTTGCTCAAGCATCTCCTCTCTGGCTTGGTTACTTACTGACCTTAATCTCCCAGGATCAAGGGACCCTTTTGCACACCAACCACAAGCTGCTCTGCTTGACGGCCTGGAAGCTGTGCGCTTTGTCCTCTTGAACTTAAATCTCCAAGAGGATGTGTTGCATGTCCTTTTATCAAGAGGCTTCAACCAGATGTTCATGTTCTTATGCCTTTAAATGGTGCAGGTTCTCAGTCTGGTGTTCTGTGGGGTTTTTTAAATTTAAAAAAAAAAAAAGCCTTTCACATGTCCCATTCCAGACTTCAGTACCTGCTACATTTGTCTTCTGGTCTTAAAACCAGTTTGGTGTGAGTGCATTTTATCCGCCATAGGGCAGCTCCCCAGTGTACAGTGGGAGGCCACAATCTCGGTACACCTCTTAGTGACCAGATTCCTGTGAGGTCTTCTCCTGACCAAGCTGCCTTTCTGTCCACCTCCCACCCTGTGGGATCTAAATGTGGTTGTGGTGGCTGTTCCTGTTGCTTATGAACCAATGGGGTCTGCCCCATGGAAGTTTGTCACATGGAAGCGTCTCTTCCTCATAGCAGTTAATCTCCGCCTGCAGTCTGAACTGCAAGCTTTAGTATAACCTATGTGCTTTAATATCACTTTGCATCATGACAAGGTGGTCCTTCGCACACATCCTAAGTTCTTCCTGAAGGTGGTCATCTCCTTCCACCAGAATCTGTCTTGCTACTGACTTTCTTTCCAAGAGCCCACGACTCTCTGGCTGAAGCCAAACTTCATACTCTTGATTGCAAAAGAGTATTGGTGTTCTAGAGTGCACTAAGGACCATCACCAATCCTAAGTTTTTCCTTTGACCAAAGTCATTTGAGCAGTATCCAAAAGAACTTTCAAATTGATTAGCAGATTGCATAGCCTTAGCTTTTTCACAAGCTGGGCTGTCTCTACCACAGTGTCACAGCTCATAGTGTCAGCCATAGCAACTACTGTAGCTAACCTTCACTCTGTCCTTACCTCGGACATCTGCCAAGTGGCAACATGGTCTTCTCTGCATACCTTTGCAGCACACAATTGCCTGGATAAAGACTCCAGAGCTGATGCTCAATTTGGAGAAGCTGTTCTGTGAAACCTCTTTCAAATTTAGACAACTCGCCCACCGCCCATCTGCCTGCCTTGCGAGGAGTGCTCTGAATGAGCTGAGTCTGTTGGATCCCTGCTGCAACCTCCAGCTGTGCCAGGATACTTTTCTCACTTGGTTGTCTTGGGCTAGGGAGTCCCATATGTGAAGACTAACTTTCTGCTTGTTCCTGGAGATAGCATAGTTACCCACAGGTGATCTCTAGGAACAGCAGGAAACTCTTCACAAACTGCCCACCTCCCCATCAAGTTGTCAGATCTTTGTGTTCACTCCTGTTATACAAATTTTTGTTCTCCACTGTACACCTGACTGAGGAGACAAGGTGGGAAGGCAGTCACACATGCATGAAGGAACACTCCCAAAAGCATTCCTATTGGATGCTGGGGGGAGTGTTCCTGCACTGGGCTCCAGTGCTGTTGTCACCCATATGTGAAGACAGATTCCTGCTGTTCCTGGAGATCACTTGTTACTGGTGAGTAACTACACTATGACAGCAGATAAGACCAGCATGATCCATCTAGCCCAGGGGTGTCCAAACCTGTCCTGGAGGGCCGCAATCCTGGCAGGCTTTTGGGATAGCCCTAATGAATATGCATGATATATATTTGCATTAGAGATATCCTGCCAACCTGACTGGTTTGTGGCCCTCCAGGACTGAATTTGGAGACCCCTGCTTTACACCTCTGTCATTTAAGATTGTGAGTGGGCAAGGTACAGATGTCCTAGACATCAAAAGGGTAGATAGAATTTCTCACATTCCTTCTCGATTCCCACCACCACCAAAAAGTTGTCTAATAGACCACATTTTGGTGGTGGTGAGAAGTGAGGAGGAATGTGACAAAGTCTATCTACCATTTTGATGTCTAGGACATCTGTACCTTGCCCACTCACAATCTTAAATGACAGAGGTGTAAAGCAGGGGTCTCCAAATTCAGTCCTGGAGGGCCACAAACCAGTCAGGTTGGCAGGATATCTCTAATGCATATATATATCATGCATATTCATTAGAGCTATCCCAAAAACCTGCCAGGATTGCGGCCCTCCAGGACAGGTTTGGACACCCCTGATCTAGCCTGTCCAGCAAGGTGGCAAGAGTAGGTGCACCTGCTGCTCCATGCAGGTCACTCCACCACATGCCTTTGTTTAGGGGTGTACCCACCGCTCCATGCAGGTCACTCTTATTTGTTGAGATTTGAGTTGTGTGTGTTATCCTGTTGATATAAAGGGATCCATTGTCTGTCCCATGCCTTTTTGAATTCAGTCACTATATTTGTCTCCCACCGCTTTCATCAGCAGGGCATTCCAAGCATCCACCACTTTTTCCACTGAAAGGGTATTTCCTGACGTTGCCTTTGTTTATCCCCTTGCAGTTTCATGTTATGCCTTCTAGTTTTATAGCTTCCCCATTCTTGAAAAAGGTTTGTTCATTACTACCCTTTAAGTATTTAAAGGTCTGAATCATATCTCCCCTGTCCCTCCTCTAGCATATACATATTTAGGTCTTCAAGTCTCTTCTCATACATCTTCTGGCACAGGCTCCAAATCATTTTGGTTGCCTTTTTCTGAACAGTTTCCAGTCTTTATATCTTTGCAAGATATGGTCTTCAAACTGAACACACTATTCCAAGTGAGGCCTCACCAGTGACTTGTAGAGTGGCATCAGTACCTCCTCCTTTCTGTTGGTAATTCTCTGTATGCAAACCAGCATCTTTCTGGCTTTGGCCACCACCATGTCACACTGTTTTGCCACTTTGAAATCCTCCAGCAACCACTCCAAGGTCCTTCTGGTCTATGTACACCAACTTCTCACCCCCTTATTGCATGCCAGTTCCCTTTTGGATTTCTGAATACCAACTGCATGTCTTAAGATTTAAATCTTAACTGCCAAGCATTGGACCATTCTTCCAGTGTTTTTAGATCTTTCCTTATGTCGTCCCTCAAATATCCACTCTTGTTGCAAATTTTGTCATTGCAAAAAGGCAGACTTTTTTTCCATTCAGTCCTTCAGCAATCTCGCTCACAAATAACATTGAACAGTACCAGTCCCAGGCCTGATCCCTGGGGCATGTCACTAATCACCTTCCTTTCACTGGAGTGAGTTCCATTTACCACCACCTTCTGTCATCTGTCAATCAACCAATTTCTGATCAAGTTCACCACCTTGGAACCCATCCCCAGGCAGTTAAGTTTGATAAACCTATGGGGAACAGTATCAAAGGCTTTGCTGAAATCTAGGTAGAACAAATCCATCGCATGCCATTGATCTACTTCCCTGGTCACCAAGTCAGACCTCTATCAGATTTGTTTGGCATGATCATCCATTTGGTAAAATCGTATTGCCTCAGATCATGCAACCTATTGGTTTCGAGAGAGTCCACTATTCTCTTTCAGGTGTGCCTCCATTACTTTTCCCACCATAGAGGTAAGGCTTACTGGCCTGTTTTCATGTCTTCCTTGTTGCCACTTCCATGAAGTACCACATCAGCCTTTCTCCAGTCCTGTGGAACTTCTCTCGTCACCAAGGATCTATTAAACATCCTTTAAAGGCCCTGCAAGAACCTCAAGTTCTTTCAATATCCTGTGATGCATTGCATCCAGTCCCATGGCCTTGACCACTTTCAGGTTTGCAAGCTGTTCAAACACATCTGAATGGTGATGTATCTACTCCATTCCCATTTTGTATGTTTTTCAATCACAGGTGGTCATTAAGGATTTTCTTTAGTGAAAACAGAAGTATTTGTTTAGCATTTTCGCTTTTCCATTTAACTTCCACGAATCTGTTCTTAGCACTTTCGAGTCTTGCAATTCCACGCTTGTTTTTGTTTCCACGCTTCAGGAGAAGAGATCATTTTTCAGGTAAGAACATAAGATATGCCATACTGAGTCAGACCAAGGTCCATCAAGCCCAATATCTTGCTTCCAACAGTGGCCAATCTAGGTCATAAGTACCTAGCAGTTTCCCCAAAGGATACAGGTGCCACAATGCTTGTATTGGGCCAAGCAGTGATATCCCTGGTCCCTTTTTAATAATGATTTATGGACCTTTTCTCCAGGAACTTGTCCAAACCTTGTGGGGGGGGGGGGTGTATTTTAAACCCAGCTACACTAACAGCTTTTACTACATCCTCCGGTAACAAATTCCAGAGTGTGATTACACGTTGAGTGAAAAATATTTTCTCTTATTGGTCTTAAATAGGTTACCCTGTAGCTTCATTGCATGTCTTCTAGTCTTTCTATATTCTGATGATGTAAACAATGGAGCTACCACTCCATTCATTAATTTATAGACCTCTATCATATCTCCCCTCAGCAGTTTCTTTTCCAAGTTGAAGAGCCCTAACCTTTTTAGCCTCTCGATAGGGATAGCCTTCCATCCCCTTTACCATTTTGCTGGCTCTTCTCTGTATCTTTTCTAATAACGCTATATCCTTTTTAAGATATAGCAACCAGAATTGCACGCAATGTTCAAGGTGCAGTTGCACCATGGAACAATTAGAGGTATTATAATATCCTTTGTTTTATTTTCCATTCTTTTCCTTATGATACCTAGTATTCTATTTGCTTTCTTGGCTGCCGCTGCACACTGGGCAGAGGGTTTTAACATGATCTCCAGGAACAAGCAGGAATGAGTCTTCACATATGGGTACGTCGGTACCGACGGAGTCTGTGCGGGAACGCTTCCCAGCATCCAATCAGAAAGCCTTTGGAAGTATCCCACCACGCCTGCGTGCTGCCTTCCCGCCTTCCCAACTGCCTCTCCTCAGTTTTCGTTTTTCCGCGGAGCCGGCAGGAGGACGTCCTGTCACTGCAGAAAATTCTTTTATTTTTTAATTGTGGTCGCGGCTGCCTTCCCTGACGCCACCGGTACCGCCGGTGTTTCTTTTTTCTTTTCTTGTAAAATTGTTTTCCTTTTTAGGAATAATTTTCCTCCTTAGTGTCTCACGGTTTCTCAGGCCTTCTAGGCCTCTCCATTTTCCTCCATGGAACCGCCAGCCACTCTTCCCAAGAAATGTACAAACTGGCGGTACAACCTTATTTTTAGACACTCACAATTGGTGTCTAACCTGCTTGGGTCCTGACCATTTTCCTCCGGAGCCCTCAGGCAATAGTATTCTGAGAAGTTCTCCACATCGAGTTCCCCTCGACACGTGGTCCCCATCCAACTTCAGGGCACCGACCATATCTTCTACACAGGATCAGGTAACCCAAAAACAGTCTGTTAAGACTAGCCAGTCCTCGAGCGGCAGTTCTCATGCACAGCATAGAGATGCCTACGGCCTTGTCCTCGAGAATCCACTGGCTTCAAAACCCCGGTGGGAGTCTTCGGCCTCCAAAGCCTGTGTGGGGTTTCAGGTTGTTCCTGAGGTTCACCTCTCACAGAACATACCTGAGCCATGCCCGGTGGTGGCATCCGATTCGAGTGGTACCGATACCCTGGCATTGGCAATGGTGTTGGATGAAACATTCCTCACCAAGGATCGTTGTCTGGAGTCCTCGGTACCTACGGGGCCGGTGGATACGCTCCAGACCGACCTTCCAGTATCGGTACCGGCACCGATACTAGTACCGACGTTGGTACCCTCCAGACGTGCATCGATAGACTCGCTTCCTTCGATGCAGAGTCTGGAATCGATCTCCAGTCTGGAGGACTGGGTACTGACTCGCCTTGGTGCCGACACCCATCGGTACCGAAGGCTTGGTTCCGATAATTCGGATCCGCAACTCTCGGTTCCTCCGATACCGTTAGAGTTGCCACCGGCTGGCCTTCATCCACCGGTATCAGATACGGTACCGAAGTCGGTACCGATATCCACATTACCATTTGCTGTCGGTGCCTTCTATGCTTCTCTCGTCCGGCTTGCTTCCCTCGATATCGAGTTTGGAATCTATCCCTAGCATGGACGATGTGCTACCGACTGTCGCTGGTCCTGACCTGCAGTACCAGCGACCATCCTCTAAGGATCCCATACTGCACCATTCAGGATCTTCTATTCCTATGTACTGGGATAGATCCCTCGGTGTCAACGCTAGTTCTTCATCAGATCTAGCCTATCCAAAGGAAGTTCGCTCTGGGGATCCTTCTTTTCAGGCTTTCCTCCTGGATATGGCAATCACTTGCCATTCCTATTCCTGGACAGGATCCTACACAAAGGAATACAGAATCCCTCTCTATTCCTAGCAAAGCAAAGGAGAACATAATGCTTCCTTTGCATCATTCCTTGCAGGATCTCCTTCTACGAATGTGGGAAGCTCCTTTAAAGGTACCCCCACCTTCCAGAGCAACTGATCTTCTATATCAGGTGCCCCACTCTCCAGGGTTTCAAGACTCCCTCATCATTCCATTGTGGTAGAATCAGCAATGAGGCGGGTGAAGAGTACTAAAAAGCACTCTTATCCGCCAGGTCGTGAGTCTAAGACACTAGATGCCTTTGGACGTCAAACCTTCCAGGCATCCATGCTTTCAGCAAGAATTCTCTCATATATTTTTATATGGGTCTATCTCTTGAGGAGGTCACAAAGAAATTACATCTTTTGACTCCTTTTCTTCAAGAGCCCAAGTGTGCAGACTATTCCTCACTGGTTAGTCATGCTCAAAATATCTCTAGGTTTCTTACTCGTGCTTCCCTAGACTCCTTTAAGTCTGTTAGCAGGACTTCTGCTATAGCTATAGGGGCACGACGTAAAGCCTGGCTCCAAGCTTCAGACTTGGACAAATGGGCACAAAGACTGGGTAATACTCCTTGAACTGGAGAAAATCTCTTTAACAAGGAGTCTTTACTCCAGGTTGCTCAGTTAACAGCTGACTGTCCTGTTTCTAAAGGCTGTCCTATGCCTTCTGCTTTCCCAGTAGGTAGGAAATGTCCTACCAAACTTTCTTTCCCTAGGGGGAGAAGGTTTTATCCATCTGCCCATCACACAGATGTTCCCAAACAGGGGAAACATCACCCTGGTCTGAAGAATCCACAACCTCAACAGGGTCAACAAACCCAGCAGTCGCAGGGTTTCAAATAGATCATTGTCCCTCTTGGTTGATGGTTAGGGTGGCAGTCTGCTTCTTTTCACTTGAAGTATCTGCACTAATTTTTATCCTAACCTTCCTAGATATCTCTTCATGAGACATCTTTTCTCTAACTCTGAGTCTTTATGATGCTCATGCCCATACTTAACAGATTTTCCTCTTCCTCTTGGAGGAAAGAGAGGTAACAACTATCAATAGACAGTAGTTTCCCTGTACTAGCATGTATCATCTCATCTGTCAGAGACTTCCTCCATAGTCGGTCTCTTGCAACTCTCTTTCCTCCCTCTTACTACAACATTGGTTTTGTAAGAGGGGCTTTTTTAAACGGGTAAGCCCCTATGGTCCTCTACCTGTTCTACCGGGGGCTTCTCCCTTCTGGAGTTGTTTCCACCCCTTGTTACCTTAGGGCAGCTCATCAGACAATAGGAAGTCCTACCATGTCTGTTCTTTCTTTTTCCCAATCTAAAAAGAAGAGGGAAAACACATTTTTCCACACTGCCCTGGTAGTTGCTGCAGATACAGCAATTCCTACTGGTTAAGCTACTGGTTTTGTTCACCACACAACCAGGGCTTCCCCTCCACTAGCAATCCTTCTAGCCTCACTGCTAAGTCCCAAACAGGTTCATAACCTCGTTTGGGAAACCCTATTATCACAGTCTGGTTACCTTCTATTCTTTGCCCCCTTGTCTTGGCAGAATAGCTGGTTGCCTGCTGGCTTTCCACAGCCAGTTTGTTCTTCTAATCAACCTGCAGCATGCTCTCTGCATCTCTACAGAGTAGCTTTGCACTATGGGCCCTTGCTAGAGAGCACTAGTATCTGGCCTAGCAGATAACCCCAGATGGTTAGGAGGGGTTCCCTCAGTCATGTTCCATGTCTGGCAGGTATTCCCTACCCTTACCATCTCATCTTAAATCTCTTGAGGCATAAGCCTCAGGCCTTTCATTACGTGAAAACCTCAAGGAGGGCCAATTCCCTGACTTGGCCCATATCTCCTTGAATCTTCTAGTCAGAGATAAACTTCTTCAATGGCAGCTAGAGGACGTCTAATACCCATCTTGCCCTCATAGGTGGCTCACTAGGGTATCTTCCTCCAGGGGCATCCTCTATCCATTCTCCATACTGCAATTCTGGAGAGATCTGGACTTCCTGTCTGCAGACTGAAGTTATCCTCTGCAGTTTTCACGTAGGCCATCCTGGTTATTCAAGAGCTCAAATTCTGCAAAGACTTCAGACTTCTTGTCAGGGAAACCTTTCCTCTGACTCTGCCAGTCATAACCTTCTTGCTGTCAGATAAATCTTCCTCTCTCCCTAGGGGGGATGAGGTTCTATGGACATCTCTCCATCCATACACCTGGAGACAAGTGTCTGTATGCCTGCATATTCATATAGATATATATAGATACATATATATACTTATGTATGGGCAGAAGACACACAGATATAGATATCTCTTTATACATATATGCATCTATACCCTATAGGTGTATGTGTGTGTGTGTATACGTATGTATGTGTGTGTGTGTGTATGTGTGTGTATATATATATATATATATATATATATATATATAGAAGATGATACCAAATATATATATATATATATATATATATAGATATATATATATATATATATATATATATATATAGATATATATATATATATATATATATATGTATGTGTGTGGATAGATATGAGAGATTTTTTGATAGATCTGTATCCATCTACTTATCTATCTGTCAGGTTCAGATATCCTTACATTCCTATATGATCCTGACAAATGGGCACTACCCCTATCAATGCTGTGCCAACATATTTAGGGGGCTACACTATGACCACTTCCTGTGGTAATTAACAAATTTTTTCCTTACCATAACCTTTTAAGGTTTAGGTACTCCTGAAGCTCTCCATGTCCCTTTTTTCTTTCCTAATTGACCCCATTTAGGAAAGACATTGCGGAGCTTCAGGTACTCTACAGCTTAACGCTCCTGAGTCTGTCCTTCCTTCCTTATCAGATACAAGGGTCTCCATACCCTTTCTCCCTTACATGGACTGATTCCAACCCCAGTCCAGTTGGGTCAGACTCATTTTTTTCTCTTGGTCCAGGGTTTGTACTATTTTTGACCAAAACAGCTTAAGCTTTCTTTAATAGTATCTTCTGCGTCTCCGCTGAAGCTCTACCTCTTATACTACCCCAGTTTTTTTCCCTGGGGTTATTCTCACCCTGAAGGGTTCTGACCTCCACTTGTTTTTTCTACTTTTATTACCTCTACTTCTCAGTGAGGTACCCCTTGAGCACAATCACTGGCTCTTCTAACAGATCCATATCTATCTCAGTGGACTTGTGCAATGCCAACAAGGGAGGCCCAGATCACAATATTATACTACTAAATGCCCTCTATACAGGGTCTTCCCCTTTTGAAGCCCTGTTCTAGCCAGCTGTTCCACAGCTCCTTTTCTGTATTCAACTCCTACCCTCCATCCCCAGGATGCCTGAGGTCCTGAGGAATAGCATGGCTCGTTCTAGACTTGCTACATGCTAGGACTCCCTCTGGGCATCTGAGTTTGGGAGTCCCCATATGTGAAGACTCACTCCTGCTTGTTCCTGGAGATAGCACAGTTACTTACCTGTAACAGGTGATCTCTGGGAACAGCAGGAATAAGTCTTCACAACCAACCCACCTCCCCTAGGAGGAGTTTTTTCTCTATCTCTATCTTTCCCTTCCTTGCTTTCTCTTTGTCTCAGCTTTAAAACTTAACTGAGGAGAGGCAGTTGGGAAGACGGGCAGGCAGCACGCAGGCGTGGTGGGATGCTTCCAAAGGCTTTCTGATTGGACGCTGGGAAGCGTTCCCGCGCAGACTCCGTCAGTACCGACGTACCCATATGTGAAGACTTATTCCTGCTGTTCCCAGAGATCACCTGTTATCCACGATGACACCAAAATCTTTTTCCTGGGTCGTGATTCCTAATGTGGAACCTTGCATTGTGGAACCGTAGTTTGGGTTGTTTCCTAGGTGCATAACTTTGCACTTGTCCACATTTAAATTTCATCTGCCATTTGGATGCCCAGTCTTCCAGTTTATCAAGATCCTCTTGCAATTTTCCACGATCCTCTTGCAATTTTCCACAATCCTCATGAATTTTAACAACTTAGTATAATTTTGTGTCTGCAAATTTTATAACCTCACTCGTTCCCATTTCCAGGTCATTTATGAATGTTAAAAGCAGCGGACCCAGCACAGATCCCTGGGGTACTCCACTATTCACCTTTCTCCTTTGAGAAAATTGCCATTTAGCCCTACCCTCTGCTTTCTATTTTTTTTTTTTTTTTTTTTTTTTTTCAAAAATCTGTTTATTCACTCAGCACGATAATAAAAAAAGCCAATACAAAGAAAAAACATTTCTACAGTTTTTTGTTTTTTCACGGATAACCCCCAGGGCGGGGTTGTTCCTTATCCACCACCGCTGGGGTTACAGAACCTACCCAATAGCATACAGAACACAGTACTAAATAAGAAATATTTACAGACTCCCCCCCACCCACCCCAGCCACCATGACAATAACCATCTCTATGGAGCAAACAGCCCGTCAGGCACAGAATAGAATAGAATGGGTCACTACCCACCTTCCCATCAGGTCCCCTTACCCAACAGCACCAGATCTTAACCCACCTTTAAAACCTCACTTCGGGCTTTAGGCCCCAGCTTCTGAATGTAGGGCATCCAAATCAACAAAAAGGAGGCCCATCGCTGGGCCTGCCTGCTCGCCGCTTGCCTTTCCAAGAGCGTAAATTGGTGGAAACTATTCCACCATTCCCAGAATGAGGGCGCCCGTTGTTCCCGCCACCGATGAAGGATAGGCCGCTTTCTGCCCCAAGATTTTTTCCCATCTACCCTTCGGGTGGAGTGGTCCCAACTGATCCAACACAACTAACGGCCCGGTACAACAGATCGGTTGCTGCAACAATACACTTAGATAAGCCACAATGCGCCTCCATGCTTTCTATCTTTTAACCAGTTCCTGATCCACAATAGTACACTGCCTTCTAGCCCATGACTTTTTAGTTTTGCCAAAAGTCTGAGGGACCTTGTCAAAGGCTTTCTGAAGTCCAGATACACTATATCAACTGACTCACCTTTTGTCTACCTGTTCACACCTTCAAAAAAAAACCATAACAGATTAGTAAGACAAGATCTTCCTTGTCTAAAGTCATGTTGGCTGTCTCCCATTAAGCCATGACTATCTACATGTTCAGTAATGTTTGTTCTTTATGATGGTTTCTACCATTTTCCCCAGTACTGACAGCAGGCTCACTGGTCTGTAGTTTCCCAGATCACCCCTGGAGCCCTTTTTAAAAATTGGTGTCACATTGTCCATCCTCCAATATTCAAGTATTAGATGTTTGGAGACCTGCTGTTAGTAATCATTAATTCCATATTTCAGTTCTTTCAATACCCTTGGATGTATACCGTCCGGTCTAGGTGATTTGCTACTCTTCAGTTTATCAAATAGTTGCAATACATCTTTCCTGTTTATCAATATTTCTTTAAAGGTGATACTGTGGAAGAATTTAAATACCTCTTCAGTCATGGGTAATATCCTTACATCTTCCTCAGTAAAGACCGAAGCAAAGAATTCATTCAGGTCTCTCTGCTATGGCCTTGTCCCCTCTTAGTGCCCCTTTTTCCCCTCTGTTATCTAATGGTCCAACTGACTTTCACAGGTTTTTTGCTACGAATGTACTTGAAAAAGTAATGAAGCAAAAAGTGCATTAACAGCAAGCTTCTCAAATTCTCTTTGCCTGCTTTATCCATGCAGATCTTTAGCCATCTTTTCCTCCTTTGATTTTGCTATCCTTATTTCTCTTTTTGTCTCTTAGCTTTATCCTGTATTCTGTTCTGTGTTCCTGATTGCGAACTTTGGAGTTTTGCGAAAGCTTTCGGGTTTGGGGGTGTGTTACTTTTTTTTGTGAAGCTCTTTCTTTGGAGAACCAAATAGGTTTCCTTTTTCTTCTTGTTTTTATTTACTTTCCTTACATATGTATCTGTTGCATTTTTTATTGCCTCCTTTAGTTTAGTCCACTGCAATTCCACTTCTGTTACCTCCTCCCATCCTGCCAACTCCTCCTTCAGGCACGGGACCGTTTTATTGAAGTCGATGTTTTTGAAGTCTAGGACTTTGAGCTTGCTGTGATTTGACTCTGCCTTGGTTTTTATCTCTAACTACACTGTGTGATTGCTGCTGCTCACATGGGCACCCACATACTGGATTTAGTACCCCCCAATGGAGATAGTATGTCAAATGTCCTTCGACATACTATCTCCATTGGGGGGTACTAAATCCAGCATCAAACTTTCCCTGGTTGGTTCAATCACCGTTTCTCTTAGCAATGCATCTTAGAAGAAATCCACAACTCTTATACTTTCTAAATTTGCAGAAGGAATACTTCAATCCACATCGGTTAGATTAATCACCCAATATGATTACTTCTGCCTTCATGGCTACCTTTGCAGTATCAAACTGAAGACATGGATAAAGACTTGATTGAGTTGGAGGCCTGTAGACTACACCAGTATGGATGATGGTGTTATCTCCTCTTTCCAACACAATCCACAGCACTGCTTTTTTTTTTTTTTCTCTCCACCACCCCTGCATTTCAGCAGCCTTAATATTGCTTTTGTCATATAGAGCTGCTATTCCACCTTTTCTGCCTTCTCTCTTCTAAATAAATCATAGCCATCTGTAGCTATATCCCATTCGTGCAACTCATTACACCATATTTCTGTAATGGCCACAATGTCCAAGTCCATTTCCTCTATTAGGGCTTCCAGGTCAGGAACTTTGTCTAGGCTGTGAGCATTTGTGCTTGCTGTTTTCCAGCATTTGTTGACTGACTTGTTTGTATTTTGCATAGATTTTGCTCTGCATGCCTCTTTCCGCTTGCCATTGGTGTATGTGGTTTAATAATGTCCATTTCCAATGTTATGTTTTTGCTGGGCGCGACATCCTGAACTACTTGTTCTTCATCTATAACCCCCTTTCCCTACTTTAAATGCATGTCTACGTAATGCCTGTTCTTGTTTTTTGTGTTCCCACCCCCCACACTTAGGATCCTTTTTTCCTGAGATAGATGTAGTCCATACACACAGTACAGCCTCTTGTTCATCTATTTTCCCCAGTTGCCAATATATCTAAATCCTTGTTTGCACCAGGTTTGGAGCCATGTAATAAAAGTTGATTAAGCATCTTGCATTAGGTTCTATCTTCCACTGCATGCTAGATCTTAAGTAGATCCTCCCACCTCTGCTGAATTGCAGACCAGGACTCCATTAAGCAGCTGTTGTGGCATCTAGAAACTTTTGTCCCCTGGCATATGCTTGACACGTCAGTTACCCCAGTATTGATTAGGTATATCTCCCATTACTGTATCTCCAATTGGTTAATCATCTGTTAACATCTCACTGGTCTGTTTTCTACATCCTGTCCAAGGCAGATGGCAGTAGATTCCCCCCCCCCCCCATACCGTATTACACCAACTCCACAAATCAGATCTAGAAGGACAGCAATAGCCAACACATTGACCTTCCCTAAAGACTCCATAAAGTGCACCCAAACAACCAGGAGAAGAGCTTTTGCACACTACGCACCAAAATGCTGGAATGACCTCCCACCAGAAATAAGAACAATCAAAGACCACCTACAGTTTCGGAAGGCAATAAAGCACCATCTCTTTCTGCTACATTTTGCTCAATCAGCTACCTCGCCCCAGAGAGATCTCCCCCCCCATCCCCCACAAACACCTCGCTCACAACATAACACTCATGCTTTAAGCAATCACACTCATGCCCTTAAACACTTCACGTCTATTCACAACATGTAATATTTATTACTCCATGTCAACCTGTATATACTTACCATGTATTCTATATCTATCCTGACCAAACTCAGCATGTATATAGTTACTCTGTATTTGTATCGTTTAAAGATATCGCAACATGTAAATAGTTACCCTATATCGTCCAAGTTGTAACCCCTGTTATAATGTAAACTCGGTCTTGACTGCACTGAGCTCTCGTTGAATGTAAACCGCACTGATAACAAATTGCGCGGTATATAAGAATTGTTAAATATACTCCTTTGGCATCATGCATGGAATTTCTATGCATAAAGATTTCAGATTGAATTTTGTCTTCTGTGAGACTTCTATCTTGTTTGAGACTCCTGCTTTCTTAACCTAGTGCCACCATATCATTTTGGATATGTACAGTGGTATTGGTGTCCCCTCTTGGTTATCTTCTGTCAGGTCTCTGAGATGCCTATTTAGTCTGTCCTAATGTCATACATTCTAATTCTTCAAACACTTTTGTGTACAATCTAAATTTGTATTCACAACCTGCTTAGCATTTGAGAGGAATTCAGAATGTATTTTTGTCCCTTTATTTGAATGCAGATGGGCTACTTCAGCCTTTAGCACAATCTTTTGGGGTATTTTTGCAAGTATCTTTTTAAGCTACCTTACTCTGAACAATGTGCTCCTGAAGCCAATGCTGTTTCCTACCCCCCTCCCTCCCCAATCTAGTACTTAACAGCTACTCTTGGGAAGGAAAACAGGAGTGCAGGGTCCAGAGTAAGGCATCTTCAAAAAATGTAAGCTACAATAAAGCTGAAGTGCAAACTACTTACAGCACATAATTTATCTGTAGTGGCATGTGTGTCTGTAGAAAACTATGGAACCTGTTCCTTTTAATAATAAAGAAATGCTCTTTGCCACATGGCATTGTTAGAAGTTATAAAGTAGGTGAAGCATTTGAAATGCTCTTTTTTTTTATATATATAATCTAGCACTGGACTCCCCCCTCCCCCCCCCCCACACACAAAAAAAAGGTAAACAAAATATTTAACCATTTGTAAATGAGTAAAAGCTTTGACTTGTTAAGGATGGCTTTTTTTTTTTTTTTTAGGAGATGCATATATATGCAGCTTTCTAAATTCAACTTCATTATGCCTTCTCAGGTTATGCAAGCACAGTTTGCTCAGGACAACAATCCAGATGCACAGACGCTACAAAAATTGGCAGAAAGAACAGGTCTGAGCAGGCGTGTGATACAGGTGATCAGCCTAGTTTTCCTTCTGTGTGAGATTACTGATGTGATGTGGTCCTGGAAGTGTTTGTTTCTAGCACTTAAGTATACAATTGATTGATTCACTGACCTACTACTTTCCTGTTAACAGGCATTACACAAAGGTGAGCTGGTCATAGGCACCCCCAATAAGAGGCTTGAGGAGGCTAAGCCTTCTCAGTCCCAACCACCACCTCCCTCAACTTAGCTGGGCAAAAAGTATCCTCTGCCTCCTCCCCACTGCCACTTTCTGGGCCTGTTACCTGTTGCGGCAAAAAATACAAAACTGATACTCTGCCTGTACTGTATTGCTAGCTCTGCCAGTCCCACCCTCTCAGGAAGTACATGTCTGATAGGACAAACAGATCTAACAGCAGGGGCATGGGGCAGACAGTGAATGACCCAAATATTTTTTCCACCACTGTTGTAGGTGATAAGTCCTGGGAAGCAGCAGGGGTAGGGTTTGAAGACAGGTGCTAGGTCTGGGAAGTGGCAACCACTGGGGAGGGGTGAGAAAATGGATTGGGGGGGGGGGGTTAGTGAAAGGCAACATGGGTGGCTGGGGAGGAGCAGGGTGGCAGGGAATATGCTAACTTCTAAGGATGGGGATAGGAAGGGTGAATGCTAGAGGCAGAAGTGATTAATAGGGAGAGAGGGAGAAGCTAGATATGAGTGGGGTAGAGAGAGGGGCAATGTTAGATAGGAATGAATGAATGGAATCTTGAGTGGCTAGAGAGGTACAAATGAATAGAGCTCGGTTAGATGGAGGACGTGAAGCAAGAGAGATAACAAATGGCCATAGGAAAGAAAGGTAAGAGACAGAAAAGCAACATAAGTAGAATTATCCAGAAAACAAAGGTAGAACTTAATTTTTATAATTTAGGGGCCCTTTAGTAAAAGGGTGCTATGGTGTTGCTCCTAACACAGCAAAAGCTCTGAAATGATGGTGCATTAGGTGCAACACCTCCATGTTAACTATCAAGGGCATGGAAAGCATTTCCCTGGCAGTTAATCTGGAGCACTGTTCCATAGGGCGTGTGGTGTTGGGTGCACACTCTTATGCCCCCTATTGAGGTAGCATTAGTAGATCCTGTGCTTTTTTTATACTGCTTAATCAACACATCTAAGTGGTTTACATGGAACAAGAATATACAAATAAGTTCAGTTTTATTTTAACTTTGTTGCTCACGTTTTTGCTTTGGTTATTTGTATTAACTAAGTAAATCTAAATAGCATTGATTTGTTCCATACAGGTGACTGTATATATGAAACAATGGTACTTGGACATGGTGGGGAACAAATAAGTTAAGGTAAATAGTGTACCAAATTAGGAGAAAAAAATTAAAGGACATCAGATGTTAGCATCAATACCGGGTAGGCTCATAACTGTAGTTGGGTTTTTTGTGTTTTTGCAAGGTAGGTTGTGGCTGTTGTGCTGATATTCAGGCAGTCTAGTTTCTTCACCAAATGCTCTGTAAGTGAGTCTTGAGCTGTTTTCTGAATGTTAGGATGTCTGGCATGCTACTTAATTTTTCTGGTAATGAGTTAGTATTGGCGCATAGAGCGAGAATGCTCTCCTGCATGTAGATTGACTTCATTGCTTTTTCTAAAATCCATAGGTAGTATTAAAGCATTCTGAGTGCAGCCTCTTCTGTTTTTAGGTATTATTTGAGTGATTCTAGGTGTATTGCAGATAAGTTATGCAGTATCTTGAAGGTGACTATTAGAACTTTATACATACATACATCGGCTTGCTATTGGGAACCAGTGCAGAAGGTATAGGATTGGTGTGGTGATTTATGAATAATAAGTGTAGCTATATTGGGCCATCTGTAGTTGATTAAGACCTTGTTTTGACAGACCTTCGATGATGCTATTACAGAAGTCAAAATGAGGGAAAATCATCGCTTGAAGCACACTACGGGGCGATAAAAGTGGTCTTAAGTGCTGAAAGGTCCTAATCTTGTTATAAAACTCTCTAGTAGTATTGGCAGTGTGGTTGGCTTTAGATTTTCTGATCCAGGAATATTAAGAGGTATCTTGCCGCTTTTTTGGATTGTCAATGTTTCACTGACTTTTATTGCTGGCAGGATAAAAGCCTTATTCTTGGTGATAAATAGTACTTGTCAGGTTTTGGGATTTAAGCCATTGGGATACTTCATTGAAACAAGTGACTGTTCGATGGAGATTGGGCTTTGATGTGTTGAATGGTAGGTATAACGTAACATCAGCATATATATGGTAGTTTACCTTGTATTTCTGGATGCTGCTGCAGATAGGTTGCATGTATATATTAAATAGGGCCAAGCCTTGTGGGATTCTTTGTAGTTTTATATGGTGAAGATGTGTTTTGACCTATCTTTACCTGCTGAGTGCAATCTCTTAAGTAAGATTTGAACCAGAATAATGCTATTCCATTAATTCCAATCATCAAAGGTGGTGGCAACTGGTGTCAAAAGCAGATGCAGTATCTAAGAAGATTATTATGCATACTGCTTTTGACTTTTCTATTCCCTTTATTAGTTTGTCTAACAGGGTTGTAAGCAGGGTTTCTACTCCATGGTATGGTCTAAAATCATGTTTGCAGATCCAGTGGGTCATGTTTCTGCGTTCCTGAAGCTGGTGTTGGACCACTTTTAATTTTTCCTATAAAAAGTAGGCTTGATATTGGTCTGTAGGAGCTTGGCCTAGCTTTGTCCAGGACATGTTTTAGTATTGGAAGTATGGTTGAAAACTACAGGCCGGTTAGTTTAACTTCGGTGGTGAGTAAATTATTGGAAACGCTGCTGAAAGAGAAAATAGTGAGGCTTCTGGCGTCCAGTGGATTACAGGATCCGAGGCAGCATGGATTCACCAGAGGCAGGTCTTGTCAGACAAATTTTGATTTCCTTTGGGTGACCAGGGAGTTGGACCGAGAGAGAGCCCTAGATGTGGTGTATTTAGATTTCAGTAAAGCCTTTGACACCGTGCCTCACAGGCGACTTATAAACAAACTGAGCACCCTAGGGATGGACCCTAAAGTTACTGCTTGGGTTAGAAATTGGTTGGGTGGGAGGTGACAGAGTACAGGTAAATGGAGCTCACTCTGAGTAGAAGGATGTTACCAGTGGTGTGCCCCAGGGTTCTGTCCTTGGTCCGATTCCACTGGTCAACATTGAAATCGTTACTGACTTTAAAAGGCCCTAATCTGTAGTATCTTGGTGAGCTGAACACAAATATAACATTAAACAATTTTATTGGCTCTCATTTTGAAGCATGTAGTTCATTTTTGATGATTCACTGTGTAAATTTATCCAGTAGGACATCAACATCCCAAATAAGCCTTGAATGATGTAATATTGCATCACATTGCATAATACCAGCATGCACGCATCATCCAGAGTTGATTGCATCATTTTCTGATTGCAATGCAATACTACTGCCAGACGGCTGCTGAAGCCATCTGACGTCAGCAGTGTACTATACACAGTCGGAAAGGTTGAGCATTTAAAATATGACTGTGCGAGACAGTTTAAGCTACTGTTACATGTAACTTTTATTAATCATATAATTTTAGCCATTTAGGTACAATACAGAACAGTAATGCCACGAAAGTGCATTAATACCATTGACAATTTCTGCTACATTTGTGGGGAAGTGACATTTGCCAACCAGAAGAAAAGTATCACTTCTCAACTGAAGAAGGCATATCATCTTTACTTCAGATGCAAGATTGGTGACCAAGACAAGCCTTGGGTCCCGCATATATGCTGCGCTACATGTACAACACAGCTTTCACAGTGGTTGAATTGCAAAAGACCATCAATGCTGTTTGCAGACCCCATGGTGTGGAGAGAGCCAAGCAACCACATAAATAGTGTGTGTTCTGCTTGTTGGTTCCTCTTTCCAGCGGAATAACAAAGCAGAAGAAGTCAAGCATAGTCTACCCAAACATTCCGTCTGCATGGAGATCAGTTCCACATGGTGAGGGACTTCCTATTCCAGAACCTCCATCAGAATATTCTCTTGATTCATCTGATGAGGACAAGGGTGAGCCGACTGTTCTCCTGGTCCGTCAGCATGCAGTGACCCAGATTTTCACTGGGATGCATATCAACTCCACACAGAATAACACAGGAAGAACTAAATTACCTGGTTCGTGATTTTGACTTATCCAAGAACGAGGCAGAATTGCTAGGATCAAGACTCCAACAATGGAATCTTCTAGAAGAAGATGTCAACATTACTTCATATCGAAAGCACCACTAGCAATTGGAGCCTTTCTTCAGAAAGGAATGTAATCTGGTATTCTGTTCCGATATTGAAAGCCTCATGAATGCCTTAAAAATCATTCATGACCCACAAGACTGGAGACTATTTATAGACTCTTCGAAACAGAGTCTGAAGGCTGTGCTTTTGAACAATGGAAACTGTCTTCCATCTATTCCAGTAGCACATGCCGTCCACATGAAAGACAGATAACTTAAAGCATCTACTGACTTCCATTAACTATAACAAGTACAGCTGGCACCTCTGTGGTGACTTGAAGGTAGTTGCCCTTTTAATGGGACTGCAGCAGGGATATATAAAATACATGTTATGTGAGTGGGATAGCCGAACAAGTGATTGGCACTACTTGCGGAAGGAATGGAATCACAGACAAAATGTAACAGTTGGAGAGAAGAATATCCAGCACCCAGCTCTGGTTGAGGCTCACAAAATCCTGCTACCACCCCTTCACATCAAACTAGGTTTGATGAAAAACTTGGTGAAAGCCATGGACCGCACTTCGCCAGCTTTCTGATACCTGCATGAAAAATTCCCTCGACTCAGCGAAGCAAAGATTAAAGAGTTTTTGTGGGTCCTCAGATTCAACAACTTGCTGCAGGGTGATGCGAAACAAGCATGGAATGCTTTTCACCTAGTGTCAAACTTTCTCGGGAATGGTAGGGCAGAAAACTACAAGGAACTAGTAGAAAACATGCTGATGCAGTATCGGAAACTTGGCTGCAATATGTCTCTAAAGATCCATTTCCTTGATTGCCATCTCGATTTCTTTCCTGACAACTATGGTATGGTTAGTGATGAACGGGGCGAACGTTTTCACCAGGATATCGCAACGGTGGAGCAAAGATACCAGGGAAAATGGTCCACTACAATGCTGGCTGACTACTGTTGGACACTCCCCAGAGAAGCTCCCGAACAGCTGTACAAGAGACAGGCGAAAAAATCTAAGTAGTAGTCTATGACTTGGTTTTTTACAGGTATTAACCGAAGGCCTATTATATTTACTATTTATTTATTTTATTTAATTCTCCTCTATCCGCGCTATTCCCATCAGTGTGGTTTACATTTAACAGAACCTTATACGATGCAGACGGGTTACATTGTATTTCCAATGAAACAGGAGAGAGAACTTGGACCTAATTGGAGTAACTTTCTACAAAATTATTTACACTAATAAATATTGTACATACAGTCAAACCTCGGTTTTCATTTGCCCCGGTTTTCATACGCTTCGGTTTTCAATGTCTTTTTTTTGACTGAGATTTTGTCCCGGTTCTCGTACATCGCCTCGGTTTTCGTAAACTACAGTACTGTAAATAACACTGCCGGAACGCCCGCCCGGTCCCGGCAGCACTGCCCCCCAGACTCACCGATCGCCAGCGTGATGAGAAGCGAAAGCCAGCTGAGCACGTAAATGAAACACATCCTCGAGCCTGGTCAGAGTCAGAGAGGCAAGGATTGAGCAAAGAGGAAGGCCCTGATCTTGTCCACCGCCTGCCCGTTCTCTGGAGCACCCCCTCAGGCTCAGAGGTAGCAGGGAAGAAAAGCTGTCAACGTAAGCAGGAGATGTTGCATGAATGTGGGAGGCAGTTCTTTCTCTTGCAGGGTACGTCTGAAGCTATATCATTAAGATTTTCTGCCATTCTGAAGCATTGAGCAGATAATGTAAAGGTATTTTAATGGGCTGAATCCAATGTGATTTCCGAAGAGAGCTGGGCACAGCAGCTTGTCAGGGTTGCTAAGGCCAGATGTTAACGTACTGTACTTAGCTTGCTTTCAGTGATGTTAAATGTTCATTTATTCATTTCATTAGTCATTTATATTTCTCATTGTTTTCTGTATGTAAAAATATAGTTATTCTCTATAAAATGTATTTTTTGTGAATATTTTTGGGTGTCTGGAACGGATTAATTGGATTTACATTTCTTATGGGAAATATTGCTTCAGTTTTCATACGTTTCGGTTTTAGTCAGACTTTTTCGAACGGCTTAATCATGAAAACCGAGGTTTGACTGTACTGATATTTACATGAGCTGCACCTAAGAGGCTAGCTGCTCTATGGCATGCTGGGTGTGGTGTTAGAGATGTCTTGGTGATTGGGGTGGCTGTTTGAGCTGTCCCTTGAGTAGTGCCTTCTTAGTGATTTGGGGTGGCTATTTGCAAGTTGTCTGCGTAGTGCCTTATGAATAGGTGGTGAAATTGTGCCAGGTCTGTGATTGCTTGAATGGCTGTAGGGAGGGCATTCCAGCATCTGGGCGCAATGTATATAGTTAACCCTGTTTACCGCCAAGTTTTTTGTACCCGGTTCATTGTAAAAAAACAATGCTGACTGTATCATTGTGTTTGAATTGTTCATTTGTAAACCGCACTGATTAAAAGCGCGGTATATAAGAAATAAAAATAAATAAATAGAGCATGAACGCCCTATTGGATGTTGCCCAGGTGCACTTTGTCGTTTCCTTTGGAATTAGAGTATTGAGAGCTGCGGTGGTTCTGGATTTGTTTGGGGGGGTGGGGTGGTTTAGCTCAGTAATGGAGGTGGAGGGTTGGTTGTTTATGGCCTTGAAGATCATTACTAGGACCTTGAAAGATAGTCTGCCGTGGATTGGTAACCAGTGAAGATTTTTTAGGATTGGTGTGATGTGGTCTGTTCCTGAGGCTCCGTATAGAATTATGGCGGCTGCATTCATTGCAAGTTGGAGTGGATTCAGCGATGCTTGTGGGAGCCCATGTAGGATTGCATTGGCATAGTCGAAGTGTGGGATTACGAGGGCTTGATAGACTGTTCGGAAGTCATCTGTGTCGAGTAGTAGTCGTAGATGCTGTAGTGTCCGTACTTTATGGTATATTGCCTTGACTGTTTCCAATGTGGGTTTTCATGTCCAGCCGTTGGTCCAAGGTGACCCCTAGGTAGCGAATTGTGGGTTTGGCTATCAGCTTTGCCAGCCATAGTACCCACCATCTGCCATTTCCAGCCCAGCCTAGCCCATCTCACTCGTCTGAAGCTGCTTCCACTGCTGCAGCCCCTGTCTACAGCTTCTTCTGGCTCCCCACAGCTTTGAACACACATTACCTCAGTTGCTCAGCCATTTTCCTGGAACTGCTTGCTTTTTTCTTTTTTCCCCCATGTCTGCTTGTACCCACACCCTCCCAGGATCCAGGTATGGATCTGTGCCCTTGCCCTTCCAGTCCCTCTGTCCCTCTCCTCTTTCACATTAAAACCTTCCAGGCAGGGTCAGCAGTAAAACATAAGAAAACTGTGGTGGAGCTTCACGCTTCAACATGCTGCAAGTGTCTCTGCCGCCCCACTCCCCCCCCCCCACCCCCAAGATACACTTCTGTTGCCCTAGGGGTGGGACTAGCAGGGACTTCCGCAGTGTGCTAGTGTGAAGCTCTGCCAGTTTGCTTTCTTGCTTTAGCGCTGACCCTGCCTGGAAGGTTTAAAGTGAGTGAGGGGAGAGGGGAACAGAGCAGGGGTAAGGGAGACTGTGGGCACATGGAAAAACAGCCACACGTTCCAGCAGAATGGCTGAACAATGTGAAGGAGAGGGAGGCAAGCAGAGGCACTCTATCTGCAGTGTTTGGGGGGGAGCAATGACCCCTGACCCCTTTACTCACCCCCCCCCAAACTATGCCCAGTTATCTGTGTTCTGCATGTATGAGGGGCCAGATATTCTTTTTGCACCAAATGTCTTTCTGTAGGATCAATATCTCAATACTAGCTCGTTCAGTTTTCCCAGCAGGGATATTGATGATCTAATGGCCACTGCAGTGTTTGCTGTGCTGCATTTTTTTTCTTATGTAGGATCTTTTATTTTGTGACAACTTGAAGTTAATGTTGGTATGATAGAATTGCTTCAGTCTTGGTTTTGTAGAGTGGTTTTTACTTTACAATATACCTGGTACTAGTGATTTGGATTTAGCGCATGATTTTCTTAGAAGTAGCTCAAAGCGACTTACATTCAGGAATGGTGTATTTTCCTTTAGCCAGAGGGCTTACAATCGACAGGTTTTTGCACCTAAGCGGCTTGCCCAAGATCACAAGGAGTGGCAGTGTGATTTTTGAACCCTGTTTTCCTTGATTCTCAGTCTGCTGCTCTATTAGTGAAAGCCCATACTGGTTATGTTCCGTTTTATTACTGAATTGCCATGTCAGCAGATCTGAAGCCTAGTAGCCATCTGACAACCGACCAAAAACCACTTATGAGCCTGATTCACTTTTGTTGCTGAAATTGAAAGCAGACACTAGTTTAGTGGTTCTCAACCCAGTCCTCTGGGACCCCCAGGCCAGTCAAGTTTTCAGGATATCCACAATGAATTGCATGAGAGATCTGCATGCACTGCTTCCATTGTATGCAGATCTATCTCATGTATATTCACTGTACATATCCTGAAAACCTGATTGGCCTGGGGTCCCAGAGGACTGGATTGAGAGCCACTGGTTTAGATTATTGTAACTCGCTGTATCTGGGTCTCCTTTATAAATTAAAAAGGATATAATCGTTGCAGAATACAGCAGTTAAGTTCCTGTATGCATCTAAAACAATAGACCATGCTATGCCTCAGCTTGTTGGACTCTTCCTTAGGAGCTTTCAGCCCTGATCTCCAATCTTCTAAAACAAGTTTCAGCTGGCTTTTAGGGGAGTAGTTTTTCTTTTTCTTTGTGTTATGTTTGTGATGGGTAGCTCTTAGTTTCCAAACATCATAAACAGCTTAGATGCTGCCCTGTATGGGTGTTATAAGCAATTTTAAGGTGTTTTGTTTTGGTTTTTGGTTTTTTTTTATATAAAAATCTAGAAATTTTTAAAAACTTCTACTTAAAATTTTAAATTTCTACCAGGTTTCTGGCACCAAAAATAGAAATGGCTTGACTTAAATCCAGAAAGTCAATATCCTATAGATCATGTGTTTGTCTTTTGTTCCTGACCAGTGGAAAGGACACAGAATCTTCCCTCTGCATTTGTCTCCTTTACAGTGGTCCTGGTGCCAGTGAGAAATAGCTTTTGTTGTATAACTGTTTTGTGTTATCTGCTGAAGCTTTAGGGAGGAAGTTTGGGGGGTTTTTGTGGTGTGTTTTTTTAGTGCCATCAAGTCAGTGTTGACTCATAGCGACCCAGCTACCTCGGGGTTTTCTTGGCAATGTATAACCAGAAGTAGATTGCCATCCTTTTCTTCCGAGGCAATGGAGGGTAAAGTGACTTGCCCAAGGTCACAAGGAGTGCCAGTGGGAATCAAACCCTTGATCTTTTGGGTACTAGGCGGTTGCTCTACCACTAAGGTACTCCTCCACTCCGGGAGGAAGTTACAGGACTGCAAAATTGCAATCTCCCATAATCCCTACACCTCTGCTGTCTGGAGCAATACCTTTTATAGAGAAAAAATTGCCACATTGTATGTACGTTATCTCCAGGAACAAGCAGGAATGTATTTATTTATTTCTCTTATATACCGCGCTCTTCAATATCAGTGCGGTTTACATGGAACAATTATGTTTTACGGTGGGTTAACCGTAAAACTACAGATAAACAGGTAACTCAACTTGGATGGCCAAAAATTAAATTAACTAATAGTCTTCACATATGGGTATCATCAGTACCGACAGAGCCTGCACGGGAACGTTCCTCAGCATCCAATAGGAAACATTTAGGAGCATCCCACCGCGCCTGCATGCTGCCTTCCTGCCCTTCCAATTGTCCCTCTCCAGTTCTTCATTTTCCGCAGAGCTGACAGGTCACATACCCTGTCACCGCAGAAAAATTTTGTCTTTAGTCTTTGTTTTTGTGGTTGCGTCTGCCTGCCTTTCGACACCATACCGATACTGCCGGTTGGTTCGTTCTTTCAAAAAAAAAAAGAAAAAACATTTATAGTTTCTGAGGTGTTTTAGTTTAGAAACTTTTTTTCCTTGGTGCTAGACACCATTTTGGGCACACGGCCCAATTCTTTCCTTAAAAATGGAAAAACCTACTTCAGGTTCTAAGAAAATGTTCTAAATGTGACGGTACTATTTCCATCAGACACCCATGATTGGTGGCTCAAATGTTTAGGTCCTGACCACTCTATTTCAGAGTGTCACGCCTGTGGAATGATGTCAAAAAGGGGCCGGCAGAACCGAGCTGCTAAACCTAGCACCCTTTTTCCCTCAGACATGGCATCTGTTGCATTGACATCCTCCAGGGCCTCATCTTCCTCCCATGGATCTCAGATAACTAAACATAAATCTAGCCAATCCTCAAAGGGTAGATCTAAGTATCGAGATGCCCCTGGTGTTGCCGTTGAGGAATTTTTCACCGGCAAAACTGCCCCAGCGGGAGGCTTCGGCTTCCAAAGCACTAACAGGGCTCCAGGATATTCTCAAGGCCTCTACCTCGGCAGAACTACTGGTGCCATGCTCTGGGGTTCTGGCCGCTTCTACTGGTACCGATGCCCAAGCATCAGCAGTGTCGATAGACCAGAGATTCCTTGCTATCAAACACAGTCTAGCGGCTCTTCTCACGGCTTCGGTACCGTTGAAACCGCTTCAGACACCAACCGGAACCGGTACCAACTGCATTAGCATCGGCAGGTATGCCACCCATATCGAGTCATGCGTATGTCTACGGTATCGACAGATCGGTACCGGAACAACCTGATACCGACTTCGATTGATACCGGTACCGTGCTTTGCACGATCACCAGGATCGGAGGTATTTTGAATCCTCTGAGTCTGAAGACTCTGCCGATACAAGAGTACTTCTCCCCAAGGATTCCTCTTCTCAGCGCAGAATGCCTCCGCCAGAGGATATGTCCTTTCAGGACTTTATCCGTGATGTGGCCCGAGGCCTTTCCATCACAGTAGCTCCTGAAAGAGCCTAGGGCAAAGGAATTGGAAATTCTCCAATACCCTAAGGCTCCCAAAGAGGCAGCTACTCTGCCTATTCATGAGTTTACATGATCTTATGCTAAGGATGTGGGAAACACCTTTAACCACATCTCCTCATTCTCGAAGACTATACTATACTCAATTACCACACCATTCAATGGTGGTAGAATCGGCCATGAGAAGGATGAAAAGTGCAAAGAGATGCATCCAATTCTCCAGGTTGTGAATGTAGGACTCTCAATGCCTTTGGGCATCGATGCTTCCATGCTCTCAGCTAGTATCAGTTCCTATATCTTGTATATGGGAATGTTCCTTAAAGAGCTCACAGGAGACTTGGAGCGTATGAGCCCCCTCCTTCCTGATGACAAAAGGCAAGACTATATCTTACTGTAGTCAAACATGCTCAGGATGTTTCCAAGTTTGTAAATCGTGCAGCCTTTGACTGTTTTGCGTGCATAAGCAGAACCTCGGCTATTGCCATTGGTGCACGTCGGATAGCCTGGCTTTAGGCATCTGACTTGGAAATTTGGGTACAGGAGAAAATCTCTTTGGCAAGAATTGGCAGGAGAAGGCTAATGAGATAGATGCTGACAATATCACCTTGGATAGATTGTCCAAATCTATAGCCGATCCTACAAGGAAAACGTATCCTCTAAGAAACCATTTTTCAATAAGAAAAACATTTTATCCTTCCTATACCCAACAGGGACACCAGCAACAACCTAGACAACAAAAGAAGCCAAAAGCTGGAAAACCTCAGCCTCCTCAGGGGCTTTGACGACTCCTCCCTAGAGAACTTTGCCTTCCTGCCTCTGAACGGTCCAGAACCCTCGACCATCCCAGGCAGGTTATGTCATTTTGCCCACAGATGGTACCAAATAACAGCAGAAAATTGGACTCTGTCTATTGTACGAGAGGGGTACAAGCTTCATTTTCACAGCATGCCCCCTCCTACAATTGTAAAACAGTTCAATTCTCAGACCTCTCTCGACAGTCTCTTAGGTCAAGAAGTCACAATGCTCCTTGCTCAAGGAGCAATAGAGGAAGTACCCATTCCTCGTCAGGGTACAGGGTTCTACTCCCCCTATTTCCTTTTCCCAAAGAAAACAGGGGGACACAGACCCATTTTAGACCTCAGAATTGAACAATGGTCTCTCTAGGAACTCTGCTGCCATACCTTCAAAGTCAGGATTGACTTTGTTCTCTAGATCTCAAGGATGTGTATACTCATATTCTCATCCATCCAAATCACAGGAGATTCCTCAGATTCCTGTTTCAAGGAAAGTACTACAAATACAAGGTTCTTCCCTTTGGCCTGGCTTCTGCGCCAAGAGTGTTCACAAAATGCATGGCTGTGGTAGCAGCATATCTCCAGGAACAAGCAGGAATCTAGTCATCACATATGGGTATCGTCGGTACCGACGGAGCCTGCGCGGGAAAGCTCCCCAGCGTCCAATCAAAGCTTTTGGGAGCATCCCACAGCGCCTGCGTGCTGCCTTCCCACCTTTCCCAACTGCCTCTCTCCAGTTCTTCTTTTTCCGCGGAGCCAACAGGTCGTGTTCCTGTCACCGCAGAAGAATTTCCTTATTTTTTATTTTTTTTGTGGTCGCGTCTGCCTTACCCAATGCTCTACCGGTACCGCCGGTATTTCTTTTCTCTTAAAAAAAAAAAAAAAAAAAAAAAAAGAATAATTTATCCATTCTTTTCCTTTCTTCAGGTGCACCTGTCTCTTTTGGGCCTTAGGCCCCAAAAATTTCCTTAATATGGAAAAACTTGCTTCAGGTTTTAAAAAGTGCACAAAATGTGGCGGTACCATTTCCTTCACCGACACCCATGAATGGTATTTAAAATGTTTAGGTCCTGACCACTCCATCACAGATTGTGTCCTGTACTATGATGTCTAAAAGGGGTCGACAGAACCGAGCTGCTAAGCTCAGTACCCTGTTTCCCTCTGATGCGGCTTCGGTGGCATCGACATCCTCCAGGGCTGCTGCTTCTTCCCATGCATCTCAGGTAACTGAACATAAGTCTAGCCGGTCCTCAAAGGTTAGATCTCCTAAGCATCGAGATGCCTCTGGCGTTGCCCTAGAGGATTCTGCACCTGCAAAATTACCCCGGCGGGAGGCTTCGGCTTCCAAAGCACCATCGGGGTTCCAGGATGTTCTCGATGGCTCGGCCTCGACAGATCTCCTGGGGCCATGCTCTGGGGTACCGGCAGTTTCCACCGGTACCGATTTCCAGGCATTGGCAGCGTCTATGGACCAGAGAATTCTGTCCATAGAATGCAGTCTAGCGGCTTTCCTTGTGGCATCGACACCCTTGGTACCGCGACAGATAACTCCACCGGTATCGGTATCACAACCAGTACCAATAACATCGGCATCAATGCCTGCTATGCCAGTACCCTGTCCTTCGATGCCCCCCGGTACCGGTTATTCCTGATACCGGTTATTCCTGATACCGTTTTTGCTCGGTATGGGTATCGGGCTCTGCAGGAGCATCCAGACAGGCGATACTTCGATTCCTCAGAAGAATCTGAGGATTCTGAAAGTTCTGTCGATGCAGCGATGATGCTTCCACAGGAGTCATCCTCCCCCTAAACGCAGGATGTCTTCTCCAGAGGACATGTCTTTCCAAGACTTCATCCGCGAGGTGGCTCGGGGCCTCTCCATCACTGTGGCCCCTGAGACAGAGCCAAGGGCCAAGGAGTTGGATATTTTACAATATCCTAAAACTCCTAAGGAGGCAGCTACCCTACCCATTCATGAGATTCTCTATGATCTCATGTTGAGGATGTGGGAAACACCTCTTACCTCCTCTCCTCATTCTCGTAGGTAGATACTATGTATCATGTCCCTCCTTGTCCTGGTTTCCATAAAACTCAGCTTCCTCACCACTCTATTGTGGTGGAATCTGCTATGAGAAGGATTAGAAGTGCAAAAAGACATGCCTCTAATCCTCCAGGATGTGAATGCAGAACTCTGGATGCTTTTGGACGTAGAGTCTTTCAAGCTTCCATGCTTGCTGCAAGAATCAGTTCCTATAGTCTCTACATGGGAATGTTCCTAAAAGTTACTGATCACCTACAAACTTTAAGTCCTTTCATCTCTGACGATAAAAGGCAGGAGTTTCTCACTTGGCTCAAACATGCCCAAGATGTCTCTCAATTCTACAACTGTGCAGCCTTCGACTGCTTTGAATGTATAAGCAGGACCTCGGCTATTGTCATAGGTGCACGTAGAATAGCTTGGCTCCAAGCATCTGATTTAGAGCTCTGGGTACAAGATAAATTGGGAAATATCCCTTGTACTGGTGAGAACCTGTTTGGTAAAGATTGGCAAGAAAAAGCCAATGAAATGGATGCTGAAAATTCCATTTTTGGATAGACTATCCAAGTCTACTGCTGATCCTGTTAGGAAAAAGTTGTTCAAGAAAACATCTTTTTCTAAAAAAGAGATTTTATCCTGCTTATGGTCAGCAGGCATCTTCTGCAGGTCAGTTTTCAACCAAATGTCAGCAACCACCCAAACAGAAGAAAGCAAAGGCTGCTAGGCCTCAACCGGCCCAGCAGCCTCAGCCTCCTCAGGGCCTTTGACTTTCAGCTAGAGAACTTAGCCTTTCTGGCTCTGGAGGGACCAGAACCGTCCACCATTCCAGGAAGGTTATGCCATTTTGCTCCCAGATGGGGGCAAATAACAGCAGAGCATTGGACACTCTACATCATAAGAAAGGGGTACAAACTTCATTTTTCAAGCATGCCCCCTCCCACAATAGTGAAGCAGTTCAATTCTCCAACCTCTCTCATCGACCTGTTAGGTCAGGAGGTTACCATCCTTCTTGCCCAAGGGGCAATAGAGGAAGTGCCTCTTCAACAGGGCACAGGGTTCTATTCCCCTTATTTTCTTATCCCAAAGAAAACAGGGGGATACAGACCTATCTTAGATCTCAGAGAATTGAACAAATTCCTTGTCAGGGAGAAATTCAAAATGATCTCTCTCGGAGCTTTGCTTCCATACCTTCAGAGTCAGGATTGGCTTTGTTCTCTAGATCTCAGGGATGCGTACACCCATGTTCTCATCCATCCAACCCACAGAAGGTTTCTTTGGTTCCTGTTTCAAGGAAAGCATTACCAATACAGGGTGCTTTCTTTTGGTCTGGCCTCTGAACCAAGAGTGTTCACAAAATGCATGGCTGTGGTAGCAGCATTTCTACGCACTCTGGGAATATTCGTCTTCCCTTACTTGGACGACTGGCTCATTCGAGCTCCAACACAGTCAGAGGCCAGGACTTCTCTAACTTCCACAATGTGTATCCTTCAGTATTTAGGGCTGGTCATAAACATCCCAAAATCCAGTCTAAACTCCTACTCGGTCTCTAGAGTTCATAGGAGCCCTGCTGGATACCACAAAGGCAAGAGCCTACCTTCCCCAAGCCCGTTGCCTTCGCTTGGTGCAGTTAGCTTCTCAAGCAGCCCTAAAGCCCTTTTTAACTGCTCGAGAAATGTTGCAGTTGCTAGGCCACATGGCATTCACCGTGCATGTGGTACCATATGCTCGCCTTCACATGAGGGCAGCTCAGTGGACTTTATCCACCTAATGGACCTAGGCATCAGGGTGCCTGTCAGACAGAATAGCAAACACAAGTCATCTCATTTTGTCTCTCCAATGGTGGAAGTCCACTCAAAACCTGTTGGTGGGGTCCCCCTTTCAGCAACCCCTGCCCCAAGCAACTCTTACTACAGATGCTTCTCCAATGGGTTGGGGAGCTCATCTGCAAGACCTCTCCACCCAAGGCACTTGGACTCCACAAGAGAGTTGTCTACATATCAATCTCTTGGAGCTCAGAGCAATCTTCCTTGCTCTGCAAGTGTTCCACACCCTGCTCAGCTACAAAACAGTCCTTATTCATACAGACAATCAAGTAGCCATGTTCTATGTGAACAAGCAGGGGGGAACAGGCTCTCTGTCACTTTGTAACAAAGCTCTGTGACTGTGGGCCCTTGCCAGAGAGCATCACATTCATCTTCTGGCAGTGTATCTTCCAGGCGTTCAAAACTCTTGGGCAGACAGACTCAGTCGAGTTCTCCTTCCACACGAGTGGTCTCTGCATGCAGACCAGGTGGCCAAAATTTTTCAACTTTGGGGAACCCCGGACATAGACCTCTTTGCAAGTCCGTGGAATGTCAAACTTCCCCGGTTCTGTTCCAGAACTCCAGCTCAGGGAGCTCAGGCAAAGGTTGCTTTCCTCCTTCACTGGGATCAAGACTTCCTCTATGCCTTTCCACCCATTCCCCTAATTCCCAAAACCCTTTTCAAGCTTCAGTGAGACAGAGGCCACATGATTCCCATAGCACCACATTGGCCACGGCAAGTGTGGTACCCTCTGCTTCTACATCTCTCTCAAGCTCCCTCCCTGGAGTTAGGGTCTGCTCCAGATCTCCTATCTCAGGAGAACGGAATGTTATGGCATCCCAATCCCCAGTCTCTGCATCTCAGGGCTTGGTTGCTGAAGGCCTAGATCTCCAAGATCTTCATCTTTCTCAGCAAGTGAAAGATGTTCTTTATGCTTCTAGAAACCTTCCACTAGACGTTCTTATGCTTTCAAGTGGAAAACGTTCACTGTTTGGTGTTCAGAAAAGGGTCTTAACCCCCTTGCCATACCTCTAGAATCTTTAATGGAGTATCTCCTCCACTTGTCTAATGCAGGCCTTACGGCAATTTCAGTAAGAGTCCATTTGAGTGCTATTGCAGCTTCTCTTAAACCTCTCAATGGACAACCTCTTTCCTCTCATCCTCTTATAGCAAGATTCATGAGAGGCCTCCTTTTAACTAAACCTCCCATTAGACCACCTCTGGTGGCATGGGACTTGAATCTGGTTCTTGGGCAGCTCATGAAGCCACCTTTCGAACCCTTAGCTACCACCTTCTTGAAATTTTTTTCTTGGAAGGTTATCTTTCTCATTGCAATCACAGCACGCCGCATTAGTGAATTTCAAGCACTAAGTAGCTAATCCACCTTTATGCAAGGTTTCATCATGACAAGGTAGTCCTTAGGACTCATCCACACTTTATGCCTAAGGTGGTCTCGCCTTTTCACCTCAACCAGGTGGTCTACCTACCTGTCTTTTTTTTTTTTTTTTTTCCAGGACCTCATGCATCAAGTGCAGAGAGGAATCTTCATACCCTGGACTGTAAGAGCTCTGGCTTTTTACTTAGAGGACACAGCACTCATCTGAACTCCGTCTCTGACGACATCTGTCGAGCAGCCACTTGGGCCTCGGTTCATACCTTCACAGCCCATTACTGCTTGGACAAGGATTCCCGCCAGGATGCCTTGTTTGGTCAGGCTGTTCTCAAACACCTGTTCCATACTTAATCAACTCCTATCCACCATCCCTGATAGGATACCAGAGATCATTGGGGGGAAGTGGAGCCCTTCTCAGGGACACACAACTTCTGGGGTCTCTCCCTGGCACCCAAAGCTAGGGAATCCCCATATGTGATGACTAGATTTCTGCTTGTTCCTGGAGATAGCATAGTTACTCACCTGTAACAGGTGATCTCCAGGAACAGCAGGAATTTAGTCCTCACAACCCACCCACCTCCCCTGGGAGTTGCATCTCTCTCTTTTCTTTCCCTCTCTCTCTCTGTCTCAGCTTTAAAACTCAACTGGAGAGAGGCAGTTGGGAAAGGCGGGAAGACAGCACGTAGGCGCTATGGGATGCTCCCAAAAGCTTTGATTGGACACTGGGGAGCGTTTCCGCGCAGGCTCCGTCGGTACTGACGATACCCATATGTGAGGACTAAATTCCTGCTGTTTTATTTATTTATTTAACTGCATTTATATCCCGCTTTTCACCGGGTCAAAGCGGTGTAACATGTAACATAGGGAGGGGTAATTTCTTTTAGGGTGGGGCCATCACCAGGGTCAACAATTAATGATTATAGGTAGACATGGACATGATTTACTTCTGCTAAATCTAAGTATTAGGTCATGGTGGTGTTTCTGTTGAGAAATGTTCACGGAATAGGATTGTCTTCAGCTGTTTCTTAAATGATGTGATGTCGTTGTTCTTGATGTGGTTTGGTAGAGAGTTCCAGAGGGATGGAGCATAAAGTTCGAATGCTCTGTTGCAGGTCCATTGTGTGGATTTGGTTCTTTTGTGGGGGACAACGATAGAGTTATTGGAGGAATGTCTGGTTGATCTGTTGTGGGATGGTCGAGGCAGTAAGGAGTGTAGTGAGGTGTTCCGTGCTTGGTGGATAGTTTTGTGGATGAGTAAGATGGCTTTGTACTTGATTCTTGCTTGCAGTGGAAGGAGGTGAAGGTCTCTTAGGATTGGGGTGATGTGCTCCCGTTTTTTTGCATTTTGAATAATCCTTGCTGTAGTATTTAAGGCAGTACGGAGGGAGTTGGTGTGCGTGGCAGGAAGTCCATGATAGATTATGTTGCAGAAATCCAGATGAGGGAGTGTCACAGCTTGCATCACTGTCCTAAAGTCGTGAGGTTCTAGGAGGGGCCGGAGTCGTTGGATAGTTTTGGCTTTGTGGAATATCATCCCAGCGGTTCCTGGAGATCACCTGTTACAGGTGAGTAACTATGCTTTCTCCGCACTCTGAGAATATTTGTCTTCCCTTACTTAGACGACTGGCTCATTCGAGCCCCTACAGTGCCAGAAGCCAGCTCTGCTCTGTTTCGCACAATGCGAATCCTTCAGTATTTGGGACTGGTCATAAACCTCCCAAAATCCAATCTTGCTCCCACTCAGTCCCTAGAGTTCATAGGAGCTCATCTGGATACCAGACAGACAAGGGCTTTCCTTCCGCAACCTGCTGTCTTTGCATAGTACAACTAGCTTCCCAAGCAGTGCTTAGACCTTGTGTCTCTGCTTGGGAAATGCTACAATTGCTAGGCCACATGGCATCCACCGTGCATGTGGTTCCTTATGCTCGCCTCCATATGCTCGCAGCCCAGTGGACTTTATCCACTCAGTGGACACAGGCCTTAGGCTGCCTGTCGGACAAAATAACTCAAATCATCTTATTTCGTCCCTCCAATGGTGGCAATCACCCAGAAACCTTCTAGTGGGGTCTCCTTTCCAGCAATTCCTATCCCAAGCCACCCTAACAGATGCATCACAGGTGGGATGGGGAGCCCACCTGCACAATCTCTATACCCAGGGTACCTGGATTCCACAGGAGGCCTGTCTTCACATCAACATCCTGGAGCTCAGAGCAATCTTCTTTGCTCTTCGAGTATTTCGTGCCCAGCTCAGCTACAAGACAGTCCTAGTTCAAACGGACAATCAGGTAGCTATGTTCTATGTGAACAAGCAGGGCGGAACAGGCTCTGTCGCTATGCAACAAAGCTTTGCCACTATGGGCCCTCGCTAGAGAGCATCAGATTCATCTCCTTGCAGTGTATCTTCCAGGCATCCAAAACTCCTGGGCAGACAGTCTCGGTCGAGTTCGGCTTCCACATGAATGGTCTCTCCACCCAGACCAGGTTGCCCATATATTTCAGATTTGGGGAACCCCGGGCATAGACCTCGTTGCAAATCCGCTGAATGCCAAACTTCCCCGGTTCTGTTCCAGAATTCCGGCTTCATGTTGTCAGGCAATGGACGCCTTCCTCCTCCACTGGGGTCAGGACTTCCTATATTCCTTCCCACCCATTCCTCTCATCCCCAAAACCCTTTTCAAGCTTCAGAGAGACAGAGGTCATATGATCCTCATAGCTCCACGTTGGCCATGGCAAACATGGTACCCTCTGCTCCTACATCTCTCTCAAGCTCTGCCTCTGGAGTTGGGATCCGCTCCAGATCTCTTCTCCCCCAAGAGGACGGGATGTTCTGGCATCCCATTCCCCAGTCTTTGCATCTCAGGGCTTGGTTGCTGAAGTCCTAGATCTTCATGATCTTAACCTCTCTCAGCAAGTGAAGGATATCCTTTATGCTTCCAGAAAACCTTCCACAAGACACACTCATGCTTTCAAGTGGAAAAGATTTACCATATGGTGCTCTCAGAAGGGTCTTAACCCTCTTGCGATACCTCTAGAATTGATACTGGAGTATCTCCATTTGTCAAATGCGGGTCTCAAGACAAATTCAGTAAGAGTCCATCTTAGTGCTATTGCAGCTTCTTACAAGCCTCTAAGTGGACAACCTATTTCCTCTCATCCTTTCATAGCAAGATTTGAGAGGCCTTCTTTTAACAAAGCCTCCCATTAAGCCACCACCGGTGGCATGGGACTTAAATCTGGTGCTCGGGCAGCTCATGAAATCGCCCTTTGAACCATTAGCCACTACATCTCTGAAATTCCCTTCTTGGAAAGTCGTCTTCCTCATTGCAGTCACATCAGCAAGTCGCATCAGTGAATTGCAAGTGTTAGTGGCGGATCCTCGTTATACAAGGTTCCACCATAAGGTAGTTCTTAGGACTCATCCACACTTTATGCCAAAGGTGGTTTCACGTTTCCATTTAAACCAAGCGGTTTACCTCCCTGTATTCTGTCCGAGGCCTCATGCCTCCAGTGCAGAAAGGAACCTTCGTACCTTGGACTGTAAAAGAGCTTTGGCTTTTTACTTGCAAAGGGGACAGCATCATAGAAAATCTTATCAACTTTGTTGCTTTTGATCCAAGTCATTTCGGACTTCCAGTTTCCAAAAGAACTCTAACTGGATTGCTCATTGCATTTCCTTTGCCTATGAGAGTAGGAACCTTCCTCTTGAAGGCCATGTCACAGCTCACAATGTGAGAGCCATGGCAGCCTCAATGGCTCATCTTCACTCTGTCTATTGACGACATCTGTCGAGCAGCTACTTGGGCTTCGGTACATACCTTCACAGCCCACTACTGCTTAGACAAGGCTTCCCACCGGGATGCCTTGTTTGGCCAGGCTGTTCTTTAACACCTTTTTCAGACTTAGTCAACTCCTTCCCACCGTCCTTGGTAGGATGCCAGAGATCCATGGGGGGAAGTATGGCCCTTTCACAAGGCCTAACAACTTCCTGGGGCCATCTCCCTGGCATCTGAAGCTAGGGAGTCCCCATATGTGAAGACTACATTCCTGCTTGTTCCTGGAGATAGTGTAGTTACTCACATGTGATCTCTGGGAACAGCAGAAGTTTAGTCCTCACAACCCGCCCTCCTCCCCTAGGAGTTGTATATCTTTCTCTTTTGTCCCAGCTATAAACTCAACTGGAGAGGGACAGTTTTGAAAGGCGGGAAGGCAGCACGCAGGTGCTGTGGGATGCTCCCAAAAGCTTTCTTATTGGATGCTGTGGAGCGTTCCTGTGCAGGCTCCGTCGGTATTGACTATACCCATATGTGAAGACTAAATTCCTGCTGTTCCTGGAGATCACCTGTTACAGGTGAGTAACTACGCTTTATCTTTGCATCATGCTTTGCCTTAATCAGAACACATTTGTACTTCACATGCAAAGTTAGTCACAAACATTCATTTTGCTGCTTCATGCCAAACTTTCTACAGACAAACTTCTGTTTAGTTCTACAGGATACAAGCTTGACAGTTTCACAATTATTCATACATATCCTCTAACAGTTGGCACGTTTCAAGCTGCTTTCACTCTCCTATCTTCCCCATGAGACCTTAGTACCCTTTGGGTCCCTTTCCACAGTACCCCCCCCCCCCCTTTGATTCAGCAAAGAATTACTGCGAGAGGATGGTAGCTCAGAAATGGAAAGTGGTTATAATCCTGCAAATTAACCAGTGTGATGTGACACTGCTTGCCTTTGCTACAGTAGATTTCAAGAAGAATGTGTACAGAGTAACTACCCATTCTTGCAAGCGCCAATTGCTGGAAGTGGCCATCTGCCCTCCATAGGTGTCTCAGTAGCTGAAGGATTTACACCCACATTCACATCATGTTACTGGTAACTCCAAATTCCTTATGGTACCTCCAGTCCAGATACATGGGTTATGCACACCTACCAGCAGATGGAGACTGAGAAGAATTGGCTTGATATTTCTGACATCCTGGTGCAAAGGGGTCTGTGCAGCCTTGATCTCACCAGTATTTCTCAGTCTCCAGCAAATGGAGGTTGTCCATTTGCTGGCATGGAGAGGAAAGGATTATATGGATTTGAGGGCACAGGTCAGATGACTGCTGGCAACAAGCCTGGGGTGTTAAACCTGGGGATGCCAGGTCCCTCCCCCTTCCTATCGGGGGATATTAGAGGTGGAGGAACTGTTGAAGAGGTATGCCATTGAAAAACTAAAGAGAAAGGAAAGCCAAATCTTCAAAAAGAAAATTCTACCTGTGTTCCCCAACTAACATCTCCTTAAGTTGAGAGGAAGCCAATCGGCTGATGTTCCCTAGGAGGAGAACAGGCCGATGAGCAGCAGTGTATCAACGGCTTCCGCTCCCTTTGGTGGCAGGGCAGTTGGACAGTGCACAGTTGCCTTTCAGTTTCAAGTGCTATCAGTACTTCAGTTTTCATTGCTGCTCCGGAGGTCTGTTTTATGTAACAGTCTTGTTCGTTTGGTTGAATTGGTTTTTTGGGGGGTGTTTTGTTCCTTTTTGAGCAGTTGCTTAACTAGTGTTTCCTCACAGGCTGCATTGTTAGACCTCTGGTGCTGAGTCTGCTACATTCTCCGTTCATTCTCCGGGGCTTCAGTCGTCCAGTTTTACTTGTCCAATAGTTGGTTTTCTTTCAACTCAAAGGAGAGACTTGCAGAGGTCCTTCCTGTAGAGCAGGGCTCTGAGGGTTTTGACCAGCTCTGCTCCCTTGAACTTCTTGGTGTGGAGCAGTCTGATTTTTCTTCCTGCCATAACTTTCTGGGAGGAAGTTGCTGGGATGGTGCAATGTGCTTATCACTTGATAAAACAAAGCAGATTATATATTTAAAAGCCTTGTTCTGCTGTGATAAGGTGGCTGATCAATTCCCACCTGGGGCAGGAGTTTCCAGTGAGTTCCTCTTTATGCCTTAAAATGGTTTATTTTGGCACCGACATGGCTGCTTTGGCTGAGGAGTCTCTTCCTTTACGGGCTCAATGAAGAGTTTTTCTGGTAACTAGTTAATTTTCTTGTATGGCTGGATTTTCTCCAGACAACTCTGTTCATGTAAGAGGTATGAGTACCTGGACTTCAGATGTCTCGGAGGCCAGCTTATTTTACGTGTCTGTTTTTAGTCTGATTTTAAGGTAAATTGGTTTAATTTCATTTCTTTCAGCAAACCCTTCCCCTTTTTAGGGATGGGATCTCTCCAAAGGAGAACTTCTGCTAGGAGCTAGTCTTTGTCTCATTTTTGGTGTGTTTCTAAGTTACCAATATTTGGAGTTGGCTGGCCTTAGACAAGCTATTATCTCTGTGGTTTGCTTAGTGGCCAGTTAAGTTTTGGTTGTGGCTCTGGGCATTTGTCTCACTAAGACCAGCCTTGAGGTGGTTTGAGGCCAGTTCTTCACATATTGTAGCTATTATACTTTCAGTGTTTGAGAGTCTAGTCTCTGAAGTTAGTCTCAGCTGATCTGACTACAGCTAGCATATATTCGATGGCAGCTGTGGCTCATCTCCTGCCGCATGGCAGTGGGATAGGTGTGGAAAACAACATATACTCTTAAAGCTCCAGGCGGATCACTCTCTTAAGCTTAAAAGGGGCCACAGGGAAGAATTAGCAAGATTATTGTACTTGAGTGCTATGTTTCCTGCTAGTATAGCCGTCTAGACATAGAATAGGCTGTGGGTCCCCCTTTGAATTTGGCAGTTCTGTTTCCAGCTAGACAACCAGAAGCATTGGTAGCACTCCTAGGTAAAGATCTTCTGGACACTACCTTAGTCTGCACTCAGCCTTGCGAGGAGGTAGAGGCAGAGCCAAGGAGCACTCTTCTGTGTTGAAGGTTCTCTGTTTGGTTTGTTTTGGTTTTTTTAAGGTCGTCCATATATGGTGTGTTCTTGCCTTGCCTCTTCTCCTGGGGGCTGCTTAGTGTCTAAAGTGGTGTGTCCCAGGTGTGTGCTTGGAATCCTTCATTTGGGTTTGTGTTGGATGACGGATGTGCTTGGCTTCTATGCTGTTTTGCACTGTTTCACTTGATGTTGCATGGCCCTGATCATCTTGGTCTCCTAGTTCTCTGGGGGACAGATTTATCTAAGAGAAGTTTGTTTGGTTTTTTTCTTGCTGCTAAGTTTGTTTGCTATTGTGGTTGGAGAACATCTTTCCAGGTTTTTGACTGCCAGGACAGGTGGTGGCATGTTCTAGTAGACTCTTGTTTCTTGGGTCTTCATCACTTCAGTTCTCAGTTTTTGCTCTTATTGGGGTACTTTTCAGTTTTTCCAGTGATGCCTTGTAGGGCTGTTAGGTGGCATGGGGGCAGCAAGTTCAATTGTCTGGCTACATCTAGGCTCACAGAGAGGACCTTAGGGTCTTCCTCTTCTCTAGATGTGGAGACTGTCCCTAGGTGTGCATAAACAGTGGGGCCTGTTTGTGGCAGTACGTTGCCTTCAGTCTCCATGTTGCTGTTTTGCATTCTCGCTTTTGTGGCAGTCCAGGAGATTTTTGGCATGGCTATGCCCCTAAAGTAATAAGGGAATTGCACCTCTTCATTCAAATTGACAGTTAAGGGTTTCTCCTCTCAATATGTAGAGTGCTATTTGGGTATGGGTGACTGGCCAGAGGGCATAGCTCGCCTGAGGGCACTTTCAGACCCACATGGGTCATTGGGGCTGATGAGCCTTTCTCTGTTGGCTTCATGAGGACCTGGGAATGATGACAAAAATTCTAAGATTCCTGGCTCATATCTGTTACTATGATACAGCTGTTTTTCCTGATAGGTCGCCTGTCTTTATAGAGAGCCAATAAGTCTTTGATTTGCAGTGGAGCTCCTGGCCTGGTTGCACAGTACTGACCGCAGAGGGTCCCTTACCTGTCTCAAGGGGGCAAGCAAGATGCAATGGTAATTTTGATAGCAAAGGGGTCAGAACTCCTCCCTAACTTGCAAGAGATGGGGTCTATCTTGTGCTTATTCACAGGTTGGTCGACTATAACATTGTTTTGGCAGATAGCAGGAGAATTTGTATCCCTGTTTCCTAGATGCTTATCCCTCCGTGGCCTTGGGGAGGGGAAACTGTTGCTGGGGGTGGATGCCTCTAAGCTCCAGGCTTGTTTGGCTGCTCCCTTTTGGTGGGAGGTCAGACAGCGCTGTTGGTCAGTCTGGTCAACTCTTATGCTTTGACAGAGGGCTGGATTTCACAGGCCTTTGTGTTTCCAATATGCAGAAGGCTGTATTGCCCAGCTGCTACAGATGTGGTGGAAGTACCTATCTACATAATGTTTGCTCTCTGTAGGTTTTTGAGGCCGCTTAGGAAGTAGACTCTGCTTCCTAGGGCTTTATTTAGTTGAATGTTTTTGGTTTTAGGTTGTGCTTGGCTGTGACAGCCTTCCTGGTTAAGGCAGGGAGTTGGTGGCTTTGTCAGGAATCCAGTAGCCGCCTCTTTAGGGAGAGTAAATGTATAGCGGTAATTCTCTGGCATCCTCACCCCCACCCTCTGGTGGGGTGGTGGTATCCATTTATCTTTCTAGCTGTTTCATGATTTTAAAAGAGAGACATAAAAATACCATGAGTACATTAAGGGTCGCTGAGATCTGGTGTAATAGGAGCTCTAGTACCTTCAGTATGGCCTCTCGCTCGGAGGAGTCTTCATGACTTGTCCCCTCTTCGGGTTGTGCCTTTGGTTTTTGATTGTGGAGGGGCCTGGTTTGTTCCTCCTTGGCTTGCCTCAAGCTTCTGTTTCTCTGCTTAATTCTTTCCCCTAAAGTTCTCCGATGTGTACTTATTTCTGTGTTCCCAGGCTGGTGTCTGGTATGCTTTACTGGTAATTCCTGCAGGACATTTCTCTAGTCAGCGACTCTATCTTGTGAAAGTTCGTTTTCAGCAGTACTGTCAAGTCTCCAGTTCCTTTCTGGTCTAGCTCTCATTTTATGATATTTATAATGGTTCCTCGGGGGGGGGGGGGGGGAGGGACTGCTGCTGCTGCTTAGGTACAGAGATCCAATGCAGTCAGGCAAGGGAAGCAATAGCTCTTGCCTGTGGAGATAGGGTCTCATTAGCAGAGTCTCTCATGTTGGGACCTTTTCCTCTTTTTCCTATAGCTGGCATTGGCAAGTCTCCATTGAGGAGGTGGTGGTTTTGAGATGTCAGGCTGGCCTCTTCTCTTCCCCCTTCTTTTAGTAGGGTATTGCTTTGTTACATCCCATGCGTCTAGACTGGGCTAGAGGGGATAAGGAAGGTGAAATTAGACCTTACCTGCTAATTTGTCTTGAGTCCTGCCAGTCTAGTCCAGGACATGCCCTAGAATCCTTATTTCCATTCTAGCCTTCTGTTTTGGGAATTAGCTTTGTGGGGAGGACTTGGATAGGGGGGCTCTGTTTCCTCATTTTGTCTTAGGTTTGTGGCTTGCAGCTCTGCGCTGGTGTCCAGCCTGGAGTTTAGCACTTTGTGTTCCTCTCTCTCTCTTCCTTATGCTTTGGGAGTACAAAACCTTTGATTAGGCTTTCATTCCACGGCTGCTCTTCACTGGTGCATAGCTTGAGTAAGGGAGACTTGAGGGTGTTGCTTCCGGTCTCCTAGTCATCACCCTACTGTGAGCTCTAGGATAGTTGCAGTGAGTATGATGTGAATGTATGACAGGGTTGTGGAAACATTTATTCTTTTTTGAGATCTGCTTTGTTACAGAAATACTGGTGAGATTGAGGCTGCACAGACCCCTTTGTACCATGATGTCAGAAAAAGATCAAGCCAATGCTTCTCAATCTCCATCTGCTGGTAGATGTGAATAACCCATGTATCTGGATTGGACTGGAGGGACTCTAGACCTTGCCTTCTAATTGTCTTTACTTATGTCACCTCCTTCAGCATCTTTGCTTTTTATTATGGGCCTGCGCTATGCATATCTTGGACAGCGATTTGGTGACTTTCTTCTTGGGTTTCATGGCTGCATGCATATGAGTCATCCTGCTGAAATCATTTATCTTTGCTCCTACTTGGAGTCCACACATTCAGTAGCATTGCAGATTTTTTCATTCGCTGTAGTCATTGTTTTCAGCCTGTAGGATTCTACTGCATGCAATATATAATTTGCAGAACCAAAACCTACTATTACAACACCCCTCTTATGCTTGTTTGCAATTGTGAGGAATAAGTACTTATACCTAATGGCAATATAGAATTGTTGAACAGTGATCTCCAGGAACAAGCAGGAATGTAATCTTCACATATGGGTATCGTTGGTACCGACGGAGCCTGCGCAGGAACACTCCCCAGCATCCAATTAGAAAGCTTTTGGGAGCATCCCACAGCGCCTGTGTGCCTTCCCGCCTTTCCCAACTGCCTCTCTCCAATTCTTCGTTTTCCGTGGAGCCAGCAGATCATTGTTCCAGTCACTGCAGAAAATTTTTCCGTATTCTCCTCCTTTTTTGTGGTCGCGTCTGCCTTCCCTCAACGCTATACCGGTACCGCAGGTTCTTTCTGTCTAAAAAAAAAAAAACCATACTGTACCATGGAAAAACCCGCTTCGGGTTTTAAGTGCACAAAGTGTGGTGGTACCATCTCCGTCACCGACACCCATGAGTGGTGCCTTAAATGTTTAGGTCCTGACCACTCCATCTCTGAGTGTATGGCCTGTGCCATGATATCCAAGGGGGGTCGACAAAACTGAGCTGCTAAGCTCAGCACCCTGTTTCCCTCCGATGCAGCCTCTGTGGCATCGATGTTGTCCAGGGCTTCGTCTTCCTCCCATGGATCTCAGGTAACTAAACATAAGTCTGGCCAGTCCTCAAAGGGTAGATCTCCTTCCAAGCATCAGGATGCCTCTGGCGTTGCTCTTGAGGGTTCTGTAGCGGCAAAAATGCCCCGGCAGGAGGCTTCGGCTTCCAAAGCATTATCGGGGCTCCAGGATGTTCTCGAGACCTCAACCTCAGCAGAACTACTGGTGCCATGCTCTGGGGTACCGGCTGCTTTTTCCGGTACCGATACCCAGGCATCGGCAGCGTCGATAGGCCAGAGGTTCCTGGCTATTGAACATAGTCTGGCGGCTCTCCTTGCGGCATCGACACCCTCGGAATCACGTCAGACAGTTCAACCGGCACCGACAGCATCAGCATCGACATCGGTGTCTGCATTGCCGGCACCCAGTCATGCTATGCCTTCCGGTACCGATACACCGGTACCAATTCCCCCCGGCACTGACTTTGGTCGGTACAGGTATCGTGTTCTAGAAGAGCATCCAGACAAAGTACTTCGAATCCTCGGAGGAGTCTGAGGATTCTGACAGCTCCGTTGGTACGGGGTACTTCTCCCGGAAGAGCCTTCCTCTCCTAAACGCAGGATGTTTCCTCCAGAGGATATCTCCTTTCAGGACTTTATTAGGGAGGTGGCTCGGTCTTTCTATTACTGTGGCTCCTGAAACAGAGTCCAGGGCAAAGGAGTTGGAAATTTTGCAATATCCCAAAGCTCATAAGGAGGCAGCTACCTTGCCTATCCATGAGATCTTACATGATCTCATGTTGAGAATGTGGGAGACACCTCTTACCACCTCTCCTCACTCTCGTAGACTGGATACCATGTATCGAGTACCTCCGTGTCCTGGCTTCCAGAAAACTCAGCTTCCTCACCACTCTATTGTAGTGGAATCAGCTATGAGAAGGATCAGAAGTGCAAAGAGGCATGCCTCTAATCCTCCAGGACGTGTGTCTCGAACTTTGGATGCCTTTGGACGTCGTACTTTCCAGGCTTCCATGCTTTCTGCCAGGATCAGTTTCTATATTTTATATATGGGAATGTTCCTTAAGGAAGTCACAGGAGATTTAGAGGTGTTGAGCCCTCTTCTTCCTGATAAGAGGCAGGATTTTCTCACACTGGTTAAACATGCCCAGGATGTTTCTAAGTTTGTTACTCGTGCAGCTTTTGACTGTTTTGAGTGCATAAGCAGAACCTCTGCCATTGCCATAGGTGCACATAGGATTGCCTGGCTCCAGGCATCCAATTTGGAGCTCTGGGCGCAGGACAAACTGGGCAATATCACTTGAACAGGTGAGAATCTGTTCAGTAAGAATTGGCAAGATAAGGCCAATGAATTGGATGCTGACAGCTCCACTTTGGATAGACTGTCCAAAGCCACAGCTGATCGTGCAAGGAGAAAATCTTTCAAGAAACCGTTGTTCACCAAGAAGAAGTTTTATCCTTCTTATTCCCAGCAGGCACGTTCTGCAGGTCAACCTTGGAGTGGAGTGAGTGGCCTAGTGGTTGGGGCAAGGTACTTCGGGCCGGAAGGTCGGGGGTTCAAATCCCACTGGAGGACAGCAACCTTGGGCCGGAAGGACTGGGGTTTCTAGTCCCACAGGTGCTCCTTGTGGTCTTGGGCAAGCCACTTAACCCTCCATAGCCCATGTTCCCTGTAAAATAGTTCTCTGTGTGCTGTGCTTTCCTGTCTAATCAATGTGTTTATACCTCAAAAAAAAAAAAAAAAAATTTCCTGTCATGATTTGACAATTTCCAATTTGTAATCAAACCGCTGCTGATCGCTGGAAGTAGCGGTATACAAATGTATACTAAATAAATAAACCTGCCCGAAAGTCAGCAACCACCTAAACAGCGGAAAGCGAAGACTAAGCCTCAACCATCTCAGCAGTCTCAGCCTCCACAAGGCCTTTGACTTCCATCTAGAGAACTTAGCCTTCCTGGCTCTCAATGGTCCTGAACCTTCCACCATTCCAGGAAGGTTGTCACTTTGCCCCCAGATGGGGGCAGATAACAGCAGAGCATTGGACTCTCTCCATTATAAAAGAGGGGGTACAAGCTTCACTTTCTGTGCATGCCCCCTCTCACAGTAGTAAGACAGTTCAATTCTCAGACCTCTCATCAATCTGTTACATCAAGAGGTCACTATACTTCTTGCCCAAGGGGCAATAGAGGTACCCATTTCTCAACAGGGTACACGGTTTAACTCCCCCTATTTCCTTATCCCAAAGAAAACAGTGGGACACAGACCTATCCTAGATCTCAGGGAATTGAACAAATTCCTGTTCGAAGAGAAATTCAAGATTTCTCTCGGAGCCCTGCTGCCATACCTTCAGAGTCAGGATTGGCTTTGTTCTCTAGATCTCAAGGATGCGTACACATGTTCTTATCCATCCAACTCACAGAAAGTTCCTTTGGTCCCTTTTTCAAGGAAAGCACTACCAATACAGGGTGCTTCCTTTTGGCCTTGACTCAGCACCAAGGGTGTTTTACGAAATGCATGGCTGTGGTAGCAGCATTTCTTCGCACTCTAGGAATATTTGTCTTCCCCTACTTAGACAACGGGCTCATTCGAGCCCCATCAGAGTTAGAGGCCAGGATTTCTCTATCTTGCACAATGCGTATCCTTCAGTATTTGGGTCTGGTCATAAACATCCCAAAATCCAGCCTAACTCCCACTCAGTCTCTAGAGTTCATAGGAGCTTTGCTGGATACCAGGAAAGCAAGGGCCTATCTTCCCCAGACCCGTTGCCTTTGTATTGTGCAGTTAGCTTCTCAAGCAGTGTTAAAGTAACATTTCTCGAGCAGTGAGATGAGGCAACTACTAGGCCACATGCATGTGGTTCCTTATGCTCGCCTCCATATGAGAGCAGCCCAGTGAACTTTATCCACTCAATGGACCCAGCCATCAGGGTGCCTGTCAGACAAAATAGCGAACACAAATCGCCTTATTTTGTCCCTCCAATGGGGGAAGTCCACTCAAAACCTGTTGGTGGGGGGTCCCCTTTTCAACAGCCTTTACCCAAGGCAACTCTCACAAGATGCTTCACCAATGGGTTGGGGAGCTTATCTGCAAGACCTCTCCATCCAAGGCACTTGGACTCCACAGGAGACTCATCTACACATCATTCTCTTAGAGCTCAGAGCAATCTCCTTGCTCTGCGAGTGTTCTACATCCTGCTCAGCTTCAAGACTGTCCGTATGAATGAGGACTATCAAGTAGCTATGTTCTACGTGAACAAGCAGGGAGGAACAGGCTCTGTCATTTTGCAACGAAGCTTTGCGACTATGGGCCCTCGCCAGAGAGCATCAGATTCATCTCCTGGCAGTGGTATCTTCCAGGTATCCAAAACTCTTGGGCAGACAGACTCAGTCGAGTTCTGCTTCCACATGAATGGTCTCTACATGCAGACCAGGTGGCCAAGACTTTTCAAATTTGGGGAACCCCAGACATAGACCTCTTTGCAAGTCCGTTGAATGCCAAATTTCCCTGGTTCTGTTCCAGAATTCCGGCTCAGGACTCTCAGGCCAGGGATGCTTTCCTCCTGCATTGGGGTCAAGACTTCCTTTATGCCTTTCCACCCATTCCCCTAATTCCCAAAACCCTTTTCAAGCTTCAGAGAGACAGAGGCTGTATCATTCTCATAGCTCCACATTGGCCACGGCAAGTGTGGTACCCTCTGCTTCTACATCTCTCTCAAGCTCCCTCTCTGGTGTTGGGGTCTGCTCCAGATCTCCTGTCTCAGGAGAACGAAGTGTTATGGCATCCCAATCCCCAGTCTCTGCATCTCAGGGCTTGGTTGTTGAAGGCCTAGATCTTCATGATCTTAACCTTTCTCAGCAAGTAAAGGATATCCTTTATGCTTCTAGAAAACCTTCCACAAGACGCTCTTATGCTTTCAAGTGGAAAAGGTTTACCATATGGTACTCGCAGAAGGGTCTTAGCCCCCTTGCGATACCTCTGGAGTCATTACTGGAGTATCTCTCCTTCATTTATCCAATGCAGGACTTAAAACTAACTCAGTAAGAGTCCATTTGAGTGCTATTGCAGCTTCTTTCAAGCCTTTAAATGGACAACCTATTTCCTCCCATCCTCTTAAAACAAGATTTATGAGAGGCCTCCTTCTAACTAAGCCTCCCATTAGGCCACCACCGGTGGCATGGGACTTAAACCTGGTTCTTGGCCAGCTCATGAAGCCACCTTTTGAACCCTTAGCTACTACCTCATTGAAATTCCTTTCTTGGAAAGTTATCTTTCTCATTGCAATCACATCAGCACGTTGCATCAGTGAGTTGAAGGCACTAGTGGCTGATCCTCCTTATACAAGGTTCCATCATGACAAGGTAGTCTTTAGGACTCATCCACAATTTATGGCAAAGGTGGTCTCGCCTTTTCATTTGAACCAAGCGGTCTACCTGCCTGTGTTTTTTCCAAGGCCTCATGCATCAAATGCAGAAAGGAATCTTCATACTTTGGACTGTAAAAGAGCTTTAGCTTTTTACTTACAGAAAACACAGCAACATAGAAAGTCCTCTCAACTCTTTGTTGCTTTTGATTCTTCTCATCTGGGACTTCCAGTCTCCAAGAGAACACTGTCCAACTGGATTGCACAGTGTATTTCCTTTGCCTATCAGAGTGAGAATCTTCCTCTGGAGGGCCATGTCACAGCTCACAATGAGAGCCATGGCAGCTTCAATGGCTCATCTGCACTCTGTCTCTATCGATGACATCTGTCGAGCAGCCACTTGGGCCTCGGTTCATACCTTCACAGCCCATTACTGCTTGGACAAGGACTCCTGTCGGTATGCCTTTGTTTGGTCAGGCTATTCTCCAACACCTGTTCCATACCTAATCAACTCCTACTCACCATCCCTGATAGGATAGCAAGAGATCCATGGGGAGAAGTGGAGCCCTTTCACAAGGACTCACAACTTCAGGGGTCTCTCCCTGGCATCTAAAGCTAGGGAGTCCCCATATGTGAGGACTACATTCCTGCTTGTTCCTGGAGATAGCATAGTTACTTGCCTGTAACAGGTGATCTCCGGGAACAGCAGGAATTTAGTCTTTTACAACCCACCCACCTCCCCTAGGAGCTGTGTATCTTTTTTTTTTTTTTTTTTTTTCTTTCCTTTCCCCCTCTCTCTCTCTGTCTCAGCTTTAAAACTCAACTAGAGAGAGGCAGTTGGGAAAGGCGGGAAGGCAGCATGCAGGCGCTGTGGGATGCTCCCAAAAGCTTTCTAATTGGACGCTGGGGAGCGTTCCCGTGCAGGCTCCGTCGGTACCGACGATACCCATATGTGAAGACTAAATTCCTGCTGTTCCCGGAGATCACCTGTTACAGGTGAGTAACTATGCTTTATCTTACCTAATGCTAACTTATAATACATCTACTGCTAGCACTAAATTATCCCAAACTATTTGACTTTATGTAGACCAAGTTAGCATTGATCCTTGTAGCATTCTTCTATCTTGTACAACTATCTCTATTCCTTAATTTATTCTGTTTGGCCACATGCTAATACACATCTTTTGTCAAGTGCACAATTGTACATATCACCAATTGTTGGATTTACTTTCAAACTGTGATAATTTACAAGGTGGTAGCTTATGGTGAATAAATGACTCATTTCAGTTGTTTGTCAAAAAATCTTAGGAAGAGTCTTATCTTAAGTAATGGTTTGACTCACATTACCAGGGCTTAATTTGTAGACAAAAAAAAGTGGAACACTGGGTGGGACCAGAAGTGACTTGTGGGGGTGAGGCCAGGGCAAGAAATGTGTTACATTCTTTACAGCATTGGTGAATAAACTAATCTGCTTAGGCTAGGCCTACTGTTTGGCAGGCCTAAACTAAACATGTAACTTGCCTAAATAGTGGCTTAACAATAGCACTGTCTGGATAATTTTCTGGCCTACCTTTGCTCCTCAACTAACATGGCCTCCAAATAAACAAATAGTATCTGGCCTTTTAGCCCAATTGTGTATTTTTTGAAAGGACATACGTGTTTTTCTGGCATAAATATAATTAGCCTAATTGTCTTTGAATGGGCATATTTATTCATTTGATGGGGTATAATTTTTCATTCATATAAAGCACTCCCAGAGTCACCAATAAAACTCTCCCAACAGATGCAGAGCAGAAGTAGGGTTTTTCACTTACTGTTAATATACAAAAAAATATTCCATTCAAATTCTAGCCTCAAATCGGTGACAATACCACACGCTCCTACTGTCAAACATTGTATGTCATAACACAAAACCCTGTAACTGGACTCTCCAACACCAGTAGCAAATCTAAGAACTCAACCATATAGTGCCTTGCAAAACTATTCATCCCCTTGGTTTTTGTCCTGTTGCATTACGTACAACCTGGAATGAAAATAAAGGTTCATTTAGATGTTTGGACTGTATTGTTAGGTCCATTATCTAATTGATGAAGTGAAATGACAATATAATACTGTGTGTGTGTGTGTATATATATGTATATTGTCACACCCTCATCGGGCCCCTCCGGTGGAGACTGGTATTACAGCTTAACACCTTTTCTTGGCTCTCTATATGTTATAGATAGCCCTGCCTGGCCCTCTGTGGGTGGTAGTTGTACCGTCTTCTTGTAATCACTCAAACACACAGTTCACACTTTAAATCAAGGGCTTTATTCCCCGTCCAATGAGGTATTCTTTTTCTTGGTGAACAAAAATAATCAAAAGCCGCTCTGGCTAATAACAGAAGCAAACATTGAACAAAAAGTGCTTTCCTCAGCTTTAACTTTCAACAAAAGAAAAGTCTTTAAACAATCCTCTTCATGAGCACTTAACCCTTTTCTTTTGCTGTTATAAATCAATCAGGGTTCACTTTTAACCAAGAAACTTCAGCCAGTTACTGTGTTACTGTTAAACCTTCCTGGTACATATATTTTCTTTATCTCAGTGAAAACTCTTCCTCTTCAGTTATCACTAAAGAGCATTCCATTGGTTCAGTGTTTTCTTGCACATTGGGAATATCACACTGCATTAAAGAATAACCATTTGTACCTACGTTTTCTGTATCAGCTGTTCTGCCGAGCTCACTCTGGTTAATCACGTCAGGTACGTGACTACTTCCTGGCTCTGAGCTAAAGCTCTCTTGGGTATTACCGTATACTCTGGATAGTGGTTTGTAAGAGCACTTCTCCTGTGTGAAGCTATGAGGTAACTGCCCATAAACACTGGTATTAGTATCAAACAGCTTGTGTCCTGCCTTGAATCGGCTAAAGGCTAATTCCTCTGGTACAGCTGTGGGAGTTTGCAATGCTGACAACGGCACTCGGGAGAAGTCTGAGAATTTAAAGTTGCTAGCAGAATTATGTGCTTCATAAGGTAAGAGACCTTCCTTTCTCTTGTAGCCCTTAGTACAAGGAAAGAAGTTGTTTCCTTTTCCCTTTATATCTGCTCTTGGCTGGCTTCTCTTACTAATCCTGGACTTAGCCCACTCGGGTGTAAAACAGTCCTGTTCAACTTTGAATGCCTTGTTTCCTGCAACAGGATTCCTCCCTCTTCTCTTCTGGCTTCCACACACACACTCTGTATTTAACAGCTGATCTCCACATGTACTCACACCATCCTGAGACTCATTCAAGCTGTCCTGTGGTATATTTTGCTGACCCACTCTCTCATTTCCTTCCTTCCACCAACTTTGGTCCTGGAGATGACATTGGATTACTGTGTCTCTTTCTCTTTCCCTCCGTTCCCACGACTGAGGATGTTGCTTCCACCTCTGTCCGTGCTCACTCTCTCTCACTGCTTGTGAGTGTGCCTTATGTATCTGTCCCCGGGTTCCACCCCTTCTCAGCTGATCCCTATCAGGTAAATCAACCTCCATTCTCATGCTGGCTGGGTGTGTCTTTTTACCCTTTTCCCACGTGTGCCGTGGTTGCTCATAGCAACTATTTGACATGTTTTTGTTTACCTCATCAGGTTCTGCCTGATTTTCTCCGCTAATCTCCATTTCCTCTGGGTCCCCTGGGTTTACCTTGTGACAATATATATGTGTATGTATAAGTATAAATATAAAAATAAAAATAAGAACTGAAGTAATGAGTGCATATATATTCATCCCTTTTGCTATGAAACCCCTAAATAAAATCTGGTCCAACCAATTAACCTCAGTCACATAATTTAGTTGATTGGGGTTCATCTGTGTGCAATCAGTGTCACATTCTGTCACATGATGCCTGTATAAATATACCTGTTCCGAAAGGCCTGACTCTAAAACATCACTAAGCAAGCAACATGAAGACCAAGGAATGCTCCAAACATGTCAGTTGTGGTGAAGTATAGATCAGGGTTCTTCTATAAAAGAAATAAATAAATAAATTATCCCAAGTTCTGAATACCCCACAGAGCATCATTAAATCCATTATAAAAACAACATAGAAGAATATGGCACCACTACAAACCTTTGAGCTGTAAGTGTAGAATATTGCTCCAATATTATCACTAGAACTTCAATTTAATGCATGTTCCCATTCATTCAATACTCAATTTAATCTGATTTAAAGCAACGGGTCTCAGACTTATAAGAGCTACGGTCTTCATATGACATCGACCAAATGCTCTATTTTGCATCAATGACCAATATCGTTGCTGACCTTAATCAGCTTATGACTTGAAAAGGTAAAGGATATGTGCTTATCTTAAATATGCCCTTTATCTAGTCCCAAAAATATGCCCTTTATCTAGTCCCAAAAATACATAAAAATATTGAGAATCCCCTCAAGGCGACCCATAGTGTCCACCAAAGGATCGCTCTTAGAACCCCTCTCGATATATTTAGATACGTTTTTGAGACCAATAATACCACATATACCGTCATGCGTAAGGGATACCATGCATTTCTTACAAATATTGGAAAGACACTCTCGATGGGCAGGGATGGAAGACATTTGGTTGGCTACATTGGATGTTAGCGCTCTATACACAAATTCCTCAAGATAAGGTGTATGAGGTAACTATGAAAGCGCTAACAGCGCGTGGAGACCTTTCAGACACATCTCACCTTTTTGGATGAAGTGGTAAAATTAGTGCTATTTCAGGATTGTTTTCAGTTTGAAGAACAAATTTGTCATGAGACTGGAGTAGCAATGGGCGCAACTTGCGCTCCTTCTATAGCTAACCTCTTCATGGGAGCATTCGAAGAAGTATGGTTAGAGAAGTCTGAATTTGGTCAACAGGTGAAGCTGTGGTGCCGTTACATCGATGACATTTTTGTCATATGGAAGGGACAAGTTCAACAATTACTGTCATATGTGGAATGGTTGAACGCTAGAGAGGAATTAATCGAGTTTACCTGCACATAGTAAAGATGCTATAACTTTTTTAGATGTGGAGGTTAAACAAGTAACTTTGGAATGGATTACTACAGTACTTTATAAATCTACGGACCGCAATGCATTATTACATTATGAGAGCATTCATCCCAGACATTTAAAAGATGGGCTTCCATTTTCGCAGTTCCTCCAGTACAGGAGGAACTGTTCAAATCTACATGATTTCAAGTGCCAGGCAAAACTGTTAAACAAAATTTTATGATAGAGGGTATCCTCGGCATATTGTTAAACGAGCCTATAAAAGGGCCCTGTTCAATAATCGAGATCAATTACTCATTCCCCGTATTTTTCATTCCGAAGAGGACATCATTAATATAGTGACGAAGCATTCACCTTTTAATAATCGCATACAAAGAATTTAAAAAAACCACATGAATGTGCTCCAAAGCATTCCAGCGCTTAAAGATAAAGTACGCTGCGTTTGGCAGCGGCCAATGTTCCCTCTAATTTTCTGTAGGCTGTGTGCGCATAAAATATCAGCTGTGTGCAGCTTTTGAAGGAAGGTTAAATTTTTGTGCGCCACATAACGACACTGAGTTATATACTTTAAAATTTGACTACACGTCAAAATACAGTATGTACACCACATTGATTTTAATCAAATTAAATGAAAATAGACGATTACTAAATGAAGCTGGAAATTTCTAGTAATTACAATCATAACTTTTAAATTTTAAGACGTCTGTGTTTTCTTTCAGAATCAGAGCCGTAATTTTTGTGCGCTCTGTTCTAAAGTACGTGCGCTCGCTCGTCGAGGTGTGTGCGCGCGCACACGCGCACAGCTTAGAGGGAACAGTGGCAGCGGCATCGCAATTTTAAGGAATTTTTAAGTCCCACAAAGATAAGATCTATCGAGGGTAGCCATTTGAACCAACCATTGGGTCATTTTAGATGTGGGTCCTGCCAAATATGTGCAGTCACTTATGAAACTTCATCATTTGAATATCACGGGAAACGTTACAAGCTCCGTCACCATTCCACATGCAATACAACTTTCATAGTATATGCAATAGAATGCCGGTGTCAGCTATTGTACATAGGAAAAACCTCTCGTCCTTTGAAAGTCAGATTGGCTGAACACCGTAGTAAGTTGACGTGTAAGGCATTAGTGGCCCCGATAGTTGAGCATTGCCTCCAAGAAAACCATAGATTTGAAGATCTGAGATGTTTTGGTATAGACAGAATTGTAATGGGATCGGAGGGTAAATCGAGAGATCAATCATAGATAATAAAAGAACAAAGATGGATCTTTACTTTAGACAGTGAGACCGGGGGGGGGCTTAACCCACAAATAGATTGGAACCTATGCGTTTAGTTCCGGATCATCACATTTAACAGTGGGACTTTTGAACTCAATATAAGGCCCACCCCGAAGGCAGTTCGCATGCGCGGCGTTGAAAGAATCAACGGTTTGAAGTTGTAAGAAACCTGAAGTGAAGTTCACGGTAAAATTCTTTTGGATACATTGTTGCATAACTGATATGGAAATTAGTATTTAATTTAGATAACGGAGAACTGGCATATGATTCCCTTTATACAGCGCTAAATACAAGAAAAAATTTTGAGAAGAGCTTTGAAGAAGTAGATCGAGGATGTGTTCGGGAAATCAAACCCCTGATGAAACAGCTTGGCAGTGAAACGTAGCAGCGCTGAGACTGGCGTTAAAAAAAAGGGCATATTTAAGATAAGCACATCCTTTACCTTTTCAAGTCATAAGCCGATTAAGGTCAGCAACGATATTGGTCATTGATGCAAAATAGAGCATTTGGTCGATGTCATATGAAGACCATAGCTCTTATAAGTCTGAGACCCGTTGCTTTAAATCACAGATTAAATTGAGTATTGAATGAATGGGAACACGCATTAAATTGAAGTTCTAGTGATAATATTGGAGCAATATTCTACACTTACAGCTCAACAGTTATTTTGCTCTATTGAAGTGACCTGTAGTCTTGTGTTGTGGACCACTACAAACCTGACAAGAGAAGGCTGCCCTCCAAAACTCAGACCAGGCAAGGAGGTTATTAATCAGATGCTACAAAGACACCAAGGATAACACTGAAGGAGCTGCAAAGATCCACAGCGGAGATGGGAGTATCTGTCCATAAGACCACTTTAAGCCATACACTCCTCAGAGTGGGGCTTTATGGAAGAGTGCCAGAAAAAAGCCATTGCTTGAACACATTTGTGGGGGGGGGGGGGGGTCTGCCACATGCTGTTGTGCAAACACATGGAAGAAGGTTCTCTAGTCAGATGAGACAAAAATTGAACTTTTTCCATCATGGGAAACACCAACACTTCAGATCACCCCAAGAACCCTGTTTCCACAGTGAAATATGGTGGTGGCAGCATCATGCTGTGGGGATGTTTTTCATTGGCAGGGACAGGAAAACTGGTCAGGATTGAAGGAACGATGGATGGCACTAAATACAGGGCAGTTCTTGAGGGAAAACCCTGTTTTGTCTGCCAGAGATTTGAGACTGGGATGAAGGTTCACCTTCCAGGAGGACGATGATACTAAACATACTGCTAAAGCTGGTTTAAAGGGAAACATTTAAATGTCTTGGAATGGCCTAATCAAAGCCTAGACCTCAATCCAATTGAGAATCTGTGGCATTACTTGAAGATTTCTGTACACCAACGCAACCCATCTAACTTGAAGGAGTTAGAGCAGTTTTGCTCTGAGGAATGGATAAAAATCCCAGTCGCTAGATGTGGTAAGCTAATAGAGACATACCTCAAGAGACCTGCAGCTGTAATTGCAGCAAAAGGTGGCTCTACAATGTATTGATTTTGGGGGGTGAATACATATGGCCCTCCTGTTTTTCACTTTTTTTTTGTCTTATTTGTTACAAAGAATATTTTGCACTTTCAATGTCATAGGCAATGTACCTATGAAAAATCAGTGCTGTGAGATATTAGAAAACCAGTAACCACTAACTGGAAAAAGACTAGCCAAACTACTACAGATTCCTACACAGAACCAATGTGTTAACAGAATCCCTCTCCTTTGGCTGCATATGGAAAAAAAGACTATTACCGAGTAAAGAATAAAACTACAAATCAGAATAATACACAAACAAATTCAAATGGACACCCTCCCCCCCCCCAAAAAAAAAAACCCACACTGAAGAAAAACACATGCATTTCCTCCTCTACTGAACTCTTTTTTTTTTTTTTTTTTTTTTTTTTTTTTTTAAAGTGCATTTTTCAAAACTGACACATTTTATTCTCTTAAACTGCCGTTCTTTTTTGTATGATCATTTTAGTTTTGTAGTTGGTTGGTCTTGGTTTCTCTATCACTTCCTCTTGTTGGTTTTTCTTCTAATTCCTTTTCCAGGATCTCATTTCCATTTTCTATTTCTTCATGCTCCCTGTCTTTGTCCTTTCCTTCCTTATATCTCTCTGACACTGACCCTTCTGTTTCATCTATCTCCATTTATTTCATCTGCCTTTTACCTAACTATAGATTCTATTCCTCCTCCTCTCTCCTTCAGCCTTCCTCCTTTCATCTTACAAGTTTTCCATTTTTTAACTTCCTAGTCCTTCCATTCCCCACCTCTCATTCCGTCACCAGCCTCCTATGGGCCCCATCATTCACCCACTTCCTAGTCTCCCATTCCACCCTCTGTATGCACCCCTTCCCCAGCCTCATCTATTGCCTTCTGCCTCTCATCCCCTTAATCAGCCCCAGCTCATTCCCTAGCACTTATCCTCTCTCTACCTACAGGCCCTTTCTTATGTCTTAGAACCTGGATAGGGGTTCTTTTCCACTTTCACCTCCTCCTTTTCTACGCTGCCTTACCTCCAAGGAAAACCTGTCCCTTCCTGTGGCTTCCATCCATTCTAACCCTCTGTCCTTTTCAACCACCACCTATCCTTCAAGGCCCATCAAACCTTTGCCTCTCCCCATATTTCTGCACTTGTTCTCACAGCCCTACTCATACCCCTTACCCAATTACTGTCCTACCAATCCCTGGTCAATATCTTAGTCTCCCCTATCCCTCCTGGCAACCCAACTTCCCACTTTTTCATTGTACCCAGTTACTGAATTCTCACTCATAATCCCATCCAAGCAGAGTCCCCATTTACACACACAATGCTCAACCTAGTTACTCTTTCCTCTTTTCTCACTCAATCTTAAGTTCTCTACATAAGCACAAGTCCCTGCTTTTCCACATCCCATGTCCCTAATGCCCACCCATCTACTTCCTCCTCCAGTACTTATTAACCCTTCCTTCTTCCTTATACCCCATCCTCTCAACCTTCCCCTGGTTATGACCGTCTTCCCTAGCCTCTACAATATGTCATCTCCCTTCTCGCTCCCCCAGCATCTCCTTTTTCTTGCCCTGACCACAACATTTATCACACTAGCCCCATTTCAGTACCAGGCCCCCCAGCCCTAAAATTAGCCCCTTTCCAGCCCCCCAACCCAGTAGCAGCCCATTTTTCAGTTGCAGCTCCCCCACCCCAGCATTGGCTGCCCTCCATTACCAGCCTCTCCACCATTCTAGTGCCTCAGCTCCTTTCCAGTCCCTCCCTTCCTCATCCTACATCAGCCCCCTATTCCCAGGCTCTCACTACCCCATCAGATTTGTCCATTAGCCACCTCATACCACAGCTTCACTTGCAGCCGGCTACCTCCTCTCTGCCTCTCCCTGCCTGTTCTAAGTTACACAGCCATGACAGCAACCTCAGGCTGGAGGCACTGGGGTTTCTAGTCCCACAGCTGCTCCTTGTGGCCTTGGGCAAGCCACTATCTCCAGGAACAAGCAGGAATGTAGTCTTCACAAATGGGTATCGTCGGTACTGATGGAGCCTTGCGGGAACGCTCCCCAGCATCCAATAGGAAAGCTTTTGGGAGCATCCCACAGCACCTGCGTGTTGCCTTCCCGCCTTCCCGCCTTTCCCAACTGTCCCTCTCCAGTTCATCGTTTTCCACGAAGCCGACAGGTCGCACATCCTGTCACCGGAGAAAAAAAATCCTTTCTATATTTTGTGGTCGCATCTGCCTTCCCTCGACGCTACACCAGTACTGCCGGTTCTTCTTTCTTTTCTTAAACAAAACAAAAAAAAAAAAAAACCCTTTCTTCTGGAGTCTTTCCAGTAATTTTCTTTTCAGGTGCCACGTGCCATTTTGGGCACTAGGCCCAACTTTTTCCTTAAAAATGGAAAAACCCGCTTCGGGTTTTAAAGTGTTCTAAGTGTGGCGGTACCATCTCCGTCACCAACACCCATGAGTGGTGCCTCAAATGTTTAGGTCCTGACCACTCTATCTCTGAGTGTGTTGCCTGTGGGATGATGAAAAGGGGCCGGCAAAACCGAGCTGCTAAACTTAGCACCCTTTTTCCCTCCAATGCAGCCTCCGTGGCATCGACATCTTCCAGGGCTTTGTCTTCCTCCCATAGATCTCGGGTAACTAAACATAAATCTAGTCGGTCCTCAAAGTCCCTCTGGCGTTGCCCTTGAGGGACTTTCACCGGCAAAATTGCCCTGGTGGGAGACTTTGGCTTCCAAAGCACTAACGGGGCTCCAGGATATTCTTGAGGTTTCAACCTCGGCAGAACTACTGGTGCCATGCTCTGGGGTACCGGCTGCTTCATCCCGTATCGATACCCAAGCATTGGCAGTGTTGATAGACCAGAGATTCTTGGCTATTGAATGCAGTCTGGCGGCTCTTCTCACGGCCTCGATGCCCCTGAAACCACGTCAGACAATTCAACCGGTACTGACTCCGGTGCCGGCACTGACTGCATCGACATCGGCAGGTATTCTACCGGGACCGAGTCATGCGTGTCTATCTGGCATCAACAAGTCGGTACCAGACCACTCCGATGCCGACTTCGATTGGTACTGGTACCGTGATTTGCACGATCACCCGAATCGGAGATACTTCAAATCCTCGGATGAGTCTGAAGACTCTGAAAGCTCTGCTGATACCAGAGTACTTCTTCCTGAGGATTCATCTTCTCCTCAGCATAGGATGTCTCCACCAGAGGATATGTCCTTTCAGGATTTTATCCGAGATGTGGCCCAAGGTCTTTCCATCACAGTGGCTCCTGAAAAAGAGCCTAGGGCAAAGGAGTTAGAAATCCTGCAATACCATAAAGCTCCCAAGGAGGCAGCTACCTTACCTATTCATGAGATCTTGCAAGATCTCATGTTAAGGATGTGGGAACCACTTCTAACCACATCTCCTCACTCTCAAAGACTCGACACCATGTATCGAGTTCCTCCTTGTCCTGTGTTTCAGAAGACTCAATTACCACACCATTACATGGTGGTGGAATCTGCTATGAGAAAGATCAAGAGTGCAAAAAGGCATGCATCTAATCCTCCAGGACGTGAGTGTTTGGACTCTTGACACCTTTTGGACGTCGAACCTTCCAGGCTTCCATGCTTTCTGCTAGGATCATTTCCTATATCTTATATATGGGGATGTTCTTTAAGGAGGTTGCAGGAGATTTAGAGCTTATGAGCCCTCTCCTTCCTGATGAGGCAAGATTACCTTGCTCTTGTCAAACATGCCCAGGATGTTTCCAAGTTTGTCAATCATGCAGCCTTTGACTGCTTTGAGTGCATAAGCAGAACCTCTGCCATTGCCATAGGTGCACATAGGATTGCCTGGCTCCAGGCATCTGACTTGGAAATTTGGGTACAGGATAAATTAGGGAATATTCCTTGCACAGGAGAGAATCTCTTTGGCAAGAATTGGCAGGAAAAAGCTAATGAGAGAGATGCTGACAATATCACTTTGGATAGATTGTCTAAATCTACAGCTGATCCTGCAAGGAAAAAATCCTATAAGAAACCATTCTTCAGTATGAAGTGTTATCCCTCCTATACCCAGCAGGGGCATCGTTTAGGTCAGTCTGCCCAAAAGGGACAGCAGCAACAACCTAGGCAAAGACAAAAGCAGCTAAGCCTCAACCGGCTCAGCAGACTCAGCCTCCACAGGGGCTTTGACTCCTCTATCTAGAGAACTTTGCCTTCCTGGCCCTGAACGGCCCAGAACCTTCCACCATCCCAGGAAGGTTATGGCATTTTGCCCCCAGATGGGGTCAGATAACAGCAGAAAATTGGACTCTGTCTATTGTAAGAGGGGTACAAGCTTCATTTCCTCAACATGCCCCCTCCTACAATGGTAAGACAGTTCAATTCTCAGACCTCTCTCAACAACCAGTTAGGTCAAGAGGTCACTGTGCTCCTTGCTCAAGGGGCAATAGAAGAGGTACCCATTCCCCAACGGGGTACAGGGTTTTACTCCCTCTATTTCCTTATTCCAAAGAAAACAGGAGGACACAGACCCATTGTAGACCTCAGAGAATTGAACACATTTCTGTTCAAAGAAGTTCAAAATGATTTCTCTAGGAACTCTGCTGCCATACCTTCAGAGTCAGGATTGGCTTTGTTCTCTAGATCACATTGTGCAGTTAGCTTCCCAAGCAGTGCTAAAACATCACCTCACTGCTCGGGAAATGTTAGTTGCTAGGCCACATGGCATCCACCGTGCATGTGGTTCCTTATTCTCGCCTCCATATGAGGGCAGCCCAGTGGACTTTATCCACTCAGTGGACTCAGGCGTCAGGTTGCCTGTCAGGCAAAATAGAAAACTCAGATCGCCTTTTGTCCCTCCAATGGTGGCAATCACCCCAAAACCTTTTGGTGGGGTCTCCTTTTCAGCAACCCCCACCCCAGGCCACTCTAACAGATGCTTCACAGGTGGGTTGGGGAGCCCACCTGCAAGGCCTCTCTACCCAGGGTACCAGGCCTCAACAAGAGGCCTATCTACACATCAATCTCCTGGAACTCGGAGCAATTTTCCTTGCTCTTCGAGTATTCCACACCCAGCTCAGCTACAAGACGGTCCTAATTCAAACAGGCAATCCAATTAGCTATGTTATATGTGAACAAGCAGGGCGGAACAGGATCTCTGTCACTCTGCAACGAAGCTTTGCGACTATGGGCCCTCGTCAAAGAGCATCAGATTTATCTCCTTGCGGTGTATCTTCCAGGCATTCAAAACTCTTGGGCAGACAGATTCAGTCGAGTTCTGCTTCCATATGAATGGTCTCTCCATGCAGACCAGGTGGCCAAAATTTTTCAAATTTGGGGAACCCCGGACAGACCTTTTAGCAAGTCTGCTGAATGCCAAACTTCCCCGGTTCTGTCCAAAATTCTGGCTCAGGGTTGTCAGGCAAGGGATGCTTTCCTCCTCCATTGGGGTCAGGACTTCCTGTATACCTTTCCACCCATTCCCCTAATTCCCAAAACCCTGCTCAAGCTTCAGAGATAGAGGTCATATGATTCTCATAGCTCCACGATAGCCACGGCAAATGTGGTACCCTCTGCTCCTACATCTCTCTCAAGCTCTGCCTCTGGAGTTACGATCTGCTCCAAATCTCCTTTCTCAGGAGGACAGGATGCTGTGGCATCCCAATCCCCAGTCTCTGCATCTCAGGGCCTGGTTGCTGAAAGCCTAGAACTCCAGTCTTAACCTTTCCCAGCAGGTAAAGGATATCCTTTATGCTTCTAGGAAGCCTTCCACAAGATGTTCTTATGCATTTAAGTGGAAAAGGTTTCCCATATGGTGCTCACAGAAGGGTCTTAACCCTCTTGCGATACCTCTGGAATCATTACTGGAGTATCTCCTTCATTTATCAAATGCAGGGCTTAAGACCAATTCAGTGAGTTCATTTGAGTGCTATTGCAGCTTCTTTCAAGCCTCTAAATGGACAACCTATTTCCTCTCATCCTCTCATAGCGAGATTTGAGAGGCCTTCTTTTAACTAAGCCACCCATTAAGCCACCACCAGTGGCATGGGACTTAAATCTGGTTCTTGGGCAGCTCATGAAACTGCCTTTTGAACCATTAGCCACTACCTCTTTGAAATTCCTTTCCTGGAAGGTCATCTTTCTTGCAATCACATCAGCACATCGCATCAGCGAATTGCAAGCATTGGTGTCTGATCCTCCTTATACAAGGTTCCATCATAAGGTAGTCCTTAGGACTCATCCACAATTTATGCCAAAGGTGGTGTCACCTTTTCATTTAAACAAAGCGGTTTGCCTTCCTGTATTCTTCCCAAGGCCTCATGCCTCAAATGCAGAAAGGAATCTTCATACTTTGGACTGCAAAAGGGCTTTGGCCTTTTACTTGCAAAGGACACAGCAATATAGAAAGTCCTCTCAACTCTTTGCTTTTGATCCTAGTCATTTAGTACTTCCAGTCTCCAAAAGAACACTGTCCAGCTGGATTGCACAGTGTATATCTTTTGCCTATGAGAGTAGAAACCTTCCTCTTGAAGGCCATGTCACAGCTCACAATGTGAGAGCCATGGCAGCTTCTAGGGCTCATCTTCACTCTGTGTCTATCGACAACATCTGTCGAGCAGCTACTTGGGCTTCGGTTCATACCTTCACAACCCATTACTGCTTAGACAAGGACTCCCGCCAGGATGCCTTGTTTGGTCAGGCTGTTCAACACCTGTTCCATACTTAATCAACTCCTACCCCACCATCCCTGGAACAATGCCAGAGATCCATGGGGGGAAGTGGAGCCCTTTCACAAGGGCGCACAACTTCTGGGGCTTTCTCCCTGGCATTTGCAGCTAGGGAGTCCCCATATATGAAGACTAAATTCCTGATGTTCCCGGAGATCACCTGTTACAGGTGAGTAACTATGCTTTACCCTCTATTGCCTTAGGTAAAAAAACATAGATTGTGAACCCTTGAGGGATGCGAAATATACCACATCTGAATGTACACCACTTTGACCTGGTGAAAAGTGGTATGTATGCATTGCTAAATAAATCCTCCCCTTTTTTTTTTTTTTAAATGTACTGCCCCTTTAAAAATTTGTCTCACTCACCCCACCTCCTTCCCCCTTCCCCCTTCCCCTTCCCCCTCCCATCTAACTCTTTCAGCAGGCCCCAGATCCTACTATCCTGCGTGCTGGCAGCCTACTGCTTTCCAGGCTTCACCTTCTGTCCTGTCTGCCCACCGGAGATAGATCCCTGCAGGCAAGAGGGACTTTTGCCACAATCTCTTCTCTTCTACTCGCAGGAGATGGGATTCCTGCGGACAGGAATATGTGACTTAGGAACCCTGCAGGCAGCCTGCTGCCTCTATCTCAAGCAAGCAGAAGAGAGCCATGATTGGGGCTAAGACCCCTTCTCTCTGACTGTGGGAGATCTGATCCCTGCAAACAGACAAAAGGGATATCGTTCTCTGCCTGAAATCGTAGCTTGAGTGGGAGTAAGATGGGATACCTGCAGGCGCCTGGTATTTTTCAAGTCGTGCTTCTACCGCTTCAAGAAGTGCTGGAATGCTATTCTACCCTGTTCTGGCACAAATTAAGCTGTGTACATTAGACAATCCAAGTAAGTTTAACTATCTGATTTAGCACACATCTCAGCTCACAAAGGAAGGAACGTGGGGACTATCAGAACACAAGTAACAGATAAACAAGGGCTATTACCTAGATGTGTGCTTGACAAAAGGTAATGCATCCATAACCACAAAACTTTAAGAAACAAAATTTAAGCAAATTAGAACATTGTCATTGGTAACTACTTAATATTTCTTTGTTTACACTGTTTTCAGCACAGAACACCATAGTAGTAAAGGATAAATTTACTCTTGCACAGGGTAAATTAATTTACATCTTGAATCTACCTTAATCAGTGATGCTAATTTGGTTAATCAGTCTTGGTGTTTTTGGTGGTAGGTAAAGCAAAGGTATTTTCCTCCTGTTTCCCTAGCAATAAGACATTTGCTCCACACTTCCTGTTAGTAATGTCGGTTGTGCAAGGGTCATGCCACAATAACTGAAATATACAATATAAGAATTTAAGATTTCTCCTCCAATAGACTTTTGCAGGGTAGCTTAAAATAGACTGGGACAGCTGTCTGCTTTCTGTCTCTGCAGACTTTGCTACTCTGATCTTATGTTACGTTTTATACTTTGCGTTAGTAGATTAACTGAAATTTTTGGATTACCATGGCACAACACATCCATGACAGCATATGTTTAATTGCTTAATTTACTTGTTAGAATTAAGTTGTAGTCATTATTTGTGACTTGTTAAATTAGACATTTAGCTCTTTTCTCTTATTACACTTGTCACTATGCTGCTTGCACAATAAATAGAGGGATATCTAAACCATAAATTACAAACTGAAAACAAATCAAATCTTCAGGACAAGCAATATGAAATAAATACATATGACACTTTGTGTTCCTAGATTCTTCTTTCACTAAGGCATATCTCATAAGGAGTCCAGATTTCTTGTTGTATCTCAACTTCTATCCATAAACAAGTATCTAGACTGAATTACTGTATACAAATGTTTTCTTTTTATTCTGTTTTCTCTTTTTTACAATGCCCTTTAATCAAAAACTTGCTTTGCATGACAAGCAATTACATTTTTAGCAAAGCTCCTAACTTGCAACTGCATCTCATTTCAAACACTTTCATAATTTTTCTGTCGCCATTCCATTCCTTAGCATTTTCTTCTAAATTGTAAAAGGTTGCATGAATTTGCATGAGATAAGACTAAACACCAATAGAAGTCATTACATGGGGGATCTTCCCATTCATTCATGCACAACTACAAAGTAATCACAGATAAATTAACCATAACCATATTCTCCTGTTTTATTTGCTATGCACTGTTGTGATATATTAATCTATGCAGTGTACAATTAATTTAAAAAAGACATCAGAAAGGAATGCCATAATTAAAATAACATAGCAACCAAAACATACACATTCCATTCAAGGACAGACAAAGAGCTTGCATGATAAAGACGAGCCTTCCTAATTTTGTCAAATTAACTTGTTTAAATAGCTAAGGCCCACTCCAAGGCAAGGAAGCTGCTGCCCCCCCCCCCCCCCCCTTCCAGGACACTAGTCTGGAAGGTTAAAGCTTTTAAAGCTGCCTTTTTTTTTAACATTTAATTTTAGCTCAGTGCAAAGAGGCAGGCAAACTATTCTAATGTGTGGGAGTGGATTTTCTTGTGGATTCACACTTAACGACAGCTGGTGAAGGAAGGTAGTAACAAAATCGTGACATGAGTGAAGTGCCCTTGCTGGTGCATATAAGGTGATTAGAGGACAGATAATCTGGAATCTCCAGGAACAAGCAGGAGTGTAGTCTTCACATATGGGTACGTCGGTACCGACGGAGTCTGTGCGGGAACACTCCCCAGCATCGAATTAGAAAGCTTTTGGGAGCATCCCACAGTGCATGCCTGCATGCTGCCTTCCCGCCTTTCCCAACTGTGTCTCTCCAGTTCTTCTTTTTCTGTGGAGCCAGCAGGTGGTTGTTCCTGTCACTGCAGAAGAATTCATTTTTTTTTTCTTTTTTTGTGGTCGCGCCTGCCTTCCTCGATGCTCTATCGGTACCGCCATTTTTTTCTTATTGTCTGTTTTAAAAAAAATAAATAAAAATATCTATATATCTATATCTCTATATCTAGAGAGAGCTCTAGAGAGAGCTCTATATATATATATCTATATACTTTTCCTGTTTTCCAGGTGCACGTGCCTTTTTGGGCCTTAGGCCCAATAAGTTTTCCTACAATGGAGAAACCTGCCTCAGGTTTCAAAAAGTGCACCAAGTGTGGCGGTACCATCTCAGTCACCGACACCCATGAATGGTGTCTAAAATGTTTAGGTCCTGACCACTCCATCACGGACTGTATGTCCTGCGCCATGATGTCTGAGAGGTCGGCAGAACCGAGCTGCCAAGCTCAGTACCCTATTTCCCTCTGATACAGCTTTGGTGGCATCGACGTCTTCCAGGGCTTCCTCTTCCTCCCGTGGATCTCAGGTAACTAAACATAAATCTAGCCAATCCTCAAAGGGTAGATCTCCTAAGCATCAAGATGCCTCTGGCGTTGCCCTTGAGGATTCTGCACCAGAAAAATTGCCCCGGCGGGAGGCTTTGGCTTCCAAAGCATTATCAGGGCTCCAGGATGTTCTCGAGGCCTCAACCTCGGCAGAACTACTGGTGCCATGCTCTGGGGTACCGGCGGTCTTCTCCGGTACTGACATCCAGGCATCGGCAGTGTCGATAGACCAGAGGGTTCTGGCTATTGAACGCAGTCTGGCAGCGCTCCTTGCGGCATCGTTGCCCTCGGAACCGTGTCACAGTTCAATCGGTACCAGTACCGGTACCGACAGCATCGGCATTGACATCTGCGTCTGCTTTGCCGGTACCCAGTCATGCGATGCCCTCTGGTACTGTTACACTGGTACCAATTCCCCTCTGTACCGACTTTGGTCAGTATGGGTATCGGGCTCTTCAAGAGCATCCGGACAGAAGATACTTTGAGTCCTCAGAGGAATCTGAATGTTCTGATAGTTCTGCCAATGCGGGGATACTTCTCTGAGGAGCCTTCCTCCACTAAACGCAGGATGTCTCCTCCAGAGGACATTTCCTTTCAGGATTTCATTAGAGAGGTGGCTCAGGTTCTGTCCATCACTATGGCTCCTGAAACAGAGCCCAGAGCAAAGGAGTTGGAAATTTTACAATATCCTAAAACTCCTAAGGAGGCAGCTACCTTGCCCATCCATGAGATCTTGCATGATCTCATGTTGAGAATGTGGGAGACACCTCTTACCACCTCTCCTCATTCTCGTAGACTGGATGCTCTGTATCGAGTCCCTCCTTGTCCTGGGTTCCAAAAAACTCAGCTTCCTCACCACTCTATTGTAGTAGAATCAGCTATGAGAAGGATCAAGAGTGCAAAGAGGCATGCCTCTAATTCTCCAGGACGTGAATGCAGAACTCTGATCCTGGCAGAAAGCATGGAAGCTTGGAAGACACGACGTCCAAAAGCATCCAGTTCCTATAAGTCTATACATGGGAATGTTCCTGAAGGAGGTCACAGGTGATTTAGAGGCTTTGAGTCTTAGTCTTCCTGAAGATAGAAGACAGGATTTTCTCACATTGGTCAAACATGCCCAAGATGTTTCTAAATTTGTCAACCGTACAGCTTTTGACTGCTTTGAGTGCATAAGCAGAACCTCTGCCATTGCCATAGGTGCACATAGAATTGCTTGGCTCCGGGCATCTGATCTGGAGCTCTGGGTACAAGACAAATTGGGAAATATCCCTTGTACTGGTGAGAACCTGTTTGGTAGAGATTGGCAAGAAAAAGCCAATGAGTTGGATGCTGACAACTCCACCTTGGATAGATTATCCAAGTCCACAGCTGATCCTGCTAGAAAAATCTTTCAAGAAACCATTTTCTTCTAAGAAGAAAAGATATTATCCTGCTTATGCTCAGCAGGGACATTCTGCAGGTCAGCTTGTCAAAGATAGCAACCACCCAAACAGAAGAAAGCAAAGACTGCTAAGCCACAGCCGTCCCAGCAGTCTCAGCATTCACAAGGCCTTTGACTTTTTCATCTAGAGAACTTAGCCTTCCTGGCTCTAGTGGGACCAGAGCCTTCCACCATTCCAGGAAGGTTATGTCACTTTGCCCCCAGATGGGGACAAATAACAGCAGAGCATTGGACACTTTCCATCATAAAGGAGGGGTACAAGCTTCATTTTTCGAGCATGCCCCCTCACACAATAATAAGGCAGTTCAATTCTCCAACCTCTCTCATCAACCTGTTAGGTCAGGAGGTCACTGCTTCTTGCCCAAGGGCCAATAGAAGTAGTACCCATCCATCAGCAGGGTACAGGGTTTTACTCCCCCTATTTCCTTATCCCAAAGAAAACAGGGGGATACAGACTTATCTTGGACCTCAGAGAATTGAACAAATTCCTTGTCAACGAGAAATTCAAGATTTCTCTCAGAACTTGCTGCCATACCTTCAGAGTCAGGATTGGCTTTGTTCTCTAGATCTCAAGGATGCGTACACCCATATTTTCATCCATCCAACTCGCAGAAGATTCCTTCGGTTCCTTTTTCAAGGAAAGTACTACAATACAGGGTGCTTCCTTTTGGCCTGGCCTCAGCTCCAAGGGTGTTCACGAAATGCATGGCTGTAGTAGCAGCATTTCTCCGCACTCTAGGGAGATTCATCTTCCCCCTACTTAGACGACTGGCTCATTTGAGCCCCAACAGAGTCAGAGGCCAGGACTTCTCTATTACCAGACCCAAATACTGAAGGATACGCATTGTGCAGGATAAACATCCCAAAATCCAGTCTAACTCCCACTCAGTCTTTGGAGTTCATAGGAGCTTTGCTGGATACCAGAAAGGCAAGGGCCTATCTCCCCCAGGCCCACTGCCTTCGCATGGTGCAGTTAGCTTCTCAAGCAGTGCTAAAGCCTCATCTCACTGCCTGAGAAATGCTACAACTACTAGGCCACATGGCATCTACTGTGCATGTGGTTCCTTATGCTCACCTCCATATGAGGGCAGCCCAGTGGACTTTATCCACTCAATGGACCCAGGCATTGGGATGCCTGTCAGACAAAATAGCAAACACAAGTCACCTTATTTTGTCCCTCCAGTGGTGGAAGTCCACTCAAAACCTGTTGCTGAGGTCCCCTTTTCAACAACCCTTACCCCAAGCAACTCTCACAACAGATGCTTCTCTGATGGGTTGGGGAGCTCATCTACAAGATCTCTCCACCCAGGGCACCTGGTCTCCACAGGAGACTCATTTACATATCAATCTCTTGGAGCTCAAAGCAATCTTCCTTGCTCTTCGAGTGTTCCACACCCTGCTCAGCTACAAGACAGTCCTCATTCATACAGACAATCAAGTAGCCATGTTCTACGTGAACAAGAAGGGGGAACAGGCTCTCTGTTGCTTTGCAACGAAGCTTTGTGACTATGGGCCCTTGCCAGAGAGCATCAGATTCATCTCCTGGCAGTGTATCTTCCAGGCATACAAAACTATTGGGCAGACAGACTCAGTCGAGTTCTGCTTCCACAGGAGTGATCTCTGCATGCAGACCAGGTGGCCAAGATTTTTCAAATTTGGGGAAACCCGGATATAGACCTCTTTGCAAGTCTGTGGAATAACAAACTTTCCCAGTTCTGTTCCAGAATTCCGGCTCAGGCCAGGGATGCTGTCTTCCTTTACTGGGGTCAAGACTTTCCTCTATGCCTTTCTACCCAGTCCCCTAATTCCCAAAACCGTGTTCAAGCTTCAGAGAGACAGAGGCTGTATGATTCTCATAGCTCCACATTGGCCAAGGCAAGTGTGGTACCCTCTGCTTCTACATCTCTAAAGCTCCCTCCCTGGAGTTAGGGTCTGCTCAAGGAGGATCGAATGTTATGGCATCCCAATCCCCAGTCTCTGCATCTCAGGGCTTGGTTGCTGAAGGCCTAGATTTCCATGATCTTAATCTCCCTCAGCAAGTAAAAGATTCTTTTTGCTTCCAGGAAACCTTCCACAAGACGCTGTTATGCTTTCAAGTGGAAAATGTTTACCACGTGGTGTTCGCAGAAGGGTCTTAACCCCCTTGCGATACCTCTGGAATCATTGCTGGAGTACCTCCTTCATTTATCCAATGCAGGACTTAAGACTAACTCAGTAAGAGTCCATTTGAGTGCTATTGCAGCTTCCTTTAAGTTTAAATGGACAGCCTATTTCCTCTCATCCCCTTATAGCAAGATTTGAGAGGTCTTCTTTTAACTTAGCCTCCCATTAGGCCACCACCGGTGGCATGGGACTTAAACCTGGTTCTTGGGCAGCTCATGAAGCCACCTTTTCAACCCTTGGCTACTACCTCCTTGAAATTCCTTTCTTGGAAGGTTATCTTTCTCTTTGCAATCACATCAGCTCGTCGCATCAGTGAGTTGCATTTGCTAGTAGCTGATCCACCTTATACAAGGTTCCATCATGTCAAGGTAGTCCTTAGGACTCATCCACATTTTATGCCAAAGGTGGTCTCGCCTTTTCATTTGAACCAAGCAGTCTACCTACCTGTGTTTTTTTTTTCCAAGGCCTCATGCATCAAATGCAGAGAGGAATCTTCATACCTTGGACTGTAAAAGAGCTTTAGCCTTTTACTTACAAAGAACACAGCAACATAGAAAGTCCTCTCAACTTTTTGTTGCTTTTGATCCTTCTCATTTGGGACTTTCAGTCTCCAAGAGAACACTAACTGGATTGCTCAGTGTATTTCCTTCGCCTATCAGAGTAAGAACCTTCCTCAGGAAGGCCATGTCACAGCTCACAATGTGAGAGCCATGGCAGCCTCAATGGCTCATCTGCACTCTGTGTCTATCGATGACATCTGTCGAGCAGCCACCTGGGCCTCGGTTCATACCTTCACAGCCCATTTACTGCTTGGACAAGGACTCCTACCGGGACGCCTTGTTTGGTCAGGCTGTTCTCCACCACCTGTTCCATACCTAATCAACTCCTACCCACCATCCCTGGTAGGATGCCAGAGATCCATGGAGGGGGAAGTAGAGCCCTGTTCAGGAGCACACAACTTCTGGGGTCTCTCCCTGGCACCTAAAGCTAGGGAATCCCCATATGTGATGACTACATTCCTGCTTGTTCCTGGAGATAGCATAGTTACTCACCTGTAACAGGTGATCTCTGGGAACAGGAATTTAGTCCTCACAACCCACCCACCTCCCCTAGGAGTTATCTCTCTGTCTCTTTCCCTCTCTCTCTTTTGTCTCAGCTTTAAAACTCAACTGGAGAGAGACAGTTGGGAAAGGTGGGAAGGCAGCATGCCGGCGCTGTGGGATGCTCTCAAAAGCTTTCTAATTGGATGCTGGGGAGCATTCCCGCGCAGGCTCCATCGGTACCGACGATACCCATATGTGAGGACTAAATTCCTGCTGTTCCCGGAGATCACCTGTTACAGGTGTGTAACTATGCTGTAGTGTCAGATAATCTTATGAGTAAGAGTAAACAATTTGAACATGATCAGAGAATTTAAGGGCAACCAGTGATATTAAATAGTGGAGTAATGTGATCAAATTTCCATGCATGAGCAAGTCAACAGACATATTTGAAAAGATTGGCGGTATCTGCAATGAAACTGTGGGAGACCAAGATAAACAATGTTACAGTAGTAAAGTCTTTGAATCACAGTATGCAGGAGTACAGTCTGGGCAGAGTTGTCAAGGAAAGAGTGTATGATACGGAAATGTTGTAAGGCCAAGAATGTTTGTTTTGTTTTTGTTACTTAGGTCAGCTGTAGGGAGACAGTAAAAGCAGGATCCAAAATGACTTCCAAATAATGGAGAGAGGTGTATAGTGCTAAAGGGAGACAGTCCAACACTGGGGCTTGAGTAGGGCAGGATTTGAAACCTGTACACCAAATACCTGTGAATTTGGTGGGATTCAACTTAAGAGAATTTTCAAGTAACCTGGCAGAGATACTGGTTAGACAGGTGTTTAAAGGGGCCAGATCAAAGGAAGAGCTATCAGTTGAGAACAGTAGTCAGATGTGATCCGCATAAACATAACAAATACCAGAACTCCATTTTTGGGTAACCAATGGACTGAGAAAATTAAATAATAAAGGGGATAAAATGGAACCCTGGGGGATGCCACATAGAATGTTCTGGGGAAGGGGAGGTAGAAGTGTTCCCTTGGTTACAAACCTGAAAATCTGTTTTGTAAAAATGAACTAGACTATGCAAACACTGTCATGAATCCCTGTCTCACGCAGGCGTGTCAAAAGCAAAATATGGTCCACAAAGTCGAAGGCTGCAGATAAGCCAAGCGAAATGGCGAGAGTATAATTCCTGTGATCAAGTGACTTAAATTTCATTGAGTACTGCTGTTATCACCATTTCTGTACTGTGGCAAGGCTGAAACCCCGATTGTTGGGTGTAAGATCTGTGAGCTGATGGGAAAACTATTCTTGGAAATGACAGATAAATTAGAAATTGGGTGATTGGCATGGAACCATTTGTTGGAGACCCACGGAGCATAAGCTTTGCTCTTTAAGGGGGTAAGTTCATTAAGAGCCATGGAAAGTGTATCCTGACCACCTGTTTCCTGGACCCAATCCCTTCCAGATGGCTACTTGAGCATTCTTTTGCCCTTCTCTTTCCCATTCTCACACTACTTAACCTTTCTACTGGTACCTTTCCTGCCCCATGGGAAGATGCTCTGGTTCATCCCATCCCTAAAAACCCCTCTTGACCCTTCTGTCCTGGCCCTCTGGCATCCTGTTTCTAACCTACCATTCCTGTCAAATCCTCGAGAAAATGGTATTTGTTCAACTGTCCACCCTCATCAGTCTGTGTTTCAGAAGGGCCATAGTACCGAATCTATCCTACTTTCTGTTCTGAAGAAACTTCATATGGCACATTAATATGGGGATTTCACTCTTGCCATTTCTCTTGACCTTTTCTTCTGCCTTTTGACTTGGTTGATCACCACACCCTTCTCACCCATCTTTCTGACCTCTTACTGTGTGGTGCTATTCTTAGGTGGTTTCAATCTTCCTCGCTGGTCACTCTGTTCTCTCTAATTTTTCTCCTCTCCCCCTATTCCTTTGTCCTGCAGTGTTCCCCAGGGCTCTGTTCTGTTACCCTTTTCTCTTCAATGTTTCCTGGCTCCTTTCTCTCCTGATACAACAGTCTGGGCTTTCTGCATATTATGCTGATGATTCTTCGTCTGTCCCCAGTCTGAGCCCTTTGAATTCTTGCCTTGCCCTCTTCCATTCCTGGATGACCATAAATTACTTGCATCTGAATCCTTCTAAATCAACTGTCACCTGGCTCACTTTTGGTGCCCCTCCCCTCCTTCCCTGGTCCTTGTAATCTCCATAGCTCCTATCCCTTTGGCTGCCACTTTTTGATATCTTGGTGTGACCCGCTACTCTTTATTGCAGAACATATTTCTTTCTTCACTTCTTTTTATTACCTACCTCAAATCTGTCCCCTCTGCCCCTTTCTCTCTACCCCTTTCTCTCTTCCCCCTCTTTGATTACACTTCTTTCCCTGGTGATCACTAGAATTAACTATTGCAATGGTGTTTTGACTGGCCTCCCTCAATATCAGCTACAGAGACTCTAATTACTACAGAACACTGCTGCCTGTATCCTCCCTGACTCCTGCTGGTCAGACCACATTACCCCACTGTTTGCCTCCCCTGCCTTCCTGTTCACTTTTGAATTCAGTATAAGATTCTCATGTTTGTTCATAGAATTATTCACACCAGTACCTTGCTGATCTTCACTTCCATACCCCCATTGTCTCTTGTGCTCTATTCATAACTATCAGCTAATCATTCCATCAGTTTCCCAGGCTTGACTTGAATGCACACAGAGATCTGCTTCTTTCTTCATGGGTCCCACCCTTTGGAACACGCTCCCCCATACCCTTTGCTCTGAGCCCTCCTTTAATAACTTCAGAACTGCATTAAAAACCCATCTTTTCCAGACCGCCTTCAGCCTTTCAAACCCCCTGCCCTGACTACTCTGCTGCACTGCTTTTGCCCTCTATCTCAGCTGTTCCCTTTTTCCCAACCATGCCCCTCCCCCCATAAGTACTTTTAATTTCTCTTTCCTATTAGTAAATTGGTGTTAAGTTTTCTTTTCTTTTTCTGCCCTTTCTAGTCCTAGTAATTTAACCACTCTGCTGTCATTAGAGGTCTATCACGCAAACTAATAAAGCGATTGACATAAGTCTGCTCATTAATAGACAAGGCAGGAAAATTTGTAGGAAATAAAGTATCAGCAACCAGAAAAACTGCAAGAGTTTCAGGGATATAGATCTATAAAAAGAGATGACAGAAGTAGTCGCACTAATGAATGGTGATGGTATGTGGGCCAGCAAGTTAGAAAATAACATTGCATTGAAATTGCTTTAATATTAGTGGGAATTGGACATGCTTTCTGGAGAGTCAGAATGAGATCAAGCGTGTGACCTGCTGAATGGGTAGGAAGAGGAGCATGTTACAAAATGTCATGGTCCGAAAGAAATGTATGAAAAGCTGTCATGTGGTCATTAGGGAACAACATAGTGAATGTTAAAATCCTCTAGTATGAGATCAGGATGAGATGCAAGCAGATCAAGTATAAGCTGTTGAATGTCATCCCAGTCCAATGTTCCCTCTAATTTTCTGTAGGCTGTGTGCACATAAAATATCAGCTGTGCAGCTTTTGAAGGAAGGTTAAATTTTTGTGCGCCACATAACGACACTCGGAGTTATATACTTTAAAATTTGACTACACGTCAGAATACAGTATGTACACCACATTGATTGCACTAGAAAATATTGTAGAACTTGTGAAAACCGTAAATACACAACAACTTTTAAAGTTTAAGACGTCTGTGTTGTTTTCTATCAGAATCAGAACCGTAATTTTTGTGCGCTCTGTTGTAAAGTATGTGCGCTCACTCGATGAGGTGTGTGCGCACGCACACGCGCACAGCTTAGAGGGAACAGTGTCCCAGTCTGATTGCATTAGGGATGGGGGGGGGGGCAATAGAGGAGCAGCAAATAGACATCCAAGGTGGAACTAAGTGTTTTTTTTTTTTTTAATTTTAACCAAATAAAACTCTGCAGCCATAGAGAAGGGTAAGGGCAATTCTGACAAATGTATATTTTGTAGATAACAGCCACCCCCTCACCCTTTGTGAGACGTTCCTGAGGGGGCAGAGACAGCAAGATAGCCAGGTGGAAAGCAGTGGAACAAGTGAGCTGCTTCACCCTCCCGGAGCCACATTTCTGTGAGGCAGAGTATGTCAAGTGAATGGAGAAAAATAACATCTGCTATGAGAGGGACTTAGTTTTAAGTGACTGGCAATTTTAAAAGAGGATGCATTTGCGGACTAATAGGCATAGTTCTGCATATGTGAGCAAGTTATAACTGACAGGAAGTAAGATGCTTATGCACATGAGTAGTACAGAGTGGAGGAGTAGCCTACTGGTTAGAGCAACTGCCTAGTACCCAGAAGATGAAGGGTTTGATTCCCACTGGCACTCCTTGTGACTTTGGGCAAGTCACTTTACCCTCCATTGCCTCGGAAGGAAAGGCTGTCAATCTACTTCCGGTGATACATTGCCAAGAAAACCCAGAGGTAGCTGGGTCACTATGAGTCAACACTGACTTGATGGCACTAAAAAAAAAAAAAAGTACAGACATACCTGAACAATGAAGGAAGAATCTCTGGTAGAACAGACCAATGGACCAGATTGGAAGTCATTAGGGGCAGGCACAGGATATATGCACCTGCTCACCTGACCGGTTAAAGACCAACCAAAAACAAACCCAGCATATTGCACAGTAAGCATGTGATGGTCGCCCCAGGGGTCTGCCCCAAGGAATAGGACCTGCTCCTTGGGCATGCATCTTTGACATGCGCCTGCTGCTGCTGTAGTGAGAGCTTTAATGTAGTTTCCCAGGTTCACATTTGCAATGTCAGCAGTCAAATGGTGGAGAGGGTGAACTTCATCTATAAAATAAGTATGACTACATGCTTAACCCTTTCTCCAGAAGTTCTTATCTGCAATTTATAAGAAGTTCTGAGGTACTATTTACAATGAACGTGTCAAATTTGCATATCATGGATTGAACTTTATTTACAAAACACAAGTCAAGGGATGGTTAATTTTGTCTTTTTTTGGGGAGAGGGGGTTCTCATCTTTGCCCTTCCTCCAACACAACTGTCAAATCCAGGATCCCTGTAAAATATACTTAAATCTGCATGCTCTACAATATTTCATTAGATTGTTTGTTTTCTTTCTCTTAACACTACTGCCAATTGGACCTAGAGGTGGTTCTTTTTATATATCTATGGAAAATTAAATTAGCAGCATTCGTGCTATACTTTAACTGTTTATATTTTGATATTCAATAACTTTAGTTTTAGCTATCAGGTAGATTGGAAACAAACTATGATTCCCTTCAAACTTCACTTCACTCATTCATAGCAATGGCCAGGGGTGGCAGAAGGGCTTTTCCTTTGGGAGATCCAAGTCCCACCTTAACTCTGCCCATGGACAAAGACCCTTCCTGTTCAGACAGGAAGAGTCTTTGCCATGATTGAGGCTTTTCTGCCCACAGGGGATGGGATACCCATGGGCAGACTGCTGCCTGTGGACCCCAATCATTGTAAAGGCCCTTCTGTCTGCCTGTGATCCTTGTGGGCAGAGAGGAAGGGTCTTTGCAATGATTGTGCTAGGCAGTAGTCTGTGGAGATTCTATCCCTTGCTGGCAGAAGAAAAGCTGCAATCACAGCAGAGACCATACCTACCTACCTGCCTGCCTGCAAGGATTTGATCTTCCATGGGCAGACGGGTTCTTGTCTTCTGACTGCATGGGATGGGATCCTTGTAGGCAGCCTGCTTCCTGCCATGGCATGATTTTTGATGGAGCCAGGGCTCATGTGGCCCACCCCTTTCTGATGCCTATGGCAGCAGCTAAGATGTCCCCCCTAAAAAAAAAAACAAAAAAAAACAAATTAAAAAAAAAAAAAACCCCTTTTAAATGTAACTTTTCTAACAAGGCATGTTGGTATCTGATAAGAAGTAATTTCCTATGCCCTTGAACTCTGTGCAATAATCTCACTAACATTTGCTATAAACACAGTCCTGCCTTTTGTTTCTCCAAATTATCTCTGCTGTCTACTTCTGTCAAGTTACACAGCAGTATACATTCCGCTTCCTAGTCCATTGAATCGGAGAATCCGTTTCATACTACAGTAGAAACATACAGATAACAAGAGAGAAACACTAACTGCACATTACAGCTGCAGGTCCATCATAGTCTAATTTTCCCTTTATATATTTATTAGACTGACATCACATTGGATTACCTTCACCAGCTTACGGTCGGTCAGTTCTTCTTTTCACTATTAATATCCTATCTCACTTTTTCACAACCCTTCTCATCACTTGCATCATTCCACCAGATATATACATAGACCTTTCTTCATGTCATACTACTATATTATATGGTAAGGCTTCTAGAAACATAAAACTCTTGTTAGTGCTGCTTTTAAATGAACTGTAGGTAGAAGATATATAAATTTTATATATTAATGTGAGTGAACAAGCCCCCCTTCCCACTAAATAGGTGGACATGTGCCTATTTTAAATAAGAACTCGCTACATGTATCTTTATACATTAAAGTAATTTCAAATCAGCCTCTTGTCCAAATTCCAGAAAACTTAAAGGCAATGCAAGTTCAAAAGAAATGGCAATCTTAATTATCCTTGTGACTATTTGTATACTGGACCTCTGCATAATGCAGTACCACAGGAATCACATTTGGTGACAAGAACGTGTATAAACTCAACTGGATTAATACCTAACTGTGCTAAAATATATATTTTCCTCACTTTGTAGTTCCCCTGACACTGAGATCAGGAATCTTTCAAAACAAGGTGCACTTCCTCTCTGGGAACCAAACATATAATTCAAATGCAGAAAAACAAACGAAACTACCTTAAGACCCAATAGTGAAACAAAACAAATCTGTCATACTTGTTAGTATTTACCTCTTTGTGATTGAGCATGGCAGCTACACCATAGTTAACATTCACAGCCATGCAATGAAACGGGATCTAATTTTTTTTCCTGCACTGAAGTTAACAAGCAATAGCTTTACAGCCTGTACATATAGTCTGGTATATATTTTACATATTACCGACCAGTGGGTGATAAGAAAACAGACATTTAAATACTTAAAGGGTATTAATAAACAAACCTTTTTCAAAGACAGGGAAGCTGTGGAACCAGAGGACATGGAATGAAACTGCAAGGAGGTAAATTTTTAAAAGCAACAGCAAATACGTTTTCACGGAAAGGGTGGTGACTGCCTGGAATGCTCTCCCAAAAGAGGTAATGGGGGCAAAAATAGTAATAAGATTCAAACGAGCATGGGACATATGCAGAGGATCACTACATAGCAAGAGGATGGAATCAAAACAAATAGCTTTTGAATGAAGAGGAATAACCCGCACGCACAACTCCACAGTTCTGGCACCTTACTGGCCAGACTAAATGGACCATGCTAGTCTTTCTGCCATCACTTTTCTGTTAGTATGTTACTTGCTAACTTTTTCATGCTTAATACTTTGGTTTCAAACATCAAGAAAATCATAACGCAAGCCATGTTAAAAGCCGCCTTGTTTGAGTCTTCTACAAACAAAAAGTTCTTTATCCTTTTTTACATGAGGAGTCATGCACCTTTTCTTCTGATACAAACCACTTATGTTTAAGGTCCTGGACTGCATTGTTTTGTCTCTGGGCTTTTTCATGTGCCATCATTTCCCATCAGGATGGACCCACTCATGACTAGTGTGCAATCTCCCTACAATATTTGAAGCTTATCTTCTGAAAAAGCTCCTCCCAAGGGGAATTGCAGTGCTTCATTTCCATTAGTCACTGAGTACCATTATGCTACAGGGTCTCTAGCAATATCACCATGTTTAACATGCATACACAGGTCTGGCCCTGTGCACACCCTAAGACTTAAATGCCTTTTCATACCATTCATGAAACTTTGTTTTAACTTTGCCAGCAACTAAACAAATTACCCATCATACTCTGTTCTCCTGATTTAAACTTCTGACTTTAGACAGAGAAAGAATTAGTCTTGGCACAAACTGTCCTTTGACCAGGGGAAATACGAAATCCTCCCTTGCACTTATCTCCTTTTACTCTGGTCACGGAGCAAGTGAGAAATAACACATCACAGTTATACAATAACAAGGTAATCTGCTAAAGCTTTAGGAAGTTATAGGACTGCAAACTTGAGCAGTCTCCCATAACCCCCACGCCTCTGCTGTCCACAGCATGCACTTTTATTAGAAAAAATTGCCACATTGTGCATCGTGCTATGATTTGCTTTGATCAAAACACATTTGTACTTCACATGCAGTGATAGTCACGAACATTAATTTTGCCTAATCTTGCCAAGCTTTATACAGACATAGGCTTCTGTTTAGTCATTCTACAGGATACAATCTTGACAGGTTCACAATTATTCATACACATCCTCTGTAACAGTCGACACATTTCAAGCTGCTTTCACTTTCCAATCTTTCCCCATGAGACCCTAGCACCCTTGGGTCCCTTTCCATAATATATTTGTATGTACTGTAGCTTATGTTTTTCCTGGTGGTTTGCAACTCTAAAATCCTATTGAATTTGCTAGAGCATGGGAACCATTTCCGTAGCTAGTTAGGAGAGGACATTGTGACTGCCTTTCTTGGGTATTGGTGGCTCAATTTTAGTAGAGAGAAGAAATAACCAGGAAAATAGGTGGAGTCCTCAAGCCCAGCTAGGCGAAGGGCCTTGTTTGGAGGATTGCAAGCTCAAATCTCAGTTTATGGTGAAGCTGCCTGCAGCATAAGTTAGGCTTCGATTTCATGAGCCAATAAGTAAAATTAACCAGATTTTCCCCTATAACAGCATATAGTTTGTTAAATTCACCAAATACTTGGGAGCATATTCAGTTTACATGGCTTGTAATTTTGTAGCAATTGCTTGCACCTATTTGGCAATCTGTATTATGACTGCAGAATATCACTAATTTGTATGTGTGCATAGCTATCTGTCTACTGTACAGCTTTTTTAAAAGGTAAAACTTTGAAAGTCATAGCTGATCAAATAGTGCTTTGTTTAGTTGAGTTTTTGCCCTGTTGACCTATGAGATCTGATGACTGTCTGATTTTAAAATGTTCCCTTTTTTTCAGGTTTGGTTTCAAAATTGTAGAGCACGCCATAAGAAACATGTTAGTCCTAATCATTCATCCACTGCTCCAGTTACAGCTGTTCAGCCCTCTAGGCTATCGCCACCAATGTTAGAAGACATGACGTATTCTGCTTATGTACTGCAGGATGGGCCAATGTTGACTGCTCTGCATAGTTATATGGATGGTAGGTATGATTTACTGTAAGCATGTTTCAGAATGCACTATTCTTGTTTGTGGTTTGTTGGTTGTGGTAGGGGGGGGGGTGTTTGGTGGCTGTGTGTGTTTTGTTTTGTGTTTTTTAAGTTGTCCTAGCTCTTAAAGTATACAGATTTTAATTGTTAATGGATTCTACTGGATATTTATAGTGGCATAAACAACATTTTACTTTGCTTGAAATTGGCATCCTTATTCTGCATGCATGCACACACACCCCACATCTAGTTTTGGGAATGATAAATTGGCACATTAGAAGTTACAAAAAAGAATTTGGTCATGGAATTGATATGCAGTGTCTCTTAACACCAAGTTTGTGAACTTGGAATGACATTGCTTTGCTTCTAAATTTTTATTTTTTTTTTTTTTTTACTCTGTTGGCCTTATACATGAGGCATGTCTACATCAAATCTCTGTAGGATAGTGATACAACCCAATGTCTCCAGAAAATAAAATTCACTCCAGATGCGTCTGTTTTAAATGTCTTAGGAATAGAGCAGAACAGAATCTCTAAACTATATATTACAGCTAAAGCAGGATACAAACTAATGTACTGTACTTCAACTGGAAACTCAATAGCATATGACAGAAAAACGGTCCATGAATATTTGTACTGAATTTTATGGCAAAGCAAACATTTGAAGTTGTGCTAATTTTTTACATTTCTCCATTCCTGCTGTTCGTAATAGCAAATTTTGGGTTGCTACAAAAACGCATAGAAAATGGCAGTAGATAGACTGAATGGCCAATCCGGTTTGCCTATCCATACCAACTGCTCAGCTTTGCAATGCCTTCCCCTTTGTTCGAGATCCTCTGGTTTGTCCCAGTGAAGGCATACACTGACAATAGAGCAGTCCTTGTCCCCACCAGCTCTGTGGACTGTCCTAATGTGTGTCTAAATTCAAAAGAAGAAAAAGCCCATCAAATAATTGGTTGGGGAGGAGGGAGAGCTTACACATAGCTAGTGTGCCAACTTTCTTCTATGCCCCCCCCCCCTCCTAAAACGTGCAGTCTCTTGGGCTCACATTGCCTACACATTTTTTCCACAGGTAAAAGGAATGTTACACAGTGCCTACTTCAGCTGTATAAAGGTTGACTGGTGTTCAGAAATTAAGCATAAGCAGTCCCCACAAGAGCTTAGTAAGGCACAAAAAGTGAAAATCATGTATGCGGTATTCTTTCTAAGGGACAATTTTGGATGTGGCATCAAATGTTTGTGTCTAGGGAGCAAAATGCATGAAGTAAATTATCTGGAAAAGAGAGCACAAATGCATTATTGAGCAGGACTGATTCATAGTAACAGTGGTTGATACACTTGGCCCATCCAGTCTGCACAGTAGGGTTGCAAGAGCAGAACATGAGGTACAGTGCAGGTTGTTTTCCCTGTGCCCTCCTTTTTTTTTCAGGAGGGGGCTATGCTGTAGGCTACTTTCCCCATGCCTCTGGTTTTCAATCATTCCCAAACATATTGCACTTAAGTCCCCAACATGCCTAGAACCAGAAAGGCTGCTGTTCTGCAACCAGTCCAAAATTCTTTAGCTGGTTAACTTGGAAATTAATGGTTAAAACTGATATACCTGTAAAGCCTATTTCCTGATCGGCCCTCCAGTCTAGTCCTGAACCTCTGGGTTTAAGCACCTCCTCCCGCAGCATAGTCTTGGGCCTGGACTGCAGGCTGCAGGGGCTATTGCCTGCTCTCTCCCTTCCCTGGGTGCCTGGAGGGGTGAAGCAGCAGAGGTCGGCTGAACGGCGCCTCTGACTCCCGAACCCACCACGTGGGTGAGGAGTTGCATAGCCGCGAGTCAGGCCTGCAAGTTCTGCAGGGAAGCAGAGGATCGCATCGGCGGTCTCAGAGGTACTCGCTCCGGCAGGAGTGTAGGGCTCTTTGTTCCTCCCAACACTGAAGCCGGTGATAGGCTGAGCACGGTTGAGGCGGCTCATACTGGCCAGGAGCGCCAAAGGCGAGAGCGGGAAGCCTCAGTGAGTAGAAGCCGGCGAGAGTGGCTGTGCAGCGGCAGAGAGCAGCGGGGACAACGGTAAGATGCACGCATGGGTTTTCTGTCAGGGTAGGCCTGGGCCACGTTTAGTAAAAGCACGGAAGAAGCGTCGGCAGCCTTGCTGCTCTCTGGGTTACCGGGTGTGAGCTCATAGGGGGGAAATCGCTACCGGGGGAAGGAGTTCCTTTGCGGGGGATCCCCAAGTTTTGGAAAAAAGATTTTGGTTTCAGCATGCCCTCTAAGCCCTTGTGCTTGCTCTGTGGGTCTAAGAAGGGCTCACTCTCTGAGACCGGAGTTTGCAGGGCATGCCTTCGGGAATCTGCTGCTGCAGAGCTGGACACAGACGGGTGAGGGGCAGTCTCCAAACTTGCCGGACCCTCTATCACCTGCAGTGGTGCTGATGGAGCCGATGACGGGGCTGTCTTTGACTGCAGAGGCTCCGGCCTTGGTCCAGGGGGGCTTGGAGGCAATATTCTTGCCAGGATTTGTAGCCCTGCTTCAGCAAGCCTTGGGGGGGGGGGTAATAAGGCAGTGGGGGCAGGGACGAAGGAGCGGGAGAAGCGTCCTGGGTCTCAGATGGAGGCCGGGAGGGATAGTATCCCGGTTAAAAAGCCGAGGCTCCTGCTGAACAAGGATCAGTTGCTGGATTCAGAGGAGCAGTCAAACGGTGGAAGATCTGGAGGAGGAAGAGGATTTAGAGGAAGGAGAAGATTGCAGAGCAAGAGGATCAGGCGAGAGTGGTTAGGGTGTTCCGGCGGGAAGAGTTGCTGGCTCTGATCTCGGAAATGCTAAAAGCGCTTAACACTTCTGTGGCGGGTCCAGGGGAGGGAGCCGTCTCTGGAGGACCTGCTTTTGCAGGCAGTGTGCAAGTTCCAGAGGGTTTTTCCCTTATATACGGTGTTTAGGGAAATGATTCAGGAAGAATGGGACATGCCCGAGTCTGGGATGAAGGGCTCCAGGGTGATGGTGAGGCTTTATCCCCTGGCAGAACAGGATAGGGATCTTTTTAAGTCCCCTAAGGTAGATGCAGTGGTGCCGGTTGTGGCCAAGAAAACTACTATTCCTGTAGAGGGCAGTGCGGCCCTTAAGGATGCGCAGGATAGGTGTTTAGACACATTGTTGAAGCAAGTCTTAGAAGCCTGCATGGCGAGTGCATTGACATCAATTTGTGGAGCTTGGGTGGCCAGGGTCTGTATGTGATGGTCACAACAGTTTAGAGGGACTCCGATGGACGATACGGTAGAGGAAGCAGCCCGGTTGGAAACGGGAGCTGCCTATTTAACGGACGTCCAGTATGATTTTATTCGCAGTCTGGCCAGAAGTATGGCGTTGGTGGAGGCGGTGGTGGCACGAAGGTGTTTATGGCTCCGGAATTGGGCGGCGGACAGTTCCTCTAAGGCTAGGTTGAGTAAGCTTCCCTTCCAGGGCAAGCTGTTTGAGGATTTGGAGAAGTTTGGTTAAGGATCTGGGTGACTCTAAAGGCAGAAGGTTGCCGGAGGATAAGCAGAAGCCAGGGTGTGCCCTGGGGGTGATGAAGAATCAGATTTTTGGCGCTTTTGGCCGCAAAGGTTTGGGCAATTTCAAAGAGGTCGAGTGGCTTACCGCTCCCAGAGCTTTCGAGGTTTCAGGGGAGCAGGCAGAGGGTTTGGAGCTTCTGCGGCCTTTAAGAAATCTCAATGAAGTGAGGGGGATCTGGGCGGAATTGATTCCCGTAGGTGGTCGATTAAGGGAGTTCTATTCCGCCTGGGTCCGAATTACCTCAGATCAGTGGGTGCTGGAGGTCATCCAGAAAGGATATGCGCTGGAGTTCCAGTGTCCTGTGGTCGACACCTTCGTTCTCTCCCCTTGCAGATCCCATTCAAAGCAGGTGGCAGTACAGGAGACATTAGGCTGCTGGCTCTCAGAGCAGTAGTGCCGGTACTGGAGAATGAGTGCAGCGTCGGTCGATACTCCGTATACTTTGTAGTCCCAAAGAAGGAAGGCACCTTCCAGCCAATTCTGGACCTGAAAAGGGTGAATCGGTGCCTGCGGGTATCACATTTTCAGATGGAGACCCTGCGGTCAGTGATAGGTTTCCGTCAGGTCTAATGACGTGAGAAACTCTCCTTGTCTTACCGCTACTATTTGCACATTCCAATCTGCAAAGAGCATCAGCGTTTCCTTAGTTTCGCAGTTACAATGGGCCACTTTCAGTTCCAGGCGTTACTGTTTGGGTTGGCAACAGCTCCGTGGACTTTCACCAAGGTGATGGTGGTGGTAGCGGCGGCATTGAGAAAAGAGGGAGTTTTGGTGCATCCGTATCTGGACGATTGGCTGATCCTGGCGAAGTCGAAGGAAGAGAGCGAGACCGCCACCCGTCGGGTGGTGCAGTTCCTGCAGTCGCTGGGCTGGGTAGCCAATGCAGAAAAGAGCAGGCTCGAGTCCTTGCAGGTTCTGGAGTATTTGGGAGCCCGGTTCGACGTGGGGGTAGGAAGAGTCTTTCTACCAGACAGCAGAGTGCTAGGGCTAAGGGCGTTCGTTTGTACCTTTCTGGAGAGACCGGAGCTGACGGCTTGGCAGTATCTGCAGCTGTTAGGGAAGATTGCGGCCATGCTGGAGGTCGTGCCCTGGGCCAGAGCCCACATGAGGCCATTACAGAGGGCCTTACTCCAGAGGTGGTCAAATCAGGTCGACCCGTTGCCCCACAAGTCACCCTGTCCACGGGAGACAAGGAAGGCTCTGCAGTGGTGGTTACAACCTGGTTGTCTCGAAGGGGATGCCCTTGGAGGCCCTGGGTTGGCGACCTCTCACGTCGGATGCCAGTCTGTTCGGGTGGGGGGTGCATTTCAAGGGCAGTTTTGCCCAGGGTCAGTGGACGGAAGAGCAGAAGCAGTGGTCTATGAACAGGTTGGAACTCAGAGCAGTGAGATTAGCTCTAAGTGCCTTTCAGCACAAGCTACTAGGAAGTGATCGGAGTACTCTCGGACAATGCCATGGCGGTGGCATATGTCAATTGTCAGGGCGGCACCAGCAGCGTAGCGCTAGAGGAAGAGACAGAAGAGCTCTTAGGCTGGGCCGAGGAACATCTGGAAGCGTTGTCGGCAGCGCATGTAGCAGGAGTAGACAATGTGATGGCCGATTTTTGTCGAGCCAAGGTGGATCCAGGAGAGTGGGTTCTCCAGCAGGAGGTGTTCGACTTGGTAGTACATCGCTGGGGGGTTCCGGTAATGGATCTCATGGTGACCTTCGAGTCGGCAAAGGCTGCACAGTTCTACAGCAGAAGGCGAGAGAATGTCGGAAGGCCTGGACGCTCTGATGCAGGTCTGACCGGAGGAGCAGCTGCTTTACATCTTTCCGCCCTGGGTGTTAGGGCAGGTGCTGCAGCGGATCGAGCGGCACAGGGGTCAGGTAATCCTTATTTGCTCCAGATTGGCCTCGAAGACCATGGTATGCGGACCTCGTACGGCTCTTGGTGGGCCGGCCGTGGCGGCTGCCGCAGTGAAAGGATCTGCTAACGCAGGGACCGTTGAATATGCCTCAGGTGGATTGATTCTCGCTTACGGCCTGGCTCTTGAAAGGGCGAGGTTAACAACGAAGGGATATATGCTGCGGGTCATTTCGACTTTGAGGTCCAGGTGCCTTTCTACTTCAGTAGCGTATATTAGTGTGGAGGCTCTTCAAGTCGTGGTGTAGTGATAAGGGAGTTTCAGCCTTAAAAGGCGTCTGTGCCACAGGTTCTTTCATTCCTGCAGGATGGATTTGATAAGGGATTGGCGACCGCTTCCCTAAGGGTGCAGTTGAAGGTGCTAGCGTGTTATCGTGGAAAGGTGCAAGGTGTCAGGCTTGGCATACATCCAGATGTCAAGCATTTCCTGCAGGCAGTATCTCTTCTACAACCTCAGTGCCGAGCGACGGTACCGCCATGGGATCTTAACTTGGGTGCTGGAAGAGCTAGTTAAGGAGCCATTTGAGCCTTTGGGGAGAGCAACGTTGAAGGATCTCATGCTCAAGGCAGTCTTTCTGGTGGCTATCTGCTTGGCCCGAAGGATTTCTGAGTTGCAGGCGTTGTTGTGTCAGGAGCTTTTCTTGTCTTTTCAGAACATGAAGGTAGTGTTGAGAATGCTTGCCTCTTTCTTGCCTAAGGTGGTGTCGCCGTTTCATTTGAATCAGGGGGTGGTACTGCCTGTGTTCAGATTGGAGAGCAGGAAGGGACCCGATGAGACTACATCGGCTGGATGTAGGGCGAGTGTTGCGGAAGTATTTGCTCAGAACAGCGCTGTTCCGCAAGACAGACAGGCTGTTCGTATTGTTTGGGGGTCCCAGACAAGGAGAGGCGGCATCTAAGTCCTCTATTGCTAGGTGGCTGAAAGAGGCTATTATGTTGGCTTATCTATTGCGGGGCAAATCAGTTCTGGTAGGGCTTAGGGCTCATTCCACAAGGGCGCAAGCGGCTTCGTGGGCAGAAGTGAGCTTGGTGCCAGCGGTGGAAATTTGTAAAGCGGCGACGTGGTCATCGCTTCATACCTTTTGAAGCATTATAGGTTGGATGTTCAGTCGGAGAGGGACTCCTGGTTTGGGTCAGCAGTGTTGCAGGCAGGTCTGGCAGGTCCCTCCCGATTTGTTCACTGCTGTTACATCCCCAGAGGTTCAGGACTAGACTGGAGGACCGATCAGGAAGAGATAATTAGACTTACCTGCTAATTGGTTTTCCTGGAGGAACTCCAGTCTTGTCCTGTATCCCGCCCTGGAAGGAAGTCGGACACTAGCCTGCAGGAGTAGAGGTGGCGGGCGGGCCGGTTTATGTCAAAGGCGGGAGTAACGGGTAAGTCTCAGGAGAGGGCTGCAAAGTGCTGTCTGTCTGGGGGTCCCCGGTATAGGGCAAGCTAAGGCCCCAGCAGCTGCGCAGGCAGGAAGTAATTACCAAGGTAGAGTGTGTCTGTGTAGTTAGAGGAGCTTGTAAAAAAAAAAAAAAAAAAAAACCAGCAAAATGCTGAATTTAGTGCATTGAAGTTTATTTATTTATTTATTTATTTATTTTATTTAACATCTTTTATATACTGCACTATTGTCACCAGCGCGGTTTACATGGAACAAACATATACATACAAGGAACTGTAATGCATTTTACAAGTAACAGGGTTTTTGAAAACTTGGGAATAACAAGGTACAACTACATAGGCTAGCTAACTATTTACAGAAGATTGAAATACATTAGTCACATTTGGATATCAGTTGGGAAATGTCCTGGTCAGAAAAGTGTCTGTAATAATTTCATGTGCGAAGCTTAGATTGGGAAATAGCTTAGGAAGAGGTGGTGTTTGAGACTCTTTCTGAATTGTGTTAGGCTGGTTATAACTCTCAGTTCTAGTGGGAGGGCATTCCAGGTTATTGGGGCGTGGATACTGAAGGCTCTTTTGGTTGTTTCCTTAGTGTATCTGACTGTTTGTTTCGGGATTATTAATGCATTCATTGCAATTGACCTTCTGGATCTATTAGGGGTCTGTGAGTGTACAAGGTTGGTAATGGTTGATGGCGCTTGGTTGTTTATGGCTTTGAATGTAGTGATCAGTATCTTGTGGTGGATTCTTGCGTTGGTTGGTAGCCAGTGGAGTCTTTTTAGAACTGGGGTTATGTGATCTGTCTTTGATATTCCTTCAAGTACTCTGGCAGCAGTGTTCATCGCTAGTTGGAGAGGATTTAATGTTGCTTGAGGGAGTCCGTATAGAATTGCATTTGCAAAGTCAATGTGAGGCATTATCAGGGCTTGGTAGACGGTTCTGAAATCTGAGGGTTCCAGTAGAGGTCGCAGGTGGCGTAATGTACGTATCTTGTGATATATTAGTTTTGTTATGTTTTTTTATGTGGGCTTTCATATTGAGGCGCTGGTCAAGGGTTATACCTAGGTAGCGTAATGTAGGTTTTACTGTTAATTCCTTGTCCTTTATCTTCACAGAGGTAGGAGGTGTGAAGTTTTGGTTTCTTGTTATAAACATCACATCAGTCTTGCTGTGGTTGATTCTTAGATTTTGGGAGATGAGCCAATCTTCTACTGCTTCGAGGCATGTTATCAATGATGTATAATCGGGGTGATTGATGGAGAATGGCATGAATAGTAGAATGTCATCTGCATATGCTAAACAGGTGACATTAAAGGAACGAATGAGGTCACAAATGGGTTGCATGTATATATTAAACATCAACGCTGACAGAGAAGATCCTTGCGGTACCCCTTGATCTTGAAGAAATGGTTCAGAAGTAGTTTCGTCAATTCGTACTTGTTGTCAACGGTTAGTTAGATAGGATATACACCAGTCAAGTGCGGCACCAACTATTCCTTTTTCCTTAAGGCGATCGATAAGTATTTGGTGGCTTACTGAGTCGAACGCAGCTGAGATGTCCATGAATATAAGTATGAATCCTTGGTGAATGTTATCTATTCCTGTGATTAGTGTGTTGAATAGTGTGATGAGGAGGGTCTCAACTCCATGAGCCTCTCTAAAGCCGTGTTGTGCAGGGTCAAGTGGAGCTTCATTGTCTATGTGCTGTTGTATTTGCCGTTGGACTACTTTCTCAATTATTTTCGCTAGGAGTGGGATACTGGATATTGGCCTGTAGGATTCTACTTTTAGGGGGTCTAATTTACTGTTTTTTAGTAATGGTCTAATTGAGGTTTGTTTGAGGCTTTGAGGAAAGGTTCCAGTTGAAAAGGATTGTTCAAGGATATTCTGTATGAAGAAGCTTACTTCATGTTTAAGATTTTTTATCCAGGCTGCCGGGCAGGGATCGCTTGCAGCGGTGGTAGCATTTATTGACGCGATAGTGTTCTCAATTTCTTTGATTGATAGTGTATTAAACTTGGTTAATGTGGTTGACTGTGAATATATATCATTCTTTGTTGGTCCAGAGGTACAAATGTTGGAAGTTTTTGTCATCTTTGACTTTAGGTATTCAGCATATTCTTGCGGGTGTATTGCTTGCGTTTGTTGAGGTGTTGGTTCCTTTGCCATTGTTCTTACGATGTTGAAGAGATCATGATGTTTATTTAATGATTTCTTTAGGAGGTTAGTATGGAATTGTTTCCTTCGATCTGCTATTTCTTGGCGATGCTTTTCTAAGTATTTGCAGTAAGCTGTGTAGGCTTCAGTAGAGCGTGATCTTCTCCAGTATTTCTCGAGTCTCCGAAGATGGAGGAGGGATGTTCTTAGCTCCTTGGAATACCAGGCTACGTGTGTACGTTGGTTGGTATTTTTTGCCATGTTTGATGGTTGAGAATTGAATCTAAGGGAGTGATCCCAAGTGTTGATTAGACTGTCCAAGTCGGGTTCAGACGCTTGTAGTGTTGGGAGGAGATTATTAAGTATTTCCTCTTTGACAAAGGGGCGGAACCTCCTAGCTGTTGGTTTCGCATGAGTAGGTTTGGATTTAGAGGAATTGGAGGAGTTGGGGATTTTGAATAAAATGAGACTGTGGTCAGACCACGGTACTGGTATTATGGAAAGGTCGTAATTGTGGTTGATGTCTGAGGTAACTTGTGGGACGAATATCAGATCAAGTATGTTTCCCATATTGTGAGTAGGATCTTTGACTATTTGGTTGTATCCAAGGTTGTCAATTGCTTCTATAAATGCTATGGTTTGCGAGTCCTGTAGGGAGGGAAGGTTGAAATCTCCCAATAATCCAATTAGATAGTCTTGGTTTTTCTGTGTTGCAGGCAAGGTCAACTATCGTTGGCAGATCATCAGCTGATGCTGTTGGAGCTCTATAGACTAGGCTGATTGAGTGCTCTTTGTTTGATATATTTAGTATATTTAGATGTGTTGAACTAATGCTGTTGTCAATTTGAAATTGTAGTTGGTTGTTAGAGATAATAAGTACTACTCCGCCTCCTCTTTGTTGGTTCCTATGGCACGTGTGGATAGAGAATCCTGGCGGTAGCATCTGGTTAAGAATGACATTGTCAGAATCGGTTAGCCAGGTTTCTGTGATCAACAAGATGTCGAGGCTATGTGCAGTTATGAGATTAGTTATCAGAGGCCATTTTGTGCGGATGGACCTTATATTGATAAGGGCACAGTGTAATGGTGGATGGTACTGCTGTTTTGTTTGAGGTCTTTTGGTAACGTGAAGGGCAATATGAAGTAGATGTGAGTGGTGGGTGTAGTTAGGGTTTGTTTGATTTGTTTGAGTCTTGTTTGACCATCTCTTCCAATTATTTCGTAATATTGGTATGTATTTTTGGTCATCATTAAAGGCAATTGCTTGGCCAGATAGTGCAGTGAGGAGGTAGGTGATGGTAAGGGTTACTAATGTGTGCATTCTTATAGTGAACATTGTGTGTTCTGAGAAGCGGTAGTGTTGCTAGTTGCACAAGGTTGCGGACTGTTGGGATTGGGGTTGTAGTATTTGTAGATAATATTGATGGAACCTTAATTGTGGTGAAAAAGCGTACCAACAATATATCTGGATGCTGAGAAAAACAGTAATTGCAAATTTATGGATAATGATACAGTATGTCTCTCTCTCTACTGACAACAGTATATCTACTGACAACAGTATATCTCTCTGGGTAGTGATAACAGTATGTCTCTCTATCTACTGACAACAGTAATATCTTTCTGGGTAGTGATAACAGTATGTCTCTCTATCTACTGACAACAGTATATCTTTCTGGGTAGTGATAACAGTATGTCTCTCTATCTACTGACAACAGTATATCTTTCTGGGTAGTGATAACAGTATGTCTCTCTATCTACTGACAACAGTATATCACTCTTGGTGCTGACGACAGTAAATTCTTTCTGGCTAATGGGAACAATATTTGCAACTGATGAGTACTGGCAACAGTATATCTCACTAATGTGAACAATGTATGCTATATAGCTACTTGGAATATTTGATGATTGCTGACTTGGGATACTTATAATTACTAACAATAGTGTGCAAAGCTTTATGGGGGATGTGCAAGAAATCAGTTAAAGATAGTTCCTTTATACGTAGTATACTTGCTGTGCTCAGAGAGGGATCCAATTCTGAGGGGGAGCGAGCTCGACCGTGAGGGAGCTCAAGCTGCTCGATTTTGGATGAGCTTCAAGATGGCGATTTGCTTGTGGGATGTTGAGGCGTTGGGTTAACGTTCTTTTCCGCCTATCGTGCCCCGCCTAAGGGCCACGCCAAAGGGCCCTCTTGTGAGGCCCACAAGGCGCGGGCGCGCTTGCGCGCGGCTGCTTTTTCACTGCGCCTCTGGGTCCTCCCACGGCCCGGATTGGGCCGGAGTTGTAGGAGCGGGAAAACGCTCGTTGCTTGCTCGACCCCGACTGGGGAGCTGTTGTGGCTGGATCTTGAGCCGAAAAGGGCCTTCTCCTGCCCGCGGCTGCTTTTTCACTGCGCCTCTGGGTCCTCCCACGGCCCGGATTGGGCCGGAGTTGTAGGAGCGGGAAAACGCTCGTTGCTTGCTCGACCCCGACTGGGGAGCTGTTGTGGCTGGATCTTGAGCCGAAAAGGGCCTTCTCCTGCCCGCGGCTGCTTTTTCACTGCGTCTCTGGGTCCTCCCACGGCCCGGATTGGGCCGGAGTTGTAGGAGCGGGAAAACGCTCGTTGCTTGCTCGACCCCGACTGGGGAGCTGTTGTGGCTGGATCTTGAGCCGAAAAGGGCCTTCTCCTGCCCGCGGCTGCTTTTTCACTGCGCCTCTGGGTCCTCCCACGGCCCGGATTGGGCCGGGGTTGTAGGAGCGGGAAAACGCTCGTTGCTTGCTCGACCCCGACTGGGGAGCTGTTGTGGCTGGATCTTGAGCCGAAAAAGCCGAAAAAACAATCAGTACAACTAAAATGTTTCTCCCCCGTGTGGATTCTATGATGCCTCACTAGTACTCCTTTTGTGGGGAAACATTTCCCACAATCAGTACAACTAAAAGGTTTCTCCCCCGTGTGGATTCTATGATGCCTCACTAGTACTCCTTTTGTGGGGAAACTTTTCCCACATTCAGTACAACTAAAAGGTTTTCCCCCTGTGTGGGTTCTACGATGCCGTACTAGTTGTGTTTTCATGAGGAAATATTTCCCACAATCAGTACAACTAAATGGTTTTTCCCTCGTGTGGATTCTATGATGCCTCACTAGTACTCCTTTTCTGGTGAAGAATTTCCCAAATACAGTACAATTAAAGGGTCTCTCCCCTCTGTGGGTTCTATGATGAATCAAAAGTTGTGAGTTTCTGAGGAAAGATTTCTCACATTCAGTGCAGTGAAATCTGTTTTCAGCCCTGTGGATTTTCTAGTGCATTGTTACGGATTTCTTAAGAGTGAAACTTCTTCCAAATTCAGGGCTTTTAAAAGATGTAGAAGGACTATCTGTTGGGGTAGTTCCCTCTGCTGTGTGAGGTTCCAGATGGCTTCTTATACGATCGCTATGATTGAAGCCGCTCTCACACTCAGTACGTGGAAAAAGTCTCTCTTGCGTGTGAGAGTTTAGCTGGACTGCTGGGTGCAACTCGTGTGTGAAAGAGTTTTCCCATTCTTCTCTTTTCTCCTCTCTCTTCTTTTCCTGTGTGACCCCGTCACCTGCCAGGGAGATCAGAGTCTCATAATTCTCCTTCATCACCTCTCTGTAAAGCTCCTTCTGCCCTTCATCTAAATACTCCCACTCCTCCTGGGAGAAAGAGACAGTGATGTCCTCAAACGTCACCCATATCCACAGAAGGAAAACTCAGACAGGCTGGAATGCAAACAGGATCTTTAATGTGCACACAGGATCAGACAGAGAGCCGGTACCCTCCACAAACAAAGTCTTTATCTAGTTAACTGCTTAATTATTGCTCTTGTGAGTCTGCTTTGTCAATAGGTTACTGGAGTAGTTAGGCGGATCCTAGCCTATTTATACCAGGGGTCATCAAAAGTGACGTGCTCAGTCTCCAAGGCAGTGGGAGGAGGTGCTTAAACCCAGAGGTTCAGGACTAGACTGGAGTTCCTCCATGAAAACCAATTAGCAGGTAAGTCTATCTCTTTGCTGGATGCTATGCTATTTGTAAAATTTTAATATGTAAAATATTAAATCTATTAAATGTGTTATGGGCCACTTCCTACATGTTTGAACTGGAGTGAACAGTTAATTTTGACTCGGTCACAACCACCAGTGAATGCCAGATGTCTTTGCCACGTCACTCCTAGAGAAATTTATTTATTTAGCTGTATTTATATCCCGCTTTTCACCGAGTCAAAGCGGTCAATTGGGGATACATTTAACACAAGGGGATATGAGACACATACGCTAATACTTACAGGGAACATGGGCAATGGAGGGTTAAGTGGCTTGCCCAAGACCACAAGGAGTGCCTATAGGGCTAGAAATCCCAGACCCTCCGGCCTGAGATTGCTGTCCCTAGGTGGGACTTGAACCCCCGGCCCTCCGGCCTGAAATACCTTGTCCTAACCACTAGACCACTCCTCCCTGTGACAAAAACATGCTAAACAGGTAGAAAAGGAGACTGCAAAAGCCAGAAGGATGCTTGGGTGTATAGGGAGAGGAATGGCCAGCAGAAAAAAATGAGTGCCTCTACAAGTCTCTGGTGTGACCTCATTTGGAGTATTGTATGAAATTCTGGAGATCGCACCTTCAAAAGGATATAAGCAGGTTGGAGGATAGACTTAAAGATCTTAATATGTATACCTTAGAGGAAAGGCGACATAGGGGCGATCATGATAGACAGGGTCCTTTTCAATTGAAGGCAAGTCCTGCTACAAGAGGACATAAGATGAGTGAAAGGGGATAGACTCAGGAGTAATATGTGAAAATATTTCTTTATGGAAAGATTGGGAGATGTATAGAATAGCCTCCCATTGGAGGTGGTGGACAAGAGGACAGTATCTGAATTCAAAAAAAGCATGGGACAAACAGGATCTCTAAAGATAAAAAGGACTATTGTAGTTGATATGGAAGGCCAGATTAAATAGGCTATGTGGTCTTTTTCTGTGCCATGTTTCTATTCTATGGGGAAAAAAAATTCCCATGTTCACACATCCTATCCTTTTGGGTAGTACTCACTGGATTCCACCTTTTTAATACATCAAATCATCCAACTCCTGAATCTTCAAAATAAGTCAATGACATTCATTGTCCTCCAAGAATTTGCTTGTGCACCCCCTCCAGGGAACAAATTACTGTGGCCAAGCAACTATTTAAGTAATAAAAAAAAAAAAAAAACTTCAGAAACTTTCATCAACCATCCATCTCAGTTTTTCCCAAAGTTTCACAAGCAGTTTATTCAAGGGATTGAATAAATAGCCCACAAGCAAACCTGGAGCTCGCAGTATATCTGTTGTGAGAAGGATGAATGTCATGGACTTGTTTTTGAAGATAATGGTGATAGTAAATGGAGTTTACCCTGAAGATAGGGGTGTACTGCAGGGCTTGGTCCTTAGCCTTGTTGTTTTCAAGCAATATTGCAGAAGATATGTTAGGAAAGGTATTTATAGGATTGTAGAAAAATGGCAGATGAAGACCATAGACCCATCTAATCTGCCGATCCATAAGAACTATACAATTCTATAATACCACAGAGATTCTCTATTTGTCCCATGCTTTTTTGAATTCGGATACATTTCTTCCACTGGGAGGCTATTCCATGAATCCTCCACCCTTTTGCATAAAGAGATTTCCTCAGATTTCCTCAGAAGTTGGTCCCCCTTTCACCTTCATTTTATGACCCCTCATTCCACAGCTTTCTTTCTACTGGAAGAGGGTCGCCTTCCTGTGCATATATTCCATGGAGGTATTTAAATATTGCGCCTCTCTCGCATTTCCTACAGTATGCCTATTGAGATCTTAAGTCTATCCGCATATGCCTTATGACGAAGACCACTGACTATTTTAGTAGCCAAGCTCTGGATGGACTCCATCCTGTTTATCATTTTTGAACTGTATACTGTACTCCAAATTAGATCTCATTAGATATGTGCAAAGGTCCTACCTCAATTTTTCCTGCTGCCCATTTCTATACCTGTTTTGTATTTTTATATTTTTTTTGTAAAGCATTTTATGCATGTTGTACCCTGCCTAGGAAAGTAGTGCAGGTTATACATGTTTTAATAGAATAAAACATCCCTTCTAGCTTTTGTCACCTTTTCTACTTGTTTGGCCACTTTAAGATCATTTGCAATCACCTCCAAGTCGCATGCTGCTTTTGTGCATGGAAATGCTTTAGTCCCTATACTGTACCACTGCTTTTTGCAGATGATACTAAAATCTGCAAAAGGGTAGACATGCTGGAAGGTATGGATAACAAAGGATCTAGCTAAGCCTGAAGAATGGTGCTTCTCCGTAGACAGGCAAGGGATATGCAGCCACACTTATTGATGAAATCCAGTAATCGAATGCAGAAGCTCTCTTCTAGCTCTATGAACATCCTTTTCTAGCACTGACTGCGCAGTTGCCCCACACCTCCTGGCACTTGGTGTTCTAATCAATTTCTCTTTTTCCTTCATGGCAGTTGCCAGATGCAGGTACTGCTCCTCCTGTACTGATTACTCCAATTTTTTAAAGTTTTTTTATAGTCAGCCGTTTAGTTTGGGGGGGTCACCATGGTTAAGCTCAACTCTCCCCACTTAACCACTGAATATAGAAGGAAAACAGAAGGCTGAAAATTTTACCTCACTGCCTCTCATCATGCAGAAGTCTAGCCTACATAATACTACCGTGGAGGACAATGCTAGTACACTATTTTATTTATTTACTTATTTCTTCTATACCGCCCCTTCCAGTGATCAAGGGCGGTTTACATGGAACAAATTATGTATACTACTGTATACTTTACATGGAACAGGAAACTTTCTAACTTTTTACATGAAATAGATTAACAAATTATGTATACTACTGTATACTTTACATGGAACAGGAAACTTTCTAACTTTTTACATGGAATAGATTAAAAAATTGTGTACTACTGTATACATTACATTGAGACAGAGAAACTTTCTAACTTTTTACAGTAGTGACAGGTGTAAAAACTGTCCAAACTATTTACATAGGTTATTTACAAGTGATTCTATACAGTGGTTTACAAGATAATCGTGCATCATGTGAGTGTGGTGGAATTTATTTCCATTTTACCAAGAATTTTGTGTGTGTGAGGGGGCTGTGTGAGGTTATCTAGTTGTGGTTTAGGGGGGTTCTGAGTTGGTGTGTCTGAGGATGTTGTGGAACAGAGCTAGAGGGGTAGGAGATTTGGAAGTGTTCAGAGAATAGATATGTTTTGAGTTCCTTCCGAAATTGGGCAAGGTCCTTTATGGAGCGGAGGTCTAGTGGGAGATCATTCCAGAGCATGGGGGCAGTGAATGAGAAGGCTCTGTCACTTGTGGATTTTTTAGTCGTCTTGAATGATTTTGGTATGTCAAGTGAGTAGACTGCATTTTGTCTGCGAGCTCTCGATTCAGATGGGGTCTGAAGTAATGTTGTTAGATGTGATGGGGCGAAGTCATTTAGAAGCTTGAATGTTAGGAGAATTTTGTATTTGGTACGGCTGTTTATAGGGAGCCAATGTAGTTCTAGGAGTATAGGGGTCACATGGTCTGTTAGGCGAGCTTTAGTAGTTATCTTTGCGCAGATGTTCTGGGCTCTTTGTAATAGGTATGTGTTTTTTTTGTGGTAGGCCAATCAGGAGACTATTGCAGTAATCAAAATGGGGTGTGATGAGTGTATTGACAACCGATCTAAAGTCATGTGTATCCAAGAGGGGCCTTAGATGTTGTTTGGTTTTGAGTTTAAGAAATATGGTTCTTACTGTCTGCTTTATGTGTGGTGTCATGGTGAGGGTATGGTCTATTATTACACCCAAGTATTTTACCTCCTTTTTTTAAATGGGTATAGATGTATTGTTGATTGAGATTGTTGTTGGAAACGTGTCCTCAGTCACAGGTGTTCTTGTAACGAACATTGCTTCTGTTTTTTTAAGGTTAATGTTGAGGTAGTTAGTTTCCATCCAAGAGGTGGTTTCAGCCATGCACTCAGCTAGGTTGCCGTAAGTGTGGTTTTTTTGTGGTTATGGGGATAACGAGCATGATATCGTCAGCATATATAAAGTGATTAATCTTGTGTTTTCTAAATATGTTTGTGATAGGTTGCAGGTATAAGTTGAATAGAAGGGCAGAAAGGGCTGATCCCTGAGGTATACCTTGTCCTTGGGGGAAGGTTTCTGATGCTTCTTGATCTATTTGGACACGTATTAGTCTGTGTGATGTAGGACTTGAACCATTTGAGAACAGTTCCACCTATTCCTAAGTTTTCTAGTCTGTTAATCAAGGTGGGGTGGTTGATGTCAAAGGCGGCCGAGATGTCAATAAAGAGTAGTAGGAAACCTTGATTGACCACCTCAAAGGCACAGATGTCAACAATCAGTGTGATCAAGAGGGTTTCCACTCCGTGAAAAGGGCGAAAACCGAATTGGTGTGAATCAAGGGGTTTATGTTCATCAATATGATCTTGTAATTGTAGTTGAATTGACTTTTCTATAATTTTAGCTATAAAAGGAATGCTAGCTATCGGTCTGTATGAATTGGGGTCTTTTGAGTCAAGTTTATTGTTTTTTATTATTGGGCGAAGCGTTGTGAGCTTTAGAGCATCAGGCATAATGCCCTGCGAAAGGGACAGGTTCACCATGTATTGGATGTTTTCAGCAAGTTCTTCCTTTGTATGTTTAATCCAGGACACTGGGCAAGGATCAAGTGGGGAGGTTGTAGTATTGATCATTGTTATGATTTTAATGAGCTGTTTTCGATCCACAGTGTGGAAAGTTGTCCAATTGTTATTGATATCGGTGTTTGTAGTCAGTATTGGTGTTAGAGTATTGGGTTTAGATTTTAGTTTTTCGGCAAAGTGAGATGCTAAGGTTTGAATGCTTATTGTTGGTAGCTTTGGCTCGGAGTTCTTTGTTTTAGTTAGTGTTTTTACAATTGAAAATAGTTCTCTAGGTCGGTTGATGGCTAGATTTATTACTTTAGAGTGGTAATCCCTTTTCGATTTGTTTATTGCGTTTTTGTATTCGTTAAGTGTGTTCATATATTGTGATTTATTTTCATCTGTTTTAGTTTTCCTCCATCTCTTTTCCTGTTTTCTTAGTTGGTTTTTTTAGTTTTGCTAGTTCTTTGGTGAACCATTTTTCTGACTTTTTCGTTTGTCTATGCCTATTACGTGTGGGGATAGCTGCTTCCTGTATTGTTAGGTTCCAGTGATTTATAGCGGAATTGATGTCAGGGAGGTTTTCGTCGAGTGCTGGTAATACTTTGTTAAGGAATGTATCCTTGTCAAAGTGGGCAAAGCGTGATAAATGGGGAGATGTGCTTGTTGTATTTGGTGTTGCTTGTGCTGGGAGGTGGAGTGTTATGAGGTGATGATCGGACCATGGTACTTCTGTTGTAGTTGGGGGTGTGAATTGTTGATGGTTAAGGGAGGAAGGGAGGAAGATGAGATCTAAAGTGTTACCTTTTATGTGTGTGGGGGTATGAACTATCTGTGTATATCCCATTTGGTTCATGGCATCCATGAAGTTATCTGATTGGGGTTTATTTAGTGAGGGGAGGTTTAGGTCACCTAGAATTACTAGTGGTTTGTTTTGTGATGCTGTGCATGCAAGTTCAAGGATGGAGGATAGGTTTTTTGGTCAGCTGAGGGTGGTCTATATATGAGGGAGAGTGCCATGGTTTTGCTTTGTATATTAATGATGTCCATTCCATCTATATTATTCAGGCTTGTTAAGGTGTATTGTAGGACTTTTTTTGGTAAGTATGAGTGCGCCACCACCTCTATTTATATTGCGATGGCAGGTGAATACATCATATTGATGTGTGGTTATTTGGTTTAATAGTATGGTGTCTGTGGGTGAGAGCCATGTCTCAGTGATGCAGATATCTGGGTTTTTATCTTTTATCATATCGTTGATTATTGGTATTTTGTTTCGTATGGATCTGATATTTATTAGGTAGAGCTTGGTTTTAGTGTCTATATTAGCTGTGTTGTCCTTTATATTGTTTTGTGATTTGACATTTTATTTGGATAAGTCTGTGGGGGCGTCTGCCTGAGTCGTGACGTGAAAAATGGTTGTGGGAGTGCGAGTATGTTATGTGTTCCGGGTTTTGAAATAATTTTTGTGTGGTGGGGATGCTATATGGGTTCTGATAGTGGTTATGAATAATGGGGATGTTGGTGTAGGGGCTTTGATTGGATTTGTATGTGTAAATGTGTTGTGTTAGGAGTGTTATTAGTAGGAGAGTGAGGGAGAGGTTTGTACATTTTATTGGAGACATTATGTATTAGGTGGAGGGTTACTGATGATAGTACAACAGTATATGAGGCTACTAACAATGCTATATAGGTTAGTGACAATATATGAGACTTCTAGTAGTAGTATTACATTAAGCTACTGGCAACAGTATATGAGGCTACTAATAGTGTTAGGTAGTTTACTGACAACAGTAAAAGAGTTTCTAACAGTGCAATATGGTCTACTGACAGCGTTATATGGGTTACTGATATCAAGGGTTATTGACAACAGTATATGAGGTTACTAGTAATATTACATGGGTTACTGACAACAGTAAGTGTGACTCTTAATAGTACCGTAAGGTCTACTGACAACAGTAAGGTCTATTGATAACAGTAGGGTCTACTGACAACAGTATATCACTATAATTTGGTATGTTGGAAGTCTCTGCTATAGCTAAATCATTAGGGAGTGTTATACTTGCTGAGATCGATGGATGGTCTGTTTCTTTTGTGATGGAAGGTAGTTCTACTTCAAGGGAGCTCCAGCTGGTTGACTGTACGTTGGTATCACAGAGCTGCTGATGAAGGATGGAGGTCGGTGAGGGTACTTCTGCCGGTGTGCAGTACGAAGGAGCAACTCTTCAGTCTTGCTCCTACGGTCCGTGTCTCCTCCTCCTCCTCTTCCTCCTCCTCCTCTTCCTCCTCCAGGTTCCTTAAGCACTCTGCTGATAGCTCTTTTAAGAGAGAAAAGCCAAGCTGTGTGAGTGAGCAAAACACACTGCTGAAAGTATGGCCAGCAGATCCCAAAGCCTTTGCTGCTACAGACCATACTTGCACTCCACTGCCCTCCCTCCTGTCTGTGAAGACTGGTGGCGGCAGTGGCTAATCATCAGCTAGCCAAGAAGCCTGCCAAATTAAAGCACATTGTCACTGTGGGCATGCAGCACTCTTGGAGATAATCATTCAAAGGATGTTTACAAGCTGTTACAGCCACCAGTATGTACAGCAATAAGCCAGGGGGTTGGGGTTTTTTCCTCCTGAATTTCTCTACTTCCTCCTTCTGACACCTCAGTTTCCAGTTTCTCAGCAGAACCCATGGCCAGCTCCTCCCTTTCTGGTAGAGGGAATTTCTGAGAGGATTTTCAGCTCATCCAGATTTCCTTGTCCAATGCCCAACAAAGTACTTGTTCTGCCTCTTCATGAGTTACAACATTTCTACTTGGTGAATGCCACTATCAACTACATAAAACCTCCTCACACTGTCTTAAAGCTTAAATATAGATTGACAGGTCCTGGCCGTTTACATCTGCAATGGCCCTAAATGTCTATTTCTGAAGTGGCACTCAAATGCTCAGAATCCTTAAGGGCGGCATCTCATACCTCTCTAGGTAAGGACAAGCTCATTTTAGACACTGTCAGCCGTAAGATGTTTGCACCATCTGCAAATGCTGCACTATCATTCTTTAATGGAGCAGGTTACCAACCAAACTTTCACCAAGGGTAACTGGCTGAGGCCCATTATTGCAGTACAGGAAATGTCTATCACCATTTGAGGGCTACCTATGATGCCTGCAAATCATATCATATATTTGGCAGCTGTAGCTGTTGCCGAGAGAATTGCATGGCTCCGCTTGCCTGGTCTTCGTGAGAACTATGACAACTCCCTTGCCCCTATTTTGATGACAGTTTCAATAAGAGCCAAAGTATTTAGAATTTCAGATTTAGAGACATCTTAAAATTTAGACACTTTCCCATAGGACTCCATCTCCTCGACTAACCCTTCAAATGACCATGTCAGATTCGTCAAGGTGTACAAAATGTCGTCATCTGCAAACATTGATATCTTATAATGCTCAGCCCCCATCTGTACACCCTCTATCTTGTTATCCCATATACTTTGTGCCAGCAGTTCCATAGATGGGATGAATAGAAGGGGAGATAAAGGGCAGCCTTGTTTAGTGCCACGCTGGAGCTCAAATTCTCTATAAACCAATGATTAATTTTCAGATAGGCCACAAGTTCCTTATTTGATATCTGGACCCATTTAATAAAATTGTCCCCTATCCCCCACTCTGAATTAAATAGGTCAATATACCCTATCAAATGCTTTTTCAGCATCCACAGTCAGACGAGCCATGGGGATTTTAGTTTGTTGCCCTTTCTAGATGAGATTCATAACTTTGAGCAAATTTTTGGAAGCTTGATGGCCTGGCACGAAACCATCTCCCATCTTTGGTTCATACAAACCAATTTGCTAGGACATATGTGAAGATTTTTAAATCTGTACCAACAGCAACATTGGGTGATAGGTGTTACACAGTCCCAGATCTTTCCCTCCTTTAGCAAGACCGCAACTCCCTGTAACTCTGAGTGAGGCATTGTGCTTTCCAAAAAAATCATTAAAAATCTTTAATGCTGCCACCACCTGATTTTGAAACACTTTATAAAATTTTTGTATGGCCATCCACCCTGGCACCTTCCCCCCCAGGCAAAGATTTAATAACCAACAGTACATCCAGTACATTGATTGGTTTATTCATCCTTTCACAATCCTCCACAAATCTGTGGCAGCTGCACATTTCCCAAAAATTCCTTAGAGTCTACCTCTGAAGCCCAGCCTTCCAGGGATATGCAAGTTCTAATAGTATTCAACAAATCTGACTTCCTTCCCTGTCTGCAATAACCCCCTTTGCTGATCTCTTATCTGCATAATATGGTTCTGAGTTTGCAATTTAAGTTTACATACCAACAATTTTTTTTCTTCCCAAATTCAAAATAACATTGCTTTTAATTTTTTCCAGCCCATAATGTATCCTCAAGTTGACATTCAGTCTGCTGTGGACATTTTATAACACTTTCTCTTCCACCCTCTTGACAGTCCACTGCTTTAACTTACCCTCCAGGCATGAAACCACCAACCTAAATACCACCTTCTCCCTCTCATCCCTCTTTAAACTGAGCCTATAGCAATGAAATGACCCCCACACCACTGCTTTTCCACTTTTATGTTGCACACAGGTATATGCCCATCATCACTGATGTCTAAATCTTTTATTACTTGATTAGTTTTAATCTCCAGGAACAAGCAGGAATACAGTCTTCACATATGGGTGAATGTCACCGATGGAGCCCATGCAGGAACGCTCCCCAGTGTCCAATAGGAAAGCTTTTAGGAGCACTCCACTGTGCCTGCATACCTGCCTTCCGAATTCCTCTCCTCAGTTCTGTTTTCTGTGGAGCCAGCAGGACACATCATCCTGTCACCGCCAAAATTCTTTTTGTGGAACATCGTGCTTCTGCTTTCCAGTTGATGCTGGTGATTTTTTTTCTTTGTTTCAAATTTTCTATTTTCCTCATTTTCAATGTGGTTTCCACCGCTAGACTAGGCCTCTAGGCCTCCATAACCTTGTCCTCAATCCAGAAGACAATTTTTTTCAAGGCATGAAAAAGCCTAGTGTGGTTTGTTTTTGTTAAAGTACCAAGTGTGCTGCTACCATATTGGTCACTGATAAAAATGATTGGTGTCTAAAATGTTTGGGTCCTGAACATCAACTCAGTTCTTGTCATTTGCTGGGACAGAGGCCTAAATAACAGACACATTATGGATCATTGTTTGCCTTGGACTCTGTGACTTCTACTTCATCAAGGGCATAGACTTCCCCTCATGGGTCTCAGGTTTCTTGAAAGTCCAAACAAAAGTAAGTCTGTCCTTTGGCCGCTCACAAGGCATAGGCTTCGAAGACAAACAAATACTAACACCAGAGATCAGTCCCAGCATAAGCACTGTAACTCCCCTAGGGGCGCTTCCAATATAGACCAGCCTGCCAAACAGCCCCAGCAGAAGGATCAGTCCTCCAAAGCACAAGAGGGGCTCTGGGACACTCCCAAGACATTGACCTCCAGAAAGCTACTGGTTCCATGTTCTGGAACAGTGGCTCACAGCCCCGAGGGCGATTCCACCCAGACATCTCCCTAGACCTGCGCATGCTGGCTCTTGAGGTGTTTGAGAGTACACTTGGCAGCCTCTGTATTGATTTACATTGAGAGCTCCAGGAGTGCATGCTCTGACAGCCTAAAGCCAGGTTTATCAGTCCTGATGCCGTCCCTCAAACCAACATTGTCAGAACTCCTTCATTGGAATGGACAGATACCCCTGGTATCCAACAGACTGAAACTGCCATGGCTCCTTTGTTCCGATACCTCAGAGTATCTGCATCGACCTTTGACGTCCATGAAGCATAGAGATTGAACCCAAGACCGCCAATACTTTTGACTTCTTACCCAGAGTCTGATTCTACTTCAGAATCTGACAAGGGATCACTTGATTCCTGAGAACTTCCAGATATCCCTTCAGACCCTTCACCACCTCTGGAACGGCATCAGTCCCCACCAGAAGATGTCTTTTCAGGACTTCATACGTGACATGGCAACAGGGCTTGCCATCGCAGTAGCCTTGGGAAAAGGAACCAAGCGTAGAGGAATTGGAGATACTCACATACCCTCCCATGCCCAAGAGGTGCATCGGATACTGCAGGATCTTATGCTCCAAATGTGGGAGGCCACACTCATGGTTCAGCCTGTCAGCAAGAGGCTCGATACCATGTATAGAGTACCAGAGTTCCCAGGCTTCCAAAAATCTCAGCTGTGGTGGTAGAATTGGCAATGCGCCGAATAAAGAGTTCTAAGAACCATTCATCCATGCCACTTGTCAGACTCGGACATGTGATGCCTTTGGGTAGTGGTGCTTCCAAGCATGCATGTTGGCCTCAAGAATACTCTAACATGCTGTACATGGGCATGTTTCTGAAGGATGTCACCAGGGATCCAGAGACTTTAACACACCCTGCCTCCTGAGGATAAGTGAAGTGCTTTCCAGACACACATCAAACAGAGCCAAAAAACTTCTGAGCTTTTTCTCAGGACCTCTTCTTTTTTTTTTTTTTTTTTATATGCCTTTGAATCAACAAGTGGAGTCTCAGCAGTCTGGATTGGGGCTTGCAGAACGGCCTGGTTACAGGCATCAGATCTCAAGAAATGAGTCCAGGATAAACTGGCCAATATCTCATATACTGGAGAAAGCCTTTTTGGCAAGGATTGGAAGGAAAAAATCAGGGGAGATTGCACCCTAAAAAGCCTTTCCAGGAAAACTGACTCATCCAAGTGGAAGGCTCTTCCCAAGAAATTGTTTGTTCTATTCTAAAAGGAAGAGATTATTCTTCTTACCCATCTTCTGCTGCTTATCAGCTTCAATATTCTCAGCAGAGACAGCAGGACCCTTGCCAAACAAAAGTCCAAGGCTCTTAGGTCTCAACCAGCCGCACCGTCCCTTTTCCTGTTGGAATCCTCTTCTGACAGCGTTGGAAGATTCTTCTAATCTACATGCTGCAAGATTTTAACCACGTCCTCCATTATGGTAGCTTGTATAGTATTCACAGAAATTGTGAACTAGTATGTCTAATGGGAAGAGTCACTTTTACCACACCCTTTCTTTCTAGAGCCTTTTGGTAATCTCCTGAAATGCTCTTCATTTCTTAATGGTAGCAACAGATAAATCTTCAAAATCTCTATAGGCTTGTCTTCCCACTGAAGCAGCCTGCATAATTACCTCCTTGGTTGCATATTCATTCAAGTAGGCCAGGACATCTCTTGGTTTCTGACACCTGAGGAGACTAGGTCCAGTGAGTCCAATCTTGAAACACATATTGCTGTCCATTCCAACAGCCTTAACTAGCACTTTACAAAATTGCTCGGAGTACCTGGTGATCTCTACTTTCCTCAGATTCAGGAAGACCTCTCAGATGGATGTTACTCCTCCTGGAACATTTTTCCAGGTCTTTAACTTTCATAAGCAACTCCTTATTTATTTACAGTTTCTTATATACCGCGCTATTCCACATCAGTGCGGTTCACATAGAACATTTAACATACGCATTTCATAAGGATGACCCGCGTTTACAATAAACAGGTGGTACAACTTGGATTAGGAACGAGGGTAACTATTTACATCTGTGCCTTAGTAATTAGGGTGTCCATTTGTGCTACTTTGGTCAAAGTTTACTGCTCTGTTCCTCCACCTGATTTTCCACATCTTCCTGACATTGGCCAATATTCCCTACATCTGCCTGTAGGTCTGAAATCCATGATTGGATCTTTAAATGAGCTCTCACACTGTAAGCTCCATAAACCCAGCACAGGCCTCCAAACGTAGTTTAGTGATATCACCCATCCCTACCTCGGGTGCACCTTCAGCTGTTTCCATGCCCTTTGGAGTGTCCAGCTCTTTATAACCATAACTGGATGTCAACTGCCGTTTTTGTCATCTGTTGCCAGATGATTCCAGAATAGTTTCTATCTTGACTTTCCAAGGACCAAGGGAAGATGGTGTAACCTTTTTTCACTGGTTTCTAGCAAAGAAGCCCACAGCTCAAGTGGCCATTTGCTACACCAATGTCACTTCCCCCCCCCCCCCTCGACTTAGCAATTTTTAAAAAGCTTTTTAATAACTGATTAGAACTCCCAAGTGTCGGGGGGGGGGGGGGGCATGGAGGTGACCACATATGCTCAATGCTTTAAGAAAGGTTTGAAGAGCTAGAGAAGAGCTTCTGCACTCTGGATCAGTCCATTGGACTTCAACAAGTGTGGCTGCATACCCCTGCTGTCTAAGGAGAACCCCTTGTTACAAGTAAGCAACTACACTAATTTGGAAGCTAAGATTTAATGCTAAAAAAAATGCAAGGTTATGCATGTGGGTGCAAAACCTCAAGGGACTAGTACATTTCAAGGGCGAAGGACTTCATTGCACAAAAGTGAGGTCTAAGGATGATTATATCTGCTTAGAGTGACCAAACAAGTAGAAAAGGTGACAAAACCAGGAAAGATGCTTGGGTCCATAGGGAGAGGAATGTCCATGCAGGAATAAAATGTGGTAGTGCCTTTTGTATACATCTCCAGTGAGACCTCATATTTGGAGTACTGTGTAATTCTGGAGAGATAAATGGGATGAAGTCAAAAGGTGGCCATTGTCATAAGGCATATGTAGATAGATTCCATTATGTATACTTTGAGGGAAAGGTGGGACAGAGGCAATATGACAGATGCATTTAAATCTCTGTGGAGCAAAGTCACAGGAGATGGCTCTCCTGCAGTTGAAAGGAAGTTCTGTGTCCATCATTCGGCTTTTCTTAGCTATTGAGAGGACTTTGGCAGTACTCCTGGCTGTTGCAGTACCAAAGGCACCAATGGCCACAGCCAGTCGGGCACCTGCTTCCATCTCTGTGCAGGAGCCTCTGCCTCCAATACCAGCCCTGGAACAGATATTGGCAGTTCCTCTTCCTCCACTGGAATCTGTATCGATGGGACCCTACCTCTGACTCCTCCCTTGGAACTGGTAGCCACTGTAAGTACCCATCTGGTTCCCGGTGCATTACTGGAACGTTGACATTGAGCATAGCCATCAGCTTGAGATCGTTGATACTTAGATTTCATTTCTGAATCGGAGTCGTCATCTTCTGATTCTGAGGAAACATCAGAGGATTCCAGGGCCACCTGGGATGTCCCCTCTGATCCCTTGTCTCCTCATGAGAGGTGTCGGTTCCCACCAGAGGACGTGTCCTTTAAGGACTTCATTAGGATCTTGGCAGCAGGTCTCCAGATCACTGTAACATCATATATGGAAAAGAGGACTGAGGAGTTCAAAATCCTCCAATACCCTTTGACCCCCAACATTACCAGTGCATCATATCCTACAGGATCTAATGCTATGCATGTGGGAGGTCCTGCTAACTGTTCTGTCTATCAGTAAATGCCTCAATACTATGTACAGAGTCCCACTGTGCCTGGGCTTTCAAAAACCTCCATTTCTGCACCACTCAATGGTAGAGGACTCTGCAATGTGACACATCAAGAGTTCCAAGACTCATTTATCAGTACTTCCTGGCAAAGATGCCAGAGCTCTTGATGCCTTTGGATGCCGCTGCTTCCAGGCATGTATGTTTGCTTGCTTGCTTCTAGGATTACATCCTACACTCTCTACATGGGCATGTACCTCAAAGATGTCTCCAGGGATCTAGCAAACTTTTCTCCTATTCTCCGAGATGACAAATGCAATGCTTACATTACTATAGTCAGTCAAGCTCAAAATACTTCCAAGTCCCTGACCAGGTCAGCCTTTGATACCTTTGAATAGACTAGCAGAGCTGCTGTGGTCTGTATAGGACCTTGTAGAATGGCCTGGCTCCAGGCATCTGATCTCAAGTAGCGGGTATAAGAGAAATTAGTCAATATTTGCTTTTCTGGAGAACTTATTTGGTAAGGGTTGGAGAGAAAGCAAGAGAACCTGAGGCAGATCTTACCCTCAAATGTCAGACTTCAGACCCCTCTAGGGGGGAAACTACTTCCAAGAAGTCTTTCTATACCAGGAAGAAATTTACTCTTCATACCATCCCTCTGCTTCCTATTAACCTCAGCAGCAGAAAAGGCCTCTGGGTCCTCATCAACCTAAGAAGACTAAGGGCCCTAAACCTCGGTCAGCTGCTCAGCCCCAGCCAGCACCTGTTTTTTTGACTCCTTCCTAGAGATCATAGTTACTCTGCCTTTGCAAGAATACCAGCCCTGCATATACAGGCTTTTGGCTTATGCCCACAGGTGGCATCTCATTACATCAGAGAAATGGACTCTCAGCATCATCCAAGGGAGTTATCTGCTTTACTTTTCAAAGTTTGCCTCCAACCACTTCCACAAAAGATTGTCCTGCAAAGGATTTGCCAGATCATCTCCTGTCTAAAGAGGTGACTACCCTGCTAGCCCAAGGGGCAGTCAAAGTTTCCACCCCCCTCCACCCAGCAAGGTGAAGGCTGCTTCTCCTTACTTTTTTCTCCCCAAGGAAAAAGGAGGCTTCAGACAAATTCTCGATCTGAGATCTCAACAAATTTCTGGTTTAGGAAAAGTTCAAAATGATTTCCCTCAACACCCTTCTGTGGTACCTTCAGAGATATGACTGGCTGTGTTCTCTAGACATCAAGGAGGCTTACACCCAATTTGCTGATCCACCCTCAGCACAGACAGTATCTGTGCTTTCAGGTTTAGCAAATCCACTACCAGCATGCTCCCTTTCGGGCTAGCATCCACACCCAGAGTATTCACAAAATGCATGGCAGTAGTCACAGCATATCTGTGTGCTTTGAGGGTATTTGTCTTCCCCTACTTAAATGACTGGCTGATAAGGGGAGAATCCCCAGATGTCGTAAAGCGGTCACTTTCTTGCATCATCACAGTGCTCCAAAGTCTAGGCTTTACTAAACCTTCCAAAGTCTCACCTAGTTCCATCCCAGCAGCGGGGTTCATCTGAGCATTTTTAGACTCTTGTCAGGGACTAGCCTGCCTTCCTCAAGACTGATCTGTTCATCTTATCAAGCTGGCCTTTGCAATACAAGGTCAAAATGCTGTGACAGCTCAAGACATGCTGCATATTCTTGGACACGTGGCCTCCACAGTCCAGGTCATCCCATATGCCCGCCTGCACATAAGACGAGCCCAGTGGACCCTATTGTGCTATTGGACTCAGGTGATTGGGTGTGTCTCAGACAAGACTTGCATCACTCCTCCTCTTGTCAATTCCCTTCACTGTTGGTGCTCCCCCCCCCCCCCCCCGCAAATCTTCTAGGGTCACCTTTTCAGATGCTTCCACCTTAATGCACCCTAATGACAGATGCTTCCAAGTTAGAATGGGGAGCACATCTGGACAGTCTGTCTATGCAGGATCAGTAGACAATGTAGGAATCTCAAATGCAGATCAGTCTCCTAGAGCTTTGTGCTTTCACCAATTGTTTTTTTTCAACTTCAACTTTTGGGCAAACACATCTTGGTTCAGACAGACAACCAAGTAGCAATGTTCTACATGAATAAGTGGCGGGGGGGGGGGGGAGACAGGTTTTTCATCCTCTGCCACAAAGCCCTTTGCCTCTAGTCTTTTTGCCATTACCTACTGCATCCACCTCCCAAACAGTGTATCTCTGAGGTGAATTCAGTGTCTTTGTGGACAGACTCAGCTGGATTCTACATCCATATGAGTGGATGCTGCATCAGGACATGGCATCTTAGATCTATTTTGGATATCATCCAGATAATGAAGATCTGTTTGCCTCATCAGAGAATGTTTGTCTTCTGCTTTTTTGCTTAAGGATCCTCTCCAGACAGTCTGGCAGTGGATGCCTTTCTCCTTCCTTGGGGCAGCAGCCTGTTGTATGTATTCCCACCACCCCCTTTCCTGATACCAAAAACTATTCAAACTGCAGGCCAACAAGGGCCCCATGATTCTAATAGCCCTTATTTGCCCCGTCAGCCATAGTTTCCTCTGTTGCTTCATCTCAAGCAATTTGGGTAATGCCCATGATCCTGAGAGGAGGTCAGAAGCAACTCCTCCATCCCAATCCACAAACCCTCTGTCTCATGGCATGGCTACTGAAAGCATGATCTTTGACTTCTATCTTCCTCCACCAGTCAGGGACATCTTGCTTCCTGCAAGCCGTCTACCAGATATTCTTATGCCTCCAAATGGCAATGGTTCACCCTTTGCATCCCACAGCAAATTAGCCCTTCTAATTGCTCAGTCCTGGTCTTCTATTTACGCCACCTCTGCTCACTATTGCCTTGATAGGGACTCCTGTTGGGATGCTGTCTTTGGCCAGGTTGTTCTTCAGCATCTCTTGGGAATTTAATCACAACTCCTACCTTTACACTTCTTTGGTACCTGACTCCTTACTCCATGTTCCTGCTTGCTGCACTCTAGTCTACTGTGGGCACATTGGAGCCAAGAAAGTATGGACACATTCCTTAGCCTCAAAGATGTTGTTTTCAATCTGGTGCCTGGAAGTTAGTGAGTCCTATATGTGAAGATTGCACTCCTCCTTGTCCCTGGAGATAGCATAGATACTCACCTGTAACAGGTGATCTCCAGGAACAAGCAGGAATGTAGTCTTCACATATGGGAATCGTCGGTACCGACGGACCCTGCGCGGGAACGCTCCCCAGCATCCAATTAGGAAGCTTTTGGGAGCATCCCACAGCGTCTGCGTGCTGCCTTCCCAACTGCCTCTCTCCAATTCTTAGTTTTCTGCAGAGCCAACAGGTCGTGTTCCTCTCACTGCAGAAAAAAATTTTTCCTTATTTTTTGTGGTCGCATCTGCCTTCCTCGACGCTATACCGGTACCACCGGTGGTTCTTTCTTGAAAAAAAACAAATATTTTCTTTTTTTCCAAACTTTTTTCTTTTCCAGGTGCACATGCCATTTTGGGCCTTAGGCCCAAAATTTCCTCCACTATGGAGAAACCCGCCTCGGGTTTTAAAAAGTGCACCAAGTGTGGCGGTACCATCTCCGTCACTGACACCCACGAGTGGTGTCTTAAATGTTTAGGTCCTGACCACTCGATCTCAGAGTGTATGGCTTGTGCCATGATGTCCAAGAGGGGTCGACAAAACCGAGCTGCCAAACTGCCCTTTTTCCCTCCGATGCAGCCTCGGTGGCATCGACCGTCTTCCAGGGCTTCGTCTTCCTCCCATGGATCTCAGGTAACTAAAATAAGTCCAGCCGGTCCTCAAAGGGTAGATCTCCTTCCAAGCATCCAGATGCCTCTGGTGTTGCCCTTGAGGGTTCTGTACCAGCAAAATTGCCCCGGCGGGAGGCTTCGGCTTCCAAAGCATTCTCGGGGCTCCAGGATGTCCGAGGTCTCGACCTCGGCAGAACTACTGGTGCCATGCTCTGGGGTACCAGCTGCTTCCAGTACCAATACCCAGGCATCGGCAGTGTCGATAGACCAGAGGTTCCTGGCTATTGAACGCAGTCTGGCAGCTCTCCTTGCAGCATCGACGCCCTCGGAACCGCGTCACAGTTCAACCAGTACCGATAGCATCAACATCGATATCTGCTTTGCCGGCACCCAGTCATGCAATGCCTTCCGGTGCCGATACACCGGTACCGATTCCCCACCGGTACTGACTTCGGTCGGTATGGGTATCGGGCTCTTCAAGAGCATCCGGACAGATGGTACTTCGAATCCTCGGAGGACTCGAGGAGTCTGACAGCTCTGCCGGTACCAGGATACGTTTCCCGGAGGAGCCTTCCTCTCCTAAACATAGGATGTCTCCTCCAGAAGATATCTCCTTTCAGGATTTCATCAGGGAGGTGGCTCGTGGTTTGTCCATTACTGTGACTCCTGAAACAGAGCCCAGAGCTAAGGAGTTGGAGATTTTACAATATCCTAAAGCTCCTAAGGAAGTGGCTACCTTGCCTATCCATGAGATTTTACATGATCTCATGTTGAGAATGTGGGAGACACCTCTTACCACCTCTCCTCACTCTCGCAGACTGGATACCATGTATCAAGTCCCTCTTTGTCCTGGCTTCCAGAAAACTCAGCTTCCTCACCACTCCATTGTAGTGGAGTCAGCTATGAGAAGGATCAGGAGTGCAAAGAGGCATGCCTCTAATCCTCCAGGACGTGAGTGTAGAACCTTGGATGCCTTTGGACGTCGTACTTTCCAGGCTTCCATGTTTCTGCCAGGATCAGTTCCTATATTTTATATATGGGAATATTCCTTAAAGAAGTCACAGGAGATTTAGAGGTTTTTAGCCTCCTGAGGACAAAAGGCAGGATTTTCTCACACTGGTTAAACATGCCCAGGATGTTTCTAAGTTTTTCAATTGTGCAGCTTTTGACTGTTTTGAGTGCATAAGCAGAACCTATGCCATTGTCATAGGTGCACATAGAATTGCCTGGCTCCAGGCATCCAATTTGGAGCTCTGGGTGCAGGACAAACTGGGCAATATCCCTTGTACAGGTGAGTATTTATTCGGCAAGAATTGGCAAGAGAGCCAATGAGTTGGATGCTGACAACTCCACTTTGGATAGGTTATCCAAAGCCACAGCTGATCCTGCGAGAGGTTTCTTGAAAGATTTCTTTCTTCTCAAAAAAGAGGCTTTATCCCTCTTATTCCCAGCAGGGACGTTCTGCAGGTCAGCCTGCTCGAAAGAGTCAGCAGCCACCTAAACAAAGGAAAGCAAAGACTGTTAAGCCTCAACCGTCTCAACAGTCTCAGCCTCCACAAGGCCTTTGACTTTCATCTAGAGAACGTAGCCTTCCTGGCCCTCAATGGACCAGAGCCTTCCACCATTCCAGAAAGGTTATGTCACTTTGCTCCCAGATGGGGGCAGATTACAGCAGAGCATTGGACACTCTCCATTATAAGAGAGGGGTACAAGCTGCACTTTCTGTGCATGCCCCCTCCCACAATGGTAAGAGAATTCAATTCTCAGACATCTCTCATCAACCTGTTAGATCAAGAGGTCACTATGCTTCTTGCCCAAGGGGCAATAGAAGAAGTACCTATTCATCAACAGGGTACAGGGTTTTACTCCCCCTATTTCCTTATCCCAAAGAAAACAGGGGGATACAGACCTATTTTGGAGCTCAGAGAATTGAACAAATTCCTGTTCAAAGAGAAATTCAAGATGATTTCTCTGGGATCTCTGCTGCCATACCTTCAGAGTCAGGATTGGCTTTGTTCTCTAGATCTCAAGGATGTGTACACTCATGTTCTCATCCATCCAAATCACAAAGTTCCTTCAGTTCCTTTTTCATGGAAAGCACTACCATTACAGGGTGCTTCCTTTTGGCCTGGCCTCAGCACCAAGAGTGTTCACAAAATGCATGGCTGTGGTAGCAGCATTTCTCCACACTCTAGGGATATTCGTCTTCCTCTACTTAGACGACTGGCTCATTCGAGCCCCATCAGAATCAGAGGCCAGGACTTCTCTATCTTGCACAATGCGTATCCTTCAGTATTTGGGTCTAGTCATAAACATCCCAAAATCCAGTCTAACTCCCACTCAGTCTCTAGAGTTCATAGGAGCTTTGCTGGATACCAGAGAAGCAAGGGCCTATCTTCCTCAGACCCGTTGTCTTCGAATGGTGCAATTAGCTTCTCAAGCAGTGCTAAAGCCTCACCTCACTGCCCGAGAAATGTTACAACTACTAGGCCACATGGCATCTACAGTGCATGTGGTTCCTTATGCTCGTCTCCATATGAGAGCAGCCCAGTGGACTTTATCCACTGAATGGACCCAGGCATCAGGGTGCCTGTCAGACAAAATAGCAAACACAAATCTCCTTATTTTATTCCTCCAATGGTGGCAGTCCACTCAAAACCTGTTGCTGGGGTCCACTTTTCAACAACCTTTACCCCAGGCAACTCTCACAACAGATGCTTCACCAATGGGTTGGGGAGCTCATCTTCAAGACCTCTCCACCCAAGGCACCTGGACTCTACAGGAGACTCATCTACATATCAATCTCTTAAAGCTCAGAGTAATCTTCCTTGCTCTTCGAGTGTTCCACACCCTGCTCAGCTACAAGACAGTCCTCATTCATACGGACAATCAAGTAGCCATGTTCTACATGAACAAGCAGGGGGGAACAGGCTCTGTCGCTTTGCAACATAGCTTTGCGACTATGGGCCCTCGCCAGAGAGCATCAGATTCATCTCCTGGCAGTGTATCTTCCAGGCATACAAAACTCTTGGGCAGACAGACTCAGTCGAGTTCTTCTTCCACACGAATGGTCTCTACATGCAGACCAGGTGGCCAAGATTTTTCAAATTTGGGGAACCCCGGACATAGACCTCTTTGCAGGTCCATTGAATGCCAGACTTCCCCGGTTCTATTCCAGAATTCCGGCTCAGGGCTCTCAGGCCAGGGATGCTTTCCTCCTTCACTGGGGTCAAGACTTCCTTTATGCCTTTCCACCCATTCCCCTAATTCCCAAAACCCTGTTCAAGCTTCAGAGACACAGAGGCCGTATGATTCTCATAGCTCCACATTGGCCACGGCTAGTGTGGTACCCTCTGCTTCTACATCTCTCTCAAGCTCCCTCCCTGGAATTAGGATCTGCTCCAGATCTCCCGTCTCTGGAGGACGGAATGTTATGGCATCCCAATCCCCAGTCTCTGCATCTCAGGGCTTGGTTGCTGAAGGCCTAGATCTTCATGATCTTAACCTCCCTCAGTAAGTAAAGGATATCCTTTATGCTTCCAGGAAGCCTTCCACAAGAAGCTCTTATGCTTTCAAGTGGAAAAGGTTTACCATATGGTGTTCGCAGAAGGGTCTTAACCCCCTTGCGATACCTCTGGAATCATTACTGGAGTATCTCCTTCATTTATCCAATGCACGACTTAAAACTAACTCGGTAAGAGTCCATTTGAGTGCTATTGCAGCTTCTTTCAAGGCTCTAAATGGACAACCTATTTATTCCCATCCTCTTATAGCAAGATTTTATGAGAGGCCTTCTTCTAACTAAGCCTCCCATTAGGCCACCACCAGTGGCATGGGACTTAAACCTGGTTCTTGGTCAGCTCATGAAGCCACCTTTCGAACCCTTAGCTACTACCTCATTGGAATTCCTTTCTTGGAAAGTTATCTTTCTCATTGCAATCACATCAGCATGCCGCATCAGTGAGTTGCAGGCACTAGTAGCTGATCCACCTTATACAAGGTTTCATCATGACAAGGTGGTCCTTAGTACTCATCCACACTTTATGCCAAAGGTGGTCTCACCTTTTCATTTAAACCAAGCGGTCTACCTGCCTGGTTTTTTTTCCAAGGCCTCATGCATCTAATGCAGAAAGGAATCTTCATACTTTGGACTGTAAAAGAGCTTTAGCTTTTTACTTGCAAAGAACACAGCAACATAGAAAGTCCTCTCAACTCTTTGTTGCTTTTGATCCTTCTCATTTGAGACTTCCATTCTCCGAGAACACTGTCCAGCTGGATTGCACAGTGTATTTCCTTTGCCTATCAGAGTAAGAATCTTCCTCTGGAGGGCCATGTCACAGCTCACAATGTGAGAGCCATGGCAGCTTCAATGGCTCATCTGCACTCCGTGTCTATCGACGACATCTGTCGAGCAGCCACTTGGGCCTCGGTTCATACCTTCACAGCCCATTACTGCTTGGGCAGGGACTCCCACTGGGATGCCTTGTTTGGTCAGGCTGTTCAACACCTGTTCCATACCTAATCAACTCCTACCCACCATCCCAGGTTGGATGCCAGAGATCCATGGGGGGAAGTGGAGCCCTTTCACAGGGACACACAACTTTGGGGGTCTCTCCCTGGCATCTAAAGCTAGGGAGTCCCCATATGTGAAGACTACATTCCTGCTTGTTCCTGGAGATAGCATAGTTACTCACCTGTAACAGGTGATCTCCGGGAACCCACCCACCTTCCCTAGGAGTTGTATCTCTTTCCCTTTCCCTCTCTCTTTGTCTCAGCTTTAAACTCAACTGGAGAGAGGCAGTTGGGAAAGGCGGGAAGGCAGCACACAGGTGCTGTGGGATGCTCCCAAAAGCTTCCTAATTGGATGCTGGGGAGCGTTCCTGCGCAGGCTCTGTCAGTACCGACGATACCCATATGTGAAGACTAAATTCCTGCTGTTCCTGGAGATCACCTGTTACAGGTGAGTAACTATGCTATCTCTGGGAACAGCAGGAATCAGTCTTCACAACCCACCCTCATCCCTAATAGCAGTTTGGGTATTCTTTTCCTCTTTTCTGAGCTACAAGCTCAGCTGAGGAGAGGAGTTGGGAAGCCAGACATGCAGGCACAGTGGAGTGCTCTCAAAGGCTTTCCTATAGGCATATAACAGAATCACCAGACCCGGACTAATGCTCAGCCGCAGCACTCTGTATATAACTGTAAAAAGCTCATGCTGTAAATAGTTCACGCTAATCATCCCACACACACTCATGCACCATCACTGTACAGTATAAACAGACCTAAAACACAAAAACCAACTCTATTGATTGCTTGCTGTGTACACCGCCTTGATTGAAGGATAAGGTGGGATAGAAATACCCTTTAAATAAATAAATAAAATAAATATTGAATGCTGGGGAATGTTCCCATGTGGGCTCTGTCGGTGCTGATAATACCCATATGTGAAGACTGATTCCTGCTGTTTCCAGAGTTCACCTGATACAGATGAGTAACTACGTTTTATTGTAGTAGAAAATATTTTGGATACAAGAATTGTTTTCTATTCACTTTTTCTTTATTTTTTTGCTGGATTATGGATTTGAGAATTAGCCAGTTAGTATTTGCTGAAAATTTTGACCTGGTGGATGAAGAATTTGTGACTGGGCTCAAGTTTAAAATTAGGAGTTTGAAGCCTAGCAGGCATGGATTGAAACCTTAGCTGGGCAGAAGTGATATCATTTCTCTGGATAGTGGGTGAATGGGTTGCTGCAGATAGCCAGATGATACTTTATTACCTGGCTGTGTTCAGCAGAACAGATTAAAGCCCTTGAATGGTGGCTACAGTTAACCACAGATTATCATGGAGGACAATGTTCAGTAGTAAACATAATGTATCTAAGGATATTGCATCTAAATGCATAACTGAAAGCAAGTTTGAGAACACATTTTTATCAATAGTTGCAATGGATTAACACTTGTAGAAAAAGCATGCGTTTTGTGCCTGTGTTGCATAAATATTGACTTCTATGCTTTCTGCTACCCCTCCATGGGCTGCCAACACTACATCCCTAAACTGGGGAGTGGAAGACCCGAGCCAGGAACTGAACCAAGGTTTTAACACATTACTGCATAATTTGATTCTCCCAAATATAAGCTAAAATCTGTTCAGAAATGGGTTCTGTATGAGACTGTTTTTATCAGGTTTACTCATAGGCTTTCAAGGGTGAGAAGGGGGAGCATGGGAGCCTGCTATCACTGTAATACTGGTAATAGTGTGTTAGCTTTTCATCCATCCTGTACGCTCCAATCAGCCTGCTATCACTGTAATACTGGTAATAGTGTGTTAGCTTTTCATCCATCCTGTAAGCTCCAATCAGCCTGCTATCACTGTATTCACTAATTGTACATTTAAATTTCACTTACACATACAATATGGCCTTACTCTACATTATAACATTTACCTTCTACCTTATCACTATAGGAATATGTAATGTTACCAGCCTACACACTAGCTATAATAGAATACCAACAATCCATAATCACAGAAGAAAGTGGTCTGATACTCCCTTCTACAATTCTAGAGTATCTACCCAAAATTCCCACCATCATCTGTTACTCATCTCATTACAAAACACCACAAAAAAGAAACAAGTAGGAAATCCAATTCCCCAATATCTGAAATGTGCATTAATAAATGCTCGATCCATACGCAAGAAATGGCCTATCATCTCTGACATAATTTCATTACATAGCCTTGACCTTCTCCTAATCACTGAGACATGGCTTTCTTGTGCTGACAATGTATTAACCAATTTTTGCCTTCTATTTTTTCTATACATACATGTCATAGAAGTGGCAAGAGGGGAGGTGGTGTTCTAGCCATCACCAAATCTGACCTTCATTTCAACCTTAAAGAAGCAACAAGCTCATCACTCCTAGATACTTTTACAATAGCAAATGTTGTTCTTTCACTTTACTATACCGCTCTCCTTCTTCCAATTCTGATTCTCTATCTATGATAATTGACTTGGCCTCCAATACACAAAACCCCCACATAGCAAGTTGGGTGCTAGGAGACTTTAATCTCCCTTCTAACAGCTTTTCTTGAAGCTCTACAAGTTTTGGGGTATAATCAATTAATTAAAGATCAAACCCATATTAAAGGTGGTATATTAGATCTAATATTTACAACTGAAACAACCGCCAATTTACCATCTATCTTGGATCTATCAATCAACCCAGTTCCATGGTCAGATCACAAACTAATTATATTCAAGGCTAGATGTAACCAAAAGGATGAAAGAGGAATAAACGACCATCCTAGTACCCCTCTGAGAAGATTCAAGCCATTTGACAAAGACCTAATCCTAAAATCAACACTTCCACTAACCAACTTACCAGAGTGCAGCATTGATGATTTAGTTTCTAATTGGAATAGTACTTTCAGTTCGATTGCCACATGTCCGTCGACCAACAAACTACAAAGCAAGCGACACTCTGCTATATGGTACTCATCTGAGCTGAAGGCCTCGCACACAACCCTAAGGAAACTTGAAAGACGATAGCGACACTCACACTCTGAAGTTGACAGAGCTGTATATATCCAACATCTCACATCTCATCGCATGGCAGTTACTGAATCAATGAGACGTCACCATGCAGTCACTTTAAAAAGATCTCTGAACAAACCTCATGACCTGTTTGCCATAGTTAAGCGTTTGACAAATGAACCTGCCTCACAACTTAAATATGAAATCCACCCTCAAATATTTGCTAACTATCTACAATCCAAACTCTGCCAAATTGACAATAACTCGGCTCCTAACATAGTCCTAGTTCCAGTAGATCAAACTCTACTCACTATCTTCTCAATACCATCTAAACGACAAATCGAAGACACCATTGCTTGCATAAACATGACCACCGCTCATACTGATCCTTGCCCTGCATTCTGGATCAAAGATCTACGAGCTGATCTCAGTCCCATCATATCCAGACTCATGATTCAATCATTTACAACAGGAACTTTCCCTCGTACCCTTAAGCAAACATCCATAAGGCCATTACTAAAAAACAACAAACTTGACCCTCTTAAACCAGAATCATATAGACCTATTTCAAGTATTCCATTACTAGCAAAAATTTTGGAAAAAGAAGTACAAAAACAAATTCAGGATCATATAGATCTTAACGCCCCACTGGACTCATGCCAGCACGGTTTCAGAGAATTCCACGGTGTGGAAACGCTTCTAACTACTCTGTTCAGCAGCTTATTATCAGGAATTGATAACATCCGCCAAGGGTTCGTCCTTGTTTTTCTTGATATCGCAGCCGCTTTTGATTCTGTTAGCCATGAACGCCTCCTTGAGCGTCTCAAAGGGAAGGGAATTACTGATAAAGCACTTGAGTGGTGTAGATCCTACCTTTCTGACAGATGGCAACAAGTACGATCCAACGATACTTCATCAGATCAGTTTCATCAAAAACAAGGGGTCCCTCAAGGCTCATCCCTTTCCGCCCTTATGTTTAATATATACATGCAGCCTATCTGTAACCTGATTCGATCCTTTAGAGTTAACTGCATGATATACGCAGATGATGTACTTTTATATTTTCCTTTTACAACTGAGAACCCTGATCTCAATCCATTAACTAACTGCATAAATGAAGTATCCAACTGGCTACAATCCCAAAATCTAAGGATCCAACACAAGAAAACGGAGGTGTTATTTATTACACGTAACCAAAATTTCACTGCTCCATCCTTTTTGAAAGTGAATGATGCTAACCTCCAGACCAAGACCACCATCAGATACCTCGGTGTCACTTTAGACCAGAAATTAGATATGAAAGCACATATTAGTAATATTGTAAGAGCAGTATATCACAAAATACGCTCCCTTAGACACCTTCGATCCTTGCTAGAGCCAGACGATTTTAGAACCATCTATCAGGCGCTAATCATACCTCATTTTGATTATGCGAACTCAATTTTACAAGGTCTTCCACAAACCACCTTACACCCACTTCAAATGGCTATGAATGCTGCAGCTAGAGTCCTTCATGGAGCTTCCCGGAAAGACCATATCTCACCTATTCTAAAACATCTTCATTGGCTCCCAATTCAAAGTAGACTCACTTTCAAAATTTTACTAATTACATTCAAAGCCTTCAAAGAACTCTCATCTTCATCAATATCAGACTTGATCCAAACACCACCCCTCAATAGAGACAGAAGGTCAGTAACACTCAATACTCTGTTAGTCCCTAAATCAATATCACAGTGTACCAAAACTACTTCAGACAGGGCCTTTTTATTCTGTGCACCAAGGTGTTGGAATAGCCTCCCTCAAAACATCCGAGCAATACCAGACCTTTTGCAGTTTCGCAAAGCTTTGAAACACTACCTCTTCCTTTTATCTTATCCAGTAAACAATAAAGACATCTCAACCAACCCACAGACCTTCCACTCATACACATACAATACAGATACCCCACAGACCACATACACACAAAACTGAAGCCATGATGATATTATGACTATGTTTATTAATTATATACCCTGTTATCCGAGTTATATTCTCCTGTTTTCTGTAAACACAAAGTACTGTTGAATTGTGTATCTCACTGTTTTTTGTGAACCGCGCTGATGCCTAATAGTGCGGTATATAAGAGTCTATAAATAAATAAAATAAATAAATAAAATAGTCTGAATTCAGAAAACGATGTTCATATAACTAAACCAAATTTACAGTGGGAGAATTTATTCCCCAGCAAACAAAGCAAAAACCTGCCCAATCCATTTGCTTGAAGGCATATAGATTGGGCAATTTCCTGGACCCCATACAAGTCTTGATAATATGGAAAACACAGCTGTGCAACTGGAAAGAGACAACTTGGTTAGGTCTTAGTTCCCTTTCTGTTCTGCTCAAGGCATTTTTCTGTGTGGTCTACATTACAATTTGCCAGTGATGGAGGACTTCATTTCTCCACTTGACCCTGCCCTTATTGTTTCAGTTCCAAACTGAAAATACCAGCATGGGGGACAGTCCTTAACTGGTCCTGTATCCCCACTATTGGCCTAGCGTGGGCTCCCCTGTCATTGTTTGGACCCAAGAAAATCTGAGTTTAGGCCAACCAAAGGTCCTGCTGCCCAGTAGAATATATACCACCCTTTTCAACAAGTAAAAATGTAAATTAAAGCCTGGGATCAAGTGTGCAGAATTTACTTGCAGGCAAGAAGCAACAGAATATTTTGGAGGAAAGGTGGTACTTGTACCTCATCTGTCAGAATGGAATTGTAAATGGCACACAGTGCTTTGGATGTACTATTAACAAGTCCTTTTGTTTGTCTTTTCAGCTCATTCACCATCTGCTCTTGGACTTCAGCCTTTGCTTCCCCACTCCATGACACAACTGCCAATAAGTCACACCTAAGTGTTTTTGTTTTTCCCTGTAGGGATGCAAAGAGATCTAACACTCCTTCTTTGTACAGAAAAAATATTACTTTTTTAACATCCTAAGCATTTTCAAATTAATATGTGCTGCCCAAAGTATGCAAACATGTGGTCAGCAAGACCACTATGAAATCTGCATAAAGTATTATGTTGCTTGAAAGACTGACTTAAAACACCTCTTTGTATTGTCTGGAAGTAGTCCATCCTAGTTGTATTTAATTTATTGGTCATCAGAAGAGCACTTTGCTTAAGACAGGACTGACAAGTGTGCGAAAAGTTTACAATTCTATGTGAAATTGTAGTCTGTCAACAATTTTGTATATGTAAGTTATTTGTTATAAAAGTGTTTATCTGAATGTGTTGCATCTGATCGGTTTCAGTTTTTTTTGTATGTGATCTGGCAAAATTCAGTTAACTTTTTTTTTTTTTTTAAATTAACTGAATAAAGCTACTGTTAACAGCATGCTGACTTCATTATTGTGGTGTTGGCTTTGGTTCTATACACAGCACCTGATTTGACCTAAAACTGAAAATAAAGTAAGTTTTTTTTTGTTAATTTTTATATGGGTATATACATTAATTTCAATGCCTTGGAATGCCCATCAATACATCTTCAGGATGAGTGCTCTAAGTCTAGTACTTGATTTCAAACTACTCTTCCCTTCAGAGCAAGGTCTAGTGTTTTGTTTTAGGCTACCTGGGCTACACAGCACTAGTCTTAGTTAAGATTACCCTCCTGTACTTGATGTTATGCAGCTAAAACTATTGGCATTTTTAAGATGCAGGGAACTCCTAATGTGGACAAGGAATTCCAATGTTTTAGTAGCTGACTTCCAATAGAAAATAACATACTTCTACAGATCAGTCTAGCTCCACTAGATGACAGCCAGGTAGTAGCAGAGCTGAGAAAAATCCATGTTGGCAAAGGAACATTGACACCTGATCTAGCCATTAAAAACCTCACTTGCAAATGCTGTTCTAATCCTTTGTCTTCAAGGGCACTAAATAGATGCAAGAGGAATGAGGCTTCTTTTTCTTTTTTTTTCTTTTTTTTATTTTTTTTAAACGAGAAATTCTTACATGCTCTGAAGTATAAAGATTACAATAGCCAGATTTTCAGTAACTTTTCCTCTAACAGTTTGAGCAAGGGTGGCTAACTGGTCTCGGTGCACCACAATCCAGTCTGGTTTTCAGGATGTCCCAAATGAATATTCATGAGGTATTTGCATCCACTGCCTTTCTGGAGAGCTCAGCCTATAGCTGCTTCAGTTGCTCCTGAAGAGCTACAGCATGTCTCGGCCTTTTTCTTGCTCCCCAAATGTCATCTGTGACTCCTGGAGTCTCCTAAATACCTTCTGACCAATAGCACCTGTCGTTGAGGGTGGCTGATGCATTGCTGCCTCCCCTAGAAGCTTGCACACTGCAGCTAATGGGCAGTTTCTCCACTGTTGGGAGTCTAGACCAATATTAGCTTGTACAGCACTCTAAGGTAGAAGTGTTATCTCCTGGAACAAGCAGGAATGTAGTTTTAACATATGGGTATCATTTGCACCGACAGAGCCCACGTGGGAACGCTCCCCAGCGTCCAACAGGAAAGCCCTTGGGAGCATCCAACAGCGCCTGCGTGCTGCCTTCCCGCCCTTTTAACTGTCCCCCTCCAGTTCTTTGTTTTCCGCGGAGCCGACAGGTCACATACCCTGTCACCGCAGAACAATTTCGTCTTTAATCTTTGTTTCTGTGGTCGCATCTGCCTTCTTTTGACGCCATACCGGTACTGCCGGTTGGTGGTTCTTTCTTTTTAAAAAAAAAAAATTATAGTTTCTGAGGTGTGTTACTTTAGAAACTTTTTTCCCTTGGTGCTAGGTGTCATTTTAGGCACTAGGCCTAATTTGTTTCCTTAAAAATGGAAAAACCTACTTCAGGTTTTAAGAAATGTTCTAAATGTGGCGGTACTATTTCCGTCACCGACACCTGTGATTGGTGTCTCAAATGTTTAGGTCCTGACCACTCTTTCAGAGTGCCACTCCTGTGGAATGATGTCAAAAAGGGGCGGGAAGAACCGAGCTGCTAAACTTAGCACCCTTTTTCTCTCAGACATGGCATCTGTTGTATCGACATCCTCCAGTGCCTCATCTTCCTCCCATGGATCTCAGGTAACTAAACATAAATCTAGCCGGTCCTCAAAGGGTAGATCTACTAAGTATAGAGATGCCCCTGGCATTGCCCTTGAGGAATTTTCACCGGCAAAACTGCCCTGGTGGTAGGCTTTGGCTTCCAAAGCACTAACGGGGCTCCAGGATGTGTTCGAGGCCTCAACCTCGGCAGAACTACTGGTGCCATGCTCTGGGGTTTCGGCCACTTCTACTGGTACCAACACCCAAGCATCGGCAGCGTTGATAGACCAGAGATTCCTTGCTATTGAATGCAGTCTAGCGGCTCTTCTCATGGCTTCGGTACCGTTGAAACCGCTTCAGACACCTCAACCGGTACCAGAACCGGTACCGACTGCATTAGTATGGGTGGGTATGCCACCCATACTGAGTCATGCGTATGTCTCTGGCATCGACACATCGGTACCGGAACAACCCGATACCGACTTCGATCGATACTGGTACCGTGCTTTGCATGATCACCAGGATCGGAGGTATTTTGAATCCTCTGAGTCTGAAGATTCTGCCGATACAATAGTACTTCTCCCTGAGGATTCCTCTTCTCCTCAGCGCAGAATGTCTCCACCAGAGGATATGTCCTTTCAGGACTTTATCTGTGATGTGGCCCAAGGCCTTCCCATCACAGTAGCTCCTGAAAAAGAGCCTAGGTCAAAGGAATTGGAAATTCTCCAATACCCTAAGGCTCCCAAAGAGTCAGCTACTATTCCTATTCATGAGATTTTACATGATCTTATGCTAAGGATGTGGGAAACACTTTTAACCACGTCTCCTCATTCCGAAGACTCGATACCATGTATCGAGTTCCACCTTGTCCTGGCTTTCAAAATACTCAATTACCAAACCATTCAATGGTGGTGGAATCAGCCATGAGAAGGATGAAAAGTGCAGAGAGATGCATCCAATCCTCCAGGCCGTGAATGTAGGACTCTCGATGCCTTTGGGCATCGATGCTTCCATGCTCTCAGCTAGGATCAGTTCCTATATCTTGTATATGGGAATGTTCCTTAAAGAGGTCACAGGATACTTGGAGCTTATGAGACTCCTCCTTCCTGATGACAAAAGGCAAGACCATCTTACTCTAGTCAAACATGCTCAGGATGTTTCCAAGTTGGTAAATTGTGCAGCCTTTGACAGTTTTGAGTGCATAAGCAGAACCTCAGCTATTGCCATTGGTGCACGTCGGATAGCCTGGCTTCAGGCATCTGACTTGGAAATTTGGGTACAGGATAAATTAGGAAACATTCCTTGCACAGGAGAAAATCTCTTTGGCAAGAGAAGGCTAATGAGAGAGATGCTGACAATATCACCTTGGATAGATTGTCCAAATCTACAGCGGATCCTGCAAGGAAAACATCCTCCTAAGAAACCATTTTCCAATAAGAAAAAAAAGTTTTATCCTTCCTATGCCCAACAGAGACACCATCCAGGTCAGACTGCCCAAAAGGGACAACAGCTTTTGTAAATACTAATTGTAAATACTCCCTTCTCAATTTGTCTAAACCTTAACCCTGTGTGCTGTGAACTGTACCTTATCCACTAATCATATTGTGTACTGTGTGCTGTGAACTGTACCTCTTCCAGTAATCATCCTGTGTATTGTAAATTCTGGCCAGTACAGCCACTCTATTTCTCTGTTGGAATACCGCTGCTGATCGCTGGAAGTAGCGGGATATAAGTGTACACTAAATAAATAAAAATAAAAATAAAATAAACAGCAACAACCTAGACGACAAAAAAGCCCAAAACTGCAAAACCTCAGCAGGCTCAGCCTCCTCAGGGCTTTGACGCCTCCCTAGAGAACTTTGCCTTCCTGCCTCTAAACAGTCCAGAACCCTCGACCGTCCCAGGCAGGTTATGTCATTTTTCCCACAGATGGTACCAAATAACAGCAGAAAATTGGACTCTGTCCATTGTACGAGAGGGGGTACAAGCTTCATTTTCACAGCATGCCCCCTCCTACAATTGTAAGACAGTTCAATTCTCAGACCTCTCTCGACAGTCTTAGGTCAAGAAGTCACAATGCTCCTTGCTCAAGGAGCAATAGAGGAAGTACCCATTCCTCATCAGGGTACAGGGTTCTACTCCCCCCTATTTCCTTATTCCAAAGAAAACAGAGGGACATAGACCCATTATAGACCTCAGAATTGAACAGATATTTGTTCCAAGAGAAGTTCAAAATGGTCTCTCTAGGAACTCTGCTGCCATACTTTCAAAGTCAGGATTGGCTTTGTTCTCTAGATCTCAAGGATGCGTATACTCATATTCTCATCCATCTAAATCACAGGAGATTCCTCCGATTCCTGTTTCAAGAAAAGCACTATCAATACAAGGTTCTTCCCTTTGGCCAAGGAGTGTTCACAAAATGCATGGCTGTGGTAGCAGCATTTCTCCGCACTCTAGGAATATTCATCTTCCCTTACTTAGACAACTGGCTCATTCGAGCCCCTACAGTGCCAGAAGCCAGCTCTGCTCTGTTTCACACAATGCGAATCCTTCAGTATTTCGGACTGGTCATAAACCTCCCAAAATCCAATCTTGCTCCCACTCAGTCCTTAGAGTTCATAGGAGCTCATCTGGATACCAGACAGACAAGGGCTTTCCTTCTGCAGCCCTGCTGTCTTCGCATAGTACAACTAGCTTCCCAAGGAGTGCTCAAACCTTGTCTCACTGCTTGGGAAATGCTACAAGTGCTAGGCCACATGGCATCCACCGTGCATGTGGTTCCTTATGCTCGCCTCCATATGCGAGCAGCCCAGTGGACTTTATCCACTCAGTGGACACAGGCCTTAGGCTGCCTGTCGAACAAAAACTCAAATTGTCTTATTTCGTCCATCCAATGGTGGCAATTACCCAGAAACCTTCTGGTGAAGTCTCCTTTCCAGCAACCCCTATCCCAAGCCACCCTAACAGATGCATCACAGGTGGGATGGGGAGCCTACATGCACGATCTCTCTACCCAGGGTACCTGAACTCCACAGGAGGCCTGTCTTTACATCAACCTCCTGGAGCTCAGAGCAATCTTCTTTGCTCTTTGAGTATTTCACGCCCAGCTCAGCTACAAGACAGTCCTAGTTCAAATGGACAATCAGGTAGCTATGTTCTATGTGAACAAGCAGGGTGGAACAGGTTCTCTGTTGCTATGCAACAAAGCGCTGCGAATATGGGCCCTCGCCAGAGAGCATCAGATTCATCTTGTGGTGTATCTTCCAGGCATCCAAAACCCTTGGGCAGATAAACTCAGTTGATTTCAGCTTCCACACGAATGGTCTCTCCATGCAGACCAGGTTGCCCAAATATTTCAGATTTGGGGAACCCTGGACATAGACCTCTTTGCAAGTCCACTGAAATCCAAACTTCCCCGGTTCTGTTCCCGAATTCCAGCTCGATGTCAGGCAAGGGACGCCTTCCTCTTCCAGTGGGGTCAGGACTTCCTATATGCCTTCCCACCCATTCCCCTCTTCCCCAAAAACCTATTCAAGCTTCAGAGAGACAGAGGTCATATGATCTTCATAGCTCCATGTTGGCCACGGAAAACGTGGTACCCTCTGCTCCTACATCTCTCTCAAGCTCTGTCTCTGGAGTTGGGATCTGCTCCAGATCTTCTCTCCCAAGAGGACGGGATGTTCTGGCATCCAAATCCCCAGTCTCTGCATCTCAGGGCCTGGTTGCTGAAAGCCTAGAACTTCAGGATCTTAACCTTTCCCAACAGGTAAAGGATATCCTTCATGCTTCTAGGAAACCCTCCACAAGACGCTTGTATGCATTTAAGTGGAAAAGGTTTACCATATGGTGTTTGCAGAAGGGCCTTAACCCTCATGCGATACCTCTGGAATCGATACTGGAGTATCTCGTTTGTCAAATGCGGGTCTCAAAACAAATTCAGTAAGAGTCCATCTTAGTGATATTGCAGCTTCTTACAAGCCTCTAAGTGGCCACCTATTTCCTCTCATAGCAAGATTTATGAGATGCCTTCTTTTAACAAAGCCTCCCATTAAGCCACCACCGGTGGCATGGGACTTAAATCTGGTGCTCGGGTAGCTCATGAAACCGCCCTTTGAGCCATTAGCCACTACATCTCTGAAATCCCCTTCTTGGAAAGTCATCTTCCTCATTGCAGTCACATCAGCACGTCGCATCAGTGAATTGCAAGCGTTAGTGGCTGATCCTCCTTATACAAGGTTCCATCATGGTAAGGTAGTTGTTAGGACTCATCTGCACTTTATGCCAAAGGTGGTTTCGCCTTTCCATGTAAACCAAGTGGTTTACGCTCCTGTAGTCTTTCCGAGGCCTCATGTCTCCAGTGCAGAAAAGAACCTTCATACCTTGGACTGTAAAAGAGCTTTGGCCTTTTACTTGCAAAGGACACAGCAACATAGAAAATCTTCTCAACTCTTTGTTGCTTTTAATCCTAGTCATTTGGGACTTCCAGTTTCCAAAAGAACTCTATCTAACCGGATTGCTCATTGCATATCCTTTTGCCTATGAGAGTAAGAACCTTCCTCTTGAAGTCCATGTCACAGCTCACAATGTGAGAGCCATGGCAGCCTCAGTGGCTCATCTTCACTCTGTCTATCGATGACATCTGTCGAACAGCTACTTGGGCTTCAGTACATACCTTCACAGCCCACTACTGCTTAGACAAGGACTCCCGCTGGGATGCCTTGTTTGGCCAGGCTGTTCAACACCTTTTTTCAGACTTAATCAACTCCTACCCACCATCCCTGGTAGGATGCCAGAGATCCATGGGGGTGGGGGTGGGGGGAAGTATGGTCCTTTCACAAGGCCTAACAACTTCCTGGGGCCATCTCCCTGGCATCTGCAGCTAGGGAGTCTCCATATGTGAAGACTACATTCCTGCTTGTTTCTGGAGATAGCGTAGTTACTCACCTGTAACAGGTGCTCTCCGGGAACAGCAGGAATTTAGTCTTCACAACCTGTCCACCTCCCCTAGCAGTTGTGTGCGTCCCCCTCTCTCTCTCTCTCTCAGCTATAAACTCAACTGGAGAAGGGCAGTTGGAAGGGCGGGAAGGCAGCATGCGGGCACTGTAGGATGCTCCCAAGGGCTTTTCTGTTGGACGCTGGGGAGTGTTCCCATGTGGGCTCCGTCGGTGCCGATGATACCCATATGTGAAGACTAAATTCCTGCTGTTCACGGAGATCACCTGTTACAGGTGAGTAACTACACTTTCCCAGGAAGCAAGCAAACCTTTTAAGGTTTTTCCAGGGAATTAAAAAAATTTCCTCTGGTACAGGAGAGTTCCGTTGGGATTGGATTGAAGAGATCAAGGGCTCACACAGCAGTTTGCTGTGATTTCATTGTGAAGTAGTATACTGTCTTGTCCAGTTAAGGTAGCTAGATGCCATCAGAGTGCCTCACAACTGGTGTGAAGAGGATCCTATACTAATATGATACTTTATTCCATGACACAAGAGCCTGTTCTGCAGAGCAGCAGTGTGACCACCATTTCAGAGCGCAAAGGTCTTTAGAGTCCTATCTGAGTTATTTGACTGAATGGAAACTGCAGATACATTCACAAAGTAAATGTGTGGTCTATCAAATCATTTCATTTTCTAATGGTGAATTTTGTAGCAATACCACTTGGTGTGGTAATTAAAGCTTTTGCATCCTTGGACCCTAGAAGTAGTTTTCCCACACTGTTTTGGAGCGAACCACAACCAGTGTTGCACTTCACAGTGAGAATACAGGAGTGGGATGCATAGCAAATTAATCTCTCCATTTTTATTTATGGACCTCCAAACTATGTCTGGAACATTTTCAGTACCTTTACACATGACCCTTTCAATAAGGATATGAAGTATTCTCCAGGACCAAGCAGGAAGTCAGCCCTCTCATATGGGTGACGTTGGCGCCAACGGAGCCCTCGTGCGGAGCATTTCCCCAGCTTTCAAAGAAAGCCTTTGGGAATTTCAGCGCGCATGTGCGGTCCCCTTCCCACCCAAGGGTGCCATCTTGCTCGGTCTTCTTTTTTCCGCGGAGCCCGACGGACGTAGTTCATTTTTTGCCGAGGAAAAAGTTGATTTCCCTATTTTTTTGTACTTCTCCTCCGGTTCGACACCGGATCCTTTTCCCGCCTGGGCCCGATACACCGGTATCGAGCCCACTCTCTCCTTTTTCGGTTTTTGTCCTTCGTGACTAGCGTTCACGCCATTTTTTCTTTTTTCACTGGCAGCCCTGTCTTTTGACCTCGCAGGGGCCCTTTTTCCCCCAATGGCTGCCAGCGGGTTTAAAAAGTATGATCGGTGTAAGAAACTTATGTCTCTTACCGACACACACGACTGCTGCCTCGGACCCGATCATGACCCGATGATTTGTGGTCCGTGTGGCAAAATGTCCTCGAAGGCGTTGAGTCGACAGCACCAGAAAGATAGGATCTTCTCTGACTCCACATCCGGACGCGCCCAGACCTCGTCAGAGGCCTCGACGTCTCGGGACTCTGGCCCCGAACAGCATCGAGGTTCCTCTGAGCGGGGGTCTCCTTCGCGGGAAGAGAGCAGGAAGAAGAAACCCGCGAGGGCGGCGTCGGTGGATGCTCCTGGTTCTTCGAGAGCCAGGTCGCATAGCCCCGATAGCTGTCCCGGGTCTTCGGAGTCGGAGAGGCCTGCCAAGCAACCTCGTCTCGAGATGGAGTCTCCTGGACACGTGAGTGCTGTAGTCCTCGTGGACTCTCCTCCGAGGGAGCCGACGTCGGGCCCGACGCCGTCGGGGCCCGAGTCAGGGGCTGCAGGCTCTCCTGAGCTCGGACTCAGGTTGACGGCCTTGGAGAGCAGCCTCGCTGCCTTCATGGAACAGCAGCGGGCATTGATCGCCAGTCTCACTGGTGCATCTGCCCCGACCACTGGGACATCGACGTCCAAGTCGACCCCGGGGGTCGAGCCGATCCTCTAGTCCATGCGGGCTCGAGTCTATCCTCGGCCACGGTCTCCCTCGGCCTCCCGTTCGGGACCGAGGCAGTTGACGCCAGTACCCTTGGCGTTGGGGCGGAGGGCATCAGTGACCGCCCGACCGGAGCCGCTCGACACCTCCTCCGAGGAGTCTGGCTGGGAGACAGAGGACGAAGAGTCACCCGACACCTATCGGACTCGGTGTGTCCCATCGGACTCGCCGGAGTCCGAACCTTGGAAACGTTCCCCAACGGAGGATACCCGGTTCTCGGACTTCGTGCAGGATATGGCCAAGGCCTTGGCCTTCCCCACGGATCCCGAGGAGGAGCTTGAGGCCCTCCAGTATGACTCTCCCCCGAAGGAGGCCTTTACTGTACCGGTTCCTCCGATGCTGGAGCGGCTGCTCTTCCGCATGTGGGAGACCCCGGCCTCGACGCTGGTGTTAAGCAAGCGGGTCGATTCCATCTATCGCATCCGCAAGAGCCCCAGGTTCCAAAAGGCACAATTACTGCACCACTCCATGGTTGTGGAATCGGCCATGCATCGACTGAAAAGTCATAAGATGCACTCCTCGGTGCCTCCCGGCCGGGAGGCCCATAACCTGGATGCCCTCAGTAAGAAGTGCTTCCAGGGCTCTATGCTTGCTTGCCGTGTCCAGACATACCAGCTCTACATGGGCATGTATCTCTGAGACCTGGCAAAGGAGATTGCCGGGTTCTATGCTGGTCTTTCCGAGGAACCTTTGCAGAGGTTCCAGGCCTTGTCCACCGGTATTCGAGAGTGCTCGAAGTTTATCTCTCGAGCAGCCTACGATGGCTTCGAGGCTTCGGCCCGAGTAGCCGGGGCTGGCATCTGTGCCCGCCGACAGGCTTGGCTACAGTCATCCGACCTCGAGCCATGGGTACAGGACAAGTTGGTTGATGTCCCCTGCCGAGGTGAAAAACTCTTTGGCAAGCCCATGGCTGAAAAGGCTGCAGAACTCGAGACCGAGACTCTGACCAGGACTAGGCTGTCCAGAAAAACCTCTGCCCCTTCTCAGAAGAAGGGCTCGGGGAAAAAAGACCTTTTACCCGAGGAAGTCATCTGCCTATAAACAATACCCCCATTATCAGGCCTCTGCAGCTCCCCTACAGGGTCAGCAGGCCAAGGGGCAGGGTCATGGGCCCCATAGGCAGAAGGCCCCCAAGCCACCAACACCGGCCCCTGCTCAGCAGGGTGGGGGTTTTTGACTCAGCAAGCATAGCCTCTTCTCAGCTGGCTTCTCTCAGCACAGGAGGCCAGCTGGCCCACTTTGCCCACAGGTGGTCAGCCGTCACATCAGATACCTGGGTGCTTCATATAGTCCAAAAGGGCTATCTTCATTTTCACCAGGTACCTACCTCCTATTTTCCAGGGGAGCCTCCAAGACTCCCTCTGCACAGGGACCTACTCCTTCAGGAGTTGGCAAGTCTACTGTAGGAACAGGCTGTGGAACTGGTGCCCCACCACCTGAGAGGTCACGGCTTTTATTCCAGGTACTTTCTGGTACCAAAAAGAACAGGAGGCCTCAGACCCATCCTAGACTTGCGCAACCTCAACAAGTTCCTGGAGAGGGAAAAGTTCAAGATGCTTACCCTTGGAATCCTGCTGCCCTACCTCCAGCAGGGAGATTGGCTATGCTCCTTGGATCTAAAGGATGCTTATACTCAGATCCTTATTCATCCAGACCACAGACAATATCTCAGATTTGTTGTGGAAGGAAACCACTATCAGTACAGAGTACTACCCTTTGGCTTGACCTCTGCTCCCAGGGTGTTCACCAAGTGCCTGGCAGTGGTGGCGGCCTACCTAAGACTTCAAGGTCTTTTTGTGTTTCCGTACCTGGACGACTGGCTCATAAGGGGCCAGTCTTCCCAGGAGGCCAATCAAGCCACCCTTCGCACTGTGGCTCTGCTTCAGCACTTGGGGTTTGTCATAAACTTCGAAAAGTCCACTTTGCTCCCGTCCCAGAACTTAGAATTCATAGAAGCAAGGCTGGACACTCTTCAAGCGAAGGCTTTTCTGCCAATGGACAGAGCCCACAGGCTGATGGATCTGGCCAGGCAGTTTCACAGCAATTCCCTGGTCTCTGCCAGGCAATTCCTGAGACTACTCGGCCATATGGCTTCCATGGTTCATATCACCCCCAATGCCTGCCTGCACATGCGGCCTGCTCAGTGGAGCCTTCGCACTCAGTGGCATCAGGCCATAGGGAGCCTAGCGGACTCAGTAAGAATATCCGACCTGCTAGTCTCCTCTCTGCAATGGTGGCTTCATCTTCCAAATCTGGTACTCGGAGTGGTTTTTCAATCCCCTCCGCATTCTCAAGTGCTGACAGATGCTTCCCTTCTAGGTTTGGGAGCACATTGCCAAGGGACATGTACTCAGGGTCTCTGGACCCCTTGGGAGGCTGCTCAACAGATAAACTTCCTGGAGCTACGGGCATTACGCCTAACTCTGAGAGCCTTCTCCCATCTCGCCTCTCAGTCTGTACTAGTCCAGACGGACAATCCAGTTGCCATGTTCTACGTGAACAAACAAGGAGGCACAGGCTCCTTCCTTCTATGTCAGGAGGCACAACGGCTGTGCTCTTGGGCTGTCAATCACGGAATCCTCCTCAAGGCTGTCTACCTCCCAGGTCAAGAAAATTACCTGGCAGACTGAGCAGGATCCTGCAACCACACGAATGGAGATTGAATCCGTTGGTGGTTCAGCAGATCTTTCTCAGGTGGGGTCTCCCCACCATGGATCTTTTCGCCAGTCCTCTGAACCGGCAACTCCCGAGATTCTGCTCCAGACAACTGCATCCTCTCAGAGTAGCAGCGGATGCGTTTCTGATCTCGTGGTCCACAGACCTGCTGTATGCGTTTCCTCCCACGCCACTAGTGTCCAGAACACTGTTCAAAGTCCTCAAGGATGAGGCCTCAATGATCCTGATAGCCCCCAGGTGGCCGAGGCAACCATGGTTCCCGCTTCTGCTGCAACTGGCGGTGGACACCCCTCTTCCTCTGGGGTTTCAGCACGATCTCAGGATCAGGGGACTCTCTTGCACCCCAACCTCCAGTCCCTTCATCTGATGGCCTGACTGCTGAAAGTGTAGTCCTGGCTCCCCTACTACTGCCTCATGAGGTGAAAGATGTAGTCTTAACCTCTAGATGGCAATCCACCAGGAAATCCTACACTCTTAAGTGGCGTAGATTCTCCGCATGGTGTGCTCAGCACAGCGAGAATCCCTTCTCGTGCTTGGTAGCGGTGGTATTGCAATATTTGCTTTACCTCTCCAATCTAGGCCTTAAGTCCAACTCTGTCTGGGTTCACCTCAGTGCTCTCTCAGCGCACCACTCACCGGTGGACAGAAGGCCTCTTTCCAACCACCCTTTGGTGGCTTGTTTTCTCAGAGGCCTCCTTCTGCTTAAGCCTCCTTTGTGTACACCAGCCCCTGAGTGGGATCTGAATGTGGTCTTACAGCGGATTACTTGTCCACCCTTTGAACCTATGGCTACCTGCCCTCTCTGTTTTCTCTCCTGGAAAACCTTGTTTCTGGTAGCTCTTACCTCTGCTAGGCGAGTGAGTGAACTTCAGGCGCTAGTGTCTGATCCCCCTTACACTAGGTTCTACAGGAATAGGGTAGTCTTACGGACTCGCCCTAAGTTTCTCCCTAAAGTTGTCTCCCCTTTTCACCTCAATCAGGAGGTGGTTCTTCCGACCTTCTTTCCCAGGCTGCATGCCAACCGGGCTGAGATGGTCCTGCATACCCTGGACTGTAGGAGGGCATTATCCTTCTACCTTGACCGTACGCGGGAGCATTGGAGGGCTGTTCAGCTCTTCGTTTCTTTTGACCCCAATAAGTTGGGGTTACCTGTCTCCAAGCGTACTTTGTCCATATGCGTCGCTGACTATCGCCTGGGCTTATGGGGCAGCCGGCCTCTCGTTAGAGGGTCGAGTCACGGCTCATCGTGTCAGGGCGAAGGCTGCGTCAGTGGCTCATCTCCGCTCTGTTCCGTTGGCAGACATCTGCCGGGCTGCTACTTGGTCTTCAAACCAGACTTTTGCGGCCCATTACTGCCTTGAGAGGGAGTCCCGCAGGGACAGTTCTTTTGGACAGGCAGTACTCCATAATCTCTTTGGGGTTTAGGCAACTCCTACCCTCCTGCCCTGGTGTTGGGCTACCGGTCGGGGGCGTTCTCAGACAAGATTCCTTCCTTCCTTCCTTACTGACGAGCTAGAGGGAGCTCATTTTTTCGGCTTGAGGTCTCCGGTAGCCTTAAGCTGGGGAGTCCCATATGTGAGGACTGACTTCCTGCTTGGTCCTGGAGAAAGAGTTGTTATTCACCTGTAACAGGTGTTCTCCAGGAGCAGCAGGAATCAGTCCTCACAACCCTCTCTCCTCCCCTTGGAGTTGCAGTCATATGATTTTATTTTGCTAATTTTTTGCTGTCTTTTAGCTATGTCATCAGACTGAGCAAGATAGCACCCTTGGGCGGGAAGGGGACCGCGCATGCACGCTGCAATTCCCAAAGGCTTTCTTTGAAAGCTGGGGAAATGCTCCGCACGAGGGCTCTGTCGGTGCCGATGTCACCCATATGTGAGGACTGATTCCTGCTGCTCCTGGAGAACACCTGTTACGGGTAACTACTCTTTATCACCTTTATGTTCATTGGGACCATGATGTGGTGCAATTTTAAACAGAAATGGTATTGTAGCCCACTGTTCTGAAAAATGTATTTGGATTCTAATTGGATTTGTTTGAGTTCTACTTTTTCTATCAACAAATGACTTTTATACTTTTGTGAAACACTTATGTGCAAATTAAAAACATAAATATTCCACTGTGCAGCCTATTCCCAACCGAGGCTTTATCTGACTAAACTGGTGCTATCTTGACTGAAGCTTGTACTCAGCTGGTCTCTGAAGTTACTATAATAGATTAATTACTTTGAACCCTCCTATCCCCCAAACATCAGATGTCTCAGTATGACATGCATAGCGCAATACAACTATGGCTAAGGTGCTGACATAAATCAACTAAAGGAACAAAAACTACCTTATTTAGTGCACAATTTTAAGTGGTAAGCTTTTGTAAATAAGGGTCAAAGTCATTCACAATTTGAAAGGGGAGTTGATTTATGCCAACGCACTTCTGTGTGTGTATATATAATATTGCAATCTGCAAATTTATTGGCTTTTCCTCCTTGTATAAAGACTACTGTAGCTGTATTCATGTAATGTTTCTATTGAATGCTGGATCATTGTTCAACCCCAGAAACCTAACCTACGATCCAACCAAAAATGTAAAACTGAGCAGTTTTGTGTCCTTTCATGTTAAGCCCCCACTTTTCCTAAGCTATGTTTTACAGTTATATGCATTAAGGCAGAACTTTAGTGCATGGTAATGCTAAAGCCTCTGTTAAATTGTTGGGGCATGTCCATCATATTCCTGTGCAGTTAACAGATAATACACTTACCGCCCATTAACTGCATCACATTAATGTGCCGTATTGTATGGCATATTAAGCATAAGGCAGTGTTTCCGCACATCCCCCACCCTGTTTAACATTTGCCAGTTAATGCAGAAATTTGTTAAATGTCGAACTAATACATTGACTGCTGGTATGGGTGTTAACTAACTGCATGCACTAATTCTCATGTTAACTGCTTAATGCACTAAAACTGAAGAAAAATTGAAACATTTTCTACCTATATATCCTTAGTGTACATGTTTCAAACTGACATGAAAGAGAAAGTGATGCTGTCTAGCTCATAATGTTTCCTCTTTACATTTAAATAGGGCGTAGTTATCTCCAGGGACAAGCAGGAATGTACTCTTCACATATGCGTATCGTTGGTACCAATAGAGCCTGTGTGGGAATGCTCCCCAGTGTCCAATAGGAAAGCTTTTGGGAGCATCCCTCAGCTCATGCGTGCTGCCTTTCCAACTCTCCTTCGTCAGTTCTTTGTTTTCCGCGGAGCTGACAGGATGTACACCCTGTCACCGCAGCAAAATTATTATTCTTTGGGTTTTTTTGTGGTCACGTCTGCCTTCACTTGATGCCTACTGGTACCGCCGGTTCTCTTTTCTTCTTTTCTTCTTTTCAAAAAAAAAAAAAAAAAGACTAGCTTCTAAAAATCTTTTCTTTAGGAGCCTTTCCCCTTTTGGGGTTAGGTGCCATTTTGGGCACTAGGCCCATTTTTTCTTCAAACGTGGAAAAACCAACTAGTGGTTTTAAGAAGTGTTCTAAATGTGGCAGTACCATATCCATCACCAACACCCATGAGTGGTGTCTTAAATGTTTAGGTCCTGACGATTCTCTATCAGAGTGTCTCTCCTGCAGAAAGATGACCAAGAGGGGCCTGCAGAATAGAGCTGCAAAACTTGGTACCCTTTTTGCCGCTATTAAGATGTCTGTTGCATCGACGTCTTCCAGGGCTTCATCGTCCTCACATGGATCTCGGGTAACTAAACCTAAGCCTTCTAAGACTAGTGGGTCCTCAAAGGGTAGGTCTCCTAAGTATCGAGATGCCACTGATGTTGCCCTCAAGGAAAATTCATGGGCAAAACAGCCCCGGTGGGAGGCCTCTGTCTCCAAAGCATTAATGGGGTTCCAGAATGTTCCAGAGGCTTCAACCTCCGCAGAACTACTGGTGCCATGTTCTGGGGTCGTGGCTGCTTCCATCGGTACCAACACCCAGGCATCGGCAGGAGTGATGGATCAGAGAATCCTTGCTATCAAACGCAGTCTAGCTGCTCTCTTAGCAGCTTCGGTACCACTAAGACCGCTACAGATGGTTCCACAGGTATTGGTATCAACACCGGTGCCAGTACCAGTACCGAGTGCACCTGCCTCGGCAGGTATGCTGCCCCCCCATGCTGAGCCTTGAGTCTATCTCAGGTATCGAGGGGCCGGTACCGAGACACCCTGATACCGACTTCGAGCGGTACTGGAACCGAGCATTGCAAGAACACCCGGCACAGAGATATTTTGAATCCTCCGATTCTTATGACTCTGCTGGTACTAGAGCAATCCTTCTGGAGGATCCATCTCCTTCTCCTCAATGCAGAATGTCTCCTCCAGAGGACATGCCTTCCAGGATTTCATACGTGATATAGCTCGAGGTCTTGCAATCACGGTGACTCCAGAAAAGGAACCCAGAGCAGAAGAATTAGAAATTCTTCAATACCCTAAGGCTCCTAAAGAGGCAGCTACCCTGCCCATTAATAGGATCTTGCAAGATGTTATGTTAAGAATGTGGGAAACCCCTTTTCATGGTGTCTCTACATGCCCGACGACGCGATACCATGTATCGAGTTCCAACATGTCCTGGGTTTCAAAAGACTTACCACACCACACCATTCAATGGTAGTGGAATCGGCAATGCATAGGATTAAGAGTGCTAAAATGTGTTCTTCCAATCCTCCGGGCTGTGAGTCAAGGATGCTCGATGCCTTTGGGCATCAATGCTTCCAATCCTCCATGTTGGCAGCCAGGATCAGCTCTTACATCCACTATATGGGAATGTTCCTCAAAGAAGTTACAGGAGACTTGAAGCTCATGAGCCCTCTTCTTCCTGAGGACAAAAGAGGGGAGTTTCTTATTCTGGTCAAACACGCCCAGGATGTCTCTAAGTTTGAACCGTGCAACCTTTGATTGTTTTGAATGTATTAGCAGAACCTCTGCTATTTTCCATCGGTGCACGTCATATTGCCTGGCTCCAGGCATTGGATTTAGAACAATGGGTACAAGAGAAACTAGGGAATATTCCTTGCACAGGAGAAAATCTCTGTGGCAAGGATTGGCAAGACAAGGCAAATCAGCTTGAATCTGAAAATACTACTTTGAACAGACTATCAAAGTCTACAGCCAACCCAGCAAAGAAAAAGTCAGCCAAGAAACCCTTTTTCAGTAAGAAAAAGAGGTTTTACCCATCTTACACCCATCATGCTCAATGCTCAGTTCATGTTCCCCAAAAAGGGAACCACCAGACCAGACAGCAGCGAAAGCCACAAGTTCCAAGAACTCAATCGGCTCCACAAGCTCAGCCTCCTCAGGGGCTTTGACTCTTTCCTAGAGAACTTAGTCTTTCTGCCCCTGAAAGGTACAGAACCCCTCACCATTCCAGGAAGGTTATGCCATTTTGCCAGCAGATGGCAACAAATAACATCAGAAAACTAGACTCTGTCTATTGTACGAGAGGGGTACAGACTTCACTTCCACAGAATGCCCCCGCCTACAATCATAAAGCAGTTCAATTCTCAGGTCCCTGTCACCAATCTCTTGGGTCAGGAGGTCGCATCACTTCTTGCTCAAGGAGCAATAGAAGAAGTACCCATACCCCAACAGAGGATGGGATTCTACTCCCCCTATTTTCTCATTCCCAAGAAAACAGGGGGACACAGGCCTATTCTGGACCTCAAAGAATTAAACAAATATCTGTTCTGAGAAAAATTCTAAATGATCTCCCTCGCAACACTCCTGCCATACCTTCAGAGTCAGGACTGGCTATGTTCTCTAGATCTAAAGGATGCATATACTCATCTTCTCATCCATACAGATCACAGAAGATTCCTCTTCCAGGGAAGACACTTCCAATCCAAGGTTCTTCCTTTTGGTCTGGCTTCTGCCCCAAGAGTCTTCACAAAATGCATGGCAGTAGTAGCAGCATTTCTGAGAACTCTAGGAATATTTGTCTTTCCCCTACTTAGACGACTGGCTCATTTGAGCATCCACTGCTCCAGAAGTCAGCTTCGCTCTTTCTCGCACAATGCATATTCTTCGCTACTTGACTGGTCCTAAACCTCCCAAAATCTCAGCTCGCCCCTTCTCAGTCCCTGGAGTTCATAGGGGCTCGACTGGATACCAGACAGTCAAGGGCTTTCCTACCACAGCCCCCCTGTCTTCGTATAGTGCAGCAGGCATCCCAAGCAGCTATGAAAGTCTTCCTAACTGCTCGGGAAATGCTTCAGCTTCTGGGGCATATGGCATCCACTGTCCATGTCGTTTCCTATGCTCGCTTTCACATGTGAGCAGCCCAGTGGACCCTCTCCTCTCAGTTGACACAGGCCTCAGGTCACCTATCGAAACCCCACACGTCTCATTTCATCCCTTCAATGGTGGCAATTGCTGGAAAACCTTCTAGTAGGCTCTCCTTTCCAGAAGCCTCTATTCCAGGCCAACCTAACAGATGCGTCCAAGTTGGGTTGGGGGACACACTTGCATGATCTCTTAACTCAGGGTCTTTGGACCCTGCAGGAGGCTTGTCTTCATATAAACTTCCTAGAACTCAGAGCCATTTTCCATGTTCTCTGAGTATTCCATGCCCAGCTCAGCTACAAGACAGTTCAGGTCCAGACCCACAATCAGGTAGCCATGTTCTATGTGAACAAGCAGGGCAGAACAGGCTCTCTGTCATTATGCAATGAAGCTTTGTGACTGTGGGCCCTCGCCAGAGCTTCAAATCCACCTTCTAGTGGTATATCTTCCGGGCATTCAAAATCTTTGGGCAGACAAACTGTCAAATACTGCTGCCACACGAATGGTCCCTTCACTCAGACTAGATTGCTTGAGTGTTTTGAATCTGGGGGACCCCAGATATAGACCTCTTTGCAAGTCCACAGCATGCCAAGCTTTCCCCGATTCTGTTCCAGAATTCCAGCTCTAAACTGTCAGGCAAGAGATGCTTTCCTCTTCCACTGGGGGCAAGACTTCCTCTATGCCTTCCCACCCATTCCCCAAACACTGTTCAAACTTCAGAGAGAGAGAGAGAGAGGAGACGTATGATACTCATAGCTCCATGTTGGCCATGGCAAACATGGTATCCTCTGCTTCTATGTCTCTCTCAAGCCACGTGACTGGAGTTGGGACAAACTCCAGATCTTCTTTCCCAGGAGGATGGGATGCTATTGCACCCGAATCCCCAGTCCCTGCATATCAGGGCCTGGTTGCTGAGGGCGTAGAGCTTCCAGATATCAACCTTTCTCAATAGGTAAGGGATATCCTGGTGGCCTCCAAAAAAACTTCCACAAGACACTCCTACGCCTTTAAGTGGAAAAGGTTCTCTGTATGGTGTTCTCAAAGGGGACTTACCCCCTTTTTGGTGCCTGTGGAATTGCTACTGGAGTATCTTCTCCACTTATTGAATTGGTTTTAAGACCAGAATTTGATAAGGTTTCATCTTAGTGCCATTTGCTGCTGCCCGCAGACCACTAGATGGATAACATATCTCCTCTCATTCACTCATAGCAAGATTTGAGAGGTCTATTCTTAACAAAACCTCCCATTAAGCTGCTGCTGGTGGCATGGGATCTTAATCTTGTTCTTGGGCAGCTTATGAAACCGCCCTTAGCCACTATGGACCTGAAGTTTCTTTCCTGGAAAGTCTCTCATTTTCCTAGTTGCTCTCACTTCTGCAGATGCATCAGTGAGTTGCAGGCCTTAGTGGCTGATCCTCGTTATACAAGATTTCACCATGATAAGGTAGTTCTTAGGAGTCATTCTCACTTCATGCTAAAGCTGGTTTCGCCTTTTCATTTAAACCAAGTGCTTTACCTTCCTGTATTCTTTCCTAGGCCTCATGCCTCTAATGCAGAAAGGAACCTTCATACCTTGGATTGTAAAAGAGCCTTGGCTTTTTACCTTCAAAGAACTAAGCAACATAGAAAATCTTCTCAGCTTTTTTGTTGCTTTTGATTCTAGTCATTTGGGACTTCCAGTTTCCAAAAGAACTCTCTCTAGATGGATTGCAAATTACATATCCTTTGCTTACGAGAATAAGGGACTTTCTCTCAAAGGCCATGTCACAGCTCACAATGTGAGAGCAATGGCAGCCTCTATGGCTAATCTTTGTTCTGTGTCCGTTGATGACATCTGTAGAGCAGCCACCTGGGCTTCAGTACACACCTTTACAGCCCATTATTGTTTAGACAAGGGCTCCCAGCGGGATGGCTCATCTGGACAGGTTGTTCTACAGCATCTCTTTCAGACTTAGTACAACTCCTACCCACTGTCCTGGGTTTTTGATGCCAGAGATCCATGGGAGGAAGAGTAACCCCTCTCACCAGAGGTTTTCAGCTTGCTAAGGTCATCTGCCTGGCATCTCTCAGTGGGGGAGTCCCCATATGTGAAGACTACATTCCTGCTTGTTCCTGGACATAGCGTAGTTACTCACCTGTAACAGATGATCTCCAGGAACAGCAGAAATTAAGTCTCCACAACCCACCCAGCTCCCCTAGCAGTTGTCTCTCTCTCTCTCTCCTTTTCTCTCAGCTATAAACTCAACTGACGAAGCACAGTTGGGAAGGCAGCATGCAGGTGCTGTGGGATGCTCCCAAAAGCTTTGCTATTGGATGCTGGGGTATGTTTCCATGCAGGCTCTGTTGGTACCCATATGTGAAGACTTAATTCCTGCTGTTCCTGGAGATCACCTGTTACAGGTGAGTAACTATGCTTTTAAGGCATTTAAAATATTTTTGCCCATAATAGACAAAGTATGAGAGGCAAGCTCCAACCATAGGGCCCTGTTTACTAAAGTGCAGTAAGAGTCTGCAGTTAAGGCACATTAACCAGAGAATTTTAAACTGCAACTACTGTGTTGTAAATGCAGAGGGCATGCCTTGTATCTGCCCTCCATTTAGCATACTTTACAGTGGGTGGAGCTTTGTTCCCTGCCTTGGCAGTTAGTGGGGGAGCACCTGTGCTCCCTGCTGAGGCTGCGAATGCAGGCAAGCAGCAATGTCTACAATAGATGGACCCCTATCACCTGCAGTTGAAAATGTCTCCCCTGTCCTTCCCTCACTGGGTCTTATTGTGCCATCTCTGGTGGTCATCAGGGTGGGAGTGGTTCCTCTTTGCTCCTGCCTGGCTGGCAAGGCTTCCAAGATGGTTGCCTTCACTCCTAGTGTTATAGGAGGGGTGCGGAAGACATGAGTTTGTTGACTGCCTATTAAGAGTGAATGGGTGGATGTGATTGATTGTTTGAGGGAGGAGGGGGGATGCCATTGCAATACCATTGATCCCAGACTACCTACTTCAGGAGGACTCTATACTCCATAGTATTTTCAACACTTCTACTAAAGCGGGCACTTCCATCCTTATGTGATACCCCTGCCTATGAGGCTTCTCTGTCTCATCACAGACCCCAAGAAGCAAACAGTTGACCTCCCCCTTGCTGCAGCACTCCTCAAACTAAATTCTCCTTTTTGATTATCTACCAGTAGGAAGCAGACTGTTATTCAAGGAAACTGGTTGTCCATCACCTGTGATTGTTGGGTCCTTAAGTAGTGTGAACCAGAGATACTGCCTACAGTTCTCATGTCTCCCACCATCAACACCTCTGTAACAGAACTGTACTCCAACTTGGTAGCATTACATGATCCTTCAGAAAGAACTCCAAGCCTTTCTTGATGTTTTGGAAGTAGAACCTGTCACTGTTTCCCAATTCGAAAGGGGTTTCTATTTGGCATTCTTCCTTTTTATATCAAAGAAAACAGCACACAATCTGCCAATCTCTACCTCTGCCGCAACTTGCCATGTACATTACAAAGCAGAAATTTAAAATGAATACTCTGGCTGTCATACTGTTACTCAGTTGTGAGGGGGGATTGGCTAGCCTCCTTAGAACTCAAGGACACTTATGCCCACATCCCAATTCATCCTCTTCATTGGCTGTATCTTTATTTCACCTTTCTTGGAATACACTTTCAATACTGTGTCCTCCTCTTCAGTATTTCTTCTGCTCCAACAGTCTTCACAAAATGTCTTGCTGTAGCAGCATCGCACCTTCACAGAGCAAGAAGCTTCATTTTTCCTTACCTGGCCAACTGCCTGATCTTGGCCAGAGACTCTGTTACAGTTTTCTCAGCCCTGAATGCCACAACCTTCAACTTTTTGAGTTTCTTGTCAACAGAAACAAATCCAAACTTCTTCCTAATCATCAGAGCTAATGTAGATACCTACCTGGCCACAGCATCTCTGCCTCATGTAAGAATGCAAACCATAATAATACTGGCCTAAGTGCTAGCTACAGTTTACAAAGCAGCAAAAATAATTCTGTGCCTTCTAGGCTACATGACAGTGGTTATTCAGGTACTTCCATATGACAAGTGGAGAATGAAATCTCTTCCATGGCACCTCAAAAAGTATTACAACCTGAGGATTCACTCCTTTCCTTCCATCAATGCTTCCCCATGGGGCTGGGGAGCTCATACCCAAGCCTTTTGGTCTCTGAAAGAATGTCATTTGCATGTCAATCAGCTGGAACTCTGAGCAGTACGGGGCAGCCCCAAGACCTTTGCCCCCCTGGTTTCACAATGTTTTGTGCTCTGTGCAAAGCAAATTGAGTCACAATGTTCTATATAAGCCAGCAGGGTAGCTTTGAGATCTCTGCTTCTCTGCAGCAAAACTGTCTGCATATGGATCTTGACAGTGGCCATGAACTGTACAGTTGCAGCCCCCCCCCCCCCCCCGATAAGTTGCCTGAACGAAATATGACTTCACTAAGCAATTAGAAATCCATAAATGATCCTACAATAGCCCAGTTACAAAGCACATGTAAAATGGTAAAGGGGATGGAAGGATACCTCTATGAAGAGAGGCTAAAACATTTAGGACTCTTCAACCTGGAAAAGAGAGGACTGAGGGGAGATACGATAGAGGTCTATAAACTAATGAATGCAGTGAAACAGGTAAATGTAGAGCGATTGTTTACGCCATCACAATATCGAAAGACTAGGAGACATGCAATAAAGCTACAGTGTAACCTAGTTAAGACTAATAAGAGAAAATATTTTTTCACTCAACGCGTAATCAAACTCTGGAATTCATTACTGGAGGATGTAGTAAAAGCTGTTAGTGTAGCTGGGTTTGGACAAGTACCTGGAAAGGTCCATAAACCATTATTAAAGGGGACCCAGGATATCCACTGTTTGCCACAGTACAAGTATTGTGGAACATGTGTTCTTTGGGGAAACTGCTAAGTACTTGTGACTTAGATTGGCCACTGTTGGAAACAGGATACTGGGCTTGATGGACCTTGGTCTGACCCAGTATGGCATATCTTATGTTCACATCTTCTAGAGGAGTGGGTTTCTGATTCTGGATCTCTTTACCTCTGCGGACAAATGCCAAACTGCCTGTCTTCTGCTCCCTTAAGCCAACACTGCACCATCTTCATCAAGCTGTTTGCCATCTCCTGGGACATGAGTTTAATGTACATCTTCCAAACTTTCTGCTGGTCTCCAGAGTGCTTCAAAAAATTCTCTAGATTGAGATACAGTAATCTTCATAGCTCTCAAATAGCCAAGACAGATCTGTGTAGGAATGGACAGATAGAACAATACCAAAAATCTTTATGGTGTAATTGAAGAGGCCTCTAGTATGTGCTGACCAGATGTACTTTGGAGGTAGTCAGACAGCTTTTTACCCCTTGCTTTAAATAAAGATAGACCTATAGTCATAAAGAAATCATGATAACTCTAAGAGAATTATAGGTCACTACTTGCCTTTGGGAATGCTACCACGCATGTGTGGTCCCCTTCCCGCCCAAGGGTGCCATCTTGCTGTCTCCTTTTTTCCATGGAGCCCTTCAGACATTTGTCTGACTTGTCCCTGGAAAAAGTGGATTTTCTCTCTGAGTTTCATACTCATCTCCGGTATTGCACCGGTACTCTTCCTGCCTCTGACCTCATTGCCTCAGTGCTGAGTTTGGGTCTATTTTTGTAGTTTTTGTCTTTTCTTTCCCTGGCATCTTTGCACTTTTTTCTCCCACTGGCAGCCCGGAGAGTCTTTGACCTCGCAAGGGTACTTTTTTCCCCCTATGGCTACCAGTGGTTTAAGAAGTGGGATCAGTGCTCTAAAATTATGTCTTTGACTGACACGCACGACTGCTGTCTCGGGCCAGACCATGACCCGTCAGCCTGCAGTCTCTGCAAAAGGATGTCCAGTAAAGCTCTCAAAAGCTGCCAGCAGCAGTGCAGTAAGTTTTTCCCCGAGTCCCCAGTGCCTCTGAAGGCCAGGGCCTCATCTGAGCCCTGACATCTCAGGTGGAACTTCCTGAACCCGAGCCCTGTCGTGGGTCCTCAGAAAGGGGGTCTCCCTCAAGGGAACCCAGGAAGAAGAAGAAATCCTCAAAGGTGGCATCCTTGGCCGGTTCCAACCAGCTGGATGCTCCCGGCCCTGATCCCGCAGTCAGATGTTTGAGGCTTCGGAGAGGGAGTGGCTTGCAAAGCTTCCCTGAAAGGATCTGAGCATGGACCATCCTCTGTTCCCAGACACCATTCTCATTGAGGATTCCCCTTTGGGGGAACCAGTGTCTGACCAGAGTCCCTCTGTACCCATGCCAAAGGCTGCGGAGGCTCCTTGTCTGGAGTCCAGAATGGCGGTCCTGGAGCGCAGCTTGTCTGCCGTCATGGACCAGAAGCAGACTATGTTGTCCAGCACGACTGGTTCATCCACCCCGACCACCGGGCCCTCAACGTCCAAGACATCCCCGGAGGCTGAGCCGATCCTCGAGGTCCTTCGGCCTCCTCAGCTGAGATCATAATCTGAGTCCTGCTCGATGGGACCGCGGTCATCCCCGGCAAGTATGCCGGATGCCAGCCGCAGGGCATTGGGGGCTCTGAAGCCCATGGAGAAGCCCTTCTATGAGTCTTCGACAGACTACTCCAATTGGGAGATGGATGACGAGGAGTCGTCCGATACCTGTCACCACTGTGATGTCCCATTTGACTCTCCCGTCTCAGAGCCTCAATGGCAGTCCCCGCCGGAGGATATGGTCTTCCTTGATTTTATGAAAGATATGTCAAAGGCCGTAGCGTTCCCTACCGAGTCAGAGGAGGACCCTCGGGTGGATGAGTTGGAAATCCTCCAGTATGAGGCTCCTCCAAGGGAATTGCTCACGGTGCCCATTCCTCCCATCCTGAAACGGCTGATGCTCCAGATGTGGGAGACACGGGCTTCAGTACTGGTGGTGAGCATACGGCTTGACTCGATGTACCGAGTCTGCTGTAGCCTGGGCTTCAAAAAGTCACAGCTGCCACTGACACCTAATCAGGAGTTAGTGGGTCTGATTAGCCTGTGAAAGAACTGAAAGCAGCTGAGGCCTGCTTAAAAGGCTTCAGAGCCCTGCACTGTTGAGGCATTCCTAACAGAGGCTATAAATTTCAAACAAAGCTGGGAAACCAGCTGGTATTTTGGTAGATCTCTCTCTTTTGCTTTAACAGATACCTAAGCTCCACGAACAGAACAATGGCTGGGAAAAATTGTATTGCTAAAGCTGTTGCCCCTGTTACAGCTTCTGCCTCTGTCCAGACAGAGGTCCCAATGCCAGTTGAAGGACTGGTTCCATGTGCGGGGGACCTGCATGCTGAAGCTCTCAGGAAACAAGTGGAGGAACTCAAAGAGGAAGTGGCAAGGCTGAGGAACATTCAAGACAGTGAGAAGTACGTTGATGAGATGCTTCTTGCAACAACCAAGCCCTCCAGCAGAAGAGAAGAGGGGTGCCTACAGAATGACAAAGATTGGACACAAGTCACCAGGGCCTGCAGAATCACCAATCCAACTTCTCCAGCCTATGAATTGAAGAACCATTGTGCAGCCCTGGAAGTGGAGGAGGTGAAAGCATCCCTGGAAAGGGAAGACCAGAGCTCAAGTACCCCAAAGTTGCAGAATCAGTGACCATAAGGAAGCGAAGGGTAGTGGTGGTTGATGACTCTCTTCTGAGGGGTACTGAAGCATCCATCAGATGACCAGACTTGATGTCCAGAGAGGTATGCTGTCTGCCAGGTGCCAAAATCCAAGACGTTGCAGAGAATTTGCCGAGACTCATTAAGCCCACTGACTATTACCCAATGTTGCTAATCCATGTCGGAACAAATGATACTGCCAGGTATCCCTCTGAGCGTAAAAAAGGTGACTTCATGACTCTGGGACAGAGTGTGAAGCAGATAGGTGCACAGGTGGTGTTCTCTTCAATTCTCCCTGTTGTGGGTAAAGGCCAAGGCAGAGAGGCTCGCATCCTGGAAATGAATGCATGGCTGTGTGGATGGTGTCATCGAGAGCATTTTGGTTTCCTGGACCACGGGATGCTGTTCCAAGGGTTGCAGAGCAGAGATGGCATCCATCTGTCCAAGAAAGGTCGACACATCTTCAGTAGTAGACTGGCTAATCTACTGAAGAGGTCTTTAAACTAGATTTGTTGGGGATGGGTGAAGACAGCCCCCAGGTAAGTGAAACATTAAATTTTGGAAATGGGTAAAAGGGGTTGCATATGGAAAGCAGCGTGTATAAATGCCCGTAGCATGAGAAATAAGATACCTGATGTTGAAGCTTTGATGGGAGTGGCCGACTTGGATTTAGTGGCAGTTACAGAAACATGGTTCACAGAAAACCATGACTGGGATGTAACCATACCAGGCTATAGTTTATTCAGAAGGGACAGGGTAGGAAGAAGGGGAGGAGGAGTGGCACTATATGTAAAAAATAATATTAAAGCTTTGGAATTACAGAGCTTAAAAGGGAGAGAGGAGGCGTTGTGGGTTAAACTAGAAAGAGGGAAAGAAAAATCTTTTTGCATTGGCGTGATATACAGACCTCCCTCACAAGAGAAAGAGGTGGACAGAGTTAATTGAAGACACATGCAGTATTGCTAGGAAAGGGGAAGTGCTACTGATAGGGGATTTCAATATGCCAGATGCTGATTGGCACATTCCTGCTGCAGTATCATCTAGAAGTAAGGAGATTCAGGATTCTCTACAGGGAAAACTATTCAGGCAATTGGTAACAGACCCCACATGTGAAGGGGCCATATTGGACTTGTTGCTTACCAATGGTGAAAGTGTTTTTGATGTTATAGTGGGAGATCATTTTGCATCCAGTGATAACCAGATGGTGTGGTTCAGTATTGGGACTAGGGCTGTTAGAATCCATTCAAAAGCAAGGGTCTTAGACTTTAGGAAGACTAACTTTGCCAAGATGGGCCAATACCTCAGGGAGTCGTTAGTGGGATGGCAACAGCTGGGGGATGTAGAAATACAGTGGGCAAAACTGAAAGGGGATATTTTAAGGGCAACCAACCTTTTTGTTAAAATGGTAAATAAACGTAAAAGGAAAAGGAGACTGCTATGGCTTTCGAAAGAAGTAGCTGAAAAGGTGAAGAAAAAGAGGGAGGCCTTCATGAAATACGAGAGATCACAGAGAGAGGAAGACAAGCAACTATATTTGGAAAAACTTAGAGAAGCTAGCAAGGTAGTCAGGAAAGCAAAGATTCAAAAAGAGGAGGGAATAGCCAATGCAATAAAATGGGGGGTGGGGGGTAAAGACATTTTTCAGATATGTTAGTGAGAAGAGGAAGGGCAAAAGTGGTATTGTCAGACTCAAGGGTGAAGGGGAGGAATATGTAAAAGCTGATGAAGATAAAGTGGAATTGCTTAACAAATATTTCTGTTCTGTGTTCACAGATGAAGAACAAGGAACAGGACCTCAGAAAACACCCACAAAGAGGAACAGAAGTGAGGGGCATCTTGAACAATTTTCAGAAGACTGTGAGAAACTAGCTAAACTTACAAAGCGATGGGACCGGATGGGATACACCCTAGAATACTGAGGGAACTTGGGGACGTTCTAGCAGCTCCACTGACTGACCTTTTCAATACCTCGGAGTCGGGAGAGGTGCCAAAGGACTGGAGAGAGACTCATGTGGTGCCTTTACACAAAAGCGGAAGTAAGGATGTGGCTGAAAACTGCAGACTGGTTAGTTTAACTTCGGTGGTGAGTAAATTATTGGAAACGCTGCTGAAAGAGAAAATAGTGAAGTTTCTGGAGTACAGCGGATTACAGGATCCGAGGCAGCATGGATTCACCAGAGGTGGGTCTTGTCAGACAAATCTGATTGATTTCTTTGACTGGGTGACCAGGGAGTTGGACTGAGGGAAAGCCCTAGATGTGGTGTATTTAGATTTCAGCAAAGCCTTTGACACCGTTCCTCACAGGCAACTTATAAACAAACTGAGCACCCTAGAAATGGACCCTAAAGTTACTGTTTGGGTTAGAAATTGATTGAGTGGGAGGTGACAAAGGGTACAGGTAAATGGAGCTCACTCTGCGGAGAGGGAAGGTACCAGTGGTGTGCCCTAGAGATCTGTCCTTGATCCGATTCTTTTTAACATCTTTGTTAGTGATATAGCAAAGGGGCTGTCTGGTAAGGTTTTCCTCTTTGCAGATGATACCAAAATCTGCAATAGAGTAGACAACCCAGGAAGGTGTAGATAACATGAGGAGGGATTTAGCTAAGCTTGAAGAGTGGTCTAGAATTTGGCAGCTGGGATTTAATGTTAAAAAATGCAATGTCATGCATTTGGGCTGCAGCAATCTAAGGGAGCAATATAGTATAGGGGGTGAAGTACTTTTGTCCACTAAAGAAGAGTGAGACCTAGGCGTGGTTGTGTCTGATGATCTTAAAGTGGCTAAGGTAGAAAAGGCGACAGCAAAAGCTAGAAGGATGCGGGGATACATACGGAGAGGAATGGTTAGCAGAAAAAAGGAGGTTATAGTGCCTCTGTATAAATCTTTGGTGCGGCCTCATTTGGAGTATTGTGTGCAATTCTGGAGACCACACCTTCAAAAGGATATAAACAGGATGGAGTCAGTACAGAGGGTGGCTACTAAAATGGTTAGTGGTCTTCATTATAACATATATGAGGACAGACTTAAGGATCTTAATATGTACACCTTAGAGGAAAGGCAGGATAGAGGTGATATGATTGAGATGTTTAAATACCTCCATGGCATAAATGCACAGGGGGAGAGCCTCTTTCGATTGAAAGCAAGTACTGCTACAAGGGGACATGGGATGAGGGTGAAAGGGGATAGATTCAGGAGTGATACACAGAAATCTTTCTTTACGGAAAGAGTGGTGGATCCATGGAATAGTCTCCCAGTGGAGGTGGTAGAGATGAGGATAGTATCCGAATTCAAAAAAGCATGGGACAAACACAGAGGATCTCTAAAGGAAAAAAGGGGACTGTTGTAGTTGTTTATATGGAAGGACAGACTAGATAGGCCATGTGGTCTTTTTCTGTCATCATTTTTCTATGTTTCTATAATTCCATGGTGGTGGAGTTGGCCATGCGTCGGCCACGAAGACGCACTCCTTGGTGCCCCCCCAGCAGGGAGGCCTGCACCCTGGAAGCCCACGGCAGAAAGTGCTATCAGAGCTCAATGCTCATCGGCTGTATCCAGGCCTACCAGCTGTACATGGGCATGTACCTGAGAGACCTGGCGAAGGATCTTGCCAGGTTCTTAGCTAGTCTCTCCAAGGAACCCTTGCAGTGGTTCAAGAACTTGGCCAAGGCAGTCTGTGAATTCTCTAAATTCATGTCTCGAGCAGCCTATGACTGGTTCGAGTCGGTGGTTGGAGCAGCGGCAGTGGGCATCGGTGCACGCCACCAAGCTTGGCTACAGTCATCTGACCTTGAACTGTGGGTTCAGGACAAATTGGTCAATGTCCCCTGCCAAGGAGAGAGCCTCTTTAGCAAACCCATGACCAACAAGGCTGCCGAACTGGAGACCAAGTTCATGATGAGGACCAGGCTCTGCAAAAAGAACGCTGTCCCTCCCCAAAGGAAGGGCTCAGGTAAAACGTCCTTTTTACCCTAGGAAGGGAGCTGCTTACAGAAATTCCCCACCTTTTCAGGCCTCCTCAGCTCCCCAACAGGGTCAGCAGGCCAAGGGGCATGGGCATGGGCATGGCTCTCATAAGCAGAAGGCTCCCAAACCCCAGGCTCCGGCTTCGGCCAGCCAGGGAGGAGCTTTTGACTCCTTGAGCATAGCCTATCTACCCCAAGGAGATCAGTAGCCCACAGGGGGATGTCTGGTCCTCTATGACCAGAGGTGGTTGACCATCACCACTGACTCCTGGGTTCTAAGGATAGTCAAGGAGGGTTACCTCCTCCACCTGACTCAGATGCCTCCTCCTTACTTTCTGGGAGAGCCCCTCAGGTCTCTCCTTCACCGGGACCTTCTACTGAAGGAGTTGGCAGGTCTTCTCAAAGACAAAGTGGTGGAACCATGCCCCACCATCTCAAGGGCAAGGGGTTCTACTCAAAGAACTTCCTCGTGCCAAAAAGGACAAGGGGCCTAAGGCCCATACTTGACCTGTGTAACCTCAACAAATTCTTGGTGAGGGAGAACTTCAAGATGCTCTCCCTTAGAACATTGCTGCCATACCTCCAGTGGGGAGATTGGCTATGCTCCTTAGACCTCAAGGATGCTTATACTCACATTCTCATCCACCCCCACCACAGGCAGTACCTACAGTTTGTAGTGGGGGGCAGGCATTCTCAGTACAGGGCGTTCCCCTTCGACTTGGCTTCCACCCCAAGAGTCCTCACAAAATGCCTGGCAGTCCTGGCTGTCTTCCTCCACCTCCAGGGGGTCTTTGGCTTCCCCTACCTGGATGTCTGGCTCATAAAGGGAGGCACGGCTTCAGAGGTGCACCAGAGGTCCTACAACACCTGGGATTTGACATAAACTACCCCAAGTCTTACCTCTTCCTGGCACAATGCCTGGAGTTCATCGGGGCAAAGCTCAACACTCTCCAGTCGAAGGCCTTCTTGCCCAGGGACTGAGCCGACCATCTCAGGACTCTGCAAAGGACATACAGTGCTATCCTTCGGTGCCTGCTTGACTTCTTCTGCGCCTCGTTGGGCACATAGCTTCACAGACCACGTCACCCTTAATGTTTGCCTCCACATGAGGGCAGTGCAGTGGTGTCTCCAGGACCAGAGTGGAGGAGTGGCCTAGTGGTTGGGACAAGGTACTTCAGGCCGGAAGGTCGGTGGTTCAAATCCCACGAGAGGACAGCCACCTTGGGCCGGAAGGACTGGGGTTTCTAGTCCCACAGGTGCTCCTTGTGGTCTTGGGCAAGCCACTTAACCCTCCATAGCCCATGTTCCCTGTAAAATAATTATCTTCAAGTTATAATGCCCTGTTCAATGTAATTTCAGTTTGTTCAATGTAAACCGCACTGATGCAGAATAGCGCAGTATATAAGAGAATGTAAATAAAATAAAATACATAAATAAATAAACAGTGGTCTCAGGCCACGGGTCACCTCAGAGACAGTCTCTGTAATCCGCCAATTTGCGGACTCCCTGGTCTGGTGGCAGTCTCTCCAGCATCTCGAGGCGGGCATGCCTCTTCAGGCCACAAGCCCTTCAAGCTTCCTCATCATGGACGCCTCCCTGCTTGGCTGGGGAGCCTGCCGTGGAGAGCTCTGCACCCAGGGCAGCTGGTCACCAAACGAGAGCACCCAGCAGATCAACCTCCTGGAGCTCTGAGCCATACACTTAGCCCTGCGAGTCTTCTGTCACCACCTGCCTCACCAGCCGGTGCTGGTCCAGACGGACAACCAGGTGGCAATGTTCTACGTGAACAAACAGGGAGGCATGGGGCCTCTACCCTTTGTCAGGAGCACTGGTCCTCTGCTCATACGTAATCCAACAGGGTATCCTCCTGCGGGTCGTGTACTTGCCAGGCCAGGAAAATCTGGTCAACAGGCTGAGCAGAGTCCTCCAGCCGCACGAGTGGCAGCTGGATCCCAGGGTAGCCGGTCAGCTTTTCCAGCTCTGGGGGGGAGCCTGTGATGGACCTGTTTGCCAGTCTGGACAACTTCCAGTTGCCCCACTTCTATTACTGGCAGCCCACCCCTCCAGGGTGGCAGCAGATGCGTTCCTTGTCTCATGGTCTGAAGGCCTCATTTATGCCTTCCCTCCCACGCCGCTGATTGCCAAGATCTTGTTCAGAACCTTCCACGACAGGGCCTCGCTCATCCTGATAGCTCCTCCATGGCCCAGGCAACCGTGGTTCCCGGTGTTCCTCCATTTGACAGTGGAGACTCCCATTCCCTTGGGAATCGCCCTGGGATTCCTGTCTCAGGAGGGGCGCTCTCTTCTGCATCCCAACCTGTAGTCCCTGTCGCTTGAAGCGTGGCTGCTGAGAGGGTGTCTCTGGCCCCTTTCAACTGTTTGGTTGAGGTGGAAGACATTCTGCTGGCCTCTTGCAAGGCCTCTACTAGGAAGGCTTATGACCTCAAATGGTGCAGGTTCTCGGTTTGGCGCACAGAGCATAGGGCTGACCCTGTCTCCTGCCTGGTGGCACTGGTGTTACAGTACCTTTTCCACCTCTCTCAATCCGGGCTCAAGTCTAACTCTGTCCGAGTACACCTTAGTGCCCTGGTGGTGCACCACCACACCCTGCTGGATGGCAAGCCCCTCTCTGTCCAGACTTTGGTGACCCATTTTCTTTAGGGCCTGCTCTTATCGAAACACCCGGTTTGCCCTCCAGCAACTGAATGGGACCTCAATGTAGTGTTGGAGCAGCTAACTTACCCACCCTTCAAGCCTCTGGCTACTTTCCACCTTCGCTATCTCTCTTAGAAGGTGGCTTTCCTGGTTGCGCTCACCTCTGCTTGCAGAGTTAGTGAGCTTCAGACCCTTGTGGTGGAGGCACCTTATACCAGGTTCTACAAGAACAGAGTGGTGCTTCGCCTGCACCCCAAATTCCTGCTGAAGGTAGTTTTGCCCTTCCATCTCAACCAGAAAGTGGTGCTCCCTACCTTCTTTCCAAGACCTCATTCCAGTTGGCCAGAGACAGTCCTTCACATCTTGGACTGTAAGAAGGCTTTGTCCTTCTATATCCAATGCACTCAGGGCCACCCCAAAGCTTCTCAGCTTTTCATCTCCTATGACCACAGTAGGCTTGGGGAGGCGGTGACCAAGCATATGCTGTCCACATGGGTGGTGGACTGTATCGCCCTTGCTTATGAGCAAGCGAGGTGCCTTCTGGAAGTCTGCATCACAGCGCATCATGTCAGGGCCATGCCGGCCTCGGTGGCAAATTTGTGCTCTGTCCCGATCGTGGACATCGGCCGGGCCACCACCTGGTCTTCATTCCATACCTTTGCAGCCCATTACTGCCTGGAAAGAGAGTCCCGATGGGACAGTGCCTATGGCCAGGCTGTGCTCCGTTACCTTTTCTGGGTTTAGGCAACTCCTACCCTCCGACCCTTCTGTGTTCAGGTTATTGGAGGGGGGAGACTATGGGTTCAGGTTATTATTCGAAAGGGAGACTATGATAAAATGAGGAAAACAGTTAAAAAACTAAAAGGAGCAGTTGCAAAGGTTAAAGACGTACATCAGGCTTGGCTGTTGAATAATACTATCTTGGAAGCCCAGACCAGCTGTGTTCCACGCTTTAAGAAAAGTGGAAGGAAGTCCAAAAAACTGCCAGCATGGTTTAAAGGTGAGGTCAGAGAGGCTGTTGTTGCCAAAAAAGCATCTTTCAGGAAATGGAAAAAAGAGCCAAACGACGAAACCTGGAAACAGCACAAGCACTGGCAAGTCAAATGCAAGGCATTGATAAGGCAGGCAAAGGGAGAATTTGAGAAGAAGCTTGCTGCGGAAGCAAAAACGCGAAGTAAAGACCTTTTCAAGTACATTCGTAGCAAAAAACCTGTGAGAGAGTCAGTTGGTCCATTAGATGATAAAGGTGTTAAAGGAGCACTAAGAGGCGACAAGGCGATAGCGGAGAGATTGAATGAATTCTTTGCTTCAGTCTTTACTGAGGAAGATGTAGGGATGTTACCCATGACTGAAGTGGTATTTAAAGGTGCGGAAAAATTGAAGGAAATATCGATACATCGGGAAGATGTATTACAACTATTAGATAAACTGAAGAGTAGCAAATCACCTGGGCCGGATGGTATACATCCAAGGGTGTTGAAAGAACTGAAATATGAGATTGCAGACCTGCTATTAGTAATCTGTGAACTATCATTAAAATCATCTCTAATACCTGAAGATTGGAGGATCACCAATGTAACACCAATTTTTAAAAAGGGTTCCAGGGGTGATCCGGGAAACTACAGACCGGTGAGCCTGACATCAGTACCAGGAAAAATGGTAGAAACCATCATAAAGAATAAAATTACTCAGCATGTAGATAGTCATGACCTAATGGGAGACAGCCAACATGGCTTTAGACAAGGGAGATCTTGTCTTACTAATCTGTTATGTTTTTTTGAAGGAGTGAATAATCAGGTGGACAAAGGTGAGTCGGTTGATATTGTGTATCTGGACTTTCAGAAAGCCTTTGACAAGGTCCCTCATCAGAGACTTTTGGCAAAACTAAAGAGTCATGGGATAGGAGGCAGTGTACTATTGTGGATCAGGAACTGGTTAAAAGATAGAAAGCAGTGGGTAGGGCTAAATGGCCAATTTTCCCAATGGAGAAAGGTGAATAGTGGTGTACCCCAGGGATCTGTGCTGGGTCCGCTGCTTTTTGACATATTCATAAATGACCTGGAAAGTGGAATAACAAGTGAGGTTATCAAATTTGCAGATGACACAAAACTATTTAAAGTTGTTAAAACCCAAGAGGATTGTGGAAAATTGCAAGAGGATCTTGATAAATTGGAAGACTGGGCATCAAAATGGCAGATGAAATTTAATGTGGACAAGTGCAAGGTTATGCACCTAGGGAAGAACAACCCAAACTATGGTTACACGATGCAAGGTTCCACATTAGGAACCACCATCCAGGAAAAAGATTTAGGCGTCATTGTGGATAACATGTTAAAACCCTCAGCCCAGTGTGCAGCGGCGGCAAGAGAGCAAATAGAATGCTAGGTATCATAAGGAAAGGAATGGAAAATAAAACAAAAGATATTATAATGCCTCTATATCGTTCCATGGTGAGACCGCACCTTGAATATTGTGTGCAATTCTGGTCGCCGTATCTTAAAAAGGATATAGCGATTTTAGAAAAGGTTCAGAGAAGAGCCACCAAAATGGTAAAGGGGGATGGAAGGATACTCCTATGAAGAAAGGCTAAAAAGGTTAGGGCTTTTTAACCTGGAAAAGAGACGGCTGAGGGGTGATATGATAGAAGTCTATAAATTAATGAACGGAGTGGAACGGGTAAACGTAGATCGATTGTTTACCTTATCAGAATATAGAAAGACTAGGGGACATGCAATAAAGCTACAGGGTAAACTATGTAAGACTAATAAAAGAAAATATTTTTTCACTCAATGTGTAATCAAACTCTGGAATTTGTTACCGGAGGATGTAGTAAAGGCTGTTAGTGTAGCTGGGTTTAAAAAAGGTTTGGACAAGTTCCTGGAGGAAAGGTCCATAAACCATTTTTAAGAAGGGACCCAGGATATCAATGCTTGAACCAATACAAGCATTGTGTAACCTGTGTCTCTTGGGGAAACTGCTAGGTACGTATGACCTAGATTGGCCACTGTTGGAAACAGAATACTGGGCTTGATGGACCTTGGTCTGACCCAGTATGGCATATCTTATGTTCTTATTTTCTTATGGTTTCATCGGATACAGGGGACTTACTGTGATCTGTGGACATGGACTAAATTGCTGCTGCTTGCAGCTCCCCGTGAGAGAGCCCCTATTTTTGCTATGGGCTTTCAGTAGCCTATAGCTGGGGAGTCCCACATGTGAGGATTGACTTCCTGCTTGTTCCTGGAGAAAGCATAGTTACTCACCTGTAACAGGTGTTCTCTGGGGACAGCAACAAACAGTTCTCACAACCCTCCCTTCATCCCTTGGAGTTGCTCCTTTACCATCTTTTATTTTTGTTGTCTTTTAGCTCTGTCATCTGACTGAGCAAGTTGGCACCCTTAGGCGGGAAGGGGACTATGCATGCGTGGTGGTATTTCCCAAAGGCTTTCTTTGAAAGCTGGGGGAATGCTTCCGCGAGGTCTCAGTTGGTGCCGATGTTGCCCATATGTGAGGAGTGATTTCTGCTGTCCCTGGAGAACACCTGTTTCAGGTAAGTAACTACGCTTTTTGTGTTATCTGGTTTCCTTAGCGAAACACACTGGATTAGTAACATTATAGTTCACTGTCAAGATTTTCTATGACTGTCAGCAGTTCATTCTTTTTCCCCTGATTCTTCTGTTGGCCTAACAATGGTCAACAAGGGTCTGGAGCAGGCCTGTGGCCTGTATCTAGGCCTGCTTCACAGGCCTAGCTACATAAGCACTGTCCTGCCTTGGGTCCGATTTTCTACATAACCTATCTTTTGTAAAACGTTTCATATTGTCAGCAAATCCTTTGTTTATGTTAATGTACTTGTGATAATGCTATTTCCTAAATTTAACCAATAAAAAGATTAGCTTGGGAGGGAGACTTTTGAATCAGCAAGAAGAAAGAAACTGATCATTCACAGATTCTCTCTAGTTGTTTTCCTCTGAAGCTTCAGATTAATTTTGAATCTCTGTGTGTGTATCTCTCTCTCTCTCTTTTCAGAGTTAAGAGAACTGAGGAGGCCTTACCCTTAGTTTGAAGAAGTCATCAGTCTAGTTTCTGCTCCTTCTTCTTCTCTCGCTGTTGACTGACTCTCTGCTACCACTAGGCACTTGCTCTTTTCTCTGACCCAACACGAGGGTTGCTTGCTCCCCTCCAACCTTCAGAGTCTCTCCCTACCAGCTTGGATGTTGAAAGCCAAATGGAGTCTGACCTTCCAGTTTTGGAAGACATTCACGTCCTTCTTGGCATCCAAGAAGGGCTCAACTAAAAAGTCATATGCCCTTGATTGGAACCATTTTTTCTTAATGGTGTATTGCACATCTGATCCAACCTTTCTCCTATTCTGACTGATGTCTTCATACCTTGTACATATTGCAGATAGTGGCCTACAAACTTCATTGATGCACTTGCCTATCATATCAAGCTTGACCGTAACCCCCTCTCCCAACATCTTTGTATATCCGATATTTAGTGACATTGCAGCAGCTTTCAATATAGTAGACCACCACACCCTGCTGCCATGACTAAGAGAGCTTGGGATTTGTGGTACAGTCATGAAATGGTTCTCCTCATCTCTATTAAACAGGCAACAGCAAGTCAAAGTTGGGAAATTACTCTCAAAACCATTCACCCAACACCAAAGAATACTACAACGTTTAGCACTGTCTGCCATACTCTTCAACAAATACATCCAACCACTTTGCAACATAATCAAAGACCACAAAATCAACTGCAAAATTTATGCAGACTCTATAATGATATATGCACCAATAGATACCGAACACCTGGATGATACCCAGCTAATTACCTGCATCAGAACTATTAATTGCTGGCTAAGCAAAAGGAACCTCTCAATAAACTACAGAAAATCTGAAGCCATATATGTCACCAGAAACACCACATTCACACCACTGAAAATCCTCAAAATTCTAAATAATGACCTGGTAGTAAAAATAGAGGTGAAACACCTAGGAATCACAATTGACCAAAACCTTAACTTCCAAACATACATTAAGAACACCATCAAGACAGTGTACCACAAGATAAGAATGATATACAAACTCAAACCTCTACTAGAGTAAACTGACTTCCGAACAGTAACACAAGCCTTCATAACACCAATATTAGATTATGGAAACATTACCAAGGCCTACCGAAGAAATCAATACACCCCCTGCAACTCATGCAGAACATTGCAGCATGAATAATCACAGGAACAATAAACCACACACATATCACACTTACCCTAGTTCACCTCCACTGGTTACTGGTACAGATAAGTGCAAAATACTGTACAAGGTAATTTGAATCACTTTCAAATCATTAACAAACTATCTTCACCAGTATTACAACCGCTAATCATTAAGGAGCCAGACAGTAGGTTCCTTTGGGGTGTCCTCCTTATCAATCCCAAAAAGGAAGACCAGAGCACTACAGTCCAAATCCACAAGAGCGATATCTCTATACGCCCCATCAATATGGAACAATCTACTGGAGAACATAAGATCCATAATGCACATTTGGGACTTCAGAAAAACAATAAAAACTATGTTCTTTAAGGAATACTATGAACTGAACAATTAAACTAACTATTCTTACCTCTGCATTTAAACATAAAGCTACTCCTTCACTATATATGAAAATACACCACGCATGAATGAATTCTATCCCATAACCCTTCTCACTTCACTACCTGAATAAGGGACAACGGACACACCACATGAACCCTGTATGTAAATTCTTTCACCCTGTAAATAGTAACAGGAGTTACACCCTGTATATATTAGCTTGTAAAGCACCCTCCACATCCCACCAAGTTGTAAACCCTTGTTAAATTTAAAGTTCAATGTAAAGTTAATGTTGTTTAAATGTAAACTGCTTTGAATATATGATAGAGGGGTATAGAAAACTTGTTAAATAAATAAAATAAATATATTTATATCTAGGTTCATGTGTGTGACCTGGTGAATGTTAGATCACCTTTCTATAAACATACATTGGCCTGGGACTTCAAAATTGCACAGTCTGCATTAATGAATTCACCTTTGGACCCTTAGTGCAAGTGTCCCTTAAACATCTTTCATGGAAAACAACCTTCCTTTAGAGCTTCGCATGCTACATCAGTGAGTTTCAAGCCTTAATACTCTATCTGCCATATACGCAATTCCTGGCAACCACGGTTGTTCTTTGCATATGTCACAAATTTCTGCACAAGGTGGTGATCGCCCTTTCATTTGAGCCAATCCATTGTCCTACCTGTCTTTTCCCCCCAAGCCTCACGCATCAGATGTGGAGACTAGCCTACATTCCTTTAAATGTCAACGAGCAGTTCTGTACTACTTCTATGCTATGCACCATACCCAGAAAACATCTCTGGGTTCACTACCTTCACACCAAGCAGGCAAATTACGGAATGATCCTCACATGCTTAATAACTGAATTGACAATTCTCCAGGAGACATTCTTGATGCAGTAGTCTTTTGCACTGCCTGGAGGGCATGTCCTGACTACAGGATCACTTCTGGCTATACCCAAAGTAATGTTCTCCTTCCAGGTGCTCATTCTCCTCCAAGGCAGTACAGAAGCTGCTAGACTGGACACAGGTCTTCTGTTTTGTGTCCCTGAAGGTCTCCTCTATATACCTCTGTTTGCTTCAGCTTCCTCCAAGTCTGCTAATGTAGTCTCCACAGATTGATTTTTTTAATTTTTTTTTTTATTAGATGACTTATTATACAGCACTTTCAAGCCAAGGCTAAGCAAGGTGGTTTGCAATAAAATCTAAAATTATAATGAGGAAGACTCATTCTCTGAGAGACAGGAGCTCTTTGCAATGAGTGCATACATACAACTTCTCCCTTCTGCTTTTGACAGTTTATCTTTGCTTTTCCTTGATACCCTGTCCTTGCTTGAATTTAAGGGCTCTATTCTATCCTGGTTCTCTTTTTATCTCTTTTAGTGTATGTTCTGGTGGATCCTCCCCTATTGCTATCCCACTCGCAGTTGGTGTATCCCAGGGCTCTATTTTGGGACCTCTCCTTTTCTCTCTCTACACCCAGTCACTTGATCCACTCACCTCTCATAGTTTTCAGCACCATCTTTATGTTGATGACTCTCAGATCTACTTCTGTGCACCTGAAATCTCTCCAGGATGCCAGGCCTGTAAATCTGCCTGCTTATCTGGCATTGCTGCTTGGATGCCCCATCACCATCTGAACATGGCCAAAACTCAGCTGCTTATCTTTCCCCTTAAGCCTCCCTCCCTCCTTCCTTCTTTCTCTCTTTCTGTAAATAACACTCTACTCCTCCTGTTTCCTCGACTCGCAACCTTGGGATCATGTTTGACTTCTCCTTCTTCTTCACCCACATTCAAAAGACAGCAACAACAGGGTTTAGCTTTCTCAATAACATCAGAAAAATTTGCCCTTTCCTTTCTGAACACACGACTAAGACCTTTATCCACTCTTTAGTCACCTTCTGACTATCCTATTGCAACCTCCTCCTCACCGGTCTCCCTCTGTATCACGTCTCCTTGTTTCAGTCTGTTCAAAACTCAGCTGCATGGCTAATCTTCTGCCAGCAATACATTTGCCTTGTAGCGCTATACAAATGATTAGTAGTAGCAGTGCTGGTATGCTCATGTAACCCCTCTTCTCAAGTCACTTCATTGGCTCCTTATCAGTTTCCCCATCCACTTCTCGTACTGACCTATAAGTGAATTCATTCTGCAGCTCCTCACTACCTTTCCTCTCCTCTGTCCCTACACCCCTCCTTGGAAACTCTGCTCTTCTGGCAGATCCCTTCTATCTGTGCCCTTCTCTTCCACTGCCAATTCCAGACTTTGATCTTTCCACCTTGCTGCTCTTTATGCCTGGAACAAACTATCCAAATTGGTTTGTCAGGCTCCATCGCTGGCCCTATTCAAATCCATCCTATTCAAATCCAGGCTAAATGCTCGCCTCTTCGGGCTGCTTTAGGATCCTGCTTACTGCCTATGTGTTTTTTTACCACCCCCTGGAACAGTGGTTCTCAACCCAGTCCTTTGGGACCCCCAGGCCAGTCAGGTTTTCAGGGTAGCCACAATGAATATGCATGAGATCTGCGTTCACTGCTTCTATTATATGCAGATCTATCTCATGCATATTCGTTGTGGATACCCTGAAAACGCAACTAGACTAGGGGTACCAGAGACTGGGTTGAGTACCACTGCCCTAGACATTCCCAGGTCCCCAGTTGTTATGTTGTCTATCTTTTGACTAGACTGCAAGCTCTGGGCAGAGACTCGTTTACATGCCGCTGTATATCACTCTTTATTCCTTACAGTACAATACAAATTTTTAGTAATAGTAGTATTTTATGCTATTTTGTTTGTAGTTTAGTGAGAAGCAGTCTCTTGCTAAAGGTTACTCACTTGCTGATGAAAAGCTACTATAGTGAAAACCTCTCTCTTGTCTTCTTGATTAGAATAACAGAATATAAATCAAGAAATGTGCCGGGATAGATGGGAGCTGGGGAGGGAGAGCAGAGACAATTTGTTTTAAGACATTTTTTTAACAGGCTGATATCTATTTTTTTAGCTTTAATGAAATTAAACAATTTATAAATAATCCCACAGTTCTCTTCCCTCCCAGATTTTAAGTTGAAATTTCTCAGCAAAACAGTATTGACAGTTATATTTTCAGTGTTGCTCATGCCAGCTCAGAATAAATTTTAAGAAGAAACTGGCCAAATTATAACCAATATGACATACAATATGATTGGTTACTATAGAATGTGTATTTTGGTTAAGACATACAAAACATAAACTAGCATGTTATTCATATGTCCCACAGGATGCAACAGCTGATTGGAAAAGGAGAATGTAAATGTCCCGTAGGGTGGGATTGCTGAGTGGAAAGAGTTAACTTACTTGCCGAGGCTTTTTCTACTCTCAGTACTCCCTCTTGATAACTTTTCCTCAAGATTCTGAACGGTACAGTCATGTGGTATGTTTCTAGCCCATACTTGTGCCTCTTAGACAATAGGTCTATCTTTCCATAGCTTGGTTACACTTCTTCATGCTTGATGATAATGAATTGACTGATGAAAACACATGGCTTCAAATGCTGCTTTCTATGCCCGTCTCTCGATATACAAGTGCAATCTTTCCTGTCATCGGGAAAAATTAGTATGGCTCTTTATGATAAATATTTGCATCACATGCAAAAATTTCAAATGCTTCCATAGACATTTAACTTTTGCTTAAGTAAAATTCATAAGCATTTCTTTGTGAACACACATATTCTCACGGTAGAAGTACTTGAGGGACGTGATCATAATTGGGGCTTCTGATTGTAGGTTTTAAGTGATACAACAGCCCTGGGCCAGTAAGTCAAGCAAGAGTTTGGCTGATGTTTATCCAAACACCATTTCCCTACTATTTATTCACCCCTACAATGGCTCCTCCGCTTCGTTTTTGTGCTTTTACCATGCTGCTGACTTGGCTGTACAAATCTATTCCTTCGATTTCTCTTGGAAAAGGTACCAAGCAATGGCACTTGTGCTGTGAAAACATTGAAATACAGATGTTTTTTATTCCCTCAGCAAACCCCTAATTAGCTAGAAAATGAATAGCTAAAATCACAAATTTATAAACACCTATTAATAGAAGCCTTACTTATAATCTCGTAAATTTGGTTGCAGATGTTAACGTTAAGATATATGATAGAAACGCAGGAAACGATGACAGAAGAAGTCCATATGGCCAATCTAGTCTACCCTCCAAAAAACAGCAAGCTGCCACGTGGGTAACAAGGAACCAGTCAAGGAACGTGGCAGGTAGTTCAAAAGTCAACTTTATTGTTCCACGGATCAAGTGTGCCTTTAGGATCAAGTGTGGAACAATAAAGGCGACTTTTGAACTACCTGCCACGTTCCTTGACTGGTTCCAATCTAGTCTACCCTCCAAACCACCAGCCCAGTCTACACCCAGGAGTGGCCCAAGGGTGATGTGGGGCCATATTCGGAGACTCATTGTGAGGCCTCATTTGTATATCTGCTGGACCTCATTTGCATAAATGTAATGTATTTTATTTTATAATATATATGTTGCCCATCTAAACTTTTAGGTGGCTTTCAAAGGAGCTCTTCACAAGTCTCTTTTTTCTCCTGGCAATGATTTAGGGGCATGTTTACTAAATATTAATGTGCATTAAGTGCCACTATTCCAATAGAAATAAATGGTGTTCCTGCACTTAATGCACATTAACATTTGTGAATGCACATTAACTTTTAGTCTTGAAGGACTAGAAAGGGGGACTGTTACTTCTGGAGAGAAATCTGCAACTGTGAGTATATATTTCTGGTAATTTTCTAAAAAGAATTCTTTGTATTAAAGCTACTTAATCTGTGAACCCACTGTTTTTTGTTGGGTCAGTTAGGGCCTAGTAGCAGCAATTAAAGTTTGAATTTAAAACACAGAGGAGAACGTTCTGGTTACATTTCATACCCAGCAGAGAGCTTATAGTTTAAATTTAATAGTCACTCAGGGCCAAGTAACAACAAAGTACTTTTAGTTTAAATTTAACACACAGAAGAGAGCTTTCTGGTTACATTTAGAACCCAGCAGAGAGCTTGTAGTGTACATTTAATAGTCACTCAGGGCCTAGCATCAGAAAAGTACTTTTAGTTTTAAAACACAGAAGAGAGCTTTCTGGTTAAATTTAGAACCCAGCAGAGAGCTTGTAGTTTAAATTTCATAAGAAGTTAGAGCCTAGCAGCAGCTAAGAGCTATAATTTAAATCAAATCAGAATTTAGCTTACCTCAGCAGCACAAGACAGGGTACTGTGTAGCAGCCCTCTTTTAATAAGTGTTATTTCCCTCCCTCCCTCCCCACACCCACCCACCCCTGGGATAATCATAGCTTTATAGGTACTTACACATCTTAAAAGACAGGAGGTGCTTTCAGGTGAAGCTCATTACCCAAATCAGTCATACATTAAGGACCTGAGATTAATTAAGCTTCAGGTGAACAAGGTATATTAAACGTATTAGGTACAGTTTGATTGGTATAAATACCCATAGCAACCCCTACTAAGTAAGAACTTAAAGGTCTAGACACAAACTTAAAACTAAGATGCAGACAGCAGTCCAGCAGCGGGATGGGGGCTTTCTAGTCTTTTGCATTGAGTGTCACATGTATGATTTTCTCCCAGTTGGTGCGAGGTCTTACGTGTGCACTAGGTGCAAGGAGCTCTTTGCTCTCAGGGAACAAGTCCGTTCTCTAGAGGCTAAAGTAGCAGACATGGAAAACATAAGACAGACAGAGAGGTACATAGACGAGACCTACAGGGATATAGTCCTGAAGTCCCACCTCCAGTCTGGCAGCACCCCTGTTGCCATGGAGGAGAGAGGTCACGTGACAGGAGAGCATCACCCTGGTGTGTCATGACGTGATCCTTAAACTAGGACCTGTCCTCCAGGTGATGTAAAACCCTCTCACACCGAGGAAGTTTCTCCAGGGCCATGTGCCCATGAGGGAAGGGTTAGGACAGCTGTTATAGTTGGTGATTCGATCATTAGGCATGTAGATAGCTGGGTGGCTGGTGGATGTGAGGATCACCTGGTAACATGCCTGCCTGGTGCGAAGGTAGCGGACCTCACGCGCCACCTAGATAAGGTCTTAGATAGTGCTGGGGAGGAGTTGGCTGTCTTGGTACATGTTGGTACCAATGACATAGGAAAATGTGGTAGGGAGGTTCTGGAGGCAAAATTTAGGCTTTTAGGTAGGAAGTTGAAATCCAGAACTTCCATGGTAGCATTCCCCAAAATGCTTCCTGTTCCACGCGCAGGACCCAAAAGGCAGGCAGAGCTCCGGAGTCTCAATGCGTGGAAGAGACAATGGTGCAGAGATGAGGGTTTTGGATTTGTTAGGAACTGGGGAACATTCTGGGGAAAGGAGGGGCTCTTCCGAAGGGATGGGCTTCACTTTAACCGGGATGGAACCAGGCTGCTGGCATTAACCTTTAAAAAGGAGATAGAGCAGCTTTTAAACTAGATATTAGGGGAAAGCTGACAGTCGCCCAAGAGCGGATGGTTCGGAAGAATGTATCCTTGAAGGATACTACCAAAAGCAGAGAGGTTCCACAAAAGAGTAAAGTAGCCCAAATGCCCTCCAGTATGGAGCAGACAGAGCTGAAAGATCCCAATTTACCCATGTCTAACAATAGCCAAATTAACATGAATAAAATACATTCTCTAAAATGCTTGTATGCAAATGCTAGAAGTCTAAAGAATAAGATGGGAGAGTTAGAATATATAGCACTAAATGAAAGGTTAGATATGATTGGAATATCAGAGACATGGTGGAAGGAGGACAACCAGTGGGACACTGTGATACCTGGGTACAAACTATATCGTAATGATAGAGCTGATCAAATTGGTGGAGGGGTTGCGCTCTATGTTAGAGAGGGCATTGACTCAGAAAGGATTAAAGTTTTGCAGGAAACAAAATCTGCTGTAGAATCTATATGGATTGAAATTCCATATAAAAGGGGGAAGGCAATGGCAGTGGGGGTGTACTATCGAGCACCTGGCCAGAATGACCAAATGGATGATGAAATGCTCAAAGAAATCAAGGAAGCTAACAAAAGTAACAGCGCAGTAATAATAATGGGTGATTTCAATTACCCCGGTATCGACTGGGTCAGTGTCACGTCAGGACATGCTCGGGAGATAAAGTTCCTAGATGAAATAAATGACTGCTTCTTGGAGCAGCTGGTTCATGAACCGACCAGAGGGGAAGCCATATTAGACCTAGTCCTTAGTGGAACACCAGATCTAGTGCAAGAGATAAGGGTGTTGTGGCCACTTGGCAATAGTGATCATAGCATGATCGCCTTTGATTTAATTAGTGGAGGAGGGATAGTAAGGAAATCCACAGTACTACCTTTTAACTTTCGAAAGGGAGACTATGATAAAATGAGGAAAACAGTTAAGAAAAAACTAAAAGGAGCTGTTGCAAAGGTTAAAGACGTACATCAAGCTTGGGTGTTGTTGAAAAATACTATCTTGGAAGCCCAGACCAGCTGTATTCCACGCTTTAAGAAAAGTGGAAGGAAGTCCAAAAAACTGCCAGCATGGTTTAAAGGTGAGGTCAGAGAGGCTGTTGTTGCCAAAAAAGCATCTTTCAGGAAATAGAAAAAAGAGCCAAACGACGAAACCTGGAAACAGCACAAGCACTGGCAAGTCAAATGCAAGGCATTGATAAGGCAGGCAAAGAGAGAATTTGAGAAGAAGCTTGCTGCGGAAGCAAAAATGCGAAATAAAGACCTTTTCAAGTACATTCATAGCAAAAAACCTGTGAGAGAGTCAGTTGGTCCATTAGATGATAAAGGGGTTAAAGGAGCACTAAGAGGCGACAAGGCGATAGCGGAGAGACTGAATGAATTCTTTGCTTCGGTCTTTACTGAGGAAGATGTAGGGATGTTACCCATGACTGAAGTGGTATTTAAAGGTGCGGAAGAATTGAAGGAAATATCGCTACATCGGGAAGATGTCTTACAACTATTAGATAAACTGAAGAGTAGCAAATCACCTGGGCCGGATGGTATACATCCAAGGGTGTTGAAAGAACTGAAATATGAGATTGCAGACCTGCTATCAGTAATCTGTGAACTATCATTAAAATCATCTCTAATACCTGAAGATTGGAGGATCGCCAATGTAACACCAATTTTTAAAAAGGGTTCCAGGGGTGATCCGGGAAACTACAGACCGGAGAGCCTGACGTCAGTACCAGGAAAAATGGTAGAAACCATCATAAAGAATAAAATTACTCAGCATGTAGATAGTCACAACCTAATGGGAGACAGTCAACATGGCTTTAGACAAGGAAGATCTTGTCTTACTAATCTGTTATGTTTTTTTGAAGGAGTGAATAAACAGGTGGACAAAGGTGAGTCGGTTGATATTGTGTATCTGGACTTTCAGAAAGCCTTTGACAAGGTCCCTCATCAGAGACTTTTGGCAAAAATAAAGAGTCATGGGATAGGAGGCAGTGTACTATTGTGGATCAGGAACTGGTTAAAAGATAGAAAGCAGAGGGTAGGGCTAAATGGCCAATTTTCCCAATGGAGAAATGTGAATAGTGGTGTACCCCAGGGATCTGTGCTGGGTCCGCTGCTTTTTGACATATTCATAAATGACCTGGAAAGTGGAATAACGAGTGAGGTTATCAAATTTGCAGATGACACAAAACTATTTAAAGTTGTTAAAACCCAAGAGGATTGTGAAAAATTGCAAGAGGATCTTGATAAATTGGAAGACTGGGCATCAAAATGGCAGATGAAATTTAATGTGGACAAGTGCAAGGTTATGCACCTAGGGAAGAACAACCCAAACTATGGTTACACGATGCAAGGTTCCACATTAGGAACCACCACCCAGGAAAAAGATTTAGGCGTCATTGTGGATACCATGTTAAAACCCTTGGCCCAGTGTGCAGCGGCGGCCAAGAGAGCAAATAGAATGCTAGGTATGATAAGGAAAGGAATGGAAAATAAAACAAAAGATATTATAATGCCTCTATATCGTTCCATGGTGAGACTGCACCTTGAATATTGTGTGCAATTCTGGTCGCCGTATCTTGAAAAGGATATAGCGATTTTAGAAAAGGTTCAGAGAAGAGCCACCAAAATGGTAAAGGGGATGGAAGGATACTCCTATGAAGAAAGGCTAAAAAGGTTAGGGCTCTTTAACCTGGAAAAGAGACGGCTGAGGGGAGATATGATAGAAGTCTATAAATTAATGAACGGAGTGGAACGGATAAACGTAGATCGATTGTTTACCTTATCAGAATATAGAAAGACTAGGGGACATGCAATGAAACTACAGGGTAAACTATTTAAGACTAATAAAAGAAAATATTTTTTCACTCAACATGTAATCAAACTCTGGAATTTGTTACCGGAGGATGTAGTAAAGGCTGTTAGTGTAGCTGGGTTTAAAAAAGGTTTGGACAAGTTCCTGGAGGAAAGGTCCATAAACCATTATTAAGAAGTGACCGAAGATATCATTGCTTGACCCAGTACAAGCATTGTGGAACTTGTGTCTCTTGGGGAAACTGCTAGGTTCAGATGACCTAGATTGGCCACTATTGGAAACAGAATACTGGGCTTGATGGACCTTGGTCTGACCCAGTATGGCATATCTTATGTTCTTATGTTCTTAAACATGCCTCTTAATGAGTGTCTGAATACCATTTGCATGGGCAGTGAGGATAAGGAAAGGCTACCAGATTTCTACATTACTTTACTCCAGTGCCAGCGCTTTAGGAAGTACTATAAGCCCTGCCCATTTAGAATCCAAAAGTGACCAATGAGGATCATTTAGAACCCATGGCAAACTCACCATATCATAACAGCACTTCCAGGACTCACAAAGCACCAAACCCTACCTATCAAAAGGCAACACTGCGAATATTAAACCATACATCTCAGAGAATACCAATACATCTCCTACTGGGGAAAGAGAACAAGTGGGACTGTCACATAGAAACTACATGAACAGAATACCTCAGCTCGGTTACACATGCAGAACATAGACCATCACCAAACAAAGAACAAGGGATCACAATTTAGAAACAGGAAGACAATAATTAAACTGGGAACCCCAAAAGCCAAACTTGGAATGTACAAAAACACTGGAGAAATAAAACTATAAATTAATTTTGTCTTGTGCTAAACAAAATGCAAAGACGTTAATGATGCACATTTCCCAGAGCTGACATATTCCAGTTAATAAAATCAAAATAAAAAAGTATTTTTCTACCTTTAGCTGTCTGGGCATTTTATTTTTTAGTTGCAATTGCTCCAGTCACTTTCTTCTGGTTTCTTCTTGTCTTCTGCTAACTCTCCATTGTCTGCTGTCCATTTGTCCTTTCTTCTCTCTTCTAGTTTTTTTTCCATTCTCTCTCTACATCTGCTTTAACATACTGATCTTTCCCCTTCTGCTCTTTCCTCCATTTCTTTCTTTATTCCTTTTTCATCCATTCAAATTTCACCCTTCTACCCTCTATACCGTCATACTCTCCTATTACCAGGCCAATCACAGATTTTACTTCCATCTCACACAAAATGTCTTTTACCCGCTCCATCCTCACTCCCCCTGCCCTACCCAGCATCCGCTTCCTTCTAGTCCCATTCTCCCATTTCCAGTCCTAGCCTCCCCATCAGCCAATTTCCAGTCCTAGCCCCCCATCAGCTGATCTCCTGTCCAAGCCCCTCCAATCAGTCCATTTCCAGTCCTAGCCTCCCCATCAACCCATTTCAAATCCTAGTCCCCCTAGCAGCCCATTTTCAGTTCTAATTTCCCCCCACCCCTCTGCCCCTTGTCTTCTTCCTTCTCTCTATCGTTTTCACTCTCTCCTGTCCTATCCAAATTATGTTGTTCCTTTTCTTTTCTTATACAGCCAATATCTTTTTTTGTTTGTAGACCACTCTGATGCAATTTAGCCTGAGCAGTATATTAAGAGATTCAATAAAGGTAAAGATATCCTAACCCCATTCAGTCCATTTCCATTCCGAACCCCCCATCACCCCATTTCGAGTCCTAGACTAGCTACTACCCCCATCAGCCCATTTCCAGTCCTGGCCCCCTACCCCCGAAGAGCGCCGCGCCTATCTGACCACCTTCAGAGGGAGACAGAGAGGCCCAAGTCCCTGATTCACCTCTGTACAGCCACTGGCGTGAAGAGTGGTGTTTTCCTTTACTCCGGCAGTTGTGTTCTCGTGCAGCCCACCGGCACACTGATTACCAGGAAACAGGAAATGCCCTTTAACCTCCGGTGCACCGGCGGGCTGCATGAGAACACAGCCGTTGAAAGAAGGAAAATGCCACTCTTCACCCTGGCGGTTGTGCAGAGGTAAGTCAGGGCCTCAGGCCTCCCTGGCTCCCTCTGAAGCTGGCCCTGCAAACAGGGCCATCCCGTCCATTGTGCGATAATGTTGTTCGCACAGGGCCCCACACGAACACCATTATGGCACACTGAACGGCTTCAGAGGGAGCCGGGGAAGCCCGTGCAAGGCCCTGGCTCCCTCTGCACAACCACCAGCGTGAAGATCCTTTTCCTTCACGCTAGCGGCTGTTAGTGTGAAGCCACGATTGCTGGGAAAGGTTAAAGGCAATGCTCCCTCTGAAGCCCCTCAGACAGCCGCAGGGCTAGTCGGGGGGGGGGGGGGAGAGGCCAAGGACTGGATGGGCTGTGATGGGGGGGACCTGGACTGGAAATGGGCTATGGAGGAGGAGGCCAAGGACTGGAAATGGGCTGTGATGGGGGGGGACCTGGACTGGAAATGGGCTATGGTGGGGGGAGGGGGGACTTGGACTGGAAATAGGCTGTGATTAGGGGGGCTAGCACTGCAAATGGGCTGTGATGGTTGGGGGGGGAACTTGGACTGGAAATGGGTTGTGATGGTGGGGGGGAACTTGGACTGGAAATGAGCTATGGTGGGGGGAGAACTTGGACTGGAAATAGGCTGTGATGGGGGGGCTAGGACTGAAAATGGGCTGTGATGGTGGGGGGCTAGGACTGGAAAGAGGCTGTGATGGGGGGGTTGCACTGGAAATGGGCTGATGAAGAGCTGGAATAGGACTGGAAATGGGCTGATGGGGGCTGGAATAGGACTGGAAGTGGGCTGACGAGGGGGCTAGAATTGGAAATTGGCTGATGGGGGAGCTTGGAGTGGAAATTGGCTGAAGGAGGGCTGGAATAGGACTGGAAATGGGTTGACGAGGGGGCTAGGATTGGAAATTGGCTGATGGGGAGCTTGGAGTGGAAATTGGCTGATGGGGGGCTGGAATTGAACTGGAAAAGAGCATATGTGGGGCTAGTACTGGAAAAATGGGCTGATGAGGAGCTGGAATAGGACTAGAAATGGGCTGATGGGGGGAGCTTGGACTGCAAATGGGTGATGGGCTAGAATAGGACTGGAAATGGGCTGATGTGGGGGCATGGGAGAATGGGACTAGAAGGGAGCGGATGTTGGGTGGGTCTAGAACTATAAGGGAGCTGATTTTGGGGGAGGACTAGAAGGGATAGGGATGGGGAATGAGAATGGAGAGGGGAAAATATATTTTGTGTGGAAGAAAAGCCTACGATGGGCCGGGTATTGGGAGAGTAAGAGGGGATTGAGAATGGAAGGGTGAAATTTGAGTGGATGATAAAGGAATAAGGAAAGAAATGGGGGAAAGAGCAAAAGGGAAAGGATCAGTATGTTAAAGCAGATATATAGAGAGAATGGAAAACATCTAAAAGAGAAGAAAGGACAAACGGACAACAGACAATGGAGAGTTAGCAGAAGACACGAAGAAACCAGAGGAAAGTGACTGGAGCAATTGCAACTGAAAAATAAAATGCCCAAACAGAAGGTCGAAAAATACTTTTTATTTTGAATTTATTAACTGGAATATGTCTGGTCTGGGAAGTATGTATTGCTAAGATCTTTGCATTTTTGTTTAGTGCAAGAGGAAATTACTTTATAGTTTTATTTCTCCAGTGTTGTACATTTCATGTTTGGCTTTTGGGGTTCCCAGTTTAATTATTATCTTCCTATTTCTAAATTGTGATCCCTTGTTCTTTGTGTGGTGATGGTCTATGTTCTGCATGTGTAACCGAGCTGAGGTATTCTGTTCATGTAGTTTCTGTTTGACAGTCCCACTTGTTCTCTTTCCCCCATTGAGATGTATTGGTATTATGTATTGGTTTAATATCTGCAGTGTTGCCTTTTGATAGATAGGGTTTGGTGCTTTGTGAGTCCTGGTAGTGCTGTTATGATAGGGTGGATTTGCTATGGATCCTAAATGATCAGTGTTTATAGCACTTCCTAATGGGCCTGGCGGTTGTCACTGCAATATAGTAATGTAGAAATCTGGTAGTCTTTCGTTATCCAGACACTCATTAAGAGGCATGTTTACTAAAAGTGCATGTTAATATTATGCAAATATTTATGCAAATGAGGTTCCTTATGCAAATGAGGCTCACAATTAATCTCTGCACATGGCCCCGCACCCCCCTTGGGCCGCCCCTGCCTGCAAACAGTCTGGAGCCTGAATAGCATGCATAGCATGAAGTTGAAATGCAGGACCCTGTGCGAACAACATTCTTTCACATGCGTAGGGCTGGCCCTGTCTACATCCCTTCTTATAGAAAATGCTACCACTACCTATCTGTATAAGGCTACAAGGTATATGCAGGGCTGTGGTACTGACATAGGGGCACGCTGCAGTGAACTGGTATTGGGCAGTAGGTGATAGGATGCCCTCTGTCTTCATTTGAAGAATCAGGAAGTTTTAATTTTAGAATATTTTTATTCTTCTTGATATCTTAACAACACACTTTCTACATATTTATATCATCCCTTTGCCCTAATCAGTCTCCTATAAGTAGGACACTTTTGTTGATGCCATAACCATATATCAAGGGTGGAGGATTTTAATGCTTATCATGTGCTGCTTTTCCTTCTCTCAGTTTGTTTTCCTGTAACAGTAAAAATTAACAAATATCTTATAATCCTGTACCTACATCATAGAAAAACTAAGCCTCGGCCTTCTTTTAGCATGTGGCGTGTTAATAATGCGTGCACTCTATCACAACTAAAACATAACATTTTCTACGGTTTATAGCTGAGGTGCCAGACCAAGACAAACCACCCATCTGGGCAGCAGCAGAATGGGATAGTGTTGACGGCAGAGGATCACATTTCTGTGACAACGGCAACAACACCAAACTTAAACTGCGCGGAAGAAAGGCCCGGAAATCTACTTCTGTATCTTGCCATGAAAACCCAATGGATAGTTACAACAAAACAAATTGTGCTATAGTGCTGGAAGATGAGACCCCCAGGTCGGAAGGCACTCAACTAGCTACTGGGGAAGAGCTGAAGACTTTTCAGAGTAAAGCCAGCATTTATGATGTGGTTGGATCAAAGCCCTTGGGACATCTGACTGCTGATGTAGCTGCGCATGAAATGAGAGTCAGAAGCTGTAAAGATGTCTTACGCATTGGAACATGGAACGTACGAAGCATGAACCAAGGGAAGTTGGAGGTGGTCAAGAATGAAATGGAACGTGTACAACTTGATCTGTTGGGTGTCAGCGAACTGAAATGGACTGGCATCGAGCACTTTGCATCAGATGATCACATGGTCTACTATGCTGGAAATGAAAAACAAAGAAGAAATGGTGTTGCATTTATAATAAAGAAGAAACTTGCAAGAACTGTAATGAAATACAATGCAGTCAGCGAACGCTTAATCTCTATTTGTCTACGAGGAATGCCTATCAACACAACTATAATTCAAGTATATGCCCCAACAACAGCTGCAGAAAAGAATGAAATTGAAGAGTTCTATGAACAAGTACAAGCTGAAATTGACAGAACATGCAAACAGGATATCCTGATAGTCATGGGTGACTGGAACGCAAAAGCTGGCAACAAAGAAGAAGGCAAAGTAGTTGGAAAATATGGACTTTGCAAAAGAAATGAAGCTGGAGAAAAACTGATAGAATTCTGCAAGACCAACGATCTATTCATCTCAAACACCTTCTTCCATCAACACAAGGGGTGACTGTACACATGGACTTCACCCAATGGATTGTATAAAAATCAAATTGACTACATCTGTGGAAGTCAATGATGGAAAAGTTCTATAACATCAACAAAGACAAAACCTGAAGCTGACGGTGGTACAGATCATCAACTACTAGTATGCAAACTCAAGCTAAAGTTGAAAAAGAGCAAACCACTCATGAATGCAGCAAAATATGACCTTGAGAATATACCACTGGAATTTAAAGACTGCCTGCAAAATCGATTTGCTGCTTTAGATACAAATGGCAGAGCTCCAGAAGAGTTATGGAATGACATCAAGAAGGTTGTGTTGGAAGAAAGCGAGAAGTCTCTACAAAAGGTGAAAAAGCAAAAACAGCCAAAATGGATGACGGAAGAAACTCTGAAAATTGCCCAGAAACGCAGAGAAGCTAAAGCCAGAGGAGAAAGAAAGACAATAATAGAACTCAACAGAGATTTCCAACGTGCACAAGACAGGACAAGGAAAAGTACTACAACGACACATGCAAGGAAATAGAAGCAGAAACTATTAGAGGAAGAACAAGATCGGCTTTCCTAAAGCTACGAGAGTTAAAGAAAAAGTTCCAGCCTCGAATTGGAATGTTACAAGATGCTCAAGGTTCTATGTTGAATGATGCTGAGAAGATCAAGAAAAGGTGGAAGGAATATACAGAGTTTTTATATGATAAAGATCAAGTGGACCAACAGCCGTTTCAACCTGTACCTTATGATCGGGAACCATTGGTGATGAAAAAAGAAGTTGCAGCATTGAAAGCCTTATCAAAGAACAAAGCATCAGGTATTGATAGCATTCCCATAGAAGTATTACAGCAATCTAATGCAGCTGTTACCTTACTTACAAGGCTCTGCCAAGAAATATGGAAGACAACATCATGGCCAACTGACTGGAAAAGATCTGTGTTTATACCAATACTAAAGAAAGGTGATCCAACTGACTGTGGAAATTATCGCACAATCGCTCTGATCCCACATGCCAGCAAGATTCTACTGAAGATTATTCAAAAGAGATTACAACCATACCTGGAACAAGAACTACCTGAAGTGCAAGCAGGTTTCAGGAAAGGGCGAGGAATGAGAGACATCATTGCGGATGTGAGATGGATCCTTGAAAAGACTAAAGAATACCAAAAGCATATCTATTTGTGCTTTATCGACTATAGCAAGGCTTTTGACTGTGTAAACCATGAGAAACTCTGGGCCACATTAAGAAGCATGGGTATACCAGAACACCTGATCGTACTCTTGCACAATCTGTACATTGATCAAGAAGCAACAGTTCGAACGGAACAAGGAGAAACAGAATGGTTTAAAATAAGCAAAGGTGTAAGACAAGGCTGCATACTTTCTCCCTACCTGTTTAATTTATATGCAGAACAAATCATTAGAGAAGCAGGATTGTATGAAGACAACAGAGGTGTGAAGATTGGTGGAAGACTCATCAACAACCTTCGCTATGCTGATGATACCACATTACTGGCTGAAAGTGAAGATGATCTGGAACATTTGCTTCTCACAATCAAAGAACATAGTCTCAAAATGGGCCTGCACCTTAATGTAAAGAAGACAAAGATCATGACAACTGGCATAATCAAAAGGTTCATCGTTGAAGGAGAAGAAATTGAAATCGTGAACAACTTTAACCTACTTGGATCAACTATCAATAAAGAAGCAACAAGCAGTCAAGAAATCAGACGACGCATTGCTCTTGGCAGAATGGCTATGAAAGACCTAGATAAGATTCTCAAAAGCAGAGATGTCTCTCTCCATACAAAGATTCAACTTGTTCAAGCAATGGTATATGGATGTGAAAGCTGGACAGTGAAAAAGATAGACAGGAAGAAAATCGATGCCTTTGAATTATGGTGCTGGCGGCGAATATTGTGTATCCCATGGACTGCCTGAAGAACAAACCAGTCGGTACTAGAGGAGATCAAACCTAAGCTTTCTTTAGAAACTCAGATGACAAGACTTCGACTTTCATACTTTGGACACAGAGAGAGATCATTAGAGAAAGACATCATGCTTGGCAAGATAGAAGGTAAACGCAAAAGAGGAAGGCCACTAATGAGATGGATTGAGACAATAACAGCAGCTACGGGTACCAGTCTGTCAACAATGAGCCACCTGACTCAAGACCGAACACAATTTAGGATAGCTATCCAGAGGGTCGCCATTAGTCGACTCCAACTCGATGGCACTTAACAACAACATAGCAGAGGTACTCAAATCCAATCCTGGAGGGCCGCAAACCAGTCAGGTTTTTGGGATATCTCTAATGAATATGCATGAGATATATTTGCATGCACTGCCTCCATTGTATTTGAATCTATCTCATGCATATTCATTAGGGATATCCCGAAAACCTGACTGGTTTGCAGCCCTCCAGGACTGGATTTGAGTACTTCTGGTTTACAGAGTTGTGTTAGTGATGCTACTGCTCCCTTTCTGATATTTAAAAAATGCTGCAGTTGATGTTAACACTGGCTGCGAGATGCATAAATGCTTCTCTTTAAATCTTCTACCCCACTAAATGTGTGAATTTGCAGCATTTGTTAATTGGTAATACTTTACATGTAAACATCCAGTTAAACACTGTTAACTAGTCATCACTAAACACATTCTCTGGTCCTTTACATACGACTGTTGTGCCCTTATAGTTGTCAGTAATTTCCATGTCTCTTCTTTGTGTTTAACAATAAATAATTGACTATCTCTCACCCCCAACCCCTGTCCCACACAGTACCTATCAATTCAGGATCCTGCAACCTCGTTCCCATACAAATACATCAGCCAAATAACACAGCTACACACACCCTCACATGGCACCAACACTTCCTCAAAGTGTACTGACTTTTCTTTTGCTATGCCGTTAATCCCATATTTGTTCCAACCATTTAGCTAAGGATGGAAGAGCCATTTGCCGCCAAGCTGTAGCAAGATACAGTTCACTTACACTTAAACAATATCTAACCAACATCTTTTGGGGTACCTTAAGATTTGGGGTCATTTAAATGAAACGAAAAAGTCCTGGGATCCCATGGGATTTCAACTCTTACCCTTCATTTAACCCTGTATTGTGTTCCCTTGGGTAAGCCTTTAACTATGGCTATTCCCATTAAATGTGAACTAATGTTCCTGTCTGTCCACACCTACTCCAGCAGCCATCAGTCACTCCCAGCGAATAGCAATGACTACTGGGGACTTGTATGCCCTCTGTACAATACTTTATAGTATTTTCTTGAGCATGAACCACACGTCCCTCTCTATCTACTCTGTCAGCATAGAGACAGCCTAACTCTTTCTCCCATCTGCTCCTCTGTTTCCTTGGCTGTGATGCCTTCTCCTGTTGTTGATAATGCAGAAATGGTACCTCCATCCTTGCACAAATCTTCAAGGGCTGTGTATCCCTTGCAACCAATGATCTCTCCAGCCAGTGCATCAATTGCCTAGAGAAACAGTACAGCTTTAAGAGGACTTGAAATGTCATCTGTAGATTTGAAAAGACAGAAGCTTCCCATCCTTGTGCAGTTGCCCCAATCTCCTCAACCACTTTTATTTATTTTTATATTTAACATTTCTTATATACCACTTTTCATGATATCAAGGCAGTTTACATTGAACAAACTGAAATTACATTGAACAGGGCATTATAACTTGGAGATAACTATTTTACAGGAAACATGGGCAATGGAGGGTTAAGTTGCTTGCCCAAGACCACAAGGAGCACCTGTGGGACTAGAAACCTCAGTCCTTTCGGTGCAAGGTTGTTGTCCTCTAGTGGGATTCAAACCCCTGACCTTCGGGCCTGAGGCAACTTGCCCCATCCACTAGGCCACTCCTCCCACTTCTGTTCCCACTGCTGGAACACTGCCAGCCCCACACCTAAGGCAAATGGTGCATTCTTGGCCATAGGAGTAAATGAGAATAAATCCCCCTTACTAGCAAGAAAACAACTGTCCAACCTAATATGATCTACAGAATGCTTCTCCCCCCCCCCCTTCTTTATAAATGCTATATTTACCTGGAGTCCACAGCTGCCTGTCTAATTTTTCCTGCCCTATTAACTTATGGTCTATTTGTACCCAAATCTTCTCTCCCTCTAGATTAGTGGTTCTCAGCCCAGTCCTCTGGGACCGCCAGGCCAGTCAGGTAAGTTGCACACAGACTTTAAAACTACTATACAAACTTTGCACACCCACTTTTGCCAGAAATGACAGCAGAAAGCTTCATTGCACCCTGTCAAAAACTCTATCAGCATCTAGCAGGGGTTTTCAACCCAGTCCTCGGGGAACCCTAGGCCAGTCAGGTTTTCAGGATTCCCAGAATGAATATGCATGAGAAAGATTTGCATGTTCTGCCTTCATTGTATGCTAATCTATCTTATGGATATTCATTGTGGGAATCCTGAAAACCTGACTGGCCTAGGGTTCCCCGAGGACTGGGTTGAAAACCTCTGATCTACTGATTACATAATGTACTCCTGTTATTCATACCTGGCAAGGTATATCAGTTGCAGCATTCTATGAACATAATCTACGAGTGAAAAGACCCGCCTGATCACCATGAATCAACTGGAGACACCAGGTTTAAGCATTCAGCTGGTATGTTTGCCAAAATTTGTGCATCTGAATTTAGCAGTGGTTCTCAACCCAGTTCTCAGGGATCCCCAGGCCAGTCAGGTTTTCCTGATATCCACAATAAATATGCATGAGATCGATCTGCATGCACTGCTTCCATTTTATGCAGATCTCTCTCATGCATATTCATTGTGGTTACCCTGAAAACCCAACTGTTCTAGGGGGTCCCAGAAGACTGGGTTTAGAAGCACTGATATATAAGATGGTTAAATATAGAGTGAAATCCTTTGTATTTTATCATGTAATTACTTCAGTATGGTCTCTTGAACGAGAAGGGACAAGTAAAACTGGCAGGCTATTGTTTTTAAAGCTTTATCAGTCAGGCAAAAGTTAAACCTTCCTCTCTCTCTTCCCCTGATAGTATAGTTGGTTTGCTTCCAAAATATTGTATGTTTCATGGAGAAAAACCTGAAATGAGGACACAGAAAAGCAGAACCGGAACCGCAGATATGAGAAGAACTCAGGATCTGTTGACATGGCAGCGGGTCCAAGGAAGGAAACCAAGTTGGAAAATGAGGGCAACCACAATCCAGCTTATAGAAAGACATGTCTATACTGCTTCACCAAGTTAGTGGCCAGCTGGTGCCATTTATTTGGGAAACGCTCAACACAAGCTGAAGCCCCTGCAGGACTGACACAAGCTGCACTTATGAGAGAGCTCCCAGCTGTGGGCTAACGTTAACCCCCCCCCCTTCCCTCTGAACTTGATAAGACAGCTGTGCTTATTATACCCAACCTCCCTCCCCTCCCCTCCCCCCCCCCCCACACACACGGAATAAATGTGTTTTAAGGGGATAAACATGATACTTTATCAATTTTACCAATACTTTACAGAACATTTTTAATTCAAAAATTTGGCACAAACTTTGAAGGGCTGTGTAATTGTTTCTATGCACGGCAGTCCAAAAACAAAGGAGAAGATTATTCCGCAGTCAGCACAGTCTAGCCACAGAGCGGAGGAAAACCACAGTTGCACTAATTGGATCTTCACACACACAGTTTATTCAAATGACCCGACCTGACCTGGCCAAGTTTCAGCCCTCAGGCTTGCATCAGGGGTCTATAATGAAAACATATATAAACCTAAAACATACAAAATAAAATAAAACATCTCACAGAGGATAATACATATGGCATATAGACAAACATTAATTATAAAAGAAAAATTAAAAAAGAGATTATAAGTAAACTTTACAGAAAATAATTACCAGTCTAATGAATTGGAATCATCCAATGGCAATTCACGTTGCTAATGACAGGCAAAGGTTAATTATAACCTATAGAATAAAGGCACATATAATTGTTACAAAACCATAAAATAGTTTGCCAAAAGAAAGTCATTGATAGCACTCTCTAGACAATACACATAAAAACGTATTATTTCAAACAGAGCCACCATTTAGCAATAAAATAAAAAAATAAAAAAACAAATTTATGCCAACATATATAGCTCCAAACGGTTAGCCAGATAAATAAGAAAGACTACATTTAAACAAACAGCTAAATATCCCAATTTGGTCCCAAGTGGGCTTCTGAAAGGAAGTCTAATTTTCAGCACCAAAATTAATGGGGGGAGGGGGAGGAGAAGGGGGAGGGGAGAAAAGGAAACATTCAGATGGGAACAGAAGATAAAGTTAGAATTAGTCTAAAAATCTGAATATCTAAATTCTGCAATACTAACAAGGGCCAAAAGACTTCATGTACACATTGAACTGGAGAAAGGCATACCTGAGAAGCGCTTTTTGAGCTTTCAACTACTGGCTCTTGTGACAATGTCCTGACTGCCATTGGAATATATATGCAATTGCATCTTAATTGGCTGACTGCCGAAACTTGGCCAAGTCGGGTCTGTACCGTTGAAGATTTTACGAAATAAAAGGTTTCTTTGTTTTTAAGAGGTGTGGCCGTGTCCTCCCTGCGCTGTTCTAGTGACTCCTATGATTTTTGTGGGGGGTTGTTGCTCCTCTACTTCCTTGGTGTTAAAAAGGAGGTGCCAAAAAAATATATGCATAAACTGCAATGAACCAGGGAAGGAAACCTCTGCTTTAGAGGAGGACACTTTTCCCCTCTGGAACCTTAGAAAGCTCTCGTGGAGGCAGTGGGCATGTTTAATCTTGGACCAGCCCTGCTATTCCTAGAGAGCAATGTTAGAACCGGCTGTGTAAGTCAATCCAACCGATGTAAGTGGAAGCATTGGCAAGTTTGAAAGGGAAAGTACATGTATTCTTTGCACTGGATTCCAGGTTAATAGGTCCCCAACGCAGCACCATTTTATTAACAGACTGAGCAAGAAAACTATAATTCATTCATCGCTACCTGATAATGCCTTGTCCTCGATTACTCCAAAAATAAGATTATTGATAAAGTATGTGCACATTTTGAAATATTTTTTATAAAAGCAAATCTCATTCTTGTGCCATTTTTAGCACTGATATTTTTTTATGTAGATTTCATTAGGAGGTTCTTTAAAGTTGCAAACTGTGCTCTTTGTCTTCTGCCAAATCCCTGAGTAATGTAGATAACCAGATCTATGTAGAGAGCTGGTTTACTGCTTTTCTTTATTTCCCCAATATAGATGCAGACTGACTTATTTATTTATTCATTTTATTTTATTTAACATTTGCTTCTATACCGCGCTATTAAAATCAGCGCGGTGTACATCAAACAAGCATACTACAATGTATACAAACAACATTGAGTTTACAAAGAACAGGAAATTGAACATGGGAAGGAAACCAGGGGAACTAAATACATATTAACTCAAACTATGTACAATACTTTAATGTAAATGGGTGTTGCATTAGTTTTGTGAAGCTAACCATTATCTGAGGAGATGACGTGCAGGGGCGGCAGGTATATGGGGGAAGTTTGCAGGTTGTTGGATGTGCTTCTATCACTGGAGGTTTCTGAGTAATATTTTGTGAATAGGTGGAGTTTTAAAGCTTTTCTGAATAGAATGATGCTTTTTATTCCACGGATTTCATGGGGGAGTGCATTCCAGTTTAAAGGGGCAAATAAGGAGAAGGCTCTGTTGGAGGTAGCTTTTGTGCATTTAGTCATTAGGTTGGGGACTGCTAACGTGTTCCGTGCAGTAGATCTTCTGCTTCTATTTTCTAGGGTGCCATGGATTAGCGTGCTGATTGGCGTAGGGGGGTAGTTATTTAGGGCTTTGAAGGTAAGAACCAGTGATTTGTATTGGATCCTGGCGTGAAGAGGTAGCCAATGTAAATCCTTCATGATGGGTGTTATGTGGTCGGATCTTGATGATCCGGAGAGGACTCTTGCGGCTGCATTCAAGGCTAAGCGGAGCGGGTTTAAGGTCGACTGTTTAAGGCTAAGCGGAGCGGGTTTAAGGTCGATTATTCTTCATGGCCTTCCACAGTCGACCTTAAACCCGCTTGTGACTTGAAAGAGATGCCACCTTGCCCACTGGAGATTAATCCTGACATAATTTGTTTATCTCCTGAATTTTTCAGAATAGCCACTATTGAGTTTCTCTATTACACTCTGAGCTCTAAAGCAATCATGTCGGTGGGAAGGGAAATGGGAATTTGTACTTCTATAGAGGCGATGTGGAAAATGATGATATAGTGTCATTTAATTTAATGCAATGCTAATCTGAGTTGTTCAGTTAGATAGTTTAGGATTTAACCTTCTTTATATACTCAATTTCCATTCTATAGAGAGAGAATTTTGATTTCCAGCGCTGATTCTGTCAAATGTGAAGATGACTAAATTCACTGTGAATTCAGTGACCTTCACTGATGGATACATTGCAGCACAGATTGTGCACAAAAGCCTTGTAGTAACTAAGAAATGTCATTGTAAGTCAATTAGTTCAAACTGTGGTAATTCGTCATACCATGCTAATGGCACCATCTATTGATGCATGCCTGTGAGAATGCAAAGGAGCCACATAAGAATAAATAGGTTTATATCTTAATATGTTTAAAAAAAACTGTTGAAACTTGTGACTTGCTGGGTGCCAGTAGAGGGGTTTCTCTTTCCATCTTTTCCTGCTTGAACAGTAACCTCGTTGGCAGATGGCTGGCAAATATAAAAACCTACTCATGGTACAAATAAACAGGTCAATATTCAAATTTCGCCATCAGCAATTTTGTAAGCACCAGCCACAGCATTTAAAACCGAAACCGGATCTTCAGCACTGGAATCCGGATATCCTCCCGGACTGACTATTCAGTTTCAGTGCCAACCGCTGTTGCTTTCTGGATAGTGGTAATATTCAGCCACTATCTGGATGAAAAACTGCATAAAGCAGGTTATGAAAAAAGTTTAGTAGACTGAAAATCACTGCTAACCAGATACGTAAATGCGGGTACCACCTTCACCCCACCTATGGACAGTGCCGCAGTACTTAGAGGCTGAGGGGAGATATGATACAGGTCTATAGATTAATGAATGGAGTGGAACAGGTAAACGTAGATCGATTATTTATGTTATCAGAATATAGAAAGACTAGGGGACATGCTATGAAGCTACAGGGTAAACTATTTAAGACAAATAAGAGAAAATATTTTTTCACTCAACGTGCAATCAAACTCTGGAATTTGTTACCGGAGGATGTCGTAAAGGCTGTTAGTGTAGCTGGGTTTGAAAGAGGTTTGGACAAGTTCCTGGAGGAAAGGTCCATAAACCATTATTAAAAAGAGACCCAGGATATCAATGCTTGATCCAGTGCAAGCATTGTGGAACCTGCGTCTTTTGGGGAAACTGCTAGGTACGTATGGCCTGGATTGGCCACTGTTGGAAACAGGATGCTTATATTCTTAATATTCAGACCACTATATAGTTAACACTTCTGAATAGCCCTCTCAGCGGAGTTCATCTGGATAAACCTTTTTGAATATCAGACCTCTGTTTTCTGCTCCATCTGATAAACCATGCAGAGTTTCTGTTTTTTTGTACCAACCCCTTCCACCCCTCTCCACCGGTTCTACCATAAACATCACAATTTGAAGGACTAATTTTTATGAAGCTTTTCTAGTTGAAACCAATTCATTAAAGGTATTCTCCCTTCCCCCTTTTCCAATATTTGTCTATTGTAGCAGTTCTCAACCAAGTCCTCAGTATATACTCAGTTTGGTTTTCCAGACATCAACAATGAATATGCTAGGACCTCAGATTTGCATGCATTGTCTATATTGTATGCAGATATAGTTCATGAACAGTATATCATGGTAGATATCCAAAAAGAAATCAGGCTGGCTGGGTGTGGCCTGAGGACTAAATTGAGAACCACTGGTCTATGGTCTCAGTGAATCAAGGCATTACTCACATTTTATATAAGTAGAAACAGAATCGTTCATAAATTTATTTATTTATTTAGACAGATTTGTATGCCACCTTATCCTTCAATCAAGGTGGTCACGTCACGTCACATCACAATTGGAGGGTTACATTTAACATTAGGGTACGTGTAAACATTTAGACAGTACAGTTACATAACAGCATTTAGACAGTACAATTAAAGGTAACATATAACATGAGGGTATTTAGTAATGTGGTATGATAAACTTGTGTGTGTGAATAGGATGGATGCGTGCTTAGTTGGCAGCATAAGTGGTATTTCGGTTTGGGTAGGGGTGTTGCCTGAATGCTCATATGTTTCTATAAATAGAAATGTTTTGAGGTCTTTGCAGAAGTCTGTGAGGTCATCTAATGCTCTCAGACTCATTGGGAGGGCGTTCCATAGTGTGGATGCCAGTAGTGATGGTGCTCTTTTTGAAGTTGTTTGTTTGGTTTTGTGATAGCCTGCAGGTGTACCGATCATGTTGTCGTTATTGGTTCTTCTTGATCTATTGCTGATATCCCTTGTTATGACGTTTTGGAGTGCATCTGCTGAGAGAAGGTGAATGACTTTGAAGATGATCGTGATTGTTTTGTATTTAGCTCTTGTCACCATTGGGAGCCAGTGCAGTTGCTATAGGATGGGAGTGATGTGCTCAGTCCTTGGTGTGTCTGTAATGATGCGTGCTGTGGTATTTTGTACCATCTGTAGAGGGTGGAGTGTCTGTTGAGGTAGGCCTTGATATAGTGAGTTTCCGTAATCAAGCAGCGGTGTAATGAATGCTTGGCACACTGTGCGGAAGTGGTCCTGATGGAGCATTGGTTTGATTTGTCTGACTATTTTCAATCGTTGATAGGCCTTGTTTGCAGTTTTGGTGATGTGAGATTTCAGGTTTAAAGCTCTGTCTAGTGTGATGCCCAGATACTTAACTTCTTCTTTGACTACTATGTGTTTGTCTAGGATGCTGATAGTTGTGGAGGTATGAAGGTGGGGTTCCTGGTGACGAACATTGCCTCAGTTTTATCGTAGTTGACCGTTAAGTTGTTGGCTGTGAGTCAGTCATTCATGTCTTCGAGGCATTTGGTTATTGTTGTGGTGTTTAGTGCTAGTAGGTTGATTGGAGCGTACACCATAATATCGTCAGCATAAATGTGATAGTGAAGTTTGTGGGGCCTGATGATGTTGCATATGGGCTGTATGTAGATGTTAAAGAGCATTGATGATAGGGCTGAGCCTTGAGGTATTCCCTGCGTGACGGGGGAATTGTAGTGATTTCATTTGGTCGCATTTGACTTGTTGCGTTCGCCCTTCCAAGTATGATGTAAACCACTTCAGGGTATTCTTGCATAGTCCTATCTGTTGTAAGTGTTGCAATAGCTTGGTGTGGGACACAGTGTTGAAGGCCGCAGAGATGTCCATGAACACTAGCAGGAAGCCGTTTTTTATGTTGTCCATGCCTCTTAGGAGATTGTCAAAGAGGGAGGTTAGTAGTGTTTCCACACCATGTTGGGGCTTAAATCCATGCTGATGTATGTCCAGTGGGGCATTTATATCAATATGGTCCTGAAGTTGCCTTTGCACTGCCTTTTCCACGATTTTCGCAAGGAATGGCAGGCTGGAGATGGGACGGTATGATTTTGGTTCGGAGGGGCTCAGATTGCTACTTTTAAGTATTGGTCGTATCATTGCGTGCTTTAGGGGCTGCGGCATGTATCCTTGTTGGAGTTAATCTTTGACGATTTTTTGAATGTGATGAGCTTGTACCACGTCACTGGGCATGGGTCTGATGGTGAGGTTGTTGTGTTTAGTCCAGATATAATGTCTTCTACTCACTGCTTTGTTGGTATGTAGAAGCTCTCCCATGTTTGATGTTGTTTTTTTATCGTGTGATCATTTGGTTGTGGTGTAGTATGGCATGTTTGGTTGGTGTTTTTTGACTTCATGTAGTCTGCATATTTTTGTAGGTCAAGATGGTGGGCGCTTTGTTGCGTGTCATCCTTGGTGAGCTTTTGGACAATGCTAAAGAGTTCTCTTGGTCTATTAGTAGCTTTCATGATTAGGTTTGTATGGTGTTGCTGTCTACGGTCATTTATTAAATTATAATATTCCCGTTGTTTGTCTCTGCATTGAGTTAGGAGGTTGTGTGATTTGTTCCGTCTCCATTTTCTTTCCAGTCTTCTGAGTGTGCGTTTTGTGACTCTGATTTCATGTGAGTACCATGGGGCATTGGATCTCTTGCGCATTTGTGGTTCTTTGGTAGCTGGGGCAGATGCTGCATTGGATATTATTGTGTTCCATTCTTCTGTGTTTAGGTCTAGGGTGTCGTGTTCCTGTTGAAGTTGTGGAGTGATATCGTTTATGAATGAGTCTCTGTTAAATGTTTTGAACCATCTAGTTATTCTTTCATCTTCTTTGCGTTGGGCGGGGTTATTCAGCGTCATGGTGAATTCAATCACATGGTGGTCTGACCCCAGGGGACTGGCGTGATTGTTTGTTTTGTGGTCTTGTTCTGTTCCACTAATTGCATTGGTATGAAGACCATGTCTGGCATTGTACCATGCTGGTGTGTTGGGGCATTAATTGTCTGAATGTTGCGGTTTCTCTGGTGGGTGCAGATGTTAGGTTGTAGTCTCCTAGTGCAATGAGAGGTTTGTGTCTTCTGTTATGTGTGCATATCGTTTTGATTACTGTGGATAAGTGTTCAGTTGTGGGTCCAGGTGGTCTGTATGTGAGGGAGATGCTTAGGTACTTGTTTGCTATAGTGAGTGTGTTAGATTCAATTGTGTTAGTGGTGGCGATTGTTTTGAATCTATATTCTTTTCTGGTAAGTATTAATACTCCTCCTCCTCTCCTTTGTGCTCTAATGCAGTTAAATGCCGAGTATTCTGTTGGGTTTACTTGGTTTAGTATGACCTGGTCTGAGTCGTCTAGCCAGGTTTCTGTGATGCATATTATATCAAGCTTCTTGTTGTGGATTAGGTCAAGGATAGTTTTTGGTTTGTTCCTGATAGATCTGGAATTTTGAAGAGCACACCTGGTGTTTGTTGTTATGATTGGGTTTGTATGTTCGTTATTTGTGTGGTGTGTGGGTGTATTACGTGTGGCATTGTATGGTTTGTGGGCTGTATGCTTTTGTTGTTGGCGTTCTTTGGATAGGTGTGATGCTGATGTGCATCTGGGTTGGGTGGTATGAAGGTTGAACAATGGGGATTTGCTCGTTGAGTCTGATGCTGTGTGTGCAGGGTTCGAACATATGTAAGAGTGTGAGGTAGACCATGAGGTAGTGGGTGGTGGTGTGCATTTTGTGATTTGTATTTTACTGACCTGGGATTGGGCTTGTGGTTTATTGACCTGTGTTCAACTTGAGTTGGGTCATATAGGTGTAATTGTGTGGGTCCTATATGTGTAGTTCTGCAATGGTAGTGGTGTCTTTATTCCGTGTGTTGTGTTACTTGTGGTTGGTTAGTAGTCTAGCTATGAGGTAGTAGTGGGGTTACTAGAGTTGTTAGGCTATGCCACGTGGGTTGTTTTACAGTGCAAACAGTGCAAACAAAGGGTAGTATGATCTATGCAATTAATCTACAAGCAATGAATGGATTGTCCAGGCAAGGTAGCAGAATTAATCTACAAGCAATGGATTGTCCAGGCAGGGTAGCAGGATTAACTTATAGTCGAAGGATTGTCCAGGCAAACAAGAAGTGCTCACTTCTTGTTCAAAATAGAAGTGAGAGTGAGACGGGAAGACTTGAGCCTTAGGGCAATGATTCCCAAGCTGTGATCCACAGACCACTGGGGGTTGTGATAGGGCTGAAGCTAGTGAAGCTCTGGATTTGAAAAAAAACACTGTCTTTCACAAAGCGGCTGACTTGCAGGAGCTGCAATTGCATAGCAACACAGCTAGAGGGAGCAGGCACGAACCTGCAGAGGCTGAGCGAACACACCCAACTACTGATTATGCAGGGACTAATCAGATGCACCTGAAGAGCAGGCCAGGAAACTCAAGAGGAGAAAGGCTTTATAAGCAGAGAGCTGCAGCCAGACTAGAGAGGGGAGAAAGAGGAGAAGAAGCCAGGATCCAAGGGAGAGAGACTCCAGGAGAAGCCAGGATCCAAGGGAGAGAGACTCCATGCCTAGAGGGAGGCCTGAGCTCACCAGAAGGATTGAGAAAGGAACTTAAAGGTACTGGAAGGAATGGTCCTGACAGTGGAATCCCCCATACTGAGAAGCAGAGAGACATGGATTCATTACCTGGCCGTCCCAAGCTTCAGGGACGACAAGCAGTACCCAGGAGACTCACAGAAACAGTCTGTAAAGGAGACCGTATCCAAGGAAGGGTACCTGGTAAGGAAAATACCAGCAGCACCGACTTCAGGAAGCCAAGGTACAGTGGTACTTTAATTCTAAAAAGAGACTTAGCTCCTAGAAGGGCTTTTGAATTAGATAACCATTCTGAGAGGAATGAAAGAAGGCAGGAGTTCTGGAAGCCACGCTATAGAGGCCTAAGAACAAGCCATGCTTCCTACTTGAAAAACCTTGAACAGCCCAGCTGGAGGATAGGTGAAGGAAATACTAATTTGTACCCTATAGCAGCCAGGGAGAGCTCAAATACAGGAGAAAGCACAGATGAACTGGAACCCATGCAAGTGGAGCCTGGGGATTTAGAAGCATTGTCACAGGAGGAATTAATGGACTGCTCTATTTGTGTTGCGGAAAGCCTTGAGTCACTCCCAGAGCTATAGTTTACCAGAACTTGCACTAGCAATGATTTTGCTTACATTGAGCTAAAGGAGAGCGGTTTATTTGTTTCACTCTGAAGTTTAAAAAAACCCTTTATATTCTAAAAGGGACTGTGAAGCCTGTAACAGTTTTTCTTGTTTAATAACCCTTTGGCACAAACCTGAAAATAAGGAAAACTTTACTTTTGCTACTTAGCAAACCTCAGTGTTAAAAGGGAAATAAAAGCTTTTTGTTTACCCTCTACTTGGCATCCACAACTCATTTCTATAAGGAGAAAGGACTACAAGGACCAAGGTGCATCTGGCCCAAAAGAGTCTTTTACTTCTACAATTGATTTAAATGCACAACCTGCCCCTGCAGCCACCGGCCACCAGGGGAGGGGGTGGTGACAGGGTCCATAAGACTATTACAGATGGTCCATGGGGCACAGAGAAGAGAAAAATAGTCTTTTCAATCAGAGGCTGCTGTAGAGGTGGGATCAGCAGTGACTGTGGGGATGGTGATTGCAGCATCAGTAGCAGTGGGGGCTGGAGGAAGCCGCAGTTGGGGGGTGGGATTGGAGGTGGTTGCACAGACTGGAAACCCATGAGAGAGGGGGCAGAGGCAGAAGCAGTCACGAAGGTGGAGAAAGCATTAGTGGCAGGTGGGGTATGATCAGAGGCAGCTGTGGAGGTTGGAAAGAGAAGCACAGGGTCTAGAAACAGTGAGGAGAGGGGAGAGAGATAGTAATGGTGGGGACTGGCTGGAGAAAGAGAGTCTGCTGAGAACTGGCTGCAGGAGGGGGAGAGGGAGGCTGGTAGGGAGTGGCTAGGAAAGAAAGAAAATGGGGGAAACTGGCTGGGAGGAGAGAGGGAGAGACAGATGGCTGGAAGGGAAAAGAAAGAGAGACCGATGAGGATGGGCTGGAAAGGCAGAGAAGAGAGAGAAAGAAAGAGTGGTGGGAAGTGATAGAGACTGGTAGGGAATGACTGGAAAAAGAAAAAGATGAGAATAGCTGGAGAGAATGAGAGGCAGACTGAGCGAGACTCATGGTGGAACGGGAAGAAAGAAAGAGAGAGAGTGGTGGAGAGAGGAAGAGAAAGGGGGATAAAGACTTGCCACTGAGGAGAAGCTGGTTAGGAAAAATGGGGAGGATGAACCCGGAGTCCATGAACATTTTGGAGATTAATAAAGATCCACACAACCAAAAAGATTGGGAAACTTTGCCATTGGATAGGCCCAGCACTGCCTAAGTCTGAATCCCCAGTGCCTGTGCTTTGCCAGTTCAGAAGAGCTGAGGTGGACGCCCCTGGGGCAGAAAGGGTAAGAGCTCACTTTTTCCATTACTTTATAACAGGCATGTCCAACAGGTAGATCGCAATCTACCTGTAGATAGCGGAGGGGTCAGAGGTAGATCGCCAGCCCCACGGCTCCATCTCTCCAGCAGCTCGCCCCATCGCTAGGAGAGAGCTCATGCCGGCAGCTCATCTGCCAAGGGCTTGCTGCCGCTGCTGATCCTTTGCCTGTCTTTTTTCCCTGCCTGTGGGAATCTTGTCTGCGGGTGTATTGGGGGCACTTGTTGTTTTCGTGCCAATAGTTTGTGGGTACCCCAGGGGACCGCCACCCGTGCCCCATGACGAGACACCACAGGCCCGGTGTCATACCTGGTCTCCTGCCTCTCAGAATCACCCATTCCTGCCCCCACCCCAACACCCCTTAGAAGTGTGTTATATACTGGGCGATATCCATTCACCCGGGCTTTACCTGAATACACTTACCATATTGTGTCGTGTGCTGGTCGTTGGTCGCTTTATAGTTCACTTTCATTAAACATTTTCGGGCAGACACAACAAAGTGTCAAGAATTTGGTGATTTTGGCAGGCTTTTCCAATTTTGTTCTAACTTGCCTATGCCTTGCCTTCGAATTGGTTCAAACCACTGTGACTTTTGCTTGCCTCTGAAATTTTATTTCGCCTTGCCTTTGCGTTGATTCTACACTGTGTGCAGAATTTATTAAATCGCATGTGGTGGTATTTGAACTTGTTTGGCGGTATTTGATTTTATCTGGTTTGCTGGACAGGTGTTTGAGTTTTTTTGATGATCGTTTGGTAGTATTTGATTATTGGTGCCAGTATGATGAATTCTTATTTTTACTTTTAGAACTGCATGTGTGGTTTTGGCATCTCCAGTCCTTGCACATCATCCAGAGGTCTTCAGTTCCTGTTGATCTTTAATACTTTGGGACAGTGACAGTTTTGAATCAGATTTAGCCAGTGTTTATACTAACTTAGCAGATTTGGCCTTCTTACATCCAGCCACCCCAGTATAATGAAGATGAGTGTTCCAAAGAAGAGCAAAACCTACCACTTTCATGATGAATGGGAAATGTACTACTACTTCATCATGGTGAAAGACAAGTGTTGTCTAATTTGTAATGCCCAAGTATCCTTGCCCAAAAAGAGTAACCTGGAACGTCATTATAAGGCTCTGCATAGCAATAAGTTTTGATGCTGATTTTCCACCCAAAAGTGAAATTCGTAAACTAAAGCTCAAAGAACTTAAATCGAAATTGGCTACTCAGCAACAGTTGATGGTGAAGCCAAGGTCACATTCGGTCAATGCAACCATAGCATCCTTCAAGGTCAGTAACCTGATCGCAAAGAAATGCAAATCTTTCATTGAAGGGGAATTTGTAAAAGATTGTTTTCTTGAAGCAGCTGACAATCTTTTTGAAGGATTTAAAAATAAGAAAGAGATCATAGCTTCTATTCAAGATGTACAATTGTCAAGAAACACCGTTGTGCGGCGAATAGAAAAGATGTGTGGAGACACAACTGAACAATTTTTGGAGGATGTTTCAAATTGTGTTGCTTTCTCACTCCAACTGGATGAATCTACAGACATAAGAGACATAGCCCAGTTACTAGTCTTTATCCGGATGGTTTTTGAAGGCTTCAGTGTTAAAGAAGAACTACTTGGAATGATTTCTTTAAAAGGGAGAACTACTGGTCAGGAAATATTCAGTTCTTTCCATTCTTTTGTGACAAAGTGTAATCTTCCATTGCATAGACTTGTTTCCATCACTACTGATGGAGCAAGAGCAATGACAGGTGAGGTTAACAGTTTCATAGCCCTCTGTAGACAGCAAGACGACTTCCCAGATTTCCTTTCTTACCACTGCATCATTCACCAGCAAGTTTTAGCAAGCAAGAGACTCAATACAAAGACTGTCATGGATATCACTTTCAAAATTGTAAATTCAGTTCGTGGAAGATCACTTCAAAGATGGCTTTTCAATCTTACTCTTGATGAAGGGGCAGCGGAAATCATTTTGCACACAGATGTAAGGTGGCTAAGTAGGCACAAATTTCTGCAAAGATTTTGTGATTTGCTGAATGAAATAAGAAGTTTTTTGAAGGAGAGGAGAGATGACCAAGCAGAGTTGGAAGATGAGGCGTGGTTATGTGATCTGGCATTTCTCGCTGACTTTACAGGCAAACTAAGTGATATGAACCTTGAACTACAAGGTAAAATATGCAGGACCATCTGGGACAATATCCAAATTTTGTTTTTCAGAATGAGAAGTTTGTGACAGAAATCTGTTCTGTTATCCAGGAATTCGAAAATAGATTCTGGGACTTCCAAAAAATTGGAACAGTTGTGGAGTACTTGTCATACCCATTCAAAGTAGATGTGGACATTAAAGAAACTGCAGCTGCTATCAAAAAATTACTCATTGAACAAGCCATCTCTTGAAAACGAAATATTAACCCTTAAAAATGACATTTTTCTCAAGACCCGTGCGAAGCAAGAATCATTTGGAAGCTAGTGCCTAGAGACAAATTCCCCAACTTGAGAAGATGCAGTGAAGCTGTACATCCTGTTTCAGCTCAACTTATTTGTGTGAATCTGCATTTTCCCATCTGAAAATGACAGAGTACACAACGTTCCAACATGACAGATGATCATCTCCAGGATTCCCTGAGACTGGCCCTCACGCAATATTCACCCAACTTCAAAAAGCTGGTGGAGGAAATGCAGGCTCAGACGTCTCACTAATGAGCAAGAGCGAAATATTAAAGATTGTGCAAGATCAGCCTGGATCAATACTCGACCTAAATTTAACACAAATTACTCAATAAAAGTTAAAGAAAGTTATTAAGACAGTTAAAGAAAGTTATTACTCAATAAAACTTAAAGAAAAAATGTATTTTCCATTTCCCCTCACAGTTCTTATTAGATCTTCGTCTCTCTGTTTTGTTTTTGCATAATTTGCTTAACAGCTGATCACACCCAAGTAAATGACAGAAGGTTCATTAAAAATGGGGGGGGGGGGGGTAAAATTTAATTTGAAACCTAATTTTCATGGTGGCAGATCACCAGCACTTTTGGCCGGAAAAAATAGATCACGACCTGTTCGAAGTTGGACATGCCTGCTTTATAGGATCAGTCAGTAGAGGATTCCAAGAAGAATGCTGGGTAACCCATAGAGGTAACTTTGCTGCTTGGAGTTTCACTGGGACAGAAGAGGTGAGTGAATCGGTAAAGAAAGAGGGACTGAGGAGAAATCAGAGAGAAAGAGGGAGTGAAAGAGAGGATCAGAAAAAAAGAGAAATAGGCAGGGAAAATGAAGGATGGAGAGGTGGAGGAGAGACAGGAAGGAGAGATTAAAGTGGAGGCAAGGAAAAGGAAGTGGAGAAAATAATTAAGGGAAGGAGAAGAAGAAAGTAAATGTGAGAAAGGAGCAGATGAAAAGTGTTAAAGAAGAGAGGAAAGAGGAGTGTGCGAGCGAGACTGTTTGCAAAGGGAGACAGGGTGGCAAATGCCAAGAAGGAGGATAAGGAGAAAAACAAGCTAAAAAGAAAGAAAAATATGATCAGCCAGCAAAAGAATGCAGCAGCTAGATGGAAAGATCTCCAAAAAAATGAGAGAACAGAAAAAAATCAGAAGGGATAGGAAATGCAAAAAAATGGAAAACAATAAATAAGAAAAAGACAATAAAATAAGCATACAGAAAAGAAACATAAATGGATGAAACATTGAGAAAGGATAAAGAGAAAAAAACTTGATGAATTTGAAAGAATATAAAATGGCAAGAAATGCAAAGGTTTGAAAATATTTTGTTGAAACTAGTTTGCATGATTAGTCACCACTGCAAGCAGATGGATTGTCTGATCTCTAGCATGTGCCTGGCATATCTGATTCTGGTTTTCAGTTTTATACCAATATGTGATACATGTGGGGGTTTTTTAGTTTATTTACTCATATCACTGATTGACAGACTCATAAAAGGTAAAGAGAGCCCTAAGCAGTGCCTAACCTGGACATTGCGGCAGCATTTATTTTATTTTTTACTTAAAGGTATTTGTATCCCACCTTATCCTAAAATCAAGACGGCTTTCACTTCAAACGATTCAAGTTGTAGGGGGAGGGGGTGTCTGCATGCAGTGGTTGGATAGAAGTGTTTGTGTGGGGGTCTACAAGGGTAGTTTAATTAACAGATGGAATATATACAGTGTGAGCTAATTACAAGGGGTATATATAGTGGAGGAAGGGGCTAGGTAGGCGGGAGGGGGGCGCTTGGGGGAAGTTGGTGAGGGACCTGGCAGAGGCCAAGTCTTATTGTCTTTCAGAGGATAGACTGAAAGGGACTGGGAAGCAAGCAGGGTCTTTTCCCTCTTTGGCCTCCACCAGCTATTTTGGCTATTTTTGGCTATTTATTTTATTTAATTTATTTATTTATTTAACAGTTTTTCCATACCACCCCTTCACTCAAGGCGGTTTACAACAAACTTCAACTTATACATAGAACTTGAAGAACGTTAACTTATATATAAAACTTGCAAAATGTCAACTTATACAAAGAATTTGTAATTATCAACAGTAACATTAAATCTTCAACAACCTGAGTGGTCTCTTGTAACATTGTCTAAACTATATACATCTTAATGAGGGTAATGGGGTGTTTGTATGGTGTGTGCGTCATGTTTTAGATCAGCTTGTGGAGTGATTAGGGTAATTGGTGGTCATCATTGAATTGTTCAATGAATAGGGTGGTTTTCAGTAATTTCCTGAATTCTTTTATATCTGTTGATTTTAGTCTATCTGGGAGGACATTCCAGTTAGCAGGACAGCAAGAGAGAAGGCTCTCATGGATTTGGATTTGCTGGTTCTTGTAAATAGCCTGGGTGTTGGTATATTGTTGTTGGTGCTGTTTCTGTCTGGTCTTTTGCTTGTTTTAGTTCCGATAAGTTCCTGTAATATTTCTGCTGACATGTTGTTTTTAATTTTGAAGATGGTTCGTGCTGATTTATATTTTGCACGTGATATCGGTAGCCAGTGCACGTCATGTAGTATTGGAGTTATGTGGTCTTGTCTTGATGTGCTAGCAATTATGCGGGTGGCAGTGTTCTGTATTATTTGTAGTTGACAGGTGGTTTGTTTGGGTAGACCTTCTTGGTATAGTATATTACAGTAATCCAGTACAGGTGTAATGATAGCCTGGCATACTGTGTGGAAGTGTTCTTTGTTGAGGAGGGGTTTTAGTCTCCGGAGCATTGCAAGTTTGAAATAGGCTGTTTTGGATATCTTATTTATATGCGGGTGGAGGGTGAGTTGCTTGTCTAGAATCACTCCAAGGTATCGAACTTCATTTTTTATTGTAATCGGTGTATTGGATATGTTGATAGAGGTAGGATGAATGAATGTGGGTTCTCTCGTTATGATGATTGCTTCAGATTTTTTTTATGTTGATGTTTAGTTGTTGTTGTTTAGCCAGGTTGTCATTTCTTGAATGCAGGTAGATATGGTGGTATAGTCTGAGTCCAGTTGGACAGGGGTATACGCTCTTCTACAATGATTTCAAAGCACTGGAATACACAACACAACATTAAACTGGCTTCACTCCTACCTGTCCAATCGTCAGCAAATCATTAAATCTGGTCCTAACCCATCTAAGCCATACATACAGAAGCAAGGAGTTCCTCAAGGGTCAGTGCTGCATCATTATTATTCAACATTTATATACAACCAGTCTGTGACCTTATACGATCCCATAATATCCTCTTTCACCTATACATGGATGACATGATCTATGCACTTTTCTCCACCCAAAGCCCAACCTTCACCCCAATAATAAATTGCTTCAATGCAATAACCCAATGGTTATCTGACCACCATCTCTCAATAAATTACAAAAAAACAGAAGTGCTCTTCATTACCAGAGATCAAACCTTCTCCCCACTAACATCACTAAAGGTCAATAACGCAGAGTTAGCAGTAAAACTTGAAGTTCAATACCTCCGAGTCAACATCAACCATCTCACCCTTTAATCCCACATTAACAAAATGATTCAAACCATTTACAACAAAATAACAGTTTTCTAAGCCATGCTACTCCCCACCTCGACTACTGCAATGCAATCCTACAAGGAATACTGAAAAGTGCTTTATACCCTGTACAAATGGCCCAACATGTAGCTGTGAGAATCTTACTAACAGCATCCAGAACCAACCATATCACCACCATTGTATAAGAGCTCCACTGGCTATCCCTGAAGAGCCAAATAAAATACAAAACTACTATGACCACATTCAAAATTACCACCAGTCAACATCACAATACACAGTCCATTCTAAAAAAAAAAAAAAACAACCTTCAGAGAATCCACACAGAAGAAGCTCTGCCCAACAACTACTTGCTCTGCCCACAGAATTAAGCAAGTGTCATCAAATAAGCTGTGTCTGCACATTTTCTCTCCATGCACGGAGCCTATGGAACTCACTCCCTGGAGATATTAGAGCCACCCCTGATCTTATAACATTCCCTAAATTACTGAAAACCTTCCTATTTAAAGGACACTTTGAGGAGCTTACCTAACCAAAATACATGCCAGACTGTGATCATTGCCCACTACTCTTGTTAAGTGCCCATTACCAACTTACCCTGAAGTCTGTTACATCCACCCCCTCCCCACCCTACTAACAAAATGCTGAGTTAAATTGTTTCAATTTAATTTGTCTTGTAATGTTTCTGGAAACGGTATTGATCATTGGAAATGCCGTATATAAATCTTTCGGATAAATAAATATTTATTTTAGTATTTGTTTACTTATCTTTTAAATATTTATCCTTATTTATTATAGTTCTCATTTGTATTTTTATGTATGTAAATAAAAATAAATACTTAAAGGATAGAGAAAATAGAAAAAGAAACCAGACCGCAATATAGAAGGCGCAAGCTGGAGACCGTCTCTTGGCCCCTTGCAGTGCTGTGCGGCGTCCATTTCTGCGGCTATTTGCATCGCTCGGGAGAACGCGGTCTGCGACTTACGTAACCTTCTACACAATCTGCGCTACGAGTTCGATGCTTAAAATGGCCCAAGAGTGTGGTTCTTAATAGACGTATTTTCAAAACGTGTACATAGATTTTATCAGCAATGTTATTTTTGCAGTAATCTAGGACAAGCCATTTTCAGGTGGAGATGAAACAGGTATACTTATCTTGCTCAGTTTCTTAATAAAATAACATTGCCCTGGGGACTCATATATTTAATAATAGTGTACGGGGTGAGAGCGCACTTTCCGTCTGTCTGTAAATGCCAAGTTGCCCGGCTAGTTCTCTGCCAAACAGAACAGAAGAAAAGCCGGAATAAATCAGGCTCCTTGTATGTTTCCCTTTTATCTTACAATATTCCTATGTTCCTTATCGTTTTAGTATTGGTATATAAGCCACAATTTCAGTGAGGTCCAAGCGGCTTCGTGAACACAGTTCTGTGACATTCCAATAATGCATCCTCCCAAGCGATCACCACAGGCCAGAGCTTATGCGTTTATATTTCTCTGCAGTCAAATGAGTATCTCTAGATGTTTAGCCGTTTTATGTGGCTCGGGATTTTCCAAGACTGTATAGTTTTTAGGACATTTTAAAATTAAAAAACAAAAACAAAAATGTGCGCACCTTTTAATTAGGGCGCTAACTCCACCTTAGGAAAAAGCAAAGAAGTTTGAGTCCACACGTTAGTGGTCAGTGCCATGATTTACGTTGATTTCAGCGGTGGACGCACAAAGTGGAAGGCGCTTTCCACACTGGAGACCAGGTTGAAGGGTTACTATGGTTTTGACTAACAAGTGAATTGTTCGAGTCTCGCCCTATCAGTGGTTGTGCTTAATGCCTCTACGATTGCCCTCCTCTAACCTGAGATATAGCGCGTTCAGGAGGAATAGACGCCTACAAATCAAGCGCAGTTTGTTAATGCGGCAGTTTAGCCGCGATCAGCTGAAATCGCAAGTTAACATCGTTGCACACAGTAGTTCAGCCAGCTCCAGTACCCAAGAGGCAATAAAAACCTAAATGGAAAGTTTAAAAATGCAAATTAAAAAAAATCAGAATTAAGGCCATTCACCGCCCATATAGCCGAAATCTTTATTTGCTTTTAAATGAAAAATGGTGCAGCTTTTAAGGCTGCACGCTAGATCACGTATTAACATTTTGAAAATCTGCTTTGGGGTGTAATTATAGTTCAGATTTCCTTGCGTGCTTGCAAATTAAGCCTATGCTTCCCTTAGAAAATTATATTTAGAAGCCATCAAATGCAAATAATTGTATGATGATTTGGAAAGCGAAGCCATTCTGCTACGAATGTTTATTTAAAGGTAAGCACAATCACTGCTGAATAATTATTACTGCAGAATAGTTTTGTGGTCCCACTTGAGGGCCTCGTGCGGCTAGCATGCATTTGATTTTACCTATTCGCTTAAGTATTTAGCTTCTTTTCGTGCCGTGAGCTGGAAGACGGATGGGACTCCGTTGAAATACAGTACCATATTTTCTGAAAAGTGTTAAGGAGATTACCTTGACCAGTAAAGACCAGTTTAAGAGAATTTCATGACTAGCCTGAGCCGAATTGCTAGCAGATAAAAGCCACAGTCAATTGCAGATAAATGGCAACTTGAGGTCTTGGATTTCAATGTTTAAGATCTTCGCTGCTCGCTCCTCACATTAGTGCCCTGTTCGGCTATAAATCTGACTGCAAAATGTCTCTTTAAATAGAATCGCAGCCAATTTATTCGTACAACTCCGATAAATGCTTCTTTGCAGTAATGGAAATCGTGGGAGCGCTCTGTCTTTTCTCCTAATATTTCTCTGCCTCAGTATCAATCTAGTTCATTAAAATAAACAACTGTTTGACATGCATGTGGTTAGCAGACAGCCCCAGCCTCCAATTTTAGCTCGTCATTTCGCCATATTCAGCAGAGCTGCAATAATTAAACTTCTTTTCCCCGAGACATTTCTAAAATCCCCTGAAAAGAGAAAGTCTGATCCAATAAGGCTTTTTTTTCTTCTTCCCTGCCTATGGGAAAAGACTTGGCTGCATCTGGCCCTAACCCTCAGTTGCACAGACATTGTGATATTTTCGTTTAATCTAGTGGTGCGCACATACTCCGCAGGTTGACATGGAAAGGTGAGTCGTGCCCCCCCCCCCCCCCCCAGCCAGTTGCCACCCGAGAAAAGTCACTTCTACTAACAGAAGACCACATTGCTAGTAGATTTTAAATGAAAGTCTTTATTTAAAAAATATCTTCCACAAAGATAAGAAAACATCAGCGGTTCTGAAACATTCATTGACCTTTTTTGCCTATTTCGTTACAACGAAGCCCCGACAGTGGCCGGACACTGAGCAACAGAAGAAAATCATTCAATGCAAACATTTGCCTGCTAGCCAAGGTTTCAGGAACAAAACGTTTCTAAGCTTTCTGCACGGCAGAAGCATCGCGACGGCCCAGCTCGGACACTCGGGCTCGCTTTTCCCTTTTTTTGGTCATTTTTGAAATGAGAACATAGAATTCCCAACGTGACTCTAAGAAAGAAATGGGACACGAGACGAAACAGATAAAGACATCCTTATTATCACCCTTCTTAAGCAACACGAACCCCGTGTCCCCGTTTCCAGTGCCTGTGTTTAGATCCAGTTTGTACGGGCATCGGGATCTCACTTCTCTCAAAGTGCCAATCGCGAAAAGATTGCAAAGGGAAGAAAGATGTTGCTATCAAAAGTTAGAAAGTGACACATTTTAGAAAATCGTTCATTTCTGTTAGTTAACAGCAAATAAGTAAAATGAGCCATTTGCTTTGAACTTGCCCACCATTCAAACGTATTAGTACACAGTACAGAAACATACTGCCCCCTTTTCTGTGTGTGTATATGGTGTAGAATATATATATTATTTGAAACCCTTAAAGCTCCCTTCAGCATCTTTGATGCAAATTTATCTCTGCGGCCACATCATCTAGGACTTTAGCGCAAAACTTTCGCCAGTCCAAAATTCTGCGCACATTTTTTTATTGATTGCATAGTGATGCTGAGTGCAGGCGGATCTGGCACTATTTTTAAATTTGGCGCAAATGCGGTAATCTTCTCCACGTAAAACATCAACTATATCCTTTTTATTGTGTTTTTGTTGGTCCCTTCTCAAACCCGTCCTTCACAGCCTTTTAATTTTATTTCCAAAATGTTATGAAATACTTGGAACAAGCAAAACCAAAACAAATTAAAACTACGTTGCTTTATGGGACTGACGTATATTAAACGCATTGACTCCACATCTATGCAGTTGGTCTTCCCTTGCCTTAAAGCCCTGGTAAAACCCTCTCGAGTCCCAGGACCTATTGCTTCCTCGTTGTGAGAAAATTAAATGTATCTATCATCTAAAATTGCGTTATTTGGTGAGCTATGAAGTTATGCATGATGACGAATACATGTTTAAATCTAGCTCATATCAATTGATTTTACGATGCTCAAGCCCTAATAATAACCCGCAAAAGTACTTCGAATTAAATTGTACATATGATTTTATGGTCTGCATCGTGTTTTCTACAGACGGCAAAACTTAGGTAACAAAACAAAAAGCAGCCACTAAGGCACTTTTTCAGAGACAATCTGGACTACCGGCCAACCATATGACTTAACACAAAAATATTACAAAGAAATGAGGAGGGGAGGGGGGGGGGGGGACGAACTGGAAAAAAAGAGAAACATTTTAAAATCGCTTTTATTTTCCGAAAGGGTCCCCATGTTAGGACAGTTTGTTGAAATCTGCCGCTAAGCGGTACCAAGAATGTATTTCAAAACCATTACAAAATTAAACATTGAAACAAACAAAAAACCCATACCTAAAACAAAATATTCATTTTTTAATGATCCCTCCAAACTGTCGATGGCTTTGTATCGTTAACAGCTTTGGTATAATACATGCAAATACGATCATGGAGACTGTGCTTCCCTCCCCCGCCGGTCGGCGGCAGCACCAGAGCAAAACGAGACTCGGCGTCGGTTTCTCCCGATGCTTCTACCGTGTCCTGCTGTCTCCTACATTTTGCTTGTTCAAAATCTTCATCAGGGCTTTGCTCATGTAAAAGGGTCTTTCGGTGGAACCATCGTTTCTCTCTAAGTCTTCCACTGGAAGAAGAACAGCACAAGGTCAATGCCCCTGGTACCAGAGCGCCACCTGCTGTTCACGACGGCACCTGCATGTTTTCAGTTTGCTCTGTTATTGCAAATTTTGGCTTTGGCTGAACTGTAAACATAGATGCTGCGAAGCAATCAGCCCTTTCAGTAATGCAAAGGCTGCGATCGCCCCTCGACCGAGCTGTCTGGTGCATCACTCTCTGCTCTCTTTACTTCTGACTCAGCTTACAAAAGCGCTTCTCTCGCTGTAGGCCCGAGGGGAATCGCTCTAAAATACTCCCTTCCAAAGATCTTTGCAATGACTGCTACGCTGTGAACAGTAGGTTCAGCTCAATTTACTTTAAAAATGAAGCTTCAGTTCATGGCCTTGTTTTTAATGCTAAGCATAGTTTGTTTTCTAATTATTCTTTTTAAAAGTAAGTCTGATTTAAACTAATTTTAATCCCAACATAATTTGCAGGTAACATTATTTCACATTTTCGAAGTGGTAATAGATCCTGCTTTGGACAACACTAAGTTTTCTGGTATGATCAGCTGAGCAGCTAAACCAGGTCTCTGCAAGCCTAGCCCCTAATTCAGAACCACCCTGGAGTAGAAACGCTTGTAACCCATTTACAACTGCATCACTTCTGTTATCTCACACTGAACAAACATTAAAACCTCTTTTTCGGAGTTACTACTATAAAAAGGAGGGGGCCTGATGTTCAAAGGTATTCACATGGTTTACAGTTTGTAAATGGGTACATGGCGCTTAGAGAGAATATCCCCGATTATCTCCACTACACACCCCAATACTAATTGCTTAGAAGCAGGACATGTTGTGGGCAGCAGTGATATTGCACTCTGCCCTGTTGGCACCCGCAGATAACACAGGCCAGCTTCTGCTGTACCTATCTTTACCCATGGGAGCTAACCAGGGAGCTGCTCAATATCGCCGCTGCCTGGTTAGCTTCTGGGAGCTTGTGGACTGTGCAGCGACCCCCAGATATTCAATGCCAGGGCCACATAGGACCCCGGCATTGAATATCCAGGGTTAAAGTTCAGCGGAAACAGCTGTGCGCAAAAGCAAGTCCCAGAATAGCGGGCCTGATATTCTCAAGGATGTGCTAAGTGGAAATGTTTCTTTTGGCCTTGTCCCCCAATTATTGGGCTTTTTCCAGTTCTTTTCACACATTCATGTTAATAACATTTTCAACACATATTAAATGAACTTTACATGAGTGAAGTCATAGGTTAACATGCATTAAATTGATTGTGCATGAACTAAACATTTTAGGGCAGAGGCTTCCAACCTTTGGAGTTGTGCGGACCAATGTTCCCTCTAATTTTCTGTAGGCTGTGTGCGCATAAAATACCAGCTGTGCAGCTTTTGAAGGAAGGTTACATTTCTGTGTGCCACATAACACTACGCGGAGTTATATACTTTAAAATTTGACTACACGTCAGAATAAAGTATGTACACCACAAAGATTTTAATCAAATTAAATGAAAATAGACAATTACTAAATAAAGTGGAAAATTTCTAGGAATTACAATCACAACTTTTAAATTTTAAGACATCTGTGTTGTTTTCTATCAGAATCAGAACTGTAATTTTTGTGCGCTCTGTTGTAAAGTATGTGCGCTCGCTCGGCAAGGTGTGTGCGTGCACACACACACGCACAGTTTAGAGGGAACAGTAGTGCAGACCCCTTCTTAACCTCCCAAAATTTCAGGGATCCTCAGTTCATCCCTGCCCCTCTTCCCTCTGTGCCAAGCCTGTCTCCACTTGCCCTTCCTGTTTCCCCCAGTACCTTCCCCACCAGTCTCAGGGGCCCTTTCACTAAAGCGCATTAGGATATTGTACTTAATGCATGCTCAGAGCAAAATCTAATGTGCATTATGGGCAAAACCTCTGTGGTAACTGTCAGGGGTGTGGACAGCATGTTTCTGACAGATAGTGTATGGACACATCCCTAATTCATGGCACCTTTAACATGGGTGCACCTCACACCACCCCTACAGGTATCACTAGGTGCTCCCACATTCATTGCCAGTGCGTAATAAGCACCCCCACACTAACTATAACGTGTTCTCCATGCTTACCTTTCATTCCCTGCCCCTTCTCACAAAGGGCAATTAACGCATGTTTTAGTAGCCCATAGTGGTTATGCCCATGCAGTCAGTTACCGTGGGCCACTACTAACTACTAAAACATGCATTAAGCACGTTGCAGGCTTAGTAAAGGGCTCATTTTTTTTTCTTTCCCTCTCCTCAATCGGTCTCTCTCTCTTCCCCCCATGCAATCGCTTCCAGGCTGTCTCTCATTTTTTATTGGTGTCCTTTAGGGCGGGCACGCCCCCCCCCCCCCCCATAGTCTCATGGACCTCCTGCAGTCCACATAGCACAGGTTGGAAACCTCTGTTTTAGGACATACCAATGAATCCACACCCCTGACATTCTTTCTTTCAACATTACTTTGTTTGGAAGTCATTAAAGCGCATCTGTCTTCCAAGAAGTATCAGAGTTTCACTTCTAATTTTCCTTTAGTAAAATCATTGTGTGCATGTGTGCGTTTGAGTAACATACAGTGCAAATGGCTCTTTAGGAACAGTCTTCATTCCTAGTTTTTACACAGGCTGAAGGGGTAAAATAAAATCCATTCGAGGTTGGCACAGTTGTTACTTCTGTAAATCCCCACAAAAATAATCCAATTTCACTTCTTCCCTAACATGGAAACTTCAATTTTTGCTTGTTTGTGGTGGCCATCCCACAATTTGAACAGTCATGGCAAAGATAAACAAACACAGAAACAGAGGGTGGCTTGTAAGGATGGCTCCAACCCCTCTCTCTCCATTCTCCACAAGTCTTAGTTGCTTTTTAATTCATCTGCATTGGGTGTCAGCGACACAAAACCTCAGTCCTGTACTTTCCTTTATTCTGCATGTTGTCCTTTACTGCACCATAGCTGTAAATGGAAGCACTGTGACTGATCATCAACAAAATGCATTTTCTGATCAAGAATACAACCAACACAATTTAAAGCAGAATTTACAGACATCAGTCCGTTTGTATGGTAAAAATACAACCGTAGCACCCTACAAACCACAGACATCTCTATGGCCGCCAGCTTTAGAGCCTTCGCTCACTTGTCTTTTTATGGCTAATCAACATAGGGTACATTATAGGGCTTTCAAAAATTGCGTGAAAATCTTTTACAAATATACATCTATAAAAAAGACACATCATTATCAAAAGTGCTATCATTCAAAATGAGAAACAGTATTACAAAACATGTTAAAATGCTATCAACCAGGAATAGAAAATGCTTGCTCAGTACTACTTTCCTTTTCATAGGCACTATAAAACTATAATACTGTTTCACAGCATGTGATTCATAGCTCCTAGGTCAAGCATCGCCTCTCTAATTTCACTGATATCAATCAATAATGTCTGGCCACAAGTAGAGTGGGAAGCCATTACTGTGAAGAGCCATTTTGCTCTTAATTAGCTGGGTTCACACCACAATTGCTGCTTAAAGATTCCATGGGAGATGAGGATTTTGTCTCTATTTTTCCTTCCTAGAAATCTTTTCCTTTTTTCCCAGAATCCTGTGCAGGTCAGCTGACATAAAGTAGGGTTTCACTGCCGATCCATCATTCCTTTCGAGATCTTCGCCTGAGCAGATTGCAGGGAGAGGGCACAGCAATAAGCGACAGTGCAGTCAGACACAGGAGGGACAGAGGAAGAAAGTAGAAGAATCAAAGTTAGAAAATTCAACAGAGGATAGTTTAGTAAGCTGCTGTGTGACAGGGTCAGAAAGCACAGTTACTTACCTGTAACAGGTGATCTCCGGAACAGCAGGAATTAGTCTTCACACATGGGAGACGTCGCCAACGGAGCCCGCATGGGAATGCTCCCCAGCATCCAATCAGAAAGCCTTTGGGAGCATCCCCCGCGGCTGCGCGGTGGCTTCCCGCCCTTCCTACTGCCTCTCCCCAGTTGAGTTTCATAGCTGAGCCGGAAGGAGAGGAGAGGAAGGAATAGAGAAAAAGAGAGATACAACTCCTAGGGGAGGTGGGCGGGTTGTGAAGACTAATTCCTGCTGTTCCGGAGATCACCTCTTACAGGTAAGTAACTGTGCTATCTCCAGGAACAAGCAGGAATGAGTCTTCACACATGGGGACTCCCTAGCTAAGGATGCCCGGGGAGATCCCATAAGCGCAGCCCAGGACGGGATGGCATTTGCCCAACCTGAATCTCCGGCATCCCCTGAGGGATGGAGGGCAGGAGTTGAATAGAGGAACAGCGAATCCAAAGACTACGGAGGCAAGTCTTTAGAGTGCAGAACAGGTACCATTAGGATACAGCAAAAAAAACCCAGGCTACGGGAGTAGTCAGAGGGGTGCATGAAGAGAATCATTAAGCATTTAATGAGTAAATGACCTAGTACCATATAGAGCTTACCGGCCATTAAGATTTAATGAATTAATGGTTTAGAACCCTGTACTGCTTACCCACCGGGTTGTCGGAAGTAGTCCTGTGATGAAGGCCCTGTAGACGCAGTAGCGAGGTCATCAAGGAAACTTCACCGCAGCGAGGAAGAAGTTCCAAATCCGGAAGGCCATGAGATCCAGGCGTCAGCTGGGTCAGGAGAAGGACGGCAGGTCTTCCAGAGGGCTTACAGCAAGCCGCGTACTCCCTTAGGAGTAGAGTCCATAACTCAGAGGACTAACAGTGGAAGACAGGCCGAACTAGAGAGCCTATCCCGGAGAAGAGTAGAGGTGTACCCCGGAGCAGAAGGGGTACACAGTCTGCCCTAGCGAGAGATAGGGAGACAAGGGTCCGGACCTCCGGGAGGAGGACCTAACTGAAAAAAGGAGCTGTTGACTTCACAGCAGTAGGGTACCACCAGTCCGCGGGCCGATCGGGGAATAGGCAGGCGGACTGGCCGGACCCCCGGGGGGGGGGGGGGGGGGAGTACCGGCCATAGGGGGAAAAAAGCGTTAGAACACAAGTACTGTGGGGATCCCCCAAAAGGCGCCTGCCAAGCAGGTGATATCTAGTATATCTAAGCCGGTGGACATGGGGACGCCCCCTCCGGTACTAACGCAGGCACGCCGGGGGGCCTACCTCCATGAGCAGCACCCTGGTAAGGCGGATCTGCCATCGATCCTCAGGACGTCCACCTGGAGAGGTGGCCGCAAGATCCGTCAGGGGAGGGATCTTTTCCGGAGGATAAGGGCAGATCGGCGAGCTAAGAGCGCGGTAGCGTGGGGGACGGAGGATAGCATCAGTCCGGTAGAACGCCGCAGGGGGTGGAGGCCCTATATGTGTCCCCAGGACCTGCACGCAGAACTTGTCTCCCGCACAATCGGGGGACATGAGGGTATAGTCCCTGGTGAGTATTGGGGTACTATAGCGGCTGGAAGGGGAATTCCGGTACGGAAGCAATCAGCAAGAGAATACTGGCTGAGAGGGGTTCGGGGACGTACCGAAGAGTAAGTAGGGTGACCGTGGGCCATAGCTATCACGGCGTAAGGTGGTCTCCCTTTCCCACAGAGGAGAAGACCTGAACCCCTAGATAAGTCCCCGAACCATTTTCCAACTGAACGAGCCCCAGAGTAGAGCTCTATTCTAAACTTCTGGTAAGGAGGTTAAGTGCAGGCAGCCGCTCACCTGAGCCTAAAAATGCTTAGTATGAGAGTCCTGGCGCGGGCCCGGGGACATCAACCCGGGGTGAGAGGTTCCTTGCTTGGGCGCGCCTGGAGGGTGGGCGGAGGGCTGACATTTCCTCTTCCTAGGGAAGGGGGTTCTGGAGAGGCGTTTACCACCGCCGGGGGGGAGCCGGGCCCTAGGCTGGCTGCTAACTCTGGGAAGGTTAGCGAAGCACTGTGCGACCTGACGTAAGGCTTCGCTATTGAAGAGGTGATCTCCGTCGCAGGGAGAATTACCCAGGTTGTGCTGTGCCCGTCTACACAACTCGGACGCCTGCAACCATGCTGTATGGCGTGCTCTAATGGCAACAGCAGAGGCTCTGCTGACCGACCGGAATGAGTCCAGCGAAGCACGAGAAAGGAACCCGGAGATATTCCTGCAGTGATAAAGAAGCAGGGAATATTCAAAGGCCTTGGTTGCAGATATGAAGGTGGATAACCGAGATAACCTCTCGGTGACCTCCCGAAGCGACAGACTCATATAAAATATATATGAAATAATTCTGGCTGCCAGCATAGACGTTTGGAAGGCTTGACGTCCTAGAGTATCTAGCGTCTTCGAGGCGCGGCCTGGAGGGCGAGAAGCATGCTTCTCCTTGCTTCCGGCCTTCCTCAGCGCCGATTCCACCACAATGGACCGATGTGGAAGCTGGTGCTGCCGAAACCCCGGGGACGGAGGCACCCGGTACAGAGCCTGCATCGCAGTCGACGGCGCCGGAACCCTCAAAGGCGACCGCCAAGCCCCCAGCAGGAGATCCTGCAGGGAGGGATGCAGAGGAAGCATCACGGCTGCCTGTTCCGCAGGGCCTGGGCTCGGGTCCGGGATAGGGATGGCCAGCAAGTCCGCCATGTCAAGGAGGAAATCCTGAAAAGGCGGCTCTGCCGGAGCAGTTATGGCGGGAGAGGCCGCCAGGGCACTAAGAGGCTGCTCGGGCCGATGCCCGCTGGGCAGAGGAGGGGACCAACCGACCCGGATCGGGGCAGTCAACATGGCGTCGTCGGCTCCTGGAATTGATTCCAAGCTAGGCATCGAAGAGGTCGATGGCACCGACGGCGCCGCAGGAATCGGCCTCGGCCCCGAACCCGGGGGCGGCGCTTCCCCCCGTGACTGGAGCGAATCCGCGGCCGCCGGAGGGCAGGGGCCAGCGGTCTCTGCTCTGCGCTGCGGGAGGGGACAGGGGCCGATCCCGAGACGTGCCGTGGCCAGGCTTTCAAGGCTGGACAACGACTCCAGGCTGGGCATCGAACCGAGCGAGGAGATCGACTCCTTCCTTGAGGACCCCGGCGGGAGCGACCGCGCCGGTGGTGGAGATCCCGGAGCGTGGATCGGAACCGCGCTGACTGGTGCCGCGAGCATCAAGGGCCCCCGAGGACGGTGCTCAGTGGAGAGGGGGTCATCTGACGCCGGTGCCGATGTCGATCGGCGGGCACTGCCCGATGCCGGGCCCCCTCTCGAACCCATCCTACCCGGAGGGAAAAACTGCCGGTGCATACGGCCCGTCCCCGAGGGGAGCCAGGTCACCCGACGACGAGTCCCTGCGGGGGGGGGAAGCCTGCCATGGGATCGAGGCGATCGAAGACCCCGAGGCCCCTTTTCTAGGAAAGGGCGGGGCCCTTGACGGCCGCGTCGATGCCGGGGGGTCGCCCGTGTGCTGGTCGACACACCCCGAGGTCCCCGGGGAAGGTTGATGGCGGTTCCTTGAGCTCGACGCCCCTGCCATCGCCGGCGGAGTGGCGCCGCTCAAAACCGGTACCACCCTTGCGCAGGGCTGGGGTACCGGCGATCCAGCTCGAGTCGAAGCGAGCGGCTCCGAGGGGAGTGAGGCCAGGAGATCATCCCTGGCTAGGGGTGGAACCATCGACGCCGGCGCGCTCGAAGTGGGTACTGCCTCCGCGCATGGCCAGAACGCAGGGCCAGGCTGTGTCGAGCCAATCGGCCCCAGAGGTGCCGAGGGCAGCGGCTGGTGATCCCCAGTGGGGAGCGGGTCACTCGACGCCCACGGGTCGGCACCGCCCGAAGCGGATACTACCCCCGTAGGGACACCATACCAGCGCGAGTCGGTCGGCCCCGGAGGCGCCGAGGACCACAGCTGCCAATCCCCGGTGAGGAGCAGGACGCTCGACACCGGCGCCGACGTCGAGGGGTTGGTACCACTCGTAGCGGGTACCACCCCCGCGCATGGCAGTGATGGAGGAACGCCCAGCTGGACCGAGTCGATCCGCCCCGGAGGCGCCGAGGACAGCAGCCGACGATCCTCGGTCTCAGTACCGCCCGGAGCGGGTACCACACCCGAGCATGGCTGGGATGTAGGGAGGTCAGACCCGGTCGAGTCAATCGGCCCCAGAGGCGCCGATGACACCAGCTGATGATCCCTGGCAAAGAGTGGAACACTCGACGCCGATGCCGGGGAATAGGCACCGCTCGACGCGGGTACCTCCCTCGGGCATGGCTCGGGAATGTTCTGTGAGGAGCGAACCTCAGGAACATCCCGAAACCCCGTAAATGCTTTGGAGCCCGAGGACTCCCGCCGGGGTATATTAGCCAAGGGGGACTTGAGGGGTCGGCCTGAGCTGTCGCCAAGCCGCGTATGAGACTCGCCCCTCAAGACTCGGCTAGTCTTAACAGACTGTTGTGTGGATACCTGATCCTGGAGAGAAGCACAACCCGACGACCGCGCGTTGGGCGTGAAGACGTCGTCGAGGGATATCCGAAAAAGGGAGGGTCTTCTCCCGACACTGTAGCCCGGGGGATCCGGGAAAGAAGGGTCAGGCCCCAAACAGGAGAGGCACCAGGCATTGGAGTCCAATTGGAAAATTAGGTCCCCGCAGTGAGGGCACTGCTGGGGAGAAGAAGGCTCCATGCTGTAAGCCCGGTAGGCCTCGGCGCCCAGAGGGGAGGGTCCCTCCAGGCGACCAAAAATAAATGAAATTTAAATGAAAATTAATTGAAAAGAAAGAAAGAAAGAAAGGGGCACGGAGGTGCCACCGTCGGCGGGAAAAAGCCGCGACTACAGAAACAAGAACAAAGGAAAAAATTTCTGCGGTGGCAGAAGGGACGTCCTGCCTGCTCTGCGGAAAAAGAAAAACTGGGGAGAGGCAGTAGGAAGGGTGGGAAGCCACCGCGCAGGTGCGGGGGATGCTCCCAAAGGCTTTCTGATTGGATGCTGGGGAGCATTCCCGTGCGGGCTCCGTCGGCGACGTCTTCCACGTGTGAAGACTCATTCCTGCTTGTTCCTGGAGATGCTTCAGAAATCTGAGAGGACAGGAAATGTAAAGAGGGCAAAAAGTAGCCTCGTTGCAGTATGAAAATCTTTTGCTAACGTCCCTCTCCAGCAGGGGAGCAACGTCTCACTGTAGGCGGTTTGGACGTAGTAATGTCTTGACAGAGGACATTTCATAAGCTTTATTCATGTATAAAGGGGTCTTATAAACTTCTCATGGGCTATGCACACAAAAGTACACAGAGGGGCATGTTTACTAAGCTGTGATAGACTTTTGCAGAAGCATGCTGTGTTAGCTACAACTAGCAAGGTGTTAACTGCAACAATCATGCGTCACAGCATCGCCCTGGTAGACAGCACTGTGAAAAAGCAGACAGCACTGTGTGCGGCTAATGCTATCCATTGATGTGGCGGTAGCTGCACCCGTGATGTCTGCAAAACGTGTGCTCACTACGTGCTGTTGATGTTCGTGATAACCCCATGTTACAAGAACTTCCACTCTCTCCCACTCACACAGCTACCACATGGTCTGCATTTGGCTCACCATAGCTGCAGCATACTTTCTGCCCATTACTGCCACATCAACAGCCAATGCGGCTTAGTAAACATGCCCCATAATGACAAAATAATGTATACAGGGCTGGCCTAACCATTAGGCAAGACTAGACAGCTGCCTAGAGTCAAAGCAAAGAATAAATCCTGATAGGCATAGGTCTGCAAAGAGCCTTCAGCACATTATTTTACACGTGGGGAGCACGGGCCCACACAATGGTACAAAGCAACATTTAATATTTCAAAGTATGATGTCCAATTACGCATTTTCACAAGACTCTTGTGAGAGGGGTGATGCTAGAATGGTCATGATTGTTGAGTTTAATTATCAAAGCTTAAGGGGAGGGCATATGGCTGCAGGTTCACTGAATAAATATAAATATATAAGATACCCAATATCCTTGCACCAGCCCTAAACTGCAACATACGCCCATTCTTTATAAAGCATGCATGATCACGCCATTTGTAAAACACATATTTATACCAGCTCCTTGTTGTTGTTAAGTGCCGTCGAGTCGGAGTCGACTCATGGCGACCCTCTGGATAGCTATCCTAAATTGTGATCGGTCTTCAGTCAGGTGGCTCATTGTTGACAGACTGGTACCCGTAGCTGCTGTTATTGTATCGATCCATCTCATTGCTGGCCTTCCTTTTTTGCGTTGACCTTCTATCTTGCCAAGCATAATGTCTTTCTCTAATGATCTCTCTCTTCGCATGATGTGTCCAAAGTATGAAAGTCGAAGTCTTGTCATCTGAGCTTCTAAAGAAAGCTTAGGTTTGATCTCCTCTAGTACCGACTGGTTTGTTCTTCAGGCAGTCCATGGTATACACAGTATTCGCCGCCAGCACCATAATTCAAAGGCATCAATTTTCTTCCTGTCTATCTTTTTCACTGTCCAGCTTTCACATCCATATGATGTTATTGAAAATACCATGGCTTGAACAAGTCGAATCTTTGTATGGAGAGAGACATCTCTGCTCTTGAGAATCTTATCTAGGTCTTTCATAGCCATTCTGCCAAGAGCAATGCGTCGTCTGATTTCTTGACTGCTTGTTGCTTCTTTATTGATAGTTGATTCAAGTAGGTTAAAGTTGTTCACAATTTCAATTTCTTCTCCTTCAACGATGAACCTGTTGATTATGCCAGTTGTCATGATCTTTGTCTTCTTTACATTAAGGTGCAGGCCCATTTTGAGACTATGCTCCTTAGCTGATCTAAAAGGCCATGGTTTCAATCCATAATTTCTGCCATTTTACCTCTAGTATTTTATAGATACAGAGATGCCTTCTTACCATCTTAACCTAGGTGACTGATACCAGGGATAGGGAGCCTTTCAGTTCCTGGCGACTGCTTCCAACGTGGCTCATGTTGGTGAGGCTTAACAATCATTAGTATCTGAGCAGCACTTACAGGCCTTTGTAGAATCAATTAGTGGTTTCAAATGCATGGCTCAGAAGGCAGATGCCAATACCGCTTAGATTATGCTCAAAAAACTGGTGTCAAGTGGCAGACCAACGCCAGTGTCACGAAAAGACTATCATAGACTATAGTAAGAGTAGGGCCCTCTAGAACAGGGCTGAGACATGCTGCCAGAGCCTGTCACTGACACTCCAGATGCTCTTCATCCAGCAGCAAGTTCTCCTAACGCATGAACTTCACGCCTAAGCCAGGGTATGTGGCGTATGATCTCAGTCTCTCAAATTTACTGCTCATGCTGGCTACAGCATTTGCGTCATGCCAAAGAGAGCCTCCTTCTGGAGTTCATAAGATGCAACATGGGGTGTTTCCTTTTCAGGGGGTTTCAAAAAAGAAAGTCGTACTCCTCTACTTATTAAGTGCCATGGTAATTAACATTCATTACTCACTAAATACTCCCAAAATAACCAAAAGGAAAAAAACTGACTCTGGAACAACAACAGGATCCATCTGTAATAGAAGTTACTAACATGGATTATGCTCAGATGGGCAATTCTGGGTATAAAAGGTCATTTTGAAGGGTAAGAACTATTTAGGAAGCACCTCCCCCTAGCAGCAGCAGCGTGGGCAGAGGACTCTCACACAGCTTCATGGGAATGTTGTTTGTAATTATATGATCGCAACCAGCTCATACTTACAAAAGCAGAGGAAAAGTGTATCCACACACATTGCATAGACACTGAAGAATCCATGTGCAATCAGGTAGGATCCAACGATGACAGTCTGTAAATTGTAAGATAAAATAAGCCGTTTCAAACAAATCAGACACCATCCAAGCACACAGTATTTCATTTCCTGGGAGTCTTCTAGAAACATTTCTGATGTTGTTATTTCTGAATTATAACTTCTGAATAAAATCCAAGTTTTACCAAAGCAATCCCAGTTAAAGACCTTCTGTATTGCAGGAAGCGCACAGTAGTGTTTTTACAATTGTTTCATCAGTGCAAAGCGTCTATTGCCATCGCTGCATGTGTGTATTGGGTTCCTTTTCCTGGAGAAATTTCGCTGAAATCTGATAGAGGAGTCTCTTACTGAGGTTCCTACATTCTTCTCTGAGATCGGCCCACTCTATCCAGGAAAAGATGTGCTGGGAGAGGAAATGGCATTTAAAATCAAGGGGCCCAATATTCAAAATGTTTAGGCCCCTAACTTTGACAAGGACCTAAACTGGTCTCTCTGAAAAGTTACTAGAGCTGAGGTCTTAAATTTATGCTCTTTATTTCACTAGGCTCCTAAATTTAGAAGCCTAAAAGTGGGTGGCAACAGAGATGCACTTGGGAGAGGGGAATAAGGAGTTTAGCACTGATTTTCAGCTGTAGGTGCCTAAATTACGCTCCTAAAACCAGGCAAATGAATGGCAGGCCTAACTTTAACACCACAACTTTTATAGTCCTAAATTTAGGTGAATTCTCAGACAAAAATGTGAAGACCCATTTTACATAAATCGTTGAGATCAGAATTTTGGCACCAGGTGCTGAATTGCACCTCTGTTTCTCAAAAGGCTCTGCCAAACATAGAGCATTCTGTAAAATATTAGATGGACACTGAGCTGTATATGCCAGCACATGCATCAGGAGCAGCGATTTTGCAAAAATACAAGCTACAAAAATAGAGTGGGATCACTCTGCAGCTTCCATGTCTAAGTACTGACAGCTCCACGTGGCCGTGAAGACTTCACAACTTTCATGTACGGGGAAGGAGAACGGGAACTGGATTAGCTCGCACCTTTTCTCAGGAGCTCACGGCAAATTACATTCAGGCACGGTAAGTATGTTCAAACTGCCGGTACTTCGATGGAGGGCTGAGCAATTTAACACAAATATAAGTGGTGCCAGTTAACAGGCGAAGATGCAAAAGGTTTTTTTTTTCCAATTTAAAGGGAAAAGTGATAGAAAGGGGATTAAGCACATGAAGTTTCCTAATCCTTTGTATAGAGGCCCAGCTGAAAAGAGCCCCTTCAGAACAGTTACACTCACTCTGCAACAGGTGCAAAACTCGATGGAGAAATGTATTCTAAAACATGCATGCTCCCATTGCAAAACGAGTATTACTGTACATGTATAAATTTAAGGCTCACCCAAACCACGCTCAGACCACATCCACATCCTCCTGGTGGTCCAGATGTGTAAATGCAGCTTCCTGAAACTGCCATGTACACTTGTAACTGGAACTACTGGCCCATCTAGATGCTGCTAGAACGACCTCTTTAGGCTCCTACGTTTAGCTGAAAACATGGGACAAATCTAGGAACATAACCTAGGTACTTAAATTAAGGAGCTCGGCTTTATATTGAATACAGAGCACAAGGAAACAATGAAAGACATTTTCTTTGCATGACTCCACAATTGTACAGCTCTCCAACTTGTTTTCAGCTAGTACTAACCATGGTCAGGGCTCACCCAAACATTAGGCAAGACTAGGCAGTACCTAGAGCAGCAGCTTCTGAGGGTCGGCAAACGGCAGCAGCAGTCAAAGCAAAACAATAGATCCTGATAGCCACACAAATTCGCCCATCCTGCACGGAGAGCAGGCACACACAGATATACCAAGCAATGTTCAATACAATGCGAGCGCTGTAAGAGGGGTGGCGTTTAATGATCATGATTGTTGAGTAATTACTAAAATCTTTGTTTGGGGGGAGCCAGGCAAGACTGCAGGTTTGCCTAGGCTGCCCAGTACCCTTGCACCGGGCCTGACTCTTGTCAATACAATGCAGAGCGCTACAGCACAATGCACTACACTGTAAACAGGAGGTTTTGAAAATAAATCTGACTTTAATAAAACAAACATGGCTATATATTTTTTTTTTTGCATTCTCTTTTCCCGGGCAAGTACTGCTTGGGCCCAGGAGAAGCTGTGGGTATTTCATGGCTTGCTGTTCCACTGCTCAAACCCAGATCAAGATAGTAAACCGATGCCTCGCACTTCTGTTCCAGTTACGTAAAATGAGGCATTAGAGAGAAGGACAAAACGTGCTGCTTATCGGTGGATAGGCCACTGCTTTCATTTATGGGCTGTTAGTCCAGCATTTACATTTACATGCCCAAGTTAGGTGCCTACGTCAGTCAAACTTGGAGTGGAGGAGTAACCTAGTGGTTAGAGCACCGGCTTGGGGACCAAGGTTCAATTCCCACTAGCACTCCTTGTGGCCTTGGGCAAGTCACTTAACCCTCCATTGCCTTAGAAAAATCCAAATTATCAATGCCCCTGTTTAATATACATTATGTGGAGGGTAATTTTATAATAGGGCATCAATGGTAGGTACCTACGTAGATTCTATTTTATAAAGACAGAGAATGCACCTTGAATGTGGGCACTATCCCGTGCACCAGCTCACAGGTGTAAATGTTCACGCCTACCTTATTCACTACGCTTCTAGATTAAGGAAGCTTACAATCTACATATGTACTTGAAAACAATGTTCCCTCTAATTTTCTGTAGGCTGTGTGCGCATAAAATATCAGCTGTGCAGCTTTTGAAGGAAGGTTAAATTTTTGTGCGCCACATAACGACACTCGGAGTTATATACTTTAAAATTTGACTACACGTCAGAATACAGTATGTACACCACGTTGATTGCACTAGAAAATATTGTAGAACTTGTGAAAACTGTAAATACACAACAACTTTTAAATTTTAAGACGTCTGTGTTGTTTTCTATCAGAATCAGAGCCATATTTTTTGTGCGCTCTGTTGTAAAGTATGTGCGCTCACTCGGCGAGGTGTGTGCGCGCGCACACGTGCATGGCTTAGAGGGAACAGTGTTTGAAAACTCCACCCAGACTATGCCCCCAGCTACGCCAACCACCAAAATATACACCTTCACAACAAGGCGTGTGCTTTTGCACAGGTTGGTATTTTATGAGACGTCATTTATGTGTGTATGTGGCCACATGCGCAGGAATGACTTTCTAAAGGAAAGACTCCATTGAGGGTAGTTTTAGAAGGGGCAACTAGTTTAAGAGGGCAATTAGGGAAATTACTCAGGCACAGTTTCATAAAGGTACTTATGTGCTTTTATAAAATAGTAGTGCAAGAAGCAAAGATGCCTTAAAATGTCGCCCAGACGTTTACACCTGTTTGAGAGCACGTGTAAATGGACGTGTGTTAAGTGCGCAAGTACACGTGCGTGTGCACCTGCAAACTCCACTTTGCTCCACCCAGACGGCACCACTGCTACACCTACTGGCAACGAAACCCTTCTTTATGCCAATATGTCTACCTTTATCAGCTGGCATGTTATAAGAGGCCTTTCACGATTACCCCCAAAAGCCCAATTTTGCCTAGGTCGTCCATGCAGGTAAAGGGATGTCCAATGTAAAATATGCAAGGTATTTTACGAAAGCTTCGCTGAATGTAGTATCTGGATAGTGGCCAGCACAGCTATCTGGGAAGTGGCGATATTCAATTCACAATCCAAATTGATATCTGGATAAAGGTCGGCCAGCCAGTCTTTTCCTTGTCCTAACTTTATCAGGACAGCAGACTATATATCGCTGCTACTGGATAATTTACCTCTCTGCCCACTATATGGATTGTGCTGAGATGGTCAGTGACACTGAATAGCACTAGGAAACCCCAGCCAGCAGCATCTATCCTAGAATATTTACCCCAAATCTTTGGCTTTTTCAAGTTGTTTTGAACACTAGTGATATAGGCAGAATTTCCTCCCTCAATAACTGCTCCAAACCTTGGAGCAAACAAGCAGATAGCTAACACTTTCGCATGTTTTGGAACAGTTGTACACGTAGATAAGGAGAGTTTTCAAGGTATACGTATTTTCCAGGGCAAAATAGGAAACAGACATACACGTCTCAGGTCTGCCAAACCATGCCCATTATACTCCATGCACACATGCAAGTAATGGCTTTTCCAAAATTGCTATTTACATATGTAAATTGGCTTTTTACATGTGTAACCAGTGCCTCAGATTTCTAAAATGACGTCCAATATTAAGAACAGAAGAACTGTTCACGTTCATAAGAATGGATTCTCCGCTTACGCTCTATGGAACCTTTGGGTCTGGTTGACTCTGCTTTGATGATTGTTCTTCCGGTGCATCATTGGCTCCTTAGGTCATGTGCTCTTTTAATGATTTGCTTTAAATAGCTTGTTTGAGTTTTATAATGGAGTTGGCCTACAGCTGGGCCAGGAGCAGGATGACCATTGGACTTTCTGAAAATTTGACATGCTGCCTTGAAAAGCTCATCAAAGAACTGGATGAATGATTGCTCATTGAAGAACTGTTGCTACTTTTTACATCCCTGACGCAGAAAAGTTTGAAACACAATATTGTGTCAGATGACTTTACTGTTGATTTTTGGACCTTTCAATAATGGCTTTGGATAATCCTGCTGTTGGTTTATGATCCACCAATAGTGGACTTTTCGGGTGCAGTTCCTTTTTTGAGTTACTGTTTAATAGCAGCTGCTGCTTTATTATTTGGGGTACCTTTATGAATTGGATATTAGTACTTGTAACCTCTTGGAGTATTTGATAATGACTGATAGCAGATAAAAGAAAATATCAAAAAATTACCCTTTTTTTTTGTTTTCTTGAGTACCTGGACATTCTATGGTAAGTGACTGTAGGTTGACCTGGGTAAGGTTGCAGTTATTCTATTGAGGACCGATTATGACCACCTTTGAGCTGGTCTGGCTTTGAAGCCTGTGCTTTGTTCTTTTGGCTCTTTTGTTGGAAGTATTTTATGCTCAATATTTGAGGTCCTCTTTTACAAAACATTTTTATGCTCAGGAGCTTTTTTGTATTTTGTGGTACTAAAAATTAAAGGAGTCCAACGGAGAGCAAGCCACTACCATGGGAGCAAGGAACAAAACATAGCAGGTGCACAAAGTGGCAAGTAAAACACTTTATTCACCCAAAACAACCCCAATGCATTTCGGCCATGTTGGCCTTCTTCAGGGGGTACAAGCCTGGTTTTTAAAGTGTTACTATAAGAAGTACCTGAAATGAATCAGTCAAATACTTCAAGAATCCACTGAGACTGTAGTCATAAAATTGGCTGAATTCTTCAAGGAACAGTGTCCAGTTGGTGATTCATTTCAGGTGCCTATTATTGCAACACTTTAAAAACCAGGCTTGCATCTCTGAAGACGGCAGGCACGGCCAAAACATGTTGGGGTTGTTTTGGGTGAATAAAGTGTTTTACTTGCCAATTTGTCTATGCACCTGTTGCTTTTTGTTCCTCCACTAAAATTTAAGGGACACGCTTACTAAACTGCGCTAGACCTATGCAGCTAACATAGCATGTTATTGCAAATAGCGCCATGTTAGCTTCGAAAGCCGTGTGATATCTGTTGGAGGTGTGCACATCATTTCCCCAGCAGATACCGCATTGAAAATGCAAAGAGCATGGTCTGACAGCAGCCTGGATGCAGCTAATGCCATCCATTGAGGTGATGTTAGCTGCACTCGCACTGTCTACAAACATGACAGGTGCCATACAAGGTAACCACATGATGCAGACACACCCACTCTCTGTTCTCACCCCACCCACATGTGTAGCTAATGCACTTTCGCAAATAGCACAGAAAATGACAGTGTTATCTACATTTGCCCTGTATTAGCTGTTAACGCAGTGCACTAGGCAAGTGCTATGTGCTGCATTAAGAGCGAACATGGTTTATTAAACATGCCCTAAATTGCAAAATAGCATGATCCAGAATCATTAAACCAAAACCACATAAGAACATAAGGTATGCCATACTGGGTCAGACCAAGGATCCATCGAGCCCAGCGTCCTGTTTCTAACAGTGGCCAATCCCAAAGGCTACACCGATTCCATGCTGCTTGTCCAATGGTTAAGCAGTGGATTTCCCCGAGTCCTCTTTAATAGGGTTTATGAACTTTTCCTCCAGGAACTCATCCAAACCTCTTTTAAATCCAGCTACACTAACGGCTTTTACTACATCCTCTGATAATGAGTTTGATTACACGTTCAGTGAAAAAATATTTTCTCCAATTAGTCTTAAATGTGCCACATTGTAACTTCACTATGTGTCCCCTAGTCTCTACTTTTTGAAGGAACAACCGATCTACATTTACCCATTCTAATCCATTCATTATTTTATAGACCTCTATCATATCTCCCCTCATTTTCAAAATGTCTGCATTGGGACAAAGTCCCAGATATTCTGCGCCCCCCACTGCTCCCCGTACAGTGAATGTGTTTGTGTACTGGCACAGGTACAAAGCACCTGCAGACATTTAGGGCAGCTTTTCATGCAGATACTTTGTGAATGGAAAGTAGCAAGTCTATAAGCTACACGTCCATACTTTCCCTAAATATATCCTTGGGAAACCATCCTCTCAAAGCGGCTCAAAGTGTGCTGGCTGTGAAACGATGTGCAGCTTTTCAGCTCCGTTCAGGGAGGAGTCATTTTCAGAGAACTGGTTAACATGAGTGAATCACTTTTAGCTCCCATATATGGCTCAGAATTTATCACAGTGAGTGAGGCAGGGACGTTTTAATCAAACTACTGCTGTCCAGAGACATTGAGAGAATGCCACCTTACCAAAAGGGGTATCCAGTAATAATTCAGTGCCGGCGCTTCTTCCGTGACAACCGGTATCCTCCGTGTGAAGAAAAAGAAGGCTAGAACGCCTGTAAAAATGCAAGGGGTATCGTTAGTATTTGCTCATATGCTTTAAGAACAATGAAGAAATTAAAGTGGTTTATAAAACAATATATGGTATTTTTTAACAATGAGAGAACTGTTCTAACTGGCACAACTTTCAATATGAAAATATTTGATTCTGAATACTTTTACATTAACATTGATCTAGGTATGGAAATACCACAATGTCCATCAAAATAAAGGTTAATAAAAGCAAAAAAACCAATCTATCGTGATCCTTCCCAAATTTAAAAAAATAAAAAAGAATGAAAGATAAGGAATGAGCGCCCTCTAGTGCCAAGGTTGAGAACTGATGCCAAGAAAAGGGCTCAGGACGACTTCCTTTCACTGCTCCCATCTTTCTGGTAGGAAGTCAACGGCTGTAGCCATAGAACAGACAAGTTTCCTTAGAAATCGTAAGACATGCATATCACCAGCTACAGTCAGCCCAATATTCAGCTGCCATGGCCAACATTTTGTTTAAATGCTGGCTGTGGTGGCCAATAAAATCTGAATATTCAGCACCGCTGGCCTTATAGTGGACTGCATTGGATATCCAGATAATGCGATGGCCGGTGCAGCTCTCTGAATAGTGATGATATTCCATCCACTCCTGGAAGATCTATCCAGATAAAGCTAGGTCAATCATTTTGTGCCATTTTAGTGATTTAATTTCAAACCTAACTTATTCTGGTCAACTACTCGTATATTAGCAGAACAATTCATAAAATAAATCAACTTTTTGCTTTATTATTTCAATTAAGAGCATAATGCTAGCTTTTAAAATATCTTGGGCTGATCTAGTGACTTGATGGTAGTGCCGTGTGCGGCCACGCAGAGGATCTGCTTCCCAGGTTGGCCAGGCCTGGGGATGCTGGAGAGGTAGGATTCACAGCCTCTAGGGGGGAGCGTATCTGAATTAGGGCACAAAGGTTACATCTACCGAAGGGACTTAGGCTTTCAGGGGCAGCAGGCCGCAGGGGTGTGCACGTATGTGGGCTCAAATGCACATAAATGGCTGCTTATAAAATTCCAGCCAGTGTAAAAGCACGGCAGTAAGCATGCACAGGGGCGAAGTCTGGATGCAGCATGCATGGGACGTCCACACCTGCAAGATAGGATACTTACAGCAGTATTTTATAAAGACAAGTAAGCAGCTACTTGTCCTTGCAAAAAATTGTCTTAACATAGGCATCTGAAAAAACGCTCAAACTAGGCGACCCCTTATAAAATTACCTTCTTGCTGTACAGGAATAATGCACAAGTCTTGCTGCCTGGAAGTCTCACTGCCGTTTGAAATTGAACATAGCCTTAAACCAGCTTCTTATTTTTTTCTCCTAAACCCACCTCCCCCCTCTTCCTCTTCTCTCAATCTCTGTGGATAAGACCACTACTCCCTGTTTCCTCAGCTTGCAACCTTGGGGTTGTTGGACTCCACCCTCTCCTTCTCCACACATATTCAACTGATGGCTAAAACCTGTCACTTCTTTCTTTATAACATTGGCAGAATTTGCCCCTTCCTTTCTGAACACACTAAGACACTTATCCACTCTTTAGTCACCTTTCGTCTAGACTATTGCAACCTCCTCCTTGCTGGGTCTCCCTCTGAATCATCTCTCTCCCCTTCAATCTGTTCAAAACTGAGCTGCGCGGCTAATCTTCCGCCAGCCTCAATATGTTCATATAACCCCTCTTCTCAAGTTGCTTTATTGGCTCCCTATCTGTTTCCGTATCCAATTCAAACTTCTCCTACTGACCTATACGTGCACTCATTCTGTTGTTCCTCACTATCTTTCCTCTCTCGTCTCTCCCTATATCTCTTCTTGTGAACTCTGCTCTTCTGGCAGATCACTTGTTTGTGCCCTTCTCTTCCACTGCCAGCTCCAGTCTTCGATCCTTCCACCATGCACCTCCTTATGCCTGGAACAAACTGCCCGTGCATCAGGCTTCATCTCTGGCCTTTTTCAAATCCAGGCTGAAAACTCACCTCGAGGATGCTTTTGGATCCTGATCCGCCTAGTCTCCAATGTGTTTCTTACCATATCCGTAGATGTATCCTTTTCCTTAGCTGTTGTGTTTTATCTATTTATTTGTTTGCCTGTGTTTTGTTTTTATATACCGCTTTGTCTTGATAATCAGAGTGGTTTACAGGGAACATTTGAACTATTGCGCAAGGCAGTTTACAAGAAACAATTACAGATAACAGTTAACAACAATAAAGTGCATATTCTTATTACTTTTCAAGAGAGTGTAGCAACAGTGAGAAAATGGTGAGAATCATTGTGATGTTGACCTGAGGTATATATGAGATTTATGGCTGTTGATCACATTGACAGTAGTCTGTGAAGATGAATGTTTTGAGGCATTTTTCTAAATTGAGAGGTCTTTGATTTCTCTTAGAACATTGGGTAGGTTATTCCAAAGGGAAGGTGCGCAGAGGGAGAAGGCTCTATTGGTGGTTGATTGATTTGCTTTTCTTACATTTTTTGGGATGGATAGAGTGTTTTTCAGGTTGTCTCTTGTTGTTCTTGTGTGTTGCTGCATGTTTATCAGTGTGCTGAGGTATGTCGATGCTATGTTGTTTATTATTTTGAGGATGTTCATAAGGGCTTTGAATTTGATTCTTTGAAGTATCGGGAGCCAGTGGAATTGGAACAGGATGGGTGTTATGTGGTTATGTGTTGTCTGTCTTAACTGGATTGTAAATTCTGATAAGAAGGGACCGTCTTTTACATGTGCCTGTACAGCGCTGTATATGCCTTGTAGCACTATACAGATGATCAGTAGTAGTAATAGGCTGTTTCTTGGAAGAGTTGGCACCCTTACAAAATGCCATGCTATTTCTCAATGGATCATTCCAGACTCTGCGTTCTTACAGGCCCAAGCAGTCCTAGCAGTTCTCTCTCTGCAAGCTGGTTCAGCTGTGAGGATAAGGGCTGAGTGCCAGAATTCACATGACTTTTTCCTGCAGACCATCCCTGCTGGAGAAAGAGGAGTACAGGCAGAAAAAATCTCTGCTCACGTTCCCTACAAAACGTTTTACAGATGGGTTCCACAAGGGAAAGCACAGTTACTTACCTGTAACAGGTGATCTCTGGGAACAGCAGGAATTAGTCTTCACATATGGGTACGTCGGTACCGACGGAGCCCGCATGGGAATGCTCCCCAGCATCCAATCAGAAAGCTTTTGGGAGCATCCCTCGTGCCTGCGCGCTGACTTCCCGCCTTTCCCACTGACTCTCCTCAGTTGACTTTCATAGCTGAGACAGAAGGAGAGAAAGAGGAAAGGAGATAGAGAGATACAACTCCTAGGGGAGGTGGGTGGGTTGTGAAGACTAATTCCTGCTGTTCCCAGAGATCACCTGTTACAGGTAAGTAAAGCGTAGTTACTCACCTGTAACAGGTGTTCTCCAGGAGCAGCAGGAATCAGTCCTCACTTATGGGTGACGTCGGCGCCGACGGAGCCCTCGCGGAGCAGGATCAGGAAGGCTTTGTCTCGGAGAACCTTGAAAAGAGTCCGAGAGACTAGCGGGATGGGAGGGAAAGCGTACAGAAGGCTCCCCGACCATGAAAGTAGAAAAGCGTCCGCCGCAACCCGAAGGGGGTGTGGCTGACGAGAGCAGAAGCGAGGGAGCTGCCGGTTGTGAGGACTGGCAAAGAGATCCACCATGGGGAGGCCCCACTTTAGGAAGAGCTTCTGAACTACCAAGGGATCCAGACGCCACTCGTGCGGCTGGAGGATCCTGCTGAGTTTGTCCGCCAGGCAATTCTCTTGGCCCGGGAGATAAACTGCCTTGAGGAGAATGCCGTGACTGACGGCCCAAGAGCAGAGCTTCTGTGCCTCCCGGCAGAGGAGGAAGGAGCCCGTGCCCCCCTGCTTGTTCACGTAGAACATGGCAACTTGATTGTCCGTCTGGACAAAGACGGACTGGTGGGAAGTCAGGTGGGAGAAAGCCTTGAGAGCCAGGCGAATCGCTCTGAGCTCCAGGAAGTTGATCTGCTGAGCAGACTCCCACGTGGTCCAGAGGCCCTGAGTACGTGCCCCTTGGCAATGTGCTCCCCAGCCCAGGAGGGATGCATCCGTGGTCAGCACCTGGGTCGGCTGAGGTGACTGGAAAGGCATGCTGAATAGCAGGTTCGGCTGCCGAAGCCACCACCGGAGAGACGAGATCAGCGGCTCGGAGATGCGCACTAGGTCTGCTAGGCCGCCTGTGGCTTGTCGCCACTGCTGGCGGAGACACCATTGAGCAGGCCGCATATTCAGGCGGGCATTGGGGGTCACATGGACGGTGGAAGCCATATGGCCGAGCAGTCTCAGGAAGCGCCTGGCGGAGACCAGGGGCTGGCTGCGAAAACGGTCGGCTAGGTCCATGAGCCGTTGAGCCCTGTCGAGCGGTAGGTACGCTCGTGCCTGAGGAGTGTGGAGCCTTGCGCCGATGAACTCGAGATCCTGTGAGGGGAGCAAAGTGGACTTTGCGAAATTTATAACAAAGCCCAAGTACTGCAGAAGAGTCACCGTGCGGCTTGTGGCGCTGGTGACCTCCGGAGCGGACGCCGCTCTGATGAGCCAGTCGTCGAGGTACGGAAAGACATAGAGGCCGTGAAGCCGGAGATGGGCCGCCACCACCGCGAGACATTTTGTGAAGACTCGCGGTGCGGAGGACAGGCCAAAGGGCAGTACTCTGTACTGGTAATGATTTCCTGCCACCACAAACCTTAGGTATTGGCGGTGGCTTGGGTGGATGAGGATGTGCGTGTAGGCATCCTTTAGATCCAAGGAGCATAGCCAATCTCCCTGCTGGAGGTAGGGCAGAAGGATTCCAAGGGTAAGCATTTTGAACTTCTCCCGCACAAGGAACTTGTTGAGGTTGCGCAAGTCCAGGATGGGTCTGAGGCCTCCTGTTCTCTTTGATATTAGAAAATACCTGGAATAAAAGCCTTGACCTCTCAGGTGGTGTGGCACCGGTTCCACCGCCTGTTCCTGCAGAAGACCTGCTAACTCCTGAAGGAGTAATTCCCTGTGCAGAGGGGGTCGTGGAGGTTCTCCCGGAAAATAGGAGGGAGGGACCTGGTGGAAGTGGAGAAGATAGCCTTCTCGCACGACTTGAAGCACCCAGGCATCTGCGGTGATGCTGGACCACCTGTGGGCGAAGTGAACCAGCCGGCCTCCGGTGCTGGGAGGAACCAGCGGGGGGGGAGAGGCTATGCTTCGTGAGTCAAAAACCCCACCCTGCTGAGCAGGGGCTGGTGGTGCAGGCTTGGGGGCTTGCTGCCTACGGGACCCGTTACCCCGTCCCTTGGCCTGCTGGCCCTGTTGGGGAGCTGCAGGGGCCTGATAATGGGGGTATTGTTTGTAGGCAGCCGCCTTCCTCGGGTAAAAGGACTTTTTCCCCGAGCCCTTCTTTTTCTGGGAAGGGGCAGAGGTCTTCCTAGAAAGCCTGGTCCTGGTGAGAGTCTCAGTCTCAATTTGTGCAGCCTTTTCAGCCATGGGCTTGCCAAAGAGGTTTTCGCCTCGGCAGGGGACATCGACCAACTTGTCCTGCACCCAGGGCTCAAGGTCTGACGACTGAAGCGAAGCCTGTCGGCGGGCACCGATGCCGGCTGCGGCCACTCGAGCCGATGCTTCAAAGCCATCATAGGCTGCTCGGGACATGAACTTTGAGCATTCCCGAATGCCAGTGGACAAGGCCAGGAACCTCCGCAAGGGTTCCTCGGACAAACCAGCGGAGAATCCGGCTAGCTCTTTAGCCAGATCTCGGAGATACATGCCCATGTATAGCTGGTAGGTCTGGACACGACATGCGAGCATAGAGCCCTGGAAACACTTCTTACCAAGGCCATCCAGGTTACGGGCCTCCCGGCCAGGAGGCACCGAGGAGTGCATCTTCTGGCTCTTAAGACGATGCATGGCCGATTCCACTACCATGGAATGGTGTGGTAGCTGTGCCTTTTGAAAGCCAGGGCTCTTGCGGACTCGATAGATAGAATCGACCCGCTTGCTCAGGACCGGCGAGGAGGCCGGACTCTCCCACATGCGGAAGAGTAGCCGTTCCAGCATAGGAGGAACCGGTACAGTAAAGTGTTCCCTTGCGGGAGAGTGATACTGGAGGGCGTCGAGCTCTTCGGCTCGAGGCTCCTCCTCGGGGTCCGCAGGGAAGGCCAAAGCCTTGGCCATATCCCTGACGAAGTCCGAGAACCGGGCATCCTCCGGGGGGGACTGCTTCCGAGGCTCGGACTCCGGTGAGTCCGAAGGGACACACCGAGTCCGGAAAGAATCAGGCGACTCTTCCTCCTCAGACTCCCAGACCGACTCCGACGAGGACTCGGTGGGGTCGGCCCGGGCAGGGCGCGGCGCCTGCCGCCCCGACGCCGAGGGAGTCGGCGTCGGCGACCTCGGTCCCGAACGGGAGGCCGAGGGTGACCTCGACCGAGGATCGACTCGAGTTCGCATCGACTCGAGGATCGGCTCGGTCTCCGGGGTCGACTTGGACGTCGACGTCCCGGCGGTCGGGGCAGCGGCGCCAGCGAGGCCAGCGAGCAGTGCCCGCTGCTGGTCCATGAAGGCAGACAGTCTGCTCTCCAAGGCCGTCAACCTGAGTCCGAGCTCAGGTGACCCAGCAGCCCCCGACTCAGGCCCCGACGGCGTCGGGCCCGACGTCGGCTGTCGCGGAGGCGAGTCCAGAAGGACCACAGGACTTACCCGAGCAGGCATCTCCGACTCCAGGCGAGGTCGCTTCGTGAGGTGCTCCTTCTCCAAGGACCCGGGGCGGCTGTCGGGGCTATGCGACCTGGCCCTCGCGGAGCCAGGAGCATCCACCGACGCCGCCCTCGCGGGTTTCACCTTCCGACGATGGTCCCCGGAGGGAGAACCCCTGTCGGAGGAACTCCGGCGATGGTCCGAGCTGGAGCTTTTGGACGCGGAGGCCTCCGATGAGGTCCGGGTACGGCTGGGGTCAGCGAAGATCCTATCACGCTGATGCCGCCGACTTCTCAACGCTTTGGAGGACATTTTGCCGCAGGGCCCACAGATCAGTTCCTCATGATCTGGGCCCAGGCAGCGGAGGCAAAAGTCGTGTGTGTCAGTTAGTGACATATTTCGGTCACACTGACCACACCGCTTAAAACCACTGGCAGCCATCGGGGGAAAAAGGGCCCCTGCGAGGTCAAAGGACCGGGCTGCCAGGGAAAAATCGAAAACGAAAGCTGACTAAGTCAGAAAAACCAAAAAAAGAAAGAGGACTCGTGACCGGCGTCGCGAGTCCGGGCGGGAAAAAGACCGGCGTCGAACCGAAGGAAAAAGAATAAAATAATGAAGAAATATCGACTTTTTCGCGGGGACAAGACGGGGACGTCTGTAGGGCTCCGCGGAAAAAAGAAGACTGGCTAAGATGGCACCCTTGGGCGGGAAGAGGACCGCGCATGCGCGCTGCAATTCCCAAAGGCTTTCTTTGAAAGCTGGGGAAAATTGCTCCGCGAGGGCTCCGTCGGCGCCGACATCACCCATAAGTGAGGACTGACTTCCTGCTTGGTCCTGGAGAACTGTGCTATCTCCAGGAACAAGCAGGAATGAGTCTTCACATATGGGGACTCCCTAGCTGTGGGTGCCAGGGGAGATCCCATAAAATGCGTATCCCTGGACAGGACGGCATTTCCCAAACCTGGATCCCCGGCATCCCCTGAGGGATGGGGGGTAGGAGTTGAACAGAGAAGAGCTGTAGAGGAACAGCAAATCTAAAGACTACAGAAAAAATGAGTCTTTAGAATGTATGTCAAGTGTCATTAAAATATTTAATGAACTAGTACAATATAGAGCTTACCTACTGGATTGTAGGAAGTAGAACTGTGATGGAGTGTACTGTAGATGCAGTAGCGGAATCCTCAAGGTAACTTCACAGCAGTGAGGAGGAAGTTCCAAACCAGGAATGGGCAGGTGTCAACTGGGGTAGGAGAAGAACGGCAGGTCTTCAATGGAAAGCTTTATGGGAAAAAGCTGAAAACTCTTTTAGGTACAGAGTTATTAACATTGAGGACTAAAAGAAGAAGACTAACCGATCTGGAGAATTAGCCCAGTCCTGAAGGGAAGAGGGGGTATGGAAAAAAGCCCCTATTCCCAAGGAGAACAGAAGTGTACTCAGAAATACGGAAGATGTACACTGTCTTTCCTAGCTGGTAAGAGATAGGAAGACATTGAAGTTTAATACTTCATAGACAGGGAGATGTTCAACAAAAATAGAAGCTGTTGACGTCACAGCAGTAATTGTATGTATAACCGCTCCCACTCACTGAGCCGTATGGAAATAGGCAAGTTGACTGTCTGGACCCCTTAAGAAGGTAAAAACTTTACAGCACAGACAGTTATGGAGATAGTAGGTAATACTTAGGGTCCTATGGACATCTCCCAATGGCACATATATATATACATATGGATATATATATATATATATATATATATATATATATATGGATATATATATATACATACATATGGAAATAGATACATATTTATACATATGTGCATATATGTCTAAATATGTGAGATATATATATATATATATATAGATATATATAGATATAGATATAGATATATATAGATATAGATATAGATGGGCATGGCTTATGCCCACCTAGAGTACAAAAACATGTAGGTATAGGACATATACATACATGAATATAATTCTGAGAATACATGCCTGCAACTGAGCCCCAGAAAAACATTCACATGGGGAATGTGATGGGAAAAGATTCATCTAATAATAAGGGGGTGAAAACCACCTGAAGATATATAGAGAATCTATTTCTGCGGTGCAGGAATGTAGTTCAGTGGAATAACCAGTATGGTTGCGTGAAAAACAGAGGATAATAGCAGTCTGGCAAGAGCACGTCAGGAGTACTTTAGGACTCTGACATGTCCAAAGGACAAGAAAACGCATAGACTAAGACACCAGGATGACCCAGCCAAGGGACTCAGGGGTATCATGTACAGTAAAAGAGTATGCGTTGTCCAAGTGGAGCAGAAAACATAATGCCAAGCTGTAAGGAAAAAAGGGGTAGATTCCTGCCAGATTGGGAACTCCTTGGACATTCACGCAGAAAAAGCCTGTCTTCTGTATCACAATAGGAGACAGAGGGTAGAAAGAACCTACATAGCCATGGAATGACTATATAAGCTTTTTCTAATATATGGAAAACCCTCAGAGACAAAGTTCAATGCTCTGTAGGAAGGGTTCATAGTAGAAAGCTTCTCTGAAAATTGCAGAGAGCATTGTGCAGGAGAATTATGAGATAAAACTGACAGAAGTCAGATGTGTTGCCACATCCTAGGTAAGGATATGGCTAGAAGAAGATAACCTGCAGTGAGTAGTACTATGCAAGATAGTTGAAAGTAGCTTGCAATGAGCACTAAAGTAATCACTGGAACTCCTGCATGCACAGCAACTGAACAAAACAGCAGAGGGGATTCTCCTGTTTAAAAATAGAGAGAAAACAGAGAAAGGGAGCGGAGATATTCCCGTCCCTGTCTGATGAGTTGTTCAGAGCATGCATTGAAGGATAACAAAAAGTCTACACTGGAAAGAAAGAGAAGTGTTTCAGTATGGTACCAACTCAAGCAGGGGAAACTCTGGAAGAGAGGGGGATGGAAGGTGACTTACCATATGGTAAGTCAGCTGAAGGAAAGAATGTCCATGTGGAGACAGAAACTATCATGGGATAGTTGTAACCTCCCTTCATAGAAGTAAGAAGGGGAGAATTCTGTAAGCCATGGACAAAAGTATCCTAACAGCTTAGCATACTGAAAAGAAAAAAACAGTGTAGAGTTTAAAGAACAAACTTCTGCTAAGAAGAAGTTAAGTGTAGATTGCAACATACAGAAACCTATGGTTGCTGGTTATGATTAGACTGGTTAGAGTCTGGAGACTTCAGACTAGGATGAGATGTCCTTTGCCTGGGTACATCTGGAGGATGGGCAGGAAAAGGGTGAAACCTTCTTTTCTTAGGGAAAGAAGGTTTGGTAGGACATTTCCTATGTCCTGGGGAAAAAGAAGGCTTAGGATGGTTTCCAGAACCAGGGAAGTCAGTGGAGCAATGAGCAACCTGACGTAAAGCCTCTCTATTGAAGAGATTTTCTCCAGTACAAGGAGAATTATCCAGTGTATGTTGTGCCCATCTGCTCAAGTCTGAAGCTTGCAGCCAGGCTGTACGACGTGCTCCAATGGCAATAGCAGAGGATCTGCTAACAGACTCAAAAGAGTCTAGAGAAGCACGAGAAAGAAACCAAGAGATATTCCTGCTATGATTAAGAAGCAAGGAATAGTCAGTGGCCTTAGGTTCTGACAAAAAAGGGGACAAAAGAGATAATTTCTCTGTGACCTCCTGAAGTGTCAGACTCATAAAAAATATATGAAATAATTCTTGAAGCCAGCATAGAAGTTTGGAAGGTTTGACGTCCAAAGGCATCAAGTGCTTTAGATGCACGACCTGGCGGATAAGAAGAATGCTTCTTCTTGCTTCTTACCTTCCTCATTGCTGATTCCACTACAATGGAATGATGTGGAAGTTGGTTTTTTTGAAACCCCGGAGAGGGAGGCACCTGATACAGAACATTAGTGGCTGTAGAAGGCAAATAAACCTTTAAAGGTGATTCCCACATCCTCAGAAGAAGATCCTGCAAAGAATGATGTAAAGGAAGCATTATATTTTCCTTTTCTGCAGGATCTTGGTCAAGAGTAAAGCCAGGAATAGGAATGGCAAGAAAGGTTGCCATGTCAAGAAGAAATTTCTGAAAAGAAGGATCTCCAATAGGAACTATTCCTGGGTAAACTGAGGTTGAAGGAGCAGCTTGAGCACCAGAAGATATACTGGACTGGTGCAGAAAAAGAATCCTGCTAGATGGACAGTGATACTGACAGTTCTGATTTGAGGCAGTGAGTACTGCATCGTCAGTGCCCGGTATCGATTCAAAACTAGGCATAGAAAGGATCGATGGCACCGATGGAACTGCAGGAATCGACATCGATACCGGTACCGGTATCGGAGACGATAAAGTCATCGAAGCAGTAATCGGGGGCTGCTGAAGCGGTACCGAGGTAACTGGAGAGCCTTGGTGAATATCCTCGGTACTGCGTAGTGGGAAACGATATGGATCGGTTCCAAAACGCGTCGGTACCAAGTCATCTAGACTGGATATCGATTCTAGACTCGGCATCGAAGCGAGCGAGTCCATCGATGCATGTCTAGAAGGTACCGACGTTGGTGGTGGTATCGGCGATGCCGATACAGGAAAGTCAATCGGAGTCGCATCGATCGGTTCCGAAGGCACCGAGGACGTCCGAAGACGATGCCCGGTGAAGAGAGGAACACTCGACACCGGCGCCGATGTCGGGGTATTGGTACCGCTCGAAGCCGATACCAACCCCAAGCATGGCGAAGATACAGGAAAGCCAATCTGGGTCGTATCGATCGGCCCCGAAGGTACCGAGGACACCAGATGACGATCCCTGGTGAAGAGTGGAACACTCGACACCGGTGCCGATGCCGGGGGATCGGTACCGCTCGAAGCAGATACCACCCCCGAGCATGGCTCAGGTATGTTCTGTGAGGGGTGAGCCCCAGGAACAACCTGAAACCCCATTAATGCTTTGGAGCCCGAAGACTCCCGCTGGGGTTTTATTGCCAATGGGGTCTTGAGGGCAAGGCCGGAGCCGTCATCATGCTGGGCATGAGACTTACCCTTCAAGAATTGGCTAGTCTTAACAGACTGTTTGTGGGTTACCTGATCCTGGAGAGAAGAATAAACCAGTGTCCTCACCTCAGGAGGAAAAACGGCATCGAGGGAAACTCGAAAAAGGGAAGGTCTTCTCCCAATAATGCAGCCTGATGGATCAGGAGAAAAAGGATCAGGACCCAAACAGGTTAGACACCAAGCATTGGAGTCTAAAAAGAAAACTAAGTTTCCACAGTGAAGGCACTTCTTAGGGGAAGAAGGCTCCATGTTGGAGAGGCCTGGTAGGCCCCAAAAGTTAAAATAAAAACTGAGGAGAAAAAATTTCTCTTTAAGTTTGGAAAAGAAAGAATAAAGCACCGGCGGTACCGGTACCGGTATCGGCGGGGAAGACAGCCGCGACCACAAGAAAACAAGAAAAATAAGAATTTTAAAGAACAAAGTTTCTGCGGTGACAGGAGGACGTCCTGTCGGCTCCGCGGAAAAACGAAAACTGAGGAGAGTCAGTGGGAAAGGCGGGAAGTCAGCGCGTAGGCGTGAGGGATGCTCCCAAAAGCTTTCTGATTGGATGCTGGGGAGCATTCCCGTGCGGGCTCCGTCGGTACCGACGTACCCATATGTGAAGACTCATTCCTGCTTGTTCCTGGAGATAATCAATGTCCAGGCTGGAACACTCACAATCCCCCAGTATTTCAACAGAGGCTTTGGCGCATGCGGACATTTTGTAAAATATGAAGACAGAGGCTGGAAAAATTCAGCAAGAGCTATAATTTCAAAAATTACACATAGAAAAAAGAGCAGCATCACTTGGCAGCCTCCATGTATAAGTGCAGATGATTACAGAGGTTATTTTAGAAGCCCTATTCATGCTTTGGACATCTAAAAACAGGCATAGACACATCCAAAGCACGACGTCCACCAGCATGGCTTTAAACCACAGCACAATGTGGAAACTCTGCTTACCTCTCTCTTCGACAATCTCCTAAAAGGCATGGACAACAAAGAACGGATTCCTGCTAGTGTTCATGGACATCTCAGTGGCTTTTGACACTGTGTCCCACACCATATTGCTACAGCGCCTGCAGCAGATCGGAATAAGTGAGAACACCCTAAAATGGTTTACCTCCTACCTGAAGGATCAGACGCAGCAAGTCAAATGTGCTCAAAAGAAATCACTTCAGTTCCCTCTTAAGCAAGGAATACCACAAGGTTCAGCTCTTTCATCTATACTCTTTAATGTATACATCCAACCCATATGCAACATTATCAAATGCCACAAACTACATTACCACCTGTACGCTGACGATATCATGGTATATGCCCCAATCAACCTGCAATCACCTGACATGACATCGATGACAAGTTGCTTTGAGGACATGGACACCTGGCTCATGCTAACAACCTGATGGTCAACTTTGATAAAACAGGCTATGTTCATCACAAGAGACTCCACATTCAAGCCGCCGCAAACAATCAGCATTCTAAACAAATCTATAGCAATCAAGGATGAAGTGAGGTACCTGGGCATCACCCTGGACAGATCTCTGAACCTACAATCTCACATTACTAAAACTGCAGCAAAAGCTTACCACCGATTGAGGATCATCAGAAAACTCAAACCAATCCTTGACCAAGACCACTTCTGCACAGTTTGCCAAGCAGTCATCACCCCACTGCTAGACTATGGAAACTCATTATACCAAGGCCTTCCCCAGTAGTCTATTCACCAACTCCAAATGGTGCAGAATACTGCAGCACACATCATCATGGGCACTGCAAGATCTGAACACATCACCCCCGTCTTGCGACAGCGGTACTGGCTCCCAATAATTGCAAGGGCAAAATTCAAATCAATTCTGAACATTTTTAAAATCTCCTACCACTGCTCTGCAGATGCGCTCCAGGACGTAATAACCAAGGATGTCAGTAACAGGCCTAGAAGAACCAACAATGATAACAGAATCACCTTACCCACAGGTTATCACAAGACTAAGCAAGTAACATCTAAGAGAGCTCTCTCGCTACTGGTGCCTGCATTATGGAACTCCCTCCCCATGGACGTAAGGACCCTAAATGATACCAAGGACTTCCGCAAAGCTCTCAAGACCCATCTCTTCACCGAGGCCTATGAGCATCCACCTTAAGTTGCCAAGCACTACATACCACCCAAGTGGCCCACTAGCCACCCTCACCACATAGCCGCAACCGCCCATCCCCATTTAGACCTATAAGTAGATAGCCTTTTATGTATGTGAATCGTATCCCCTCCTGTTGAATGTATGCCTCCCAATGACTTGTTGATCACTTTGATTGAAGGATAAGGTAGTATACAAAACTGTCTAAATAAATAAAATCCAAAGCATGGAAACAGGCTCTGTGGATGCCCCCAGGGTGAGGACGTCCAAGTCTCAATGGGGACTAAGCATGTCCACGATGTTCCCAGTACTTGGATGTCCTCGCCTGATTACAGAAATATCCTGGACTTTGAGCTTATACCCACTCAAGGCACAAATAGGTATCATAAAAGTACTCTTTTTCTCAACTAGACATCTGGAAGGTGTGGAGAAAGAGTCCGTTCATGTCTCCTTATTTTCCATGCCAATATTGCTATGCCGCTGGACATCTCCTTATGCTAGCTTGCATGAGATGGACATCTCTACCCTATGTTTCCCTGAGGGGGTCTAATTGGCCACCGGCACAGACATCCATATCAGGAATGTCTATGTTACTAAAACTGGGAAGACATAGATGTACCTGATGTTTCTCAGCATGTTCTGCCCTGGACATCCCCAATTTGACTTGGACGTCCTTTCTAAAATGCCACTTCGAATGTGGATGTGAAAATTTTGAACTTCTACATGTAAAGACCAGCATTAAAGAAAACTAGGGGGTCGATATTCACACGGGTTTCTGCAGTTTGCAACGCCTCAAAACTGCATAAACTCCACCAATTCTGATATTTAGTGACACTATCTAGATAGTACCACTGAATATCGGCACAGACTGCAGTAAAGACACCCAGTTAAGTCCAGGGCGGTCTGTGGGAGAAGCTGGGGCAGTCCTGACAGTTATCCAGGACAGTAATGCTATAAAGTTAGGATAGGTCAATGGCTGTCCTAAGTTAATACGGTTTTCCTATCCAGTTAGTGACCAAATATCGCCATTAATCAGACAGCAAACTCTTTGCCCGGTGAAACCAGATATTCAGCACAGGACACCATATAGGCTCCACTGCTAAATATCCAGGCCCTTTAAAAGCACCACTGCTGAATATCAACCCCTATACATGAACCCCTATACATGAACCCCTATACATGAACTTCGCACCATAAGAGACCTCTTCCAATTCAGAAAAGAATTAAAGACCTACCTGTTCACTGAACACTTCGAAGTCCCCTACTACCCCAAAGCTAGCTCCACAACAAACCTGGTCACACATGCACAAACTGTATAAACACAAGCCTACCCCCCCCCCCCCACACACACCCCCCAAACAACACAAAAAAAAAAAAAAAAAAAAAAAAAAAAAAAAAAAAAAAGGAACTAAATTCCAACACCTACCCCAATATCTGCCCCACACAACACACACACCACACACTGTAAATATACATTTGTAAAAAGTTTGATGTGCTTGCTTTAATACCTTCAAAGTTCTTGCTTTAATACTTAAAAGATGTCTCTGCTTATTGTTTTTCTTTAATATATTTACTGTTCAATGTAAATAGTTGATTTCTATTGTTCTATGTACAATGTTCAATGTAAATAGTTGATTTCTATTGTTCTATGTAAAATGTATACAATCTGTGTACAAGACTGTTAACCTGTTATATGTAAACCGCCCTTGATCTCTGGAAGGGGCGGTATAAAAGAAATAGTTAAATAAATAAAAATAAAAAATACATATAGGTGGGGCCAGTTTCATTTCTTTATTAGTATTTATAGTTCACCTATAAATCATATTCTAAGCAGATAACACCTTAGCATGCATTTTTTACAAATTATAAAACAGACAAGCAATCATCATACCAAGACAATATTAATCAATATGAAAATATTTAAAAAAATACATTTACAATTTTTTTCTAAAAGTAACTATATCCACCTCTACCCATACCTCACTGGAAAGAAGTTCCGTATGCTGTGCAATACCCGGGAAAACGCTCTATTTGGAGTGAATACCAGCTCAGTTCATTTCAATAGGGCTACTATTAATAGATTTTGATAGTTTAACCATATAGCTCTCTGAGAAGAATTTAGCTGAGCAAAAGAGCTCAGCTCTGTTTTCAGCTCACTAAAAATATTTATGTATGGAATAAGATCTTAAACTGTATCCAGCATTTAACAGGTAACCAATGCATTCTGGGTGAAATGTGGTCGGCTCGTTGTAGGCCATAAATTACGTGAACAGCTGCATTTTTAACTCACTGCTGTTACCATAGTCTAAGTGCAGCAAAATTAAGGCTTGAACAACATTCTGAAATAGTTCTTGACTAAGGTCTTTTTAAGCCTCTTACCAATTTCATCTTAAAAAAAGAGAGTTCCCAGGAGATTTTCACCTGTGGGCAAAAGGGCAAATGAGGGTCTAGAACGTTTGCCACCGATGGGATCCATGCAGTAGGCAATATAATTTCAGATGGATGCTCAATATCCTTAGGTGCAATTTCTCTAAATGGGTTAGTTTTGCACATACTATGACAGTCATGAACCTCACTTCTAAGCCTGTGTATGTGGAGTATGATCTCAGTCTGTCAAATTTACTGCTAATGGTCGGCGTAGTACTTGCATCGTGCCAAAGAGAGCCTCCTTCTGGAGTTCGTAAGATGTAATATATTTGGGTAATTTATCAACGTGTGCTTGGAAATTCTTCTTAATCAAGTCTGTGGCACCCAAAACGATGGGAAATATCTTGATATCTTTCTGCCACATTTTCTTGGTCTCGGACTGCATTTCTTGGTACTTAAAGATCTTCACCCTCTCAACACGATTCAGAGTAGATACCACTAATGCGCCAGATTTCCAGTAATTAATGGATAAACCACTATCTTGCGACCAAGTTATAATATGGCCCAGATTCTGTAAGGCGACTTGCGGGATGAGCAGCCCCGCAAGTTGCCCTGCTTGTATTCCCCCACAGGCTCTCCCCGCATGGCCAGAGCAGTAGTATGGGGAGAGCTGGTGGGGGCGGAGTGTGGGTGGGGTGGGGCGGCTGAAGCAGCAGAAATTACAGGGCTGATTGAGGTCACGGCCCAGTATGGTCTGCGGGTCAGGGGGAAAATGCTGTTTATTCCAGAGGTGGAATAAACAGCTGGAATTGGGGCGATCAGGGCTGGGACTGGAGTACGGTAGGTCCCCGCCGCCCAATCCAGGTCCTGGGCTGCCCAGCCTGGGGCAGGGTGGCGGGGTTGGAAGGGCTGATGCTGCAGGGGCCAGGGTAAATGCAGGGAGGACGTCCCCACTTGTATGCAGGGGCATGCTGGGTCGTCGTCCCCGCTTGTATGCAAGGGCATGCTGGGTCGTCGTCCCCGCTTGTATGCAGGGGCATGCTGGGTCGTCGTCCCCGCTTGTATGCAAGGGCATGCTGGGTCGTCGTCCCCGCTTGTATGCAGGGGCATGCTGGGTCGTCGTCCCCGCTTGTATGCAAGGGCATGCTGGGTCGTCGTCCCCGCTTGTATGCAAGGGCATGCTGGGTCGTCGTCCCCGCTTGTATGCAAGGGCATGCTGGGTCGTCGTCCCCGCTTGTATGCAGGGGCATGCTGGGTCGTCGCAGGGCCCGATCCTGCACCAATGGGAACGTCTGGCTCCTGCGGTGCAGAATCGGGTCCTAATGGACCCGTCCTGCTCGGGGCTGTCCAGACAGCCCGGATGTGCCCCTAGTGGAGTTGGGCTCCATGTGAATACGTGTGAAGTTTTTTATGAGAGAAACATTAACTCAGTTCTCATGGATGGGACAAACAAAATATCAACTGCACAGATACAAAATAATATCTTCAGATCCCTCAATAAAGAGCAAAATGGAGCTAGATGAACATTAAAAAAAGCGGATGAGAGTGCTGACCCTTGTGGAACGTCTCTGCGCTGTTCATGCCGATCTAACTTGCTGGCATCTGTTAGTGCTGTATGATGTGAACCATAAAAGAAGTGACCCATCAATGCCAATTGACCTTAACCTTAAAATTAATAAATCAAAGATCACAGAGACAAAAGCAGAGGAAAGATAAAAAAAAGATTTAACAGAACAACCAAACCAGGTATTTCCCTATCTAATAAAGAGAAGCAGAGTCCCTTGACTGTGGTCACCCTGAAAACCATGCTGCCAACAGTCTAGCACCACCGCCTCCTCTAGTTAGCGATCAAACTGAACTGTAACTACCTGTCCTATTAGATTGCCCAAAAAATGAAAAATTAGAAATACAGCAATAGGACATACAGTCATTTAAATCATTCCCGTCTTTCTTTTGAAAAGTCTTAACTGCAAATAGCTTTAAACAGTCTGGCTACGAGTCATTCTTCAGCAAAACATTGACCAAATCGTTTAGACAGCATGCAGCAGAGCGTCTAATGATTCCCATAAGTCTAGTGCGCCCGCCGAGGCATGCAGCTGTAATTTTTCCATCATGGCCTCTGGGGGGTTTAATGTAAAGCTGTTCCAGCAAAGCATCCCAGCCATGCGTCCTGTCAGCTCATCTTCATTATCTGCTTGAGCGCACAAGGAGGCGGCAGGTAATACCTGCCTTTTCACGTTGAAGATCTTCTGCAAACTGCTGCGCTTTTAGCTGCAAATGATCTGTTGATGTCACCGACCTTAGCAGTAACCGACGAACTGCAGAGAATGATTCCAATGACTTGGAGAATGCTGTCTCCGAGTATAAAATTGCATTTAGCGGTATTACATAAGGTTTTGCAATTGCTAAATACTGTGAAATACTGATTCTTCACCTCACTAATTCACACTCTCCTCCACTCGCCTCTCAATGCTCTTTTTCTGCAATTTGAGCTGATAATTATACCAAGGTGCAATACGGCTATACTGCACCTGCCTTTGATCATATGTTACCAAGACATCACATTGTTCCAACCATTCACAAGTTGATTAAAATCATCATTTACAGGGGCACCTTCTTTCTAAAGCCAACTATTCTCAAAACCTTTATCATCAAAACATATGCTGCTTAATCTGCCTGGCAAAAAGTGCCTTTAGAGGATGGGGCTTTTGAGGTAAAGACGGCTTAAAATGAATAAGAACATGATCTGTCCAAGAACCATAAACCAAGTCAAAGCATGACACCAAATAGCATTTATAACGTTTGGTAAAAAGAGTAAATCCAGAATGGGAAGGAAAAAGAATCTTCTGCTTGTAATTTATAATGGTCTTTCATATGGTTAAGTTTCTTAACCTCGTTAGAATGTGTATTAAAATCCCCACAGACAACATTTACAAAGTCAAATAATAACCATTCAGCTATCTTACATAAATCAGTGGCCACAATATGTGGTGTGACAAACATTCATTATTATGGACCAATTAGCCTCCAAATAATCTAAATTAAAGGTGGCTTTAAATTGCATCCTTAAGGATTCTCGAAGTGTCAACATAACTCCACCCCTCTACCTTTGTCATGATCAACTCATGGTGATATATAGCCCACACCACAGGACGCAACTCATTAGCTAGAGTCAGTGACATGAAGCCAGGTTTCCTAAATACAAAAAATATCAATCAATAAGGTAACAATTTGATCATATTTTATCTGAGGTTTCTTTCAACTCAACCTTGCATTAACTTTGGCAGCTGTTTAAAAGAAACTATAGGGGAGGGAATCAAAGTGCTTTTGTAAGCAATTTACCTGTTTAAATTCTAAGTCACTGTACCTACCACACCCAGTTACTACTGCCCTCGGAGATCTTTCCATTGATAAGCTAAAATATAATATATAAAGCAAAATCCATAAAACCAACCTCTTCAACACAGTTAATTATATAGCACATAGGCTATGATGCACAGTTGATCATGCCTACATACATTACTGACCTGCTCCAGCACATTCCAATGATGCTCTAGAACCCACAAGGCTCCCACCAGCAGTTCTTTACTGCATGGCTAAAGTCTCAGCAGATCCAACAGTAAACAAAATAAAACTGCCCGCACTTGTCCCCCTCCCTAGATCCTCCCAATACTTCAGAAAGAAAAAAACCTTAAACAAGATCCTTACGCAGAATTTCCCAACAAATCCTACTATTTGTCACTTGTATAGTGTTACAAGATGTATGCAGAGCTGTACAGACATGTAAAAGACGGTCTCTGTGCATCAGAGCGTAAAACCTTAGTCAAGACAGACAACACAAGAGCTGAGGACAAGGATACATCTAGGGAATGGCAAGGAGCCACATCGGAGACTAAGCAGATCAGGATCCAAAAGCAGACTCGAAGAGGTCAGTTTTCAGCCTGGATTTGAAAAGGGCCAGAGATGAAGCCTGACGCACAGACTCAGGTGGTTTGTTCCAGGGGTAAGGAGCAGCAAGATGGAAGGATCGGTCCAGAGTTGGCAGTAGAAGAGAAGGGCCCAGATAGAAGGGATCTGCCAGAAGAGCGAAGTTCCCGAGGAGGGGTGTAGGGAGAGGAAAGGTAGTGAAGAGCAGCAGAATGAGTGCACTTATAGGTCAGTTCCTACCTCCCCGAGTAGCCCCCAAAGGAATATTTGTTTTTGCCTCACGCCTTGCGGCATCTAGGGCTAAGTTTAAAGGCCTGTGGTTGAGGCCGGGGGGGGGGGGGGCAGAGCCAGCAGCATTCTTGCAGGAGGTGAGCTTAGGCACCCAACTCACACGGCTCCACTAGCGATGCCGGGCAGTCCCCGCCGGCAGGGCCCCATACACAGCGCTGGCTCAGACAGCAGGTGATGATTCTTCCTTGCAGCTTCTAGGGCCACATTTAAAGGCCTGTGGGTGACATCAGGGGGCCTTAAGCAACAACATTTTTAACTCTTAGAAGACAAAAATAAAAAAGGTCATCGAGGGCATTAACCCTCCTATGCCCTGGCCAAAAAGAAGCACTTTTATAAAAGTTGGGTTTGCTTTGGAGCAGGTGCAAAAAACAAAATGGCAAATATATTTTGCTCATCCATGTATGATCATTTTAAAATAAGTAATACATGTGTAATTTTTCAGTGCAGACAAACCATGCCGATGGCACGCCCCTTTGATCCTGTGTCCCCAGCATTTACATATGCTTTCTGAACTTCCTATTTACATACCTAGATGCTTCTAAAGCAACCTCCTTAGTATATCACTGGCTGCTCCCGTAGCCAGCGATGGAGGGGGCACAGGAAGTGGAGAAAAGGGAAGAGCTGCAGACAGAGAGAAGGCCACGGGGGTGAAAGAGGGAAAGGAGCCGAGAGGTGGTATAGGAGGAAGGAAGGAGAACTAGGCTGGTGGGGAAATGACCATGGTGCTAAAGGAAAAGCCTCCTCCCATGCTGCTCAGACTTCAGCTATAATTTCATTTATAATCAGCCTAACATTTAAACTGTGCAGTTGGTATTTTTTTAAATGCTGGTCATGGCATTGACATAGAAGGTGGATATTCAAGCACCAGTATCTAGATAGCGACCGATGCAGACTATCTGACGATTAGCTTGTTAGCTGTTCTAAGCTATGTCGATAGGTATTTGGATAGCGACACTGAAAATCGCTATAATCTGGAAAGCTTTTGGCTTCACCCAGTCTCCGGATAGTGCCATGGTGCTCTGTGGTCAGCAGCACGTTTCTGGTTAGGTGTTGCTACATGGCAAAGTGCCACTGAATACTGGGCCCACTGTTTTATTAAATAACAATTTAAGGGCTAAGTATGTTAACATGCGTTAATGAGATTTAATGCAGGCTAAATAATGCAAGCTCCATTGTTCTCTATGGGGATTATTTACAGAACTAATGAGACAGCAAATTAACACACGTTTAGTTAACACGGTTTAGTAAATACAGCCCTAAGGCTGGATAGAGAGAACACTTACCTACACCACCAGCAACTAGAATTTTCCCAAGGAACAGTAAAAAGTCTGTGACTTTGTCCAATACTGCAACCCTGTGTGAAAGAAGCAGAGACAGGCCTGAATCCCTGGCTTTTCCTACAGCGACTAGTACCGAGGTCTTGCCAGGTAGCTAATTCTTTCTTCTGGTTCATGAACTGGACTTGCCTTTGTTATTTCGGTTCCAGTATTACTAACATTTCAAAAAATTACATTATTCATTTCCAACTCTGAAGGGCAAGGAGCCTTATTTCCAGGGAAACATATTGTAGTTCTATTGAAAGCAGGAGTACAAACTCAGTAACACTGCATACAGCATGAAGCAGGAATCACACCAGAGCAAACAACCATTTGCAGAGAAACCAAAACCTTTTAGCCAAAACATGTTTTTTATATCTACTTCTGAAAGGCTTGTACTATTAGTGGTTTGTAGGGGGGGGGGATGCCACTTAACATCCACAAGTACCATAATGCATCTAAAACAAAGACAAATGATTCCAGAATGGTGCAAGGTTTACTATCAGAGAAACCATTAGATGATGGAGGGGTATAAGGGGCACTAAGAGGGGACAAGGCCATAGCGGAGAGACTGAATGAATTCTTTGCTTCAGTCTTTACTGAGGAAGATGTAGGAATGTTACCCATGACTGAAATGTATTTACAGGAGATGCTGCAGAAGAATTGAAAGAAATATTGATACACCGGGAAGATGAACTGTATTACAACTATTTGATAAACTGAAGAGTAGCAAATCACCTGGACCGGATGGTATACATCCGAGGATGTTGAAAGAACTAAAATATGAGATCACAGAAGTTTTATTAGTAATCTGTGAACTATCATTAAAATCATCTGTAATACCTGATGATTGGAGGATGGCCAATGTAACACCAATTTTTAAAAAGGGTTCCAGGGGTGATACGGGAAACTACAGACTGGTGAGTCTGATGTCAGTGCCAAGAAAAATGGTGAACATGTAGATCAGTGGTTCTCAACCTTTTTTGTACCATGACCCATTTTACCATTGGTCAACTTGTGGTGACCCCCAATGATAAAATCAAATGCGTCTCTCTTCCTTTACCGTTAATGCATTGTCGCTGTAATCATTTGTTGAATTATTAATATATTATAGGCCTTTGCAATGTTTTTATTTATAAAATTTACTTATTTAAACCACAATAATTAATCACAATAACAAGTAACAATATTTGATTTTAAAATTATGATGATTTTGTAGTCAAATCACTAATATGAAATAAAATTATGTTTTCTACCTTTGTTGTCTGACCAATTTATTCTCTGATCATGCTGGTCTCGATCTAAGGCTTCTGCTTTCCTGTCTTCTCTTAGCTCTCTTTCTGTGGTCTATGGTCCATCTGCCATTTCTTATCTCTTCTTTTGTTTTCTTCACTTCTTTCCATCAGCCTATTTCCAGTCCCAGTAACCATCCCCAGTTATCAGCCCCTTTCCAGTCCTCACTCTCAGTACCTTCCAATGTCAACTTGCATTCCCATGACTGCCATTGGTGTCCATTCCCTTCCAGTCCCCCTCCTTCCCCACTGAGCAGTCCCTTCTAGTACAAATACCATGGCAGCCCCTCTCAGATCCACTCTCTTCCAGTTCCATTCTGCCATTCCCTCGTATCAGCCCATTTGTAGCCTTAGCCCCCAGTTTTCTTCCAGGGCCAGCAGCTCTATCCGCCCCTCTCCACAATCAGCCCATTCCCAGTCGAAGCCCCCCAATCAGCTCGCTTCCAGTGCTAGTCCCCCCTCAACCCCACTACCAGTGATAGCCTCCCCTAATCAACCCAATACCAGTCCTACCCCCCCATCAGCTCATTACCAGTCCTAGCCTTCCCTAGTCAGCTCATTTCCAGTGCTAGTCCCTCCTCAACCCCATTACCAGTGCTAGCCTCCCCTAATCAGCCCATTTCCAGTCCTAGCCTCCCCGATCAGCTCATTTCCAATGCTAGCCCCCCATCAGTCCATTACCAGTCCTACCCCCCATCAGCACATTACCAGTCCCACTTTCCCTTTGTCCATGTCAGCCCCCCTCTGTCCATGTCAGCCCCCCTCCCTCCGTCCATGTCAGGCCTCCTACCTCCCTTCCTCCCTCCCTCCCTCCATGTCAGCCCTCCTCTCCCTCCCTCCCTCCATGTCAGCCCCCCGTCCATGTCAGCCCTCCTCCCTCCCTCCCTCCATCCATCCCTCCATGTCAGTCCCCCCTCTGTCCATGTCAACCCCCCCGTCCATGTCAGCCCCCCTCCCTCCATCCATCCATCGTCAGCCCCCTCCCTTCATGTCAGCCCCCCTCCATGTCAGCCCCCTCCCTCCCTCCCTTCATCCATCCATCCCTCCATGTCAGCCCCCCTCCCTCCCTCCATGTCAGCCCCCCTCTGTCCATGTCAGCCCCCCTCCCTCCCTCCCCCCTCCATCCATCCATCAGCTCTCCCCTCCCTCCATGTCAGCCCCCTCCCTCCCTCCCTCCATCCATCCATCCCTCCATGTCAGCCCCCTCCCTCCCTCCATGTCAGCCCCCCTCTGTCCATGTCAGCCCCCTCCATCCATCCATCAGCTCTCCCCTCCCTCCATGTCAGCACCCCTGTCCATGTCAGCCCCGCTCCCTCCATCCATCCCTCCATGTCAGCCCCCTCCCTCACTCATGTCAGCACCCAGGTTCCCTGCCCCCTCCTCCCCTCTCCCTGTCTGCCTGCTACTGCCCTGTTCTTCTGCGGCCGCGGCTCCCTGTCTCTTAGGGAACCGTGGCTGTGCCTGTGAAGTCATTGCGGAGCCTTCCCGTCTCTCGACGGTTCCCGTGCAGCATTGTCCCGCCTCCAAAGGAAGTGGTAAACAACTTCCTTTGGAGGCGGGACAATGCTGCACGGAGCCTGTCGAGAGACAGGAAGGGCTCCGCAACGGTTTTACAGGCATAGCCGCGGTTCCCTAAGAGGCAGGGAGCCATGGCTGCATTAGAAGGGACGCGGTAAGTTTGCTGCTGCCGAGAAGCGGACTCGGCAGTGGCAGCAACCTTTGCGCTTTTTTTTTTTTTTTTTAAACGGCGGAGTGAGGCGACCCCCGCTACATCCTGTGGCGACCCTAGGAAAGAAAAACCCAAACTATGGTTACACGATGCAAGGTTCCACATTAGGAACCACCACCCAGGAAAAAGATTTAGGCGCCATCGTGGATAACATGTTAAAACCCTCCACCTAGGTATCATAAGGAAAGGAATGGAGAATAAAACAAATGATATTATAATGCCTCTGCATCGTTCCATGGTGCGACCGCACCTTGAATATTGTGTGCAATTCATAGGATACCCCTATGAAGAGAGGCTAAAAAAGGTTAGGGCTCTTCAATCTTGAAAAGAGACAGCTGAGGGGAGATATGATAGAGGTCTATAAATTAATGAATGGAGTGGAATGGGTAAACTAGATCGATTGTTTACGCCATCAAAATATAGAAAGACTAGGTGACATGCAATGAAGTTACAGGGTAAATTTAAGACTAATAAGAGAAAATATTTTTTCACTCAACGTGTAATCAAACTCTGGAATTTGCTACCGGAGGATGTAGTAAAAGCTGTTAGTGTAGCCGGGTTTAAAAAAGGTTCGGACGAGTTCCTGGAGGAAAGGTCCATAAACCATTATTAAAGGGGACCCGGGAAATCCACTGCTTGCCCCAGTACAAGCATTGAGGAACCTGTGCCTTTTGGGGAAACTGCTAGGTACTTGTGACCTAGATTGACCACTGTTGGAAACAGGATACTGGGCTTGATGTACCTTGGTCTGACCCAGTATGGCATATCTTATGTTCTTAAGCCATCTCTTAGTAGCAGCTTTGAGAGGCGCTGGGGGAGTTTTGTTTCTAGTACCTAGAAGGTCATCATCTGTGATATAATGGCATTATTTGGATTCTGGGAATTATGTTCAAGCTCTTTGTTTCAGATGCTGGCATCCTATTTGCCGAAACACGTTGAGCCACTCTTGTAAGGTTGAATAGAACAGACCAGGACTCTGCCTTTCTGCTGTGATTATTTATATGTCTTATACTTTAATGATATTAAACTTTTAATTATATTTAATTTGCCTATTCCTGCTCGTTCATCTTCCATCTGCTTGGTTTGTCTGAGTCTTAACTGGCTGTTGGCTTTTGACCTTTTATTTGGGCAGATTTTACTATGTCAGTGTAGGGATATTAAGGCAGCAAACCAGAGGTTGGCACTGAAGCAGCATCGAAGCATGTTCCAACTGCCAAATCATGAATATATCAATCCTCTCACTTTATTACATCATCTTATCACAATACCGAAGGTGACAAGGAGAGGCTTAAAAGGTTAGGGCTCTTCAACTTGGAAAAGAGACGGCTGAGGGGTGATATGATAGAGGTCTATTAATTAATGAATGGAGTAGAATGGGTAAACGCAGATCGGTTGTTTACGCCATCAAAAAGTAGAAAGACTAGCAGACACGCAATGAAGCTACAATGTAATCCATTTAGGACTAATAAGAGAAAATATCTTTTCACTCAACAAGTAATCAATCTGTGGAATTCATTACTGGAGGATGTAGTAAAATCTGTTAGTATAGCTGGCTTTAAAAAAAGGGTGGACAAGTTCCTGGAGGAAAAGTCCATAAATCATTATTAAGGAGGACCTGCGAAATCCACTGCTTGCCCCGGGATAAGCACTGTGGAACATGCGTACCTTTTTGGGAACCTGCCAAGTACTTATGACCTGGATTGGCCACTGTTGGATACAGGATACTGGGCTTGATGGACCTTAGCCTGTCCCAGTATGGCATTTCTTATGTTCTTATATGTTAGGATAGAAATATGATTTTTGGGACTCCTAGTCGGCAACGTTCCTCCAAAGCTGCAATATCACAGCAGCATTGTCTACTGGCAGCAGTGTAGAGAGGACACCCGTGTAGCTTTGTGTACACACTGCTGGTGAATATGCTTGCAGGCCAGGCACAGCAGCATAACATATAATGCAGACGGCCTACTCCTGCGAGCAAAAGAATTCATTCTTCATTTCCCTTCATGTTTTGAGAGCTGAAGAGACACATGAAAATTCTTTTCTGATATGAAGAATTACTGGGTGTACAGGAATGTACTGACCATCCAAACACTACTGCATGGACCGTGGCTATTGAATCTTTCTATCAAGGCTGACAGAACAAAAGAAGAAAGATTTAATTCCACAAAGAAACCTGCTGAGAAACCAAATGGAAGAACCAAATTCAGGAATACAAAATTGGTAATGATCAGATATATAAAAATAAATTTATTTTTTAAAAAACTACACCAAAATAACTCAAAAGTAACGTAAGAACTTAAGGACTTACCATACCCCCTAATAATTCATGTCCCAAGTCAGGTAGGAGGGATATTCAAAGTGATTAACCCAGCAGACCTATCTGCGTTAATCACGCTGACCGAGATCTTCCGTGGCTGCCATCGGGGCGTTCTGAGGCTGAGCACAGGTGGCAGCCAGAGATACCCAGACAGCGGCAATACTGAGTCGCTGCCCAGTTACTGCTAAGCGGCAAAAAATAGGCACCTGATAGGCTGGCCTAACTTTCACCACCAAAGCTAACCGGGCACCAGCTCATTATCACTGCTGCCTGGACACCTCTGGCTGCCACCTGCGCTCAGCCCTGCAATGCACAGAATCTCTCGTTCGGCTGCCTATGCCCACATCCCGCCCTGTGCATTCCACAGCTCTGTCAGCAGAAGTCAGTTTGCAGTACTGAGCGACGGCATCCCCAAACTTACCTTACTATGTTCCTCATAAGCAGAAAGAATGCTTCCTTTGCCGACGTGCAGAAGTTTTTACCATATATAGCAATCTGGAGATATTAAAAAAAAAAAAATCGGTACTTTGTGTACGTGATAATGAACAGATGTGAATGTCAGTGACTGTGAACATGCAATGAGGTTACAGGTTATACCCACCATGATATATGCATTTCTGTTTATAAACTTTATGAATTTTTCCAAACACCAGAAGCAACATTTCAAGCAACACAGCAGGAACCTTGTGAAGGCGTTCTGCGAAGCTGCAGGCGAGAAGAGAGAGAACTCAGTATCGCCCTTATCTTACTACAGCTTTGTTCCCTTAATACATGACCTATGCACCCTTCAGTAGACGAGAACTTGTCACAAACACATGTCACTCGAACAGAAAGATCTGTTTGCTGACCTTCCACCCTAGGTACTAACATGAAGAGCAAAGTTTACCAGCAATAGCCAAAGTAATGGGACTGGCATTAAAACAAATTCTTTGTTATATCCCAACATAACTATTTCCTGAACTTGTCTATGGGTTGACTATGTCCAAGGCTACGTACACACATTCCACGTTTGGCTGTTCTGGTTCTTGTAGTTGCATCAATCTTGGAGGAAACTGGACTCTCACTGTGAGAACTTGCAAAGAATCCTATCTAAAGAAGAGGGCTTAGAATCTCATGCATTACAATCTCTTCTGTGTTGGGTCTTGCTGACCACAAGGTGCAGTCAACGCCCATACTCCACCACTAATCCACCCCATCTCCTTCCCATCCTGCAGCAAGGGATCACATGGGGTGTTTACCATGGCTGCATTTTTGGCACGCAGTATCTTTTACTGTGGTGGGCTTAGTGCTCTTAGTGTGGTTTAGTAAACAGACTCCTTAATTTTTTGCCTCTCGCCTAGCCTAACTCGTATCATGAATGTCTGAGTATTGCCTTTTTTCCAACGCAATACAGTCGTCTATTTCTACATAATTATGTGTTTGGTTTAGCTCATGCCTTTTCAGGATACATCTCTCTTACAGTACATAAAAAGGAGAACTCTCTCTTTCTTTGTGTCAGGAGGGAAGAATAAATCAACTCCTGAACATCTAATGCGGAAATACGTTGGAATGGACTTAAGAGTTAAATGTAATCATGTTCATAACTTTTAGGGGCCTTTTTACTGAATCCCACTGACAGTCAATGCACGTTTTGGTGAGCAGTGAACCCTAATGCCCTTGCATGCTAGCTACCGACTACGAAATGCATGTTAACTGGCGCTCACACGCAAACTGAACAGTGGGCATGGCGAACACAGCACGTGAGCCTGGTAAATGTGGTGTTTAGCACAGGTAAACCTGATGGCCCCTCTATGGATGCTGTTAGATGAATCCACATTAGTTTACCGCTCATTACGGTATCCAGTTGTACATGAGTTGCTGTTAACATACTGGTCAAGCCCCCGACAAAGGCTTTGCACTTCACAGGCTTTGGCAGCACTCATTAAGTGTGAAACTTTAGTGCAATTTAGTAAAAGGGACCCTTATTTCATTTCTCTTTTTCAAAATAGTCTTGACAAGAAGACACACCATTTATAAACCTCACCTTTAAGTCTGTGATCCAGATACTCCAAAATTATCCTGATCATCTGAACAATTGCAAGTATTAACGACCCAAATGCCAGCGACCCTGTGTGATATCTGGTAAAAATAAAAAGTTATCAAATGCCACAGAAAAGCACACCATTAAGCTAAGCAAATGCAGATAGCAGAACACAAAAAAAAGTCATTTCTGCAAAAGAATGCGACCTGAAGAGAAGAGGCTGCCAACCTCATGTGTTCATCAGGGGCAACTCACTCTAGTTGCTGCGTAGACTGGGTAGCAGATAGAGTGACATGACAGTCTTTAGGAGGAAAGAAAGAAGATGGGGAAAAGCAGATTTATTCGGCATATTTTTCACTCTAGGACCTAGAAATAAGCCAGAAGACTGGGAAGCTGGCCCTGCCACTCCATTCACAACCACCTTTCTTTTCTTTTCTTTTTGGCCGGCAAAACCCTGCAGTATCAGCAGTTTGCACTATGCACTATGCACTTTGCACTATTAAGAACTATTGTAAGCTCTACGAGCAGGGACTGTTTTCTTTATGTTTGTGCAGAGCTGCGTACGCCTTTCAGCGCTATAGAAATGATTAGTAGTAGTAATACTGTCGGAGTACGTAGAAGCAATTTTGCAGTAAAGTCTTGACACCATTCAAGAAATGAACATTTGTGTTTTAATGCGCATCCTTAGCGGGGAACCAGTTCTGTAAACATTGCCACGAAAGACCACGGGCCTCCCTTAGCACACAGATATCTACTGTAAATTGCTTTAAATAGGGATGATATGTAACATTTTATAATTAAATAAAGTTGCCCGTCCTTCAGTTATTCCCACGCATTTTCAAACTCTCAGACTTTTTTTTTACAGTTGAAGCAGTAATGAAAAAATGTTTAGCAATTCAAATCCCCAGGTGTCAGTTATGCAGTTAAAAATGACCTGATTTTATAAGTAGCCCCGGTTACATATTCTCTGTCTTACTGCACTAAGGAGCAGGTTTACTAAAGCGCACTGCAGATTAGCGTGACGTTTAGAGCATGGTAGTGCGGGACCCTGGTAACCGTTAGCACGTACTAAAAATATCAGCGAGGTAAAAATACACACTAACCACTTAGCGACCGATTGAACGGGAACTGGGAGAGTTGGGGCACAGAGTGGGCCCTGCTTGCACATTGAGATCAGCATGGTTGCTGCATGCTAACTGTCAACACTGCAGTAAGTGCACCTTTGTTAACTGCGGTTGCAGGTTTAATGCAGTGAGGTGCTTCCCACCACCCAGGGCCGGCCCCAGAGATGGTTCAAGGTATTGGCACCCTAGGTAGACATTAAGCCTTGTGCATCCCCTGGCTGTCAGAATCTATTTACTTTTGAATGCCCTGCTCTTTGACGCCCTTTGATGCTACTGCCCTAGGCAACAGCCTAGTTTGCCTGATGGCTGGCCCGGCCCTACCAGTACTGTAACTGCATGGGACTTGCCAGAACGCCGCTAACAGTTAGCACAGGTTGACCACACCACCTGCACTGATTTTTTTCACTAAATGCTTTCTAAGATACTGATTCTTGAGCAATTTAGTGAGCATGCCCTTAAGTAATAGACTAGACAGTTACAAGGTCCAGAACCAGAATTGTTCTTAGAAATCTGCGGCCCAGCATTTCATTTCTGTTGATTACTTAAAATCCTCCATTCATCTGTCTATCTTGATTAGACTCCAAGCTCCAAGGATTATTCATTATGTCAGAGAATTCTATACCTGGGCTCCTATGTTAAAAGTCCAAAAAAGCACCTATTTTATAAAGGTGTCAAACATTAACAAAAATCAGTGGTAGCGTTTGATTCCAAAATTAGTTAAAATATAAACAACATACAAACATTCTATTTCTAACAAAACCGAACAGAAAAGATCATCATGTAAACTTTAGATCTTTAGAGGCATTAAGAGGGTAATTTTATCATCTCCTGTAGAGAAAATGGCCATTGTGTTGTATTTGGGGACTATTCTATGAAGTCAAACACGCTTTTACTTTATAGAATAGGGGGATACGGCTGCCTCTACACGTAGGGCACCTATAGATTTGGTGGAAATGTCCATGTCTTGTATTATATTACTGTACTTATGTGCATAAATTTAGGCCCTATCTATGCTCCATACAGGCTCCTCCCACATGCACAATCCAACTAAAAATATGCGTAATGGGATTTACAGGGATACTTGCGGAATAGCAGATGCCCAAAGCGCACATGGACATGCTCATTCACGCACGTAAGCCCTTAATAAGGAGTTACGCATGTTTCAAGAGGGTAACTCTCTGCACGCCCTATAGAGAATCAGCCCTTACTGCTATTACTACTGCGCAGCACTGTATAGACACATGTAAAAGATGGTCCCTGCTCATAAGAGCTTACAATTTAGTTAAGATAAACACCACAACGGGAGCTGATTGCAGGTGTGTGAGGAGGTTTTGGCTCTGCACATCGGGCCATCAGAATACCGCTGCTGTACCTGTGCGGCTGACTCTGCTACTGCCCTGCTTCCATCGGGCAGGTGCGCCCGGGACAGCCTGCTGCTTGTGGGTCTTTTCTTGCTATAAGTTGGTTTCCTTTTCTTTCTGCAACTGCAGAGCACGATTGCAGGGCGTATCTGAAGGGGCGTGTCTAAAGGGGCAGTTTCTGCCCCTTTGATGCCCCTTCGACTTCAATGCGACTTTAGTGGCGTTTAACAAGTACAGTGTAGGATCGTGGGCTGAGTGTTTAAGTTTGTGGCTGCTTGTTGCCCTCCGATGCTTTAAATTATAGTCATTTGGTGTGTCTTGATATTTTAATATGGGTAAAAGGAAGGCTAAGGCTCAGCCCAAGTCCCAGGATGCTGTTTCCGGTGTTTCCAAACCGGTCGGCCCTCTTCCCCTGAGGGAGCTTCTTTAAGCCCCAGTGGGAGATCCCCTCCAAACTGTCCTATTTTGGGGGAAGATGTTAGTTTAGGGATTATACCTGAGCTCGGCAGGAAAGATAAATTAATCCATTTGCCAATGCCAGTTCATTTAGCAACACTGGGGGGTTCTTTTGAACTTCCAGTCTTGCTCCCAGATGCAGAAATTACCTTGAAAGATCTATGGGGGGCTTTGAAATGTATTGATACTAAGGTATCCCTAGCTGTTAATTCTTTATGTAAATTTTCTCAGGAAGTAGCTGTATCTGTACGGCAGCGTGATGAGAAAGTTTCTTTGATTGATGTGGCTGTTTCTAAATTAGAATCCCAGGTCCTTCCTCTTCAGTCTAATGTGGTTGGAATTAAGGATTCTTTATTTTTGCACTCTAAAGTGGAAGGTCTTGAGAATTCTATTCGGGCTTGTAATTTACGCTTTTTGAATTTTCCTCAGTCCCCATTATTGTCAGCTAAGATTCTTTTAGATAAATATCTTAAGGAAATATTAGCCATATCAGATCCTATTGATGTTTTGCAGATTTATTATGTTCCCTCTGGCTCTAAAAAGGTTAACTCCGCAGAGGGTGAACTGGATGAGATAGTTTCCCCTATGACTAATCTTACTGCATTTTTGGAGGACTCCCTAGATACAATCTCCTTGTGTTCCACTTTGCTGGTGACCTTTTCTTCAATATTGGTGAAGCAACGGATTCTGAAAGCTTTTTTTAAGGTTAAGTCAGTTAAGTTTTGTGGACAGACTATAAACATTTTTCCAGATACCCAAATACACCAGAGGCAATTTCTAACTCTTAAGCCCTGGGTTTTAGCTTTGGGAGCCTCTTTCTACTTACGGTTTCCCTGTAAGTGCATCATTAACTTTGATGGTGCTTCATATATTTTCGTGGACATGTCATACCTGGAGAAAGTTTTGTTGGATAGACAGGGTTCAGAGGGAGATGGTAATGTCTGATTGAATTGCCTCTATCAATGTGGTCCATATGGACTTGTTTTCTGATTATTAAGGATGTTTGTTTTTTCCTATAGTTTGTAATGCAGTCATGCTTTCTTGATGTGGTCTATATTGTTTGTCTCCCATGGTATCTTATCTTCTTCTATGAATTGCTTTATTAATTGTTCACACTGTGTATGGGAGCTTACAATTGTCCTGTTCCATATTTGGTTATTGTATTTGAGTAAATTCTAATAAAAAAAAGACAAACACCACAACAGTAGAGGACAAGGATATATCCAGGGAATGGTAAGGAGGTAGAAAAGAGACTAAGCAGAAGGATCCAAAGGCAGCATGGATTTGAAGGTCAGAGAGGAAGATCAGTATTGCTATTTCTGTGGTTTTCCCACCAAAATGGGCAACCTTAGTACTTCAGCTGTGGGAAAAATTCACAGGTTGCAGGTTTTTGGGCTATTTGTTTGCACCGCTTTACGTGAGAAAATTGTGGGAAAAAAGAGCAAAGAAACCCCCCAAAAGGCAAGCTCCAGCTTTAGAGGAGGTCACATCCCTTCGCTGCATGTCAGCGGTCAGATCCCAGAGCAGCACCAGGAGCTAACCAATGAAATGTGGCAACTGACTGCCAGAGTCCAATCAGGGAGGAGGAGGGTGGGATCATGTAGCAGGGTGGGTGTCGCCACACCTACTAGGTTACCAATCAGGGCGGGGGTAAGGGAGGGTCACTGTTTTGGCTATGTTTTAACCCACTTTGAACTGGAAATTGTTGCAATCATTTGGCAACACTGCTGCAGACAGAAGTTTTAAACTCTGAAAATTGTGCAGACACATTAAGCATCCTTCTGGCATCGGGGCATTAAGGTAAAAATCATTAGAACCAGTAAAAGCCAGACAGTTGTCAAGTCTAACCTCCAAGGTCTTGATCACATCTGACAACCCCCTGCCCCCCCCCCCCTAAAATTTGGACTCTACTTATATGCCCATTTTGTCGATGCCTTAATCTAGCTTTGCCCATAGCCACAGATACCAGTTGCCAGTACGCACAGCAATCAATAAGAAAATTATATGATTCACGCATTAATTTTCACACTACAACAAACAACAAAAATATGAAATGTACATCTGTATAACTTAAAATGCAGCACAGCACTGCTAGGGAATAATTTCTAATCCATGAGTGTGTTTAGCCGTGGTGTGTGCTGTGAATGTGTTTGTGCCTGCAGATGTTGTGTGGGGTATTTGGGGTGAGGCATTTTGTAGGAAATTTGACCAGTTACAGGGGTATTTAATGGATGTGGGAGCAGGTTGCAGTATGGTAGGGCAGTTTTTGAGGTGGTGTGGCAGTTGCAGGGGAGTAGTTTTTGGGGGTGGGACAGTTGGAGCGGGGTAGTTTTTAGGATTGGGGCAATTCGCGGGATACTGCTATGTTTAAAGGGGGCTAGTTCTGTGGGTGGGTGCAGTTTGCAGGGAGGAAGAACCGTTCAGGGTAGTTTTTGAGGATGGAATAGATTGCATAGTAGTGGAGCAGTTGAAGGAAATAGCTTTTGGGGGTGGGGCATGAGTGATGGGGCAGTTACAGGAGTGTGTGAAGTTTGCAGGCTGGTGGGGCTGTTGAGGGGGTATTTTTTGGAGCAGAGGCAGTTTGTGGGGTAGTTGTGAGGGTATTGCTTTTGTGAGCAGGGCAGTTTGTGGGATGGTGGGGCATTTGCAGGGATATTTTGGGGATCAGTCCAGTTTGTGAGGTGCTGGAAGAGAAATGGGACTAGGTTTTTGGAGTGGGACAGTTAGCAGAATGGTAGGGCGGATGCAGGAAGGTATGTTTTGTGGCTGGGGCAGTTTTCAGGGTGGTGGGGCAATTATGGGGTAGTATTTTTTTTGGGGGGGTGAGGCAAGATGGTGGGCCTGTTGTGGGGGGTGCAGTTTTTGAGGGTGGGGTACTCTGCAGGGTGGTGAGTCAGTTGTGGGAGGTTATTTTTTGGGGTGGGACAATTTGCAATGTGGTGGGGTATTTTGTTCAGGGTGGGGCATTTGGAAAATTGGTAGGGCAGTTGTGAGAGACTAATTTTGAGGGTTGGGGCAGTGTGCAGGGGGGACATTTTTTGGAAGTGAAGGTATTACATCAAAGATTTATGATGTTAAATGTACTCAAATTCATCATCTACTCTTATATTAAATATAGTGAAAACCAAACTTTGATGTCCCATTCAAAAACATGAGCTCATAATACTTAGATTAGAAACCATTGGAAGAAGATTAGGAACTTACATTGATGATTCAGCTGGATGCCTGCTTCTGGGGAAAAAACGCCTTACTTCCAGTATTTTGTGTAACTTCAGTAAACGTTTTAGTTGCACAAAATAGTGGGGCAACGTTAGATCTACTTCTCACAAATGGAGAACGTGTGTCTAGAGGAGTTAGCAGTAGTGATCACCACTCCATGTACTTTGAGAAAAAAGCCAAGGCAGGGTCCAGTCACAGCAAACAAAGTCCTACATATCAAATATGCTGACTTTAGTAAAATGGGGAAGTAACTGAAGGAAGAGTTGGCAGGATGGGAAGATATAATGAAAGTAGAATGAGAGTGGGCCAAGCTAAAAGGAGTTATAATAAAGGGCAACAGATCTTTATGTAAGAAAACTAAATAAAAGCAAAAGGATTAGAAAACAGATATGGATCTCCAAGGAAGTCGCTAAAATATAAAGGCGAAAAAGTAGCATTCACAAAATATAGAAGAACACAAGCATACCAGAAACGTCAGAGGCAAAATAAGAAAGAAGGATTGCAAAAGCACGAGTAGAAGAAAAATTAGCCAAAGATGTAAAGCGAAGTGAGAAGACTTTTTTCAAGAATGTCAGGCAGAGAAGTAAGGCAAGAGGTAGAACTGTAAGACTAAAAGATGCTTAAGACTGCTGTATAGAAGATGTAATACAGCAATTTGATAAACTAGAATAGCAAATCACCTGGACCAGTTGGTATGCATCCCAAGGTGCTGAAAGAACTCAAAGAAACTGCAGGTTTAACATTAGTAATCTGTAAACTATTAATAACCCTTTCCACTTGGCAGTCCCACCCCATGGGTCATTTAATTTTCCCATTCCAATCATCTGTCCCATGTTGTGGGACATATGAATAACATGTTAGTTTATGTTTTGTATGTCTTAACCAAAATACATCATCACTGGTTAATGTAGAATGTGCATGTCATATTGGCTGTAATTTGGCCAGTTTCTTGTTAAAATTTATTCCTACCTGGCATGAGCTACAGAAGATTTATCCAAGTGGAAAGGGATAAAATTGTCTATAGTACCTGAAGATTGGAAAGTGACCAATGCAACGTCAATATTCAAGAAGGATTCCAGGGGTGATCCATGAAACTACAGACCAGTGAGCCTGATGTCAGCGCCAGGTAAAATGGTAGAAACCATTTATAAAGAACAAAATCATACCAAAGGGCAGCACTCTGTCCCCGTCAAGATTTATTAGAGAAGCAGAAGAAAATAGATAATGTGGGCATGGTGTGTCCTATTTTATATTCATATCATTCCCAACGAATCATTAAAATAATAAGGAAATATTGGTCGTTGATCCAGGCTCTGCCAGCTTTCCGTGATATGAAGATTACATTTGCATATAAACACAATGTTAATCTTAGAAACATGTTAGTACCGTCTGCACTTACAGAAAGGGCCTTTTTATCAGAGTATAAAGGCCATTTTCCATGTGGGAAGTGTTCAGTGTGTATTCATTCACTTACAGTGAAAAAACAATTTATTCATCCTACCAGTAATAAAAAGTTTTTTCTGGATGATTATTCTAATTGTGGCACAAGCCATGTCATTTATGTCATCCAATGTCCATGCATGAAACTATACTCTGCCTGACATTCTTGAAAAAAGTCTTCTCACTTCGCTTTACATCTTTGGCTAATTTTTCTTCTACTCGTGCTTTTACCATCCTGTTGTTTTAATTTATTTATTGATTGCATTTTGTATTTTATGTATGTTTTATCTCACAGAAGTTTTGACTCCCGAAAAGGATCCGGCTGAAGGGTCATGTGGGATTGGTATTCCTGTTTTGACCTGAGTGGTCCTAATAAATTCCCTGTTGCAGTATCTTGCTTCTTTGTGTGCTCTTGGACGTTGGTGAGTACCTTTGTGCTTTTTGTTGGTTCGGTATGTCGGTCTGTATACATCTGCTATCCGTGGGGCAACCCTGTCTGCCTTCTCACAGCCAGCTTTTTTGCACTGCTCCCCTGGTCAGGGCTGTGTGGGCATGGGAGGGAGGATCCCTGTGCCATCACAAAAAGTAGCCAGATTCCAGATATATCACCACTCACGCACTTCTCATTGATTCTGGCCTGGGTAGGGATGTAGGCCATATGGGACAATACAGAGAATGTTGGCACTACATTTGTCGTGTCCCCCGGTGCCAGGCACAGCGGATGTATTACTGCCCTATCACACTGCCAACAATAGCTGATCTTAGAGTACCCTATGTAAAATGATTCAGAAGGAATCAACATAGGTTCCCTATGGCTCAATGTCAAAACGTATCCCTATCAATAATAGGATCCTCAGAATACGGGCATTCAGCAGTGCAAACAGCACTAATATATGCTCAACAGCTGCACCATTGATCCCACAAAATATGCATTATGGGCATGCATTAGTGGAGTTTTCACTGTTGAGTGCCCTTATTCTGAGGGTCCTTTAGCACTAACAAGGATATGTTTTGGCAGTTAGCTATGGTGAACCCTCTCTGAGTTTGACTGCCCAATCACACTGGCACCCGGTGATGCTGCTGTCAACTATACAGTCCAGGTACTGGCAAGGCTTTCATGTCCACCCCCCCCCCCCCCTCAAATAGCAGATGAGCTCACCAGATCTCCCCGTGCACCCGTCAAGTCACACATACTCACATACACTCCTTTTCTGTCACAAAAACATGACTCTGCCAAAAAGATGCCCTGAACCTATACATGATAGCTATGACAATCGCATGGGGTAAAAGGACTGAAAATATGATCTCCGTTTCTCACCCAAAAAGGAATCCTTTTCCTGCTCACACCAATGCTACCCCTGCATTAGCAATCCCATTTTTCAGAACATGGGAATTGTTAGGGTCCCCTAGATGGGCTCCTTTAGCACAAACACATTAACTCATTGCCTGCATAACCACTATTGCTCTTCCTAATATTTCTGTAAGGGTGTTTATTAATGTGTCTAGACCTTACAACATTCCTTCACCTCTGCTTTCTGTACCTTATGAACGCATCTTGTGTTTCACAACCATTCCTCAAAATGGCCGCATTGCAGAGAAGAGCAGAATATTTTCTAGGTCCTAGCCTTATACCATGTTTCTGATAACACGTCAAACTGTGGTCTTTTTTTTGAACGATTAATATCCAAGTTAAAGCAAAACACGTTCAAAGAAAACTAGTAAAGAATTGAAGTATACTCTGTATCCAAATTTTTCTACCAAAGCACTGGGTAACTACACCTCTAGCCGTGCAGATTCCGGGAAAGTGACCCGAGAGTTCACGAATAACAGTTAGGTCCTCAAAGGATTTGAAAAGTTGGAGTTTGATTGGAAAATCTCTGTAGCAACATCCAATGAGAAAAGTAGCTGGATAGATTCACTGAAGCTATAGGAGGTGGGTCTTTTAAAAGCGTAGTTCAGTACAGCATCCCGCATGCGCGGCGTCTTTCCAAAGAGCAGAGGGTTAGAATCTGCATGGCTAGAGGTCCGTTACAAACACATTGCAAATCGACGCAGGCAGCATTTAGTAAGTTTGAAGGATGTTTTTTGGTATTTATTGTGGATGTGGATAAGGATTGGGGAATTTTAGTGTTAAATAAATTGCTTATAATTATATTTTTTTTTTAGAGCACCGAAGGGTTGAGAACCGATCCCCTGAAGAAACCGAAGTGGTGAAACGCTACAGCGGTACCTGGGGAGAGCGTTGGGATTGTTGAGAAATAAGAGGGGAGCCTAGTAATGGAGAATGTCTTTTGATTTGAATAAGAAGAAAGCTAAGTATTATGACTTCAAGAACCTTTGATAACAAACGTATAAGAGGAGGGAGAATTAAGTCATAAGACTGAGAAAACTGTTCTTCTTCAGCAAGGCTCCCCATATAAAGTAGTCTGTGAAGGTCATTGATGCTACTCGGCACAATACACAATCCAGCAATAAGTCTGAATAATCGTGCCAATATAAGTCTGAGACCTTCGCAGGCGTAGTTACCCAGTGCTTTGGTAGAAAAATTTGGATACAGAGTATACTTCAATTCTTTACTAGTTTTCTTTGAACGTGTTTTGCTTTAACTTGGTTATACCATGTTTCAGCAGGACTAACGTGGATGTTTCCAGGAAGCACTTAATATGTACAAGGGCCTTCCCTGAATACGTTTTCTATGTCTCCATGTCTGACCACCCCTCCCCCCTTTCCGTTCTCTCCCACCTACGTTCTGAGATCCCTGTGCTAGTGCAGTGGACATGCATGTCAGCAGTGTTTCAGAATACAATCTGGGATGTTTTCGGCACATAAACGTCCCTGCCACATGTACAAACTCCTTATTCATTTTCTGGAATGACCCCCTTAAGAGAGAACAACCCAAACTACAGTTGCACAGTGCAAGGTTCCGTATTAGGAATCACCACCTAGGAAAAGATCTAGGCATTATTGTAGATAATACATTGAAATTCTCTGCTCAGTGTGCAGTGGCAGCCAAGAAAGCAAATAGAAAGCTAGGAATCTTAAGGAAAGGAATGGAGCATAAAACCAAGGATATTATATTGCCTCTGTATCGCTCTATGGTGTGATTGTACCTTGAATATTGTGTGTAATTCTGATCACCATATCTAAAAAAGGATATAGCGGAATTAGAAAAAGTAGAGACCAACACCAAAATGATAAAGGGTATGGAAAGGCTATGAGGAAAGGCGTAAAAGTTTAGGGCTCTTCAGCTTGGAACAGCTGAGGGGTGTGGCGCTGCACCCTGGCTAGGCGGTCGCCTAGTGGAGACGCGTGCCATCTAATGTCTTGTATTTTGCAGAGATTCCAGGGCCAAGGCCTCTGGAGTTGTAGTTGTGTGCAAAAAGGCCAACCAAGTGGTTTTAGAGGCAACACAGGAAAAATTTATTATTTTTTTTTCTTTTGTAGTCAACACTTTGCAAACAAAATTGTTATGGAAGTTCCTGAACAGAATAACAGAATAGAGGATAATTTCTCCAACATAAACTGTCACATAAACCGTGCTCCAACAATGCTATAAATGAGGTTGCTTCCTTCAGCTCTTTAACAGAAGATAACTTCTTTTCCCCAACAAGCCACAGTTGTAACTTATTGCTATTATCAAAGTCCAGCAAAGCCCTCCGCTTCTTTCAACTGCGTAGGGTTTTAAAAGTAAGGCTTCTTCTGCTTATCAGCATTGCTAACAGAAAACTGCTGCTTAAAACATTTTACTCCAGCATAAACATTTGTGGTAACTTTCAACCTTGAATAATTCTCTCTCTATCTCAGGCTCCCAGCGCTCAGCGTATCAGGTTAACTGACTTCTGGTTTCTCTTTAGCTTAAACCGTTGGCCTCCCCTCAGTCTGAAGCTATGCACAAGGAGCATTCCATTAAGGAATCAATGGAGTCCTGTTCCACTTCGCAGGATTCCGTCTCCATATCTTCGCACTCAGAATCACATATCTTTGGGGCTTGAGACTGGCTCAGAGTATTCAGGCCTAATTTCTTTTAAAAGCTTGAACACCTTTTCCCAATGAGCTTTTCGTCTCCCCTCTGGGTTTTCAGTATGGCTACCAGACTTTTTACCCTTTAATAACACACTTAAAGGTTCTGTCTGTTTCCCTTTACTTCTGGGAACATTCTTCCTGACAGGCTTCTTAAAAGATAAAACTTCTGCCTCAGAATCCTGTAGGGCTATTTCTGTATCTTGGCTGTATTCTTCAGCTCCCCCAGGTCTTTCTCTCCTACCTCCAAGCCTGGCTGCAAATCTCTCACAGCAGGGGCTCTTCCTTGAAGTAGCGTCCTCAGAATCAGAGCTGCTCTGGGAATCACTCTGGTGTCTGTTCCTAGACTCTCTCTGCTCTCCACCACTGAAGCTTTGGTCCTCTTCAGTTTGGCTTAAGGATTCTCTTTCCAGCTTGCTTACAGCTAGCTTCCTCAGTTCCTCTCTCTTGGAAGGAGTGAGATTAGCCCTGCTCCTGGCTCTGTCCCAGCTGCTGCTGCTGAACCTGTTCCCATGTCCCAACTGGGACTTGTTCTCCAACCTGTTCACGAGCCTGTTCCTGTGTGTTTCTGTGAGCTTAAATGTATGCAAGCGTCCTCCCTCTCCTGGCTCCTCCCACAGGTGTCTCCTATTCCTCCTCTGGGTTGCCATGGAGTCTGGGTGTGGTCTGAGCCTAGTAGCTCTGGAAGTGTGGGTTTTTCCACTACCTGCATTTTGAAACATGTGTCTAGCTGAGCCCTTCCCCCACACAGAAGAAAAAGTTTCTTTTTTTCCTGTTTTCCAGGGCTGAGCTGCAGCCTCATCACCACAGGGGAGATATGATAAAGATCTATAAAATGATAAGTGGAGTGGAACAGGTAAATGTAGATAAGTTGTTTACTCCTTCAGAAAGCAGAAAAAGTCCATAGGATACAGAATGGAAGCACAATGTAGCACATTTAAGACTAATCTGAGAAAAAAGTTTTTACTCAACGTATAATCAAACTCTGGAATTCATTACCAGAGGATATAGTAAAAACTATGAGTGTAGCCAGATTTAAAAGAGGTTTGGTCAAGTTTCTGGAGTAAAAGTCCATAAACTATTATTAAAGTGAACAAGGGATATCCACTGGTTACCCCTGGGATAAGGAGCATGGAATCTGGCTATCTTTTGGGAACCTGACGGGTACTTGTGACCTGTATTGGCCCACTGTTAGAAATGGAACACTGTGCTTGATGGATCTTTGGTCTGACTCAGTATGGCATATCTTATGTTCTTATGTATTCACGGAAGAAAATCCTGGAGAAGGATCACAACTGGCTGACAAAGATACATATGGGAATGGAGTAGATCCCACACCATTCATGAAAGAAACTGTTTAAGAACAACTTGTAAAACCAAGGTTGGATAAAGCCATGGGGCCGGAATGGGATAAATCCCAGGATACTGAGGGAGTTCAGAGAGATTCTGGCAGGGCCTCTTAGGGATGTATTTAATAGATCCTTAGTGACAAGAGAGGTTCCTTCGGAATGAAGAAGGGCTAATGTAAGCCCTTTTTACAAACATGGTAACAGAGAAGAGGTGGGAAATAGGCCAGTAAGCCTTACCTCAGTAATTGAAAAAGTAATGGAGATGCTGCTGAATGAAAGGACTCCAAAGGATTGTAAGATTCAAGACAAGATGTTTTTTTGCAAAAGGCAGATCAAGCCAGATGAATCAGAAAACTGAATCAAGGGCAAGTGCTGGACGTGGACTACTTGGATTTCAGCAAAGTCTTTGATATTATTCCTAGAGGAGGATCATGAACAAACTGAATAGCCTGAAGTTAAGACCCGAAGTGGTAAACTGGATTGGAAATTGGTTGATGGTCAGATGACAGAGGGTCATGGTAAATGGAATTCACTCAGAAAAAAGAAAGGTAAATAGTGGAGTGCCTCAGGGATCGATCCTGAAGCTGATTCTGTTCAATAGCTTTGTAAGTGACATTGTTGAAGGGTTGAAAGGAAATGTTTTCCTTTTTTGTGGATGACACAAAGATCTGCAATAGGGTAGAAACCCCAGAGGGAGTTGAGAACATGAAAAATGATCAACAAAACTCAGAACAATAAACTAATGCTTGGCAATTAAGATCTAATGTGAAGCAATGCAAAGTGATGCACTTGGGGTGCAGAAATCCAAAAGAGCAGTATGTGATAGGGGACCAGAGGATGATGTGCATGGACCAGGAAAGAGACCTTGGGGTGATAGTGTCTAAGGATCTCAAAGTGGCAGCCAAAGCCGGCAGGATGCAGAGAGGAGCAAAAACAGCCAAGAGGAAGAGGCAATAGTGCTCCTCTACAGGTCACTGATGAGGCCTCAGTTGAAGTACTGTGTTCAGTTCTGGAGGCCATATATCTTGCTAAGGATATAAAAAGACTTGAAGCGGTACAGAGGAAAGCAACCAAAATGGTATGCAGCTTGCACCAGAAGCCATATGAGAAAAGACTTGAAGACCTGAATATGTATACCGAGAAGAAAAGAAGGACAGGGGAGATATGATACAGACCTTTAAATATTTGAAAGGCATAAATGAACAAACTTTTTTCTAAGACGTAGAAGCTAAAAAAACCTAAAGGACATGAATGAAGCTATAAGGAGGTAAACCTAAAAGCAACATCAGGAAGTACTTTTCCACAGAAAGGCTGGTGTATGCCTGGAATGCTCTCCTGATGGTGATGATGGGGACAAAAACAGTGACTTCATTCAGAAGATATGGGATAAATACAGAGAGCTCATATATAACAAGAGGCACATTCCTGCTCAAAGCAAAACTTAAATAACTGTTACACTTCATAAAAGGCAAAGCGGAGGGTTAACTGCATGGAGCAAAGTAAAAGCGCAGAGCAGGAGTAACCTGCACAGAGCGGCAGTACCAACCCAAAGCAAAGGCACCTTCCTGGGCAGACTGGGTCGGCCATGCTGGTCTTTATCTGGTATTATTTATTATGGGGGTAATTTTGGAAGCATGGCTGGGGTGTTCACAGGAACCTGGAGATCCCCACCTGATCTCAGAAACATCCCGGATGTCTGATGCCGCATCTACAATTAGACCTTCTCCAAGCACAAACAGGCTTCTGACAAGTGTTCGTTTTGGCTGAAAAGCATCCAAAGGGTACAGAGAAGAAAGCGCTCTATCATACCTAGTACTCAATACAATTTCAGGGGGATTTGAACCCTGGCTTCCTTGCTCCTAGCCCACTAATCTAACTATTTGCCTATTCCTAGATGTCCAGGTTCTGAAATACAGTTCTGGGGATGTCTATGTCCGTATCAGGCACGTCCACGATTGTGAAATCATGTCTGCATCTAGACGTGCCTGCTTCTTTTTCCAAACATTCTGGCTTAGACTTCCCAGATTGCACTTAGATGTCCTTTCTAAAATTCCCCTCCATGTTACTATCACCTTACTATACTTTCACTGCATATACAGTTGTGGTCAACTTTATTGGCACCCTTGAAGTTCAACCTCTTCATATCCAATATCTCCTAAAAAAAAAGTGGCTTGTGAAATGGCTTTGGAATATATATGCACACATATTTGATACATAAAAGAGTCAAATAAAACCAAACCAATTTAAAAAGAAAATAGTAGGAAAGAGTATAAAAACTGGGACATTGCCAGGGCATTGCCACCCTTATAAACAATTCAAATCAGTTTGATCAGAAGAACCACATGCCCATTGCAGTAAAGTTAGACTCACCAGTGATCAAAATGCTCACATGACTTGAATCAACCAACAAATGATGGTTCTAATGTTTAAAATGGCCACATTAACTCCCTGTTCCATTTTCACAATGTTGAAGAAAAGAGAGCTGCCTGAGACTGTCATAAAAGCCATTATCACCAAACATCAAACTTTAAAGAGGTAGAAGACCTAGGGATTTCTTATGTCTACAGTTTGCAATGTTATTAAGCTCATGGAACTGTCAAGAACCTCCCAGGACATGGTGGGAAGAGGAAAATTAATCCAAGAAGTCTTCAAAGGTTAGCGCAAATTGTTGGAAAAACACCATGTACAATATCCAAAGAGCTCAAGGCTGACCTGTAGCAATATGGAGTGGTGGTTTTAACTTGCACCATATGCTACGCACTAAACAAAGAAGGACTTCATGGGTGAGGGCCAAGGAGGGCTCCACTGCTCAAAGACAGTCATAAAAAGGCATGCCTGATCTTTACCCAAACCCACAATCCTTCTGGGAAAAGGTTTTGTGGACAGATAAAACCAAACTCGAGCTCTTTAGCAATGCAGACCAGCAATACATTTACAGGCAAAGAAATGAAGCTTATAAGGGAAAAAAGCACCCTTCCTACAGTTAAATATGGTGGAGGTTCCATAATGTTGTGGGGCTGTTTTGCTGCCTCAGGAACTGGAGGCCTGGAATATATTAAAGGAATCACAAAGTCAGAGGACTACAAATGTATTTTGGAGAGAGTTCTGGGTCGAAAGTCATGAGTCCTCCAGCAGGACAATGACCCAAAACATACATCCGAAAGTACAAAAGGATGGTTAAAAAGTAAAAAATGGACTGTTATAAACTGGCCAGCAATGAGTCCTGATCTCATTCCAATCGAAAACATTTGGAAAGAACTGAAATCTGCCATTGGTAAAAGGAATCCTGGAAACATCCATGAGCTTGAACAAATAGCAGTTGAAAAGTGGAAGAAACTACCAGCAGACAGATGTACAAAATTTATAAATGGCTACAAGAAACATTTGCAGGCTGTCATCATTGCCCAAGGGTTGTGCAACCAAATATCAGCGAAGGATGCCATTATTCCTGTCCAGGTCATATTGTGTTTTTTTCTCAGAAATTACTAGGTATAAGTTACACAGACATCATTCTTATTGTTGCATACATTTGAACATACTATTAAAATATTATGATGACATACAGGTGGAATACTTCCAATTATTTCTCAAGATATTGTACACAACATACTTTAAATGCAAGGGTGCTGATAATGTTGACCACAACTGTATATGCACTTGCTTCAGAACAAATTTATATGGTAGAAGGAAAACCCAATTCCTGCGGCTGGCTGCATGCTTAAAGAGTTTCCCTTTAGAAAAGAGTTATAGGCCTAGGAATAAAGTCCCCTCTGGCCTGCAAGCCCCACTCCTAGTTTAAAATTGTCCTAGTAGGAATTTGCTTAGGTACATAAAACTTAATTTGACAATAATTTAACCTGATCATGGCTGAACCGAAGCTAAAATATTGCATCTATAAAGAAAGAATTGTTTATTATGGAAAACGTGCAAGACATTTGCATGTTGGTTGTGATGCATTGGATGGTATTTTATATTTTAATTTATTTTTCGGCTACTTCTGAAATAAATCACAGGGAATTTTTTAAAGACAGACTATATTTGCCACCTTTTTTCCCTAGCCTTTAACCTCCCCACCTCCCCGTCCCCACTATAGCTCTATTCTCTTCCCTCTACTATCCCCCAGCCCATTCTGTTTTTATAAAGTGTAATTTCTTTTCTTTTCCCGGCCTTGTGCCTTACTTTTATTGGTTTTTATGTATTTGTAAACCGCTCTGATTTTATTGTGAAGAGCGGTCAATCAAATTAACATAAACATAAACATGAACACTCACACCGTGAAGCCAGGATGTACTAGTTTTAATATGGAAATTAATAAATGTATCTTATTGGTAAATGATTTTACAAACTTTTGTGTACAAAACTAAATACTCTGATTTGCTGCAGTCTTTGGAGAATTACAGGACTGATAAAATATGAAGCAATTCAAAATTCTTCATTGTTTTTTCTGATAGTCTTTCATGTTTGAAAAGTGCATGAAGAAGTGAAGAATTACTGAAATTTTAATTTAATTTAATTTAATTTAATTTAATTAGCGAGTTTTTATATACCGCACCTTCCATTGATCAGTTGCGGTTTACATGGAACAACAGTAAACAGGCAAAGCTGCTTTTACAGATAACAATGTGAAACTACAAAGAAATAAATAAAGTAGACAGTGCTGATTGCTGAAAGTAGTTTCTAGTATTCCAATAAGAACTTTTGTTAGAAATTTTTCATAATGAATTAACTTGTAAGGGACTGAATGCGTTGTGCTATGGCCACAATCAAGGCTGGGCAAACTTTCCAGCCTGAACACCGCAGTGGTGGTCTGGCCTATGAAGGTTCATCCTGAAGGTCAGATGGATTGACAATGTCGCTTCCAGTTAAAGATATTCATGATAGGACTCAAATCTTTCAGCTTTCTGTGATTACCAGTGAATGCAAAAATGGTCAATAAAATACAAATAAAACTATGCTAAAACAAAGAGTTGCAAGGAAAGGGGGTTAGATAGTGTTTTTTAATTTAACACTGCATTCAATAATATTAATGTTCAACCACTGCTATTCCCTTTCTCATTTGTTATGTGGTCGATAGCTTGTTACATGCCCTATGTTGTGAGGGCAAAACAATGTTAATATAGTTATCCAACTCTTCATAATAGCAAGAACAGAAAGAAGGACACAAAATAAGAGCAGATTATAAAACCTCTGGTGACATGAGGAAAATTCAAAGCCATATTAAAATCTAAACTGGGCTTTCAAATGGTAAGAGCATTGTTATACTTTGGAAAATCTATTTTGCTTAAAAATCCTCATATGCTGATACTGAGAATAATTCCAATTACCACCCATGCTTAGATAGGTATAGGACAAGCTCAAACACTTTTTTATACTAAGAACATTACCAATATTAACATCAATAATGTAAAAAGGGCTTGCAAAATGTATGTTTCGGTCTTACCTTATTGCTCGCCCAAAAGAAGAAAACACAGGGCACGCTGGGATATCAGCAGGTTTCCTAAAAGCCCAGTAATAGGAAGCAAAGACGCCAGCGAGGGTGCACTGACCCAGAGCAATCGCAAAGTTTACCAGCCAGAGGAACACAAAAACATTGCAGATTTGAAAGACGAGGATGTATTTATGATATAGGCTTTCTCCACCATAAAAGGCAAAAGTACACTGCGCACCCGGACACAGCTTGGTCACGTTGGTGGTATTAAAAGTCTGTACAATTAAAAAAAAGAGAAATGTGTTCTAATTTGTTGCAGCAATTATAAGCCTTTTATATAGTACCTATCAGATAATGAAGCAGCATCACTTATTATTACCTTCTTTCCGGCCTTTTGTAATATTGTATTTAACATTTTGGGCGTGCAGCTGGATAAAACCTGTTATAATATGTTACAGATTCTGTTAACCATGATCCATTCGATCAACCTTTCTCTACTAGTAGAGAGAGTGAATGCCTGCAACTTCTTGGATTTTTTTCTGACTTATAAACGAGGCGTCTTCTTTCTTTCTTTCTGACCAGACTTACCTTGGGGCTGCAGCTCAAATTTGCATATTTGCAGAGAGTCTGGTTAGCCATGACTTTATACACAGGTTCCCCTGAGGTAGCAAGGAAACTGAATGGCTCATGTTAAGGACACAATCAATTGTCTCACCCAAATTACCCAATCCGTTCACTTTATAATGTCTTTAAAATGAAAAGTCACTCTTATTCTGCACCTCCAAATAGCATACATGTAGTCAAAGGTAACTCATCCTTGGGGATTTCTAAAATAAACTGGAAACAAGTTTCAAGTCAAAAACGAATGTTTTCTCTATCTGACATCTGCGAGCAGGACAGAGCACAAAAAACGAGGCACACAGCTCCAAAGGATACACAGCTGTCACAGCCCAGTATGAAATACAAATTGCAATGAGAATGAAAGTGACGATAGGATAGAACAAAGCAGACATGGTGTAGCCTATAGCCCTGGAAAACAAAAAGAAGAAAGGAGAAAGACGTCATAAGGCACATTTTACAATGGGACGTCAAAGACAGAGCATTTGGAAGGAAAAAAAATAGCAGACAAGTGCACGTTCAGGCACGATTTCAGAAATGAGGACGTGCCCAATATGGACGTCTATAGAGACGTCTACATAGATGTCCCCAAAATAGCATCTCAGGATGTGGATGTCTAATAGTATAATGATTAAAACAGTGGGTTGGGAGCAGGATGGTCAGCGTTCAAATCCCAGTGGGGGTCTTTGTGATCTTAAACTAGTCACTTAACTCTCCAGCTTCTCTACACTCTGGGGGTTTTAAGGCTAAAACAAGCAGTTTCCTGATGCCTATTGATGACTGCAGCAGGTCTAAATGTGGACGTGCCTGCAGACATCCCCATCATTCCTGAAATTGAGGAGAGACATTTTAAGCCCATTGCACCTCTCCAGACGTGACTCCACTACATCCCCTTGCCTTCTTGGACGTCCCTGCACCAGAGATGCCTGTAAACGTTATTTGTGGAATGGCTTCAGAGACATCCACGTGCATGTCTTCAGACATCCTAAATCACAACTAAGCCTTTTAAAATGACCCTCATGTATCCAAAGTCACCGCAAAATTTTAAGCAGTGCTTCAACACTGTAGAAAAACAAACTATTTCAGGACTCCTATTACACATGACCTACTATTGCTATGTAGTGCTAGTGATACATACTTTACAGAGAAGAGTGATGACCCACTCTTAAGTTATTACATCATGAAAAAGAACATTGGTGTGTGTGACACTTTTTAACTTCCCCATTTCTCTTAGAGAATCTGCACAATCATATTCTCTGGGACAACCAGATGACTGCAGAGTTTAGCAAAGGAAGGAGAGCACCTGTTTAATTACAATTACAGTAATTCCTACACAAAACGGATCAGCAGGTACTTAGCAGACTATTTACTAAGAAGCATGCTTACTAACGTGCACTACATTAGTGTGCAATCGGGCGCATGGCTGTCCATCTCCCTGCCATTAGAGGGTTGCAGCTGTGCAGCAGTGCATTAACGGGCATGCGGTGGCATTAAGTGCACCTGTGTTAACAGCAACAACCCCTGTTAGCATGCACCCAAGATGCCCGTGTTGCACACGAACACCCACATTCTGCCCCAACCCATCCAGTCCCCGGCCAAGTTTCTGTAAATAGGTTAGCCTAGTTATTTTTAGCATGGGATCCCCATGCTGTTGGCGTGGCATGCTTACGCTTACCGATGACTAAACCCCTCACTAATGGTTAGCACACTTTAATAAACATGCCCCTAAACGTTTTAATGTGTGTTAAATGCTTGTGCGGGCACCCAACACGCTTTAATATAGTAAATGATGGGAGATAAAGACCAGCATGGGCCATCTAGTCTGTCCAGTAAGATGGTTAGAGTTATAGAGCTGTACATGCTGCTCTGTGCTGGCTACTCCCTCTTCTGGGTCTTTGCTTAAGGTTGTACCTGCCGCTCCAGGCAGGTTACCCCCCTCTGGTTAGGAAGTTATGTACTTTTACTTTGATTCCATCCTCTTGCTATGAAGTGATCCTCTGTGTCTGTCTCATGCCACTTTGAAGTCCATCACTCTTTTTGCCCCCACCACATCCTTCAGGACGGCATTCCAGGCATCCACCAACCTTTCCGTGAAAAAGTATTTCCTGATATTGCTTTTAAGTTTACCTCCTTGCAGCTTCATTTCATGTCCTTTTCGAAAAAAGTTTGTTTGTTCATTAATACCCTTTAAGTATTTAAAGGTTGGTATCATATCCCCCCGTCTGTCCTCTCCTCTCCTAAAATGGAATTCACACATTCATGCCCAATGTAGAGACATTTAGCAGCTGCAATCCATGCAAATGCAGCCACAGCAGCTGGTTAGTATTTAAATGAGTTCATGGCAATTGTCTTAACCTGTTCTCTAACACAAACAATTAATCACATCTCAAAAGACATCTGAACCAGCATTAGCAGGTTAACGCAGTCGCTGATATGCCAATTTCCATCCCCATCACGAATAACGAGAAGGGTCTCTGTGGTTCAGCCTCCGCCCTTGGTGAGCTAAGCAACTGATGTAGGTCGACTCCCCCCAGCTGGAAAACCCCTTCGAGAGGACTCCCATCAAGAAATGCTAAGGGACTCAGAGCCCCAGGATTTCCTCCAACAGTCCGGGAGCCTGACCATCAATAGGATGGAGGGCAGGTGTTGCCTAGACACCAAGTATGCTATGAATTACCGCCTAGCTGAAGGCACTGTCCCTGCGGGACTCACTCTCAAGGCAGTAATGTGCTGCAAAGGTATGCACTGAAGACCATGTGGCAGCCTTACATATGTCCGTCACTGGTATCGAGTGCAGGTTGGACACTGAAGCGGTCATGGCTCTGACATAATGAGTAATGATCCGGTGCTACAAGAAAGGCCCGCCTGCTCGTAAGCGAAGGCGATGAAATCCGCCACCCAAGAGGATGGATTCCTTTTGGTTACTGGCAGCCCCAGTTTACTGGGGTCAAATGAGACAAAGAGTTGGGGTGCTTTGCGATTAGGTAAGGAGAACCACCTCCTGGTTGAGGTGAAAAGTAGACACCACCTTAGGAAGGAACTTGGAATGCGTCCGCAGCACTACTCTGTTCATGTAGAACCAGGTGTAGGGAGTATCTGCCACCAGAGCCTGCAGCTCTCTCACCTGCAGGCAGAGGTCACAGCCACCAGGAAAGACACCTTCCAGGAGAGGTATCTCAGGTGACAGGTGGCCATAGGCTCAAATGGTGGTCTGGTGAGCTGGGACAGCACCACATTGAAGTCTCATTCCGGTACTGGAGGGCGGAGGGGGGGCCTTGACAACAGAAGGCTCCTGAGGAATCTAGAGACCAGGGGCAGGGTCGAGAGGGGCTTCCCCTCTACAGGGTGGTGGTTCGCCGCTATGGCACTGAGATGCACCCTGACTGAGTTAGATTTCAGGCCTGAGTGTGAGAGATGCAAAAGGTACTGCAAAATGAGTTGTACCTGGCAGGAGAACAGATTCACGTTCCTGTCTGCACACCAGACAGAGAACCTCCTCCACTTGAAGGTGTAAGCCCTCCAGGGCTTCCTCGAGGCCAGGAGAACCTCCTCAACCTCCCTCGTGAGGTGGAAAAGGGCCAACACTACCCATTCATCAGCCACACTGTCAGCCTTATAGCCCTCAGGTTGGGGTGCAGGAGGGAGCTCTCCTCCTGTGAGAGGAGGCCCAGGGCTTGGCCCAGGGGTACTGGAGCTGTCATCGACAGGGAGAGCAGCAGGGGAACCAGGGTTGCCTGGGCCACCTGGGGGCCACCAGGAACACTGAGGCATGCTTGCTCTGGATTTTGAAAAGACACTTGGGTAGCGGCGGAAAAGCGTAAAGCAGGCCCTGCGACCATGAGATCAGAAACGCATCTGCTGCCTCCCTCCCAATGGTGTGGTTGAGGGGAGTAGAACCGCAGAAGCTGAGTGCTGTCCAGAGAGGTGGGGCCTGCCCCAGAGTTGGAAGAGCTTCTGGGCCACCTTGGGGTCAAGGCGCCACTCGTGTGGGCTGAGGACTCTACTGAGCCTATCCGCCAGGGAGTTGTCCTGGCCCAGTAGGTACACCGCCCTTAGGGTCTTGCGGTTGTGCACCACAAAGGAATGAAATACTACGGCCTCTTGACAGAGGGAGTAGGAGCCCGTTCTGCCCTGCTTGTTCACATAGAACATAGCCACCTGGTTGTCCATCTGAATGAGGATCGGAAGGCCTTGGAGCAGGTGGCAGAAGGCCTGCAGGGCCAGAAAGATAGCCCGGTGCTCGAGGAGGTTGATCTGCAGGAGAGACTCCTCAGTAGACCAGTGTCCCTGAGTGCACTGGCCCTCGCAATGTGCACCCCAGCCCACCAGGGAGGCGTCCGTAGTCAGAATCCTCTGACGTGCTGGTGCCTGGAAAGGCATCCCCACCCTGAGGTGGTGTGGGGATTTCCACCGGGTAAAGGAGGCCGCCAGCTGCCGGGTGACTCACACCCTGTCCTTCAGTCCTGGCCTGAGACCACTGAGACGGGAGGCATCACTGGACTGCTCGCATGTGTAGGCAGTCTAGGGGCATAATGTGCACCATTAAGGCCATATCGCCCAGCAAGCAGAGGAGCCGATGGGCCAGCACCGATCTGCAGGCTTGCACCTCCCCGGCCAACCGCATCAGGCGGTGAGCCCTGTCTTCTGGGAGGAAAGTCTTGCCCAGCAGAGTGTTTAGCTGGCCCCTATAAATTCCAGGGTCTGCATCGGGGAGAGCCTGGACTTGGGGTAGTTGATGACAAGGCCCAACTGATGGAGGGCATGAATGGTCAGCCTTGTGGCCCGGTTCCCCTCCCTGGTGCTGCTCCTGATGAGCCAGTTATCCAGATAGGGGAAGACGTGAGCTCCTTGAAGGCGCACATGTGCAGCTACTACGGCCAGGCACTTTGTGAAGATCCTTGGGGAGGAGGTAAGTCCGAATGGGAGCACCCTGTACTGGAAGTGCAAACCTCCCACCACAAACCTCAGATATCGCCTGTGGGAGGGATGAATCAGATGTGGGCATGTGTCCTTGAGATCCAAGGAGCAAAGCCAGTCTCCCTGGTGGAGGTAGGGCAGCAGTGTTCCAAGGGAGAGCATCTTGAACCGCTCCCTCTCTAGGAATCTGTTGAGGTTGCATAGATCCAGGATAGGTCATAGGCATCTTGTTCTTTTGGGGACAAGGAAATACCTTGAGTAGAAGCCCCTGCCCCAGAGGTGGTGGGTCACAGGTTCCACTGCCTTCTCCCTGAGCAGGTTTGCAAGCTCTGTGAAGAGCAAGGCCTGGTGAAGGAGGGGACGGGGTGGCTCCCCTGGAAAGAACTTTGAAGGACTTTGTTGCAAGTGGAAGGAATAACCCTCTCTCACCACCTGTAGGACCCATTGGTCTGTAGTGATGTGGCCCAGCTGTCAGCAGGGTCTCTTGGGGGAGGGGAGACCCTCTCCACCAAGTCAAAAGCTCCCCTCAGACTGAGGGGGCACTGGTGCCTGGGGCTTTGGAGCCTTGGGCTTCATGGGCCCATGCCCTTGGCCCTTTGGCTGTGCGGGTTGGTGAGGCTGACCCTGGTAAGGCTGGTAATGGCCGGCTGAGAAGTAACCCTTTATCCTTGGGAAAAAAGTCTTCTTTCCCAAGGGCTTCTTCCCGGGGCGAGTCAAGGTCTTTTTGGAAAGCCTCTGACAGGTAACTACCTCGGCCTCAATCTAGGCGGCCTTATCCGACAGCGGCTTTCCAAAAAGATTCTCCCCATTGCAGGGCACATCCAGAAGCTTCTCCTGCACCTACTGCTCCAGGTCCAAGGTCTGCAGCCACACCTGGCACCAGGCTCCGATGCCCACGGCTGCCACCAGGGCTGAGGCTTCAAACCCATCGTAGGCAGCTCTAGAGAGAAACTTAGAGCAGTCCTGGACAGCCCCAGTCATGGACAAGAAGTACTAGAGAGGTTCCTTGGGAAGGCCCACCAAGAACCCCGAGAGCTCCTGGACCAGGCTCTTCAAATACATCCCCATATACAGCTCGTAGGCTTGTATATGGCACCCCAGAATGGCGCTCTGGTAGCATTTACGGCCCAGGGCATCAAGGGCCCGGGCCTCCTTGCCCAGGGGCACAGATGAGTAGGTCTTTTGACTCCTAAGCTTTTGCATCAATGACTCCTCCACCAGTTGTGGGGGAGCTGAGGCTTGTGGAACCCCGCACCCTACTGGACCCAGTAAATGGTGTCAATATGTCGACTAACCACTGGCACTGAGGCCGGGGTCTCCCAAGTCCGGAGAAGGAGCCTCTCGAGGATGGGTGGGATCGGGACGATAAGAGTCTCCTTAGGTGAAGACTCTTATTGCAAAATTTCCAGCTCTTCAGTGCATGAGTCCTCCTCAGACTCTGTCTGCAGTGAGAGAGCCTGGGCCATGTCCTGAACAAAATCATGGAATGCCACATCCTCGGGTGGGGCGTGGAATCGAGGCTGTGGAGGTGAAGGCGTCAAGGGAACGTCCCAATGCTGGGAAGTCTCGGGAGAAGCCTCGTCCTCTGCCTCCCATTCAGAGCCTGAGGTTGTCAAGGACTCTGCCTTGAGGGTAACCCTCAAGAACCGGGGACCACCCAAGGACTGGGGGTCAGATCCCCGCAGGCTTGCCGGGGAGAACAGGAGCACTGAGGACCATGAACGGGGCCCAGGACTTACCCGAGGCCGGTGGCACTCGGTGCCTGGTTCGATGCCCTGGGCATCCCCCGAGGTCAGAGAGCCAGGTGTTGAGGTCGATGATGCTGAGAGTCCAGACATCAACACCTGCTGCAAGGCCAGAATGGAGGAGAGACTGCTCCATGGCCGCCATACGGGCCTCGACACCAGATGGCTCAGCAGCCTGTGGTGCGGACACTGAGGGCCTTGGGTCCAGCGCTAGCACTCCATAGAGTGTGTCCTCCAGAAGGACTATGGGTTCCAGAACCCTGGTGCTGTCACCACCGGTCGAGGACTCCTGCTTTGAGAGCTTAGGAGGGTGCTACAATGAGTTGCGCAAGTAGCACCGCGGGACCTTCCCAGGCTTTGTCGGCAACTCGGGGGGCTACACCTTCTTCTTCTTAGGAGGGTCCGGTGACCAATCGGAGGAGCCACCACTGCGGGACTCCAAGGACGCCCGGACCTCCCTCGATGAACCCTCCTTCGGACTGGGAGAGGGGGACTCCAGAGTAGAGTCTGGCTTGGGAAACAGCTTCCCATGCAACTCCGAATGTTTCCCGTTGGTCTTGGGTGTGATGGCCTGGCACTGGTCACAGGAGAAGCTGTCGTGGTCCGGGCCCAGACAGCAGAAGCAGCAATTATGAGTATCAGTAACCGATATGGTTTGGACACATCGGTCACACGTTTTAAACCCACCGGGAGTCATGGTGGGAGAACACCCGGCCGGGGTCGAGGACCCCCAGGTGAAAAAAAGACACGAACACCGGTCAAGGTAGAACCTTGACAAAAAAGGGACCGCACAAGGCCGGGAATGGCACTGAGGTGCCCGACTCGAGGCAGAGGCTGTAAATACACCGGTCAAGAATTTGGAAGGGAAAGAATCACTTTTTACAGGAGAGATGAGGACCACGTCCGTTGGGCTCCGTGGAAAAAAGGAGACTGAACAAGATGGCACCCTTGGGCGGGAAGGGGACCACGCATTCGTGGTAGCATTCCCAAAGGCCTTCTTTGAAAACTAGGGAAATGTTCTGCACGGGCTCTGTCAGCACCGACACCACCCATATGTGAGGACTGACTTCCTGCTTGTTCCTGGAGAAACCAGGATATCTGCAGAAAGGAAATATGTACTGCTCTCCTGGAAGGTACATGCTGGCTATATGATTGTGCATTGAGGCCAGGATATCAGCTACACTGGCCTGGGCTTTTTCTGTGGTATACCCAGTGACGAAGCTGATTTGCTTTTCTTATAGAAAAAAACAAAAGGTAGTTCTGCTTACTGAAGATTTTGCTACTTGAAGAGCTCAGTGTTTGGGAAGGCTGAGGAAGAGCTTTTAAGGAAAAAAAAGAGAGTGATTTGGGTGGGATTTTAGGTGCAGGTTTATGACAATGCAGTAGCTTACCACATGTTTGGTTCCAAAATTTAGAGTAAGTGTGGCACCAGACTTGTGCAAAAAAATGGCAGCATGCACAAGATATCCCCATGTAATTATTGCAGGTTCTGTTCCACTCCTATGCTAAGCCATTTCCCACTGAGGTGGCAGTAAGTGCACCCATGCTATGTGCAACATTGCCAGTTAGCATGCGTTAAAGACGCCCACACGATGTACACGCTCTGCCCCTGAAGTGCCTAGTCTCAGCCTCAAGCCACACTAAGCAGCTAGTAGGGAATTTTTAGCATGGCCACATTTTTGGTGTACGGTAACTTATCACGGCACGCTTGGTGCACTAAACCCCACACTAACCATTAGTGCACTTTAGTAAACACACCCTTTAGGGCCCCTTTTACTAACCCTTAGCTCAGGCTATTTGCTGCATGACCCATTCTGCTTCTATGGGCTGTGTGGCAGATAGCTTGAGCTTAGTGTTAGTAAAAGGAACCTTTAGCATTTGCAGATTTTAGTTCTGTGTTTGTACGATTGTTTTAATTATGTTTTTTTGTGTCCTGATGTATGTTTTTATGGTTTATTATATTACATGTTGATTTTCTGCAAAAAACTGAGAGGAGTTGTTTGTCACCTGGATCCGCAGACTATATATTTTTGTGTAATAAATAGTAGATACCCGTAAACTTGAAGAATTAGCACGTAAGCACCACAGTAATTTGCATTCTCAAAGATAATATACACACCGTAGGTTTAAATATTTCTTTCCAAACAACCCAGTAACTCTAACTATGCTACAGAAAAACAAAGAGTATAACATTCTTGCAATCAAATAGGATTGGGGGAGTGCCATCTATTTTATTCTTTTTATTTGCCAATTAAATTAAGAACAGACTGAGTGGAAAGAGAGAGGACACTCAGAAATCGTCCTGTATCAAAACAACAATACAGCTAATAAATCTTATGTTCTTCAAATCTTCAATGAGGTGGATACAAGAAAAACTATGCACAAGAAAGGTAAGAAAGAAATATAATCTAACCTATCCATGAAGTAACGGCATCTGCCACCCAGGCTAGCCATCACGTCTTAACTATCAACTGGTGTAATGCCATGCACTGATGGACATGCCGACACTACAGCTGAATGGGGCAATCAGCGATGACTTCCAGGTCATGCCAGGTCGCTGACCTGGAACCTTTTCAAATCTGCTTCCTTTTCTCCACTGCAGCTGTAGTGGAAAGTGAAAGCCACCCACATTACCAGCAGCAGCATCCTGGCAGCCCCTTTTTAAAAAAGAAAATTATCATTGGGTGCAATGGGGTCTCGTAGTATAAAAAAGAATCAGGGGTCTGTTTACTAAACGATGATAGCAGCGATCGTGCGAAATTGGAGCTGCGGCCGATTGCCACTATCACTGTTTAGTAAACAGACCCCTCAGTGTTCTTACAGGGAAAAATAACTTTTGAATGTATTAAAGAGCACTTAATAATCACCCTGCACTATATCCTCTGCGCACTTGCTCAAGTTCATATTGAAATGTATTAGACTGAATCTGCTATTTCTTCACTGAGACTCGAGGGAAGGCAGAGGGAAGGAGCACAGTGGGGTTCCTCACTGCTCCTAGCCCTAACTCTGCATAAGTTGAAACCTACTGGTGAGCACAGTTTGTGCACTCTCTGACTGGGCTGGAGATCTCGGATAAGGAGCCAGGCAAGGCTGAAATAACTGTGTTGCGAGAGGGCAAAATCAGAAGCTTCTGGCAAAACCTTATTTTTGGGGGGGTGAAGGAAGCAAAGGAAGGAGGAAATTCTTACACAGCATCTCTCAGCAGAAGACCAAGCCGAGAGTCATTTAATTCATAAGAGTCAAAAATGAAGCAACTTTCTCAAAATGCAAGAGCAAAGCCGCCAAATGGCCTCTCTCTCTCCGTGCAGAGCAGGTGTGCAGTCTTTTAGCAGGTGCCACAAGTGCACCAAATTACAGGATTTAAGAAACAATTATGAAACAAATCAGTAGTTGCCAGCACTTAATGAAAGGTTTGAAGGTTTAATGGGGAATGAAAAGGCAGCTAACACTCAAAAAAATTGGCCTCTAACCAAGTTAACTACTGATTTTAAGTGGATTATTGCCATTCTACATTGCATTTTATAAATAGCATTGCAGCTGAACAACTGCTGTACAGCGTCACTCTCCTCAGTCATTAGCAGCACAGCTCCTTTCATTCACAACACAGAGCATGATCTTGTACAGTAGGTCAACAGCAATTATTCACGAGTTCTTTTCCTGTGCGCTTTGCGCAAGCAGAAGAGCACCTCCCTTAGGCCACCACTCCACAAAGACCTTGGTATAATGCAAGATTTCTGTTGCATTTCTGTCATGAATTCTGCATATAAGTGGTGGCCCAGTAAGTAGCATGTTTCAAAATTACAATTTCAAAGGCTGAAAAATAAACATGAGGCCTGCGCTCCTGGAATCAACGTCTCCCTGTCTAGCAAGGTGTCCAGAGTTTAAAAGTAAAGGCCTACTAGCCACTAAACTGTCCTGCATTCCCAGGTTTTCCTTTGAACTAGTAATGAGAGAGGGGGAAGGTGAGTCACTACCGGTAAACAAAGCAAAACCTGTAGTTACTAGTTCGGCGGGCAGTCAAAAAATATAGGACCATTCTGCAGTGCCGCTGGTGCTATGCTGTCCTTAACTGATGAGGAGCCAGAAAGAACTCTCATATTCTCATGTGGAAATGAAGTAAACCAATCTTCTTTCTGTTCCCTTTCGTAATCTAGAAATCCACCAAACAGTTCAATTACTATCCCAGACCCACTGGTTGTGCTGAGATAGTGGGAACAAAGCCACAGCCATTCACACAAAGGGTCTTGTGTGCATGTGTGCCGTCAAGTCAATGCTGATCCTGCTGACCCAGCAGCCCCTGGGCTTTCTTGGCAAGGTGTAACCAGAACTTTCTTCTGAAGCAATGGAGAGTAATGTGACTTGCTCAAGCCACAAGGAATGCCAGTGGGAATCAAAAGCTGGTCTCTTGGTCACCAGGCTATTGCTCTAACCACGAAGCTACTCCTCCACTCCAAGTAGCATACAAAAGGCAGGGCAGAATATTTAAATCTCAGTAGCCCCCTCTAGTTTAACAACACTTATTATGATCAGGGATTTTTCAGGCACCCCTGTAGCTCTCCTTTGCAAGGTCTTCTCCATGAAGGGGGCCACCTTCAAGCACTTGAAAGTCTTGGCAACTGTACAACAGAGAGGAGAGAGATCAGCTGCTTCTTAAGCCCATGGAAATTTATAATCCACTCACTGAAATAAACAATCCTCTCTCCTAAAGTAATGTCGTTCCAATAAAAAATATGTTGCAGTTGCAGGAAACATCTGAAGATCGTGTTTCAAGATAGTTATGAATAATGGGATCACCAACTAGGACAACCTAAGCTGATTTTGCAGTGCTTAGAATTGTTTTATGATAATATGATTGCATGTAAGTTTTGATTGTAATGTGTTATGATGCTCTGTAAAGAGCATGATAAAAAGTTCATAAATCAAATCAAAAATGGTAGCGAACAACAAAATTTCTTTCAGAATAGCAATCAAAAATATCAATATTTAATCACTCACAAAGCCTTCCAAATAAATAAAAACACACAACTTAAACCACTAAGGTCCCTTTGGCCTTTGGGATCCTCTGTTGCTTTTGGAGACTCTCCCTGTAATATTATCTGCATTTTTAGCAGGTTCTCCTGTCTTCTGAGCTGGGACGGATATTCTCCAAGGAATGGAGCTGCAGATTCCTCTGCAAACCCAACTCATAATTCTTCTCTCTCGCAAATGGATCTTAGTCCTGTTCTTCAGAATTCTGCTTCTCCCTTTCACTTCCCAATTCAACTTCCCCAGGGACTCTGGTAAAGTACCGAAACAGAAATATGACGATGCCTTCTTGGGGGGACAGACTATGTAAATGAGGTCCACAGTGCTACATATCTCCAGAGCATACCGGTCAGCATAGAGAACCCAGGGTATAATAATCAGGAAGTTTCACGGTTGGGAGGTTCCCCAAAAGTGAAGTCATTTTTAGTTACTTGTCAGTCCATCCTTGAAAATGGATGCTATGGTGAAGAGGTTGTTTATATGGCCCCAGGAGCCACAGAGAGCAGCATGGGGCAGCTGTGGGCTGTGCTCTCCGGTTCCAGGAAATGAGGTGGCAGCTTCTTCTTATCCCGCTCAAGAAATGAGATGCTTCTCTTCCTCCATCTAAGAAGACTGGAGGAGCTTCAGGAGGGATTTGGCAGGACATCTGTATTAAAGCAGACACTTGTCTGAAGTCCCTGGAAAAGAGGGCTGTCTGGAAACAGATTAATACCAACCAAGTATTTCTTGGATTACTGTTCTTGGGAGAAGAGGATTCAAGAGGCTCCCAGTGGGACGGTCCCAGAGTTCCTGTGGCTTGCTCCAGTGAGATTGCTACTGTGGGGATTTTCTCTATTGTTGCACCTGAACTTTGGTTGGCTAGCCTAGAAGATTGCTGCCAGGTTGGGAGGGGGGAGAGACAGCTTGACCCATGTGGTTGTGGACTGTGTGGGCGCTGCACATCCTCCATCTGTGGCACTGGCATTGTTCTTGAATCTTGGGGGGGGGGGGCGGAGGGGTCTGATGCCACCACTGCATCAGACCCTGCTCCTACGACATCAGCAGGAAGCACGGAAGGACCCATGCTACCTGCTGATGCAGGGAATGCGGGCCAGCACCGTATGGGATTGCCCTGTGCGGTATCTGCAGGACAGATGCTGGCCACTCCCTCTGCATTTACCACACAGGTCTTGCACCTACCACATGGCATTTTGACATACGCCACGTGGTAGGTGCAAAACCATTACAGCGCTTTATTAAAAATGGACCACTTAATATTTCCTGGCTAAGAAACCTGCAGGTAAATGCATACTCTAAACATGTTACAGGCCTTCCATCGCACATCTGATTATCTGAAATGGTCGGCTGGGACATGCAAGACTCATAACATAGTCGCCCCCCTTCTGAAATACCCCTTCCAGCACATCCAAGTAGCTGGTTCTGCAGCCATGCAATTCGGGAATGTTGCCTACACCTGTGCACATGCTATCTGCATGGGGCCTGTTGCCAGAACCAGTGACTGCAGCATTTATCTTCCAAGGTGGAGATGAAGTGATTTTAGAAGGCATTTACATGCGCCTCCCTTCGCTGCTGCCTCGCCCCCAGATTTTTGGACGTTGTGCTCTGGACGTCCCAGATTCTTCCTAGATGCCCCTTCTAAAATCCCACTTTTTGTAATTAATACTTAACAAACCATAACAGTATATGCAAATCTAATATGAATGAATTAGACACATATGAATTTGAAACTGTGACAAAAATGCATCGTGTATGGAATTTCCTGAAAGCCGACTAGTTATGTTGTCTGCTGCTGGACGGCTTATGGTGCGGCCCACCCGGCTACACCTTCGTTTCTGAGCACCTTTGAAGGGAACCCCAAGTGATTATAAAAGAGTTGACTCACTGTATTAATTCAACAAATATACACACTTCTTCAAAAATGCATTCTAATCATAGCAAAAGCTTTGCCGTAAATACGCCGAAACTTTTCACTAACCCATCAGTTGAAGAATGGCAGAGTGAGGCAGTCGGCCTGCCTGAACTTTCCGAGACGTCACTTACTTGCTTCCTTCCTGTAAGAGTGTAATGGCAATGGAGATTCTGTTTCTCAGGAAGATTAACATCAATATGATGATAACTTCAACAATACAAAGTATTATCACTAAAAAAGAAAAAAAGAAAGAAAATGAACACTCATTACTAAATCAGTTTGTGCTCTATTTTACAAGATTAGGTCATAGATATACCAAGGCAATGTCCAGTGTGCGTTTACTCTCTGAATATGATAAGAAATCAAAGCCAGACACTGGTCTTAGAGTGGCCAGGAAAATCAAGGACTTCAACAGCTTGCTTGTGGTTCCTCGTAAAACCTGTCACTTCTCTCTGACAGCACAAGAAAAAAAGAGGAGGGGAACTGCTCCTACCAATAAAGGTCCATGACAAAAAGAAAAAAGGGGGAGAGGTTACTGATATTGCAAAGGATATTGCTGACAGCACAATATGGTTTTATACATATTTTCCTTGGATTGCAATAATTGCCCCTGACACAGGCATATCGTGCTGAAACACAGCCGAGTCGGGCTGAATAACGCTACTGAGGCAATTTATTTATTTTGCAGCATTTTCATTCACCCCTTCCACTTCCCTCCGATATTCAGGAGGTGATATTATAAAGTCAATCCCACGCATATAGCGCCACATATGTATCTAATTGACCTCTTCTAAAATGCTGACTGGCGTAAAAGTACACCTTTTGCAATCAAGGCCTCTACTTCACCAGTGGGCATGCACACAGGTGGAGTTTGGGTGGAGTCTAGTTGGAGGACACAAGGATGCCTGTAGATTATAACGTACTATAATGTGCATGTGTACTTGAAAAATATAGACATGGCCATTTACACCAGCTGTCGGACTGGTATAAATCTCCACACCTTCAGTGTACACGTAGGAACACATTAGGCTACTTACACTAGTATTTTATAAAGTAGATGTCTGAGATACATTTCACACCATTGACGTGTTATCCAACCTAGTCCTAGAACCTCAGCTAACACTAGATTTCAAGAAGATCATAGGTACAGTTGCTGTGTTAGTCCACTTGAAAGCACGGAAAGAAAGATCCACAAAAAAGAAATGGTTATCCAATGAAAGGTATCATCTTAATACACTTGTTGACCAGTTTTGGGGACTTAGTTTCTGAGAGCTGGTCAAAAAATGTACTAATTTAGTCCAATAAAAAGGCGCTTTCCAATTTTTTAATTCAGTTTTTTAACTTTTATGTCCATGTCATAAGACACAGAAAAACCTGCAAAAATTCATAAAGACTGCAAAATCTAAAATACACCCTCACATGGTCTGAAGAAGACATTTTCAGTGGATACAAAGGTGGAGTTCTGTTAGCAAAAGAAAACAATCAGTAAGAAGTATATTTACTAAAGTATACAAAAAGGAGCACAACTTTAGCCCAGGAAAAATTAGTGCAGAATTCCCAAATATCACAGGCTAGTATAACTCATAGAAATGATTCCTGTACTCCCAGCTGCAGAAACACATGATGGTGCACCTAATCCCTGATGCTGGGCCCACCATGACTTAAAAGGGCCTGCCTCGATTTATTTTTAAATCCTCTTCCTCCAGGCATCCCTCATGATAGAAAAGGAAAAATCTCTGGTGATCCCTCCCCATCCACACCACGTCAAAGGGCACCACATTCTAGAGGGGGCCAAAAATCTCTGGTAGGCTAGTGATTAAAATAGCACTCCTCTCCTGTAGCCCTGGTGCAGGGCAAAATATTATATATGGATGGCTCCTGGTAGACCATCTCATCCACTGTCCTAGCCATACCCCCTCCCACACACACATACAATAAAGCCAAAGTGTTTGCCCTGGAATCCTTTGACCCCTGCTCCCGGGACTTTGACTTACCCCTCTGCATTAAAGGTGGTGGCCAATGGCAGAATGATCCTCAGTCAATTCTATCCCAGTTCTATATTTCGAAATGGTGAAAGACTAATCCCTAATATAAAGTGATCAACCATCCCATATTATCTGGGATAATCCCGTATTTTAAGGATTTGTCCCTGGAATCATATTACTTCTGTCGGGACGCCTAAATGTCCACTAATTTAAAATACTTGTCCCACTCCTATACATTTGTACCAGGGGACTTTTCCACTCCAGCTGAAATTTTCAAAGATAAACTCTATTTATGTGAGACTATTTCCATCAGAGACACAGAAATATATACACATACATGCATTCTGTTGTACTTCAGTCACACACACATGCGCATGCATTCATCCATCCCCGAAATCAGGTACATACATGCACACTAGCATTTTTCAGACAGACAGATTCTGTCTGTCTACTGGTGCTGTGCTGCTCCTGCACTCCTCTACTTAAATGCCCCAGTTCTTGCTTTTGCTACCAGTTCTTTCTCAGCCTGCAATAGCCTCCTCACACTTTACCCCATTCCTCTTACATTTCTACCTTTCTCAGCAACACCACTCACCCCTATCAAGGAACTTACTTATTTCACCGACTTTCTTCCAGACCCTGTGCAGAAAATCCTGTGACTAGTGCATCCTTTCCATTGGCTGGAACCTACCACTTACTCTGCACAGTGAGGGGGGTGCACTGGTAAGCTGTAGAGCTAAACTCTAAAAAAAATACCCAGACCATTTAGACATCATTCTGACTAAGACAGCTATTTTACAAAGTTGTAGAATCCTATAATTTAGATGGCTGGCATTCCTAAACTCCAGAGTTCTCGGCACAACTGACAAATCTGGCTCTGCTTCCTCCCCAGGGCCCAGGCAACAATCTGTCAAAGCCAACCAATAGGTTGCAGCAGACACAGCCAGCCAATAGGGAGCAGGGGGAGGTGGGAGCAGTAACTAGGATGAAGAAACACCTTCCTTTCTCCCTGGTCCTTCAGCTTTGGAGTATGGTGTGGTTTTTTGTTGGGTTTTTTTGCTACAGATATATAGACCTATAGGAGAAAATATTGTGGGTGCCCCCACAGAGCTGGCGCCTATGATTCTGAAGTCAACATCAGTATCAATATCATGGTCAGTAGTCAGCTTATTTGGTTGATTCTGCCATTTGTGTAGGCTCTTAGCCTAGAGTGCATGTTTCAATTTCATCTTTAGACTTTATTTTCATTTTAAAAATGCCGAAAAGAAAATGTGTTTTTAATGACCAGCTACAAAATGAATACCCGTTCATTAAGAAACAGTCTGGTGATAGCACAATGTTTTGTAAAAAATGTTGGTCTTCCTTTACAATCGCACATGCAGGAAAGGGTGACACTGCTCAGCACCTAAGGATGGACAAATACAAGACAACAGATGTAAGCGCTTCTTCAAGTAGAACTGTGACTTTTTTTTTAAAGTCATACTTTTGATGAGAAAACTCAGTCACTGGCTACAACTAAGGGTACATGAGCTTATCACTGTGTTGTCCACAACCATTCTTTTCGGTCATCAGACTGTACTTCAAAGTTTTTGAAAAATTGTTTTGATGAAAAATACTCTTGTGCGCGAACCAAAATGGAAGCAATCGTCTGTAATATTTTGAAACTTGACTATTGATTCCTTCAAAAGAGACCTTTCTGAGACAAGATTTTTAACAGTTTTCTGTGATTGCTCAAACCAAGGAAGCATTAAAGTGTGCCCTATTTTAGTAAAGTACTTTCTTCCTGAGAAAGGGGTTCAGGTAAAAGTTCTTGATGTCCATAAAAATAAAGGCGAAATCTCTTTCCAAGTGCATTCTTGATACAGTTGAGTCCAATGGGCTAAGATCCAAAGTTTTGAGTGCTGACAATACCAATTGCGATTTTGGAGGGACTGCTAGGAGGGGCAGTAATATTTTTAATAAGCTGCAAGATTTAGGAAGTAATTTAATTGATGCAAACTGTGTAGCTCACATTGCTCACAATTGTATCAGCACTGTTGCCGAATGCCTGCCATTTGACATTGAAGTTATTGTTGACAAGATATTCAGACATTGTCACATTTATACAATGAGAATTGAAGAACTTAAAGAGATGTGTGACTTTGTTGACAGTGAGTATCAAAAGCTCCTCTGATACAGTAACACTAGGGGGTATGTTTACTAAACCGTGCAATTGTGCGGGGCGCACTTGAGCGTGCACTAAGGTACCTTAGCGCACGCTAATAGTGATTTTTGGTGCCCCGCACAGGTGCGCGCTGCACTAACGGGCCCGCACAAGTGCGCGGCGCGCTGATGTGCGATAGGCGTGGAAAGGCATTCTGAGGGCGGAGGAAGGCTCCCGAGGGGCGGAGGGACGGGATCAATGGGTGGAGAGTGGGAGGGGAGAGGCTCCCCACACAGGAGCGGGGCTGAAATTCAACTAAAAAAATACCGCGAGTGAAAACCTCGCGGTAGAGCCGATTTAAAGGGAAGAGAAACCAATTCTGTCAGCAATGTACAGCAAAACCAGGGAAACCTACAAAACGTGAGCAATGTGATACATGTGCACAGAACAAAATAGCAAATAAAAATAGAAAATGACCACACCAAAATTCTAAAAAATGATAATCCAGCTGGGCAACAGTGATATCAATGGGCAGCAATAAGAAACACTCACAGGAAAGCTCCAAAAAAAGGAAATGATTTTTGGAAGGGTCTACGCTCCATAGAAAGGTTAATTAAAATGTTCCAACCAGTGAAATCATATTTTCTGAGCCAACGTTTTTGAGAATGAATCAGCAGAAGTTGGGCTTATTTTCTGCACAGTCAGACAGTGATTTTCCAAAAAGCGACTTTAAAAATTGAGTCTCAAAAAATATCAATGATAGAGGTGGTTGGAGTAATCAGTGACCTTAGAAACAAGTTAGTAACTAGGAAAAATGAAGTGTTTTTTCCTCTGACAATCAGAAAGAAGATAAAAGATCTTGAAGAAGAGGGCAGCATTGATTAAGCAGATTTCAAGCAATCTGTGTCATCTTTCTACACCACTTGCATTGATTACTTGGATCAATGGACCACTCACTTCCAGGAGATTGGGAAACAGTGGACTCTCCTTTAAAAACAACTGGAGTAGTGTCAGCTAGAGTTGTCTTTAGAATACATTTTGTCTACGAGACCCAGCCTAGAGTCAGTAATAAATGATACTGAACTGTTTGATGAGTTCTCTTGTCTTAAGTAATTTGTTTCTGAAGAAAAAGTTCAAGAATGGAAAAAAAACAGACACTACGGTTGACGAAAAATGGAAGAAGATATTTGGACACCTCAAAAGTAATGAGGTACCATATAAAACTTTATGCAAACCGGTTGAATTATTTTTATGTTTGCCAGGTTCGAATGCTCCAACTGAAAGGTGCTTTTCAATCATGAACAAAGTGTGGTCTACAGAAAAAACCCAACTGCATGTAGACACTCAAATGTCTGACTGTAAACAGGGCCGGCCTGTCCATTCTGCGAGAATGTTGTTCATATAGGCCCCGTGCTTCAGGGGGCCCTGCGCCAAATTCATTCTGCAAATGGTTGGTTTGCAGGGCCAGCTTCAGAGGGAGCCGGGGAAGCCAGAGGTCCCAGGCTCACCTCTGCACAGTTGCCGGAGTGAAGAGCGGTGTGTTCCTTTACTATGGCAGCTGTGTTCTCATGAAGCATGCTGAGTGCAGGAAAAGAGAAAATGCACTTTAACCTCTGGTACCAGAGGGCTTCATGAGAATACAGCTGCCAGAGTGAAGGAACATGCCGCTCTTCATTCTGGCAGCTCTGCAGAGGTGAGCCGGGTCTTTGGGCCTCTCCGGCTCCCATTGAAGATGGTCAGACAGGTACAGGGCTCATTGGGGGGGACGGGGGACGACTAGGATAGGACTGAAAATGGCTGATGGGGGAAGCTGAGACTGGAAATGGGCCGATGGGGGGGCTTGGACTGGAACTGGACTGATGGGGGGGCTTGGACTGGAAATGGGCTGATGGGGGCTAGGAGTGGAAATGGGCTGATGGGGGTCTTGGACTGGAAATGGTCTAATGGGGGACTAGGATAGGACTGGAAATGGCTGATGGGGGAGACTAGGACTAGAAATGGGCTGATGGGGGGCTAGGACTGAAAATGGCTGATGGGGAGGCTAAGACTGGAAATGGGCTGATGGGGGGGCATGGACTGGAAACAAGCTAATGGGGGCTAGGATAAGACTGGAATTGGCTGATGGGGGGCTTGGACTGGAAATGGGCTGATGGGGGGCTAGGATAGGATTGGAAATGGCTGATGGGGGTCTAGGATTGGAAATAGACTGATGCGAGAGAATGGGACTAGAAAGGAGCAGATGCTGGTTGGGGCTGGAACTAGAAGGGAGTTGATGTTGGGGGAGAAGGGGATGAGGCTGGGGGAGTAAGGATGGAGAGGGGAAAAGATATTGTGTGTGGGAGGGAAGAAAAATCTACGATTGGCTGAGTATTAGGAGAGTAAGTGCGGATTGAGGATGGAAGGGTGAAATTTGAGTGGATGAAAAAGGAATAAAGAAAGAAATGAAGGAAAAAGCAAAAGGGGAAAGATAGTATGTTAAAGCAGATGTAGCGAGAGAATGGAAAAAAACTAGAAGAGAGAAGAAAGGACAAATGGTCAGCAGACAATGGAGAGTTAGCAGAAGACAAGAAGAAAACCAGAAGAAAACGACTGGAGCAATTGCAACTGAATTTGCAACTGAAAAATAAAATGCCCAAACAACAAAAGGTAGAAAAATACTTTTTTATTTTGAATTTATTAACTGGAATATGTCAGCTTTGGGAAATGTGCATCGTTAACATCTTTGCATTTTGTTTAGTACAAGAGGAAATTAATTTATAGTTTTATTTCTCCGGTGTTTTTGTACATTCCAAGTTTGGCTTTTGAGGTTCCCAGTTTAATTACTGTCTTTCTATTTCTAAATTGTGATCCCTTGTTCTTTGTTTGGTGATGGGCTATGTTCTGCATGTGTAATCGAGCTAAGGTATTTTGTTTATGTAGTTTCTATTTGACTTTGCCACTTGTTCTCTTTCCCCAGTAGAAGATGTATTAGTATTCTCTGAGATGTACTGGTTTAATATTTGTAGTGTTGTCTTTTGATAGGTAGGGTTTGGTGCTTTGTGAGTCCTGGTAGTGCTGTTATGATATGGTTGGTTTGCTATGGGTTCTAAATGCTTTCAGAAAAGCCCCAAATTAGTGATAACAAATACTTAAATCCAAAAAATCACTAATATCACCCCCTAAAAAACTAATTATTTATCTGCATTTTTTTGTCGGATGCCGCTGAAGAGAGCACACACTTTAATCCGTGCCCTCCATTCAGTTGTATCCCTTTTAATCAAACTAAAAAGTAGAGTTTTCTCTACTAAATAGGTTCTAAATGGTCAGTGTTTATAGTACTTCCTAATGTGCCTGGCGGTTGGCATTGGAGTATAGTAATGTAGAAATCTGGTAGTCTTTCATTATCCATTAAGAGGCATGTTTACTAAAAGTTAGCACATGTTAACATTATGCCAATATTTATGCAAATGCCCTGCAATGAGTCTCCGCACATGGCCCCGCATCCCTCTTGGGTCATCTCTGATTATAAAGTACAATTTCGAGTTGAGTTGCCCAGACATTTTTAATTATCTTAGCAGAAATGTTGCTAAGAGAAATGTTGCTCTTATTTTGAAGAAAACTCACTCTGTAAGAAGTACAACAAGTAGGCCTGATTGGAAGATTTGTAAGTAACGTTATAAACCTAGCTTACTGATTAAAATTTTGGGTTGCAATTAAAATTGTAATTATAAATATATTTTTTATTTTCCTTAACTTTGAACCTGGCTTGATTGAGTAGCTAATAGTATTGCAGAACATATTGTTGCCACTCTGAAACAGGATTTAAGTGATATTTCTGCCCCCTATGCCTTTTACCCTGGAGGGATGACTCAGGGTCTGAGGCAAACACTTGGCTTTATGCTGGAGGTGAGGAGGAGCCATACTATTGAGGGAAAGGACACTGGCCCACCAGGGATTTCTGGAAGGAGAGACCCTTTGCCATAGTGTGAAGTACGGAGGGGAGTCAATGGCCCACCAAGGGGTTATCACATGGGAGGGTGCCAGGGGATTGTTTTAAATTTAGGAAAGCCCCTTAAAAGAATCTCTATGCAGGGCAATCATTAGGCAAATTAGGTGGTCGCTTAGAGTGGCATTATCTTGGTGGGGGGGGGGGAGGCTGGCAAAGAGCAGGGCATTTAAGGCTAAACAATAGATTCCAACAGTCAAGGGAAGTCAATGCTCCTGGATGAACTTGAGTTTCTAGAAGCAAAATGTAGTAAAAGGGTTAATGCAAACTGTCTTAACCCTTTTATATATTAATGAGCTCAACTGCATGCAAAGCAGCTCACTATACTACCACTGGTAGGGCCTGATTTATTTTATACTAAAAGCCACATTGGAGTGGAGGAGTAGCCTAGTGGTTGGGGCAAGGTACTTCGGGCCGGAAGGTCGGGGGTTCAAATCCCACTAGAGGACAGCAACCTTGGGCCGGAAGGACTGGGGTTTCTAGTCCCACAGGTGCTCCTTGTGGTCTTGGGCAAGCCACTTAACCCTCCATAGCCCATGTTCCCTGTAAAATAGTTCTCTGTGTGCTGTGCTTTCCTGTCTAATCAATGTGTTTATACCTCAAAAATTTCCTGTCATGATTTGACAATTTCCAATCTGTAATCAAAAACCGCTGCTGATCGCTGGAAGTAGCGGTATACAAAATGTATACTAAATAAAATAAAAATAAATTAATGTGTTTTAACATTTGTTAAGTCCCCAATAACGAACTTCAGCATAGCTTAGTAAACAGACCTCTAAATATCTTAAAAAATAAAGGAAAGAGGGAGGTAGTGTATGCAAGGGGGTCCAATGCATCCCAAAGACTTCTGGCACACCAAGTGATCAATCTCATGTTTTTCATATTTCAGATCCTAATCAAGGCAATTCATTCAGAAATCATACAAACAAGGATAGTTACACTTCCAGGAAACATGAGGACAGTAATGATCCCCGTAATCAAAATTAAAAAATCAGATTTCCTGGATGCCAGTGAGCATTTCAAATTTACAAACCAAGAAATTGGGGCTTTGGGCAGCAGCATCTGAAAGCAGCAATTCCATATTCAGTTTTATTACAAAACATTTACTATTTGTTTATAGAAAAAATTCTAAAAACATTACATCATGAAAAACACTTTTCTAAATGAGCAGACTTGGCTTATTTCATGCAAATTGCTGATTTTGCTTAATTAAATGATGAAAAGGCTACAATTGATTAAAGAAAAATGACAGTCCAGCTATTCTCTCCAGCATTTTAGTGACCTCCTAGTTCTGCTTTTCAGATTTCCAGATGTCAACTGCTTAGGGGCCCTTGAGTGTAGTCTTGACCCTATGAGACACCCATTAACCTGGTCAGCTGTCTCCAAGATCTCCTTTCATTTGGTTCCTGCCACAGGATAGTATTATATGCACGGACCAATCAGCCTAGATGCAGACGTGTTGTCATGACTTCTTCTGAACCAGACTGTGAAAATAGAGGGTCATTGTTTGTACATAAATGCTGCGGCTAGACCCAGTTTTATTACTGTATCCTAATGAAAGGGACTCAGATCCTGGAACTTTGACCTTCATGTTGATGCCTTTTCAATTAATTAGGAGCTCTGGAAAGGTGCATTTCCTCATTATTTTGTGAGCAGTGCTAATTTTGTATCCACTTTTTTAAGCCTAGTGAGAACACTACAAATATTTATTGAACATAAAAGAACAGGCTATATTCTGATATACTGAACCACGGTTTTGCAGAGAAATGATACAATATATACATCATATAGAAAAAGTAATAGCACCAAACTCAAGATGAACAGCCAGTTACTAACATGCACTGGTGTATTAATGCACACTATTTTACTGCACGTCCCATTTTATACAATGAGCCCTAATTATTACTAATTGTGCATGTTAATGGTATCAGCACAGGTTAGCAAGCTTGCTGCAAGGTATCATATCAGCTGGTGGTCATATTAGAGTTAGCAATGCAGGGCAAGAAAATGGCCCCAGCAGGGCCGGATTTACCTTGAGTGAGGCCCTATGCCAACAAAAATTGTGGGCCCCAGCAGGGGCGGCCCAAGGGGGGTGTGGGCCTCATTTGCATAAGGGGCCTCATTTGCATAAATATTTGCATAATGTTACCATATACTAACTTTTAGTAAACGTGCCTCTTAATGAGTGTATGGATAAAGAAAGACTAAAAGATTTCTACATTACTATAATCCAGTGCCAACTGCCAGACACATTAGGAACTACTACAAACACTGCCCATTTAGAACCCATAGCAAACCCGCCGTATCCTAACAGCACTACCAGGACTCACAAAGCACCATACTCTACCAATCAAAAGGCAACACTGCAAATATTAAACCAATACATTTCAGAGAACAACAATACATGACCTACTGGGGAAAGAGAACAAGTGGCAATGTCAAATAGGAATTATATAAACAGAACACCTCAGCTCAGTTACACATGCAGAACATAGACCATCACCAAACAAGTAATCACATTTTAGAAACAGGAAGACAATAATTAAACTGGGAATCCCAAAAGCCAAACTTGGAATGTACAACACTGTAGAAATAAAACTATACATTAATTTGCTCTTGTACTAAACAAAGCGCAGACGTCAATGATGCACATTTACCAGAGCTGACATATTCCAATTAATAAATTCAAAATAAAGAGATATTTTTCTACCTTTTGTGCATTTTTTTCAGCTGCAATTGCTCCAGCCACTTTCTTCTGGTTTCTTCATGTCTTCTGCTAACTCTCCATCGTCTGCTGTCCATTTGTCCTTTCTTCTCTCTTCTAGTTTTTTTTCCATTCTCTCTCTACATCTGCTTTAACATACTAATCTTTCTCCTTTTGCTCTTTCCTCATTCCTATTTCATCCAGTCAAATTTTACCCCTCCATCCTCAATCCCCACTTACTCTCCCAATACCCGGCCAATTGTAGATTTTTTTATCCCTCCCACACAAAATATTTTTCCCTTCTCCATTTTACTCTTCCAGCCCCATCCCATTCTAATCCTCCCCCAACATCAGCTCCCTTCTAGTTCCAGCCTCACCCAGCATCCATTCCCTTCTAGTCCCTGCATCAGCCCATTTCCAGTCCTAGCCACCCATCAGCCCATTTCCAGTCCTAGCAACCCCCCAACCCAATACCAGTCCTAACCCCCCATCACCCCATTTTCAGTTTAAGCCCCCCCTATAACCCATTACCAGTCCTAACCCCCCATCAGCCCACTTCCAGTCCTAACCCCATCAACCCATTTCCAGTCAGCCCCCCATAGCCCATTGCCAGTCCTAACCCCCCCATCAGCCCATCAGCCCACAGCCCATTACCAGTCCTAACCCCATCAGCCCACCTCCAGTCTTAACCCCCCCCCCAGCCCATTTCCAGTCCTAACCCCCCCCCCATAGCCCATTACCAGACAGCCCCCATCAGCCCACAGCCCATTACCAGTCTTAACCCCCCCCAAAGCCCATTACCAGTTCTAAACCCCCCCAACAGCCCATTATCAGTCCTAACCCCATCAGCCCACCTCCAGTCTTAACCCCCCAGCCCATTTCCTGTCCTAGCCACCCCATAGCCCATTACCAGACAGCCCCCATCAGCCCACAGCCCATTACCAGTCTAAGCCCCCCCAAAACCCATTACCAGTTCTAACCCCCCCCCAACAGCCCATTACCAGTCCTAACCCCATCAGCCCACCTCCAGTCTTAACCCCCCCCAGCCCATTTCCAGTCCTAACCCCCCCCCATAGCCCATTACCAGACAGCCCCCATCAGCCCACAGCCCATTACCAGTCTAAACCCCCCAAAACCCATTACCAGTTCTAAACCCCCCCAACAGCCCATTACCAGTCCTAACCCCATCAGCCCACCTCCAGTCTTAACCCCCCCCAGCCCATTTCCAGTCCTAGCCCCCCCCCCATAGCCCATTACCAGACAGCCCCCATCAGCCCACAGCCCATTACCAGTCTTAACCCCCCCAAAGCCCATTACCAGTTCTAACCCCCCCCCCAACAGCCCACAGCCCATTACCAGTCCTCCTCATCAGCCCACCTCCAGCCTTAATCCCCCAACCCATTTCCAGTCCCAGTCCCAGCCCATTTCCAGTCCCAGTCCCAACCCATTTCCAGCCCCAGTCCCAGCCCCCCCAATTACCAGTCCTACCCCTCCCCCTCCCCCTCCGGCCAAACGTACAATTTATTTAAAAAAAAAAACCCTGCTGGCTGCCGCCGCGGGGCCCCCTCTGCTGCCGCGGCAGCATGGACTGACCCGCGGGGGCCCCCTCTGTAAGCTCGGTCCCTCCCTCCGTGCCTCCGTGTCTCCCTCCGTGCAGGCTGTTAGAGACGCGAAGGCAGACTGTCTCCTTTGCGTCTCTGTTAAGCCCGCAGGGGCTGATGGGAAATTTCCCATCAGCCCTGCGGGCTTAACAGAGACGGGAAGGCAGAAGGAGACAGTCTGCCTTCGCGTCTCTAACAGCCTGCACGGAGGGAGACACGGAGGCACGGAGGGAGGGACCGAGCTTACAGAGGGGGCCCCCGCGGGTCAGTCCATGCTGCCGCGGCAGCAGAGGGGGCCCCGCGGCGGCAGCCAGCAGGTTTTTTTTTATTTTATTAAAAAAAAAAGCCTAACTACTTCAATTTTTGTGGGCCCTTTGCAGCTGTGGGCCCTACGCCATGGCGTACATGGCGTATAGCTAAATCCGGCCTTGGGCCCCAGTGATCTAGAATCAGAAAGGCATCTGGTTTTACATTATAAAAGAGCACTGTAAAGGAATTCATATCCAAAGTTGTTTCATTTGTTACTATTACTACCAAAGTCAAATATGATTATTGGAAGACCTTCAGTGACCTTGCAGCAATATTATGAAACCAATCCCATTCTATTTGCAACCTGAGTCATGGCTAGGCTTTCATATCCATTCTCTTACTACAGGTAGACCAACTTTCCATACCTAAAGCTGCATCACAGGGCACCGTCAATTCACTGAAGGTACAGCAAAGAGCAGAAAATGTGTGGAGACTTGCATAAATGTCCAGTCCAAAGGGAAGCAGTCACTCTCCTAGAAAAGGACCCACCCCAAGCTACTCACTAAAAGGCCATTAGAGAAAGACTGACCAAAGGCATTTAGAGGCAGGTTTACTAAAAGACGTGCCGCTAGCGTGTAACTGGCACTATAAATGAGTGCAGGGTGGCACTGCCCTCACCCTAGTAAATGGAGGCATGCCTCGTATGTCTTTATGTTACCAGCACAGGTATCGCAGTTGGTGTCTTTGACATGACCAACGTGGGTGCAGAATGCCCGCCCACTGAAGTGGCAGTAAGTGCACCCGCACTAGCTGCCACATCGACAGGGAGCATGTGCCATCAATACCCATTCTACCCACGATGCAGATTCCCTTCCATTCTCCACCCCAACGCACGCTGCTCGGATAGTATAGGACTTTTAGTACAGCCGCATTTTCAGCACATGAAACTCTTTACTGCAGTGCACTTGGTGCACCCCGAATCCCATGCTACCCGTAGTGCGCTTTACTAAACATGCCCCTTAAATTCCTCCTGGGACGTTCATCAGGGCTATCGACATGTCAGATTTGGTTTAAACCAACGATATCAGCTCTTACGCTACACATGTTTACCATCAGCAGAACTTTAATTTATCTTTTGTAATGAAAAGAGTTTGCAAGTGTCTGCCATAAATGTTGTTTTCTTCTCTTACATGATCGCTGCTGCCCATTACTATGGCTTCACACGATAACATATTAAAGATACTCACTAAAAGCTAACCATGTCTGTCTCAGTTGTAAGTAGACTCTGAAATCTGTTTGAAAACCAATGTCATAGATAGTGAGGTCAGATCCGGGAATTCCCCTCAAACGATCATATTCCCAATAACAGTGGAAAATGCCTGCAAAAATAAAAAAAGACTTCAAATTTGTATTATTAACAGAAAATACAAATGCTCTGCGACTTTAACACTGTACTCTTTTGGTTTTGACAAGACTGATGGGTACATAAATGGAAAGATTTGGTTTCATAGATAAAAATTTTACTGTACGAGGATAATTTTATAAAGTTGTGTCTAGCTAACACACATTTTCAGGCACCTATTTCACACCTATTTTAGAATGTGAAGGATGCGTGTACATGAGTTTATAAAATACTAGTCAACATCAAGGTATTCCACAAGGCTCACCATAACCATAACGGCTTCCAGAAGGCTCATCCCTATCATTACTATTTAACATTTATCTCCAACCAATATTAATGTATTCCACAATGTAAATTACAATATATATAATCCAGCCAAACTCAACACCCAGTGAATAACTTTCATATGAAATCTCAGAATGTCCCACATCTCACAACCTTAGAATAAACTTACAAAAAACCGAAGTATTGTTTGTCTCCAAACATACAGACTTCCACCCACCACCAACAATAAAAGTCAAAGGTACATCACTGGTAGTCAAAAACAAAGTTAGATATCTAGGCATAACCTTGGACCAACATTTGAGCCTAGGGTCACATATTGGTAAAACGACAAGAGCGATATACAGCAAGATAAGAATCCTCCAGCAACTGAGACCCCTGCTATCATCCACCAACTTCCACACAGTTCTCCAATCAATGATACCGCCACACCTCAACTTCTGTAACCGAATCCTACAAGGCCTCTCAAAACAAGCACTGCACCAACTGAAGATGGCCCAGCATACCACAGCACGCATGCTCCTCAGAGTACCAAAGTCAGAACATACAACCCCTATACTCCATCAGGTTCATTGGCTACCTACTGAAAGCAGAATAAAATTCAAATCTATAATGATAACATTCAAACTACTGCACCACCTATCCTCCACTTACCTACGTTCCCTTATTTCCACCATACCAAACAACAAAGGAGAGGTGTTGCACAAAATACCCTAGCCATTCCACCTGAATACAGGAGAACCAGTCGTGCAACAAACAACAGAGCATGCACATTCTACTCACCAATTCTCTGGAACCCACCCCTAGAAAAATTAAGGACCATGAATGACATCACCACATTCTGAAAACAACTCAAAACATACTTATTCTCAGAACCTGATGGGGAGATGACAGATGCAAATAACATCTACCCTACATAGCCACCAGTTACTTTGACTTTACGCTTATGACACACCAGTTAATCAAGTTACCTCATTTTATTATCAGACATTTAGCCTTCAGTTAATGTAAATACTTGTATTTAATTTGTTTAAATTGTTTAAATTAACATAATCTGTTCTCTTGAATTACCTCCATTTCATGTACACTGTTTAATTCTATGTAAACCATATTGATTCACTGATAAGGCTTTATAAAAAACACTAAAATAAATTAGCAGAGAATCTGCCTGAAGTTAAGGTAAAAAGACATACACCAACCCTAGTATTTTATAATCAATGCACATACCTGCTCGCATCGCCCACAGTCCACCTAAACTCTACGCGTGTACACACCCACAGTGAAAGCACACACAATGCAAACAATGTGCCTATTTCCCAACTAGTTGGTATTTTATGAGGTTCTTGTAATGCATAAGTAGCCACATAAGTGCATAAATGACTAAAATACTGACATTTGCGTATGTTGTAGCTACCTAAAACTAGGCGCCTCCTGGTTGGGCTAGACACATTGAAGTATTTTATTCCATTATGTGTCTGGAAGAAGTGCCTTTTGCAAATACCCTACATAGTGACCAGATGCATGTAATAGAAATGATCCAGATGAATACCACATGTAGTTCATGACACATTTTCTTCCAATACCTACCATATCCTATGACGCCAATTACACCCGCAATAAAAATCCAGAAGAGAAAGCCAGCTGTGAACCTCAGGAGCACGAGGAAAAGGAGACTTACTGACATTGCAATAAACAGAGCGCTGCAATAAGGGAACAGAGCAATTTAGCAGGAACACAGAGGATGAATTCATCTAACCATTCAATTTTTCATTTAATTCTTCAGACTGCAGTCAACTTATAGACCCGCGGAACAATGCACTAGCCTGCGGCATTTCACAGGGTTTTCAGTTTGTTACCCATGAAAATAAACTGGCCATCAAACTTTTGTGGAGAATTTTGCTATGGGGACTGACCCAAAAAAGCCCCCCACCACAGCTCACTGAGGTGTGGTTATCTTTTTTATTTTTTGCAAAAACTAGTGAGATGATGTTTTTGCGTGCCAGTTTTCAAATAATAATCAGCTGCTTTGCTTGTTTTTGCATCATAGCAACCATTTATGAATTTAAAGAAACTTTCATCTGCAGCAAACTATTCAAGAAAATATACTACAGAGAATTTGCTATTTTTTGTTTTTGCAAAATGGCACAGTGCATTAGAAAAGCATACAAAATGCTGAAATACTCCCATTTTTGTGTGCTTCCAGGCATTTTTCAAGTATTTTCGCATGTTGCATCTTTTTGTAAAAATAAAAAGTCCTACTTTAGTGCATTATACCTCTTGTTGTCTGAAAAAGGACCTTGTGCTTGATAAACATTCATATAAGGTGAAACTTGTCAGACGGCTGCCTAGGGTGAGAACTTACCCAATCTTGACGATGCATATATTCATATGATTCTTGCAAGGTATTGTGGGTATTGTAGTTCATTCACTCCCAAACACAGCTGATGACAATAATTTGAGTTGTGAAACCAAGTGGTAAGATCAATAAAATACTTCTTTTATTGATGGGGTTTAATTCACCCAGCACATGTATGCTTGATAGCACTATAAATGAGGTTACTTGCTTGCAGTGGTTAAATGGATAACAAAAAGTCACAAAGTAAACCAGAAAACAACCTTCAGCTTGTCAGGCAATTAGCTAATGTTTTCTTAGCAAGTAATTACCAAATACAAAGGCACAAAGTAAAGAATAAACTTTGCTGGTTAGGTTAACTTCTGCTTATTTTCCACGCCGATCTCAGCAGTGATTCTCCCTTGCTCACACACACAATCAGGTGCAGCCCTAATTACTATCAATGGACCAGCTGAAAGCCTTTAGCTGGCTGGCTGCTACTGTGTGAGCCCAAATCCTGCTTTAAGAGCTGTTTGCAGTGGAAATAAAGAACAAAGTTAGGTTTCTTTGTGATGGCTGATGTGTTTGCTCAGAGAAAACTAGCAATAGCATTTAGATAAAGAACAGTCCATGTAAACTGTATTTTCATCTGCTGTATCAATCAGCATATGGTCACTATCATACATTGGCACAGACGAGTCTTTCATTAAGGCACTATCATGAGAATGCTCATTCCCTTGCTGCCACTCTCTATTATAGATAGGGTCTGGATCAGTGTTCATACCTGAGCCTCTCCTGCTATCATTATTCCTCTCTGTATAGCCTGGCCAATATGTAATCCAATTCTGATGTCCAGCCTTCCAATCTTGATCCCTGGACACTGGATCTTCTCTCACATACCTTCTGGCCTTGGTCTGAAAGTCCCTTCCACATGCAGTCTTCTCTCTTCCGGGTAGCCACTGGTGATTCCTATCTCTGCCACTCCATTCCTCTGGCTGAATCCAGTCCAATGGACTCTGCTGGCTTTTGGAATACCTCCCAGTATGAGTACTGCCTTGGAATCTCCCAGACCTTCCAATGGCCTTTCTTCTCTTCCTTCCAGAGAGTTTCCTTCTCTCTCTATCCGCTTGGCTTGGCTTCTGTTTCTCCAGGTGATACTGGTGCTTGAGCTTGTAGCCGTTGCTGTCTCTGTATCTCTTCCTCCCTCTGTAGCTTTTGCTGAAGCTCTCCCTGAAGCTGTTATCTGAAGAATAATCTCTATTCTTATTCTTTCCTAATGTGTGCTGCTCCCTAACACAGTGCAGCTGTCTTGAATCAGGCCCTGCCCTTTGAGATGAGTGCTTAGGGATTACCTCATAGCTCTCTTGATTGCACACACATTTCCTCACTTCAGCCCCTCTCATGGCTGCTGGAAACCTGGTGCATTCTGGGACTGGTAGTCTTTTATGTGAAAACTCTGTTTTCTTGCTTCTACCAGAACTGACAGGTTGCTTGTTCAGAGTCACATCATCTTTTCTATAGCTCCTACCTGAGCTATGATAAGCTTCCTTATCACAAACTTCAAAGATGTCCAGTTAACAGTGGTTCTCAACCTAGTTCTTGGAATCCACCCACATCTCCTTTTCAGGATTTCTACCATAAATATGCATGTGATAAATTTACAAACAGTAAGCCCCATTTTACATAGGAAGTAGAAATTGGTATGTCCAGGTCAGGACATTTACAATTCTAAGTATTTTACAAAAGGCTCTATTGAACATGGAGCCTTTTGTAAAACACATAGAAGGATGCTGGCAAACCTACACATTCTAATAATAAATGGCATCACATATAAGTGCTGATCTTGTAACACGCATGTGTATTTGATGCTGCTTACATGTATAAATGCTGAATATCACAAAAGTGCATGTGCAAGGGGCGACATATAAGGAGCCGAGTGAAAACCTTTTTTTTTTTTTTAATTTTTGAGGTGGTGTTAGACATGGTGAAGGCCCCAGCTTCAAAATGAGAAGGTAGCTGACACTTCCACCTGCCTCGGAGCAGGTGTAAATGATGGCAGCCAACTTTTGAAAAACTTTACATGTAATGCCCATTATAAAATGGGAAATACATGTGCATTTTTGGACAACTCAGAACATTCCCCACAACAATTCTTCATGAAGAACTGCTGTGCAAGGCTTCTAAATTGGCCTTCAATGAAGGCAGTTCATGCAAACATCTATCATGTTTATTGTAAAATATCCTGAATACAACCCAGGAGGAGCAAGCCAAGAACTACTAATGTACATATATGTCCTTCTCTCTTTCCATCTATGGATAGGGTCCCCTTTACTGGTGACCGGTTAACATGTGGAAACTGGCAGTGGGAACACTAATGTGCCAGCGACCGCAAGGTAAAATGAATGCTAATCGGCAATGGCACAATGGGGTAGAGACTAGACAGAGCGTGAGCATAGGGAGCACATTGCCGCTAGCGCAAGGACTATTAGACGCTTTGCGGCAATATGGCCATTAGCACAAGTTCACCTAATGAGACCTCTATGGGAACCATCAGGTAAACCTGCCTTACTGGGGCACACATTAGCATTCACATCCCAGCATTAACTGCTGGGGACATGCTGGTCACACCCCTAAGAGCCAACATGGAAGCTCTGCGCTTAAAGTGTTTGTTTCACACATTAAGTGCAGAATCTTAGTGGGCTTTAGTAAAAGGAGCCCGTAGTGCACTGTTCTTCCTGAAGTCTGTGGCTGAGCACTAAATACAGAATATATGTATATAAAATGCTTCATGGATGCTTTCCAATATCAAACCTCAGTTTAAACAATTTACTTCAGAAAAACGTATTTGGAAACCTTGCAATATGCTGGAGTCTTCTTTTTTTTTTTCAAATTTAAAAATTAAAGTTAGTCAAGTTTTACAGTGCCCATAGCATGAAGGAGGAACAAATGGAAGGGCAGACCAGACTAGATAGGCCATGTGGTCTTCTTCTGCCGTCATGTTTCTGTTTCTATTTTGGGGGAAAATATGCTTTAAATATGCCCTAGGGCCTAGGCCTTGCTTCCAAAGCATCACTTTGAATTAAAAAAATTAAGATTGATGTACGTTAAGTGGTGTTACCCTCCAAAATCTTTGCCTGCTTTAAAATAAGACAAACACAAATCCACAGATTGTTGGGAAACCGAAAATCATGTGATTGTGGAAAAATGTAACAAACTCAACAAGCTTGAATGTATACAAAACCAAATATATGTACAAATCAAAGATCATGCTCTATAAAGGATTCTAACAATTTCTTATTTTTATTATTTACAGGATAATACGAACAATCTCTTCCTAGGTAAAACAAGATGCTACTTGGATAAGTGACCCATCAATTTTTAGCGCACAATGGGAGTGGTTATAAGCAGCTGCCTAGATTTACATGCGAACGTGTGTAAATTCTGAGATTTTAGTCATTCACCCCCGTAACTGGTGACTTACAGATGTAAATGACCACTTACAAAATACCGACTAGCATGAAAGAATGTGCGCACTTTGCATCGCACGTACTTTCACTGCCGGCATGCACATGGCTGAGTTAGCACAGCATATGGGCAGAGCAAGCAATTACAAACACAGATTGTCAATTGATTCATTTGTGCACGTAACTGTAAAAAGTAGGCATTGTCGTATACACCAGTTCCAGAATCGGTGTGAATGATCGCGCCTTCATACACACATGCGCTTTCGCACTTGTGCTGTTTTATAAAAGTTAAGTATGCATGTATTTTGACTTTATAATATGGGCACAAGATAGGTTAACAAGGCACCAATTTATAAAATTTTTCTCCACATATACAGTGCTACTGAAAATTATTAAAGGCCACCGTAGCACTATCCGGATCGTGACAGAGTTGTGTGAAAGCGTTCTGCCTGACTGCACGGAGTGTGATCATACTCAGTCTGCTACCCTACAGTCATCATTCATATAGCAATGGTGCTCACCTCTCTGTATGTATCTTCGGAGCAGATAAATATACTACACTTATTGGGTGCTTTTAATTGCTGGGGTTGGTGTTTAATAAAAGCAGTGGCCGTAGTGTATTGGCCTAAATATTTTTACAAGGTTTCTATGATTACATTGTCTGTTCACCGATACATTTTGAGGATTATTCTAGAAGACTTATTTGCAATTTCCACATGTAAAATCCAATGATTACATATGAAAATTGTAGCCACATGTAAATGCTGATTTTAGAAAGAGCCAAATTTACATGTGGATGTCCATAATGCACAGAACTTGCAAGAGGGCTTGTTAGGGGTATGGTTACGGTGTGTCCTAGGCAGGTCAAATATCTACATGTGTGTTCGCCATTTCATATAACCAAAAATGTCCATGTCTAGCTTTACAGCAGCTGCCTGGCGCATATAGGCTTTGAAAAAAGTACTCTCTCTGGTCAGCACTTCACAGGAGGGATTAAAGGGGTTGTTTATTTCCCCCTCCAAACTGAAATTAAAGAGAAATAGCAGCATCTGTAGTTAATGGCAACATTTATCAATGTAGGTTTGCACGACGGCCCACATACACATGTAAGCGTCAAGAGTTGCAAACGTTCTTCCCATATGTGGATTTGTAAAATGGGTTCTCAGACTCCTCAAACTGGCAAATAGGTACATGTACACTCCTGGATATTTTAGAAATCAGATTCAATATTTGGCAGAAGCTTTTCTAAAACATCTCCGGAATTGTTTATGTCCCAACTTCTACGTCTCAATTCCAGTCTCCAAATATTATCTAAAATTAGCTTTTTGTCAACAAGCTAGCACCGAACTCTTAGAAGAAAGCCGGAGGGACTAAGCAGCATGTGGTAACAGTTAGTAGAAGAACCTGTAGCTGTTGCAGGGCCTAGAGGAGTAAAATGGGCCCTGTAACAGACAGCGTATACTAATGCCATTAGCACAGGCTAACCAGTAGCAAATTGTCCCTTAATGATTTTGTCTTTTTTTTCAATGGAAAAATAAGATTTCGGTGGTATTTATTACTTTGCGAATTTAGGGCCTGATTCACAAAGGACTTTCTCTCATCTCATTTATGGGGTAATTTTGTAAAGTCTATTTTAAACTTTGAAAACGACTCATAAAATTGAATGTGGGTATACACATAGGAAAAACAGGCACATGGAAAGGCAGTGCCTACGTTTACCCGAATTGCACTTATTTGGATACATTACACCTTCTTTGAAGCAGGTATAAATTTGTACAAGAGAATTTGTGGTTTATTAGTGGTAGTTCTGGAAGTCTATGAGATGTCTATATTGCTTTTATGAAACAGGCACTTTTTTGCACCTTCCAAATAGGCACCCTGCTATGAAATGACACCCTCAGCATACAAGAGAAAAAAAAAGCTTAGCAGATCAAGTCTTTAATCCCTTGCAATTTCTTCACAACACATTTTTCCATTCCTCAGCAGCAGCACAATTTAATTTGCCCCATAAAGCTTGGTGTACACTTACATTAAAATCCAATACCACGAATTGGCATAGTCTTCAAAGATTTTCATTCCAATTGACCTCGCATCAAGGACATTGTTGATGCCACTTTGAGAAAAGAATGAATGAAAGTAATTATTCTTTATTCCAACTGAATACATAAACATCTCCATGCCACTCAATAGCATCAACAATTTTTAGAAGCTTGCACGTGTGTATAATTTAGAGAGGTGCATAACCGAAGTGTTTGAAATTTTATTTTAGCGCTATTTTCCTTCTAGATATCACAAGATGTTATGAAGCTGAAGCCGCAGAGGTAGCTGTGCGTACAAAACAGCTGAAGTTATATCAAGCAAAGAGAATCCTGCTAAAGTTAAATGGGCTTTCAAGATTAGCAAATATTATTCCTTCCATAACACTTCTGAATCACCGGCTTCTGTATTATAACGGAAAACCAAATAAATTTTACTAGTTCATAGTTGCTTTTGGTGACACAAATATGCTCACATTTGTAAAAATAATGAATCATTGGCTAACCAGAATGGTCATTTGGATTCCAAGCAAGCCAACTGGCTGCAACCACAGAGTGATGTCTCTAGAAATGCCCTGTCTTGCTGACTTAGGTGGTTAGACATTTGGTGAATTGCTTCTTACCAAAAAAAAAAAAAAAAAAAGATACGGAGAAGAAGATTTAAAAACAAAAAGACCAAAACCTCTAAACAAAAATAAAAATTGGCTTATCATAGCAATCATGCCTTACAAACAAGCCATTTTCAGTTAGATAATGCTCAGTCTAGGATAGAGACCTTCGACTATGTCTTGTGCCTTTATTTCATCCACACCAGGCATTAACTGCCTGTAAATGCCCTTTCTAGAAGGTATTATTGCTTGAGCGTAACAATACAGAAGTCCATATTCTAGTGCATGTGGTAGAACTGCTCCTTTAGGAAGGTGCTTTGTATCTCCAAGGTGGATGAGCTCAGGCAATAGTTTGTCTTGTGTTTATTGAGCAATTTTACTGCATATTACAGCAAGCATTGCTGACCTGCAGAGCAGGAAGCCACATGCAACCTCTAGAACAGTGATGGCTAACCTTTTTGAGCCCGAGTGCCCAAACTGCCGCACAAAACCAAAGAATTTCCTCAAAGTGCCAGCACGTCAATTTGCATAAATATTTGCATAATGCTAACATACACTAACTTTTAGTAAACATGTCTCTTAATGAGTGTATGGATAAAGACAGACTAAAAGATTTCTACATTACTATAATCCAGTGCCAACCGCCAGGCACATTAGGAACTACTACAAACACTGCCCATTTAGAACCAATTTCCAAAAAAACCACCCCTGGGAATCAACCCCATAAATCCCATAAATACTTGATTCCCCAAACTACCTATTAAAGAACTAATCACACCCCCCAAAAAGAATATTTTTTGTCGGATCACTCACCCTGACAGGAAACATTTCATGTCTCGTAGTGAGTCCTCCTTTTTAATCAATTTAAAAGACCGACTATCTCGGTCCTGTTTAGACAGGACAACACCCGTTGCCGTCAACTGTTACTACTTAGAGCAACAGAAAAATTAATCCCTTAGTTAGTTTCAGTATGGGCTAAATAGGCAAAGTAATCCACATCTTCATCCGATGCCCAGCCGCAAACAACAGCAAGGAATTAAAAGTACTTAGCTGAATCTCCCCATGGAGTAACTATCATGGTCCAACCTTCGGGGTCAGCTCACAAAATACATCCCCGGTAGGATTCTCACGACACTGACAGTGTTTCAAGCCGTTGTAGTATTTATGGCATTTAGAACCAATAGCAAACCCACCGTATCCTAACAGCACTACCAGGACTCACAAAGCACCACACCATACCTATCAAAAGGCAACACTGCAAATATTAAACCAATACATTTCAGACAATAACAATACATGACCTACTGGGGAAAGAGAACAAGTGGCAATGTCAAAAAGGAATTACATAAACAGAATACCTCAGCTCAGTTGCAATTGCTCCAGCCACTTTCTTCTGGTTTCTTCATGTTTTCTGCTAACTCTCCATCATCTGCTGTCCATTTGTCCTTTCTTCTCTCTTCAAGTTTTTTTTTTCCATTCTCTCTCTCTACATCCGCTTTAACATACTAATCTTTCTCCTTTTGCTCTTTCCTCATTCCTATTTCATCCACTCAAATTTTACCCCTCCATCCTCAATCCCCACTTACTCTCCCAATACCCGGCCAATTGTAGATTTTTTATCCCTCCCACACAAAATATTTTTCCCCTCTCCATTTTACTCTCCCAGCCCCATCCCATTCTAATCCTCCCCCAACATCAGCTCCCTTCTAGTTCCAGCCTCACCCAGCATCCATTCCCTTCTAGTCCCTGCATCAGCCCATTTCCAGTCCTAGCAACCCCCCAACCCAATACCAGTCCTAGCCCCCCCCATCAACTCACTTCCAGCCCTAAACCCCCATCACCCCATTTCCAGACAGCCCCCATCAGCCCACAGCCCATTAGCAGTCCTACCCCCCCAGCCCATTAGCAGTCCTACCCCCCCCGCCCATTAGCAGTCCTAACCCCCCGCCCGCCCGCCCATTAGCAGTCCTAACCCCCCCAGCCCATTAGCAGTCCTAAACCCCCCCCCCGCCCCGCCCATTAGCAGTCCTAACACCCCCCTCCTCCTGCCCATTAGCAGTCCTAACCCCCCCCCCTCCTGCCCATTAGCAGTCCTAACCCCCCCCCTCCTGCCCATTAGCAGTCCTAACCCTCCCCCCCCTGCCCATTAGCAGTCCTATCCCCCCCCCTCCTGCCCATTAGCAGTCCTAACCCCCCTGCCCATTAGCAGTTCTAACACCCCCCCTCCTGCCCAGTAGCAGACCTAACACCCCCCCGCCTGCCCCTTAGCAGTCCTAACCCCCCCCTCCTGCCCATTAGCAGTCCTAACCCCCCCCCTCCTGCCCATTAGCAGTCCTAACCCCCCCTCCTGCCCATTAGCAGTCCTAACCCCCCCCCCTCCTCCTGCCCATTAGCAGTCCTAACCCTCCCCCCCCCCCGGCAAATTTTTTTAAAAAAAAAAGCAGGCTCTGGCTGCTGCCGCGGCAGATTACAATGTCCCGCGGGGCCCCCTCCGCCCGCTAAGCCCCTCTGCAAGGGCTTTCAGATTCGCGAGGGAGAGCGTCTCCCTCGCGTCTCTGTTAAGCCCGCAGGGGCTAATGGGAAATTTCCCATCAGTCCCTCGCGTCTAAAGGGGCTGATGGGAAATTTCCCATTAGCCCCTGCGGGCTTAACAGAGACGCGAGGGAGACGCTCTCCCTCGCGAATCTGAAAGCTCTTGCAGAGGGGCTTAGCGGGCGGAGGGGGCCCCGCGGGACGCTGCATTCTGCCCTTGCCGCGTCCGCGGCAGCAGTCAGAGACAGCTTTTTTCTTTTTTTTGCGGACCTATTGCCCGCGTGCCAGCTGCAAGGCCTTCGCGTGCCACAGCTGGCACGCGTGCCATAGGTTCGCCATCGCTGCTCTAGAACATTCCATAGTTCAGCTACAGATCAGAGCGATAACTTTGCCTGCTAAATCTTTTCTGTTTTCTTCTTACTTTGATTATGTCATGGAGTTCACAACTTAATTCCACCCTCCATTTGCTGCCAATATGATATGGATGACGAAAGAAGAGATTGTTTCATGTGCACAAAGAACCACACGGTTATGAAAACTGATATCGATTGAGAGAATGAGAATACCATATAGATCTCTATTAAATGACTGTGGACCTCATGCTGCATTTATGAAGCTGGCATTAAAAGTGGGTGGACGACTTACTGCAGTCTATGTATTGCTCTGTTCTAGCTGAACTCCCACAAGCACTACTAATAAAAAAAAATCAATATGTCCAATTTAATTATAAACCTTTCTGCTCCACGTTGAAAGGGAATAACATGGCTACAAAACAAAATATATCAAGTTACAGCAATGCACTGTGCTTCAAGCCCTTCTATGCTTTTTTTCTTTGGCCACAGATTTTAAAAAGTGTTCTAGCATGGATTCATACATTGATAGCTGTGCTCAAGGTTTAATCCCTTCTGTCCGAGTAGCCTCTGAGAAACCCCTCCCCACTGACTCAGAGATTTCTAAGCTGGAATTTTATTCAGCCCAATGTCACAATTCAAAGTATAACATTTTAAAAAAATGGAACTCTCCCGGTGCACAACTCAATAATATAAGTTCAGTACATCGATAAAGTATTTCAGTGTTATATTTCATTTGCCCACAGGCATTTGAAAGGTGTATTTTTTAGACCAGAAGACACAATCCTATTTACGAATGCTGTCATGCTTTCTGGGCAATTGATCTTATTTAGTGATTGATTTCTTAAACCAAATTTAAAAACTAGAGGTGCCAAATCTCTACTGCCCTCAACGGCTTTTCTTTGACATCAGATGGAGTAGGAGATTAGGGGAAACTGGGGAAGGAAGAAGGCGTTAGGAGCCGGGAGCACCAATTCTGCTCTTGAGGGGATCCTGGGGGAGCTTGAAATCTCAACTCAGCTCGAGGAGGGGGCTATAGAGAGTTCCTAGGGAGGGTTAATGCTCACCTCCCAGCTAGATTACTATAATGTGACGTCACTGGGGTTAACAGGGAGAATAGTGTCTAGGCTACAGGTACCGCACGTTAATAGCCAGGTGTACTAGATGGGAAAAGACTTTGCTATATTTATATCAGAAATTGATTACCACAGAAATCTCTATATCCCATACTTCTAGTATCTGAAAAAAGGTTTTTTTTTAATCAGCCTCCCATAAGTGAGGTGCATCAGTGATTTTCTTATGGACCCCTACTAGTTGTCCTTTTACTTAACAAAACAAACAAACAACTTGCACATTGCTGACGTAGTTCTCACCGTACTACTATTTTTCAATGGCCATGTTGCCCATCTGCATCAGAGAAACTCCGTATTCATGCTGCTGTTTCCAGACTCATTCCAACAAACTTTCTTCAGTCTCTTTTAAACATACTTTTCTCAAGACAAACTGCAGCATAAAAGCTCCTTCATGGTGTCCTCCAAAATTGCACATAGTACTAGCACTTCATTTCATTTCACTTATTTAAGATTTGATATACCGCTTAATGTGGGTACAGCAAAGCGGTTTACAACAGAATACAATAAAAACGGAAGCAGAAATGAAAGAACACCAGTATGTGTAGGACAGATGGGAAAATGAGATGTGAGAAGGCAGAGCCGCTGGGCCATTCCTCTCCCTATGCACCCGAGCATCCTTCTGGCTTTCATCGTTACCTTTTCTATCTGTTGAGCCATCTTAAGATCATCAGAAATAATAACCCCCAAGTCCCACTCTTCTTTCATGGACAGAAATACTTCATCCCCTATACTGTACCAGAGTTTGGAAACCCAAATGCATAACCCTGCATTTTTTAACTTTAAATCTCAGTTGCTAAATGCTCGACCATACTTCACTAGACCCCTGCTCATGTGATCTACATCTTCCTGGGTGTCTATCCTATTGCAGATTTTGTTATCATCCTCAAAGAGGCTCATCTTGCCCAACAGCCCTTTCACACTATCACTTGCAAAAATGTTAAAAAGAATCAGATCAAGGCAGATCCCTGCGGCATAACACTAGTAATGTTCTTCTCCTCAGAGTAAGCTCCATTAACTGTACCCTCTGTTGCCTCCCACCCAACCAGTTCTTAACCCAGTCAGTCAAATTAGGGTCCCTCCATAAGGTGCTCATTTTATTTATAAGTCGCTTGTGTGGAACAATGTCAAAGGCTTTACTGAAATTTGAGTACACCACATCTAGCACTCTCTCTTGGTCCAACTCTCTGGTTGCCCAGTCAAAGAAATTAATCAGATTTGTCTGACAAGACCTGCCTCTAGTAGAACCATACTGCTTCAGACCCTGTAATCTACTGGATTCTAGAAACCTCACCATCTTCTGTTTTAGCAGCCTGTAAATTCTCAACCTTATCCTTACTTCTGCTTTTGTGTAGAGGGACCGCATGCACCCTTCTCCAGTCCTCTAGGACCACTCCCGACTCAAACTGCCAGGACTTCCCTAAGTTCCTTCAATACTTTCAGATGTACAGTATCCAATCAAGCCCCATTGTTTTGTCTACTTTTAGTTTAGCTAGCTTCTCACAAACAGTGTCTTCTAAAAATCGTCAAGATCCACCCCACTTCTGTTTCTACTTGTGGATATTTTCTGAGGGCAATAAAGATATTAAAAAGATAAGGAGAGAGTATAGCAAATCATCCATAATGGAAAGTAATATGTGCAATTGAGTGTAGTTCTTCATCCCCGAGCATAATTTCCATTCGGTGGATGCTTTTAGATTGTGTGTGCCATCACTCAAAACATTTCCAACTTAGATCTAATTGGGAAGGTACTTTTAGAGATATGGCATCCAAGCTGTGGAATGCTTTACTGTGGGATTTGCAGAAGGCATCCTCAGAGTTTTTCATCCAGGTCTGAAGACTTGGTTGTTCCAGAAATCTTGTCCAGAACTATGCATTAAATAGGACGGGGTTTTACTTTAGGCTACTGGGGTAGTAAATGGAATTAAGACTTGATGAAAAACTGCACAGACATCCTTTTTTTTTGGTTGTATACCTTTGAACATACTATTAAAATATTATGATGACATACAGTTGTAATATTTCCAATTATTTCTCACGATATTGTACACAACATACCTAAAATGCACGGGTGCCGATAATGTTGACTACAACTGTAAGTGGAATACAAATACCATAAATTAAGTTAAATTAAAATAAATCAAAACAAGCCATGGAATCCCCTCTCACCTCTTGAGAAGGAGGGAAGTGTTAAGATACAGTCTGTCCATTAATCAACAAAGGAATGAAGGGGAGTAGCGACTGAGTTGGGGCATCAAAAAGCCGTATAAACTGCTGTTTTTTGGCAAAAGTTAATGACACCTCTTGATATAGCATTAACATTTTAGCGTTACCAAAAGTACATGCCTTAACATGTATTATATCAATCACTTTTAATTTTAACAAGCTCCTCTGCATGTATTTGCATGTGATGCAACTCATTAAAAAATGCATGCTATGGTATTTTTTGCATTTATAGCAAAGCAAGCATGGGTGTTACCATGAACAAAAGTTAATATATTACAGGCCAAATATTTAATGCACATTAAGGCATGAATGTACCTAGGTAAATAGGCTCAAAGGTTGAGCGACCTATGTCGCCAAATAATACAATGTCCAAAACAGTGACAATGCAGTGCGTTATTTAAATAAACTGAAAACTGGAAATTAAACCCCTTTGTCTTTCTGATTATCTTTATATGCAGCACTGAATGCCTAGCTGCTAATCATGTGACCGCACTTCATACCACTTAGGATCACCAGAACTGACCAGCTTGCTTCTCCTTGCTTAAGAAACTCTATGGTCCTATAAATCTATTTCCTCTTTTCTCATAGATGAGAGGATTTTCCTCAGCCTGTCACTGGAACACAGAAGTATTACAGCACAAACCAAAAGGAAACTGGAGAACCTACTTAGCGGCTTCCCTGAGATCGGTTACGTTCCTGATCGTCCCACGCCCATCCTTGAAGGTGGTTTTATTTGCAACGGTGAGGATTCCATTTTTAGTGGTGAAGTCAGGGAAACATCGTTTAAGAACTAGAGGAAGATATCAGAAGTCCTGGTTACATATCTACCAATTGTATTTGATTCTTCATGTTGTGATATATATGCGTGTCTTCTTCCATTAGCAGTGGTTAAACAGCTCCTGTGAGAGTTTGTATACACATTAAATAATTATTGCTTGAAAGATCAGGACAACAGTGCTCATAGGAGAAAAGGGAAAGCATACAATCCAAACAAGAAATGAAACCTGGAGAAAAATTATAACAAGTTAGAAAATGTACGTTTACCATGTGTAAAAATGGATCATTCCACTTCCATGTTTGCAGACTTAGGCTTGCCAGTGTAAGGGACTCTGTGGGAAGGGTTGTGGTGAAGGCGATAGGAGGTGTGTCTGTCTGTGTGCGTCATGGGTCTGTTAGTGGTATGTGGGTATGTGTTGTAGGAGATGCGTGTGTCATGTGTGGGTATTGAGAGGTGAGCAAGTGGAGTGTGGGTATGCATCATGGGAGTGTGTGTGGTATATGTGCATGGTGGAGGGTGTAAGTGGGGGAGGGGTGTGTGTGTGTGTATGTTTAAGTGTAAGTGGGGGGGGTGTAATTGGTATGTGTGCATGTGTGTTTCATGGGGGTATGAGAATCTGTGTGAGTGTGTATTTCACAAGGGGTATAGGCAGCGAGTTTTTTTGATGGGGTACTCAATGGTATTGAGTATCGGCACCTTTTTCATTGCCTGATAAAACTGACCCTCATGTATTAATGAAAAAGTACCAACACCTTTAAGCTAGGAAAAATGCACTGGGTATAAGGAGTATGTATGCTGTGATAAGGAAGCTTATCATAGCTCAGGAAGGAGCTATAGAAAAGGTGAAGTGACTCTAAACAAGCAACCTGTCAGTTCTGGTAGAAATAAGAAAACAGAATTTTCCCATAGAAGACTACCAGTCCCAGAATGCACCAGGTTTCCAACAGCCATTAGAGGAGCTGAAGTGGGGAAACGTGTGTTCAATCAGGAGGGCTATGAGGTAATCCCTAAGCACTCATCTCAAAGGGCAGGGCCTGATTCAGCACAGCTGCGCTGTGTTAGGGAGGAGCACTCATCTAAGCAGAATAAGAGTAGAGTTTATTCTACAGATGACCATCTTCATGATCTTCATGATCACCTTGGATATCCAGAGAAGGATCATCAGTTTCATCTGAAGGATCATCAGAAGCAGAAGCCAAACCGGACGGACAGAGAGGGAAAGAGACCCTCTGGAAGAAAGAGGAGAAAGCCTTTGAGAGGTCTAGAAGAGTCCAAAGCAGTACGTATACTGGGAGGTATTCCAAGGGCCAGCATACACCATTGGACTGGGGAAAGCCAGAGGAATGGTGCTGCAGAACTAGGAATCACCAGAGGCTACCGGTGAGGGAGACGGCTGCACGTGGAAGGGACCCTAAGACCTGTGCCAGAAGGTATGTAAAGAGAGATCCAGTGTCCAGGGATCTGGATTGGAAGGCTGGACATAAGAACTGGACTACATACTGGCCAGGCTATATAGAGAGGAACTCTAGCAGCAATGGAAGCTCAGGTATGAACACTGATCTATGCCCTAGCTATAACCTTGAAAGACAGCAGGGAAACAAGTATTCTCCTGAAAATGCTCCATTGAGAGATTCATCTGTGCCAATCCATGATATTGAACCCATGCTTGTTGAACAAGGGGGAATAATAGCAGATGAGGATCCTGTTTATATGGACTGCTCTCTATCTAAACTCCGTTGGTAACTTTCTGTTATAAAGTACAGCAACCATCACAAAGAAATACAAATTTGTTCTTTAATCTACTCAGAAAAGCTCCTGAAGCAGGATTTGACCCACACAGTGCAAGGCAAGCCAGCTAAGGGGTTTCAGCTGGTAACTGCTAGCAATTAAGCCTTACCTAATTGCTTGTGAGCTAGGAGAGAATCACTTCTGTATCTATGTGGGAAGTAATCAGAAGTTAACCTGAAAAGAACAGTTTGTTTCTTGCTTTGTGGCTTTTCATTTGTTGTTTTCCTGATTTTGACTTTGTTTTTCCAAGTTAACACTGAAAGCAAGTAACCTAATTTATGTGCTACCAAGCATATCTGTGTTGGGAGAAATAACCCCATAAATAAATATCTTATTGGCTTTACCCAAGAGCACAACTAAATTATTGTCAGCAGCTGTGTCTGGTGTGAATGAACTATATTGCCCACAATACCTTGCAAATCATATAGATATATGCACTTGCCAAGAGTGTGAAGATTCTCACCCAGGCAGCCGTCTGACAATGCGTATATCATGGCGAGTAAGTGGTGTGTTCATATGGTAGGGAGTGTGTGTGTGTGTGTGTATAAATATATACAAATGTAGATATGTTTGGCAAGTGCAGTGTGTGTGTGCAATGGAGGGTGTAAACGGTGTGTGCAGGTGTTGCGGGAGTGTAAGTGAGATGGAGTATGTTTGGGAATGAGATGGGGTTTGTGTGGGCACAGTGGCGATAAGCTTGTTTAGTGTTGGTGAATGTGTGTGTGTCCGTGTGAGGGAGTGGAGGGATAGGAGTGCATGTTGGGGGTAGTGTGAAGGATTGGAGTTTGCATATGCATGTGCGTCTGTTTGGTGATTGCTATGAACGTGTGCGGGGGGGGGGGGGGTTGTAAGGGACACACACTTTCCATATCCCCTTCTATGACTGCAAACATATGGATGCATGGACAGGCAGATAGACCCTCGGCAATGGCTGCTATCACCCGATGTGAAACTTGCATAAAAATGGTTACAATATATAACTAATTCAGTGGTTGCTGCAAGAGTGAAAGCAACTTCTAGAATCTTGATGTTTTTAAAAACTTAACTGACCAAGTGTAAACTAAAAAGATATTTTTCTGCTGGAATAAAGAAAAACTTACAAAAGAAATAAATAACTCTACTGGGATCTATACTGATAAAGAAATCTCCACTTATTTAACAGGTCTTTTATACTGTTGTATCATTTCAATCAAAGCGGTTTACCTTGTAACTTAAACTTGGTAATGTACAATAGACAGGGACACTGATAACTTGGAATTTTCTGAAGCAATGGAAGGTTAAGTGACTTGACCAAGGCCACAAGGAGTGCTAGTGGAAATCAAACACTGGTCTCTTGGTTCCCAAGCCAGTGCTCTAACCATTAGGCTACTCCTCCACTCAAACATCTCATTGGCATGTGAAAGGAAAACCGTAGTTCACTAAGATGCAAGAAAAGGCGCAGCGAGCCTTTGCAGAACAATGTCTCCTGAAGGAAAATGCACATAGGCGCCTCACATTTATAGAGCAGCACAGCACTTTCGAGATAATCCAAGACTGATTCCAATTCATAGCTTTGATCATACCCAAAATTAGTGCGTTTGACAAAACTCTCCTAACCAATCAGACTGAATTTGATAGTCCTTACTGGCAGATACACATGACCCCAGATTTTAGAATCCAGGCTGTGCAGCTTCAGTGGATGATGGTGGAGTTTTATAATTGTACTAAAAGTCCGGGCATTGCCAGAGTGAGTGGTGCGACATTGCCGGTAACTGCACTATATTAGGCACCACAGTCTGGACTCACAGCCCCAGTCAGTTTAACCGCCTTGACAATAAACAGAATCTACTTTACGGGGTAAGCTAGTGTGGAGCTTTAGGATTCCATACCAGTCCTGGAGAACACTGGATTGCTCACAAGATGTGATCTTTCTTACGGGATCAATACAATTACCAGGGATAGATTTGTACATGAGCTTTAGTGACCACATAAGCCCGTTCTTCGGATCTACATATCATCATCTATGGATAATTCTTATGCTGGGTAAAGAACATTGCTAATTGGAAAAAAACAAACATAAGGGTGCTTTTCCTGTATATACCAAATATATGGAAACATTCCATTCCCATATAACAGCCTGGTCCTTGGGACACATCTAGCCAGTCATGTTTCCAAGATGTGTGTGTGCCTTTGAGTCCATGCTGATTCCTGGCGACCCAGCAGCCTCTGGGCTTTCTTGGCAGTATAGCCGGAAGTAGATTACCAGGCCTTTCTTCTGAGGTAATGGAAGGTTAAGTGGCTTGCCCAAGGCCACAAGGAGTGGTAGTGGGAATTGAACCCTAGTTTCTTTGTTACCAAGCCAGTGCTCTGACCATTAGGTTACTAATCCACTCAGTTTTCAGCATAACCACAATGAATATGCATGAGAGAGATCTGCAGGCGCTGCCTCCACTATATGTAAATTTCTCTCATGCATATTTATTGTGGTTATCCTGAAAACATGACTGGCCAAGTGTATCCGAGGACTGGGTTGAGAACCTTTGCCATACAGAATACAATTGTGAAACATAGTAATCTAAAAACAACTGGGGACAATGGTCTTGGAGACCCTGAACTTATGAGCTCACAAATGCTAAAGTGGGGCCTCGTTACCGCCTGGCTAGGGGGTCACCAGGGAAGAACCGCTGTTGTGGGCGACAGAAGGCAACGGCAAACCCCTGCAGTGTTCTGCCAAGACTATCACAGTCACCATGTTAGGGCAAGGATCACCTACATCTGCAACAGGCAAAGTACTTACCACCACCCATAGGTAAGCTTTAATGTCTCACTTGAATTCTAAATTAATATCTTTGTTCAGGAGTTTTCTTTCTGGATGGGATTGGCTATCACAAGGGCTGTTAAGCAGATAGAAATAATAAGCACGTACAAGGCCTGCTTGGAATAATCATGGACGGGCAGTCTTCATCCCGGAGAACTTCTGCAATAGACTAAAACCAATAATACATTAATTCATTTGCCAATCATTTCAGTGTCTCTAACGTGCAATATTTTGGTATTTAGGAAGGATTGCTTATATGAAAACTTTGCAAGAATGGAGTGCACTGGAGTCAGTAAGAAAGTCATAGTCAACGTATAGAAATGTCCACAAAAATAGCCCCAAATCCATATAGATGTCTTGCTGGTAAACTTTTCAGAAGGTTCACTCACCTTTCTAGGGTTGTTAAAACCAGGTTTGCAGAACTGCCTATAGTATTCCCAGTAGCTGCTGTTGTATCTGTAGGACGCTTGCATATCTATGTAGGTTGCAAACCTATCTGGGCACTTGGCAACACAAAGCTAAAAAAAAGATAAAACAAGGCATGAAATAATAAAAATGTGACTGAAAAACTGCAATAACCCTACAATTAATATCTGAATAGATTAGGCCATGTATTGTAACAAAAAAAACCCCAACCTCACATCATTAAGAACTCACCCTTCTTATCGCTACTCTCCTGGAATTCAATGGGAACGTCCTGAGAGGTGCTTATTGTCCAGTCAACTCAAATAACCTTCTGACAGTGGCATTTTAAACCCGAGAGTAAGGTTCCCAGATTTCAAGGGGGGGGGAGGTGTGACATTCTACGGGATTAGCCGCTGGAAAGAACTGCAATCATTTACACTTTCAAATAGGCAATTTCCTGGTACTGAAGAGCTCAAGCTTTCAGTTTTGTTACCATAAAATATTTAGAGTCCAATGCAGAACTCACAGGTTTGCCATGTACGTCCTACGTAACAAAGAACTCTGCACAAGAAAAGCCAAATCAGCTGACTAAATCGAACGGATTTGAACTGGATTCCAGGATATTTTACACTAATTTAAATTTAGATTTATTACCCACCTTTTCCAAATCTAAGTTCAGGTAGGTTATCTCTCAAGAAAAGTTATAGCGGAAGCAGAAAAGGGACAGAGAAGGGCAACCAAAACGATCAAGGGGATGGAACAACTCTCCTATGAGGAAAGGCTAAAGAGGTTAGGGCTCTTCAGCTTGGAGGAGAGACGTCTGAGGAGAGATATGATAGAGATCTATAAATTCTTGAGTATCGAAGAGTGGATTGGATAAACTCGAATGCTTTCAAAACGTAGAAAGACTAGGGGATACACCAAGACATTATTAACTAGTACATTTAAAACAAATAGGAGAAATTATTTTTTCATTCAGCACATAGTTCAGCTCTGGAACTTGTCGCGGCTGCCTGTGGGGATACCATCTCCCGCGAGCAGAAGAGCTGCAAAGGGTAGTGATCGTGGCCAGGATTGCTACTGGCTACTGCAGCCTGCAAAAAGGACTGCAGGCTGGGGCAGACAGCGGCACATCTGCCCACAGGAGATGGGATCCTCATGGGCAGGCAGAGCCAGTCCTGGCCACGATTGCAGCACTTCTGCCCGCTTCTAAAACTTAGAGGCAGGGGGAGTTTGCTGCACAGAGGGCTTAACCAATCTAAAGGAGCAGGGCAGGGAGTGAGGCCCAGTCGCAGGCATTGTTTAACGATAGGGCTTGGCTTCTCACTAAGAAACAGATGGATGATGGAGAATATGTGAATTTCATCTCCCGATTTTCTCCCTTAAGTTCTAAGATTCAACGTATTCTTTCCAAACATGTCAATGTTTTTACAGGTAGTTCCGGGGCTAGAGGGTAAACGGCCCCGTTGCGTTTAGAAACATAGAAACATAGAAATATGACGACAGAAAAAGACCACATGGCCTGTCTAGACTGTTCTTCCATAACAACTACAAGAGTCCCCTTTTTACCTTTAGAGATCCTCTGTGTTTGTCCCATGCTTTTTTGAATTTAGTTATTGTCCTCATCTCTATCACCTCCACTGGGAGACTATTCCACGGATCCACTACTCTTTCCGAAAAGAAATATTTCCGCATATCACTCCTGAATCTATCTCCCTTCACCCTCATCCCATGTCCCCTCGTAGCAGAACTTGCTTTCAATTGAAAGAGGCTCTCCCCCTGAACATTTATGCCACGGAGGTATTTAAACATCTCAATCATATCACTTCTATCCCGCCTTTCCTCTAAGGTGTACATATTAAGATCCTTCAGTCTGTCCTCATATGCTTTATAATGGCAGAGGAATTCAAATTTAAAAGAGATATTAAGTCCTTCTGTTTTGCGTTCTTTGGTTCCTTTGAGTGAGGAATGGTTGTGTCTTGGGAGACTGGAAGTTTTACCTATGGGGATAAGTCTTATGAAATAAGATTAAATATTTCCTGAGGGTTCGATTTTGTTGTTTATGGAATATTTTGCCCATGTGGACTACTTCACATTGGCAAGACAATTCACCCCTTTAAAGTACGTTTAGGGGAACACAAGAGTAGACTACATTGCAAACGTTGGGAAGCCCCGATTGTACAGCATTGTTTGGAAGAACAGCATGAGTTTGGTGATTTGTGCTGTTTCTGTATAGAAAGAGTAATGATTGGGAGGGGGGAGCAGACTAGAGAAGAATATCTGGTATTTCGCGAACAGCGATGTATCTTCTTATTACAAACTGTTAGTCCCGGGAGGTTGAATCTAGAAGTGGATTGGGGAGCATACTAGTGTCTGTCAGGTCTGTAGGATTTTGGATGATGAGCATTAGGTAGAGGATCAGTATAGTGATTCTCTGTATGGAATTAATAGGGACTGATGAGGGCAGAGTCAGTAGGTATATACAGGGTGGCCCAAAAAAAGTGAGAACATCTCGTAAATTAAAAGCTTAAATAGTTTATTTATTTACCTTTTTTAGCTATATAACATCTTTATTTTGACAATTTCCGGTCGCCATCTTTTTTTTTTTAAATTTGGCAATCGTTTATATCTGTCTTTTTGAATTTTTAAATAACTTATATGCTACGAGATGTTCTCACTTTTTTTGGGCCACCCTGTGCATGTGTATATATATATATGTGCATGTGGAGCATTTTCTGTGAGGGTATGTGAGTGTGTTGGGCTGTATCTGAGATACTGCGGACAGTTAAGCGCTGGTGAGTTGGTTCTCGTCTTGAGCTCTTGGCTTTTTTCCACTGATAGGTTGGTTGATTGGGGTTATAGTACTTTAGTAAGGAATTTCTGTTTGTTTTATATTTGCTTTGCTATTGGTATGTTTCTATCACCTCTACCCACTCCCACTGTATACCCCGCCACCCTGCCCCTCTACCTGCCATTCCACCTCTTCCTGACCTCCCATCCAAATATACTGCACAAACTCCAAACTCCTTGCACACAGTAACATGTCCTCAATCATTAGAGTCCACAGCTTTTCCAGGACTATGATCTGCTGACTGTCTCTGGAGATGACAATTCTTCTCCACTCTCTGCAACTTCTCATCCCGTTGTCGGCTCACTTGGGTGGCTGCCCCACTGTTGCCATAGCCGCCATATCTGACGCTGCCACCACCCCCAAGTCCTGCAGGCCCTGCAGTATTTCAGCCCAAGTCATTGCCCGCACTGTCTTTCCCTCATTCATTATAGCCATGGAAAACAGGAAAAGCCACCTGTAGCGGAGATCCTTAGCACACAGCACTGCAGTAATATCCTTCAGCTCTCGGCATTGCTGCAGTGTAATAGATGCTAAATCCTTGAATATCTCCACCTCGTTAGAGTCCCAAAGAAATGTCCCTTTCTGCCTTGCTTTAGCCAGGACTTGCACTTTAGTGGGATATGAGTGAAAGCAAACTACTGTATCTCGAAGAACATTCCCCCTCGAAGGTCCCAGTGGATGGATCCAGCACCCCTCCAATCTTATTAGATTCCTCCCCCCCCCAACATGTCTTGTAAATTTACTGGTGTTACTGAAATTAGCATGGAGGCTTGCGATAACTATTGGGGGGTGGGTCCACATAGCCACCTGCAGTTACCACATTGAAACTGTGCTTAATCGTGCAAAAGACCAAGCATACTTAACCCGGGTGCACTTACTGCACCCATTAAGGAGGCGGTAAGTGCACCTATACTAATGGCAGCATTCATGGTTTGCAAGTGCCAGCATCACCCACACTACATGCAATGCGCTGTTAATGCCCACATTCCAACCTGAACCTGCCTAGTGCCTGACCCATCGCACACTACATGCAATGCACTGTTAACGCCCACATTCCAACCTGAACCTGCCTAGAGCCTGACCCATCGCACACTACATGCAATGCACTGTTAACGCCCACATTCCAACCTGAACCTGCCTAGTGCCTGACCCATCGCACACTACATGGTTAGTGTGGGGTTTAAATCACACACTAAACATTAGTGCATTTCAGTAAATATGCCCCTTAGGAGGTTGAACAAAAAACAGTTTATGGACACACAGACACATACCCACACCCACTCACACACTGCTTTCTCCTTCAGAAAATAATCTAAACACAAAATGCCTTAAATGATGACATCAATATTAATGATAAACTGGTCTCAGCATGCCACATGTAAAAAAAAAAAGATGACAGACAAACCATTTAAAAATATCTATAACTTTGGAGTAGCCTAATGGTTAGAGCACTGGCTTGGTAACCAAGAGATCAGGGTTTGATTCCCACTAGCACTCCTTGTGGCCTTGGGCAAGTCACTTAAACCCTCCATTGCTTCAGAAGAAAGGCCTGGCAACCTACTTCTGGTCACACTGCCAGGAAAACCCAGGAGCTGCTGGGTCAGCACTGACTTGAAGACACACATTGCATTTTTTATTTTGCAACTTTAAAAATGAAAATGATGATAAACTGATCAAAATATTGAAGAAAAAGCAAATCAGGTTACCATGATCTAACAATACTTCCATCTTTAAAGCTCCCGAGTGATACTGGGACATATTCTAATCAGCCTAAGCCAGAAGTCCTCAATCCACTCCTCGGGACACACCTAGTCAGTCAGGTTTTCAGGATAGCCACAATGAATATACACCAGAGAGATTGGCCTGCACTGTATGCAAATCTCTCTCATGCATATTTATGGTGGTTATCCTGAAAACCTGACTGGCTAGGTGTGTCCTGAGAACTGGGTTGAGAACTCCTGCTCTAAGGTAAACTGCCAGTACATGAAAACAAGACTAGAATATCATCTGATGGAAGTCAGTCCTACCAGATACACAGAGCCCAATTCAAGTAGGGGCACGTCGGGCCATCTGGACGGCTCCAAGCAAAATGGCCCATTTGGACCTGTTTCTGCACTAACCAGAATCGGGCCCAAGGACAGCCTGGCATGCCCCTGCTGCCTGCGGGAACGTCCTCCCCACAGGCGCCCCAACTCCCGTGGCTTTGACTCTCTTTTCCCCGCCACCTGACCCAGGGCTGCTCTGCCGTGGCCTGGATCGGGCAGCGGAGATGCCCCCCGTACCCAGTCCCCAGGCTCAATCGCCGGTTTTGTGCTGCTTATTTCACCTTTGAGGTGGAATAAGCAGCATGTTCCCACGGGTCCAGCAGGACATACAGGGCCGTGACCTGAATCGGCCCTCTATGCCCTGCTAGGCTAGCCTGCCCCCGTTCCACCCCAATCCTTCCTCCTTCCGCCAGCTCTCCCCGTCCTGATGCTCAGGATGTACGGGGGGGAGGGGGGAGCCAAAAGGGGAAATTGGGCCCGGATAGCTTGCAGAGCTGCTCATCCCACCGGGATGTGCAGCCCCGCAACTCACATCCCAGAATCGGGCCCACAGTTAACCCCACTCCCATCCATTTTTATAGTTGTCTCTTTAACATGTTAAGACATGGTTTGGTGAATGTAACAATGATATGTCACAGCAATGTACATTACTTTCCAAATACATGTGGGACATCTGCCCCAGAAGTTGCTGAAATGCTATTAGTTATCTAGAAGGCCTAGTTAGATTTCTGAACTAAGTGCACATATTTGGCACCTTGTGTGACTGACACCTGCCAGGCGTGACATGGGTCTTCAGTTGTGAAAAAGATTCCCCATAACAGAGTAAGAACAGTTGGTATAAGAACCATGTACAGACATCATGCTGAATACACTCAACTTTGAATCACATTATATGTTGTAGTTTTTAAACATGCCAGAAAGTACCAGAAGGTATCAGAGACTTCTTTTTGCTTACCTGTATTGTGGGGCACTGAAGGTTTATTAGCACAACGGGGCTGGCACATTTCAGGATATTAAAGTAAAACAAAATGGTCCTGTTCCTGTCACAAAATGGAAGAAGAGAGTTATAATGTTGCCATGTATATACAATATGTATATTTTGACAGATTCTGCATCTGCAAATATATTTAGTACAGCATGACTCACTGATATTAAAGGGGTGTCTGATTCAGTGATATTTAGCTTGGTGGGGCACATTTAAGAGCTTGGTGGCCCAGTGATATTTATGGAGGAAAAGAGAGGGCAGCACAGTGACATTTTCAGAGAATGGAACGTGGTGATATTTAGAGAGGTGGGGACCGTGTCTTGGTGATTTTTATGGGAGAAGTATGATTAAATGGTTAAAGATCTTTTCCAGGCGTAAGGTTCTTAGAAACTTACTGAGCTCAAATCCTGGTCTCCCTCTGACTCTGAGAGCCTGGACAAGTAATTTGTCACCAATCTTCCCTTCAAATCCGCCACCCCCACTCAGGCTTGGGTACTATATAACACACCGTTCTTCCTACCTGCTCCTCTGTGGGAGCTGTCATGCAGCTACAGGCTGACCCGGGAAAACTGGAAAGAGAACTTAGATATTACTTATATGAAAATTTCTATTGAAATCCAAACCATTCTAGTAAAGCTTTTAAATGGTGGATACAGAATATATGTAGAATGCAGTCAGCATAGGCAGCTGTACGTGCGGCTAGCCTGAAAAGCAGACCTCTAGCTAATCACATAGAGCCCGATTCAGTAACAGCCACATCTGGCCTGCGGCCATGTACAAACCTGAAATGCTGCTGATACCTGCTGTCCTGAATTCATGGGTACAGACGCACCTGCTGTTTCAGGATCAGGGAGATATACGTCCCTGTGTCCAGCGCATTCTGAGACATTAGACGTTGCAGAGGACCCCCCTCCACCGTCTCCCTGTGGCCACGTCTCCACTCACAAGACGTGCAGCCAGATGTCAGCACAGCCGGCATAGTGTCCCTGGCACAGCGTTATGTTCCTGTAGGGGTGGATGTACAGGCTCACACACGGAAACACATCCCTCACCTTTGGAAGCTGTCGTGCACAGCTGCATCTTGTGATCTCCATAGCAGCACACACCCCACCTCAAACAGCCCTGACACATCCCATTCTCCATATGGCAACCGCTGTAGGGCAGAGCTGGATCTGCTGTAAGTCCTGCCCTTAATCCACGGTTCAGCAGGAATACTCTATGCATCAACGGGGACGTCAAAGGACATACAGGGGCCTTTCCTAAATACCCATTCTGCGTCTCAATGGCTAGCCATGCCCCTGATCCGCCCCTCCACCTCCAGTATCTACGATCCCCATACTTGCACCATGTACGTGCCGGGCCGCGGGGTTACGGAATACGGTGGCGCACCTTTTCAGGGGGTGGACATCTATCCCACGCGTTTAACCTCCCTATTCGCCTTTTTGGAATGACCCCCATAGTCATACAGATACTGGCCCCATGTCACTGCTATCTGTATAGCTAAATGTTACTACCCACACTCTGCCCTAACTCTGCCCGGGCAGCACTATCCATACAGTGCTGTTGAAAATCAGTGGTAGATATTTACTGGCAGCTAGTAAACCTATAATTCCTTCTGAGTATACAAAAATCAAAAAAATAACCAGAACAAAATACTGAAGAAAAAGTAAATTAAGATATTACAATATAGCAATACAGCCATCTCCAAAGATCCTGAGTGATACTGGGACATATTCTAATCAACTGAAGCCACTGGTGTCAAACTCTAGTCCTGGAGGGCCGTAAAACAGTCAGGTTTTCAGGATATCCCTACTAAATTTGTATGAGATATTTGCATGCACTGCCCCTGTATGCAAATATATCTTATGAATATTCATTAGGGACATCCTGAAACCAAGCTGGTTTGTGGCCCTCCAGGGCTGGAGTTTGACACAACTGCTGTAAGCAAAACTGCCACTGCATGAACCCAAGACTAGATCATCATCTGGCCGAGTCAGTCCTACCAGAAATATAGGTTAACCCCACTGCCATCCATCTGCCCCAGAAGTTGCTACATATGTGTACCTGAAATAATATAAGCCATCTTGAAAATCTGTCTTTGATTTAGTAGTTGGTCTGTTCTGGCTCCTAAGATTTAGATCATAAGCTGTTTTCCTTCTTGTAATTTCATTTTGATTGTTGCTTTATTTATTCCTTCTATCCCACTCCACCCCTAAATAAACCTCTTTCCTCTCACTCTTGCACTATCAATTTTAAAATCGATTCTACTCTGCTAACTTAATCCCCTCCCAAACTCCCCATGGTCTAAACTTCTTTATAGTCTAACTGTGACCCACTAACACTATTACTCCCAGGTGCACTCCAACTCTCTGAGACTTCCACTGCTGATATCCCAGGCTCCATTCGGCCATTTGCCAGACACATCACATCTCCTCAGATTTGTATTCTCTTTTCTGTCTATTTCCCCTGGCTCCACTACACCTTTTATTCTTTATGCTAACTGTCCCCAAATTTTTCCTTTCATTCAAACAACTTCAAACCTCATATCCACATCACCCATTCCCTACCTTCTTCACCTCTCCAACCCTTTAGATTTCTAAGGTATCATCTACTCTTGGGCTTCAACATTTTCTTCTCCTCATTCAGCCATCTCCACTCTTCTCTGAGAGTGCCTCACCCTTGTCACTCTCATGCCTCCTCTTCTCTTCACCATACTCCCCTGCTCCTACTTCTCTCATCTGGGGATATCACTCTCAATCCTGGCCCTCTGAGGCATCTCTACCCTACCTGGGCCGATCTAACCACAACCCCTTAATCATATCCCTCTCTCCTTCCTCCCTATTCTCTCCCTTTCTCATGTGCCCTGTGGAATGTCCACTCTGCCTCCAACAAACTTACAGCCCGCGCATCTGAAGCAACGTTTAGATCTCTCGCTGCGTTTATTCAGCAATTGTTTCCGAGTCTTTGCAGATTCAGGTCAACCAGCAAGTTGTAGACGACACCTTTGCATTGAGCTTATTGTAACACTTTTGTGACTAGCTTTAAGAGCTATAACCCCTTCATCAGAAATTACCTATGCCTTGTTTGTTGACTTCTATTCCTACATATGTGCACAAAGTAACAGGTAACATCAATTTTTGCAAATCCACAAGCACAGCTCTATTTTGGAGTTTGTACCATGTCCACAAGAGGGCAGCACACAATCAAGTAAACATTCTCAGAAAGAACAAGCGAATGCAAGAAATGAACCTGCTGCCACTATAATAATACTCAATTGTACCATGCACAGTTGTAGAAGGCCAACATAGTAACATAGTATATGACGGCAGATAAAGACCGGCATGGTCCATCTAGTCTGCCCAGCAAGGGGGCAAGAGTAGGTGCACCTGCTGCCCCGTACAGGTCACCCCTCCCCGTGCTGTTTTTTAGGGGTATACCCACCGCTCCATGTAGGTCACCCCTATTTGTTCAGATATGAGATAGTTATGTTTATTTTGATTTTACCTTTTGCTATAAAGGGATCCACTGTGTCTATCCCATGCCATTTTGAATTTTGTCACTGTATTTGCTCCCACCACTTCCAACGGGAGGGTATTCCAAGCATCCACCACCCTTTCAGTGAAAAAGTACTTCCTGACATTGCCTTTCAGTTTACCCCCTTGTAGCTTCATGTTATGCCCTCTAGTTCTACAGCTTCCCCATCTTTGGAAGAGGTTTGTTCATTAATATTCTAAGTATTTAAAGGTCTGAATCATATCTCCCCTGTCCCTCCTCTCCTCCAGAGATACATATTTAGGTCTTCAAGTATCTTCTCATACATCTGATGCAGGCTCCAAATCATTTCTGTTACCTTCCTCTGAACCGTTTCCAGTCTTTCTATATTCTTTGTGAGATATGGTCTCCAAAACTGAACACAATATTTCAAGTGAGGCCTCACCAGCAACTTGTATAGTGGCATTAGTACCTCTTCCTTTCTGTCGGTAATTCCTCTTTGCATGCAACCCAACATCCTTCTGGCTTTTGCTACCACCCTGTCACACTGTTTTGCCACCTTGAGATCCTCAGAAACAATCACTCCGAGATCCTTCTCCTGGTCCATGCACTCCAACCTCTCACCTCCTATCGTATACAATTCCCTTGGATTTCTGCTTCCCAAGTGCATGACACTGCACTTCTTCACATTAAATCTTAACTGCCAAGCATTAGACCACTCTTCCAGCTTTTGGAGATCTTTTCTCGTGTTATCCAAGTCCTCAGGGGAGTCCACGCTGTTGCAAATTTTTGTGTCATCTGCAAAAAGCCAGACTTTCCATTCAGTCCTTCAGCAATATCATTCACAAATACATTGAACAGTACCGGTCCCAGGACCAAACCCTGGGGCACACCGCTAATCACCATCCTTTAATCAGAGTGAGTTCCCTTTATCAAAACCTTCTGTCTGTCAATCAACCAATTTCTGATCCAGTTCACCAGTTCATTAATGGAATTCACATATGCTTAATGCTCCTGAACTTTGATGTTTGAATACAATCAACATTTGCCCTGACATCTCTCTTTCACTCCAAACCCTTATCTCTATTTGCTTATCTGACATCGCCACCTGGATGTCTCACCACCGCCTAAAATTGAATATGGCTAAAACGGAACTTCTTATTTTTCCCCCCTAAACCCTCCTCCCCCCTTTATCACTGTCAACAGTCTTTATTCCCGTTTCCCCAGCCCAGAACCTTGGGATCATCTTGAACTCCTCCCCTTTCCTTCTCCTCATATATCCAACAGATAGCTAAAACCTGCCATTCTTTATCTACAGCATTAACAAAATTCGTCCCCGTCTCTCTGAACACACTACTAAGGCTCTGGTCCACTCTTTGGTCACCTCCTATCTTGACTATTGGCAACCTCCTCCTTGCTGGTCTCCCTCCTCTTCAATCTATCCAGAACGTTGCTGCATGGCTAATCTTCCACCAGCCCCGATACACTCATATAACCCCTCTTCTAAAATCACCCCACTGGCTCCCCTTCCATTTCCATATCCAATTCAAACTTCTCCTTCTAACATATAAATGCATTCACTCGACTGCCCCTCATTACCTTTCCTCTCTCCTCTCTCTCTGCACCCCTCCTCGTGAACTCTGTTCCTCCTCTGGCTTTCTTCTCTCTATGCCTTTCTCTTCTTCTGCAAACTCCAGACTTTGATGTTTTCACCTTGCTGCTCCTTATGCGTAGAACAAACTTCCTCTATCATTACGTCAAATCTCTTCTCCCCCTCTTTAAATCCATGCTAAAGGCTTACCACCTCTTTGAGGCCGCATTTGGATCCTAATCCCTTGTTCTCCTTCCCTATTTGAACCCCCTTGTTTCTCTTGTATTGCTCTGTCTGTCTTGATTAGAAGATAAGCTCTATGAGCAGGGACTGTCTTCTTTATATGCTTGTACAGCGCTGCACATGCCTTGTAGCCCTATATAAATGATTAACAGTAGTAGTAGCAGTTATTTATGTGCTATGAGCTGCTCACACAAACTCCAAAACCTTATATCCAGCACCTTTTTCATGCATTACCTCAACATCCTGTTGTCTCTACTACACTGAAAATGACCCCAGTGGTACAAGTGCTCTAGTTTCAGTGGCAATGTATGCTCGGTCTGTCTGGAAAGTTTGGGGTACCACTGCTGCTGCAGGTTTCGCTTCTAGACTTCAGATCAGGCTCGGACTGAGGCATATACAAAATAGGCACTCTGTTGGTGCCTTGAAAATTTGGCCCCCAATTCCTGGTCTAAACAGGAATCCTGATTCCACCTGCATTAGGACCACGCTCTATGAGTGAGAAAGAAACCTTCTCTCCCTACCACTCTCTGATTCTGCCTATAGGACTAAACTCTGGCTCATAAAAACATATAAAATGCCATACTGGGTCAACCAAGCTCCATCAAGCCCAGTATCCTGTTTCCAACAGTGGTCAGCCCAGGTCACAAGTACCTGTCAGCTTCCCAAAAAGGTACACAGGCTCCATAATACTTATCCCAGGGTAAGCGGTGGATTTCCCTGGTTTTCTTTAATAATCGTTTATGGACTTTCCTCCAAACCTTTTTTAAATCCAGTTACACTAACAGCTTTTACTACATCCTCTGGTAATGAATTCCAGAGTTTGATTACGCTTTGAGTGAAAAAATATTTTCTCTTATTAGTCTTAAATGGGTTACACTGTAGCTTCATTGCATGTTCCCTAGTCTTTCTACTTTTTGATCAAGTAAACAACTAATCTACTTTTACCAGTCCACTCCATTCATTACCTTACAGACCTCTACCATATCTCCCGTCAGCCATCTCTTTTCCAAGTTGAAGAGCCCTAACCTTTTAACCTTTTGTCATAGGGGGAGCCTTTCATCCCCTTTACCATTTTGGTGGCTCTTCTCTGTACCTTTTCTAATTCTGCTATATCCTTTTTAAGATATGGTGACCAGAATTGCACACAATATTCAAGGTGCGGTCACATCATGGAACGATACAGAGGCATTATATCATCCTTGCTTTTATTCTCCATTCCTTTCCTTATGATTCCTAACATTCTATTTGTTTTCTTGGCTGCCGCTGCACACTGGGTGGAAGGTTTCAACGTATTATCCACAATGGCGCCTAAAACGTAGTTACTCACCTGCAATAGGTGATCTCCAGGAACAACAGGAATTTAGTTTTCACATATGGGTGATGTCAGTACCGATAGAGTCCGCATGGGAACACTCCCCAGCGTCCAATAGGAAAGCTTTTGGGAGCATTCCACTGCGTCTGCGTAGCTGCCTTCCTGCCTTCCCAACTCCCTCTCTTCAGTTGAGTTTGTAGCTGAGAAAAGGGAGAGTAAGAGAAGAAAACCCTACAACTCCTAGGGGAGGAGGGCGGGTTGTGAAGACTAAATTCCTGCTGTTCCTGGAGATAGCATAGTTACTCATCTGTAACTGGTGATCTCCAGGAACAGCAGGAATATAGTCCTTACATATGGGAGACATCGTGTACAGATGGAGCCTACGCAGGAAGCTCCCCAGCTACCAATTGGAAAGCATTTGGGAGCAGCCCAATGTGCCTTCCCGCTCTTTAACTGACTCTCCTCATTTGAGTGTATAGCTGAAAAAGCTGAAGAAAGTCGAGTAGAAGTGGAGAGAGAGAGTGAGCGAGCTACAACTCCTTGGGGAGGTGGATGGGTTGTGAGGACTAAATTCCTGCTGCTCCCAGAGATCACCTGTTACAGGTGAGTAACTATGCTATCTCCAGGAACAAGCAGGAATGTAGTCCTCACATATGGGACTGCCTAGCTGAGAGATCTCGGGGATGTCTGTGAATCATTGGCCTCGACCTCCCGTAGCCGAGATCTGAAAGAGTGAGCAGGGAGGTAGGAGTTATGCTAAGTCCAAAGAGATGTTAAAAGACTGCTTGGCCAAAGGCTGCATCCTGGCAGGAGTCCTTGTCCAAGCAGTAGTGGGCTGCAAAGGTGTAGATGGAGGACCACATAGAAGCTCAGCATATTTCAGAGATGGGGACTGCTTGGAGGTTTGCAATAGAGGTGGACATTGCCCGAACATTGTGAGCAGTGATGTGCCCTGCTAGGGAGAGTCCTGTTTTACCATAGTAGAAAGATATGCAGTCTGCTATCCAGCATGAAAGGGATCGCTTGGTTACTGGTAAGCCCAGAAGAGCTGTATCAAAGGATACAAAAAGTTGAGAGGACTTCATGATGGTTTCCATCCTCTGTATATAGAAAGCCAAAGCCCTTTGGCAGTCCAGGGTATGCAGGGAGGCTTCTGCCTGGGAGGTGTGTGGTCTGGGGAAGAAGACAGGGAGGTTGACTGCCTGATTGATATGAAAAGCGAAGACCACCTTCGGAAGGAAGTGTACGTGTATTTGCAGGACCACCTTGTCATGGTGAAAGTGGGTGTAAGGAGTGTGAGCCACTAGGGCCTATAGCTCACTTACACGTCTGGCCAAGGTTAGGGCTATGAGGAAGAGCACTTTCCAAGAAACATAGTGGAGCTGTGCTGTAGCCAGCGGTTCAAAGGGCGGTTTGAGTAGTTGAACCAGAACCACATTGAGATCCCATGCCACTGGTGGAGGGCAGATAGGCGGCTTAGTTAAGAGGAGGCCCCTCATGAACTATGCTACTGGGGGGGGGGATTGGTTTACCAATCAGTGGGGTATGAAAAGCAGAGATGGCACTGAGGTGCACTCTTGTCGAATTGGATTTGAGGCCCTGAGAGGAGAGATGCCATAGGTAGTGTAGTAGTATCAGAACAGACACCTCAAATGGATTGTGGGTGTTGTTGGAACACCATGAGGCATATCTGCGCCACTTAAGGGAGTAGGCCTTCCTAGTAGATGGTTTCCTGGAAGAGAAGAGGATATTTTTGACCTCCACCGATAGAGGAAGGTGGCGTGAAGCTAAGCTCTCAGGAGCCATGCTGTCAGGCAAAGGGACCGTAGATTGGGATGGAGAACTGTTCTGTCGTTCTGAGATAGACCCGGATTGGATCCTAGATGGACCGGTGGGGTCTGGGAGAACTGTAGGAGGAGGGGAAACCATGGTTGGCGGGCCCAGTGAGGGGTAATGAGGATCATATAGCCTTTCTCTTCCTTCAGTTTCAAAAGGGTTTTCAGTATTAGGGGTGTGAGGGTAAACGCATAGAGCAGACCCCGACCCCAGTGAATCAAGAAGGCATCGGCTGCTATGCTGAGTCTTGAGGAGGTCTTCGAGCAGAAGTGGGGAAGTTTGGCATTCAGTTGACTAGCAAAGAGGTCAATCCATGCAGTTCCCCAGGTGTCGAACAGGTGGTTGGTCACCGTACGGTCTAGGGATCACTGGTGAGGTTGGAGCAAGCTGCTGAGTTTGTCTGCCTGTAGATTGTCCGACCTGGAATGTAGACTGCTCTCAACTGCATGTGTTGTTGAATGGCAAAGTTCCATAACTGGCAAGCTTCCTGGCCCAGGGGAAGAGAGCCTGTTCCTCCTTGTTTGTTTATGTAAAACACTGCTACTTAATTGTTCATATGTATGAGGATAGAACTGCTGGAGAGATGGTCCTGGAAGACTTGGAGAGCTCTCAACACCACTCAAAGTTCCAGGAGATTTATTTGTTGTCTGGACTCCTGGGCAGTCCAAAGGCTCTGTGTGGAGAGAACCTCTAGGTGACCTCTCCACCCATGCTTTGAAGCATCCGTGGTAAGGATATGCTGCGGGTTGGGGGGGGAGGGTCAAAATGGAGACCCTTTGAGGAAATTTTCCGGAACAGACCACCGTTGCAGAGCGTGTTGCCATGGGAGGCATTATTTGCATGGAAGCATGCAGATCTCTCATGGCCTGGGACCACTGAATCAATAGTGTCCACTGTGTTTGATGCATGTGTAGCCTGGCATGTGGAACTACATGAACGGTGGAGGCCATGTGTCCCAGTAACTTTAAGGAGCATGCTGGTGCACACTGATGCAGACGCATGCTGTTCGCTAGGAGTATGAGTCTTTGCATTCGGTCTCGTGGGAGAAAGGCCTTGCACTGGGTGGTGTCTAGGATGGCTCCGATAAAATCCAGCCTTTGGGTGGGGATGAGGTATGATTTTGGAAAGTTTATTACAAAACCTAGAGACTGCAGAAGTCCTATGGTTTTGGACTGAGCTGAGCAGAGTTCTTGAGGGGAGTCTGCCTTTATTAGCCAGTCGTCTAAGTATGGGAAAACAAAAACGTTGTTGTTGCGCAGATGAGTTGCTACCATGGCCATGCATTTTGTGAAAACTCTTGGTGCCGAAGCTAGGCCGAAGGGAAGAACTCTGTATTGATAATGCACCCCTTGGCATATGAACCTGAGATATTGCCTGTGAGAGGGGTGGATGAGTATGTGAGTGTAGGCCTCTTTGAGGTCCAGTGAACAAAGCCAGTCATTTTGTTGGAGATGAGGAAGAAGGGTTCCCAGTGAGATCATCTTGAATTTTTCTTTTACTAGGAACTTGTTAAGGTCTCAGAGATCCAGAATAGTTCTGAGGCCTCCTGACTTCTTTTGAATGAAGAAGTAGGGGGAGTAGAAACCTTTGTGATGTTCTTGAAAAGGTACTGGTTCGATGGCTCCCTCGGTTAGGAGAGAGGTTATCTCCTGTTGTAGAAAGGCATTGAGGGAGGCCTTTGAAGGAGCTTAATTTCTGAAGTGGCAAAGTGGGAGATCCTGAAAGTTGAGATGGTATCTATTCTGGATGATGGTCTGGGTCCATCTCTCAGAGGTGATGTTCCTCCATTGCAAGAGGGATTTTGAGAGTCATCCTGGAATGGGCAGTGCATCTAAATGGGATGGACTGGCTATGCTCCCGAAGTGGAAGTCAAAAAGACGATGTGGCGGCTGCTGTTGGCTGCAGCTGTGGTTGCTGTTTTGACAGCCTGGGCTTTTTGGCCTGTTTGGGCCCCTGCTGTTTCTGCTGTAAAGGGTAGGTAGGCTGGGAATACTGATAAAACCTCCTCTTCTTGGGATAGAAGGGGTTTTTTTGATTGGGCCTTCTTTTTAGAGGGGTCAGATGTTTTCCTTGATAGTCTTTTGAGGGTGGTATCATCAGTTTCCAGCTCACCGGCCTTCTCATGCCAGTTCATTCCAAACAGGTTCTCACTTGTACAGGGGATGTTAGCTAGCTTGTCTTATACCCACTGTTCTAAGTCAGAGGATTGAAGCCATGCTAGTCGCCTTGCTCAGATGGCTATGGAAGAGACCCTACTAGAGGATTCAAATGCATCAAAAGCAGCCCTGTTCATAAACTGACAAGTTCTATAAAAACATAAGAACATAAGATATGCCATACTGGGTCAGACCAAGGTCCATCGAGCCCAGTATCCTGTTTCCAACAGTGGCCAATCTAGGTCATACGTACCTAGCAGTTTCCCCAAAAGGCACAGGTTCCACAATGCTTGTATTGGGTCAAGCAGTGATATCCTGGGTCCCTTTTTAATAATGGTTTATGGACCTTTCCTCCAGGAACTTGTCCAAACCTTTTTTAAACCCAGCTACACTAACAGCTTTTACTACATCCTCCGGTAACAAATTCCAGAGTTTGATTACACATTGAGTGAAAAAATATTTTCTCTTAGTCTTAAATAGTTTACCCGGTTGCTTCACAGCATGTCCCCTAGTCTTTCTATATTCTACTAATGTAAACAATCGATCTACGTTTACCCGTTCCACTCCATTCATTAATTTATAGACTTCTATCATATTTCCCCTCAGCCGTCTCTTTTCCAGGTTAAAGAGCCCTAACCTTTTTAGCCTTTCTTCATAGGAGTATCCTTCCATCCCCTTTACCATTTTGGTGGCTCTTCTCTGAACCTTTTCTAATAACGCTATATCCTTTTTAAGATACGGCGACCAGAATTGCACACAATATTCAAGGTGCGGTCTCACCATGGAACGATATAGAGGCATTATAATATCTTTTGTTTTATTTTCCATTCCTTTCCTTATGATACCTAGCATTCTATTTGCTCTCTTGGCTGCCGCTGCACACTGGGCCGAGGGTTTTAACATGTTATCCACAATGACACCTAAATCTTTTTCCTGGGTGGTGGTTCCTAATGTGGAACCTTGCATCATATAACCATAGTTTGGGTTGTTCTTCCCTAGGTGCATAACTTTGCACTTGTCCATATTAAATTTCATCTGCCATTTTGATGCCCAGTCTTCCAATTTATCAAGATCCTCTTGCAATTTTCCACAATCCTCTTGGGTTTTAACAACTTTAAATAGTTTTGTCTCATCTGCAAATTTGATAACCTCACTCGTTATTCCCTTTTCCAGGTCATTTATGAATATGTCAAAAAGCAGCGGACCCAGCACAGATCCCTGGGGTACACCACTATTCACCTTTCTCCATTGGGAAAATTGGCCATTTAGCCCTACCCTCTGCTTTCTATCTTTTAACCAGTTCCTGATCCACAACAGTACACTGCTTCCTATCCCATGACTCTTTAGTTTTGCCAAAAGTCTCTGATGAGGGACCTTGTCAAAGGCTTTCTGAAAGTCCAGATACACTATATCAACAGACTCAGCTTTGTCCACCTGTTTATTCACACCTTCAAAAAAACATAATAGATTAGTAAGACAGGATCTTCCTTGCCTAAAGCCATGTTGGCTGTCTCCCATTAGGCCATGACTATCTACATGCTGAGTAATTTTGTTTTTTATGATGGTTTCTACCATTTTTCCCGTTACGGACGTCAGGCTCACCGGTCTGTAGTTTCCCAGATCACCCCTGGAACCCTTTTTAAAAATTGGCGTTACATTGGCGATCCTCCAATCTTCAGGTATTACAGATGATTTTAATGAAAATTCACAGATTACTAATAGCAGGTCTGCAATCTCGTTCTGGCTGTGGACAAGACTGCTTGGTAGGCTGGACGTTTCTCTTCTGGAAGGAAAGGTAGAAAGCCTTCCCAGTCCTTTCAAAGCTCCTTGAGGAACATCCCCATACAGAGGATGTAGGAGTTGATTCGGCTAACAAGCATGGAAGCATGGAAAGTACAGTGAGCGAAGGAATCGAGGGTTCTCAATTCCTGACCTGGAGGAAGGGATGCATGGGTTTTCCCGCTTTTAATGTGGCACATCGCCGAATCCACCCCATAGAATGGTGGGGAAGCTGCAGCTTCTGAAAGCCCGGGCATTCAGGGACTCAATACATAGTATCAAGTCGGCAAGTCGATACATAGTATCAAGTCGGCAACTTATGGGGGAGATAGTTAAAGTTGTCTCCCACATCCTCAGTTATGGAGGATGCGATGCACTGGAAGAATGGTGACTTCCTTTGGTGCGGTCAGGTACTGCAATATCTCCAGCTCCTCTGCCCTGGGTTCCAGCTCTGAAGCTGCTGGGATGGAAAGTCCTGCTGCCATGTCACAAATGAACTCTTGAAATGACATGTTCTCCGGTGGGGACTTTCAGGTACTGGATTGTGGAGGTGAGGTCTCTGGTGCAAAATCCCTAAGGTCCTCAGAGTCTAGTGATCGATGATCCGAGGCTGAGGAATTGGAATCGGACTATGGAGAATAGCGATGGTGCCAGTGTAGAGTATCATGGCAGTGTCGGTCAATGTCCTCTGGTTCCATCTGATGTCTGGACCACAAAGGATCCGAGCTTGGTGTCAACTGAGAAGGTATCGGCATCAAAGATGGTATCAGTATCGGAACAGGTATCAAGGACATCAGAACCGTCGGTGCCTGCTGAGATGAAACCAGTGGAGGCATCAAGGTCGAACTCAATGGAAGAGTCTCAGGGGCAGAGGGCGTTACTGGCACCGAGGCAGCCAGCAGAACTGCTAAGGTCCATTCTAGAGTGCACTGCTCTAGAGTGGTCGCCTGTGCCAGGTCACCGGATGGAGCAAGACTGGCTACCATTGTACCTGGGCATGGCATCGAGGGTTCAGCAGAGGACAGATCCTTGGGAACCTCTTGAATCCCCACCAAGGCTTTGGAGGACAAGTCCTCTCACCGGGGATGCCTGGACCGAAGACTGGAGTCGGATGAAGTCCACAATGACTCCTGGTGCGAGTGGGAATGTTTGCGGGATCGCTCCCTCGAAGTCCTAGGTTTACTGGGAGTGTCTTTGGACTTCCGACTTGGATCCTTCACGATCTCCGAGGGTTCTCGGGGAAGAGAGACTGTTCCTTTTTCAGGCATGAAGGATAGGGGTTTTTGGTCTCTTCTCTCTGTGCCTGGATTCTTTAGAGTGCTTAGAGGTCAGAGATCTCGATGATGCCCTTGAAGAGGTCAAGACCAAAGAAAGGGTATCTGAGGGGAAGAGTTCCCCAAACTTTTTGGCTTGGTTCCCAAGGCCCCTTTTAGTCATTTGTTTACAGAGGGCACATTCAGTAGGGATGTGATCCGGGCCGAGGCATTTAAGGCACCAAACATGCTTATCGATGATTGAAATGGTGCCAGCACACTTCGTGCATTTTTTTAAAGCCACTGGTGGGCTTCTCCATGTTGTGGGAGAGTAGGCCCAAGGGTAGGCCTCAAGGGACAGGGAAGGTCCTGAGGGAAAAAGTGGAATTTTTTTTTAATGTATTCTCTTGAAGAGAGGAAAGGAAAAGGAAATAAAGGGTAGAAGAAGAAATCAGTATCTAGCGATACGTGGTGAAGGCAAGGGTTTCTTCAGCAATGGCAGGAGTTAAACCTGTCGGCTCAACGGAAAAAGAACTACTGAGGAGAGTCAGTTAGAAGAGAGGGAAGGCACCAGCACATGCGCAGTGGACTGCTCCCAAATGCTTTCCTATTGGTAGCTAGGGAGCTTCCCGTGCGGGCTCAGTCGGTACCCAATGTCACCCATATGTGAGGACTACATTCCTGCTTGTTCCTGGAGATCACCTGTTACAGGTGAGTAACTATGCTTTCTACAGGAACAGGCAGGAATGTAGTCTTCACATATGGGACTCCCTAGCTCCCAGATGCCAGATGAAGTGACCTCAAAACCAGTGGAGGTTCACCTCGGAGTAAGCCACAAAAGGTCATGGATCCTTCATGGATGTCTGGTATCATCAAAGTCCAGGACAGAGGGTAGAAGCTGCCCCTAAGTCTGAAAGAGGTGCTGGAGAACAGTTTGACCACACATGGCATCCTGGCAGGAGTCCTTGTCCAGACAATAATGGAGAGCAAAGATATGGACAGAAGATCAAGTTGTTTCCTTGCAAATTTCAGCAATGGCTACAGAGCGTAGGCTTGCCATTGAGGTAGCCATTGCACAAACATTATGAGCAGTGACATGCTCTTCCAGGCAGAGTCCTGCTTTGTCATAAGCAAATTAAATTCAGTCCACTATTCATCTGGAGAGCGTATGTTTAAATAACGGGAGACCCAGGTGACAAAGGAAATGAACTGTGAGGCTTTACAGTGATCTTGAGTTCTCTGGAGATAAAAAGCCAAACACCCCCTTGTAGTCAAGAGTATGCACAGTTGCTTCTGTTTGAGATGCATGCAGCCTAGGAAAGAATACAGGAAGGCAAACTGACAGGTTTAAATGAAAGAGAGACACTACCTTTGGCATAAAATGCGGGCGAGTCCTAAGGATGATCTTGTCATGGTGGAATCTAGTATAGGGTGGGTCCGCTATCAAAGCCTGAAGCTCACTAATGTGTCTAGCAGAAGTGAGGGCAATAAGGAAACTAACCTTCCATAAAAGGAACTTTAGTGGGGTTGTAGCCAATGGTTCAAAGGGAGGCTTAAGAAGCTGCGCTAGAATGACATTGAGATCTCAAGCGGAACCCCCTCGTAAAGTGCGCTACTAGCAGTTGAGAGGAGATGGGATGTCCATCCAAGAGTTGATGCGAGGCCACAATGGCACAGAGGTGAACTCTCATTGAGTTGGTCTTGAGACCTGTTGAGGATAGGTGGAAGAGATATTGAAGAAGTGCCTCCACGGGAGCAGAGAAGGGATTGAGATACTTCCAGGAACACCAAATCGAGAACCTGTGCCACTTGAAAGCATAGGAACATCTGGTAGAGGGCTTCCTGGAAGCCAAAAGTATCTCCTTAACCTCTTTGGTGAGGTTAAAGTCCTGCAAGGCTATGCTCTCAGCAGCCAAGCTGTGAGACAGGGAGACCGTGGACTGGGATAGAGCAGTGTCCCATCTTCCTGGGAGAGGAGATCGGGTGCAGATCCCAGTCGTAGAGGCTGAGTCTGAGTCAGACGTAGCAGCAATGAGAACCATGGTTGGCATGGCCAGTGAGGAGCTATGAGAATCATGAATCCCTTATTGGCCTGTAGCTTGAAAAGCGACTCGGGAATGAGGGGTATGGGAGGGAAAGCATAAAGGAGACCCTGACCCCAATGTAGGTGAAAAGCATCCCTTGCTGTCTGTTGGACATCGGAGTCCTGGTGCAGAGGCGGAGAAGCTTGGCATTATGTGGTGTGGCAAACAGATCTATGTCTGGAGCTCCCCAGGTCTGAAAAATGTAGGACGTTGTGTCCGGATGGAGAGAACATTCATGAGGAAGAAAGATCCAAGTCAGCTTGTCTGCCAAGACATTGAGCTCCCATGGAAGATATACCGCTTGGAGGTGTATTTGATGAGAAATGGTAAAGGACCACAGATGAAGAGCCTCCTCGCAGAGGAGCCAAGAGCCTGTTCTGCCCTGCCTGGTACTGAGAAGCAGGAGGATAAGAAGAATAGAATTTCTTCTTGTTATTAAAGAAAGCTTTTTTTGTAGCTGCCTTCTTTCTAGCAGGGTTAGCTGTACTCCTAGACAGCCTGTTTAGGGTGGTATTCTCAGACTCTGAGAAGCCTTATCTTGCCAGTCTATGCCAAAGAGGTTTTCCCCTGTGCAAGGTATGTTGCCCAGCTTATCTTGAACCCACTGTTCAAGATCTGAGGCCTGAAGTCATGCCATTCTGCATGCATTGATACAAATTGCTTTGGCTCTGCTTGTGCATTCAAATGCATCAAAGGTTGCTCTCTTGACAAACTTTGATACATTTTGGGTATGTCTAACTAGAGCAAGATAGTCATCTCTCTTATTACTGGGGAGAAGAGGGGCCATGGCCTCAAGGTCTTTGGTGACTTCCTCAAGAAACATACCCATGCAGAGTATATAGAAGTTAATCCTGGCTGAAAGCACGGAAGCCTGAAAACATTGACGCCAAAAGGCATCAAGGGTTCTCAATTCCCTACCTGGTGGGTTAGAGGAATGAGTTTTTGAACTCTTGATTTGACGCCATTGAATGGTGGGGAAGCTGTGGTTTCTGAAAGCCAGAACACTCCAGCACTCGATACATGGTATCAGGGAATCGAGTATGAGGTGAGATCGTGAGGGAAGTTTCCCACATCCGGATCATCAGATCATGGAGGAAGCAGTGCAGTGGCATGGTAGTCATCTACCTGGGAGCTGTTGGGTACTGGAGGATCTCCAATTCCTCTGCCCTGGGCTGTTTCTCAGATCCAACTGCCTGTGGAAATTATCTCACAATCACTCTGATCCCACATTCCAGCAAGATTCTACTGAAGATTATTCAGCAGAGACTACAACCATACCTGGAATAAGAACTGCCTGAAGTGCAAGCAGGGTTCAGGAAAGGGCAAGGAACGAGAGACATCATCACAGATATGAGATGGATCCTTAAAAAGACTAAAGAATACCAAAAGAATATCTATTTATGTTTTATTGACTACAGCAAGGTTTTTGACTGTGTAAACCATGAGAAACTCTGGACCACATTAAGAATCATAGGTATACCAGAATACCTGATAGTTCTTTTGTACAACCTTTATATTGATCAAAAAGCAACAGTTCAAACGGAACAAAGAGAAATAGAAAGGTTTAAAATCGGCAAAGGTGTTTGACAAGGCTGCATACTTTCCCCCTACCTGTTTTATTTATATGCAGAACAAATCATCAGAGAAGCAGGATTGTATGAAGACAACAGAGGTGTGAAGATTGGTGGAAGAGTCAACAACCTTCGCTATGCTGATGATACCACATTACTGGCTGAAAGTGAAGATGATCTGAAGCATTTGCTCCTCAAGATCAAGGAACAGAGTCTTAAAATGGGCCTGCACCTTAATGTAAAGACAAAGATGATGACAACTGGCAAAATCAATAGGTTCATTGTTGGAAAAGAAATTGAAATGGGGGACAACTTTAACCTATTTGGATCAACCATCAATAAACAAACAAGCAGTCAAGAAATCTGATGATGCGTTGCTCTTAGCAGAATGGCTATGAAGGACCTAGACAAGATTCTCAAGAACAGAGATGTCTCTCTCCATACAAAGATTTGACTCGTTCAAGCCATGGTATTTTCAATAGTATCATATAGATGCGAAAGTTGGACAATGAAAAAGATAGACAGGAAAATTGATGCCTTTGAATTATGGTGCTGGCGATGAATACTGTGTATCCCATGAACTGCGCAAAGAACAAACCAGTCAGTACTAGAAGAGAGTAAACCTAAGCTTTCTTTAGAAGTTCAAATGACAAGATTTTGACTTTCATACTTTGGACACATCATGCGAAGAGAGAGATCATTAGAGAAAGACATCATGTTTGGCAAGGTAGAAAGTCAACACAAAGAAGAGGAAGGCCAGCCGTGAGATGGATCAATACAACAGCAGCAGCTATGGGTGCCACCCTGTCAACAATGAGCCGCCTAACTGAAGACCAAACACAGTTTAGGACAACTATCCAGAGGGTTGCCATGAGTCGACACCGACTCGATGGCACTTAACAAAAACAACAACCACCAGTAGCCATAAACTTAGAGCAGTTTGTAATAGACATGGACGCTATGACTTCAGCCACATTAAAGGAGCTAATTTTATAACAGTCTGCATAGGTAAGAAGTATGTGCGTAATTGTTATGTGCATTTTGCTAAGGTGTAGTGTCTATTGTTGAGGGTATAGACAGCACAGAAATGGTCTGTCTGTACTCATTTGCATGCAAATGAACAAGGGTAAGCTAGGCTAGTAAAAACACCGCAACTCAGGCTTGCTGCACCGTGATCAGCTCTTTGAATGGTGGAGCTCTGCCCTGCAGGGATTTCAGGCTGATCTTGTGTTTTGAGAGGTGAGCCAGAACTTCCTGACCCATGCAGCTCTGCCATTCAGAGAGCCAATCGCCGTGCAGGAAGCTTGAATTATGATGTTTTTGAGAAGCTGCCGTCAGAATGAGGACTGGGGAGAGACGGTATGAGACAGAGTGGGTGAAGCCTCGAGGTCAGGGGTTATAAGAGAGAGATAGACAGAGTGAGAGAGAGAGAGACTGTTAAAGCCTTGTGGGGTCATATGAGAGAAAGAAAGACAGACTGGGGGGAAGCTGGTTGGGATTATGAAAGATAGAAACAGACTATAAGAAGCTTGGGAGGGGGGTCATGAGAGATAGAGACACACACACAGCTGCCGATAGTCCCCATGACACACAAAGATGTGTATGCAGCCCCTGACATTCCCCATGACCCACACACACACGTGCAAGCAGGCTCAGACACCCTCCATGACACACACACATGAATGCAACTCCAAAATTCCCATGACACACAGCCCTTGACACATCCCATGATATAGAAAAGCTGAAATCCTTTACATCACCAAGGACACCAATTTTACTCCTCCTTCTCACATATCCATTGATGGAACCCAACTGCAAGTCAAAACAGAAGTACGCTACCTAGGAGTTACTCTAGACCAACACCTCACCCTATTCTCCCACATAAGCAAAACCACAAGAACCATATACTATAAACTCAAGAGTATACAACACCTCAAACCACTCTTGGAACCACACCACTTCTGTATTGTCTTACAAGCCCTCATCTTCCCTCACTTCAATTACTGCAATCTCATTCTTCAGGGCTTGCCAAAATATTCGATTCAACCACTCCAACTCGCCATGAACACCATAGCGTGCATTCTCCTCAATATCTCAAGATCGGAACACATCACACCACTCCTCAAACAGCTTCACCGGCTACCCATGGTTGCACAAATAAAATATACTGTAAATCTATTCTCACAACTTTCAAAGTCTCTCGTTGTTTGTCCAAACCTACCTACTATCACTGATCCAAAAGACACCCAACAACATAAGCAGAACCACCAGCTCCCTCAACACACTTCACATCCAAACAATGAATGCCAAAGCCAATTCTACAGCCTCAAGAAGAGCATTTTCCCTGTTCACTCCAGCCATATGGAACTTACTCCCAGACAGCCTTTGAGCCACTAAAGACCTACTGGATTTCAGAAAGACTAAATACTCACCTTTAACTGGAACATTTCCCAAATGATGAAGCATAACCATCATTCCCCTTAACCATAACTTCCCACAGCTACCTATATAACTCCAACTGTAAATATTCCAAAGAAAACCCCCTCTGGAAGCTGTTTGATCCACCACCTTACTCCTAACCTTGTAAATAATCCCTATCTCATTTAATTTCAATTTTATCTTACCTGTGTTTTGTTCCAAAGTTTGCAGTTTCATGTAACGCCACTGTTGGCCTTATTGATTTACGTATGTTTTATGTAAAGCCCCTTTTGGCATACTGTTCCATGTAAACCACTTAGACTGTCAGATTTGCGGTATATAAACGTAGCTAAATAAAATATAAACGCGCGCGCACACACACACAGCCACTAACACTCCACCTGATACACTCACATATGTACCCACCTAGCCCCTGATACTCTGTAATGCTTCCAATGAGACACACATATTAACCCCTCCCCCACGCCTGATTCTGGAAATGGGGGAAATGCACCACTCTGTCACACTGCTAGTGTGCACTTTCAACGTGTTATTCCTGTGGACAAGGTAGGCATTGGCAATTTCCTAGAAGCAGGTTGCTGCAAGTAATGCACCGTTTTACCTATGAAAGCGGCTTTTAAAGTTGCACTCCAAAATGAGGGTTTCCCAGAGCATGTTGAGGACTGCAATTTCTACCCTAAGGCCACTATTTTCCATGAGAAAAGGGTGTGCACATAAAGGAAGTGCAAAGACCGGCAGCTGCTTTTAATTCATGGCAAGTTTCAGAGCGACTATACGGTTCATGGTTTATTAGTCTTCATATATCACCCTTTGCAAGCAGTCAGAGCAGTTACACACTTATTTTCACTTTGAGATTCAGGCAAAGTGCACAAACAAAAAATACCTGCAGACTTTGTTTCAATGCAAATAGTTTGAAAACTGCTTCCAAAAAATCACTTTATTTGTTTCATATTCATAAACATTCAGAAGTTTCCAGATGGTGCACAGGAGGCCATGTATTAGGACCTTATTGACCTGAAAGCCTGAATCACACAATAAGGGTCAATTCTGGCTTCTGCAGTAAAATCAGCTTCCATTTTTATAGAAAAGGTCTAAACCACACCCTCCATATCCAACAACTCATTTATAATACATAAAAACCAACACTGACACATATCAGTATACAATAAAACACACACATAGCTTACAGTGTAAACCAGTGGCCAAGGACCAAAGTGCTCTTCTTTTGATTTTTAACAAATGCTGACATTGCAATGCTTGTTTCTAATTTTATGGTTTTGCACAATTCCAGCAACTTGCTAATTATTTCAGGTAGTTGCTTCTATCTGTTAATGAAATAATTTCTCCAATTTCTGGATTCTCTGGCTCTTCAGGCACAGCCAACAGGACTTTATCTTTATCTTTATTAAAACATTTTATATACCGCTCACACTCAAGGTACCAGAGCGGTTTACAATAATAAAAATTAGAAGGCTGCAGAAAAGGAAAGGAACGCCATAAGTAACAGGAAAGAATGGTACGAGATAGGATAGAATAAAAGGAGAGAGTAAAACAACAAGGCAAAAGTGGGATTAAGAGGTCAACGATGTGGGGGAACGGAGAGGGCAGGGGTAGGGGGAAGGTTGAAAGCTGACGTTCATATGTGATCCTAATCAATCATATTACTGAAATCAAAATGGAGTCTATGAGAATTCTCACTGTAATGTTTCAGAGCAGCACTGCCCTTTTCCACAAGGCTATGCCTGCCATAAAGCTGTGTGCCAGAAGTACTCTTTTTTTTTCTCAAGAAATGGGAAAACTGCACTGCAAGACCTGGTATGACTGAGAACAATGTTGTGTACATCATCACCAGCAGGGGCAAAACACTGATTTTTAGTTACATCCACTCCGTTTGCTAGTGCCTGTAGTACTCACTCATTGGGGGTGCCCATCTGGCCACAGAACCTCCCGTAGCTGTCTGTCGGATAAACCACCTTTCTAGGGTCTCCATGCACCCACGCTATAAAAAATAAAAATAAAAGATGAAGACCTTGACTGGATGTCCTGACGAGAGAATGCTAGTAAGTTTACATTGTGGGTCAGCAACTCAAGTACACCTGCGTGACAGTAATGGATGACTTTAATCACCATAGCTGACAGCTGCTGAAGATTATTGATTTTCCTTAAAACTGTATTTCTTAATTAAAGAGCAGATGAGTCATTCCACTTAAACCCGTAGAGCAGAACTGGATAAAAGCCAGGCATGAGGTAATGCACTTAGTACTGATAATCAATCATACTGAAAAGCAGGAAGGCACTGGAAAAGTATCCCCATGAAATCCAATCTTAAGGCATGGCCGTTGGCCAGTACTGTAAGGCAAACATTATAGTAACAACTTTCAAGTAAATATATCTTACATCTCCATATTGAATTCTATTTTAAACTCAGTGATGCTCATTTGAACTTTTCTACATGGTATAACTTACGTTTTTTGAATTAAATAGCAATGGGTGTTGTTAACAGAAGTTAGATCCTTGTACACTACACCATCTGGACAGGATGTGACCCCACTGGTTACAACTGGCTTGGAACCAGGAGATCTGGGTTCCAGTCCTACTACTGGCACTTGTTATGACATCAAGCAAATCCCTTTGCCTCAAACGCACAATTAAATTGCAAGCTTTCTGGGGAAAGGACTCATTCTAGCTGCACTGTGCTTTGGTTCAGAGTGATACATAAAAGCAAAAATAATAACTGACACATTAAGGGGTAAAAGAGAATGCATGCAGTATATTAAGGTGATTTTATAAAGCTGCACCTAGTTAAAGTGTACTTTCAAGCACAGACTTTGCACTTATTTTATAAAGTCAAGTACACACATTACTTGACTTCATAAAATAAAGTATAAGTGGAAGCGGACGCTGTGACAAGGCAGAGCTGTCAGAGCACAAGAAAAAGGCTTTTAAACAAACTTTTTCCTCTGAACCTGCCAGGAATACAGGGCAGCTGACGGTTAAAACCTCAGCGCACAGAGTTGCAGGGCAGGAGAGAAAAGAAAGGGAGCCACACCCTAGCTCTAGGCTGACAGGGAGAGCTAGCCAACCAGGGAAAGGGGTGGACTCTCACCTGATTGGACAAACCACTCCACTTAACCAGGAAGTGGTAGGTTCAGTGGGATCTGCAGGATCAGCCCGATCAGCCCGATCTGCAAGATCAACCCGAGCAGAAGGATCTGCAAGATCTGCTGGATCAGCCAGATCAGCTGGATCAGCCAGATCAGCTGGATCAGAGAGGAGATCACAGGAGGAACGCAGAGAGCTACAGGAGGAAGGAAAAAGGCAAAATAGGAACTTACCTTTGGCAAAGCCAGAAAAAGGGGACTCCAGGAATGCAGATACAGCCTTGGAGTCAGGCATTCTTGGCAGAGGAACAGAAACAGAATCCTTATCCAAGAGGGGCCGAGCTCAGAGCAAGCGTGACCAGCTGGGAGCCAATTACCTGGACCATTGCCAGCCACCTTGCAGAGAGAGAGCCACGTCTCTGGGGAAACAGCCGAGAATCCTCCCAGGAAGGGATTGCCCTCAAGAAAAGCTGAACCAGGTCAGAAAAACTTATAAGCCTTTTAAACAGAACATAGAGTCTGTGTCTGAAAGAGACAGAAGTAGTTCCTCTGAGAGTTTACCTTGCAATATTGGCAGTGAACGTGGTAGAACTTGTAAGCTAGAAGCCAGCACAGGTGCACGTCAGCTAGCTCATAATTGGCAGCAGCGTGATTCAAGCACAGATACTGAGCTGGAGGAATGGGAGATAGGTAGAGTCCCTGAAAAGCCTAGTTACAAGAAACACGTAGTTCCTCAACAGGGAATAAGGTACAAGAAAAAGGAAGAAGAAACCCTTATGCCCAGCTCTTTAAGAGGCTGAATAAACAGTTATCCTTGCAAGACTGCAGGACAGGCAGTGAGAGAGGAGAAAAGCAGATACAAGATCTCCTCCACCATTTAAGAGCCCTAGACTCGAATAGGCCAGATAGCCAAGGAGCTCAACTCAGCGACGAAGAATCCATGCAAACTGACATTCCAGTGTCTGATCACAGTAGCTCTGAAATGGAATGCGGGATTTGCCAGTGTGACTTTTAAATGTACAGCTTAAACAGAAGCAATGTTTTAAGGCTGTTTTAAAAGCATGTAGAGAATAGAGTTTAAAGTACAGACAGGAAGTTGTCTGGCTGCTGACATTAGTGAAGTGCATAATTCTAAGGCTTGAACTGAATTATCCATGTGAAGGTGGAAGAGGAAAACCACACTTGTTGGAAGTTCTTTATTGAATGCCTTGAATGAGTATCGCTGTTAAGAAAGTCTACAGTTGTTTTGGACTACAGTAACCTGAGAAGTATCAGGGAACATTTGTACAGGACTTTATTTGCTTTATTCATGTTGTTATCCTTAAATATCTGTTCTGGGGTGAAGAAAACCTGCTGGGAACAATAAACCTATTGTTTACCTTCAAATCGCTTTGGCTGTGATCACTGGGCCTACAACTACAATTTTGCTCAACCAGAGAACAGCGGTAACAAAGTAACATACACGACGCTGTAACCAAATACACTGCGTCACAAGTTGGTGTAATTGGTAAGACGAGGCGTCACAACGCGCATACATTAAAATATGATCACTTACACCAGCCCTAGAGTGCTGTAAATGATCGTGCCTACTGTTTGCAACGATGCGCATAAATTAAAGAATTTTATAATCTACCTGTGTAATTGCTCACACCACTCATACTGGTCCAAACTCCACCCATGTGTATGGCCACAGTGAAAGTACGCCTGAGGGGAAACTACGCGTGCAGTTGCATGCTAGTGGGTATTTCATAAGAGACCCCTTAGGCACATAAAGGACGAACACACCGATGCTTATGTGTGTACTTCTTATGTAATCCTGGACAGCTCATTGTAAAAATATCCTTCTAATCCAATAAACCAGGTTAGATTAGGGAGGCATTGTGAGATGACAAAGTGAAATGAATATTACATGATTTAAGCAAAATGTATTTCTACCAGTCATAATAATCCACAGTAACTGTACTACTATTTAAAAAGGGCATCGAAGTTGAGATGTGCACAATTTCCTGCTGATTTTATAAAAGGCTCACTGAACACATGGAGGCCTATTCCCTACTGTACGGCCCCTCAGAATCAGGGTGTACAGTGGTAGACCCAGTTCTGATCCCACAGGGGCGTTACACCCCCGCAGGACCAGAATCAGGACTACCAGCCTGTATGTATAGGCCTGGCCCCGATTCTGAAGGGCCACACGCCCTATAAATCCCCAGCTAACTCAGTCAGGCTCTTGAATGCAGCTGCAGAGCCATTACGTCCCATTGCCTGGTACCATGGCTCCATTCAGGAGCCGTGAACGCGGCCGCTGCCAGGAATTTCCTTTCCCCGCAGCCAGACCCCCGATCTTGCTTCCCATTGTCAGGATCTGGCTGCAGAAAACCTCCTGCATGCCTCCCAGTTTCGTCCCTACTAGCTGCTGTTGCTACCCCACATCCAGAGGGACTTATTCCACCTCTGAGGTGGAATAAGTCCCCCATCTAACTGGCCTACCCTGAATGTACAGGGCCAACCTCAGAATTGGCCCTGTACATTCGGGGTGATGACCCGCCCACACCCTGCCCTCATTCCATCTTCTGCCCACCCCCTCCTACCCCCATCTAAGGCTCCCCATACAACTCTGCTGTTTGTACAGGGCGTCTTTGTACGGGATCGACAAGGGGACTAATAGCAGGGATGTACATCCAGACAGGGTGTACTTCCCTGCTATTCGTGGCTCGGAATGACCCCCATAGCCTTTTGCAAGATACATATAAAAGTGCTGGAAAACACATGTGATACATCCAACATGTAAGTGCCAGATTTTACAAAATTGGACCAGAGAGGTGAGCACAATTGTTCACTCAACCCCTCCTGCAAACCTCAGGTCCATATCAGCAGGTCTACCTCACAGCAGGTGTGAATGCCAAAGACTAGACTTTTTCAGGAATGTGTGTTTTGCAATGCAGAATCAGAAACACACATTCTTGCCAGTTCTGCCCAAAACATGCTTCCTTCAAAATCGCATTCTGCACATTAAGCACTATTTCAATACTTCCATTTGCATATGCAAATTCCATGCGAGACTTCTAAAAGGCCATTACTTTAAACCTGGAGCTAAACTCTCAATTTCATTACCCTTAAATAAGAATTTTGCAAGCTGGCAACTACTTTCACTTGTTCTTGGAATATGGGGAAGCGGCGAGGGGGAGGGGGAAGAGATGTTTCATCACGGGGTCATCTAGGGAACCAGCATCCTGAGACAGTTAATTAGGCGCATTTGGCACCTATTGTTAAGGGGTCAAGCAGCAGGCAAATTATCTGTGTCCGTACATACATAAAACTCTGCAGTTCAGCTTCCTCCACCGCAATCAGCTCTCGGCATGGTGGAGCCACATAGTTCAGGAAATTCTGGCTCATTGAGACTTGAAGCCAGGAGATTAACCCAAACTTTCTGCAATGCACGGACTCCATCATGCACACATAGTTTGAATTGGTAGACCATGGAGGGAAGGAGTTACAATAATCCAAAATAGGGGTCATGAGTATTTGACATACTGTGCGAAAGTAGTCCTGACTGAGGAGGGGCTTTAGTCTTCGGATAATTGCAAGCTTATGGAATGCATTCTTGGAGGTTCTGTTAATGTGTGCTTGTAAGTTTAGGAAGTGGTCGATGGTGATACCTAAGTATCGTACTTCCTCCTTTATTGCTGTTATTCAGTACTACTCTCGTAATGTAATGTATTTGCTACAACCATGTTAATTTAATGACCATACCATGTATATAGTTCCCCCAGTTATCTCCATGTTTAGTCGACCCTGTTCATTGTAAAAAACAATGTTGCCTTGTACATTGTGTTTGTTTTGTTGTTCATATGTACACCGCACTGATTATAAGAGCGCGGTATATAAGAAATGAAAATAAATAAATAAATATTATAGTGTCCACTTTGGATATAGATGCGGGGGGGGGGGGGGAGAATGAAGGGTCCCATGTTATGAATGGTGCCTCTGATTTCTTGAAGTTCACTTGGAGGTTGTTGGATGCCAGCCAGTTGCTCATTTCCAGAAGGCTTTTGGTAATATTTGAGTAGTCAGGCTAGTCAAGGTGGACATCTGTGTAAATTGCATAGCGGATTTTGTGCTGCTGCTGAACCCCTGCTGCTGTGTCCCACTCCCAAAAGAAAGTTACTCAGGAGGGAGCATAACGCAGCAGCAGGGATTCAATAGCAGAGACCGGAAGGCTCAACAGTGGCTATGCATCTGTTTACTTTGGTTTTTATTACTACTATCGCTGCCACGGTTCTGTAAGGTGCAAGAGCTGCGGATGCATCAGAGAAGGAGAAAATGAGTTTTTAAAAAATTATTATTACTATCTGTAAGATGCAGGAGCTGCGGCTGGATTGGAGGAGAGGGGTTTTGTAAAAATTACTTCTATTGCGCCACGGCTGCTGAATGTGGGGATAGGGAAGAACGAAGGGGGATATTGTGGATCAGTGGGGGGTAGGGAAGAGAGGAAGAGATGCTGGATGGGGAAAAGAGAAGAGAGATGGTGAGATGCTTGATCACGGAGGGGAAGAGGAAGACAGAGGTGTGCTGGACACAGGGAGGGGGAGGGGAAATAAGGAGACAGTGGGGATACAAAGGATTGGAGGGAGAAGGAACAAAGTTGGTAGTGGCAGATGGTAGGTTGGAAGAAGAGAGAAGCATGTTAGAAGGGTCTGATGCTTAGGGATGACACAGGTAGGGTTGTCAACCGATTGGTTTTAGAGGCTGGAGGCCAGCGACTGGCAGGACTGTAAAATCAGCCATGAAGTGCCAGTTTTCTGCTGACCACCGGCCTCGGCTCCGCTCCCCTCCACCCGCCTGTGCTGCCTTTCCAGCCTGCCCTTGCTCCACTGCTGCTTTTTCCTCTTCCGTTGGTATTGACGGTGGCACCAAAGGACCTCCAATTTACAAAAAGAATGTGAATCTTTGTGACTCCACGCTTGCAAAGCTGGTCTGATCCTTCTCTCCTCTGACATATCCTCAGAGGAGACGGGACAGGACCAGACCATCCATCCAATCGCGGAGTCACAAAGACCAGCTGTGTTTTTTTTTAAAATTAGAAGTCCGCTACCATCGCCAACAGAACACGAAAAGCAGCAGCAGGGCAAGGGTAGACAGCGTGGGAAGGGAAGGGAAGCCAGCTGGACCTGGACATGTGGAGGGGTGAGAAAATGCTGGACAGGAGGTGGTGCTGGGCATTGGGGGATAGGACTGAAGGGGTATACTGGACATGGAGGTAGGTGTACACATGAGGAGATTGGGGATAGGGACAGAGAGAAGATGGTGGACATGGAGGAATGGAAGCAGGACAGAGAGAGGGGGAGAGTTAGTGAAAGACGAGGAAATAAGAAGCTAGGGAAGGAGAGAGAGTTGGGAAATGGGATAGTTGGGATGAGGAAAAGAGATTGAAAGCTATAGCTAGATACAGTAAAAAGGGTGAAATTGAGGCATGGTTGATAAGAAGTGAAATCTAGATAGAGAAGCAGAAAAATAAATGGAAGAAGAGATCAGTGTTAAAAACCGATATAAGGGAGGAAGTGAAGAAGGGAGGACAGAGATGAAATGGCAAATGGAGAGGGGATCATGAAAAAAGAGACAGCTAAAAGAAGACAGAGGAAAATAAAAACCAAAGACTGGGACCAACACCATCAGAAAAATAAAATGGCCTGAAACAAAAAGAAAAAATAATTATTTTTTTTTATATTTTAACTGGACAATGTTGGTATTTGTAAAATATCTCTGCCTGGGGTCAGGATTGGTGTCTGACAAGGCTGAGAAGGGACCCTAAAGCCCGCTAGCAAGCGGTGCCTTTTTCAATCTCAGACAGATCTAAGGCTCTCTCTGGTTAGGGGGCCCAGGGCAATTGCCCTGGCTGCTTCCCAGTTGTTTCCCTCTTAATGCCAATCCTGACATCTGCTGTCTTTGGTTTTGTACAATATGGGGGTCATTCAGTACAGCAAATAACAGGGATGGACGTCCAGATTGGACGTCCATCCACACTATTCACTCCCCTGCTGGTCCCAGCTACTGCCTCCCCTTACGAACAGCTCATTTGTACAGGGAAGCTTAGATGGGGCTAGCAGGAGGCGTTACTGAGGCAGAGCGAGGGCAGGACCCTGGATGTACAGAGTCAATTTTGAGGTCGGCCCTGTACGTCACATCCAGGGCCGTGAACACGGACGGGGGACTTATTCCACCGCAGAGGTGGAATAAGTCCTTTGGACGTCAGAGGATCAGGCCGCCAGGCTGGGCTGGACCAAAAAAGTAGGGGGGTGCAGGAGGATCCCCGCAGCCAGACCCTGGCCATGGGAGGCTGAATCGAGGGTCCAGCTGCGGGGAAAGAAAAATATATGTGGCGGCCGGCATCTGTGGCTCCTGAATGGAGCCGTGGTGCCATGGCGACGGAACACCATGGCACTGCGGCTCCATTCAGGAGCCTGACTGAGGTAGCTGGGGATCTGCTGTGAGTGCAGACTGACCAGAATCGGGGAGCAGTCTGCATGTTCGGGCCATAGACCCGATTCTGATTCCGTGGGCACATCTAGCCCCCCATGGAATCAGATCCACCTTTGGGCGTCCCGCTTCTGGTTGGCCGCACAAGGGGCTGGACGCCAGGTCAGAACGTGTCTCCACAGGGGGAAATGCATTCCTTTCTGTTTCTCTGGTTTTACACTGCATGCGTCTGGCTTTCTGAGGTTAGCATGGAATTTCTGTTTAAGAATGTGTAGTAATCGGGCTTGTACAGCTTTCCTAATAGGTTTCTTGATGTTTTAGGGCCCACTGCAATATTTACGGTGCTGTTTTTTTTCTAGCTAGGGTCCTTGTGTGAGTTTTGGAAGTTAGTTCTGGCATGGCATGGATTGGGTTCGGTGGATGCAGAAGATATGTTTGGATTTAATGCCATACGGGAGAGCATATGTGTGTTGGAGGGGCCTGAGAAGGGGTAGCTGAATAGATGATGAAGAGTCCACATTCTTGTACCCTCCCCTCCCTTGATATAGCCACAGACTCTAAAGCCCATGCTACTACCCTCTCTGAAATTATGTTTATGGGTGGGGCAGCCATGAGCGGAGAATGGCTAGCCACAGGTGGCAGGTTTTTCTCTTTCAAATAGTTGGCAACCCTACCTTCAATATCCAACCAGACTTCAAGTATTTCAAGGGGAGACAGTTAAAATCTTTGAGTCCCTGGTAGAGATCAAATAATTTGTGAAGTGGACTGAGAGAATGGAAGCCTGAGCTGAGGCAAGTAGAGGAACAAGAGATTTTAGGTTAAACTGGAGCTTTTGCAAGGACTGGTTGAGCACAAAGCTGATTAAGACGCCTGTAAGAGGGAAGGAAGCCAACTCAAGAATGTTTGAGCTATAGCAGATTAGCAGATGAGACTGGATTTGGAACTGTTAGTTTGTGCCCTTCATAATGTTGGCACGGAGAATATAGCTAGGAAGGTTTGACAGTGATACAGCTTACTTGGAGACAACTAAGCGGCTCACTGTCGAGGGGAAAGATTTAATTAGGCATACAGCTGTCTCTGGAAAAAAGTGAGAAGCCTACGTTGAAAGTCACAACAGGATTTTGAGAGGCAGAGTCAGGGAGGGGGAGAGGGGTGGAGGGAGAACTCTGCATCAGTGTCAGCTGAATAATGGGGGAAATGTATGCAGAAAGATGGGCGTGTTTTTTGCACTAATTGCTTTATAAAAGGAATGTTTTATTTTCTAGGGGTTTATGATTCTAATGCAAGGAGTGGAGTAGGGGGAGGAGGGGAGACAGCACATTTCCTTAATCTCAGTATGGGCTGGAAGGGGAGAGGAGGATTTGTGTGAATGGGGAAAAGTGGTGTTGTGTGAATAGCTCTGTGATGGAAAGAATGGTTGTGTGGTATCGAACAAAGCTATGAACCAGGGGTCTGATTGCAATATCTCTTAGTAGTGAAGAGAAAGCGGGGGCCTTAGCTGGGAGAGCCTTGCTACAGAACAGAACAGTGACTAGGCACTGAAAATGTCTTTAGTGACCAGAGATGGCTGAGATCATACTGGCATCATTAAAAGACTAATTCTCTAAGGAGCCTATCAATTTACACACCGCATACATGCATAAATCACAGTCTGAACTGTACACATGGTCGGAATTGTATAAGCATGTACTTTCACCTAGGGTGTGCACATGGGCAGAACAGGCACTGATGTGCGTAATTTGTAGAATGCGTGCGTGCGTACATGTATAAGACACATGTCATCATCTACAGCAGCTTTAGAGCTGGTGTAACTGACCACGTACATCGGTGACCGCTTAACGCTAATATTCTTCAAAGTCAACTTCATGCGCATGTGGCTTTATAAAACAGGCATGCTTAACACACACAAAAAATGCTTACAGAATTAGCCTCCACATGTCGAAGCTATTCACTCCCCAGTAAAGAGAACAGGAATTTTAAACTACTTAAAATAGATTTCAACATGTGACAGACTTAAAGATCTCAATATGTATACTTTAGAGCAGGGGTCACCAACCTGCGGCCCACGAGGCTCTACCCCGGTGCGGCCCGCCAAGGATGCTGCTACAAGTACCGGCAAACTCACCGACTCCTTCTTCTGCAGCTGCGGCTCCCTGCCTCATAGGGAACCGCGCCTGTGCTTGTAAAATCATCGCGGAGCCCTTCCTGTCTTGACGGGCTCCGTGCAGCATTGTCCCGCCTCCAAAGGAAGTGGTAAACAACTTCCTTTAGAGGCGGGACAATGCTGCACAGAGCCCGTCAAGACAGGAAGGGCTCCGCGATGATTTTACAAGCACAGCCGCGGTTCCCTAAGAGGCAGGGAGCCGCGGCTGCAGAAGAAGGGAGGGAGCTGACATGGAATAATTTTCAAAGCAGAAGTACAGGTATGAGCATTGTTTTTTTTCGCGGGGGCGGGGGCGGGGAGAAGGGGGGTGCGGCCCGCGAGTCTACCGGTAGTCGGCTATGCGGCCCGCGGCCCTCTGGAGGTTGGTGACCCCTGCTTTAGAGGAAAGGAAGGAGAGAGGAGATATGATAGAAATATTTAAATACCTCTGTGGTATAAATGCACAGGAACATAACATAAAAACATAAGAAATGCCATACTGGGTCAGACCAAGGTCCATCAAGCCCAGTATCTTGTTTCCAACAGTGGCCAATCCAGGTCACAAGTACCTAGCAGTTTTCCAAAAAGACACACAGGTTCCATAATGCTTGTATTGGGGCAAGCAGTAGATTACTTGGGTCTTCTTTTCAATTGAAAGAAAGCTCTGCAATGAGGGAACACAGGATGAAAGTGAAAGGGGATAGACTCCAGAGTAATATGCAGAAATATTTCTTTACGGAAAGAGAGGTAGATGCGTGGAATAGTGTCCCAGTGGTGGTAGTAGAAACGAGGACAGTCTGAATTCAAGAAAGCATAGGACAAACACAGAAGATCTCTAAAGCAAATCAAGGGGCTTGCAGTACCTAGTATGGAAGGGTAGACTGGATAGGCCACAGGGTCTTTTCCTGCCCTCATGTTTCTATGTTTCTATGGATACTACATATTTAAAGGAGACTCATCTAAATGCACTAAAGACGTGGTTCCAAAACTGGGGGTTGGGATCCCAAATGAGGTCACATCATCAGTAGATGAGGATCACAGAAACAGGACCGCTCCATCTCCGTTTGGACCTCCACTGTGACCTGTGCCAGTAGTGGCGGTCAGCACAAGGTCTGTGAGTCAGGCTCTTTCCCTTTCCTCCTGTGTGGACTTCCTGCAAGTCTAGAAACCCATGTAGAATACTGAAGTCTGAGCGCACACCGACACGCAGGACTGATGTCTCCTGCTACTGCTACTGCTCCTTCATGTTTGGATAAGTGCAGAAAGGAGGAAATGGATAAGATGCCCCCAATTTTGAGACAGTGTCCCAGATTCCATAGGCCATAATCACCTCCTGTCGCTAATTTTTGTGGGGATAAAGGCAAAGGACTTTGCTTCTCCTCTAATTCAGTCTTCTCTATCCTGGTAGGAGAAGATGTAAAACTAACTTCTTTTCTGAAAAAAGAGCAGGAATTTTGGAAATGTCTATAATATTTATCTATGTGTATAAAATTACATTTAAACATGTATGTATGTATGTGCTGTGCATTTATAACTCAAGAAGGGCTGCTGCTGTCCTTTCCAAACTTTTGAAATTATCGAATGCCATTTAGACTGGTCATTTTGAAATATATGGTGAAACGATCTGCAAGGAGGGAGCGGTGCAGCAGAGCATGGGAAGCTTCAGAGGGGAAGTGCATTACTCCGCTTTTAACAGCAGAGGGGAGTAGTGAGACTGATTTGTAAGAGTCTCCCTTTTCAGATGCCTCAAGTTATTCAAGATGTGGAGGCTACGTTTATAATTGTGATGGGAGTGCATGGTGGCCAAAAGGTACTCTCACATAATATATGTGCCCCCAATGTCTATAATCATAAATCTTTCTCCCAAATAGTAGAAAAAGAGATTGCTTAAAAAGAATATTATCCGATGGGGGGATTTCAATATAATTGAATAAGCCTTAGGCACTGGTTTAGTTATTGCATACACATTGTGTGGGGGGGGGGGGGAGGACCTGCTAGCAGGAGAACAGCTCTTGCTGCAGTTTCATTGAGTGTGGAGACGGAGAAAGAGGTCCTCGGGAGTTTCTTATAGTGTGTCTCCCTATGTTCAGATGTGTGGTAATTCTGAATTTCCAGTAAGGCTGGAGGACTCTGATTTTCAAGTGTGGAGGGCCAGAGGACTTCGGATACCAGGACATAGTCTTAAACTAAATAAGGGTTTTCTTCCCTCTTGAAAAAAATGACACAAAAATGGGAGATTCCAAGTGCCCGCATAGGAAAACGTGCAGTCCAAGCAGATTGATAAAACAACTGACCTCATAACACCCCAATATAACAAATTGGCAAGATGGTATAAGGTTAAAGACGTAAAATATTTGGAGAAATTAGCAGAGGACTAGACACAAGATGCAGCACAAAATGTTACGGTAAGGGATATAGAGAGCGTGTTCAAGGATATTTATCACTATGCTGCAAGTGCTGGGCTCTAAGAGACTCAGTACAAACCTTTACACAGAAAGTATATAAAGAGCAAGCTGAGAAGTGCACACTGGCAGTATGACACAACGGCACGTCCCCCCCAGAATCAAGCATTGGAGCGGTTTATCTATGTGCGTCATAGGCAGTATCGGGGGGGGGGGGAGTGTGAGTGTGTGTGTGTGTGTGTGTCAGTAGGTGTGTGCGTGTGTTTGCACATTTTCTGTGTGTCATGGTGACTGTTGGATGTTACATACACAAGTGTGTGTGCGTATGTACATGTGTGTGTCATGGGGACTATAGGGGACTGCGTGTGTGTGTCACGGGGAGTATCAGGGGCTGCCTACATGTATGTGCACGTGTGTGCATCATGAGGAGTATTAGGAGTTGCATGCAAGTGTGTGTGCAGGGCTGTATAGGTTCCTATCTGTCAGACTGTGTGTGCATGTGAAAAGAGCACACTTACAATGAGACAAAGCAACATGTTTCCCCTTCCTTCATTTGCAAAATCATACATGTCTGAGGGAGGGGGGGAGGAGTTCAAAGAGATGATAAAGTGTGTCTTGCTATAGTAGCAGGGCTTGTATGAGGAATCTTTATAATTACTGTTATCTATATATTTGTGTCTATCTTCAGATAGTGTGTGTGGTGCAGAAGTGGCTAGTGGAAGACTTTAAACCTAGGCCAGGAATATCAGATACCCTTTCTTTGTGTGTTTCTTGATATCAGGGCCGGCCCGTCCATTGAGCAAAAATGTTGGCACAGGGCCACGCACTTCAGGGGGCCCCGCGCCAACAACATTCTGCACGCTGTCGGCTCACCTCCTTTAGCGGCTCGCGGCAGGCTCAGCAACAGCTCCTTACAGCCGCTGAAGTGAAGAGCGCTGTTTCCTTCACTTCAGCAGCTGTATTGTAATAAAGATCGCAGGCGCGCTGAGAGCTGGGACACAGGAAATGTCCTTTGACCTCCGGCACGCCTGCAATCTTCATTACAATACAGCTGCCGAAGTGAAAGAAACAACGCTCTTCACTTAGGCTCAGCAACAGCTTGTGACCAGCCGCCGGTCGGGAACTGGGGCCTCTGGCTTGGGCTTGAAATGGGCTGTCGGGGCAGGGGGCTAAGATTCCAAATGGGCTGAGTGGAGGGGCTAGGATTGGAAATGGGCTGAGTGGGGGGGGGGGAGGCTAGGAATGGGCTGAGTGGGGGGGCTAGGACTGGAAATGGGCTTTTGAGGGGTAGGATTGGAAATGGACTGATGTGGTTCTGGAATAGGATTGGAAATGTCCAATGGGGGAGGCTTGTTTTAGAAATGGCTGATGGGGGCTAGGATTGCAAATGGGCTGATAGGGGCAGCTTGGACTGGAAATGAGTTGATGGGGGGGGCTAGGACTGGAAATGAGCTGATGGGGGCTGGAATAGGACTGTAAATGAGCTGATGGGGGGCTCGGTCTGGAAATGGACTGAGTTTGGGGGAGCTTGGACTGGAAATGGTCTGAAGCTCCCCCACACTCAGCCCAATTTCCAGTCCAAGCTCCCCCCCCCATCAGCTCACTGGAATAGGATTGTAATTGGTTTATAGGGGGGCTAGGATTGCAAATGGGCTGATGGGGAGAGCTTGGACTGGGAAATGGACTGATGGGGGATGGAAAAGGACTGGAAATCAGCTGATTGGGGGGGGTAGGACTGGAAATGGCCTGATGTGGGGGGGGGAAGAATGCAATTAGAAGGGAGCAGATGCTGAGTGGGGCTGGAACTAGAAGGGAGCTGATTTTGGGGGAGGACTAGAAGGGGATGGGGCTGGGGGAATGAGGATGGAGAGGGGAAAAATATTTTGTGTGGGAGGGAAGGAAAATCTACAAGTTGCTGGGTATTGGCAGAATATGTGGGGATTGAGGATGGAAGGGTGAAATTTGAGTGGATGATAAAGGAATAAAAAAGACATTGGGGAAAGAGTAAAAGGGGAAAGATCAGTATGTTAAAGCAGATGTAAAAAATAGAATGGAAAAAATCTATGAGAGAAGAAAAGACAAATGGACAGCAGACAATGGAGAATTAACAGAAAACAGAAGAAACCAGAAGAAAGTGACTGAAGCAATTGCAATTGAAAAATAAAATGCCCAAACAATAAAAGGAAGAAAAATACTTTATTTTGAATTTATTAACTGGAATATGTCAGCTCTGGGAAATATATATCAGTAACGTCTTTGCATTTTTTGTTTAGTACAAAAGGAAATTAATTTATAGTGTTCTTGTACATTCCAAGTTTGGCTTTAGGGGTTTCCAATTTAATTATTGACTTCCAATTTCTAAATTGTGATTCCTTGTTTTTTGTTTGGTGATGGTCTATGTTCTGCATGTGTAACCGAGCTGAGGTATTCTATTCTTGTAGTTTCTGTTTGACAGTGCCACTTGTTCTCTTTCGCCAGTAGGACATGTATTGGTGTTCTCTGAGATGTATTAATTTAATATTTGCAGTGTTGCCTTTTTAATAGGTAGGATTTGGTGTTTTGTGAGTCCTGGTAGTGCTGTTATGATACGGCGGGTTTGGTATGGGTTCTAAATGGTCAGTGTTTATAGTACTTCCTAATGTGCCTGGCGGTTGGCACTGGAGTATAGTAACGTAGAAATCTAGTAGTCTTTCTTTATCCAGACACTCATTAAGAGGCATGTTAACATTATGCTGATATTTATGCAAATGAGGTGTCTTATGCAAATGAGGCCCCGCAATGAGCCTCCGCACATGGCCCCGCACCCCCCTTGGGCCGCCCCTGCTTGATATCATATATAGATACAAATAGACAGATGCTTCACTATGGCTTCTAACCAGAAACTTGCACTGCAAGCAAACTGCCTTCCTATCAGCTTCCAAAAACACCAGCAGTCCCTTAATTCCTCAATAAAATCTGCAGCAGCAATCTTCTCATCAAGCTCCTAGCTCATCCTAGCTTGGTGCATTCCTCCTGTCCATCTTGCTGAAAATCCTTCCCATGCTTCTCCTACAGTCTAGTTTCAGTCTCATTCCAGCAACTTTCTAAATTGGTACCAGGAATTTACCTGCCTTCACCTATATTCTGCACCCCAGCTGCTTCCACACTACATCTCCCAGACTGTCTTTCTCCACTATGAGCTCACTTCCTGCCAGTTAAGGACCCGCCCAGCATTACCTTGAGCTCACTTCCTCTAAAGCATAATTACTCACCTGTAACAGGTGATCTCCGGGAACAGCAGGAATTTAGTCTTCACATATGGGTATCGTCAGTACCGACGGAGCCTGCATGGGAACGCTCCCCAGCATCCAATTAGAAAGCTTTTGGGAGCATCCCACAGCGCCTGCGTGCTGCCTTCCCGCCTTTCCCAACTGCCTCTCTCCAGTTGAGTTTAAAGCTGAGACAAAGAGAGAGAGAGGGAAAGGAAAGTAATAGATAGAGAGATACAACTCCTAGGGGAGGTGGGTGGGTTGTGAAGACTAAATTCCTGCTGTTCCCGGAGATCACCTGTTACAGGTGAGTAACTATGCTATCTCCAGGAACAAGCAGGAATGTAGTCTTCACATATGGGGACTCCCTAGCTATAGATGCCAGGGAAAGACCCCAGAAGTTGTGTGCCCCTGTGAAAGGGCTCCACTTCCCCCCATGGATCTCTGGCATCCAACCAGGGATGGTGGATAGGAGTTGATTAGGTATGGAACAGGTGTTGAAGAACAGCCTGACCAAACAAGGCATCCCGGCGGGTGTCCTTGTCCAAGCAGTAATGGGCTGTGAAGGTATGAACCGAGGCCCAAGTGGCTGCTCGACAGATGTCATCAATAGACACAGAGTTCAAATGAGCCATTGAAGCTGCCATGGCATTCACATTGTGAGCTGTGATATGGCCCTCCAGAGGCAAAGGAAATACACTGAGCAATCCAGTTGGACAGTGTTCTCTTGGAGACTGGAAGTCCCAAATGAGAAGGATCAAAAGCAACAAAGTTGAGAGGACTTTCTATGTTGCTGTGTTCTTTGTAAGTAAAAAGCTAAGGCTCTTTTACAGTCCAAAGTATGAAGATTCCTTTCTGCATTAGATTCATGAGGCCTTGGAAAAAACACAGGCAGGTAGACCGCCTGGTTTAGATGAAAAGGCGAGACCGCCTTTGGCATAAAGTGTGGATGAGTCCTAAGGACTACCTTGTCATGATGGAACCTTGTATAAGGTGGATCAGCTACTAATGCCTGCAACTCACTGATGCGGCGTGCTGATGTGATTGCAATGAGAGATAACTTTCCAGGAAAGGAATTTCAATGAGGTAGTAGCTAAGGGTTCGAAAGGTGGCTTCATGAGCTGACCAAGAACCAGGTTTAAGTCCCATACCACCGGTGGTGGCCTAATGGGAGGCTTAGTTAGAAGAAGGCCTCTCATAAATCTTGCTATAAGAGGATGGGAGGAGATAGATTGTCCATTTAGAGGCTTGAAAGAAGCTGCAATAGCACTCAAATGGACTCTTACTGAGTTAGTTTTAAGTCCTGCATTGGATAAATGAAGGAGATACTCCAGTAATGATTCCAGAGGTATCGCAAGGGGGTTAAGACCCTTCTGCGAACACCATATGGTAAACCTTTTCCACTTAAAAGCATAAGAGCGTCTTGAGGAAGGCTTCCTGGAAGCATAAAGGATATCCTTTACTTGCTGAGGGAGGTTAAGATCATGAAGATCTAGGCCTTCAGCAACCAAGCCCTGAGATGCAGAGACTGGGGATTGGGATGCCATAACATTCCGTCCTCCTGAGACAGGAGATCTGGAGCAGACCCTAACTCCAGGGAGGGAGCTTAAGAGAGATGTAGAAGCAGAGGGTACCACATTTGACGTGGCCAATGTGGAGCTATGAGAATCATACGGCCTCTGTCTCTCTGAAGCTTGAACAGGGTTTTGGGAATTAGGGGAATGGGTGGAAAGGTATACAGGAAGTCTTGACCACAGTAAATGAGAAAAGCATCCCTGGCCTGAGAGCCCTGAGCCGGAATTCTGGAACAGAACCGGGGAAGTTTGGCATTCAACGGACTTGCAAATAAGGTCTATGTCCGGAGTTCCCCAAATTTGAAAAATGTTGGCCACCTGGTCTGCATGTAGAGACCATGCGTGTGGAAGCAGAACTCGACTGAGTCTGTCTGCCCAAGAGTTTTGTATGCCTGGAAGATACAATGCCAGGAGATGAATCTGATGCTCTCTGGTGAGGGCCCATAGTCGCAAAGCTTTGTTTCAAAGCGACAGAGAGCCTGTTCCTCCCTGCTTGTTCACGTAGAACATGGCTACTTGATTGTCCGTCTGAATGAGGACTGTCTTGTAGCTGAGCAGGGTGTGGAACACTCGAAGAGCAAGGAAGATTGCTCTGAGCTCTAAGAGATTGATATGTAGATGAGTCTCCTGTGGAGTCCAGGTGCCTTGGGTGGAGAGGTCTTGCAGATGAGCTCCCCAACCCATTGGTGAAGCATCTGTTGTGAGAGTTGCCTGGGGTAAGGGTTGTTGAAATTGGGACCCCAGCAACAGGTTTTGAGTGGACTGCCACTATTGGAGGGACAAAATAAGTCGATTTGTGTTTGCTATTTTGTCTGACAGGCACCCTGATGCCTGGGTCCATTGAGTGGATAAAGTCCATTGGGCTGCTCTCATATGGAGGCGAGCATAAGGAACCACATGCACGGTAGATGGCATGTGGCCTAGTAGTTGTAACATTTCTCGAGCAGTGAGATGAGGCTTTAGCACTGCTTGAGATGCTAACTGCACCATGCGAAGGCAACGGGCCTGGGGAAGATAGGCCCTTGCTTTTCTGGTATCCAGCAAAGCTCCTATGAACTCTAGAGACTGCGTAGGAGTTAGACAGGATTTTGGGATGTTTCTGACCAGACCCAAATACTGAAGGATACGCATTGTGCAAGATAGAGAAGTCCTGGCCTCTGACTCTGATGGGGCTCGAATGAGCCAGTCGTATAAGTAGGGGAAGACGAATATCCCTAGAGTGCGGAGAAATGCTGCTACCACAGCCATGCATTTCGTGAACACTATGGGTGCTGAGGCCAGGCCAAAAGGAAGCACCCTGTATTGGTAGTGCTTTCCTTGAAAAAGGAACCGAAGGAACCTTCTGTGAGTTGGATGGATGAGAACATGGGTGTACGCATCCTTGAGATCTAGAGAACAAAGCCAATCCTGACCCTGAAGGTATGGCAGCAGAGTTCCTAGAGAAATCATCTTGAATTTCTCTTTGAACAGGAATTTGTTCAATTCTCTGAGGTCCAATATAGGTCTGTATCCCCCTGTTTTCTTTGGGATAAGGAAATAGGAGGAGTAAAACCCTGTACCCTGTTGATGAATGGGTACTTCTTCTACTGCCCCTTGAGCAAGAAGGATAGTGACCTCTTGATCTAACAGGTTGATGAGAGAGGTCTGAGAATTGAACCTTCTTACCATTGTGGGAGTGGGCATGCACAGAAAGTGCAGCTTGTACCCCTCTCCTGTAATGGAGAGTGTCCAATGCTCTGCTGTTATCTGCTCCCATCTGGGGGCAAAGTGACATAACCTTCCTGGAATGGTGGAAGGCTCTGGTACATTGAGGGCCAGGAAGGCTAAGTTCTCTAGATGAAAGTCAAAGGCCTTGTGGAGACTGAGACTGCTGAGACGGTTGAGGCTTAGCAGTCTTTGCCTTCCTTTGTTTAGAAGGTTGCTGACCTTTTCGGGCAGGCTGACCTGCAGAACATCCCTGCTGGGAATAAGAGGGATAAAACCTCTTCTTTTTTGAGAAGAAAGATCTTTCAAAAAGCCTTTCTCGCAGGATCAGCTGTGGCTTTGGATAGCCTATCCAAAGTGGAGTTGTCAGCATCTAATTCATTGGTTTTTTTTCTTGCCAATTTTTACCAAACAGATTCTCACCTGTACAAGGGATATTGCCCAGTTTGTCCTGCACCCAGAGCTCCAAATCGGATGCCTGGAGCCAGGCAATTCTACGTGCACCTATGGCAATGGCAGAGGTTCTGCTTATGCACTCAAAACAGTCAAAAGTTGCATGGTTGACAAACTTAGACACATCCTGGGCATGTTTGACCAGTGTGAGAAAATCCTGCCTTCTATCCTCAGGAAGAAGAGGGCTGAAAACCTCTAAATCTCCTGTGACTTCTTTAAGGAACATTCCCATATATAAAATATAGGAACTGATCCTGGCAGAAAGCATGGAAGCCTGGAAAGTACGACGTCCAAAGGCATCCAAAGTTCTACACTCACGTCCTGGAGGATTAGAGGCATGCCTCTTTGCACTTCTGATCCTTCTCATAGCTGATTCCACTACAATAGAGTGGTGAGGAAGCTGAGTTTTCTGGAAGCCAGGACAAGGAGGGACTCGATACATGGTATCCAGTCTGCGAGAGTGAGGAGAGGTGGTAAGAGCTGTCTCCCACATTCTCAACATAAGATCATGTAAGATCTCATGGATAGGCAAGGTAGCTGCCTCCTTAGGAGCTTTTGGATATTATAAAATCTCCAACTCCTTAGCTCTAGGCTCTGTCTCAGGAGTCACAGTAATGGACAACCCACGAGCCACCTCCCTGATGAAATCTTGAAAGGAGATATCTTCTGGAGGAGACATCCTATGTTTAGGAGAGGAAGGCTCCTCCGGGAGAAGTATCCCGGTACCGGCAGAGCTATCAGAATCCTCAGAGTCCTCCGAGGATTCGAAGTATCGTCTGTCCGGATGCTCTTGAAGAGCCCAATACCCGTACCGACCGAAGTCGGTACCTGGGGTAATCGGTACCGGTGTATCGGTACCAGAAGGCATCGCATGACTGGGTGCCGGCAAAGCCGGTACCGATGTCAATGTCATCGGTACTGGTACCGACACCGGTACCGGCCTCGGTGCCGGTACCGGTTGAACCGTCTGACCCGTTTCTGAGGGCGTCGATGCCGCAAGGAGAGCCGCCAGACTGCATTCAATAGCCAGGAACCTCTGGTCTATCGACGCTGCCGATGTCTGGGTATCGGTACCGGTGAGAGCCGGTTCCCCAGAACATGGCACCAGTAGTTCTGCCGAGGTCGAGGCCTCAAACATCCTGGCTCCCCGTTAATGCTTTGGAAGCCGAAGCCTCCCGCCGGGGGAACTTTGCCGGTATGGAACCCTCAAGGGCAACGCCAGAGGTATCTCGATGCTTGGAAGGAAATCTACCCTTTGAGGACCGGCTGGACTTATGTTTAGTTACCTGAGATCCATGGGAGGAAGACAAAGCCCTGGAAGATGTCGATGCCACCGAAGCTACATCGGAGGGAAAAAGGGCACTGAGCTTGGCAGCTCGGTTCTGTCGACCCCTTTTGGACATCATGGCACATGCCATGCACTCAGAGATGGAGTGGTCAGGACCTAAACATTTAAGACACCACTCGTGGGTGTCGGTGACGGAGATGGTACCGCCACACTTGGTGCATTTTTTAAAACCCGAGGCGGTACCAAAATGGCACGTGCACCTGGAAAGAAAAGTTTGGGGAAAAAAATACTATATATATATTTTTTATTTTTTTTTTAAAAGAAAGAAAGAAGAACCGGCGGTACTGGTGTAGCGTCGGGGAAGGCAGACGTGACCACAAAAAGAGGAATAAGGGAAAATTATTTTCTGCGGTGACAGGAACACGACCTGCTGGCTTCGTGGAAAATGAAGAACTGGAGAGAGGCAGTTGGGAAAGGCGGGAAGGCAGCACGCAGGCGCTGTGGGATGCTCCCAAAAGCTTTCTAATTGGATGCTGGGGAGCGTTTCCGCACAGGCTCCGTCGGTACTGATGATACCCATATGTGAAGACTACATTCCTGCTTGTTCCTGGAGATACTGCTATACAACCATGACAAACATCCCATCTCTCTCTCTTTTTTTCTCTTAGGAAGCCACATAAAAAGATAGACGCTAAAAGGATGCTGGAATGTACAGGGAGAGGAATGGCCAGCAGAAAAAGAAAGTGATGATGCCTTTGTATACATCTCTGAGACCTCTTTTGTATTACTTGGGAAATTCTGGAGACCACACTTTCAAAAAAATATAAACAGGATAAAGTAGCTGCAGAAAGCAGCTCCAAAAATGGTCAGTGGTCTTCATCATAAAGCATATAGGAGCAGACTTAAAGACCTCAATATGTATACTTTGGAAAAAAAAAGTGGGAGAAGGGAGATAGGATAGAGACATTGGAGGAACTGCAAGGTTAATTTGATTCTGAAAAAGATTTTTAAAAAATGCTTTTAAAGTGATATTTGTTTACACACAGAACCATGTACCTAGGGAAAGGCAAAGAAAAACTAGACAAGTCTGTCTGTTAGACTGATAAAATGGCATGATGCTAGATGAAAGGGGACAGATGAATTTGATAAAGGGGCCAAGTAAACTAGATGAAAGACACTAGGGGTAGATAAGATGTAAGGACATTTGATTTACCAAATCAACAGGAATAACTGCAGAGATCTCTGTATCAGCAGTAAGAACTTATGTTTGAACACATTATAATTTCTGATTGAATAGCTATAACTTATTTGAATACTTACAATTTCTATACATTTGTACATGATTTTGCATTTCTCCAGTCAGCATAATTTGTTGTTTAGAATCTATAAAAGGATGCGCCAGAATACTACCTGTGGGAGATGTTGCAATCCCATATGTCTGATTCTTCCATAGCATAAGATATGTCATATTGAGTCAGACGAAGGGTCCATCAAGCCCAGTATCCTGTTTCCAACAGCAGCCAATCCAGATCACAAGTATCTGTTAGGTTCCCAAAAGATACACAGATTCTATGCTGCTTGTCCCAGAGGTAGGCAGAGGCTTTCCCTGGTCCTCTTTAATAATGGTTTATTGACTTTTCCTCCAGGAACTTATTCAAACGTCTTTTAAACCCAGCTACACTAACAGCTTTTACTACATCCTCCAGTAACAAATTCCAGAGTTTGATTACACGTTGAGTGAAAACTGCCTGGCAATTAAATAAAGGCTCAATACTGATGAAACAAAAGACTGCTCGTTATTTCCGATTCACTACCTCCATGGCATAAACGCACAGGAGGCAGCCATCTTTCAGTTGAAAGGAAGCTCTGGAACAAGAGGGTGCAGGCTGAAGGAGAAATGGGATAGACCCAGGAGGAATGTGAAGGAAATATTTCATTACAGAAAGAGTGGCGGACGTCTGATGTACTCCAACTTGGGAGATTACAGCTACAGGGATGGAAGAGTTGCCAAACGTTTGCTTACCGCTAATCTAAGATATTGCAAAAGAAACAAAAACGGGCAGACCACATGGGTCTTCTGTCATTATATTCTATGCTTCTCTGTTTCCGTGACTTAAGGGGAAAATCTCTTCTGTGGCATGTGAAAAAATTCTATAGGCTTAATTTCTCCACACATTTGACTGTTTACTAAGCCTGGGAACTCTTTGAGAAGTAAGACCAGCCTCCTTTAGCACATAAACAAGCCTACCAAACTGTGGTTTTTGTTTCTCAGCATAAGCTATTTACAGATGCAAGAGATAAAGGGACACATGATGGTGAATGTGCTATTATGATACTGCTCTAGCAAAAATATTACTGGAAAGAGACGTACAGTAAGTTGCTTACATACAAAGAGTAGTGGTTTACATCTTCGGAGAGCCCTGTTGTTAGTCTATGTGCAGGTCCATGAAAATGAATGAGTTGCTTTTACAAATATTTACCAAAAACTTAGGACTCGAGAATTGTTAAGTCAAATGAATTGTATCTTGTTTGCTTTTCTGCACACGGAACATGATAAATGATGGCAGATAAAGAACCCCAAAATATCAGTGGCCCTAAGTGATAAAGACAATGCGATGCCAACACCACCACAATATGTTCCAGTCTAAAATGTAAATAACAAACGTCAAAATGTAATTCTTATGGACCTTCAGAGCAGGAGCATCTTAACCACATGAACACACTCACTCAGTTTCAGACGGTCCAGAACAAGTCCCATATCAAAATGATTACTTCATTAAAAAGTCAGAGACAGATAAAAAAGACATTTACGGAGACTAGTCTATATGCTGCCCAGTACCGTGCTGTACGATCAGACCTATCTGGAGAAGAGAAGAAATTACTGTATTAGTGATGCAGAAGTGACTCGAATCATGAATTCATGTCAAATGTTTATGAATTTTGAGAAATGTTTTGAGATTATTTTAATGACCTATAGGAATCACATTTATACACATTAGTGGAGGACTTTGGAGTATGCATTTATATCCTTTTGATATGAGAATTTTTCTGGGATAAAAAGGGCCTGTGATGAAAGTAAGTGCTCCTGCTCCCAAGGTCCACAACAATTAGATGCAGGATACCCCCCCCCCCCATGCCTTTGTTTAAGCACATAAAGATCAGCATGGTTCATACAGTCTACCCAGTCATGTGGCTAGAGTTGTACGTGCCGCTTCAAGCAGGTTACCCCCTCACCCCATATTGCCTTTGTTTTGGGTTGTACTTGTCACTCCGTGCAGGCAATCTGTTCTATGTTTTGAAGTGTTAAAGTTCTTTAAGTTTGATTTGATTTCACCCTCTTGCTATATGTGATCCTCTTTGCCTGTGCCATGCCTTTTTGAATTCAGTCACCTGCATCTCTCTAGGAGGGTAATTTATAACAGTTCGAGCTTGGGAGCCCAGGTTGACACCTATTTTACGTGGCTATGTATTTTATAACCTATGTTGGCATTTCGTGACTCTACCCATGCTCTGCCTAAAACCATCTCCCTAACATACCCACACCTGGGTCATGTATATGGGCATAGACGGGTGAAAAATCCTTTATAAATTTGCCCCTCTAGATATAGAGCCCAATTTCTACTTGTCTTTACCAACTGAATTAAATTGTTCTAACATTGACAAACATTGTGCAGTAATACCACAGACCTTTGAGATTGAGACATTACTCAATGGCAACACAGTCGGCTTTCGTGCCGCAGCTGATCACAGCTTTCTAGTTTAATGACTACAATTATGGAGAAAACCTGGCAGGTTCATTTAATATACGTAAAGCATCTGGAGAAAGAAATTGCTTATGCAAATACTTTGAGTTGGCTAACAGAATCTATAGTCAAGATAGCCGCTATTCCAAATAGCGGAGGCTCTTAGACGTTCTTTTCAGAACAGCCATCTACAATGTTTCTGGGCTCATTTCATTTTATTTTTTCAATTCAGGTTCATTCCCTCGACGTGCCCCCGTTTAATCTCCTAGCACTCAGTGTGCCGGTGAGCTCCTTTTTATCACAGCCACGGGAGAGAAGGCAAACACCGCTCTTTACTCCCGTGGTTGTTCAGAGGTGAGTCGGATTTGGGCCTCCCTGGCTAACTTGAAGCCGATGATGTGCGGGACCCCTTTTAGTGTGTGGCTGGGAGGGGGGGGGACTGTGAGATAGAAAGGGAGTGGGGGGGGGGGGCCAGGACTGAAAATGGGCTAAAGTTGGAGGATGGGGGACTGGGACTGGAAGGGAACGGATGCTAAGAGAGACTGGACAAGAACTGATACTGGGGGCAAGACTGGCAATGGGCTGATGCTGGGGGACTGGAAAGGAGCTGATGCTGTGAGGGACTAGAGGAGGACTGATACTGGGGGTTAGGACTGGAAATGACCTGGGGATGGGGGACTGGGACTGGAAGGAAGCTGATGCTGGGAGGGACTGGAGGAGGACTGATACTGGAGGGCTAGGACTGGAATGGGCTGATGCGGGGGGATGGGTGAATGGGACTGGAAGGGAGTAGATGATGGGAGGGGCTGGAACTAGAAGGGAGCTGATGCTGGGGCAGGACCAGAAGGGGGTGGAGCTGGGACTGGCGGGAGAGAAAAAAGAAGTTGGGGGAGTGAGGATGGAGAGGGGAACAGATATTTTGGATGGAAGGGAAGAAAAATCTATGTTTGGTTGAGTATTGAGAGAGTAAGTGGGGATTGAGGATCTAGGGATGAAATTTGAGTGGATGAAAAAGGAATAAAGAAAGAAATGGAGGAAAAAGCAAAAGGAGAAAGATCCGTATGTTAGAGGCAGATGTAAAGAAAATGGAAAAAAACTAGAAGAGAGAAAAATGGACAGCAGACAATGGAGAGTTAGCAGAAGACACAAAGAAAGTAGAAGAAAGCGACCGGGGCAATTGCAACTGAAAAATAAAATGCACTAACAACAAAAGATAGAAAAAAAATATTTTTAATTTATTAACTGGAATATGTCGGCTCTGGGAAATGTGCATTGTTAACGTTTTCTGTTTTGTTTAGTACAAGAGAAAATTAATTTATAGTTTTATTTCTCCAGTGTTGTACATTTCAAGTTTGACTTTTGGGGTTCCTAGTTTAATTGTCTTCCTATTTCTAAATTGTGATCCCTTATTCTTTGGTGACAGTCTATGTTCTGCATGTGTAACTGAGCTGAGGTATTCTATTCATGTAGTTTCGATTTGACAGTGCCACTTGTTCTTTCCCCAGTAGGAGATATATTGGTATTCTCTGAGATGTATTGGTTTAATATTTGCAGTGTTACCTTTTGATAGGTAGGGTTTGGTGCTTCATGAATCCTGGTAGTGCTGTTATGATATGGCGGGTTTGCTATGGGTTCTAAATGAGCAGGGTGTATAGTATCTTCCTAATGTGCCTGGCAGTTGACACTGGAGCATAGTACTGTAGAAATCTGATAGTCTCTTTATCCTCACTGCTAATGCAAAAGGTATTGAGACACTCATTAAGAGGTATCGCTACTAAAAGTTAATGCACATTTACAAATATTAATGTGCGTTAAGTGGAGCAACACACATTTATTTCTATTGGTGCAGTGACACTTAACGCACATTAATTTTTAGTAAACATGGTCCTAGGTCATTGCCAGGACAACAAAAGAAGCTTGTGAAGGGCTCCTTTGAAAGCCACCTAAAGCTTTAGATGGGCAACATATACATTTAAAAAAATAATAAATTTAATTCATGCAAATGAGGTCCAGTGGCTATGCAAATGAGGCCCCAGAATGAGTCTCCGCACATCACCCCGCATCACCCTTGGGCTGCCCCTCCTGGCGCTTTACCCTATCCATGGTCTACAAAGGGGGTTGGAGTAATCCCTAGTCACTCATGCCAAAATGATGCTTGCTGATCTAATAGTAACATAACGTTGTATATGACGGCAGATAAACACCAGTATGGTCCATCTCGTCTGCCCAGTAAGGTGGCTGGAGTGGTTACAACTGCAGCTGCATGCAGGTCACCCCCCTTTATGCCTGTGTTTAGGGTTGTACCTGCTGCTCCATGCAAGTCAACCCCCCCCCCTATATTTATTGAAGTGTAAAAGATATTTAAGTTTGCTTTGATTTCATCTTGCTATAAAGGGATCCATTGTGTCTGTCCCACTCAATTTTGAATTTTGTCACTGTATTTTCCCCCACCACCACAACAAAAGCAAGTATCACGTAAGATGAAGAACCCAGTCCAAGACGTGATAATAACAAGCAGTTTCCTGTATATTTGTACCATATATGTATATAGTTGACCATGTTTCCCTATTCAAGGGAACCACTGATGTACATAGTTACCCCGTTTCTCCAAGTTTCTACTCCCTGTTAAATGTAATGACCACACATATGTAAGCTGTCGGATGTTTCTGTTCAATATAAACCGCGCTGATAGAAAATAGTGCGGTATATAAGAATTGTTAATAAATAAATAAATAAATAAATAATGTGGAAAGACAGAGCTTTATTTCTATGAAACCAATGACAACCCGACACAGGCCGTGTTTGGATACCCTTCGTCAGGGGTTAGTCTGGCAAATACTAAAAACATAAATATATAAATTCAAAAGTTATAAAAGAACAGATCACAATATAAACATAAATACAAACAATAAGTATAAAGGTAAAATGAACCGAATTAAAATAAAATAAAAAAATAAATGAACCAATCATAAAACTGAACTGTAAACATAATATTTAAAACAAAACTTTCTCATATATATATATATATAAAGAAATCATGATTTCTTTCCACATTATCGTGTCTTGGACTGGGTTTTTCCCCCACCACCTCCATCAGGTGGACATTCCAAGCATCCACCACCCTTTCAGTGAAAAAGTATTTTCTGATGTTGCTTTTAAATTTACCACCTTGCAGCTTCATTGTATGCCCTCTAGTTTTACAGCTTCCCCCCTTCTTTGAAAAAGGTTTGTTTGCTCATTGATGCCTTTTAAGTATTTAAAAGTCTATCTCACATCTCCCCATCCCTCCTCTCCTCTAGGGTATACATTTTTAAGTCTTCAAGTCTCTTCTCATACGTCTTCTGGCGCAGGCTCCAAATCATTTTGGTCACCTTCCTCTGAACCATTTCAAGTCTTTTTATATCCTTTGTGAGGCTTCACCAATGACTTGTACAGGGCATTAATATCTCTTCCTTTCTGTTGGTTATTCCTCTTTCTATGCAGCCCAGCATCCTTCTGGCTTTGGCTACCACCTTGTCACATTGTTTGCCACCCTGAGATCCTCAGACACTAGAACTCCGAGGTCTGTGCACACCAACCTCTCTCACCCTATAATATACAATTCCTTTGGATTTCTGCATCCCAAACACATGATTCTGCACTTTTTCGCATTAAATCTTATCTGCCAAGCATTAGACCATGCTTCCAGTGTTTTTAGATCTTTCTTCATGTTGTCCATTCCCTCAGAAGTGTCCACTCTGTTGCAGACTTTTCCATTCAGTCCTTCCACAATATCACCCATAAGTACATTGAACAGTATCGGACCCAGGACCGATCACTGAGGCACGCCACTATGCACCTTCCTTCCTTCCGAGTGAGTTCCATTTACCACCACCTTCTGTCATCGGTCAGTCAACCAATTTCTGATCCAGTTCACTGCCTTGGGACCCATCCCCAGGCTTCTCAGTTTAAGTGTCCCAGGCTAGTAGACCTTATATGAATTGAGGGTACACTCAAATTTCTGATTTAAAAAAGGCTGGCAAGGAATACAGACTAGCTAGATTTTTCTAAGCTTCTAATAAAAATTTAGGTTGTTTGCTTCTAGACTGTAGGTCTAGAGGGCTGTAGACGGGTACAAGTTTGCAAGAAAAACCTTCTCTTTTGCAGAAAGAGCAAAGAGGAAAAGCAAACTAGTTTTACCGTTTTGTGTGTGTGTGCAGCTACTCTAACACGAATCACTCATGCTCCCTTTGCAGACCATGGATGGGTAAGATGCCAGGAGGAATGAGGAAAGGGCCTGGGATTTCAGAATTCTCTTTTTTTTTTCTGTGGGGCCTGAAGCTTTAAAAAGGAACCAAATGAAATTGCCTTCTGGTTTTATTTTCCCATTTTCTTTTCACAACTAAAGGAAGCAAAGCAAGAAATTTTGTTTGAACTTGTGGTTTTATTTTTGATAAAAGTAACCACAAAAGAAGTCTTGCATCTCAGAATATCAGAATATATCAGTTAATCAGAAAATAAAGTCACTGTACGCAGTATATCTGAGAAATAGACCTGCCTTCAAAAATCTGTGTTTGGCACCCTGGGTTGACCCTATAGAAAGTTATATTTTGAATCAAACTTTATGGAAAATCGAATTTTTAACTTTCTAACAGCAATATGTTAACAGTTAAAAATACTTTTCTAGTAACTGGTATTCTTCAATCACTGCTTCTCCAATGAGATATCTCACCGCTATCTGACAGATTCTTACACGCATTAACGATCTCAAACTCTTAGATTAAACCTCAAACCTTAATATAAGCATTGTTAAAGTTCCATCAGCTGCACAGTTCCTGACGTTTAAATTGTTTCCAGAAAAGAAATGTCTTTTAATTAACATTTAGAATATCGGCTCACTTGCACCATTTAAACATCTGTGTTGATCCGGATGACATTCATTTAACCATTCTGCCCACTGAGCCACGGACTATATTGACACTTACCTACAATTCCTAGTGCAATGTAACCAAGAATGACCACAATGAAGATTATACAGCACAATACATCTGTACAATGCCTGTAGAGAGAAAGGAACATTTACAAAATGAAAGTTCATTATGTAGCACATCTTACATATATACAAACGTTTTCTTGTCTTTTGTTTTTCTGATTCGGCACTTTCCTCCCATCCAATATTCCCACCAAGCTGCATGAGAGTCCTCCGGCTGGGCTGTTGCCAGTAGGGGGAGCCGCTGCCATATCACATTTTTAATTGCAAGGAGCAGGCAAGATCACGGCCGGAGGACTCCCTTGCAACTTGGCAAGAACGTTGTTCCCACTCCTTGGCATTTCCAGAACTGGGATCTGGCACCATAAGCCATTGTTTAAACTGCCTAGGGATTTCTTTTTGCTCCGTTATCTAATTTTTCCCCCCCCCCCCCCCCGAAAACCTGTCAAACCCTTGCACACAACCCTTGAATCCGGCCACCAAGTGTCATTCTTTAGCAGTGATCATCTCTATCTCTCCCTGGTGACTGTACAATGCAGCCTCTGCAGCTATTTCCAGTTCAGCAAACCCAAGAAACAGAAGATCTGACTAAGGAATACAACCTAGGACCTTCCAGCTGAGCCAAAAGTCCCGCCCAAAAATAACTCCTTTGTTTATGAATATCAATGGCATCACCTTAGTTTTTGTGTCAAAATTTCATTTTGCAATAGACAATGCAAATAATCTGAGGCAGGGGGATTTCACTGGTGTGCTGCTAATTACACTGGTGTGCTGCTAATTTTCTTGTTTTAAATGAATTTCAAAAAATGTTAGAAAAATGTGCTTCTTGCATTAGTAATTGAAAGGAGAGACCAGGAGCTTTGTGCAGCAGCAAACATAAGCGCTGCAATACAGCTCATTGATCTGTCATCTTTTAAAGCATATAGGGACATGTTTGCTAAACCATCAAGCGCAGGATTTTTACCAAGCTGGAGTTTTTAGCACATAGTAATAGATACCGCAGCACGCTTAGTGCAGTAAACATCACGCTGTTAGCATACTTTAGTAAACATGCCTCATGATCCTCTAAATTACACTGCAGAAGAGTGATAAAGATAAAGATAGGCCTATCTTGTTGGGATCAGGATTGAATCAGTATGTGCAAATATTTTATAGCTATGCCATTCATTTCCACAGGAAAAAATACATAGATGTATAGATGTTGTTGTTGTTACTGTGGATAGTTGTACTAAACTGTGTTCAGTCTTCAGTCAGGCAGCTAATTGTTAGAGTGGTGTCCATATGTATAGCTATATAGATAGGAAATAGGAGTAAAATCAGTGTTATTGAAAATACATTAAAACATATCACAAGTCTGGATGAGGATACATAGTCTTCTGTTCTTTTATAGTTTTTGTACTTTGGAATTTGACACCCCTGATAGGGTGAAAAATAGCCATGTTTGGTTTATGAATTATTTGTGTACATGCAACCTGTTGTGATACATTTTAATGTATTTCAATAACATTGGCTTTACTGTTATTTCTAATATATATATATATATATATATATATATATAATTTATTGGCACTTTTTCCTTTCCCATGCTCCTTGTTTTGTGTTTACATAGTGTGTGGAATGATGGACCTCCACCTGTTTGCATGGAGCACCACAGCCCATAGGCTTGAGAAAGCTTTTTTTATGTCTTGTGGAAATTCATGATTAATTCAGCTATTCCTGAAATTTGAGAAACTATTATGTATAAATCTTTTGAGAAAAATTGTCAGCGAGAAGAATTGTCCTTGACTTCCATCTGTTCCATTGGCATCAACAGTTTTGGTTGTCAAGGACAACAGGTATTCCATGCAAAAATCAACCCAACGATTGCAGAAATCAGCTGATAAAGCCATCAAGTGCTAATTTTTTTTTGGATAAGCATCAGAAACCTAGATCAACAGTTTAAGATAATCGTTTCCATGACAAACCTTAAAAGAGAGGGAGCTCAGATTAGCCCACAAAGATCTGTCAACCAAGTCAAATTCTATCAGTAGTTATGTGGCTAGCACAATAGCACATAACATTTTTTTAAAAAGATATCATAGGAAATACAAATGCAGAGGGATCAATTCCAAAAACGTGAACGTCCAGGCAGCGGGCACATCCAAATGGAAATGTGCAGGAATAGAACCGGATTCCACACACACGCGGGGATAGACGCACCTGCAAGCACAGAATCAACCACATAGACTTGCTAGGCGCAGCATGTACACAACGTAACGTTGTACGAAGATGGGTATAATCTGACAATGGCTTTGTACATCCTCGTATTCTGAAAAGATGTACATCTGCGACCACGCCCCCTATAAAATGTGCAGCTATGAAGCTACTGTGGGCACGGACAGTGCTGTAATGAGGCTGAATGACAATGAAAGTTGGTAATACTTATAGGTGGATTTATTTATGTAGTAGTTCTTATATACCGCCTTTCCATGTTATCAAGGCGGTTTACATTGAATGGAACAGTTCTATACAGAACAGCTGACATTATAACTTTATACATCACAAAGTTGAACTAAGTAACATTTCAACAACAACTATTTACAGATCTAATATGGGGTATTCAGTTTAGGTAGCAGGCAATATTGTGGAAGGGGTGATTGGTAGGGGTATTTGAGTGTTAAGTCTGTGGACCCAGTGTCGTACCAAAGTATTCAGTGAATAGGTGTGTTTTTAGTTTTTTCCTGAAGTCAGAGGAGTCCTTAATTGGACTCCTCTCACTTCATTAATTAATTGATCTTAATTGATGAGAGAGTGAGTTGCAGAAGGACGGGCTGAAGTGTTCAAATGTTCTTTGGAGTGCTGTTTGTGAGGTATTGCTCTTGATGGGCGTAGCTGACAGTGTTTTGATGTTGTGTCCTCCTTGATTGAGTGTCTGGCATCATCTAGATTAGCTATTTTAAGCAGTCAGCGGACTGGTTGTTCATGGTCTTGAAGGTCATCATTATTGATTTGTACTTTATTCAGGATTGTATGGATAGCCATTGAAGTGATTTCAGGCCTGGAGTGATGTGCTCTTGTCTTTTGGATCTGGTGATTAGTCGTGCTGCAGTATTTTATGCTAGTTGCAGGGATTGGGTTGTGCTTTTGGGTAGTCCTTGAAGTATTACTGCCTCCTAGTTCCCTCCCGACCCCTGCCCCTTGTCTTACTTTGTACTGTCCTCTTCCTATCTTTCCTCTGCTATCTGCTAATTTCTTGTGCTTTCCTGTCGATGATGGTGTTCTCTTCCTTTTCTCTCATGTAGCCGTTTTATTTTATGTACACCACTCTGATGCTCCGCCTGAGCGGTATATCAAACTCAATAAACATAAAGATAAAGTTGCAAGCAATCTTGAAGTGGAATGATTATTGCTTGACATATGGTGCGTAAGTGGTTATAGTCTAGTAGAGGTCATAGGTTTTGTAGGGTCTTCATCTTGAAGTAAGCTGTGGATGTGGTCTTCTTAATGTGTGCTTGAAAGTTGAGCCTTTGGTCCAGGCTTACACCTAGGTATTTCACTTCCTGCTTCAAGGGGATTGTGCGAGTACCTATTAGTAGATTATCAAGATGAAGACCCTACAAAACTTATGACCTCTACTAGACTATGACCACTTCCGCACCATATGTCAAACAATAATTCCACTTCTAGATTATTGCAACTTTATCTCTATTGAGTTTTTGATATACCCTCGGCCCAGTGTGCAGCGGCAGCCAAGAGAGCAAATAGAATGATAGGTATCATAAGGAAAGGAATGGAAAATAAACAAGATATTATAATGCCTCTATATCGTTCCATGGTGAGACTGCATCTTGAATATTGTGTGCAATTCTGGTCGCCGTATCTTAAAAAGGATATAGCGTTATTAGAAAAGGTTCAGAGAAGAGCCACCAAAATGGTAAAAGGGATGGAAGGATACTCCTATGAAGAAAGGCTAAAAAGGTTAGGGCTCTTTAAGCTGGAAAAGAGACGGCTGAGGGGAGATATGATAGACGTCTATAAATTAATGAACGGAGTGGAACGAGTAAACGTAGATCGATTGTTTACGTTATCAGTGCATACACCTTGTAGTGTGCTATATAAATGCTAAGTAATAGTACTCAGAGGAGAGACAGCAATAAAGTTCACAAATGAAAATAGAAAGATACACATTTATTTATTTACATTCTCTTATATACCGCACTATTCTGCATCAGCGCGGTTTACATTGAACAAACTGAAATTACATTGAACAGGGTATTATAACTTGGAGAAAACTATTTTACAGGGAACATGGGCTATGGAGGGTTAAGTGGCTTGCCCAAGACCACAAGGAGCACCTGTGGGACTAGAAACCCCAGTCCTTCCAGCCCAAGGTTGCTGTCCACTAGTGGGATTTGAACCCCCGACCTTCCGGCCTGAAGTACCTTGCCCCAACCACTAGGCTACTCCTCCACTCCTCCACATTTCTTACAGCAGGAAATTTTGAAATGGCCAAATGGCTATAAAGTCCACAGGAACTTTTCTCCATAGTCTGAGCCAGTTCTTAAAGTACTTTCCCTTTGAAAGCTTCATGGGGGGAAAGGTCTAGGCAGAGATCTGTGCAAGCCTTTTCTGCAGGTACCTATTCCCTTCAAAACTATATGGGTTATAGCATCCTCCTGGCAACCCCACCAATGGGAACATCTCCACTAAATGCAGGTTTCAAAACCTATAACCTATAGGTTTATCAAAAGATAGGCAATGATAAAGTCTGAAAGCCTTAGCTGAGTGTGTAGTCTCTTGAAGTTCTGATGAGCAGACTGGTTAAGGTATTTGGTCAGTGGTAGAACAGATTTAATTTAATTATTTCCTCCCTGTAAGGCAGGCTTGCAACAGACAAAGGAAACTAAACAATTCAAACTGAAATCTTACTGCTATGTATCAGCCTACTAAGCATAAGAACATAAGATATGCCATACTGGGTCAGACCAAGGTCCATCAAGCACAGTATTCTGTTTCCAACAGTGGCCAATCTAGGTCATATGTACCTAGAAATTTCCCCAAGAGACACAAGTTCCACAATGCTTGTACTGGGTCAAGCATTGATATCTTCGGTCACTTCTTAATAATGGTTTATGGACCTTTCCTCCAGGAACTTGTCCAAACCTTTTTTAAACCCAGCTACACTAACAGCCTTTACTACATCCTCCGGTAACAAATTCCAGAGTTTGATTACACGTTGAGTGAAAAAATATGTTCTTTTATTAGTCTTAAATAGTTTACCCTGTAGCTTCATTGCATGTCCCCTAGTCTTTCTATATTCTGATACCGTAAACAATCGATCTACGTTTACCCGTTCCACTCCGTTCATTAATTTATAGACTTCTATCATATCTCCCCTCAGCCGTCTCTTTTCCAGGTTAAAGAGCCCTAACCTTTTTAGCCTTTCTTCATAGGAGTATCCTTCCATCCCCTTACCATTTTGGTGGCTCTTCTCTGTACCTTTTCTAAAATCGCTATATCCCTTTTAAGATACGGCGACCAGAATTGCACACAATATTCAAGGTGCGGTCTCACCATGGAACGATATAGAGGCATTAGAATATCTTTTGTTTTATTTTCCATTCCTTTCCTTATCATACCTAGCATTCTATTTGCTCTCTTGGCCGCCGCTGCACATTGAGCCGTGGGTTTTAACATGGTATCCACAATGACGCCTAAATCTTTTTCCTGGGTGGTGGTTCCTTATGTGGAACCTTGCATCGTGTAACCATAGTTTGGGTTGTTCTTCTCTAGGTCCCTGTAATCTTAAAATCATACCCTTGTTTGCAAAGGCAAGTAGCAGCCTCAGAAGTGAGAAAGATGTTTAAGCATAGAAAGTCCAGCACTAACTAGTCATTCCCACTGTACTTGTCCCTAAAACAGATTAAAGTCAACGCCTCTAAGCTCAAAGCTACCTGATGAGCTTGGGTTGATGAACTGATTGAAAGACTAGGAGCAGCGCAGTTTCTCTCTATTGAGCCTATTAGCACACGCCCCTTACTCCAGCAGCCAAGATGGCAGCCTTTTATACTCCCGAGGGCCTAGTCCAGCACACCATGCTGTCATTGGGATTTCCTGCTACATTCCCGCATCTAAAAAACTGCCTCCAGCCGCCACATGACAGCTATGCAGCAGCTTACCTTGACAATATTGTAATCTATAGTACTGACTGGAAGACCCATTTAAAACAGGTACAAGCTGACTTTAGAAGTCTGCACAAGATTGACTTTACCACAAATATGAAGAAATTCTTCCTAGGAGGACAAGTCGTCCTCTACCTGGGTTATTATTCCGCAGGAACGGGACAAGTCCATCGGCAGGCATCAAAAGTAGATGCCATGATGCAAGTACCCGTTTCCCAGAAAAAGAAACTGGGGGCAGTGTTTTGGAGCTTGTTTGGAACTATTAGTAGTAGCTCTTACCTAGAAAAAAGTAGGCCAAGAAGACCCTATGGCCTTTATGAGGGCAATTTTATAAAGTGGTGCCTAGTTAATCTATTTTATAAAAACAAATAGGCATTTACTTGTCTTTATACAGTACTAACGTAAATAGCCTTATACTTGTCTACACTGCTGGTGTAAATGCTACCCCCCTCCCCCCATATTTTTCAACCAGGCACACAAATTATAATTTATGCGTATATATTTGCGCTTTGTCCACATTCCACCCAACTCCACCCATGTGCATTCCTACCAGCACAGTATGCATTCTCAGGTGAACGCACATACTTTAACCCTAGTCAATATAACAGGTCACAAAAATGCATAAACAACTAAAATGCTGCCAAAGGCGGCACATATTTTACCACTTAAAGTATGCGCACCCTTATAAAATTATCCTCTGTAAGTTGGATGCTATTCCCTCAGAAGAGAGCATATACAGTGACTGATATGGAAACACTGCTGCTAAAATGAGCTCTGGGGATATTCTGCTATCACCTACTGGGATGCAGGTATACCCTAATGGACCACCAACCACTCACGTGAAGCCAATATCTAGGTCATACAGTGATTCCTGAGCCCCCAGCCCTTCAGCTATCAGTACAACACAGGGAAAGACGTTTCTGGAACGTAGACTTCCTTTCTCAGAAGGTGGCCCCACCAGAGGGAGGAACTCAGCCTAGACAGAGTGAGTTGAATAGGAGGCTGTATGAAGGGATATCCCTGTTCCTTCTTAAGTCCAGCCCTCCTTAACAAGGCAATAGTAAGAGGGTTGAGGGCAGAGCTTGAGAAAAATACAGAAGGGAGTGGGGAAGCAGAGACTGAGAAAAGGAGAGCCCAAAAATATGCTGGAGTAGTATATATAAAGGATTCACCTGTAACCCTACTTAGAACCTGCAAAGTAAGCCAGGCATTCTTTTTGTTGGTGTAACTAAATACTTTTCTTTAGTTCTGAATCTGGGCTCAGATGGCTTTATTTTGTGTCTGAAAGCCTCACCACAGGATCAGAATCCCAGCTGTTTCCTCACACCATTACAGCATATGCTGAAGGGTTAAAAGAAGAAGGTTGTATTTTTGCGGATGACACAAAGATCTGCAAAAGAGTAGACACCCCCGAGGGAATGGACAAAATTAGAAGTGTTCCACACAAATACTTGGCAATTAAGCTTCAATGCAAAAACATTCAGAGTGATGCATTTGGTGTGCATAAATCCAAAAGACCTACAGTATATGTGATAGGAGGGGAGAGTCTTATGGGCTTGGATCATGAAAGAGAACTTGGAATGACAGAGCCTGAGGATCTCGAGGTTACAAAACAATATAACAAGGAAATGGCCAAAGCCAGAAGAATGTTAGGCTGCAGAGGGAGAGGAACGAGCAGCAGACAGGAAATGATGGAAACACAGAAACATCGAGGTGTTCATTTTACCTGCTGAGGTTTGCCTGTATTTTCCTATTGGTTCCTGGTGCCTGCGATGGACTTGCCTGATTGGAGCTAGTCATTACAAGGGCTATATTAACAGCAGCCCCATGCGAGACGCGGTCGCGGCCACGTGCCCAGAGAGCGTGTGCCCGAAGGGGTGTGACCAAAGGGGCAGGTCCAGCCCCTTTGGCGCCCCTTCGGCGCACTGAGATGCACGGAGAGTATCTCTGGTATGGGGAAAAGGAAGAAGCAGCACCCACCGATTGCCCAGACCAAGGCGGTCAAAGTTGTTGGCCTGATGGATGCTCATGTTCATTTGAATGATCCTATGGCTCCTGCTCCTTCGACATATGGCGAATCAGCAGAGGCATCAACAGTGAGTACTTCCTCATCCGAAGTCTCTCCAATTGTACAGGGTTTAACTTCGCCCTGTCAAGAGTTTAAAATGTCTTCCGGTATGGCCTCCTCGCCTGGGAAGGCGCGTCAGGCAGAATCCGGATCAGTTTTATTGCCGGCTTCGTTTTTAAAGATTGACTCCCCTTCGGAAAAGCTGCCTCCTCCTATTCCCTCTGTCATTTCGTTTGCTTCGGGTTTATCAGCTCATACTCCACCTACTGATATAACATTGCGTGATAGTTGGGCTGTGGTTGCTCGAATTGAAACAACTTTAACTTGTTCCCTTCAGAAGGTTTCAGATTTCTCCAAAGAAACTGTAGCTAAGTTAGTAGATCATGATGCTCGATTGTTATCTTTGGAGAGATCTACTGCAGCTCAAGAATCTCAGAGCTGTGAGCAACAAGGACTGTTGGCTAAGTTTTCTCAAGATTCCTGTTTGCTTCACCGTCAGGATGAGCTATTGGAGAATTCACTACGCTCAAAAAATTTACGGTTGTTGAACTTTCCTCGGAGCCATTATCTGTTCCCCTCTATTCTTTTTTATAAATATCTCAAAGAAGTATTGTCATTAATTGATGTAGAGTCAATTGGTTTGTCTAGGATTTATTACCTACCTTCGGGCAAATTAGCCTATGATCTCATGGGGGATGGGGAATTGGGAGTGCATTATGATCATTTAATTTCCTCAACTTTAGATATATCGGGTTTTTTGGAGTCTTCTACAGATGATATTTCTTCACATGCTAGGTTATTAGTTACCTTGCTTTCAGAGTTAGATAAAGATAGGATATTGCGTGCTTACTTTTAAAAAAAAGGCTGAGAAGTTTTGTGGCCAAGTTATACAGATCTTTCCGGATGTCTCTAGCTAGAGCCACGCAAAGGCATTGGAAGGCCTTTTTGGAGGTCCGTCCACGTGTTGTGGCTCTGGGGGCTTTATTTTATTTAAAATGTCCGTGTAAGTGCCTTATAGTGTTTCAGGGGAAACTGTATGTTTTTTTTGAAGTGGAACAATTGTTAGAATTTCTTAAGGGTAAGAATTAATGGCAAGACTTAGGAATGTTGTGGTTATTATATTTTCTTGTCTCTTGACTTGTTAAAGGAGTTGGAAACTTATTTACCAGAAACCAATTTGTGGATCTTTAGAATTATATATGTTCACCTTCTTGATGTGGGCTTGTAGTTTATGATAAGATATGTTATGTATTGATAATAATGTATCGTAAATGTTATTTTCTTGTATCTAAATGAAAATTCCATAAATAAAGAATTAAAAAAAAGAAACACAGAAACATGATGGCAGAAAAAGACCACATGGCCTATCTAGTCTGCCCTTCCATATCAACTATAATAGTCCCCTTTTTCCCTTTAGAGATCTTCTGCATTTGTCCCATGCTTTCTTGAATTCAGATACTGTCCTCATCTCTAATACTTCCACTGGGAGACTATTCCACGCATCTACCACTCTTTCCATAAAGATTGTGATAAGGAAGCTTATCATAGTTCAGGAAGAAATAATACAAGAGGTGAATTGGCTCTGAATAAGCAACCTGTGCTGGCTGGTAAAAGCACTAAAACAGGGTGTTTACCTAAAAGACTACCAGACCCAGAATGCACTGGTTTACAGAAAGCCTCTAGGAGAGCTGAAGTAGGGAAACGTGTGCCTAATCAGCAAAGCAATGATGTAATCCCTAATCACCCATCTCCTAGGGCAGGGCTTAATTCAGAACACCTGCAGTGTGCTAGGGTGGAGCAGCCATCTAGGCACTTTAAAGCTAGAAGAAATTCATCATACAGACAGCAAGGAGAGCGATGGCAGCAAGGAGAGCAAGAGCAAGGACAGCAACGGGAGCTGCAGAAGGAGAGACTGATTGTGAACAGAAGGAAGAACAGCAAGACGTCCAGAAGGTCTAAGAAAGGTGCCCAAGGCAGTACGTATACTGGGAGAGATTCCTGGGGCAAGCATTCTTCATTGGACTGGAAGAAGCCAGAGGCTTGGAGATACACAGCCAGGAACCCTCGGACAGCACCTGTAAAGGAGACGGCTGCATCTACAGAAAGAAGGAGCTCTAATACCTATTTAAGGAGGTATGGGAAAAGAGACCTAAAGTCCAGAGATTCTGACTGGAGAGCTGGGCACAGACGTTTTGCTACCTACTGGCCAAAATACCCAGAGAGGAAACCTAATGACAACGTGATCTCAGGTATGAACTCTGATCTGTTCCCTAGCTTTGCACAAGGAAGACAGCAGGGAAACAGTTTCTATCCTGGTAGAGATCAGTTAGAGAAATCCTCTGAGCCAGTGTATGAAACTGATCCTATGATATTTCAAGAGCAAGGGGAAATATCAGATGAGGAAGTTGAATGTATGGATTGTTCTCTTTCTAAGCTGCTGTTCTAAAGTAATCCTCAGATAAGGATCAAACACCAAAAGGAACTGTACTGATTTTTAACTTCCCAGAAAAGTTTCTTTGAGAGAAAGCTTTGGGGAAAGTTGGAGCCACGTGGAGAGTGGACCAGCAATGGCTTGCAGCTGGTTAGGCACCTGTGATTAGAGCAAGGCACAAGTGCATGTGGGACTTTGGAAAAAGCTTCTTCTCTGTGTGAAAGGAAGAAAGCTGTTTTTTTTGATAAAGAGAATTTTCCTTTTGGGTTTATTTTTCATTCCAGCACTGCTAAAGTTTATTAGCAGGGGTAAGAAGAAAGACCTTTTCTGTTCCATCAAGGTCTTTACTAAGTTGTTGCATAAGTAATTCAGTTGCCTTATTTGCTTTGTTTCCTGAATAAAACTTCTGGAGAAATTATCCTGTTGATGTTACCAAGCACATCTGTGCGAGGGAATAACACCCCATAAATAAAATCTGTTTTCTGCTTTACACTCGAGCAACTACAATTCTTTATTCTTGTTAAACGGCTAGTTTTTGTGTGAAGGAACTACAAGACCCACAATCCTTTGCAAGTCAAGTAAATTCATGTCCTTGCCAAGATTGTGGAACTTTCACAACAAGCACCCCCGTTTACAAGATATATTCCGCATATTACTCCTGAGTCTCTCCCCTTCACCCTCATCCTATGTCCCTTCATAGCAGAGCTTGCTTTCAATAGAAAGAGGCTCTCCTCTTGTGCATTTATGCTACAGAGGTATTTAAACATCTCTATCATATCTCCACTATCCCGCCTTTTCTCTAACGTATACATATTAAGATCTTTAATTCTGTCACCATATGCTTTATAATAAGGGCCACTCACTATTTTAGTAGCCATCTTCTGCACAGACTTTATCCTGTTTATATGCTTTTGAAGGTATAGTCTCCAGAACTGCACACAATACTCCAAATGAGGTCTCATACAGAGGCACTATCACTTCCTTTTTTCTGCAGGCCATTCCTCTCCCCATGCACCCAAGCTTTCTTATGGTTGTCACTGTCATCTTTTCTACCCATTTAGCTATTTTAAGATCATCAGAAACAATCACGCCCAGGTCCCGTTCTCCTTTCATGGACAGCTCCAAAGGAAGGTTTTGGGAGGTATGCCGCGCATGCATCCCTGCCTACACTGCATTACTCCCTTGGATTTTTGCAGCTCAAATTCTTGGCCATTCTTCAAGCTTAGCTAGATCCCTCCTCATTATCTACTTCTTCCTGGGTGTCTATTGCAGATTTTGGTATTATCCACAAAGAGGCAAACCTTATCCAAAAGCCCTTCTGCAATATCACTAAAAAGGATGTTAAAAAGAACTGACCAAGGACCGATCCCTGCGGCACACCACTGGTAACCTCCTTCTCCTCAGAGTGAGCTCCATTTACCTGTACCCTTTGTGCCTCCCACTCAACTAATTTCTAACTCAGTCACTTTAGAGTCCATCCCTAGGGTGCTCAATATGTGTATAAGTCAAAGGCATTACTGAAATCTACGTACGAGGGGGTACCAAAAAAAAACAGGAATAACATTGCCGTGGGCGAAGCTTGTGTAGTATGCACTTCTGCCACTAGGCGTGTATAGTGCAACTCATTGTCAGTTCAGTGCCGCCTGTGTTGTCGACCTGGCTTGTTCTGTTCATCTGCAGTGATTGTTTTTGCTAGCGCTGTTTTGTTCTTGTTTCTTTTTTTATGATGACAAGTTTAAGTGAACAACGTGCAGCTGTGAAATTTTGTTTTCTACTCGGTAAAAATGCTGCTGAAACTGTTTTAATGTTGAAAACAGCTTATCAAGATGACGCTATGGGAAAAAGTCAAGTGTACCAGTGGTTCGCTCGGTTTAAAAATGGCGACATGTCGATTGATGACAAACCTCGTTCTGGGCGTCCATCAACTGCCCGAATCGACGAAAATATTGAAAAAATTAGAGAGCTTGTGCTCACAGACCGTCGACAGACAATTGATCAACTGTCAGAGATTAGTGGGTTATCTTGGAGCTCGGTTCAGCGAATTTTAACGGAAGATTTGGGAATGAAAAGGGTTGCTGCCAAGTTTGTTCCTCGGGTTCTGACTGACAATCAACAGGAACATCGAGTTGAAACATGTCGTGTTTTGAAACAACAGCTTGAAACTGATCCAGATTTTCTGTCAAAGGTCATTACAGGTGATGAGTCATGGTGCTATGGTTACGACCCAGAAACAAAGCAACAGTCAAGCCAATGGAAGACATCATCGTCACCCCGTCCAAAAAAATGTCGTCAAGTCAAATCAAACATCAAAACAATGCTGATTTGCTTTTTTGATGCCAAGGGGGTAGTTCATTCAGAGTTTGTTCCCCCAGGTCAGACCGTCAATCAAACCTTTTATTTGGAAGTTTTAAGAAGATTGCGCAACAATTTGTGGCAGACAGGAGACTGGTTCTTCCACCACGACAACGCACCTGCACACACAGCCATCTCTGTTAGACAGTTTTTGGCTAAAAATGGCATGATTCCGCTGCCCCACGCACCTTACTCGCCTGACCTGGCTCCGTGTGACTTTTTCTTATTTCCACGCATGAAAAGGGGCATAAAAGGACACCGATTTGACAAAATTGAAGCAGTCAAGAAAAAAAGGAGGGAGGAGCTGTCAGCCGTTTCTAAAGATGACTACAAAAAATGTTTCGAACAGTGGAAGCACCGGTGGGACAAATGTATCAGTTGTAATGGAGAGTATTTTGAAGGGGATAAGGTTGTTTTGTAAAGAATTTGAAATAAATAGCTTTTAAAAAATAATTCCTGTTTATTTGGGTACCCCCTCGTATACTACATCTAGGGCTCTCCCTCAGTCCAACTCCCTGGTTACCCAGACAAAGAAATCAATCAGATTTGTCTGACAAGACCTGCATCTGATAAATCCATGCTGCCACGGATCCTGCAAGCCACTGGACTCCAGAAACCTCACTATTCTTTATTCTCCATTCCTCTGGATCCATTCCTGACTCTAAGAAGCATTGAAAAGATCAATCAGTGAAGCCGCTAAAAGGTCCCCAAGTTCCTTCAATATTCTCAGATGTATTCCATCCAGTCCCATCGCTTTGTCTACTGTTAGTTTAGCCAGTTCCTCACGAACACAGTCTATCACCTGATGAGGTCAGTGAGTTCAAAGTGTTTGCTTTGAAGGGAAGGCTAGAAAAAAGAAAAAAATGAACTCTTAACAGCAGAGCTTTACCTAACACCACAAAAAATTCCCCTTTTGCAATACAGCACCAGAAAAAGAATTAGCTATTAAAAACGAAGCTCTTTAAGAGCTCTCAGGAAGACTGCTTGTATTTAAAAGCCACACAGTATTACCTTGCTTACAATGCAGATCTTGTTAGGAACGCCAGTACTTGCAAGGCCCTGTAGACTTTTACAGAGCACTCAGCTGCCTAGCCAGGGGCGGCTCAAGGCAATCTGCTGCCTGAGGTGAAGAATGAGAGGGTGCCACCCCCCACCTTAGAGGGGGCGGGACTTTTGCAGAAATCCAATCAGAGACTGAACCAAACCAAAAAGCCGATTAGATTATATGGAGGAAATGAAAGATGTTTGCACACAGGGCCATACCGAGCTGCAATTGTGCCCTGTTCGACTTGCAGCTCAGGCATATGCCCCACCTCTCCCCCCATACCTCCATCCAGCGCTGCCTGCTCTTTCCCTGCTCCTGCCGCCCTCTGTTTTTTTCATGGTGGCGCCGGCAGCAGGGAAAGAGCAGGCAGCGCTGGACGGAGGTACTGGAAGGAGGAGGGGGCATGCGCCCGATCTGAAAGGTGCCGTCACTTTAAGCAGATCTGTCCCTCCCTGCTCTGACATCGCGTCGGAGGAGGGAGGGACCAGACCTGCTTAAAGTGCTGCGAAAAGACTTGGGGGCGCATTTTGGCTGCCTGCTATTGTCCTGCCAGCAGCGGCAGGGCAACAGCAGACAGCCGAAATGTGCCCCCCACCCCCCAAGCTTTTGCGCCCTATGCGGCTACACTGCTTGCACAGGGTTAGGTATGGTCCTGTTTGCACACAAAGGAACTAAAAGACAGCAAGAATCAATAGCACAGTTTATAAAACTAAATTATAACTCATTTTTATTTTGTTGTTATAAACTTTGTTATGGTTCTTGCTTTTTCTTTTTCAACATATATTTTGCATCCACAGTAGGTGCAGAGCAGAACCAGGAAATTCACCCACAGAATTCAATATTTACAAAAACAAAAATCTGATTCTGATCATCTCACTAACAACAACCACCACCACTATTCTCCAGTACCAGGCATATTGTGAACTAATATAAAACTCTACAACAAAAAGCAAACCTACCATACCATACCATATTAGCACAAACTTCCAAAGCTCACATAAGGAGCCCTTCCAAAAAAGGTGTCACTGTAAATACTACAGTGGGCCCTGGAACATCCATACGCCTATCTGAAAAGCTGAACAAGTCAAATTACTACAGTACAATATAGATCTTTATGTACAAATATCAATAGAACACCTGACCTCAGTCACACACTCACAACATCGACCCTCACCAAGTACAGAAGAAGTAACCACAATCTAAAGTAAAAATAAAAATATGTAGACAAAATTTAAACTGAAACACCAAGAAGCCAGAGTCCACATGCAGTGCAACATCAGATAAATAAGAGATGCAGTTCCCCAATGCTGTGTAAAATATAAAAATAGCACAAAGTCCAAACACTAAAATTAAATACAATTTTTTTTTCTACCTTTGCTGTCTGACCATTTTATTCTCTGATCATGCTGGTCCCGATCTGAGGCTTCTGCTTTCCTGTCTTCTCTTAGCTCTCTTTCTGTGGCCTATGGTCCATCTGCCATTTCTTATCTCTTCTTTTGTTGATCATGAAGCATAGTCCTTCAAGCACATGAATGGTGAGCTTGGTGGACTGCCATATGCTGGCCGGTGTGGGACCCTTTACTAGCCAGTTGTCCAGGTATGGGAAGACGAAGACCCCCTGGGGCCAAAGGAAGGCAGCCATGATCACCATGCACTTTGTGAACATAAGAACATAAGATATGCCATACTGGGTCAGACCAAGGTCCATCAAGCCCAGTATCCTGTTTCCAACAGTGGCCAATCTAGGTCATACGTACCTAGCAGTTTCCCCAAAAGACACAGGTTCCACAATGCTTGTATTGGGTCAAGCATTGATATCCTGGGTCCCTTCTTAATAATGGTTTATGGACCTTTCCTCCAGGAAACTTGTCCAAACCTTTTTTAAACCCAGCTACACTAACAGCCTTTACTACATCCTCTGGTAACAAATTCCAGAGTTTGATTACACAATGGGTGAGAAAATATTTTCTTTTATTACTCTTAAATAGTTTACCCTGTAGCTTCATTGCATGTCCCCTAGTCTTTCTATATTCTGATAACATAAACAATCAATCTACGTTTACCCGTTCATTAATTAATAGACTTCTATCATATCTCCCCTCAGCTGTCTCTTTTCCAGGTTAAAGAGCCCTAACCTTTTTAGCCTCTCTTTACAGGGGTATCCTTCCATCCCCTTTACCATTTTGATGGCTCTTCTCTGAACCTTTTCTGATAACGCTATATCCTTTTTAAGATGCGGCGACCAGAATTGCACACAATATTCAAGGTGCGGTCTCACCATGGAACGATATAGAGGCATTATAATATCCTTTGTTTTATTTTCCATTCCTTTCCTTATGATACCTAGCATTCTATTTGCTCTCTTGGCCGCTGCTGCACACTGGGCAGAGGGTTTTAACATCTTGTCCACAATGACGCCTAAATCTTTTTCCTGGGTGGTGGTTCCTAATGTGGAACCTTGCATCGTGTAACCATAGTTTGGGTTGTTCTTCCCTAGGTGCATAACTTTGCACTTGTCCACATTAAATTTCATCTGCCATTTTGATGCCCAGTCTTCCAATTTATCAAGATCCTCTTGCAATTTTCCACAATCCTCTTGGGTTTTAACAACTTTAAATAGTTTTGTGTCATCTGCAAATTTGATAACATCACTTGCTATTTCCTTTTATAGGTCATTTATGAATATGTCAAAAAGCAGCGGACCCAACACAGATCCCTGGGGTACACTACTATTTACCTTTCTCCATTGGGAAAATTGGCCATTTAGCCCTACCCTCTGCTTTCTATCTTTTAAACAGTTCCTGATCCACAATAGTACAATGCCTCCTATCCCATGACCTCTAGTTTTGCGAAACGTCTCTGAGGGACCTTGTCAAAGGCTTTCTGAAATTCCAAATACACTATATCAACTGACTCACCTTTGTGTACCTATTTATTCACACCTTCAAAAAAACATAACAGATTAGTAAGACAAGATCTTCCTTGTCTAAAGCCATGTTGGCTGTCTCCCATTAAGCCATGACTATCTACATGTTCAGCAATTTTGTTCTTTATGATGGTTTCTACCATTTTTCCTGATACTGACGTCAGGCTCACCGGTCTGTAGTTTCCCGGATCACCCCTGGAACCCTTTTTAAAAATTAGTGTTACGTTCACCATCTTCCAATCTTCAGGTATTACAGATGATTTTAATGATAGTTCAGATTACTAATAGCAGGTCTGCAATCTCACATTTCAGTTCTTTCAACACCCTTGGATGTATATCATCTGGCCCAGGTGATTTGCTATTCTTCAGTTTATCTAATAGTTGTAATACATCTTCCCGATGTATCGATATTTCCTTCAATTCTTCCGCACCTTTAAATACCACTTCAGTCATGGGTAACATCCCTACATTTTCCTCAGTAAAGACCGAAACAAGGAATTCATTCGGTCTCTCTGCTATCGCCTTGTCGCCTCTTAGTGCCCCTTTAACCCCTCTATCATCTAATGGAACAACTGACTCTCTCACAGGTTTTTTTTCTACGAATGTACTTGAAAAAGTCTTTATTACTCGTTTTTGCTTCCACAGCAAGCTTCTTCTCAAATTCTCCCTTTGCCTGCCTTATCAATGCCTTGCATTTAACTTGCCAATGCTTGTGCTGTTTCCAGGTTTTGTCATTTGGCTCTTTTTTCCATTTCCTGAAAGATGCTTTTTTGGCAACAGCCTCTCTGACCTCACCTTTAAACCATGCTGGAAGTTTTTTGGACTTCCTTCCACTTTTCTTAAAGCGTGGAAAACAGCTGGTTTGGGCTTCCAAGAGAGTATTTTTCAACAACACCCAAGCCAGCCTGAAAGGTAGCACACGGTACTGGTACTTGAAAGCAAGTTCTGCTACGAGGGGACATGGGATGAGGGTGATGGGAGATAGATTCAGGAGTGATATGCGTAAATATTTCTTTACGGAAAGAGTAGTGGATCCGTGGAATAGTCTCCCAGTGGAGGTGGTAGAGATGAGGACAGTAACTGAATTCAAAAAAGCATGGGACCAACACAGAGGATCTCTAAAGGTAAAAAGTGGACTGTTGTAGTTGTTGTTATGGAAGGACAGACTAGATAGGCCTTGTGGTCTTTTTCTGTCATCATGTTTCTATGTTTCTATCTTTCTATGATAGTACTAGCATGAACCAAAGATACTGTCTGTGATGCAGGTGGATCAGAATATGCATGTATCCTTCAGATCCAAGGAGCATAGCCAGTCATCTCGTAGGAGGAATGGGAGCAGCATCCCCAACAAGACCATTTTGGACTGTACGCGCACCAAGAAATAGTTGAGATTGTGCATATCCAGAATGGAGAACTACCTGCTGGTCTTTCTGGGGACCTCGAAGTATCTGGGCCAGGGGAACTAGCTCAATGGCAAGGTCGACTATCATGGCCACGACCTCGGTCTGCAGGAGGCCCCAGTGCGCAGGATCCATGGGGTACTCCCCAGAGTTGTAAGGGGACAGGCAGTTGGGTGAAATGCAACAGATAGCACCTTTTGATGATCTGTAATGCCCAGGCATCCAAGGTGGTGAGAGGCTACCAGTGGGCCAAGTGGACAAGTCGCCCCCCTACCTGTGGGGGGACTTTGGCAGACAATGGTCTGTTGGCTATGTTCCTGTGGACCCCGTCCAAAGTCCGTAAATTCTTGGGATGGGCAGTAGGTTGTGCCTTTGGGGTTTTCTCCTTCTGCTGTGAGTGGGGAGCTTGGGCCTTAGGCTGCCCCTGCAGTTGGGCTGGAAAGTACCACCACAGGCATGGAGGGAAAACCTTCTTGGTTGGTTGTTTGTTTCACATGGGGTGCGCAGTCCTTAGAGTCCTTCTGGAGAACCTGGTGATGGTCACCTGCTCTTTCTCCAGCTCTTCAGCTTTTCCTCCATGGTCTGCCAAAGAGGTTCTCACCCTGACAAGGGACGTTGGCAAGCTTGTCATGGACCCACTGTTCTAGGTCAGAGGACTGCAACCAGGCCATCCACTGCAGAGCGATCCCAATGTCCGCCACTCTACCGGTGGACGCGAAGGTGTCATAGGTGACCCAGACCATAAACTTTGATCAGTCCTTGCCATGAACTACAAGGCCTTGAAAAGACTTGCAACGGTCCTCAGGAACAAGGGAAGCAAAGTCCTTGATCTCCAGCATGACATTCTTGAGGAACATGGCCATGTAAGTCTGGTAGGCCAGGATCTGGGCTATCAGCATGGAATCCAGGAAGCACCTCCTCTCAAAGGAGTTCAGGGTTCTCACCTTTCACTTGGGAAGCACTGAGAAGTGTGTTTTGGCACTCTTTGCACACTTCAAGGCAGACTCTACCACAATGGGATTCGCAAACCCTGGGGCTTTTTGGAACCGTTACAGAGAGTAAAGCCAGCGGCTGATGGCTGGAAGCATAAGCAGTGGCTCCTACTGCCGCAGTAGCAGCCTTTGCAGGACATGGTGGACGGGGACCCTCACCGCCTCATGAGAGGCTGAGGGGTATTGGAGGAGTTCCAGTTCCTCCATCCTTGGTTCCTCTTCCGATTCCAGAGAAAAGGGGATGACTTTTCCCAGATCCCAAACAAAATCCTGGAAGGACATTTCTTCTGGGGGCGACTTCCACTGATCCAGAAGGGCTGACGGGTCAGACGGGCAATCCTGGGCCTGATGATCTGACACCGATTACGCCTCTGTTTCTCATTCTGATTTGGACTCCAAGAGGAAGTCAAAATAATGCCATCTCTTCCAAGCACCAACTGCACAGCTCAGGAGAGGGTGGACATCAATGGTCCCCCTTGCGCCCGTCATGCTGATGGAAATGCCCTGGGGCCTCGGACTCCAGCACACTTGAAAGGGAGATGGGCTCTGGCCACCAGCATCAATACTGATCTCACACCCAATGTCCCAGCCACAACAGACAGGGCATGGGTCTCCAGGATAGACCGAAAGGAATGTGGTGACTATGCACTCTGTGCCATGAAGCCTGCATTCCGCAGGGTTTCCACTGCCACTAAATGAGCTTCTAAGGCTCATAGGCATTCCGCCAGATCACCACCAATGAGGAAATTAATGCTCAGCCACGGACATCACCGGTGTCTACTCGAGTGGGGACTCCATGATGACTGGAGCATTGGGAGACATCCGGCTGCCCTCCTGGGCACTAGGAATGGACACCACCATCTGGGTTGGGTCCTCCTGCCAGGGAAGCTTGGTCAGTCGTTCTGAGCCCTCACTGTCCATCTCACGCAGAGAATGGCTGCAATGGCGCTGCACACGGATCTTCTCCTTGTGCTCCCCCTTCAGTGTAGGTGGGATCTCTGCAGAGGGTCGCCCCTCTTCGCTCAAACCCTTCTGCTCTGACTGAGTGCTCTGCTCTTTTCCCTTGGCCACCTCAAGCATGGACAAGGGGGTTGGTGCTGAGGATGTTGAATCAGATGAGCCAAAGAGGGACTCATTCTGCATTTCTTGACCCTTCAGCCCTCAACGTATCATCTGCGAACAGAGCTCACAGGACACCGGCTGGTGGTCAGGTCTAAGGCATTGCAAGCACTAATTATGGCAGTCAGTGGCAGAAATGGTCTTGACACATTTGGTGCATTTTTTTAAAGCTGCTAACCGGCTTAGACATGCCAAAAAATACCATCTCAGCAAAATCAAGTTGAAAAACAGTCATGGGCAGGAAGAAGCCTCCGAAGGGGGAAAAACACCAAAAAGGCGCAAAAAACCCCTACAGAATACAACATCCAAAGGGTAAGAAAAAGACTAACAGGCAGGTGAAAAAAAATGAGCGAAGCTCAGCCACAAGAGCAAGAAATTCAAACTTTTTCCTAGACTGCAGGAACATGTCCTAGGGACCCCATGGAAAAAAAGAAAACTGGAGAATATGGCACCACAGTGGGAAGATAGGCAGGCATGCATGCGTGGCATACCTCCCAAAATCTTCCTGTGGAAGCTGGGGAGCATTCTGTGCGGGGCTCCGTCAGTGACATCACTCATACACGAGGACTTATTTCCTGCATGTTCATGGAGAACATATGAGTAGAGACTTGAGTGCCTAAATTTGTATACGTGAAGAGAAAAAGAGCCAGGGGAGATATGATGCAGACATTCAAATACCTGAACGGTATTAACTTTCAGAGGGGTAGCTGTCTAGGATAGCAAAAATGACAGGCAGGTGGCACCTTACAGGCTAATTAATATAGAAGTATGAGCTCTCGAAGACGAGTTCACATCATCAGATGCATCACAATATTAATGAACAAATGAGCCTTATTTAGAGGAGGGAAGCTGTGGAACTAGGCAGCATGATATGAAGTTGCAAGAAAGATGACTCAAAAGCAATTTCAGGAAATATTTTCTCACAGAAAGGGTGGATCCCTGGAATGCCCTGTCAGTGGACGTGATAGAAACAAAAATGCTAATGGAATTTGAAAAGGAGTGGGATACACACAGAGGATTCCTAAATGACAAGAGGATGGAAACCAAGCATAAAGCACTTCACATAAAGCAGCAGTTAAATGAATTCTGCACTTCTAAGAAAGCATTTGGGTGGAAGGCGGGGAGGGGGGGGGGCATTGGAGGGAGGGATGTTAACCTGCACAGAACAGCAGTTATAATCCTTACCACCATACTAGGCAGACTGGATGGGCCCTGTTGGTCTTTATCTCCCGTCATTTACTATGTTAAATCGGTAATTCCTTGGTCTAATGGATACTGCTTTTCTGAGAGCTCTGCTAACTTCTCTGCATGCTGTTAAACAAATTGCACTGATCGCTCCAGACAAACAAAAGCACTGGGGTGATAAATCATCTTCACGGCAGCAGTTAACATCCCAGGCTCCCTGTGCGTTAGACGCGTTTGTATTGATGTAATGCTTCTGTTTGGTAATGCAAAATCAAAACACAAGCTGGTTGGAAATTTCCACCAAGGAAGGAGTGAATCAGAAAAGCACCTTTATTAATCCAGTTTCCTTAAAAAATGATATATATAGACACTGGATGGGGCCTGACTAAGTACCTCTGAATACTCAGGATAAATCGACAATTGACTACATTTTATGGGGCAAAGATTTGTTTGTGATGCATCCTTGGGATGGATGCGTACGAATAGACGCGCTTTTGAATGCAAACAGACTATTCAAACAGAAGAGAGATGGAGCAGCATTTTTTGAAGAGTGAACATAGGAAATGCCATACTGTGTCAAACAAGGTCCATCAAGCCCAGTATCCTGTTTCTAACAGTGGCCAATCCAGATCACAAATACCTGGCATATTCATTAAAAGGCACACGGGTTCCATAATGCTTGTCACGGGGTAAGCAGTGGATTTCCCAGGTCCTCTTTAATAAAGGTTTATGGACCTTTGCTCCAGGAACTTGTCCAAACCTTTTTTAAACCCGGCTACACTGACAGCTTTTACTACACCCTCTGGTAACAAATTCCAGAGTTTGCTTACACATTGAGTGAAAACATATTTTCTCTTATTACTCTTAAATAGGTTACATTGTAGCTTCATTGTGTGTCCCCTAGTCTACTTTTTAATGGAGTAAACAATCGATCTTTGTTTACATGTTCCACTCTGTTCATTAATTTATAGACCTCTATTATACTGTCTCTTTTCCAAGTTGAAAAGCCCTAACCTTTTAAGTCTTTCCTCATAGGGGTATCCTTCCACCCCCTTTACCATTTTGGTGGCTCTTCTCTGTACCTTTTCTAATTCTACTATATCCTTTTTTAAGATATGACCAGAATTGCCACACAATATTCAAGGTGCAGTTGTACCATGGAATGATACAAAGCATTATAATATCCTTTGTTTTATTCTTCATTCTTTTCCTTATGATACCTAGCATTCTATTTGCTTTCTTGGCCACAGCTGCACACTGGGCAGAGGGTTTCAACGGGTTATATTTGCTCTAGAACAATGGTGCTCAACCCAGTCCTCGGAACACACCCAAAAGTCTGATTTTCAGGACATCCACGATGAATATACATGACAGATTTGTATGCAATAGAAGCAGTCCATGCTATTCTCTCTCATACCTATTCATTCTGGATATCCTGAAAACCTGTATGACTGGAGGTGTCCCAAGGACTATGTTGAGAATTACTGGTCTAGAAACGCTGCTACCCTGCATCCAGAGAAACTTAGTCCATCTCTGAAGTGGAATAAGTCCCCCGTCTAATCGGCATACCCTGAATGTATAGGGCTGACCTCAGAATCAGCCCTGTACATCCAGGGTGGCAGCCCACACATGCACCGGCCTCACTCTGCGTTCCGCCTGCCCCCTCCCGCCCCCATCTAAGGCTCCCTGTACAACTCTGCTTTTCATACAGGGAGCCTTGCATGGGGATGGCAAGAGATAAATGGTGGGGATGCACGTCCAGGCAGGGCATACATCCCTGCTATTTGTGGCTCGGAATAGACGCCAAAGTAAATGAAAACATTTTTGTCAGACTTTTAAGCAGAGGGTGCTATTGGGCAGTGTCCTCCATTTAAGTCCTTTTAATTTATTTTAAGGAATCATGCATCTACAAACTGCCATTATTCAGCCAAACAAGCCAACACATTTCAAACCATTATAATAGTGAAGGTTCTGCTTCAGGGCAAGGCAGTACTTATCTGACCTTTTTTTCTCTCACTCTATCAGTCATAGAATTTCATTTTCATCTTGAAGGAGCTCAATTGGCTCATGCAAATACAAAATGGCCAATGTGTCTTTAACTTCTTGAAACTCCAAATCCAGCTTTAAAGGGCCATGGAAGTCACAATATCATATGCCAATCGATCTATAAATTAAGACCTTTTGATTGCACAATATCCAAAAAAAAATCAGTTTTCCCTTGTATAAATAAATCCAAGGATTCCCAAACACGGGAGTATGTACATTATACATCTGAAGAATCCAGTGGAGATGAATATTCACATGATTTTTTACAGGATCCTGGTTGGAAAGGGAGAGCGCAAGGGAGAGGGCGCCCTCGTAGGTTCAGACCATGCCAGTTTGAGCACTCCAATGTATGGAGAGGCCGCCTCACTTGGACTCGATCCAAAAAACAGCAATCAATCTGACCACTGTGTGCTTAACAACTTCTCATTTTCAAGTATTAGATCATGGAATGTCGTTTGTTCCTATTATATTATATAGAGTATTTGAAATGTGAGTGGCCCTACGTGGCTTTTTTCACCATTTAGTGATCCGTCATGTTGCATCATCTCATAGTATATCCCCTGATACATCTTTAGTAGGGCCAGTCTTCTAAATGAGTACCTCCTGGACCTGTAGATCCTATTATTACAACATACCAAGCTTAATTCTGCAGGATTTGGAGAATATGGAGCATAAATATATTGCCCCAAAATGGAATTTGTCTTGGGATGGTTTTAAAGCCCTTAAGAGTCTGTGAGAGAACAAGGCATTATTATACGGAGAGCCAATAAAGGCGGTGCCATGGAGGTACAATCCAGAGTTCAATATGACCAGGAAGTGTTTCAACAACTTGGTGATTGCAAGTATTATGAGCGTCTACAGGACAATCCTTCCCCTCATTTAGCGAAACGTATTAAGTTGTGATGAAAAGTTACCTCCACAATTGCAATACCCAAAAAGAGGTGCAATATTTGATTAACAAGTTCCCATTGGTTCCAATTTTCTAACTGTTCCTAAAATTCCTTGACCACCCTCCCAGCCGTCCTATTGTGGCAGGTAATGGATTGCTATTGGAGCCCTTATCAAAGTTTTGTGGATAAAATTCTCAATCCTCTTACATGGCAAGTTACCTCATTTCTAAAAGATACTACTCATATGGTACAAATTTTATCTGCAACTACTATTCTGGCAGATGAAATATAGCTACTTACCTATGATGTACAATTATTGTACATTAACACTGATCAGCATGAAGCGATGGCACTTATAGAATAGTTTGAGTAGGATACAGTCCACCCTGAGAGTCTCCCAAAAGCCTATGTGATGGAATTATTAGGGTTATTGGTATTAGAGAATAATTTCTTCTGTTTTAACGGCAGTTTCTTTCACCAAAGGTTTGGTGTAGCTAAGGAAGTCACGATGGCTCCTACCATAGCTACACTGTACATGTCTGCATTTCAGGAGCAGTACTTATATCCCTCAAATTGGATGGCTCATGTGGGCCTTTGGAAGAGGTACTTGGATGATATTTTTTACCCGTGGAAAGGAAATTTAGAGTCATTAAATGACTCTACTAGCTGGCTTAATTCTTTAAAACCTAATGTACAGTTTGAGAGTATGTATTATCTAACATAATTAGCTTTTATAGGTATTATGATAATACAGGATGGGATACATTTTAAGACACCACTTTAGCAAAAAACAGTAGCGTGAAATAATTTATTATGATAGACGAGCCATCATCCGCTCAAATTAAAAAATGGAATTCCTGTTTGCTAGTTTCTTCGAATTTGGCAAATATATTCCTCGAAACAGGATTATGTTAAGGAATCAAAGAAACTATTCCAAACGTATGTGGATTGAGGTTACCCCTATGGAGTTGTCAAAAAATCATACCTATGGGACTTCACGTTCAGCAGGAATTGCTTCTAGCAGGTACAGAACAGGATGTTAATCAAGATGAAGACTTGTTAATTTGCACTACACCTTATTCCACTCAGGCTCCACAGATAGCCTCCTTAGTCTACAAGCATTGGCGGGTATTTACAGCTGCATGAATGTTTTAGAGCATACCCTATAGTAGTTTTTCATACATCAGTCCTTCAATGACTTGGTCCTTTGATAACACAGGTCTGCGACTAAAAAGCTGTTTGATTATTTTCATCTAATTTCCATGTATTTTGGTGTGCTGAAAACAAATAAAATATTGAAAAACTCCTAGACGTCATGATTTACCACAACATGCAAAATTGTCTTCAAATTTATCAAATTTTTTCAAATTACTATTAATTAATTCAAATTACTATTAATTAATTCACATAAGTGCATGTAAGATATAAAATGACAAAAAACCTTAAAGGGGTTGTCCGAGTTACGTAAAAAAAAATATAGCACTGTAAATCTGATGGTCAGCAATATTTATTTATTTATTTAACATCTTTTATATACCGCACTATTTGTTTTCAGTGCGGTTTACATATAACAAAGGTTGCACATTCAGAGGACAATTGTGTGCTTATATTATAACAGGAGATTTGAACTTGGAACAACAGGGTAAACTATATACATCTGTACAAAACATTTTAGATTCTTTAGTATTCTTAAGAAGGGCTAAGGCAAAACAGCGGAGAACTTGTGGCAAAATTGCTTATGTGGAAATTGAGAGTGGAGATTGAGAGTTTGTGAGTTTTGGAGTACGGATGATCGGAAGCGGATTGGATGCTTGTGCAAAGTGGAGAAGGAAAATGTGTTGCTTGATTGCCTTGCGGAATTGAGTGAGGTCTTTAATTGCTCTTATTTCAGGTGGGAGGTCATTCCAGCATTTTGGTGCATAGAAGGCGAAGGTTCTTTTCTTGGTTGTCTGGGTACACTTGATGGACTCTTTGGGGATGATCAGGGTGTTGTCAGTTGTAGATCTTCTCATTCTGTTTTTCGGAGTGAGGGAGATGAGCTCACTGAGAGACGTGGGGGCAAGGCTGTTAATGATCTTGAAAGTGATGAGAAGGATTTTGTAGGTTATTTATTTATTTATTTACATTCTCTTATATACCGCGCTATTCTGCATCAGTGCGGGTTACATTGAACAAACTGAAATTACATTGAACAGGGCATTATAACTTGGAGTTAACTATTTTACAGGGAACATGGGCTATGGAGGGTTAAGTGGCTTGCCCAAGACCACAAGGAGCACCTGTGGGACTAGAAACCCCAGTCCTTCCGGCCTAAGGTTGCTGTCCTCTAGTGGGATTTGAACCCCCGACTTTCCGACCTGAAGTACCTTGCCCCAACCACTAGGCCACTCCTCCACTCCTGCAATGAATTGGTAGCCAGTGGAGTTCCATGAGAATCGGGGTGATGTGGTCTGATCTTGCTAGACCACAGAGCGCCCGTGCAGCCGCATTCATAGAGTGCTGCAGCGGATTAAGGATGTTCTTGGGGAGCCCATATAAGACGACGTTTGCATAATCAAAGTGAGGTAGTGTGAGGGCCTGGAAAATGGTCCGGAAGTTATTATGAGGTATGTGATAAGGAAGCTTATCATAGCTCAGGAAGGAGCTATAGTAAAGGTGAAGTGACTCTGAACAAGCAACCTGTCAGTTCTGGTAGAAATAAGAAAACAGAATTTTTCCATAAAAGACTACCAGTCCCAGAATGCACCAGGTTTCCAACAGCCATTAGAGGAGCTGAAGTGGGGAAACGTGTGTTCAATCAAGAGGGCTATGAGGTAATCCCCAAGCACTCATCTCAAAGGGCAGGGCCTGATTCAGCACAGCTGTGCTGTGCTAGGGTGGAGTACTCATCTAAGCAGAATAAAGGTAGAGTTTATTCTAAAGAGAATGATCCTCAAAATCAGCTTGGATATCCTCAGCTTGGACATCTTCATCATCTGGAGGATCATCAGAAGCAGAAGCCAGAGCGGACGGACAGAGAGGGCAAGAAACTCTTTGGAAGAAAGAAGAGAAAAGCCTTTGGGAGGTCTAAAAGAGTCCAGAGCAGTACGTATACTGGAAGGCATTCCAAGGGCCAGCATACACCATTGGACTGGGGAAAGCCAGAGGAATGGTGCTGCAGAGCTAGGAATCTCCAGACGGTACCTGTGACGGAGACGGCTGCACTTGGAAGGGACCCTAAGACCCGTGCCAGAAGGTATGTGAAGAGAGATCCAGTGTCCAGGGATCTGGATTGGAAGGCTGGACATAAGAACTGGACTACATACTGGCCAGGCTATTTAGAGAGGAACTCTAACAGCAATGGAAGCTCAGGTATGAACACTGATCTATGCCCTAGCTATACCCTTGAAAGACAGCAGGGAAACAAGTATTCTCCAGAGTGCTCCATTGAGAAATTCCTCTGTGCCAATCCATGATATTGAACCCATGATTGTTGAAGAAGGGGTTATAGATACAGGCTGTGAATACATGGATTGCTCTCTGTCTAAACTCCTTTGGTAATTTACTGTTACAAAGTACAACAACCATCACAAAGAAATACAAACTTGTTCTTTAATCTACTCAGAAAAGCTCCTGAGTAGGATTTGAGCCACGCAGTAGAAAGCAAGCCAGCTAAGGGGTTTCAGCTGGGTAACTGCTAGCAATTGAGCCTTACCTAATTGCTTGTGAGCTCTGAGGAAATCACTTCTGAGTCTATGTGTGAAGATATAAGAAGTTAACCTGAAAAGAACAGTTTTTCCCTACTTTGTGGGTTTTGTTTGTTGATTAAAGCACTGCTAAGAAAATATTAGCTAGAGCCTACAGAAAAGACCAGTTTGTTACCAACCAGGTCTTTATTCTTTTGATTTGATTGCCTGACAAGTTCAGCTGTTTTCCTGATTTTGTTTTTCTAAGTTTAACACTGAAAGCAAGTATCCTGTTTTATGTGCTATCAAGCATATCTGTGTTGGGAGAAATAACCCCATAAATAAATATCTTATTGGCTTTACACTCAAGCACAACTAATTATTGTGAGCGGCTGTGTCTGGTGTGAATGGACTGCATTTCCCACAATCCCTTGCAAATCATATTGATATATGCCTTTGCCAAGACTGTGAACATTCTCACCCAGGCACCCGTCTGACAGGTAACATGGGCCTGAGGTGCCTTAGCGTTCTGATTTTATTGTAGACGGATCTGGTGGTGTTCCGTATGTGTTCCTTAAAGGCAAAATGCTGATCCAGTGTAATCCCTAGGTAGCGAATAGAGGGTTTACTAGGGAGTTCCGCATCTCTTACTCTTAGGGAGGATGGGGGGGAGAATTCTTTGTTTCTTGATATGAACAGAACTTCAGTCTTCTTGAAGTTTATGTGGAGGTTTTGAGATAATAACCAGTCCGTGATGGCGTTGAAGCAGTGGATAAGTTTGGTGAAGTCTGGTTGTTTGACTTTAAATGGTGTAAACAGCAGGACGTCATCAGCATAGATTAGCGTGGAGATATCGAAGGTGCGTATGATGTCACATATAGGCTGCATGTATACATTGAACAGCAGCGCAGATAAAGAAGAGCCTTGCGGGACACTTTGATGTTGGTGGAAAGGTGCGGATGTGGTGGAACCAACTCTGACATGCTGCCAGCGTTCTGATAGGTAAGACCTACACCATTCCCAGGCGAGGCCGCGGATTCCCTTCTCCAGGAGGCGAGTGAGGAGTTGATTGTGATTAACGGAGTCGAAGGCAGCGGAAATATCTAGGAATATTAGGGCAAAGCCGTTTTCTGCCTTATCCAGACCGATTTTCAAAGCGTTGGTTAGGGTGGAAAGGAGGGTTTCTACACCGTGTGATTCCCTGAAGCCATGTTGACAGGGATCGAGCGGTGAAGCTACATCGATGTGATGTTGTATCTGTCTCTGAACAACCTTCTCTATTATTTTGGCTAATAGAGGTATGCTCGAGATTGGGCGGTAGGAGTCAGACTTTAACAGGTCGAGTCTAGTATTCTTCAGGAGTGGTCTTATAGAGGTTTGTTTGAGGAATGAGGGGAACGAGCCTGTTGCAAAGGATAGCCCAATGATGTTGATTAGGATTGGACTCAGTTCGGCACGCAAAGTTCTGACCCAGTATGCTGGGCAGGGGTCGCTTGGGGCTGTAGAGGTGTTGATGGAGGTGATGAGATCTTGGATGTTTTTCTCGGATGGTGTGGCAAACATTGTGATAGAAGGGAGTGATGTGTGAGAATGGGAGAACGCGGTAACTGAGGCTGTATCAGTTAAGGAGGTCTTGGATTGAAGGTAGTCAGCGTAAGACTGGGTGGAAATAGGAACAAGTTGAGTAGGTGATGGTTCCTTAATTAGGGATTTTGCTATGTTGAAAAGGTCTCTAGGTTTATTTAGTGAGCGGAGGAGAAGATTGGCATGGTATTCACTCATTCTGAGATATATTTATTTATTTATTTATTTACATTCTCTTATATACTGCGCTATTCTGCATCAGTGCGGTTTACATTGAACAAACTGAAATTACATTGAACAGGGCATTATAACTTGGAGATAACTATTTTACAGGGAACATGGGCTATGGAGAGTTAAGTGGCTTGCCCAAGACCACCTGTGGGACTAGAAACCCCAGTCCGTCCGGCCCAAGGTTGCTGTCCTCTAGTGGGATTTGAACCCCTGACCTTCCAGCCTGAAGTACCTTGCCCCAACCACTAGGCCACTCCTCCACATATATAGTTTCACGGTGGAGTTTAAGGTAGTTCAGGTGTGTTACTTTGTCAGATTCAGAGCGGGATCTTCTCCATTTCCTTTCAAGTTTCCTGAGGGAGAGGAGAGATGACCGAAGATCTGTTGTGAACCATGGCGATGGCTGTCTTTTGTTTTGTTTGTTCTTATTGCTTTTGACTGAGGCTGGTAGTTGTGCAAAAGACTTTAGTGTGACGTTCCAGTTGGTGATTGCTTCATCGAGGTCAGAAGACATTGATTTGAGTGTAGGTAAGGCGTGCTTAATGAATTCTTCTTTATCCAGTGGTTTGAAGTGAGAAGTAATTTTGGGTTCTGTACTGGAGTCGTTAGGTGGGTATTTAGAATGAGGAGTGGGTATCTGGAACAAGATTAATTTATGATCTGACCAAGGGATGGGGGTGATAGTAATGTTGAGGTTGGAGTTCTGGCTGATGGCAGCGTGGGGAGCAAAAATTAGGTCCAGTAGGTTTCCCTTATTGTGGGTGGAGGTGTTCACAAGTTGATCAAAACTGCGTGTTTGCATGGCTTCTAGGAAGGCATCTGCTTGGTTGGATTGCAGGGAGGGTAAGTTGAAGTCTCCGAGCAGCCAATTGGAACTGTGTGGGTCGGCTGGGTTGCAGGCTAAGTCAATAAAGGTAGAGATGACCTCAGGTGGAGAAGAGGGGGATCTGTAAATGAGGTTTATGGTGATGTCCTTATTGGCAATGGTGATTATGTCCGCGTGGATAGAGCTCTTGGATGTGAGTAGTCGAGATTCTAGATCTGTTTTTGAAAGGATAAAAACTCCACCACACTGACATAAGCTAAGCAAGTTTTAAGTCCGTGCTTCTAATGGTAGAAGGGGTTAATCTTTCCTGAAGAATCCAGTGGGAGGGAGACACCGGGCAGATAGCAGCAGCTCCGGTCAGTGCAGGGGGGAGTGGCCAGCACTGTGACGTCTCGTGTACAGACACAGAGCTGCTCTCTCCTGCATGCCACACTTGTGCATGAATCATCATCAGGTTCTTGGTTCTAGGCTGTTCACACTTTCATCGCAATTCGTGTTAGCTTGTCATTCTTCAGCCGTTATGTTATGGCTCCGCGAAAGTGTATTAATTCGCCAGACAGTTTCTGTTTCATCTGTGGTGAATATACAGTGTTGAAGCAACAGCAGGATATTACAGACTTTGTGAAAAAAGTATACTTTGCATACTTTGGACTAAAAATTGGAGATCAAGATAAAGTCTGGGCGCCTCAAAGTGTGCAAACGGTGTGTTGAGGACCTCCGAAACTGTTCAAGGGTAAGAAAAAATCTTTCCGTTATGGGATTCCTATGGTATGGCGAGAGCAAAAGAACCATAGTGATGACTGTTACTTTTGTTCATGCGATGTGAAAGGGTTTAATTCCAAATGGAAGCATTCCATTTCATACCCCAATCTTCACTCGGCAATTCGTCCCATCTCCCATGGCACAGATATACCAGTACCCAAGCCCCCTGCTACCTTGGAAGAGATACCTAGCTCCGATGAAGGTGACGTCATACCTGAACCAGATGACGAATCAAGTTCTGACTTTGAAGATGATACAAGACCAAAATTGTTTTCTCAAGAGGAGATGAATGATTTGGTAAGAGACTTGAATCTTCCCAAAGATGCCGCTGAGTTACTCGGATCAAGGCTGAAAAGCAGGAATTTATTGTTGCCAGGAGTGTCATCTTCATGGTTCAGACATCATGAAAAGGAGTTCGTTCCTTTCTTCACCCAGGAAGACAAGTTGGTTTATTGCATCAATGTCGAAGGTCTGATGGTGCAATTTAAAATCCAATATGATTCAGAGCAATGGCGTCTTTTTATAGATTCTTCAAAAAGAAGTCTCAAAGCAGTTTTACTCCACAATGGTTTTTACGCTTCCATACCTGTAGGTCATTCCGTACACTTGAAGGAAACCTAGGAGAACTTGGAATTGGTTCTTCGTAAACTTAAATATGAAGACCATGGTTGGCAAGTGTGTGGGGACTTGAAGGTCTTGTGCATGCTGCTTGGGCAACAAGCTAGGCATACCAAATATCCTTGTTTTCTGTGTCTATGGGACAGTCGAGACCGACAAAATCACTGGACCAAGAAGAGTTGGCAGCCGAGGGTGCTAACGGTTGGTGAAAAAAATGTCCTCCGAGAAACTTTGGTACCTTCCCATAAAGTTCTTCTACCACATCTCCACATAAAATTGGGATTGATGAAGCAATTCGTAAAATCACTTCCAAGAGATGGAGAATGCTTTAAATACTTGGTCACCAAGTTTCCAGGCCTGTCGGAGGCAAAATTGAAGGAAGGTGTGTTCGTCGGACCAGACATTAGAAGGCTTATAGTTGATCAAGAGTTTGTCAATACCATGACGGATCTTCAAAAAGAAGGGTGGACTGCATTTAAAGAAGTCGTACAGAACGTTTTAGGCAATAACAAAGATCCTCACTACAAAAAGATCGTCAGACGAATGCTGAAAGCATTTCAAGCTTTAGGTTGCCTGATGAGTTTGAAAGTGCATTTCCTCCAGTCCCACCTTGACTACTTTCCTGAAAATTTGGGAGCTGTGAGTGAGGAACAAGGTGAACGATTCCACCAAGACATTAAAGAGATGGAAAGGAGGTACCAGGGAAAATGGAGCATTACAATGATGGCAGACTACTGTTGGATGCTTCAGAGAGACATTCCAGATGCTACTCACAAACGTAAATGCACCAAGAGGAGCCTCACAAGGAAAAAGAATCGAGTTTAGTGTGTGTAGGTGAGCTCATTTCAGTTCAAAAAAGGATTTTCATGAAAATATTGTAATAAAACTTTAATTTTATAAGTCTATTTCCATTTATTTTGAGGTATTGCCTTACTTAACATAGTTACCTAAATTGTCAGGAAACGTGATGTCCTATGACAAAATGGAGGTCATTTTCGGATTCAGCGCACCAAAAAACAAAGATTACGTGGAATAACCAAAACAGATCTCAAAATAAAATTTTTTGCAGACCTGTGTAATGATGCTTTGGGTAGATTGTGGCATTTTAACTGTGGCAGTTGTGAATTTTGTGTTTCAACGATTGAAGGAAATACCTGGATTGATCCAGGGTCTGAATGGGTAATCATGTCTTGATTATGTAGTTAATTTTTGTGCCCCTGAAAAAAAAACTGTTTGTGGGACAGACAGAGAAATATGGTAGCACGGCTTTGTGAACATAGATCACTCATTAACACAACTACTCGGTCAGCGCCAATTGTTGAGCATAGCCTATTGATGCATCATACTTTTGACCAATTGAAATGGTGCATTCTCCAGCATATTCCCCTTTCTTGGCGAGGAGGTGATCATGATGCTCTATTAAATAAGAAGGAACAGTTCTGGATTTTCTTTTGGATGCTATGCAATCAAAAGGTCTTACATTACAGATCAATTGGCATACGGTATTGTGACTTCCTTGGCCCTTTAAAGATGGACTTGGGGCGGAGTTTCAAGAAGTTAAAAAGACATAGTGGCCATTTTATATTTGCATAAGCTAACTGAGCTCCTACAGGATGAAAATAAACTCCTATGGCTGACAGAGGAGAAGAAAAGTTCAGATAAAGTACAGCCATGCCCTGAAGCAGAACCTTCACTGTTATAACGGTTTGAAACGCATTGGTTTATTTGGCTGAATAATGGCAGTTTTTAGATGCATGATCAATTCAAATAAATTAAAAGGACTTAAACAGAGGATGCTGTCCAATAGCACCATCGACTTAATAGTTTGACAAAAATGTATTCATTTACTTTTTGTATTAGAGCATAATATTGAAATATAGGACTGTGGGTATCACAGATAGTGGGAATCATTTAATCCTATACTGGTCGAAATTTGTGTTAGCATTTAACTTAAAACAAAAAGTATGAGCCCCTTATATTGGAGGAAGAAATTAACAAGCGTATCACAGGAACTTACTCGTTTCAGGAATATCCTCCAGTGTATGCCCTTAATTAAAAACATAAATAAAACAATGTTATAAAAAAGTATGAAAAACCATCAGAACGGGAAACTGCTAGAAGTTTTTAAGTAATATTTCACTCATTGCTCCTGTATTCAATATCAATTCTATATCACTCTGTAGTCCACTGCTTTTCAATATATTAGTAAATGACCTGAAAATAGGAATAACGAGTGAGGTAATCAAATTTGCAGACACAAAATTATTCAAAGTTGTTAAAACCCATGAGGATTGTGAAAAATTGCAAGAGGACCTGGATAAACTGGAAGACTGGGCATCCAAATGGCAGATGAAATTTAATATGGACAAGTGCAAAGTTATGCACCTAGGAAAGAAAAACCCAAACTATGGTTACACGATGCAAGGTTCCACATTAGGAACCACCACCCAGGAAAAAGATTTAGGTATCATCATGGATAACATGTTAAAACCCTCGGCCCAGTGTGCAGCGGCAGCCAAGAGAGCAAATAGAATGCTAGGATCATAAGGGAAGGGATGGTGAATAAAACAAAGGATATTATAATGCCTCTGTACCGTTCCATGGTTCAACCACACCTTGAATATTGTGTGCAATTCTGGTCGCCATATCTTAAAAAGGATATAGCGTTATTAGAAAAGGTACAGAGAAAAGCCACCAAAATTGTAAAGGGGATGGAAGGATACTCCTATGAAGAGAGGCTAAAAAGGTTAGGGATCTTCAACCTGGAAAACAGACGGCTGACGGAAAATATGATAGAGGTCTATAAATTAATGAATGGAGTGGAACGGGTAAAGGTAGTATCAATTGTTTACTCCATCAAAATATAGAAAGACTAGGGGACATGCAATGAAGCTACAGTGTAACCTATTTAAGACTAATAAGAGAAAATATCTTTTCACTCAACATATAATCAAATTCGTTATCGGAGGATGTAGTAAAAGCTGTTAGTGTAGCTGGGTTTAAAAAAGGTTTGGACAAGTTCCTGGAGGAAAGGTCCATAAACCATTATTAAAGGGGACCCGGGAAATCCACTACTTGCCCCAAGCAGTTTCCCCCGGTGTCTTTTGGGGAAACTGCTAGGTACTTGTGACCTAGATTGGCCACTGTTGGAAACAGGATACTGGAGTTGATGGACCTTGATCTGACCCAGTAATGGCATATCTTATGTCCTTATGTTCTTATTTATTGCTATACAATTCTCTTTTCTATTTTATGTCCTTTTTATGTGATTGTATGCTATAATAGATATAATTGGCTGTTTTCCAGATGGGCTCATTCCAGGTGTGTCCTTCACAACAAAGCCAATATATTCACAGTAGTGATCCCTTTCTCACACTGTCAAATCACACTGCACAAAGCTCAACAGTTTCACTCTTTGCAGTTCCAAGTTCTGCTTAACTGACTGAACCCTTCTACTGTTCCATGCTTTCAAAATGCCTTTAATATCCCAAGAGAACTGAATAGCAATAAATAATATTCTACAGAATGATCTAGAATTGATGATTGAAAAGGGGAGCAGTTCCCATAGCTCCATTCTGATGGTTCTTCGCACTCTGATAAAAGTTTTTTATTTGTTTTAAATTAAGGGCATACACCAGGAGATATTCCTGAACAGTATGGGCCCAATTCCATTGAACACAGATCACCTTTGTACATCCGGGCTGACTCGGATGTACAAAGAAGATCACGATTCTGATCCCGAGGGGCACGTCCAGCCCCGCGGGATCAGAATCACGAACAGCACTGTATGTGCAGGGCGGGACTGCGATTCAGTCCCGGCCTGCATGTACAGCGCTAGCCTGCTAACTCAGCCAGGGCTTTTAAATGGAGCCGTGGCGCCATGGCGTCCTGTTGCCATGGCACCGCACCGCAGCTCCATTTAAAAGCCGCAATGCCAGCCCGCCTGCCCCAAAATGTTAATTCCCCGCAGCCCGATCCCGATCCGGCTGCCTTAGGCCAGGGTCGGGCTGCAGGGAATTAACTTAGGCCCCCCCCCAGCCTCTTCCGCATGACAACGCCACGAAAAAAGAACGTACAGGGAAGTTATTCCATCCCGGGGGTGGAATAACTTTCACTGACATTTTGCCAGCCCTGGACATACAGGGCCGACATTAGAATCAGCCCTCTACGTCCAAGGCCGGCGACCGCCCACTGCCCGCCAACTCTCCACCCCCGGGTCACCTCTTCCCCACCCCCGAATAACTTCCCCGCACAACCGGCGGGGAAGTTATTCGGGGGCCTGCAGCCACATGAATAGTGGGGATGGAGGTCCCGTTACGACGTCCATCCCCGCTATTCGTGGTTCGGAATAACCCCTATATGAAGGAGTTCCTTTTGCACTCTAGCATTTAACTTAAGCCAGTAACCACACCAGCTCACTACTAATCTCATTTTTCTAGAACATCTGGTCTGACCTGGCCCATTTTTAACTTGATATGCCTTTTTGGAGCATTACTTTACCTCAGCACAGATGGATATTCTTGGCTCCTGATATCATTTTTCCAAACATTCTGTTTGGTTGGAAAGAATAAAAAATGTACAAAGAGCACAGGAAATAATTTTACTAAAAAGTGCTTAAGTATTAAGAGCGTCCCAGCACGTTTTCCACAACCTTACTTAGCAGAATATTTTTTTAAACGATGCAATACTTTCCTTATCATACAGGAAATTATATTTTTGGGCACAAAATGCGCTTTCAAATTTGTATATTACTCCATAGTCCACGTTTAATTCCCCACACTCATCCCCTACAAGAAGGGGGAATTCCAAACGCATTTATTCAAACCGGTTTAAAGCTCATATTTGGAATTTCTTTGAGAGCTTATGCTAGATTTCCAGGCTTCTGCTTATAGAGACTGAAATGTCACGGAAACACAGCCTTTCCTGCACTCACCAATATCAAACGTTAAAACCTGTTCTAAGATGAATGTGAGAAGACTGAATATCTGTTAAAAGGTAAGATAAGGAAGGCTGCCAAGTTAAGATTCAATTCCTGGCAAAGCATGGTATAGAGCTGATATCATGTTTGACCTGAAAGATAGTTGGCTAGGCCTTATCTAGGAGGTACCATCCTCTTTCAAACTCTCATCATTAAATAACCTTTGACATGCTGGCTCAGTTGCAAGTTCTTCTAACACATACGGACAACTTAGCAGAATCAGTGATGAGAGAGCTGAGACATGCATTTAGAAAAGGATTCACACTAAGTGAATGAACGCTATTTCACTTAGAATTAGAGGGGACAGGATTTTTAACATATAATAGTGATTGGTGGTGTCTAAGCACCATGGGCTGGAGAGGGTGGGGGCGGGCTGTACTGCTGATGTGGCTACTGGCAGTACCCTTCGGGTTGAACAGAAGCAACTGTGCAAGAGTTTGGTTCTGTTGCTTCAGTAATGTCGGTGGTTACAGCATGGCATCCTCCCTGGGCCCAATGCCCCCAGGAGGCCTCCTTTCTTGTCCACTTCTTCTGACAACCCTGTTGATGATATTCTATATTCATATAAAGTTAGACTAGTTGCAGTATTGAAAACTCCAAATTCTTAGACGGACAAGTCAAGGGATATCCGGGAAAATAACCCATGAGTTTTGTTTTTTTTTAAACCATATTTTATTAAGCTTTGTGACAAACTGGATCTTACAAAGCACCATCAAAACAAAACAGACCATCACTTCCCCCCATCCATCGTTCCCCTTCCCATACAAGAACATGACCCAGAGAAACTACAAGAAGACAAGCTAGAATGATGGTTATAACAAAGCAGCATGATGGTTATAACAAAGAAAGTACAGGCAGTGATGAACCCACACCACCCGGGCTCCCCCAGGTAATGACCCCAAACAGCCTGTATCCCAACACATCAGCAGACAGTCATTACTTAATCCCACAAAACACCTACTAAACTACAGAACAGTAAAAACCAGTGTGTGCTAAGAGAAAACTCACAGACGCCCGCTCCCCTGCCCCAGCTTCTCTCATCCTCTCTCCCACCCCAGTCAGCCTTCCAGGTAGGGGTCCCAAATCTTATGGACCATCCATTCCTTCCCTTTCAATCGGTACGTTAACAGATCAAAACGCACCGCCACAGCAATCTTTCCACACCAATCATCCCTTGTCGGCCCATGCATGCATTTCCACTTCCCCGCTAGCGCCACTCTTGCCGCAACGCAAGCTTTAACTTCTCCTCCAGCAGCCACCGCCACTTCCCTTTGCCTTCGGACCCGGAGGCCCCCAATATGAAATCCTATGGGCAACCCGGGCTCCCCCCCCCACTCCCCTCGGCCGCCACCCAGCCCCCGGAGACCTTCCCGCACCTGCCCCCAGAAGCCCTGGATAACTGGGCAATCCCACCACATGTGCAGGAAACTCCCAACCCCACCACAACCTCTCCAACACCCATCCGTAGATTGCCTCCCACCTAAAAACAACTGGCGTGGGGTGCTATACGCCCCATGGATAATTTGCAACTGAGTCTGTCTCCAGGAAGATACCCAGGTACATCGGGGGACACAGGCATATATCCTTCCCCCACTCCTCCTCCGTCAGCTCCTCCCGCAACCACCTATGCCACCGCAACCTATGGGCCCCCACACCCCTCTCCACCTCTTCCTGCAACAGTACTCTATAAATCTGTGCAATGATTCCTTTGTCCCCCTGACCCTGATATAACCCCGTTTCCATTGGCGTGCTCTCCCGAGTTACCTGGGACAGGACCCCTCCCAGCGCCAAAAGATGGCGCAATTGGAAATATTGATAAAAGGGAACCTTCGCCTGCACCCGGTGGGACCGAATCACTCCATCTACCACATACTCCCTGAGCAATTCCAAGCCCCCGTCCACCCCCCCGACTCCCCTTCTGCACCCATCCTGAGTTACCGAACGAGAGGAAGTCCCCTACCCTAGACCACGGCGAAAAGGGGGTCGGAAACCACCCCCGATTCCTACCCTGCCGGCCAAGCTGCCCCATAGCCTCCAACAAGGGGTGCCCCGGCCGCCGACCCGGCCGCCCCTCCAAAGACAGGGTCCCCATCTCAAACCGCTCCAACTCCACCCATGCTACTAGGCCCCCACCCCTATAATGATCCCTCCACGCCCACAGTATACAGGCCTGATGATACCATTTCAGTGACGGGAGCCGAACGCCCCCTTGATCCTTAGACAAAAGCAGACCCTTCCTGCAGATTTTCGCCTTCCTACCCCCCCATACAAACCGCATCAACCGTGCCTCCCACTGTCTAATCCTACTCCCGGGAATACGAAGGGGCAGCTGCGAAAAGAGAAACAAAAATTTTGGGAGAATAGTCATCTTGAGCACCTCAACCTGACCCCGCCAACTCAACTGCAAGGAAGCCCAGCCTGCCAGCATAGTATGGATTTGCCCAACCAACGGCCTGTAATTCAGAGCGAATACTGCGAAGGGTCCTCAGATATACGCACCCCTAAATATTTAATACCCCCCTGGGACCACTTAAAGGGAAAACTCGGCAGGACCCCTCTATGCAACCCCCCCCCCAAGGCCATCGCCTCCGTCTTAGTCAAATTCACTTTAAAACCTGAGACTCCCCCGAACTGCTCCAGTTCGCTCAGCAGCACCGGAAGCGACTCATCCGGTTGGGCCATAAAGATTAGTGTATCATCGGCGTAGAGAAGGATCTTATGCTCCACTCTCCCCACCACCAGAGGCTTTATCTGGTGGGCCGCTCGTATCCTAATGGCAAGAGCCTCAATCACAATGGCAAACAAGAGCGGGGACAAAGGGCAGCCCTGCCTCGTACCCCGCTCTTGCCCGCCGCAACCTAAAGCTAGCAGAAAATTGATCATTTACCCAAATCCGCGCCTCCGGCTTCACATACAAGGCTTTTACCCCTTGAATAAAACCCTCCCCCAACCCCATCTTCCCCATAATCTGGAACAAAAACTCCCACTCCACCCTATCAAAAGCTTTTTCGGCGTCGAGTGCCACACAGAGCGCAGGGATCTTCCGAGTCCGAACATGATATAGCAGACCAACCGCTCTCCGGACATTATCCGCTATCCGTCTACCCCAGATAAACCCGGTCTGATCCGGGTGGATTAAGTTCGGCAAAATCCCCTCCAGTCTCCCCGCCATAATCTTGGCATAGAGTTTGGCATCACTATTAATCAGAGCGATTGGCCGGTAATTCTCACAACGATCCGGAGGCCTCCCTTCCTTCGGGAGGACCATTATATTGGCCTGTGCCATCGAATCCGGCAGGGGGGGACCCTTGGAGCAACCCAGAGAAGAGTTTTGCTAAAAAAGGGGCCAACTCCTCTTTCATAACATGATAGAATTCCGCCTGAAACCCATCAGCCCCAGCAGCTTTCCCTTTTGGCAGCTTTTTAATACCCCCAAGCACCTCCGCCACTGTGATAGGCCACCCCAACCAGTCCGCCGTATCCGCCTCCACCCGTGGGATCTCTAGCCCCGCTAAATATTCCTCTATCCCGGCCCTAGTAATCCCCTCCTGCCCTTTGTACAACTCCTCATAGTACGACTCAAAGGCCTTACAAATATCCTGACTAGCAACCGCCCTCTCCCCTTTATCCGTCATAATCTCCTTCACTATCCTACTCTCCCTCCGCACCTGCAACTGACGCGCCAACATACGCCCAGCTCTGTTCCCGCCCTCCATAAAGTTCCTCTTCGTAGCCCGCATCTTCCACTCTATCTCTTCCAAGTCCAAGGTGTTAATCTTCGCCCGCAAGCCCTCTAGCCGCTGCCGCAAAGCCTTTGTCCCAAGGCGACTATGTGCCTCCTGCAACTCCTTTAGTTCCTGCAGCCATTTGCCCCTCATGGCTTCCCTTTTCTCTCTTCTTCTGACTCCTGAGCTGAATCAGAATCCCCCTCAAGTAGGCCTTCCCACTATCCCAGAGCACAGCATCCGAAACCTCTCCGTTATCATTCCAGGCAAGGTAATCCCTCCACGCCCGCTGGAGTCGTGCCCGCCCTTCCTGCGATTGATACAATGACACATTACCCCTCCACCCCCCCTCCACCCCTCCCACCCCTCCCACCATTCCACTCCCCTGTGATCAGCCCATGATCGGATAAAGTAACCGGGTGGTGTTTAACATTCGTTATCACCCCAAGCTGATCCCTTCTCCCTAAAAACAGATCTAGCCGAGAATAAGTGCCCTGCCTATCAGTGTAACAAGTATACTCACGCCCCCCTGGGTTCTCCCACCGCCAGATGTCCACCAACCCAAAATCAGCCATACACCACCGTAACTCCCTACCCTCAGACCCGTGCACCCATTTACTAAAATTGGATCTATCCTTGTCCCCCACCACACAATTCATATCCCCCCAATGATCCAATCTCCCTTAGCCTTCTCCTTAAACCACTTCAATGCTGCCGCAAAAAAGGAACCTTTTGGCCCGTTGGGGGCATATACATTAAGGAAAGACACCTCCTGCAGACCCACTCTCCCCACCACCCACACCACTCTACCCGCTCCGTCCCCTCCGCTCTCATAGGGGATGAACCAGACCCGCCTATGCACCAGGATAACCACCCCACGTTTTTTAGAAGTATAAGGGGAGCCAAATAGCTGATCGAATCCCTGGGCCTTCAATTTCTCCTGCTCCACCGCCGTTAAATGCGTCTCCTGTAAGAGGGCCACATCCACCCCCAATCTATTTAGCTGTGTAAGGACCCGCTTCCTCTTAATCGGGATATTAAAGCCCCTACATTATAGGAGGCAATCTTAAACCCCCCCAATCGTGACATTCCAGTCATCCTCCCGCAGCACTCCGCAGACCGATCAGCTGGAGCACAGACATCTTCTGCACACACACAACACACTCAACAAGAAACCAAACATCAAAACCCACCACCAACGCCACACTCCCCCTTTCGCCACAAATTTTTGTCTTTCGGACTCCCTTCATCCTTCACCGTTCACTCACCTGAGCTCTTCCCCCCTCCGCGCCCACCTCCCCCCACCCCGCGGCCCCCTTCCCCCAATTACTCCCTGATACCTCCCAACCTCCCTCGCCCTGTCTCAGGACCGCCAGGCCCAGGGGAAGCCATACCCCAATACAGTGCTCCACGCCCCAACCCCCTCCCCAAACTTCCTCCCCAAAGAACATGCCACAGCTACATGCACTCCCACCCCCCGTACCCACCCAAGCACCCTCTTAAGATCAACTAAACCCCCTCCCGATAAGTCAGACTTCCACGCCCCTCACATCCCACCCGGCCTCCCCCTCAAGTCCACAGTAAAGAATAGACAGAAAACAGTCCTCTTCCGCTTTAGAGATGGGCCGGCGAACCCCGACCTGCAGGAACCTCCTGCGTCTGCGAGATACTCCCCGCCTGCACCTTCAAAAATTTCTCCAGCGCATCCTTCGAAGCAAAAAATCTCCGCGTGCCGTTCACCAGCAATGTGATCTTGGCGGGGTACCAGATCGCTATCTGGATACCCCGCTTAGCCATGGATTCCTTAAGTCTCACAAGCTCCTTCCGTTGCTTAACAGTCTCCGATGCCAGGTCCGGGAACACATAAATTTTCCAACCCTTGTAAAGCACATGTCTCGATTTCCTGGCCGCTCAAATCACATGTTTGCGATCCTGAAACCGGAGGAGCTTGACTATTAACGCACGTGGAGGGCCCGACATCCCAGGCTTAGGCCGCAATTCCCTATGCGCCCGCTCAATTTCGAAAGTGGGAACGGAGGACGGGCCCGGAAAACACTCCAGCAGCATAGCAGTCACAAAGCCAATTGCATCCTCTCCCTCTGCCCCCTCCGGCACTCCAAAAATTCGCAAATTCGAGCAGCGGTCCCTATTTTCCATATCTTCAGTCTTTGCATGAAGCCAGCTAAGTTGTTGCTGCAGGGACCCCACCGTACGTTGAAGTGCGACCTGCGTGTCCTCCGTCTGGCTCACCCGGGCCTCCACCTCGTCGAACCTTTGCCCTATAGCAGCTAACCTCTCCTCCAACTTCTGAGAGACACGCTGTACAATTTCATCCTTAGAGTCCCGGATCTCCTGTAGCACCACCGCCAGATCTACTTGAGGAGATTCGTCCCCATCCACCACTCCCTGGTCCTCCGACATGTTGGGGGACGATGGCGCCGGGAGGGCCCGCTGCTTGGCGAGTGCTGTTTTATCACCTCCCGCCTTGGCCTCGTATAGGTCCTTAATCGGGTTGTTCTGTTTGGGTTTCACCAACTTCGGCATGTCTCTCGTACCCCTCTGGAGCAGAGTGTACCCGATTATTTCCGTGCGGGCCGGAAAGCTCACTCACGCACGTCTCCTCTCCTCCGTGGCTCAACCGGAAGTCCCTCACCCATGAGTTTTAAATTAACAAAAAGCATTTTTCAACGTTAGAACATGGAATTATCCCATTGCTACAGACTGAAATGAGTTCCGGAACAGTTTGTCATGATTCCAGAGAATCAAAGATTTGGAAAAATGCCTGTTTCTTGCTTACTCATGCAATCCAGCTACTACACATCAGCAACAATCAGCTCTGAGATTCGCAGTTTACTGCAGCTTAAGATCAGTTGTTCTAGAAATCTCTTATTTTTACCTTACGCTAGTCAGCATCTTGCATGGAAAATGCAAATTATAGATATGTATGTGGCTACTGATTATTTCTCTTTTAAAGTAACTGGACATGACACACACTCCCAGTATAATATATGTATGCTTCTACATAGCACAGCTAGTATAAATAATCCTGTATTCCTGTATTCCAGGTTAAAGTTCTACTTGACCTGTTATTTGATTTATCTTTAATCTGTTACCATATTTCTGTTCCTTGTAAAAATGTAAAATGTCAGTTCAATGAAAATCGCATTGGAAATGTGGCAAATTAAAAGGAAATGTGGTATATAAAAAAAAAAAAGGAATCAAAATAAGGTTACTAGAGGTTTTTGTAAGCAAATCTAGGACACTTATCCAAAGTGTGTGCAGTGCGGGGGGGGGGGTGGGGGGGAAGGACACCTTCGTTCCTGGTTGGAGTAACAAGGCATGGAGGAGGGAAGAGAAGTTATTACCTTGCCCCCCACCCCCCCTCACGCATCCCATGACAATATTTCCAAGCAGACAAAACGACAGAGAAATATAAACAGTGATCCATTTCCCCCGCACTGTGCAAAATATAGATAGTGAATGTAATTTTCTAAAAGCGGACATATGCAAATCAACAAATCATAATTATTCATTAATCAGTACACTCCTTACAGTTCTTGGACAAAAATAGTGGAGAGATTAAAGGGCTGGCTTAAGAGGTGAGCCAGCCCTATAAAGTTCTCCACAATAGGGGGTGCAAGAAGCTTGCCCTCTGCCTTTCCAGCTGTGGCTGTGTTAAGCATTAACACAGTCGCAGGAGCATTTGCTTTTGTTCCTGCAGCTGTATTAATGCTTAGTACAGCCATGAGAGCATTTACTTTTGTTCACCATGGCTGTGCTATACTCAAGCTGCAAAGCCAGTGGCTTGACTATAATACAGCCACGGGAGCAAAACCAAATGCTCCCGTAGCGGTATTAATGTTCAACAGCCAGGGGAGCATTGTCTTTTGCTCCAGTGATTGTGTTGCTGCAGGGAGGGGGCTGGGGGGATGGAAATAGACTGATACTAGGAATGGGGGGACTGGCTCTGGGGAGGGGGCGGGGACTAGCAATGGGCTAATACTGGGGCTGGGGGACTGGAAATGGGCTGATATAGGGGCTGGGGTGCTGTCTGATAATGCCAATGGGCTGATACTGGGGTTAGGGGATTGGCTGATGCTGGGAAAGGGGAATGGTACTGGAAATTGGCTAATACTGTAGCTTGGGGACTAGAAATGGGCTGATACAGCGGCTTGGGGGCTGACTGATACTAGAAATGGATTGATACTGAGAATGGGGGCTGGGACCGGAAATGGGCTGATCCAGGGGCTAAGGGCAGGTACTGGAAATAAGCCCATACTGGGACTGGAGGGGCTGACTGATACTGGAGATGGATAGATACTGAGAATAGGGGCTGGGACTGGAAACAGGCTGATCCAGGGGCTGGGACTGGAAATGAGCTGATACTGGTGCTGGAAGGCTGATACTGGAAATGGACTGATATTGGAAATAGGGTGATACTAGGTCTGGAAAAGGGCTGGGATTGGAAGAGAGCTAATTCTAGGGCTGTGGTCCTGGGATTAGAAACACAGTAACATGACTGCAGAAAAAGACCACATGGCCTATCTAGTGTGCCCTTCTATATGAACTACAGTAGTCCCCTTTTTTCCTTTAGAGATTGAAATGAGGCTGATGCTATCAAATACCAGTGAGGGAGTAGGAAAAAGAGGGAAGAGGGAGATGCTGAGGGAGTGAGAATGAAGAGGACGACAGATATTGTGGGGAGTAGTAAAGAAGAAAAGTCAACCAAGGGAAGGTTAAGAATGCATACTAGAGTAAGGAGGAGGAAAGATAAGGTTAATGAATATTGGAGAAGGAAGTGGATAGGTGGGTGCTGGGGAAGAGGAGGCGGTGGCAGTAGGGCAGGTACTAGGGACATAGGATATGAGAAAGCAGGGACTCTGACAGGTAAAGACTAAGACTGGATGAGAAAACAAAAGAAAGATTCTAAGATAGGCTGGATATTGGGATTGTAAGTAGGGAATTGGGGCTTTGGTGGGAATGTGAGTGTGAACTTGAAGTTGCTTGGGGGAAATAGAGGGGACTAAGAAATTGGCCAAAGATTAAGAGGGCAGTGGGGACAAGGTGACTGGGTGAGGGGTATCAGTAGGGCTGTGAGACCAAGTGCAGAAATCTGGGGAGGGGAAAAGGTTTGAAGGACCTGAAAGGTTTGGGGAGGGGTTGGGGCAGTAGAAAAGGTCAGTGCTATGGAGGGGGATGAGAGCCACATGAGGGGACAGGTTTTCCTTGAAGCAGGTGAAAGAGGGTAAAAATGGGAGAAGCGAAAGGGGAAATGGAATCCTGGATGGGGTAAGACATAAGAAAAGGCCTGGAGGTGGAGTGTTAGGGAATGAGCTGGGTTGTCAAAAGGATGAGAAGCAGAAGGTGTTTAATGAAACTCTGGAGAAGATGATTAGAGAAGGAGGAAATGGTGGATGAGGGGAGGTAAGGATGAGAGGGATGTGGAATGGAAGGACTAGGGAAGTGAGATTAGGAAATGGAAAGCTGTTAAGTAGGTGAACGGTGTAAAGAAGAAGACTGAAGATCACAGGAAGGAGAACGAGGAATTGAATGAAGCTATAGTTGGTAAAAGGCAAATGACAGAAATAGAAAGATCAATTTCAGACAGAGATTCTAGCGAGGGAAAGGACAAAGAAGACAGGGAGTGTGAAGAAAATGGAAATGGGAAAACCAACAAGATGAAGTAGAAAAGAGAGACTGGGACCAACCCATCTGGAAAAATAAGATGATCAAAAGGTACAACAGCGAGTCAGATAATAAGATAGGTCAGCTTTGAAAATGTGCATTTCTTATAATTCATTACAGGAGGAATGCATTTCTGTTTCCCTTTAACAGCATGATGTCTGATTTTGGGGTTTTCCATTTCAAATTTTGTCTTTTGTAGTTTCTTAGAGTGGCATTTTTGAAGGCATTTGTATGAGTAACTACCCTAGTTACCCGTGTAAATGCCTTATCCGGGATTTTCGAAAGGCACCTACACAGATCCCAGATAAGTCCTTAATGCACCCATATGCTATGGAGTTAGCATCATAGTGTGGTAGGGGCATTTCAGGGCGGAGCAGGGGCCGAAGAAAGGTCTAAATGAGTAGCAGCAATTTTCGATGCTACCCGCTTAGCCCTCTGTGACTTAAAGATAAGCAAGGCTTTTCCTTGCCTATCTTTCAGGAGCAGGGGCAAGCAGGTAACATTGAAAATCGCTGCAACCCAGTTAGCTTCTGAGGCTTTCGGGTTGTGCAGTGCGAACCGAATTTTCAATGCTGGAGCCGCATATGACTCTGCCATTGAAAATCCGGGTTAGACGAATGGCGGGCGAGCTATACGCCAACACGGCACATAGCACCACCCAAATGAAAAATTGGGCCCTTAATCATTAATTAGTGAGGGTCTGTATTTTCAATGTGCGGCTGAGCAGAGGCATTGGAAAGGGGTGGGTCACACAGGCCCTAGCCTCACCAAAGCATCACTGCAGTGATCACTGGCTTTCTCCCTTCTGTCTGCCCATGGGGACCCAATCTCCCGTGGGCAGAGAGGAGGGGGTCTTTCCTGCTATCATGGGGCTCTTCTGCTGGTGGAGGATAGGATACCCGTGGGCAGACTGCTGTGTGCCGGATAGCGATTGTGGCAAAGACCCTTCCTCTCTGCCCACGGGAGATCAGGTCCTCGTGGACAGACAGGAGGGGAAGGCCGAGATCATAGCCTCACTGAGTTTGGCTAGTCAAGGGGCGGAGGTTGGCCCCCCAACAGGAACAGTATTCCAGTGCCTCTGCAGCCAATAAACTGCACTGATGCAGAATAGCGCGGTATATAAGAAAATGTAAATAAATAAAATAAATAAATATAAGGGATTCTATTAACATGTAGGTTCTCTCTAGGAATCTGTAATAGTTCAGCTTGTTCTCTTTTCCAATTGGGGGGTTACTGGGGTTCTAGAATATTTGCAGTGCTGATTTTCCATAGGTAGGGTTGTTGCAATTTGAGTACTTGATGCTGATGTTTAGTAACCATTTGTAGGGTTTTATTCTATGACGCACAATGGCCAGCTGTGGAGGGAGTTAATGGTGTTGTCACTGATGTGCAACAGGAATTTGAATAGAATTTTTTTGTATGTTGAGACGTAAAGTGAAACACCCTACTTCTGCTCTGCATTTGTTATTGGGAGAATTTTATTGGCGAGTCTGGGCGCGTTCCATATGAATAAATAATTATGCCCTATCAGACTGAGATTCAAAGGCAATTAGACATTCGCTGGCAAATGCATAAATATCCTAACCATATAATTAAAAAAAAATACAAATATCATCAGGCTTTTAAATTGCAGAATGGCCAGGTGTGTGTACACTTGTGGGGCATGATAGGGGAGAAGCAAGGGTAGGCCAGCAAATTATCCAGATAGTGGCAATGATCAGCCACTATTCAGGTAAGTTACACATTTAGTTTACAGAATATCAGGATTACCTAAAAAGATAATGCAATCACCAAACCATCACTCTCTGAATATTCAGCGCAGCTGTCTATATGGCTAGTGACACAGATTAAGTTAAATGGGAGGATATCACTTCACAAGCCAGTGGGCTGAAAATGTACCCCTGTTTGTGCAGCTTGCACTGCAAGATTGGACACAAGGGGGGGGGGAGCAGAAGAGAATGCACTGTCACGCTCCCAATCATTTTCTCGCCTTCAAAAAAGCATGTCAGCAAGTAGAGGGAACTTCCTCCTCGCTAGCACTCTGCGGTACATCTCTATTTGCAAAATGGCAGGCCATGGCAAGAGACGCATGTGCACATTATCGACATGCCAGTGTTCCCAAACCCATAGCCGACACATGCAAGTTTCTAACATCGGTCGAAAACCTGCACTTGCCCGACCTACTCCCTGGTTAGCACACGACCGGACAGGGACTGGGAAGAATGTGGGTGTTGACAGTTCAGTGTAGTTAGCATGGGCATCTTTGGCACCTGCTCACCGTGGCAACTGTTGTTAGTGTGGGTGCATTTAACACCTCTATGGGTGCGGATTAGTGCAGTGTCGCACGACTGCAATATGTTAATGGCAAATGTCCCTCTATTGCCTATTTCTTATTCTTATGATCAGTTAAACAAAAAAAGTCACTTCGCAGATTTCTATTTTTGATTTTGTACTGCTTTCAGTTATTCACACATACACTTCCGTTTTCTGCTTTAGTTCTCAATATTGCTTTCATTTATTATTATTTAAATAAAACAGAAAAAAACTCTTAGGAGCACAGTATACTTTTTCATTTAGGCTTTTTCTTTATTTTATTAAAAGAAAATCTATTGCAGAACACCATACAATGTGTGCCGTTGAGTCAATGACGACTCCTGGCAACCCAGCAGCCCCTGGGTTTTCTTGGCAAGGTGTGACAGGAAATAGATTACCCTACATTACCTTAGGAGAAAGGCCTGGGAAAGTGACTTGTCCAAGGCCACAAGGAGTACCAGTGGGAACACTGGTCACTTGGTCAGGCTGAGCTAGCCACTAGGCTACTCCTGAACTACAGAGCAGCCTATGCAATAAAACTTGCTTTATAGAACGGGATTTTGGGATCTAAGAAGCTTCTTTTGTGCTTTCTTTTCTACGCTTAATAGCAGAAGTTCAAACAGGGAAAGGCTAATATGGCTACCTTGAGGTCATAGCAGTTCTGAGGTGTTTGCTTATTTTACTGAGTTATGTAAATATTCAGGAGTTGAGTGCTGAATAAAGTCAGAGTTTCAGAAACTGTCACACTTGCATGGGCTCAATGGACAGAGGTATATTTTCAGGTTTTGATTCAAGTGCTTGGCTGATATTTTTTATATATTTTATTTTGCTTGTCATCGTGCTGGTTCTTTTTATTGCTTGTTTTATAGAAAAGTATTTTAAGTTTGAATAGGTTTTTTTGCAACTTTTAGCGTAGAAGTTCAAACAGCAGAAAGACAATCATACTGGGAACTTGAAGTCATGACATTTCTGAGGTGTTAGTAGTTTATTGTTTGTTTATTGAGAATTTAATAGACCGCCCATCACAAAAGCGTCTGGGCGGTTTACAATGTGCAAAGGCTGCTTAGAAAGTTAGGAAAGGAACGCCATAGTGTGATAGGAAAGATGAGAGAAGAGTAAAAGATTGAGGTTAGAATACAAGTAACAGTAACAGGGGAAACATCATCATGGGGGTGGTGAAAAGGGGTGCGGGGGAGGAGAGAGGCCAAAAGCTAGACAGAAGAGGTGTGTTCCCTCCCTCCAACCTCACCTTCCAAGCCCAGATTCCAGGTCACCATGGCCTCTAGAAATTATCCTTGGGCATATGGAATTTTCTTGCCCTATATACATATATATTTTTTCTATTTTACTGCCACTGTGGAACAGGAACATCCTGCTCTCTCCAACACATGGCTCTCTGACAGTTTCAACCATGCAGTTTCAAAAGACCAATGCGAGTTTTCCTGAATTGTGCAGCCCAAACTTACAGGACAGCCACCTTCCCGTTCGCTTGCACCAAATAAGTAGATCTGATGGGAGGGAGAGGGGGCGCATGCCTGCCTAAGAGGAGTCACTAACTGGAGAGAGATTTGATTGGTTACACGGGCAGACAGAGGCTAGAGAGGTAACTGACTGGCTTCCTGGGTAGTGAAGGTTAGTTGCGGGCTACATGGGTGGGTTGAGTGGGGGATGATTCACTGGCTTCCTAGGTGGAGAGAACTAGCTGGGGTTGCTGTTCAAATGGAGAGACTGTGGAATAGGAAAGGAAGACTGCTGGGGAACAGAGGGGGAGACAGGGTGGGGGAATGAGAGAGAGAGCGAGAAAGTGATGACAGGGTTGGGGGAATGCTGGTTGCATATTTCTGTCAGTAGCTGCAGTGGTGCAATAAGAGCCAGATTCACTAAAATGTTAAAATGTTTTCATATGTGCATGAGTTAAAATTAATCATGGAATTTTATGATACAGGTCCCAATGTATCAAGCAATAAAAAAAACACGATGAGCCCACATAAAAGACCTTAATCCTGAATAAAAACAGCAAACAATATCAGTGTCAGCTAAGAGATGCTGTGCCAAATATGCCAAGCATTTTATGTTTATGTTTATTTGGTTACTTGATTGTACACCGCCCTGGTGTTATGAAGGCGTGGTCTATCAATAAAAGAAAGAATAGTGGCTAGAAGCCAGAAAAAAAAGAAAGGAACTATAATAGACAGGAAAGGAGCAACACAAACATAGGGAACCATGAGCAGAGAAGCAGAAGCAGGGGGTAACTAGGCACTGGTAGGAGAGAGCTCGAAGGCAGAGCAGAAGAGGTGGGTTTTCAAAAGAGTCTTAAATCTGGGGAAGGGTGGTTCCAGGTGTAGGGAGGTAGGGAGGGAGTTCCATAGGGAAGGGCCCAAAAAGAAAAAACAGAGTGGCAAATTGATTGTAGGTGAGCGCGTGACGGAGAAGGGAGATGTGGACAGAGCGAAGACTACAGATGGGATTGTGAAATTATAGCGAGTCTGCGAGGTACTGTGGTATTAATTTTTAGGTGCCAACGTTCCAGATGTGGAACATATTTTTGCAATGATATAGCTTTATCAATTTTCAAGCAAATTAGATGAAACTTTGTCAATGAGTTTATAGACATTGACCCTCTTGAGCAATAAAAAAAAAATTTCCAATTGGCGATATACCCCCTTCTACAGTATGCCAAAGTAGACCAAAGTTGGCACTTTATGGTTTATGTAATATATCCCTCTACAATTTTGTTCTCACATGTCCATCTGTCTTATTAGGGTGAGATTCATACTCTGGAATGTTTTATGAGTGTGTTGGTCAGGTTTTATGCATGTCGGTAACCTATTCATGTTTTTGTGATTACTTCTTTTCGTGTGTTCCACTTGTGGAACGTTGGGACTTCCAGGTGTCATTTTTTTCATTTTACAATTTCTGCCATATTTTTTGCAGGATTGTTATTCAACTAATTCTATATAGTTATAATGCCTAAATACCGTTGCCTGACGCTTCAAGAAGCAGTAACACGCATTGCGGAAGATTCAGATGTAGAAGAAGCCGACATTTTGATTTTGCCACCCAATGATGAAATGGCTGCTTCAGACATTGAAGAAATTGATGAAGAAAATTTGGAGTCTATTGAGCCTGACGAAGTGTGTGGTGAATTAGATCTGGATATTCAAAAAGTTGCTAATGTGGAATCCGAGGGAAGTGATCAGCTGGTAGAAAGTGACAGTGACAGTGAGCTCTTATCTAATTATCAGTCAGCTCAACCAGCAAAAAAGCATAAGTGGATAAAATCAACCCCAAAATGGATGAAGAGGGACGACGTTTTGACTCCAATGCCAGAAGCATCTCCTGAAAAATTAGTCGATCTTCGCACTGATTTGATTGATAAATCTCCCTTTGACCTCTTTATGCAAATTTTTGGTGATGATTACGTTGATCATCTTGCCAGTATGACCAATATTTATGCTCAGCAGAAATTGGCAAATATTGATACAAACGGGGACGAGTTGATTCGTTTTTTTTGGCATTTTGCTCCTCAGTGGATACCACCAGTTGCCCAAAGAAAGTCACTATTGGTCGACTGCCGAGGATTTGAGCAATAATATTGTCCCAAAGATGAGTTGCAAACGTTTCCGGGATTTGAAAACTTACTTCCACATTGTTGATAATCTCAATTTGCAACCTGGAAAAGTAGCAAAAATTGAGCCATTTTACGATCATCTCACAGCACAGTTTGTGAATGTCGGTGGAGTGTTCAGTGAAAACTTGAGTATTGATGAATCAATGGTGCCATATTACAGGCACCACAGTTGCAAAATGTTTATTAGAGGTAAGCTAATTCGATTCGGTTACAAAGTGTGGATGTTGTGCTGCCCTGCTGGGTATCCATTTTCGATGCAAATTTACACTGGTGCCAAGGAAAAAGATGGTCCTCAGTACAATGTTCCACTTGGCACTAGAGTTGTTCTTGATTTGATATCAGTTATTGAAAATCCAAATCATCACAGCTTGTTTTTTGACAACTATTTCACTTCATATGATCTCATGATTGATCTGAAAGCAAAAGGCTTTCATGCTGTTGGAACTGTTCGTGAAAACAGTACCAGCAAGTGCCCCTTGGTTTCTTCAAAGGAGCTTGCCAAAAAGCCTCGTGGCGAATATGATTACTGTGGTGATGGTAATGTGGTGTGTGTCCGTTGGAATGACAACAGTCTGGTTACAGTCATGTCAAATTGGATGCAGCCAAAACCTCTTCAAAATGCCAATCGATATTCTGTCAAACAAAAGCAAAAAATCATTATCAAGCAGCCAAAATTGATTGGAGCTTATAACCAAAGTATGGTGGTGTCGACTTGTTAGATCGTTTGCTAGGTAGCTACCGTCCTAAATTACGAAGCAAAAAATGGTGGTGGAATTTGTTTGCCAATGGTCTAAATATGTCCGTTGTTGCTGCCTGGCGTTTACAATGTCATCTTTTGGGCAAACAAGCCCTGAGTCACTTGGATTTCCGCCGCGAGGTTGCTTTGGTGGATATGAAAGTTGGACTCGAGGGCTATCGTTCTCGAAAAGGTGGCCCAACAGCTTCGATTCCCTCTGCTATTACAGCTTCAGCTAACACCAGTCACTATTTGTCTTCTACAAGCCAAGGTCGTTGCATTGTCTGCTCGAAGAATACAAAAAAATGGTGCCAGTTTTGTGGCAAGCGCCTGCACGAGAAGTGTTTTCCAGATTTTCACTCTTGCTGAAATTTTCCCTTCAAGCTTTATTCTGTACAGTCATCTCCGTTTGTGTCTAATTTCTTTTAAAAATTGCTTAATTGAAGTATTTGTTTGTTTCCAGTTTACGATATTCAATAAAAAAAGCAATTAAAATTTTTGAAAAAATGACGCTTGGAGGGGCCAACGTTCCACAAATGGAATATGCTTTTTCCTAGGAAGTACATATCCAAATTAGCTGAAAATTTATATTTAACATATTTACATGTAGTGTACTAAAATACATAACAATTAAGTATTAGAAGCAATTGCTTCTATGAGCGGCCTCTCAAAGGTTAAGGGGTAATTTTATAAGGCGGCCCCTATTTTTAGGCACCAACAATGAACATAAATGTTGGTATTTTAATCATTTACAAGCGTAAGTAAATGACCAGCGTAAAGTGTGTGCATGAATTACATGGCATATACTTTCACTATGGGCGTGCACAGGGGCAGAGTCTGGACAGAGTATTCGATCATTTACATGCATACTTTCTAAAAGTAGGCCAAGTTATTTACACCAGCTCTAGGGCGCAGCTGTAAGGGAAGGCACCTTAATTTATGGCGCATTCTCTGCCATTTACACTGGGACTTTATGAAGACAAGTCGGCACCCACCTGTCTATAAAACAGGCTTAATTTAGGTGTGTTAAAACATGCTTTGACTAGACACTTATAAAATTAACCTTGTGGATCTATCTAAAATTGCTTTTCTACTTTGCTGTGGTCTACAATTTACCTTAAATAGTTGAATTAAATGCTTAACCAATCATTTTGTTTTCTCTAAGTACCATTTTGTGCTGAACCTATCATTACATTTTTTTTGTTTACTATCTTTAACTAACAGCTGATCGATAGAGATGCACTTTCTTGTTGAAGACTATCTAAAGAATGATAGATGGTCATTCCAAAGGTCCCAGAAAGCAGGTGATTTCTGGTCATTCCAAAGATCCCAGAAAGCAGGTGAGGTGTGCTGTGTGTATCTGAGTAATATATGCTGGGGCAGTTGGGAATTAATCCTCTTATCAAAGGCATCCCAGTACATAATATCAAAACCTTGAACATTCAGCTGAAGGGAGATCCAGATACCTGAAGGTGTAGGAGTCTTGTCTCCATCAAGGGAGTTGCCCCTGCTGGGTGGAGAATGCCCCAACTATACATTATTCCACTAGGTTACTAACCCACCTTCATAGCTCCTGGTCACCATGGGCCACTTTCTAATTTTCAGCACTAATCTGCTTAGGCACGGGTGGTGTACCCCAGAGCTCCAAAGTAGGGTACCCTGACCTGTGGTAATTCTAGGTCATATCTACCTGACCAGCATGTCAATCTGCAGCAGTGCAAGGCCTGTGTCCCATGGAGTCTTATAGTATGTCCACCCATCTGACCACATGGTAGTAACATCCGTAGGGCTCACAGGATGCATCAGCTAGATCAAGCAGCTTATCAATGGCCAATTTGCCTTTCTGCCAAACCCTAAGAAGGATATGAAGGTACATCAGGCTGCAAACCCCTTCTCCCCTCGCTCTATTCTTATCCAATGCTGCTTCTTCCATCTACCAGCAAGGTCAGCATGCAGGATGCTGATTAATGGCAAAGAAAAAAAGATCTCTGCCAAGTCTGGCAATGCCTTATAGAGTGGCCTCATCAGTACACTAGAGGCCGTCCCCTGCCAGCTCCGATCAAGCCACTGGCCTACTGTGATCCCCTTCCCTCTCCTCTCCACCTAATGGTAAAGTAAATAAAGAGGGGTCATGAGGTAACCAGCACCACCTAGGCTCCACTAGGTCACCTGGCTGAGTATGAGGTTTGTGGCTTCTAGCCTGTGATATTGGAAGAGGAAGAAGAAAGGAGAAAAGGGCAACTGTACAGGAAAGAATCTGTCATATTCAAGGATAGATTAAATTGATAATTATTGGCTAGATATGGAAGAACTATAAAAGATTATTCTCATTTGTTTTGAGGTTAGTAACTGTCCTTTCAATAAATGAATGACACCAAAATGAACCATTGAACTGTATGGACAATCTTCTACAAACAGAGCCAACCTTTATTCTCCAACCTACTTCTGTTTCCACTTCTTCATAAGATGGGATACAATCGGCAAGAACAGGTTTTTCACCTCTTTTCTTGACTTCCTGTCTCAGTGTCACATGCCCTTTTATACCTGTGCTCTTCACTAGGTTTACAATAGTGCTCTACATGTTTGAGCCCCTTCACTGCCCTCTCCAAATATGTCAATGACAGTCCCGATTACGAGGCCAACAGAAAAGTAGCCTAGTCATCTCCAAAGCAAAACATGTAGCACAAGTAACCGAGTCTGAAAGAAGGCCAGGTCGCTCGCTCGCTCATGCATATGTAATACTTCTTCTATTTATAAGCTATGAGAGTGCAGCCTTTCTAAGTGATAAGGTGAAATTGCCTTTTACATGTAGCTCAGCGCTTTCTCTTTAAATATTTCTATTTAACACTTCTTCTAGGTGTCTATTCACCCGGTTTCTATTCTTGGCTGTGATAAATCAGACACAAAAGTTAAGCTATATTGTCTGTAAGGGCATGCTCTCGAGTCCCCCGTTGCAGGGCTGGCTTCTGGGTGTCAGTTTAGGAGCCATCACAGTGGCTAATTTCTGCTATGAGGCAGACTGGGGGTACATTTTCCATGAGATAACATTATACAATTTTCAGACTTAACTCTCAGAATTTTCAGGCTTCCAAGACAGGACCAGTAAAACTGGGAGAGTGTTGACACCCTCGATCCACTCACTCCCTTTTAATGAGCCAGTCTAGGCCAGATTTGTCATGAAGAAATTGTTTTACTGAAAGACTACGGGGTTCACTAACCATCAAAAAAATATTGGCAGAGAGAATTTGCATTAACAAGCGCAGTCACTTAGGTTACACTTGGAATCTCAGGTGGAGAACCCTTCTTTTCTTTCCTTAATATACATCGCAAGGCTAGATGCTAACCTTAGAGGTGATCACAGGTGTAGTACCAGGTAGAGTCTGGCTCTCCATAACACAGCTCCAGGGAACACCCTTTATCTCCTCCTTTTCCAGGATTAGGACTCCCTGCTGCTCCTTCAGTATTTTGAGGTTTTTCCTTCCTAGTACCCCTCCCCTTCTTGATTGAGCAGTTGTGTGCTGCAGTGCCGGTACAAGGACTGGAGGCTCTAAGTTAGCCTTCCATCCTGCTGCCCCCTCACTCATTGCCACCACAGAGGGCAACCAGCATAAGAGGGTGACACCCTGCAAGCATCCCCTCTCTTCCTCATCATTGCAGAGGAAAGCACAGTTACTTACCTGTAACAGGTGATCTCTGGGAACAGCAGGAATTTGTCCTCACATATGGGTACGTCGGAACCGACGGAGCCTGCACGGGAAAGCTCCCCAGCTTCCCAGAAAGGAAAGCTTTTGGGGCCTCCCACAGCGCATGCGCGCTGCCTTCCTGCCTTCCTGACCAACTCTCCTCAGTTCGAGTTTAAAGCTGAGACAATAGAGAGAGGAAAGGAAAGAGAGAGAGATACAACTCCTAGGGGAGGTGGGTGGGTTGTGAGGACTAATTCCTGCTGTTCCCAGAGATCACCTGTTACAGGTAAGTAACTGTGCTATCTCCAGGAACAAGCAGGAATGAGTCCTCATATATGGGGACTCCCTAGCTAAGATGCCGGGGAGATCCCCCTCCAAGGGTTCCTCATCTTCCTATGGATCTCAGGCATCCATTCAGGGAAGGTGGGCAGGAGTTGTTTAAGAATGGAACAGGTGTCTGAGGACAGCCTGATCAAACAAGGCATCCCGGCAGGAGTCCTTGTCCAAACAGTAATGGGCTGTAAAGGTATGAACCGAGGCCCAGGTGGCTGCTTGAGAGATCTGATCAATGGATACAGAGTGGAGATGAGCCATAGAGGTGGCCATGGCTCTCACATTGTGAGCTGTGACATGGCCTTCCAGAGAAAGGTTCTTACTCTGGTAAGCAAAAGAAATACCCTGAGCAATCCAAGTGGACAGTGTTCTTTTTGAGACTGGAAGTCCCAAATGAGAAGGATCAAAAGCAACAAAAAGCTGAGAAGACTTTCGATGTTGCTGTGTCCTGTGGAGGTAAAAGGCAAGGGCTCTTTTACAATCTAAAGTATGTAGGTTCCTCTCTGCACTGGATGCATGAGGAGCTGGAAAAAAGACAGGTAGATATACCTCTTGATTATGCCGAAAGTGGTCTCACCCTTTCATCTTAAAGTGAGGATTTGTCCTAAGGACTACCTTATCATGATGGAACCTTGTATAAGGTGGATTAGCCACTAAAGCCTGCAGTTCACTGATGCGGCGAGCAGAAGCGATTGCAATAAGGAAAGTAACTTTCGAGAAAAGAAATTTCAAGGAGGTAGTGGCTAAGGGTTCAAAAGGTGGAAGGTTTCCTAGAGGCATGGAGGATATCCTTCACTTGTTGGGAAAGATTGAAGTCTTGAAGGTCTAGGCCTTCAGTAACCAAGCTCTGAGGTGAAGGGACTTGGGGTTTGGGTGCCACAAAGTCCCCCCCTCTTGAGACAGAAGGTCTGGAGCAGCTCCCAAATCCAGGGAGGGGGCCTGAAAGAGGTGCAGAAGTAGAGGGTACCACACTTGGTGTGGCCAGCGTGGAGCTATGAGGATCATAGATCCTTGATCCCTCTGGAGTTTGAACAGAGTCTTGGGAATCAAAGGAATGGGTGGAAAGGCATACAGGAAGTCCTGACCCCAATGAAGGAGGAAGGCATCCTTGACCTGAGCTCCCTGACACGGAATTCTGGAACAGAACCGGGGAAGTTTGGCATTCCACTGACTTACAAACAGGTCTATGTCCGGGATTCCCCATTTCTGAAAGATTCTGAGTACCTGATCCATGTGCAGGGACCATTCGTGTGGAAGCAGAACTCGACTGAGTCTGTCTGCCCAAGAGTTTTGGATTCCTGGGAGATATACTGCCAGGAGATGGATTTGATGCTCTCTGGCGAAGGCCCACAATTTTAGAGCTTCGTTGCAAAGCGACAGAGAGCCAGTCCCTCCTTGTTTATTTATGTAGAACATGGCTACTTGATTGTCGGTATGAACAAGGACTGTCATGTTGATGAGGAGGGTATGAAAGACCTTGAGAGCAAGGAAAATTGCTCGCAGCTCCAAAAGGTTGATATGAAGGGTGGACTCCTGTGGAGACCAAGTGCCCTGAGTGGAGAGGTCTTGGAGATGAGCTCCCCAACCTGTTTGGGAGGCATCTGTTGTGAGGGTTGCTTGGGGTAACAAAGGTTGGAAGGGGGTCCCCAACAACAGATTTTGAGTGGACATCCACCATTGGAGAGACCAAAAGAGACGTTTTGAGGTTGCTATTTGGTCTGAGAGAGCTCCTGATGCTTGAGTCCACTGGGTGGACAAAGTCCATTGAGCTGCTCTCATATGTAGGCGAGCATAAGGCACCACATGAACTGTGGATGCCATGTGGCCTAGCAGTTGAAGCATTTCTCTGGCAGTCAAGTGGCTTCTGGACTGAGTTTGAGAGGCCAATTGCACTAGACGGTGGCAACGGGCATGAGGAAGATAGGCCCTTGCAGTGGTGGTATCTAGCCAGGCCCCTATGAATTCTAGGGACTGAGTAGGGGTGAGTTGAGACTTTGGCAGGTTTATGACAAGTCCCAGATACTGTAGTATGCGTCTGGTGTGGTCCAGGGAGGTCTGAGCCTCGGACTGAGATGGAGCTCGGATGAGCCAGTCGTCCAGGTATGGGAAGACAAATATTCCCAGAGTGCGCAGAAATGCAGCCACTATTGACATACATTTGGTGAACACTCTTGGAGCAGAGGCTAGACCGAAGGGGAGTACTCTGTATTGGAAATGCTTTCCCTGAAACAAAGCGTAGGAATTTTCTGTGGGATGGATGGATGAGTATATGGGTGTACGCATCCTTTAGATCTAGAGAACAAAGCCAATCCAGACTGTAGGTATGGAAGGAGAGTACCTAGAGAGAGCATCTTGAATTTCTCCTTGCATAGAAATTTGTTCAATTCTCTCAGATCTAGAATGGGTCTGTGCCCCCCTGTTTTCTTGGGGATGAGAAAATAAGGGGAGTAAAACCCTGACCCCTGTTGAAGAAGAGGAACCTCTTCTATTGCCCTTTGGGCAAGAAGGGTGGTCAGCTCCTGACCCAACAGGTGCAGGAGAGATGGGGGAGAATTGAACTGTCTCACCATGGTATGGGGAGGAAGGCTGGAGAAATGTAGTTTGTAGCCCTCTCTGATGATAGAGAGGGTCCACTGTTCTGATGTGATTTGCTCCCATCTGGGAGCAAAATGAGTTAACCTTCCTGGAATGGTGAGAGGCTCTGGTTGTTGCAGAGCCAGAAAGGTTAAGTTCTCTAGAATCAAGTCAAAAACCCTGAGGGGGTTGGGACTGCTGGACTGTAGCAGCTCCTGCAGATTTTACTCTGGCCTGTTTAGATTGCTGACGCTTAGGAGCAAAGCGAACCTGGGAAGATTGCTGGCCAGTATTTGTGGAAAATCTGGTCTTTTTATAGAAAGGCTTCTTAAAAGATTTTTTCTTGGCAGGGGTAGAGGTAGACTTAGAAAGTCTATCTAGAGCAGCATTCTCTGCATCCATTTGAGTGGCTTTGACTTGCCACTCCTTGCCAAACAGATTTTCACCTGTACAGGGCAGATTGCCCAACCCATCTTGTACCCAGGGTTCCAAATCAGAGGCCTGGAGCCAAGCAATTCTGCGAGCAGCTATGGCAATGCCAGAGGCTCTGCTAGCTCCCTCAAAGGAGTCAAAGGCTGCTCTGTTGGAGAACTTTGAAACATCTTGAGTATGTTTTAGCAAAAGAAGGAACTCCTCCTTTCTATCCTCTGGGATAAAGGGGAGAAAATGACGTATCTTCAGTGCAATCTCTTTCAGAAACATGCCCATATAGAGGCTGTATGAATTAATTCTGGCAATAAGCATAATAGCTTGGAAGATTTTCCTACCAAAAGCATCCAAAGTCCTACATTCTCTTCCTGGAGGGGTAGAAGAGTGTCTTTTGGTACTCTTTATCTTTTTCATAGCAGACTTCACCACAATAGAGTGGTGAGGGAGCTGAGCTTTTTGAAAACCAGGAGAAGGAGGGACCCGATACATGGTGTCCAAACAACGAGAATGTGGAGATAGGGTAAGAGGAGCCTCCCACAAGTCCATCATGTGTTCTTGAAGAATTTCATGAATGGGTAAGGTGACTGCCTCTTTGGGAACCTTAGAGTATCCTAAAATATCTAATTTTTTTGCTCTAGGTTCCTTTTCAGAGGTTACTGAAATGGAGAGTCCTTTAGCTACTTCAATAATGAAGTCTTGAAAGGACAGATCCTCTGGAGGAGACATTCTCCTCTTTGGAGAGGAGGGCTCCTCAGGAAGAGTAAGAGATACTTCAGCAGAATCATCTGAGGTATCAGAATCCTCAGAAGACTCGAAGTACCGCCAGTTAGCTTCCAGAGATCGATACGCGTACCGACCGGTATCGACATCGGGCGTACCGGGAACCGGATCGGTATCGAGAAAACCCCCGGAACCGGGGACCGGAACCGGCATTCTACTGGAAGTAGATGCTCTGGGTACCGGTATCGGTTGTGGTACCAGAACCGGAGTCGGAACCGATTGTTGCGGTACCGAGGGCGTTGCAGCGTTAATGAAAGCCAATATGGCCTGCTGCATGGATTGTACAGTAGTACCCATAGACGCCACGACTGCCTGGATGTCGCTACCGGTATGGGCCGGTACCCCAGAGCAGTCTAACAGGTGATCGGTCGAGGCCATGCCATCGATGTCAACCTGTAACCCCATAGGAGGAGCTTTGGAAGCCGGAGCTTCCCGCCGGGGTTGTTTGGCTGGGGCAGGGTCCTCAGGGTCAAACCCAAGGGCCTCTCGCTGCTTAGAGGGAGATTTGCCCTTTGAGGACCTGCCTGAAGAATGTTTGGTTACCTGAGATCCATCAGGAGAAGAAGACCTGGAGGATGTTGATGCTGGAGTATCTGTAGAAAACAGCATATGAAACTTGGCTGCTCAGTTCTGTAAGCCACGTTTGGACATCAGAGAGCAGGATGGACAATCCGGAATGGAATGGTCAGGCCCCAAACATTTAAGACACCATTCATGGGTATCTGTGACTGAAATAGTACCGCTACACTTGGTGCATTTTTTAAAACCAGAGGCTGGTTTCTCCATGAGGGAGAATTTGTGAAGGCCTAGAGGCCTCACAGAACAAACACACCATGTGGGGAAAAATAAGATTTTTTTTTATTTTTTTTTTTTAAATAAAGGAAAGAAGACCGGCGGTACCGGTCCGGAATCGGGGAAGGCAGACACGCGGCCAAAGAAACAAATTAAAATAACAACTTCTTCAGCGGTGACAGGAACACGACCTGCTGGCTCCGCGGAAAAAGAAGAACTGAGGAGAGTTGGTCAGGAAGGCGGGAAGGCAGCACGCATGCGCTGTGGGAGGCCCCAAAAGCTTTCCTTTCTGGGAAGCTGGGGAGCTTTCCCGCACAGGCTCCGTCGGTTCCGACGTACCCATATGTGAGGACTCATTCCTGCTTGTTCCTGGAGATAGAAAGTGGGTTGGGGGAGGAATAATGCTGCTGCGTATAGGTAGGTGGATAGAGCGCATTAAAAGCAATGTTAAAATTTTACTACCATTTTTAATTTCAGTAGCTACAGATGGAAATAAGATTTAATTCGCACCTCTGATCACTCTAAAAAAAAGAAATTTGAAGTTCTCTAGCCAGTATTTCAGATTCAGAACCTATGGGCCAGAGAGCCTCTGCCCAATGCCCCCAATGCTAGAGAACCTCTGCTAAAGGTCAGTACAATAAGTAGATTGGCTGCTGTAAGTCAGGGAGTTTCTATTCTGGGGGTTTGCAATCAGAGTCTCTTTGGCTTTGCTTGGTTGGTTCAAGGATTCCCAGGCTTAGAATCCCTGAATCCCTAGTATTCATTCCAGGATTGCTTGTCCAGGATATCTTGGTTACAGGCTTTCCAAGTCTAGGAGCTCTAGCACCAACACCCCTGGCACTGGTAAACAGGACATCCAGACCTGGGAGCCCTGCAGCCAACACCTTTGGGCCTGAGGGTTGATTCAAAGCATCCCACAAATGTGTGTTCTGGGTGTAGATCACTTCTCCGGGAACAAGCAAGAAGTCAGTCCTCACATATGGGTGACGTCAGAGCCTGCGCAGAAACATCTCCCCAGCTTTCAAAGAAAGCTTATGGGAGATGGACCACGCATGTATAGTCCCATTCCCGCCCAAGGGTGCCATCTTGCCTCAGTCTCCTTTTTTCCGTGGAGCCCACTGGACGTCTGTCCCATTTCCCAGGAAAAAGTGTTTTTTTGTCTTAAAAAATTATTCCTTTCCGGTAAGCATACCTGTTCCTCTTCCTGCCCCCTAGCCAGCTCGCCTCGGCATTGCTCCGCTGGTACATTTTTTGTTGTTTTTCCTGTTTATTTTTTTTCCTCAAAGTGTCCCTCAACCAGTGCTTCATGCCCTTTTTGGCCGATAAGGCTCGAACCCTCGTCCAGGTCCAAGGACCCATTTTTCCCATGGCCTCCAGTGGCTTAAAAAAATGTGATTGGTGCAGTAAGAAGATATCCCTCATTGACCCACATGACTGCTGCCTCTGTTGCCTCGGGCTGGACCATGACAATTCAGGCTGTGACCTTTGCAAATCCATGTCCACAAAAGCCATCAAGAGCCACCAGTTGGAGCAGGAGACGACGTTCCATGGACCCGACTCTGAGCCAGAGTCCCCGGTGATGCCACGCTCCAGTACCTCAGTGCCCTGTGATGCCCAGGCTGCCTTAGAGTCCCGCAGCCATGGTTTCACCGAAAGGAACTCCCTGGAGGTGGAACACAAGAAGAGCTCAGAAATCTCAAAGGCTGCCTCTGGGGATGGGTCTGGGAAAGTGGGTAAATCCAACACTAGGCCCCATAGTGCTCAGCATGAGTCTGAGAGGTCAGCGCGGGAGAGGCTTTACAAGCTGCCCTGGAAGGAGTCGTCAGCATCGGGTGACCGCCTTGGACCCCCAAGGCCATCCTGGTCGAGGATCTAGATTGGCCACTGTTGGAAACAGGATACTGGGCTTGATGGACCTTGGTCTGACCCAGTCTGGCATATCTTATGTTCTTATGAGCCGATGATGGGCCCGAAGACATTGCTGTCTGTGTCAAAGGCTGCGGAGCCATCTGGCATGGAGACCAGACTGGTGGCCTTGGAGCACAGTATCACTGCCCTCCTGGCACAGCAGCAGGCATTGATGTCCAATTCCTCCAGTTCATCCACTTTGACCGGACCCTCGACCTCGAGGACTTCTCCGGTCATCGAGTCCATCCTCGAGAGCCACCTGCCTTGAGATGTGCTTCAGATGAGGTCCCGGTCCTTGGGACACCGGTCCTCTCTGGTGAGTGCATGTGGCTCAGACCACAGGTCCCCCAGGGGTCATGGGCCTTTGGGCTCGGGCCCCAACCACGGGAGCCACAGAGCCTTGAATTCTTCCTCTGATTTTGAGTCAGACTGGGAGACCAAGGATGAGGAATCCCCGGACACTCGGTGACACCAAAACATGCCCTTGGACTAGTCTCCATTGGTGCCCCGGCACCATTCCCTGCCTGAGGACGTTGCTTTCCTCAACTTTGTGCGGGACATGGCGAAGGCGCTCATGTTCGAGACTGAAGCGGAGGAGGATCCCTGCACAGAGGAACTTGAGATCTTCCAGCACAAGGCCACCCCAAAGGAGACCTTCACGGTGCCTGTCCCTCCGATCCTCGAACACCTCCTTCTCCATATGTGGGAAAAACCGGCATCGGTGCCCATTGTGAGCAGACTGCTTGACTCCATGTACTGAGTCCACCAAGGCCAAAGGTTCCAAAAAACCCAACTCAGTCACAATTCTATGGTCGTCAAGTCAGCCATGCGGCGATTCAAGAGCCAAAAGACTCATTCTTCTGTGCCCCTGGGTAGGGACGCATAGACCTTGGATGATCTTGGCTGAAAATGCTACTAGGGCTCGATACTGGTTTGACGATTCCAGTCCTACCAGTTGTACATCAGCATGTACCTAAAGGAACTGGAGAGGAAGCTTGCCGTTTCTCCGCAGGCCTTGACGGGGAACCTCTTTAGTGGTTCAAGTCACCGGCCTCAGCAGTCAAGGAGTGTTTGAAGTTCCTGTCTCGAGCAGTGTATGATGCCTTTGAATCCTCAGCCAGAATGGCCGCATCGGGCTTCGGGGCCCAACGCCTAGCATGGCTGCAGTGGTCTGACCTCGAGCAATGGTGGCATCTCTGATAGTCCTGGGCTGTGCCCCAGGACTACTCACAAGAGAAGGGCTCTCTCCTGCACCTCAACCTGGGGTTCCCTTGGCTGCTGAAAGGGCAGCACTAGCTACCTTCAACCTCCCACTTGACGCGGAGGAGGTCCTTCTGGCCTCCTGTAAAGCATCCACAAGAAGGGCGTATGCCTTCAAATAGCATTGATTTTTGGTATGGTGTGCTGAGAAGCAGGTGAACCCTTTCTCCTGCTCGGTGCAGCTGGTGCTCCAGTACCTATTCCACCTGTCACAGGTGGGACTGAAGTCCAACTCAGTCAGAGTGCAGCTGAGCGCTATTGCAGTGCACCACCACTCTGTCGAGGGCAAGCCCCTCTCGGCTTAGCCCTTATCTCTCGTTTCCTGTAGGGACTTATATTATCCAAGCCCCCCGTCCACCTACCAATGGCAAAGTTTGATCTCAATGTGATACTCACAGCTCACTAAACTGCTGTTTCAGCCCCTGCTACCTGCCACCTGCAGTACCTCTCCTGGAAGGTTGTCTTCCATGTGGCACTCACGTCGACTAACAGGGTCAGCGAGCTACAGACTCTGATGGCACAGCCGCCCTAGATGAGGTTCTATAAGAACAGGGTGGTGTTTCTGCCAAAGGTGGTGTCCTCCTTTCATCTCAATCAGGAGGTAGTGCTCCCCACCTTCTTCCCAAGGCTCATGTCGGCAAGGCGGAGACCATTTTCCATACCCTGGATTGTAAGAGGGCCCTGTCTTTCTACTGCAACAGACTCAGGGCCACTGCAAAGCGCATCAGCTCTTTGTCTCCTATGACTCCAGTTGACTGGAGCTTCCAGTAACTAAGCGAACCCTGTCCACTTGGGTGACAGACTGCATTGCCCTCGCCTATGAGCAGGTTGGGATTTCAGTAGACCACTGGGTCACAGTGCACCGCATCAGAGCTATGGCTACTTCTGTAGCATATCTGAACTCTGTACCCGTTACGTAAAATCTGCCAGGCCGCCACTTGTTCTTCAGTCTATACCTTCGCAGCTCACTACTGCCTGGAGAAGGAGTACCGACAGGACAGCACTTCAGCCAGGCTGTGCTCTGTAAGCTCTTTGGGGTGTAGACAACTCCTGCCCTCCAACTCTTCTGTTCTCAAGCTACCAGAGTGCTGGTTTTCCACCAGACAGTGGGGTTTTGTGAGTGTCTCAGTTCGAACTAAACTGCTGCAGCTCACGGCTCAACTTCTCTGGCCGCCATGGCATTTTGTACAGGTTCTCGGTAGCTTGTAGCTGGGGAATCCCATATGTGAGGATGGACTTCCTATTTTGCAGAATCAGTCTCTATTAAATTGGTAATTTTGGCTCACAGAAAAATGTGGAGGAGTGGCCTAGTGGTTGGAGCAAGGTACTTCAGGCCAGAAGGTCAGGGGTTCAAATCCCACTAGAGGACAGCAACCTTGGGCCAGAAGGACTGGGGTTTCTAGTCCCACAGGTGCTCCTTGTGGTCTTGGGCAAGCCACTTAACTATTTTACAGGGAACATGGGCTATGGAGGGTTATCTCCAAGTTATAATGCCCTGTTCAATGTAATTTCAGTTTGTTCAATGTAAACTGCACTGATGCAGAATAGCACGGTATATAAGAGAATGTAAATAAATAAATAGCAAAAAGCAAAATGTGCTAATATTAGTACACTTTACTACATTAATCCATTAAAATGATGCTCTATTTTTAAACAAAATCAGAGGTCTTGAGATTCTTACCAGGAGGATTAAAACAAACTTCAATTCTTGACAATTTTATTTTTAAAAAACAGGAACATATTTGAATGGATTCCTGTTATAGTATACAACACCCTGTAAATGTTTTCACACCTTTGTACAATTTTCATATTCTACTGTCTAAAAAATACAATTCAAAGTGCATTAAAGTATGTTTCACAGATCTGCATAACAGTAGAGATATGCAGTCATTTGAAACAACATTTCCTATATTGTTGCATGTCATTTTTGAACAAACAGAAGAAAAACCCTGAAATTTCATCTCTTCTAATCTGTCACTAATATCACTATTGAGAGATAGTGCTTACTATTCATACAGGCACAATAGTCCATACTAGTGTTCAATTAGTATGCACTATTTCTCATCATGTGCAGTATTAAGCAATAGTGTGCACTATTAGCAACATTTTCCCTGAAGTAAAATTAAAAAAAAAAATGAAAGAAATGAAAAATGCCACAAACATAAACTGAACAAAATTAAAATTTTTGGTCTGCACTCTTACTCTGTACTTTGAAGGGATAATTTTATAAGGAGGTGCCTATTTTAAATGTGAAAATAAGCTCCTAAATGGGACTATTTTAGTCATTTCTGCATGCAGGTGGCCACGGCAAATGTTCTGTTATAAAATAGTACCCAGCACGTACTTTGCAGCTGGGCATGCATGTAGGTGGAGTTTGGTTGGAACACGGGCACTGTGTGTAAATAAGCACACCTGCATTCTAAAATACTAGAACTTATGCACATACTTGGAAAATATAAGAGCTAGTGTAGATGTCTGTGCCCTTACTTGGCACAATTTCTAACACTAAAGCTAGTATTTTATAAAGACAAGTAGGAGCCTACTTGCCTGTATGAAATAGCAGCCACATAGGTGCCTGCCTTCATGCTTAAAGTAGACTGCTCCTTATAACTATTACCCCATCACTGTGAAAGATCAATAGATATATTACATTTTTAGAGACCCCTAAGATTCCACCAGTTTGGAGGGTAAAGACCTCTAGTGATTCTACTGTTTTGTGTGTGACCTTTTCATGCCACACAGCCCTTTCCAGAACCTGGGAGGATTCTCCTTTCCAATGAGGTAATGTTAGGAAGCTTTTACTTTGAAAGAAAACTGAATGCCATAAATACCAAGCCAAAAGGCAGTTTCTGTCTTTGTTTAGCTAAACCATCATACCACTTCAGGAACTGGGGGCCTTTGGTTGACTGCACCATTTTATCGGGACAGTGTGGTGACTGTGGTTACTTAGGCCATTGACCTTCACCATAGTGTCTGTCCAAAGTTTGACTCACTAAGCCAATACTATCATATTGCTTAGGTCCCCTAAGGAGATGGGGCAAAAGGAGGCCTCTGAAAGAAAGAAAGAAAGAAAGTAAAGGGTTACCACAGATCCTGGAAGACAAGAAGCAATTCAGAGGATAAACCCAAAATGGAAGGACAGGGTTCCACAGGAGAGAAATAGCTGCTGCCATTTCTATCTTCAGTATCCAGAAACTGCAAGATATTTGTTGAAAATTGGAGGAAAGTGGGTTCCTATTTGCATAGGAGAGTCCCAGAGCTGGTGAAGAGGAGTATCTCTGTCCCAGAGTACAGAGAAAGCAGAAAAGGCCAAGTGACTTATTCCTTTACAGTTTAAATGTTTTTGCATTTTTATCCACTTGTTCTACTATCTAAATTTATTTTATTTTATTTATTCATTTACATTCTCTTATATACCGCACTATTCTGCATCAGTGCGGTTTACATTGAACAGGGCATTATAACTTGGAGATAACTATTTTACAGGGAACATGGACTATGGGGGGTTAAGTGGCTTGCCCAAGACCACAAGGAGCACCTGTGGGACTAGAAACCCCAGTCCTTCCGGCCCAAGGTTGCTGTCCTCTAGTGGGATTTGAACCCCCAACCTTCCAGCCTGAAGTACCTTGCCCCAACCACTAGGCCACTCCTCCACTCCAATAAATTTTGATAATCCACACCAAACCTGGACTGGACCGAGAGTTTGTAGAAGTGAAAGTGGACAGAGTGAGTGATCCCTGCAGCCAACAGCCTTAGCTAGTTCCATCCCAGAACCCTGTAATCCCAAAGGTGGCAGTGTTGCCTCCCCTGAATTATGTGTTCTCAGTCTCCCCACAGAATGAAAAGAACCAAGTGAGGGACCCCAGATGAGGGGAGCTACAAAATTAAGAAATCACAAGTGGGGAAAGCATGCAAAGCCTGGCTCTGCAACAAGGGCTGGTGCAAGGATAAGAGGCACCCTACCCAAACACTCATTCCTGCTGGTACGCCTCCACTTGGCAAAAAAAACTCTAGCTCTTTCCAGTTGGCTGTGGATCATCCATGGACTGCAGTCTTAAAGTCCTGCCACAATTTTTTATTGGATTCAATTATGAGTTTTGACTGGACCACTCGAAGACTTTCACTTGCTTCTTAGTAAGCCAGTCCATTGTTGCTTTTGCTTTGTGCTCAGGATCATTGCCATGTTGAAATGTGAATCTTCTCCCTAGCCTCAGCTCTATGGCAGATTAGATCAAGGTTTTCCTCTAGGATCTACCTGTACTTTGTACCATCCATCTTTCCCTCAATCATCGCAAGCCTCCCTTCACCTAATACTACAAAGCATCACCAAAACATAATGCTGCCACCACCATTTTTAATGTAGGAATGGTGATAGCAAAGTGATGTGCTGTGCTTCATACCACACATCACTTGCAATGAAACTAGAAAGTTCCGTTTTGGTATCATCAGACAACAAAACATTCTCCCAGATATGTGTAGTGATATTGCAAAAGGTCTGTAGAGTAAGGTTTGCCTCTTTGCAAATGATACGAAAATCTGCGATACAGTAGACACCCAGGAAAAAGTAGATAACATGAGGAGGGATCTAGCTAAGCTTGACGAATAGTGGAGAATATGGCAGCTGAGATTTAATGCTAAAAAATGCAGGGTCATGCATTTGGGCTGCAAAAATCCAAGGGAGTGGTACAGTGTAAGGGGCGAAGTACTTCTGTCCACAAAAGAAAAGCAGGACCTGGGCGTGATAGCTTCTGATGATCTTAAAGTGGCCAAACAGGTAGAAAAGGCAACAGTGAAAGCCAGAAGGATGCTTGGGTGCATCAGGAGAGAAATGGCCAGCAGAAGAAAGGAGGTGATAGTGCCTCTGTATAAGTCTCTGGTGTGACCTCATTTGGAGTATTGTGTGCAAATCGAGACCACACCTTCAAAAGGATATAAACAGCATGAAGTCGGTGCAGAAGGTGACTACTAAAATAGCTGCTGTTAAGTGCTGTGGAGTCGATGTCAACTCATGACGACCCTCTGGATAGTTGTCCTAAATTGTGTTCGGTCTTCAGTCAGGCGAGCTCATTGTTGACAGACTGGCATCCGTAGCTGATGTTATTGTATCGATCCATCTCATTGCTGGCCTTCCTCTTTTGCATTGACCTTCTACCTTGCCAAGCGTAGCAAGGATTATTGCAATATTATTTATGTTGGTTTACCACGCTATCAACTTCGGCGTACTTTGGCTTGTGAATATCGCTGTGATCATGCTACACCATTGCTCACAAGATGATTTTGGCTCCCTATTACTGAGCAGCTTCAGTATAAACTATTGCTTATTACTTTTAAAGCAATTCATAACTTGGTCTCAGATTGTCATCTTTAGTGACCCTTTATGCTCTGGCTAGACCATTGCGGTCTTTGCATGGTTTTTGTTTAGTGTTACCATCTCCAACTGCTATCAAGTATGAGTCTACTAGGTGTTCGGCCTTTTCTGCTGTAGCTCCTTTGAAGTTGAATAGTCTCTCATCTGAGTTGCATACTATACTAGATTTAAAGAATTTTAGATCGTCTTTCAAGACATCTTTTTAGGATTGCTTTTGGCGGTGATTGAGGGGCTCTGTTAATGGCCAATTACAGTCATTATGTTTATATTTACCTTAGTATCGGTTTTGTTTTATTTTATGTTAACTTTTATGATACTGTTCTTTTATCTTTCCTATTTTACTTTGAAGTTCCTTTTCTGTTATATTATTTCTAAAAACATATTGTAAACCACATAGCTAATTGATACGTGGTATATCAAATATAATGAACCATAAACCATGTCTTTCTCTAATGATCTCTCTCTTCGCATGATGTGCACAAAGTACGAAAGTCGAAGTCTTGTCATCTGAGCTTCTAAAGAAAGCTTAGGTTTGATCTCCTCTAGTACTGACTGGTTTGTTCTTTGGGCAGTCCATGGTATACACAGTGTTCATCACCAGCACCATAATTCAAAGGCATCAATTTTCTTCCTGTCTATCATTTTCACTGTCCAACATTTGCATCCATATGACGTTATTAAAAATGCTATGGCTTGAACAAGACAAATCTTTGTATGGAGAGAGACATCTCTGCTCTTGAGAATCTTCTCTAGGTCCTTTATAGGAAAAGGCGGTATACAAAACATGTTAAATAAAATAAATAAATAAATTCTGTCAAAAGCAATGCATCGTCAGATTTCTCAACTGCTTGTTGCTTCTTTATTGATAGTTGATCCAAGTAGGTTAAAGTTGTCCACCATTTCAATTTCTTCTCCATCAACTATGAACTTATTTTGCCAATTGTCATGATCTTGTCTTTTTCACATTAAGGTGCAGACCCATTTTAAGACTATGTTCCTTGATTTTAAGAAGCAAATGTTTCAGATTGTCTTCACCTTCAGCCAGTAATGTAGTAAAATGGCTAGTGGCCTTCATTATAAGGCATATGAGGAAAGACTTAAAGATCTTAATATGTGTATGTTAGAGGAAAGGCAGGATAGAGGAGATATGATAGAGACATTTAAATACCTCCATGGCATAAATGCACAAGAGGAGAGCCTCTTGATTGAGAGCAAGCTCTGCCACAAGGGAGCAAAGGTTGAGGGTGAAAGGGGATAGACTCAGGAATAATGTGTGGAAATATTTCTTTACGTAAAGAGTGGTAGATGCATGGAATAGTCTCCCACTGAAGGTAGCAGAGATGAGGACAGCATCTGAATTCAAGAAAGCATGGAACAAACACAGAAGATTTCTAAAGGAAAAAGGGGGGCTATTGTAGTTGATATAGAAGGGCAGACTAGATAGAAACATGATGGCAGAAAAAGACCACATGGCCTATGTTCCCTAAGTGGGTCATTCTGAACCACGAATAAGTGGCTTATACATGCAGGACAGACATTTTTCTCACGAAAACGTCTAAACCATATTCTGCACATTTGTGGCCCTGCATGTATACAGCACAAATGGGGATCCCAGAATGAGGGCGGGAGGGAGCATAACAGGGTGCATGGCCAGCCATAGAGACATATAAAGCATATTCCAGCGCTTCTAGTGCACATCCATAGTACTTCCCACAGACATCCAGGTTATACCTGCTGAGATGTGGAATAAAGGTAGGACTTAGAAATATTTCTGCCCTGCATCTCAAAGCAGCTCAGTGTTGAATGGATGTGTAACCGCTGCTGTGCACTGGTGTGTCTGCAGGCGGGAAAACCACAGTATACAGTGTTGTGGTACAGAACGCAGAGGAGAGGGAGATTGTAAGTCGAGGTGTCAAAAACAAACACCCCCTCAAATGTATGGGTAAGAGCACTCGTGTGCATTCTGACTATACTGGCACGTGAGCTACAAGGGCAAAGTGTGGGTATCCTACAAATGCCCATGTCGTGGAAATGATACCACTGCCGAAGTCCTAGGACACCATGTGTCCAGCCATCCATGCCATGTAGAGCACCCAGGCAGGTGGAGTGTTGTGCTCCACACAGTGGACCTTTACAATATGCCCTCTGCAATGTGTTCAGTCCCCTGACCGTAGAGTTGACTGCAGCATTACCAGGTGCCAGTGAGAACAGGCAGGAGTGATCAGTACAGTTCCACAATCACTTACCTGCCCAAACATTGCACAGTCACTAATAAGGGGACCTCAGTAGGAGGGCGTGCAAAAGTGCAGAATGCAGTTCACCATGCCCAGGTGCACCTGCATTGGTCTCCACATAAGTGCACAGATGTAGGGAGTATGGTGTCTCTGGGCATGTCTGTCTGTGTGGTGCTTTCACTGCTGCCTGCTATCATTCTGATGGCCTATGATTAGTAATAGGGAAATGTTTGACTAGTTCGCTATGTACATCTTTTCGGAATACGGTGAGTGAGGGGATGTCCAGAGCCGTTGTCAGTGGATACCTGTCTTTGTACAATGTAGCACCTTGTGCGGCCGTACCTTGTATGTCTATGTGGTCTATTCTGCGCCCGTGACTGCATCTATCCCCACATGTGTAAAATACAGCTCTATTCTTGCACATTTCCATTTGGACGTGTCCACTGCCCGGATGTACAAGTTTTCAGAATTGGCCTCCACATGTTTCTTTACAAATGCTATGCTGCACATCATAGGACTTTTGTTGAGCAGTGGCTTCCATCTTGCTACCCTCCCACACAGGCCATGTTTCTGGAGTAACCTGGAATTGTGGAACAATCAACATTTTCCCCAATCTCTGCTAGAGACTCACAGTGACCTTCTTCAGCAGTTTCTTATGGCTGCAGACTTTGGAGGAAAGGCTGCTAAACTGTTTCCATTTTACAATGATGAAACTGACAGTGCCCAAAGGTAGTCTTCTTTCAATCAATACTTTTGAAGTTCAGCATATTTAGATCTTTGCTTCAAATTCACTTCATACAACAGGAATTCTTCATCCAGGAATATTCAAATCAGCTCAACTGCTAGGATTACACACTCATTATGGGCCTCGTTAAGGCAATTTTTTAAAACCTGGCCTAATTTGGGTTTGCTGTGATAAAGGGTATGAAGACTTAGGCAATCAAGACTTGTTGGTTTCTTATTTTAATTACTTCTTAAATAGTTCTGTAATTGTTCTTTCACATTGAAAATGTAGTGTGTTGTGTAGATCAGTGAAACAAGCTCCTACTGTAATACATTTTGAAACAGCAGAATATGCAAACTGTGCAAGGATGTGAAGACTTACAAGGTACTTTATGTGATTTATTTTCCAACCAAAAACTTTTTTTTACACTGCTTGGTTTTTATTTTATATTCCAATTAATTTGTGTGATCCATTTAAAATTTGAAAGAAAGCCTTGAAATGGTTTTATTAAACATCAGCTGCAAAGAATAATTAGTCCACAGGGAACTGTAGAATATTGCACAAACTTAATTTTTTCAAGTTATTAGTTAAATGGACATCAACTTTGATATTCATTGTAAATAGAATAGCAGCTATGGATGCCACTCTACCAACAATTAGCTGTCTGACTTAAGACCCAACACAGTTTAGGACAACAATCCACGGGGTCACAATGAGTCAACATCGACCCAACAGCACTTAGCAACAACATCATAAGTAGAGCACCATGAAATTTATATCCAAACTTATTCTTGGTACATCATTAGGGTCAGAGTGGCCAAAAGGCAAATAAGAGGTCCATCCCTGAGCTTTGAGCAAGCAGACTGCATCTAACAAAAAGACCTGCAAGGGAAAACTCCGACATGTAGATGAGCCAAGCTCTGAGAAGAGACTGAGGACAATGCATTATCTTTGGCCGAGTGTAAAAAGCAGATAAAGCACAGTTACTTACCTGTAACAGGTGATCTCTGGGAACAGCAGGAATTAGTCCTCACATATGGGTACTTCGGAACAGACGGAGCCTGCGCGGGAAAGCTCCCCAGCTTCCCAGAAAGGAAAGCTTTTGGGGCCTCCCACAGCGCATGCGCGCTGCCTTCCCGCCTTCCTGACCAACTCTCCTCAGTTCGAGTTTAAAGCTGAGACAATAGAGAGAGGAAAGGAAAGAGAGAGAGAGATACAACTCCTAGGGGAGGTGGGTGGGTTGTGAGGACTAATTCCTGCTGTTCCCAGAGATCACCTGTTACAGGTAAGTAACTGTGCTATCTCCAGGAACAAGCAGGAATGAGTCCTCACATATGGGGACTCCCTAGCTAAGATGCCGGGGAGATCCCCCTCCAAGGGTTCCTCATCTTCCTATGGATCTCAGGCATCCATTGAGGGAAGGTGGGCAGGAGTTGTTTAAGAATGGAACAGGTGTCTGAGGACAGCCTGACCAAACAAGGCATCCCGGCGGGAGTCCTTGTCCAAGCAGTAATGGGCTGTAAAGGTATGAACCGAGGCCCAGGTGGCTGCTCGACAGATCTGATCGATGGATACAGAGTGAAGATGAGCCATAGAGGTGGCCATGGCTCTCACATTGTGAGCTGTGACATGGCCTTCCAGAGAAAGGTTCTTACTCTGGTAAGCAAAAGAAATACACTGAGCAATCCAATTGGACAGTGTTCTCTTTGAGACTGGAAGTCCCAAATGAGAAGGATCAAAAGCAACAAAAAGCTGAGAAGACTTTCGATGTTGCTGTGTCCTGTGGAGGTAAAAGGCAAGAGCTCTTTTACAATCTAAAGTATGTAGGTTCCTCTCTGCACTGGATGCATGAGGAGCTGGAAAAAAGACAGGTAGATATACCTCTTGATTAAGATGAAAAGGTGAGACCACTTTTGGCATAAAGTGAGGATTTGTCCTAAGGACTACCTTATCATGATGGAACCTTGTATAAGGTGGATTAGCCACTAAAGCCTGCAGTTCACTGATGCGGCGAGCAGAAGTGATTGCAATAAGGAAAGTAACTTTCCAGGAAAGAAATTTCAAGGAGGTAGTGGCTAAGAGTTCAAAAGGTGGCTTCATAAGCTGACCAAGAACAACGTTTAAGTCCCAGGCTACCGGAGGGGGCCGAATGGGAGGCTTAGTTAAAGTTAGGCCTCTCATAAACCTTGCAATAAGAGGATGAGAGGAAACAGGTTGTCCATTGATAGGCTTAAGAGATGCTGCAATAGCACTCAAATGGACCCTTACCAAATTTGTTTTAAGACCTGCATTGGAGAGATGCAGGAGATATTCGAGTAAAGAATTCAAAGGTAGTGCTAGAGGGTTAAGACCCTTTTGAGCACACCAAATGGAAAATCTTTTCCATTTAAAAGCATAAGAACGCCTGGTGGAAGGTTTCCTAGAGGCATGGAGGATATCCTTTACTTGTTGAGAAAGATTGAAGTCTTGAAGGTCTAGGCCTTCAGTAACCAAGCTCTGAGGTGAAGGGACTTGGGGTTTGGGTGCCACAAAGTCCCCCCCTCTTGAGACAGAAGGTCTGGAGCAGCTCCCAGATCCAGGGAGGGGGCCTGGGAGAGGTGCAGAAGTAGAGGGTACCACACTTGGCGTGGCCAGCGTGGAGCTATGAGGATCATAGATCCTTGATCCCTCTGGAGTTTGAACAGAGTCTTGGGAATCAAAGGAATGGGTGGAAAGGCATACAGGAAGTCTTGACGCCAATGAAGGAGGAAGGCATCCTTGACCTGAGCTCCCTGACACGGAATTCTGGAACAGAATCGGGGAAGTTTGGCATTCCACGGACTTGCAAACAGGTCTATGTCCGGGGTTCCCCATTTCTGAAAGATTCTGAGTACCTGATCCATGTGCAGGAACCATTCGTGTGGAAGCAGAACTCGACTGAGTCTGTCTGCCCAAGAGTTTTGGATTCCTGGGAGATATACTGCCAGGAGATGGATTTGATGCTCTCTGGCGAAGGCCCACAATTTTAGAGCTTCGTTGCAAAGCGACAGAGAGCCAGTCCCTCCTTGTTTGTTTATGTAGAACATGGCTACTTGATTGTCGGTATGAACAAGGACTGTCATGTTGGTGAGGAGGGTATGAAAGACCTTGAGAGCAAGGAAAATTGCTCGCAGCTCCAAAAGGTTGATATGAAGGGTGGACTCCTGTGGAGACCAAGTGCCCTGAGTGGAGAGGTCTTGGAGATGAGCTCCCCAAACTGTTTGGGAGGCATCTGTTGTGAGGGTTGCTTGGGGTAACAAAGGTTGGAAGGGGGCCCCCAACAACAGATTTTGAGTGGACATCCACCATTGGAGAGACCAAAAGAGACGTTTTGAGGTTGCTATTTGGTCTGAGAGAGCTCCTGATGCTTGAGTCCACTGGGTGGACAAAGTCCATTGAGCTGCTCTCATATGTAGGCGAGCATAAGGCACCACATGAACTGTGGATGCCATGTGGCCTAGCAGTTGAAGCATTTCTCTGGCAGTCAAGTGGCTTCTGGACTGAATTTGAGAGGCCAATTGCACTAGACGGTGGCAACGGGCCTGAGGAAGATAGGCCCTTGCAGTGGTGGTATCTAGCCAGGCCCCTATGAATTCTAGGGACTGAGTAGGGGTGAGTTGAGACTTTGGCAGATTTATGACAAGTCCCAGATACTGTAGTATGCGTCTGGTGTGGTCCAGGGAGGTCTGAGCCTCGGACTGAGATGGAGCTCGGATGAGCCAGTCGTCCAGGTATGGGAAGACAAATATTCCCAGAGTGCGTAGAAATGCAGCCACTATTGACATGCATTTGGTGAACACTCTTGGAGCAGAGGCTAGACCGAAGGGGAGTACTCTGTATTGGAAATGCTTTCCCTGAAATAGAAAGCGTAGGAATTTTCTGTGGGATGGATGGATGAGTATATGGGTGTACGCATCCTTTAGATCTAGAGAACAAAGCCAATCCTGACTCTGTAGGTATGGAAGGAGAGTACCTAGAGAGAGCATCTTGAATTTCTCCTTGCATAGAAATTTGTTCAATTCTCTGAGATCTAGAATGGGTCTGTGCCCCCCTGTTTTCTTGGGGATGAGAAAATAAGGGGAGTAAAACCCTGACCCCTGTTGAAGAAGAGGAACCTCTTCTATTGCCCTTTGGGCAAGAAGGGTGGTCACCTCCTGACCCAACAGGTGCAGGAGAGATGGGGAGAATTGAACTGTCTCACCATGGTATGGGGAGGAAGGCTGGAGAAATGTAGTTTGTAGCCCTCTCTGATGATAGAGAGGGTCCAGTGTTCTGATGTGATTTGCTCCCATCTGGGAGCAAAATGAGTTAACCTTCCTGGAATGGTGAGAGGCTCTGGTTGTTGCAGAGCCAGAAAGGTTAAGTTCTCTAGAATCAAGTCAAAAACCCTGAGGGGGTTGGGACTACTGGACTGTAGTAGGTCCTGCAGATTTTGCTCTGGCCTGTTTAGATTGCTGACGCTTAGGAGCAAAGCGAACTTGGGAAGATTGCTGGCCAGTATTTGTGGAAAATCTGGTCTTTTTTTAGAAAGTCTATCTAGAGCAGCATTCTCTGCATCGATTTGAGTGGCTTTGATTTGCCACTCCTTGCCAAACAGATTTTCATCTGTACAGGGCAGATTGCCCAACCCATCTTGTACCCAGGGTTCCAAATCAGAGGCCTGGAGCCAAGCAATTCTGCGAGCAGCTATGACAATGCCCGAGGCTCTGCTAGCTCCCTCAAAGGTGTCAAAGGTTGCTCTGTTGGAGAACTTTGAAACATCTTGAGTATGTTTTAGCAAAAGAAGGAACTCCTCCTTTCTATCCTCTGGGATAAAGGGGAGAAAATGACGTATCTTTAGTGCAATCTCTTTCAGAAACATGCCCATATAGAGGCTGTATGAATTAATTCTGGCAATAAGCATACTAGCTTGGAAGATTTTCCTACCAAAAGCATCCAAAGTCCTACATTCTCTTCCTGGAGGGGTAGAAGAGTGTCTTTTGGTACTCCTTATCTTTTTCATAGCAGACTTCACCACAATAGAGTGGTGAGGGAGCTGAGTTTTTTGAAAACCAGGAGAAGGAGGGACCCGATACATGGTGTCCAAATGACGAGAATGTGGAGATAGGGTAAGAGGAGCCTCCCACAAGTCCATCATGTGTTCTTGAAGAATTTCATGAATGGGTAAGGTGACTGCCTCTTTGGGAACCTTAGAGTATCCTAAAATATCTAATTTTTTTGCTCTAGGTTCCTTTTCAGAGGTTACTGAAATGGAGAGTCCTTTAGCTACTTCAATAATGAAGTCTTGAAAGGACAGATCCTCTGGAGGAGACATTCTCCTCTTTGGAGAGGAGGGCTCCTCAGGAAGAGTAAGAGATACTTCAGCAGAATCATCTGAGGTATCAGAATCCTCAGAAGACTCGAAGTACCGCTTGTTAGCTTCCAGAGATCGATACACGTACCGACCGGTATCGACATCGGGCATACCAGGAACCGGATCGGTATCCAGAAAACCCCCGGAACCGGCATTCTACTGGAAGTATATGCTCTGGGTACCGGTATCGGTTGTGGTACCGGAACCGGAGTCGGAACCGATTGTTGCGGTACCGAGGGCGTTGCAGCGTTTATGAAAGCCAATATGGCCTGCTGCATGGATTGTACAGTAGTACCCATAGACGCCACGACTGCCTGGATGTCGGTACCAGTATGGGCCGGTACCCCAGAGCAGTCTAACAGGTGATCGGTCGAGGCCGTGCCATCGATGTCAACCTGTAACCCCATAGGAGGAGCTTTGGAAGCCGGAGCTTCCCGCCGGGGTTGTTTGGCTGGGGCAGGGTCCTCAGGGTCAAACCCAAGGGCCTCTCGCTGCTTAGAGGGAGATTTGCCCTTTGAGGACCTGCCTGAAGAATGTTTGGTTACCTGAGATCCATCAGGAGAGGAAGACCTGGAGGATGTTGATGCTGGAGTATCTGTAGAAAACAGCATATGAAATTTGGCTGCTCGGTTCTGTAAGCCACGTTTGGACATCTGAGAGCAGGATGGACAATCCGGAATGGAATGGTCAGGCCCCAAACATTTAAGACACCATTCATGGGTATCTGTAACTGAAATAGTACCGCTACACTTGGTGCATTTTTTAAAACCAGAGGCTGGTTTCTCCATGAGGGAGAATTTGTGAAGGCCTAGAGGCCTCACAGAACAAACACACCAAGTGGGGAAAAATAAGATATGATTTTTATTTTTATTTTTTAAGAAATAAAGAAAAAATGACCGGCGGTACCGGTCCGGAATCGGGGAAGGCAGACACGCGGCCAAAGAAACAAATTAAAATAACAACTTCTTCAGCGGTGACAGGAACACGACCTGCTGGCTCCGCGGAAAAAGAAGAACTGAGGAGCGTTGGTTGGGAAGGCAGCGCGCATGCGCTGTGGGAGGCCCCAAAAGCTTTCCTTTCTGGGAAGCTGGGGAGCTTTCCCGCGCAGGCTCCGTCGGTTCCGACGTACCCATATGTGAGGACTCATTCCTGCTTGTTCCTGGAGATTGCATCTTATGGAGAAACTCACATCAAAAACGACAAAGAAATTAGATGTTTTGCTGGAGGCAATCGATCATTGATAAAAATCAATACAGAGCACGGTAACTCATGTGGCTATAGAAGGCTGACGTGTGAGTCGAGAAGCTCAAAAATTCTCTTATAGTCACTAGACAGAAGATCAAGAAGCTGGAGTGGAATCGCAAGTTTCTGTAGATAAAGTGGAAAACCTCAAGAAGCAATCATGCAGGAATAATCTTAAGCTAAGTAGAATTTCCAAAAGAGTAGAAAGGAATGATCTTGCATGCTTCTTTTCAAAATGGCTGTCTGAAGTTTTGCAACTATAGTTCAAGAGTGGCATGGTGAAAGTAGATGGGGGCTTAGAGGACTTTAGGCCCTGCACCCACAACCATGTGCAGTGATTCTATCATTGCACAATTTCAGCAACATACATAAAATACTGGAGGCTGCTAGAAATCTTGCTGAGATAACTTACCAGGGCAATAAAGTCTACCTTCCAGACTGTTGAACTGCAAAAGAGGCGGCAGGGGATTCATCAGTCTTTTCCACCCCCCTTTGATTCAGACTTCAAGCTGGAAGCTACACCAGAGAGTGGTGGAAGAGATCAATGGTAGAGAGCAGAAACTGCAAGGCGGCGCTGGCAAGTTAAGGTAAGTGCTATCTTGCAGTTTCTAAGGTATTGCCGCCGCTGCAGACCTTGGAGAGGGAAGACGGCAGTGGTAATAAGTGCCCTTGGAGAGCTAGTGCTCTAGGCAGTTGCCTAGTCCACCTAATGAAACTGTCAGCCCTGTGAAGGGCTACCCCCTAGTCTCAGATTCATTTCCAGCAAAGGTAGTTACATTTTTCTTAATAGATTCATTGCTCTGGAATTGTTGGGTGTCCAGAATGATGGTTGTGAAGGAGGGGAAATGCTGTTAAGTTGATTCAGGTATGTGTGTGATGGGATTGGTCAGGATTATGATTAGGGGTTAGTGGTTGAAGAGGTTAAAAGACATACTTGTGAATAAAGTTTAATTACATGGCTAAAATATTTCCCATCGTACTGGGAGCCAATTACATCTTGACAATTTGTCAATACATGTTACATCTTATAAACTCCAGAAAAAAGTTATCTTTGCTATGATGCAAGTAAGGAGGGAGGAGTAGCCTAATGGTTGGGACAAGTTACCTCAGGCCGGAAGGTCAGGGGTTCAAATCCCACTAGAGGACAGCAACCTTGGGCCGGAAGGACTGGGGTTTCTAGTCCCACAGGTGCTCCTTGTGGTCTTGGGCAAGCCACTTAACCCTCCATTGCTCATGTTGCTTGTAAGTATTAGTGTGTGTCTCATATCCCCTCTTGTTAAATGTATCCCCCAATTGTGTTGTGACCACTTTGATTGAAGGATAAGGTGGTATACAAAACTGTCTAAATAAATAAAGTACTACACTAAGCCTTAGCAGTAACTTTGAGAGACTGATATCATACTCCACATACCTGGTTTAGGAATGAGGTTTATTATTGTCATGGTATGTGCAAAACCAAACCATTTGGAGAAACTGCCCCAAGTGAAACATCCCAGAGTTACAATAGTTTATTATGTATTTTGGAGAAGACAGTATTGACATGGGAAATGGCACCTTTTATGTGTCATGCCCTGGATATCCATCTATATTGTTCTTCTAATGGCAAGCACTCAAATTAATATTCTCTCTCACACATGGGGCGCTCTCCTATTGAGAGAAAGTGTATCCTGCAATTAATTTGTAAATACAAAGCTCATCTCATACTCCAACAATAAATCCACTTAAAATGCAAACATGAGAAACTGAACAGGAGATTAGTCAGGTGTAGGCTGCTTCTTAAAGTAATGGAGACTGCGTGTTATTAATTAGGACTTGCCTTTTGCAGTTCATAGATTCACATCTGATCCAGAGCATAGGTACATTATACTTGAATGTAACTTGACCACTTTGTTTACCTTGGTGAACATTCAAGGGCATAACATCGGTTAGGCTGCCCTTAACATTTAAAAAAACTGAGAGTTTAGTGGTCCCCTTGGCCTTCTAAAGTGAATGGTAGCCTTTTATCTGCAAAATACTGTTTACCATCTGATATTCCCCAAATCTTTTGAATCTATTTCTTGCGCCATTATCTACTCTGTTTCAAAGCTTGGAACTAAGTATCCATCTCTATGTGAATCATGTCCCAAAAGGTTTTTCTCATGATAGTTAGAAAACGATCTTCGTCTTCAATAATTTTGTCTTTGGAGAAGACAGTTAACTGGATTCATTGTAACTGATTGTAATCAATTGATTCTTAATCCTAAAAAGTCCTCTGCAATTTGGTTTTCTAAAAGCCACTCTCAATGTAAGTTTATACCCCATATTGATAGTCAACCTGTGGCAATTAGACACAATCACTTCTCTTGGGGTTATTTTTGATAATACTCTTTCTTATGGCCCTCAAATAGCTTCTGCAGTTCATAAATAACACTTTGTGCGCCAATTAATTAGATAGTGGCATAGTATATGACGGCAAATAAAGACCAGTATGGCCCATCTAGTCTGCCCAGCATGTAGGTCCCCCCTCCCCATGCCTTTGTTTAGGGGTGTACCCACCATTCCGTTCACCCCTCTTTGTTGAGATATAAGAAATAGTTTTGTTTATTTTGATTTTATCCTGTTGCTGTAAAGGGATCCACTGTGTCTGTCCCATGCCATTTTGAATTCTGTCGCTGTATTTGCCCCCACCACCTCCATCGGGAGGGCATTCCAAGCATCCACCACCCTTTCAGTGAAAAGTATTTCCTGACATTGCCTTTCAGTTTACCCCCTTGCAGCTTCATGTTATGCCCTCTAGTTTTACAGCTTCCCCGTCTTTGAAAAAAGGCTCATTTGTTCATTAATACCCTTTAAGTATTTAAAGGTCTGAATCATCTCTCTCCTGTCCCTTCTCTAGCATATGCATATTTAGGACTTCAAGTCTCTTCTCATAAGTCTTCTGGCGCAGGCTCCAAATCATTTTGGTCGCCTTTCTCTGAACTGTTTCCAGTCTTTTTATATCCTTTGCAAGATATGGTCTCCAAAACTGAACACAGTACTCCAAGTGAGGCCTCACCAGCGACTTGTACAGTGGCATTAGTACCTCCTTCTTTCTGCTGGTAATTCCTCTCTGTATGCAACCCAGCATTCTTCTGTCTTTGGCCACCGCCTTGTCACACTGTTTCGCCACCTTAAGATGCTCAGAAACAATCACTCTGAAGTCCTTCTCCTGCTCTGTGCACACCAACCTCTTGCCCCCTATCGCATACATTTCCCTTGGATTTCTGCATCCCAAGTGCATGACTCTGCGCTTCTTCGCATTAAATCTTAACTGGCAAACATTAGACCATTCTTCCAGCTTTTGTAGATCTTTCCTCATGTTATTCACTCCCTCAGGGAAGTAAGTCCACTCCGTTGCAAATTTTCATGTCATCTGCAAAAAGCAGACTTTTCCATTCAATCCTTCACAGCAACATTGAACAGTATTGGTCCCAGGACCGATCCCTGGGGCATGCCGCTACTCACCTTTCTTTCATTCCAGTGAGTGACGTTTACCATCACCTTCTGTTGTCTGTTAGTCAACCAATTTCTGAACCAGTTCTTCACCTTGGGACCCATCCCCATATATTTCTAAAAAGACGCCAAATACCCATGCCCTCCTATTCAAGCATCTAGATTATTGTAATACTCTGCTAATTGGGACACCACAATATGCTCTCAAATGTCTTCAGCTGATTCATAACACAACTATGAAAGTTACGGTTTATTAAAATTTGATATTATACATAATGCTAAAATATCTGATCATGTTACTCTTCTTTTAGTGGAGCAATATTGGCTCCCAGTTCTTAGTCAACTGAAATTTAAAATGTAAATGTTTACTCATCACACCTTCTGTTCAGGTTACTGTATACTATCTTTATCCATACTTGATTCCATACACCCCAGTGCGTCATTTCAGATCTCAGCAAAATCTTTTCCTAGTTTCTTCGGCAAGAAAATTGAAATTGTCTGGACAAGTAGCGCAGCTTTCTCTCTTATCAAGCACCTAGTCTATGGAACGCATTCTCTTTGGCTTTACGAGCAGAAAGTTCATATGCAAAATTCAAGGAACTTATCAAAATTTGGCTGTCTCACAACTCTTTTTTGGCTTATCTCGGCTCACTGATATGAATGTCGTAACTTATGATGAACTCTTTCATGAGAAGTTGGATCGTAATTCCCTACTCTTTGTGTATATCTGTCTGATTGTTTATCTGTCAGGTTGAAATTGCTGTCCTAAGCAAAGGCCTACTTTATGTGTCTAGCATATATGTCCTACTGTAATTGTATGAAAATAAAAGGAAGCCCACACATACAATAGCAAGATCTATTTGATATCTGGCACTAAGCAGGAGGAAAAAGACCTCAGTTGCTATCCGGAGCATAGAGAAGGCTACAACGGAAAATCCACCACCTATCCTGTGAACAATCAATGGGAACGGTACAGCTGCATCAGTGGTCATAAAATCCCCTGCAATAGCACAGTCCAATAGCTATCGTATGAGTGGACCTCCTTTTATTTTCATATTTCTTTCCTACTCTCCTAGGAGCAATTTTTTGTTAGCTTCTGCTACTGTAATTGTAGGCATGATTTGTTAGCCTTATTCCATTTTAATATATTCTGGTATTGTAAACCACTGTGATATCAGCTATCTGCTTAAATGATGATATATCAATGCCTGACAAATAAATAAGTAAGTCTCAGTTGGGACTGGAATGCATGCCTGGATCTTTGGTTAAATAAAACCTCTCAGGTCAGCTGCACTCCCTTCACCTCCCTCCTAAAGATCTGATGTAAGCCTTTGCTTTGAACAACATCTGGAGGCTACAGCACATACTACGTCCCTAGGTATGGCATTACAGTAAAACTGATTTTCTCTCTCCTCCTAACTTGCTTGCATCAATTGTTCATAGTGAAAGCCTTGCCTATAGCATATCGGCTCATAACCCAAATGTTGTCTAGATTGTCCCCAACTATTGGGCCACTGTAAGATCAATTTCAGTCTCAATTCAGATCCAGAACTGGATGGAGCTTCCAATATCCCAGCTAAAAGATTTAACATGTTTATTAGAATTTGAAATATACATTTCACAAAAATAAGAAAAACTTACATCCAACAATAATCAAGTATTATATAATCGGAAGTAAAAGAAAAGGAAATGCAGTTTAGTCCACATTAAGGGAGGTCGAGAGTTTAAAAAAGGAAAAAAAGAAAAATTAAGAGAAAATAATGGGTAACAACCTCATTCTTAAGTGCATTACTTATCTAAACTCCTATACGTCCATCCTTTTATTTCATCTGATCTACCAGAATTTTCTCCAAATGAACTGGATCAAGCAAAACATAAGTATTTCCATGCAATGTAACAATGCACTTGCAGGGAAAATGTAAGTAGAAGGTGTCCCCACACGGGGCCGGTGTAAGGTTTGGAAGAACCCTAGGAGGGCCCCTCCATCCTGCCACCCCCATTTCCACTGCTGCACGGCAGCAATAGCCCAGAAAACACGGGACAGTGCTTACCTCAAAATGCTGGCACTGCCCCACGGTTCCTCTCCTCTACTATGTCTCTTCCGCACCCCCCCCCCCCTTTTCTGGTTTTGACGTCTGCATCGGAGGGACACATAAGAGACACAGCAGAGTGCAGAAACATCCGGGTAGCACCGGAGAGTTGAGGTAAGCCCTGCTCCCATGTTTTCTGAGCCACTGGTGGTGCTGCAGGCCCTGGAGAGGGGCGGCAACAGCAACTATGAGCACCCCCTGGAGAGGCGGTGTTCTAGGTGACAGCCTAATTTGCCTAATGGCAGTGCCAGCCCTGCCCTCACATCTTCCACTTGAGACCTCAGAGACAAAAATTGCTTCCTATGGAGCTGAGAACTCCTAGTCACATCCAGGAATTCATTCAGCTTCTGACCACAGATGGCAATATCCTTATTTTTAAAATGAGCTTTAAACACTTTTGGGGTCATTCTGAGCCGCAAATAGCTATTCAGCTCTCTCTCTGCATCCCAGGCTAACTTCCCCACATGAACAAGGTGTCTGTACGGGGAGGCTAGACAGGGCGGTGCGGAGACAGAGTTGGGTGGGCAGTGGGCAGTCCGCGCCCCCGGACGTATGGGGCCAATTCTGACATCGGCCCGGTACATCCAGGGGCAGTAGACTGGACGGGGGCCTTATTCCACCTGGTTTAGGCATCAATGCCGGGGTAGAAATCCCCACAAAATCCTTTAAGGAAGAGTCAATACAGCTGTAGAGGAAAGAATGATTTGAGAGAGGGGAAAGAGTCTATCTGCATAGCTCAAAGAGCCTCCCTCGAAGGAATATTGATAAACATGTTGTTTAGCCTGCTGTACAATCGGGCCTTGGGTCTTAGTGAGCAGTCAAAACTGGAGTCTGTTTTTGCTGACTCTTAATCTTCCTCATCAACATTTTTAAAACAGACTCACTTCAGCAAAGACTGAACTTCACGTAAACTCCAAGCACTACTACAATTGTTATAATTTCCATCGATGCTCCAAAGGGTCTCCAAAGGGGCGTAACCTTCCCCTTTGAGCATGCCCTTTCAGGCCACATGGCCATGCATAGCCCTAATATTGATTTTTAAAGACTCCCCACTGGTCCTGGGGGTGACAGTGTCCAGCTCGGTGCCTGTATTTGTGGTGTCCCTCAACGGAGAAAAGTGCAGCCTGCCCTCATGATAGTCCTCAGCTAGGGTCAATGACAAGGCCCTTATTGCAGCACCACCTAGCAAGTCCCACAATCTTCCCCAACAGCTAAAATATTTAAAGCTACAATGTACAATTTTTAGCTCTGTATGGCACAAAATGTTGGCTAGGTTCCAACTTAGCATACTCCGGCTGCCCAAAATTCATGGAAGCACGGCACTACCTAATTTGCATATATTTTATCAGACAGCTACATTTCTACTGACTGCTGTGGGCATGGTTTGAACTAGCCACATATGAAAACTAGATGTCCTTAGAAGCATCAGTGTGATACTATGCTCTCCACTATTTCTGATGGTTGCATCATCTCTTGTTTGATGAATTACTTACTGTATAATAGTCCTATGTTGGCCCACACTCTTGAGAGATTGGGGACAGGTGCATAAGTGCTTAGGGATACAGTGTCAATTCTTTCGTCACTCTATATGAATCCAATTATTTCACCCTATACATATTTGCCTGAATTGTGGGCATGTAAGAACAGAGTTTGATTTCTACAGAGCAGTTGTGGAATAACTAAAGCGTGTGGCTATAAGCAATATATCAAGTATTATAATAAACCATAAATCCTTTCAGGTTCTTTAAATGGAATTTGAAATCAATAGGGCACTGCACTGTGTTTATTTACAGTAACAGTATGACCTGGAATAAGGTTACATATCAGGCAGGCACTCAGGGGTTCTTTCTGGAAACTGGCAGAGCTGAAAGAGGCTTCAAAGTATTCTTTCTGCTACCTTCAGTAGCGTCCAGTTTGCATCTCTCCTGTACCGGGGGCAGGGCTAGCTCTAGGCACCAAAATGACAAGCATATGCTTTGGGCGGCATATTTCCAGAGGTGGCATTTCAGCCATTGTTTTAGCATTTATACCATCAATTTGCCCATGTTGAATAGTTGTAATACACATTAAAAACTGTTTGCTTGGGGTGACAAAGCCTAGAGCTGGATAAATGGAGTGATTCTGGCGTACCCCTGAGAGACAGAACCTCGGGTTCTCAGCACTACTTGCAGACCATTTTACTAAGTTTTGGAAGCTCCTCCAGACTATAGATGACTGGTGCAGATATCAGAGACTGACTGATTGATTTCCTGACATTTACTAGACCACTTTTCACAAATTATCAAAGTAGTCTACAATGTGATTTCATAATTATCTAGACTTGGTGGCACACATAGGGTATGGGGGGGAGGAAGGTGAGGTGGGGGGGGGGGGCTAAAAGGAGAGAGGAATATTGATTTGTACTGAAATATTGTTTGACATGGATCCCAAGGTATGGCTGGGATCTCAGTTGTTTGCTTTATTATAATATGTTAAATAATAAATGTTTAAAAATACATAAAAGAAAGTAAAGTACCCTGAATGAGTGGCAAATTAAAGTTGGCCATTAAGTTGGTCACCGAAAGCCTATGAAAAGAAAAAGATTTTGAGATGTGTTTTGAAGTCATGGGCGTAGTTTGGGAGGCGTTGGGGGATTTTTCCCCCCTAAATGAGTTGCCCCGACAATGGCCGTGATGTTTATTTGCCCCTAGGGATCCAATCTCCCATGGACAGATGAGAAGAGGATGACTGTGATCGCGGCAAAGTCCCCTTCTATCTGCCCACAAGAGATCAGATCCCCATGGGTAGAAGAGAAGGGGGAGGCCCAGTTGCGGCCTGCAGCAAAACAGATCATGTGCTGGGGGGAGGAGGAGGGTGGTTTAAGCGAGGTAGAGAAGGCAGGGGCAATTTAGAGGGGTGGGGTCTATTTAAAATAAGGATGATTGGGGAGGATTTTAGGGCAGGGGATAAGAGTGCTAGGGGGGTTGTAAAAGGGAGGAGAGTCTGGAAGTGTAACAGAGGAGGGGAGCCAGCATGAGAGGGGCTGGAAGGGGAGGAAAGAGTGTAAGATGTTGCCAAAAGGTACATTCCCCTCCCCCCAGATCACACACAAACACCCCGCCCCACCCCACATCACCCCCCCTCTACACACACACACACATTTGGGCACCTCACCATCACACCACACATACACACATGCACTGCAGCCCCGCACTGCACCTACACCAAGGCACCTACTACCACATCTCCTCCCACACAGACAGGCACACCACCATTGCACCACACACACGTACAGACACTTAATATCTGAAGCTATAACTGTTATCTGTATTTCTGTCTAAAGATGCCACACGGTATAAGAACTCTGGTATTCATCTAGCTTGGTAATATGTTACTTTCCCTTTTTTTTGGCAAATCCACTGAATGAGGACCTCTGTTCCCTCCTTATCTTGCGGGTGCCAGCTCATCCCTCACCTGTGGCTTCCTATTTTTTTTTTAAGGTAACTATAATGAATATGCAAATATGTCACCCAATACACCCCCCCACCCACCCCCAAGTTAAGTCGTCAAACTATGTCACGTTTGAAGTGTTTGTAATTGAACAGAGGTAAGGCGGTAAAGCGTTCCATAGCACAGGAGTGGCATGGAAATAAATGGATTGGCATGTGGCAGTGTAGTGTACTTTATTTGCTGGGGAAGATAATATGTTGGGACTGGGCAGTGCCAGGGTGAAGGGAGGGAAGAGTGTGGGCATTCTGCCTAACTTTATTGATAGCCAGTGCTATTCAGTTGCGTTCTGTACTGCTAAGCAATTTCATTTTAGTATAGCGGTGGCTACATAAGTGTATTCATCTGCACAGAGTATATATAAAACATTTAAATGCAGTGGCCAGTGTTAAAAACAGCAAAACACTGACCTTGGAGTTTAAGGATTGACTGCACTAGGTTTAAAACCATAAGGAAAGACATGAAGGGTCAGACCAAGGTCCATCGAGTTCAGCATCCTGTCTCTAACAGTGGCCAGTCTGAGTTACAAGTACCAGGAAGGTCCCAAAAAGTATAATCGATCTATTTCTCAGATTTGGGAAAGCCATTGTTCATCACTGGAAATGAGCTATCTGGCTAATAATTCATCAACCTTTCCTCCAAAAATCTGTCCAAATCTCTTTTGAACCCTGCTATGTCAGTTGCCATGACATGGTTTATGATTTCTGCTTTATTAGATCTTGATAGACTGCCCTTTGCAAACACATACAGGGCAGTTTACAATAAAATCAAAAATATGTAACAATCAACCCCTGTCAATTGGAAATAGAAGGAACTCCAAAAATATAGGAAAGAGAAATAATATAGAGCAAAAGATCTTCTCCAGCAACAGATTACACAGACTAATTATGCACAGAAACATGACGGCAGAAAAAGACCACATGGCCTATCTAATCTGCCCTTCCATATCAACTACAATAGTCCCCTTTTTTTCCTTTAGAGGTCCTCTGTTTGTCCCATACTTTCTTAAATTCAGATAGGGCCCGATTCCAATCCCGACGTACATCTCCTTTGTACGTCCAGGCTGACCCAGACATACAAAGGAGATCGCGATTTCGATCCCGCAGGGCACGTCTAGCCCTGCGGGATCAGAATCATGAACAAGCCTGTACATGCAGGCCGGGACTGCGATTCAGTCCCGGCCTTCATGTACAGGCACTGCCCGGCTAACTCAGCCAGGGCTTTTAAATGGAGCCGCAGTGCCATGGCATCATGTTGCCATGGCACTGTGGCTCCATTTAAAAGCCGCGATGCAGGCCGCCTGCCCAAAATCTTTATCTTTATTAACACTTGATATACTGCCCTAGACTTTAGGGTATCAGAGCGGCCAGGGTCGAGCTGCAGGGAATTAACACTGCTCCCCCCCCTCGCAGCCCCTTCTGCCCTCCATAGTAGCAAAATTGAAATGTCCAGGGAACTTATTCCACCCTGGGGGCGGGGTGGAATAACTTCCATGGCCATTTCGCCGGCACTGGACATACACTCTCCGCCCCTGTGCTACCCCTTCCCCACCCCCATATAACTTCCCCGCACAACCAGCGAGGAAGTTATACAGGGGCAGGAGCCAGCACGAATAGCAGGGATGGACAACCCATCCCTGCTATCCATGCCCCAGAATGACCCCCATACTGTCCTTGTTGCTACCACCTCCACTGGGAGAATATTCCAGGCAGCTATCACTCTTGCTATAAAGAAATATTTCTGCATATTACTCTTGAGTCGATCCCCTTTCACCTTCATCCTATGTCCCCTCATAGCAGAGCTTACCTTCAATTGAAAGAGATTCTCCTGTGCATTATTGCCACGGAGGTATTTAAATGTCTATCATATCTCCAACTATCCCACCTTTCCTCTCAAGTATACATATTAAGATCTCTAAGTCTGTCCTCATATGCTTCATAACAAAGATCACTGACACATTTTAGTAGCCACCCTCTGCACCGATTCCAACCTGCTCATATCATTTTAAAGGTGCGGTCTCCAGAATTGCACACAATACTCCAAATGAGGTCGCACCAGAGACTTATACAGAGGCATTATCACCTCCTTTTTTCTGCTGGCCATTCCTCTCTCTATACACCCAAGCATCCTTCTGGCTTTCACCTTTTCTGCCTGTTCAGATACTTTAAGATTGTCAGACACAATAACGCCCAGGTCCCGTTCTTCTTTCATGGACAGAAGTACTTCACTCCCTACAGTGTTCCACTCCTTTCTAAAAGGTTTGTTTCAATATGCTGTTCATTAGTTTCATCGAGTGCCCTTTTGTTTTAGTATTTTAATTTTACCTATTTAACTGTTCCACCCCACTGTTATTTTTTAAATATCTATCATTCCCTTCTGGTTTTTTCTCCAAGCTGAAGACCCCCTCTCTATCCTTTTTGAGATGGGCCAATCAGAACTGCATACAATCCTCCAGTTGCTGTCATACCATGGATCTATAGAGAGGCATAAAAGTTTGAGCTTGGATCTCCATTCCTTTTCAAATAATCCCTAACATTCTATTTGCTTTTTTGGTGGCCACACTACACTGAGCTGAAAATTTTCAGGTCTTCTCCACAACCACGCCAAGATCTTTTTCTTGGATAGAGGCTCACGAGGCTACAGCCTACAGCCTTCTGAACCAAGCTCTAAACCAAAGCGATAGTCTTCCTGCCTTACTACTGTTTTCCATCTAACTTGCCACTGCTTGTGCTCTCACCTCTCCGCTTTCCATTTCACTGCTTCTTCCACCTCGCCTTTAATTCATGCTGGTCGTCATTTGACTTTCTTTTGATTTTTTTTTAAATATGTGAAATACCTTATCTGGGTTTCCAGAATGGTCTTTTCAAATAACGTCCATGCACCATGCAAACTCTTGACACTGACAACTGCTCCTTGGGGGGGGGGGGGGGGGTTCTCACTTTTTGATAATCTACCTTTTTAAAAGTGCAAGCAGTAGATTTTTTTAGTATCTTCCTTCCAGTGATGACAAATTTTATTGCTTTGTGATCACTTCTGCCTGGCAACTCCATCACCATTACCCTTTGCATCAGATCCTGTGTACTAATAAGGCTACTTGTAGATCTAAAGTAGTTTGCCCTCTGGTTGGTTCCAGGACCAACTGCTTGACAAAGTAGTCATTTGTGTCTTATGCAGATAATATCTTCTTCCTGATCACCCATCAGGAGGCAGTAGTTTCAAAGCATGCTTTATTAAATCAATGCTTCACTTGTATTGAAAACTGGATGACGAAACATCAATTAAAACTCAATTTGGCAAAAACCAATCTCATTTGAATTGGTAGACCAGACCAAACACCTCCTTTTGAACAACTCTAGCTATCTGGAATTTAATTGTCTTTGGTTAACACATTAAAGATTTTAGGCATCGATCGAGTCTGCCTTATCTATGAAGGTACAAGTGGTAAGCGTTCATAAAGGACACCTTTTGACAACTTTGTTTATTACGATAGATGAAACCTTTGTTACCAGCGGCTAATTTCAGACATGTTATCCAGCTTTCTATCTTACCTTTATGTCATTACTGCAAAGCAATTTACTTAGGATTGTCTCAACATGCCTACAGGTATTCCAAAATACTGTAGCTAAATTGATTTCTGGGTGGAAAGGTGGCAGCACTCCATACCTTTTTCAGTCCACTTCCATTTCAGGCTCGATAGAAATTTAAAAGATGGATATTCAAAAGCCGGCCAACACATTCAGTAGTACTATCCAGATTGTGCCACGGAATATTTCCTCTGGATCGTGCTGAGGCGGTCTCTGAGTGGAGTTGGGGACAGAATATGGGGATATCGGTTAGCAGTGATATTCAGGTCATTAACTGGATAACAAACTGCATTGTTAGGCCTTGAAAGATGCAGTTCTAACTTTATGCAGTTTTACTATCCAGATCACAACCGAATATCGTCACTAAATAGATGGTGCTGACCACTGGCACTAATACCGGACATTCAGTGCCAGCCACTATCTCGATCTTGGTTCTGGATATCTGGTTTCATTTTTAAATGTCAACCAGAGTTTACTGGCCCACAAACATCTATACAGTATCTAGTGTTTAAAATCTGCCTCTATGTGTCAAACTATCAATTAAAGCTCAACACAATGGGCAACAATTAGAAATGTGAGATTCTCTTTTCCAGAAAACTCATTGAAAATATACTTTTCACAATATTCTCTGTTATATTGATCCCTATTATTGGATTAAGCTTCCTACTATGCTGAAATATCTCTTGTTCAAATGACCGTATACAAAATATACATAAACCAATCAATGGGTATATTCAGTCCCATAAAAAGTTAAACACAGCTATTTTTCAATTATCCAAGCTGATTCAATATGTCGATGCCATTTGGCTCCCTCTAGTTGTGGGGCAAGTCACATCCCGAGAACCCTCACACAGCAAATTATTTCCTAGGGCCTCTCCCACTCCTTTACTCAGCTGGCATTTGCTCTTATCCTAAGGGAGCAGGTTCTCCATAGGAGGTGGGGGGGGGGTATGGAAGTCCCTTCAGGGCCCAGATGCACAAGTCCAAAAAACTATGGACACTGATTGGGGTGTTCCAACTTGCTTTACTGGGTATAACATACAACTTAAAACAGTATCCAATAAGAAGTATACAGTCCTTGGCAACATGGATTGTATCACCCTAAGTATTTGTGTCTGTGATCCCAATTGGACTACTTAGCTATCCTGCAATAGGCAGAAGATCCCTGTCAGGGCTCCCAGCATGATTACCAGACACCAAGGTCTTCTTCCCATCTCATCAGGATCCGATTTACTCTCTCCTTCCTTCCAACCCAGTGCAAACTGGCTCACTGTACCTTCTCCAGTAGGTAAATTCCAATCCGTACTCAGCTTTCCTCTTTAGATTTGTGACCCAAGTCTGCTCTCGGTCCTCTCTCCAATGCTCAGGCAAAAAGGTGGGTAAACCTCTGTTTTACACAAATATGTCACATCTAGAAATGTTCCAGAAGCAGGAGAAATTCCACAATAGACATGGAAAGGATCACACAAAAAAGACCAAAGCTACAACCAAGACAATCATCACAAAAACACAACCACATAATCCCCACACCTCACACCTGGATACTAGGGGTTTATATATAGCAAGCCGAACTAAAGCAGCCATCTCACAAGGAGGACATTACCACAAGATGGCATGCATCAACTGCTTGGGGTAAAATGAAATGGTCCTGCACACACAGCATGTTGAAATGGCGAGTCCTGAAAGGATCCTTGCATCTAGTTTTGATGCTATTCTGTATTTTTGTACCAAATGAGGCTGTATTATGATCTGCAATGTATTTTATAGTTATATGAAGTGGCATTTAGAAAGGACGTTCAGGTGCAACCCAAGATGTCCAGGGCAAAACATTGAGAAAACCCTGGGAACATTTACATTTCAGCCTGATTATAGAAACATTGATGTTCCCAAAGGGGTGGCTGCAGAACAGCTCTTTGGACATCCCAGCCGGCATTTTCCAGAAGGGGGACATCCATGTCCACTGACACTGCAGAACCTCGAATGTGCGGTGGTGGGTTAGTAATCTGTTTAGGGTTTGTATTATATATGTTTCTTTGCCCAGGAAATAGTGACAGAGACGATGACATCACATTGTGTTTATTTATTTTATTTAATTCTCTTATATACCGCACTATTCTGCATCAATGCGGTTTACATTGAACAAACTGAAATTACATTGAACAGGGCATTATAACTTGGAGATAACTATTTTACGGGGAACATGGGCTATGGAGGGTTAAGTGGCTTGCCCAAGACCACAAGGAGCACCTGTGGGACTAGAAACCCCAGTCCTTCCGGCCCAAGGTTGCTGTCCTCTAGTGGGATTTGAACCCCCAACCTTCCGGCCTGAAGTACCTTGCCCCAACCACTAGGCCACTCCTCCACTCATATCACTCCACATCACATTGTGTTCTTCCCCCTGGAGGTTGCTGCTATGAAACAAGCACTTTTTTACTCCTTATCCACGGTCGGGACAGATATAGGCATGGATGCCTCAATAACCAGGGCAAGACATGCTTCTGCCATTCTGAATTGCACAACATGCATCTTTGTGGCACTACCTTCGCCACTCCTCTGGCACGTCCCCTTTCTTTTTGTATGTCCTCGTGCTAGGAACATCCATATACACCGTTTCTAAAATGGCTCCAGAGACACCCTTGTGATTGGACATCTGCATACTCATTTTCAGGCATCCAAAACAGGAATCAGTTCTGTAAAATACCCCCTTGATGTATTGTTTTTAGGATTTATGATGACAGAAGGATTCCTATTTACGTACTCTGCCTTGAACCATTTCTGGTTAAGCAGATTAGAAGTAACCAAATTAAATTAAATTCTGGCATCTAGAAGCTTCACCTTCCTAGCATATCCCAGTGAGGCATTTACTCCAATACTGGGGTAATTGAAATCTCCCACTATTACTATGTTACCACATTTATTAGCCTTCCTAATTTCTGCTAGCATTTCCTGTCCAGGTGGATGGCAATATACCCTCAGCACTCTACTCCTCCCCATCACACATGGTATTTATCTACATATGGATCCCACATTGCACTTTGTTTCCACGTCTGTAATTTTAAGTGCTATCCTAAATCCATATTTAAAGTGGACATGCAAATTATGTTTTTCAAAGTCAGCTTTTCCTTCAGCTTAGACTTACAAAGGAGATATGCCCTTTTCTTAGGGAACAGGACTTTGCTACTTTCAATCATGTCTTGGCAATATTGCATCAAGACTACCAGCACTTAAAGATGTGGGTTTTACTTTGGCCCATACTAGGAAGCTTTATTAAATACAAAATTCTGCAGCATGAATTTTACTGGAATGCTATTATAGAGATAATGTTACCCCGATATGAAAAGGCTCTCAAATTTCAAGCCCAATTTAACATATTAGTGTTGGTCTTTTAAGGCTTTGTATGGTTTAGTTCCCAGTTGTCTAAGAGACCAGTTATCATGGTATAAACCAGCTCAGGCATTGAGGAGTCTAATGAGACCTTTTAAGTATCTCTCAGCCATCAGAGATGAAACTAATTTATTTATTTAACAGTATTTCTAAACCGCCTTATCTTATGAGTATCTAATGAGTATAAGAAAACACACCTTCTCAAGTTCAACACCGAGACTGTAGCATTTTTTTCCTCGGAATGCATGGCTATTAAATGATTATTTAGCTTTCCATCAAATGTTAAAAAGAGATGGCTATTCCAACACGCTTTTCATTTAGAGTTACCTATAGATTTATTTCTTTAACAGGTTTTTTTATACCGTTTCATCATTTCAGTCAAAGCGGTTTACATTCTAACTTAAACTTGATAATGTACATTAAACAGGAGTATTGATAACTTGGATATTTCTGAGGCAGTGGAGGGTTAAGTGACTTGCCCAAGGCCACAAGCAGCACTAGTGGGAATCAAACCCTGGTCTCTTGGTTCCTAAGCCAGCGCTTTAACTATGGCATAGGTGCAAGGAGCTCTTTTCTCTCAGGGAACAAGTCCGTTCTCTAGAGGCTAAAGTAGCAGACTTGGAAAACATAAGACAGACAGAGAGGTACATAGACGAGACCTACAGGGATATAGTCTTGAAATCCCACCTCCAGTCTGGCAGCACCCCTGTTGCCATGGAGGAGAGAGGTCACGTGACAGGAGAGCATCACCCTGGTGTGGCAGGAAGTGATCCTGTAACTAGGACCTCTCCTCCAGGTGATGTAAAACCCTCTCGCACCGAGGAAGTTTCTCCAGGGCCATGTGCCCATGAGGGAAGGGTTAGGACAGCCGTTATAGTTGGTGATTCGAACATTAGGCATGTAGATAGCTGGGTGGCTGGTGGACGTGAGGATCGCCTGGTAACATGCCTGCCTGGTGCGAAGGTAGCGGACCTCACACACCACCTAGATAAGGTCTTAGATAGTGCTGGGGAGGAGTCTGCTGTCTTGGTACATGTCAGTACCAATGACATAGGAAAATGTGGTAGGGAGGTTCTGGAGGCAAAATTTAGGCTTTTAGGTAGGAAGTTGAAATCCAGAACTTCCAGGGTAGCATTCTCCGAAATGCTTCCTGTTCCACGCGCAGGACCCAAAAGGCAGGCAGAGCTCCGGAGTCTCAATGCGTGGATGAGACAATGGTGCAGAGATGAGGGTTTTGGATTTGTTAGGAACTGGAGAACATTCTGGGGAAAGGAGGGCTTCTTCCGAAGGGATGGGCTTCACCTTAACCGGGATGAAACCAGGCTGCTGGCATTAACCTTTAAAAAGGAGATAGAGCAGCTTTTAAACTAGATATTAGGGGAAAGCCGACAGTCGCCCAAGAGCAGATGGTTCGGAAGAATGTATCCTTGAAGGATACTACCAAAAGCAGAGAGGTTCCACAAAAGAGTAAAGTAGCCCAAATGCCCTCAAGTATGGAGCACACAGAGCTTAAAGATCCCAATTTACCCATGTCTAACAATAGCCAAATTAACATGAATAAAATACATTCTCTAAAATGCTTGTATGCAAATGCTAGAAGTCTAAAGAATAAGATGGGAGAGTTAGAATATATAGCACGAAATGAAAGGTTAGATATGATTGGAATATCAGAGACATGGTGGAAGGAGGACAACCAGTGGGACACTGTGATACCTGGGTACAAACTATATCGTAATGATAGAGCTGATCAAATTGGTGGAGGGGTTGCGCTCTATGTTAGAGAGGGCATTGACTCAGAAAGGATTAAAGTTTTGCAGGAAACACAATCTGCTGTAGAATCTATATGGATTGAAATTCCATATAAAAGGGGGAAGGCGATGGCAGTGGGGGTGTACTATCGAGCAACTGGCCAGAATGACCAAATGGATGATGAAATGCTCAAAGAAATCAAGGAAGCTAACAAAAGTTACAGCGCAGTAATAATAATGGGTGATTTCAATTACCCCGGTATCGACTGGGTCAGTGTCACGTCAGGACATGCTAGGGAGATAAAGTTCCTAGATGAAATAAATGACTGCTTCTTGGAGCAGCTGGTTCATGAACCGACCAGAGGGGAAGCCATATTAGACCTAGTCCTTAGTCAAACACCAGATCTAGTGCAAGAGATAAGGTTGTTGGGGCCACTTGGCAATAGTGATCATAGCATGATCGCCTTTGATTTAATTAGTGGAGGAGGGATAGTAAGGAAATCCACAGTACTACCTTTTAACTTTCGAAAGGGAGACTATGATAAAATGAGGAAAACAGTTAAGAAAAAACTAAAAGGAGCAGTTGCGAAGGTTAAAAACGTACATCAAGCTTGGGTGTTGTTGAAAAATACTATCTTGGAAGCCCAGACCAGCTGTATTCCACGCTTTAAGAAAAGTGGAAGGAAGTCCAAAAAACTGCCAGCATGGTTTAAAGGTGAGGTCAGAGAGGCTGTTGCCAAAAAAGCATCTTTCAGGAAATGGAAAAAAGAGCCAAATGACAAAAACTGGAAACAGCACAAGCACTGGCAAGTCAAATGCAAGGCATTGATAAGGCAGGCAAAGAGAGAATTTGAGAAGAAGCTTGCTGCGGAAGCAAAAATGCGAAATAAAGACCTTTTCAAGTACATTCGTAGCAAAAAACCTGTGAGAGAGTCAGTTGGTCCATTAGATGATAAAGGGGTTAAAGGAGCACTAAGAGGCGACAAGGCGATAGCGGAGAGACTGAATGAATTCTTTGCTTCGGTCTTTACTGAGGAAGATGTAGGGATGTTACCTATGACTGAAGTGGTATTTAAAGGTGCGGAAGAATTGGAGGAAATATCGATACATCGGGAAGATGTCTTACAACTATTAGATAAACTGAAGAGTAGCAAATCACCTGGGCCGGATGGTATACATCCAAGGGTGTTGAAAGAACTGAAATATGAGATTGCAGAACTGCTATCAGTAATCTGTGAACTATCATTAAAATCATCCCTAATACCTGAAGATTGGAGGATCGCCAATGTAACACCAATTTTTAAAAAGAGCTCCAGGGGTGATCCGGGAAACTATAGATCGGTGAGCCTGACATCAGTACCGGGAAAAATGGTAGAAACCATCATAAAGAATAAAATTACTCAGCATGTAGATAGTCACAACCTAATGGGAGACAGCCAACATGGGAGACAGCCAATTCAAAGCAGAATAATATATAAAACTACAATAACTACTTTTAAAGCTTTAAATCACATGGCCCCAATCCCACTAAATAACCTAATCAGTATGGAACCTCAAAAAACTACACACAGAAAAGGACACTCAAATAAACTAAACTCTCCTCATGATTTCATAAAAGCAAATAAATTAACTAATAACAGAGCTTTCTCTCATGCAGCCCCATCCACCTGGAATTCCCTTCCAGAGGACCTAAGATCTATAAAAGAAATTATGGAACTCCGTAAAAAACTAAAAACTTATCTATTCTCCATGCACTACGGCAACATAGATAACCCTTTGATTTACTCAGATAACGGCTAAAATCACCTGACTGAGTAATACTAAATCCTACAATTTAACAGAAAAACCACTGAACTAAAAACGCTATGATTAAACCCTAAAGTACCACTACTTGTATCTGTATATAGTTTATCTGTATATAGTTTATTGTACATAGTTTAAAAGCAAGTTTTATGCTGTTATGTATTAGCCTATGCTGTTAACCAATATATTGTTTATTGTTACATAATGTTCGATGTAAAACCAAGCTCTTGCTTTGTGGATTTTGTTTTATTGTAAACCGCAACTGAACTCTGGAAGATGCGGGATATAAATGATTGTTAAATAAATAAATAAATAAAATAAAGTAAAAATGGCTTTAGACAAGGAAGATCTTGTCTTACTAATCTGATATGTTTTTTTGAAGGAGTGAATTAACAGGTGGACAAAGGTGAGTCGGTTGATATTGTGTATCTGGACTTTCAGAAAGCCTTTGACAAGGTCCCTCATCAGAGACTTTTGGCAAAACTAAAGAGTCATGGGATAGGAGGCAATGTACTATTGTGGATCAGGAACTGGTTAAAAGATAGAAAGCAGAGGGTAGGGCTAAATGGCCAATTTTCCCAATGGAGAAAGGTGAATAGTGGTGTACCCCAGGGATCTGTGCTGGGTCCGCTGCTTTTTGACATATTCATAAATGACCTGGAAAGTGGAATAACGAGTGAGGTTATCAAATTTGCAGATGACACAAAACTATTTAAAGTTGTTAAAACCCAAGAGGATTGTGAAAAATTGCAAGAGGATCTTGATAAATTGGAAGACTGGGCATCAAAATGGCAGATGAAATTTAATGTGGACAAGTGCAAGGTTATGCACCTAGGGAAGAACAACCCAAACTATGGTTACACGATGCAAGGTTCCACATTAGGAACCACCACCCAGGAAAAAGATTTAGGTGTCATTGTGGATACCATGTTAAAACCCTCGGCCCAGTGTGCAGCTGCGGCCAAGAGAGCAAATAGAATGCTAGGTATCATAAGGAAAGGAATGGAAAATAAAACAAAAGATATTATAATGCCTCTATAACGTTCCATGGTGAGACCGCACCTTGAATATTGTGTGCAATTCTGGTCGCCGTATCTTAAAAAGGATATAGCGATTTTAGAAAAGGTACAGAGAAGAGCCACCAAAATGGTAAAGGGGATGGAAGGATACTCCTATGAAGAAAGGCTAAAAAGGTTACGGTTCTTTAACCTGGAAAAGAGACGGCTGAGGGGAGATATGATAGAAGTCTATAAATTAATGAACGGAGTGGAACGGGTAAACGTAGATCGATTGTACCTTATCAGAATATAGAAAGACTAGGGGACATGCAATGGAGCTACAGGGTAAACTATTTAAGACTAATAAAAGAAAATATTTTTTCACTCAACGTGTAATCAAACTCTGGAATTTATTACCGGAGGATGTAGTAAAGGCTATTAGTGTAGCTGGGTTTAAAAAAGGTTTGGACAAGTTCCTGGAGGAAAGGTCCATAAACCATTATTAAGAAGTGACCGAAGATATCAATGCTTGACCCAGTACAAGCATTGTGGAACTTGTGTCTCTTGGGGAAACTGCTAGGTATGTATGACCTAGATTGGCCACTGTTGGAAATAGAATACTGGGCTTGATGGACCTTGGTCTGACCCAGTATGGCATATCTTATGTTCTTATGTTCATTATGTCAGTATTTACTCATTGGGTGGCTGTTATGTTTTTAATTTTTTTAATTGCCCACTTTTATGCTTTACTATTTTAATATTGATATTTAATTTAATTTTATTTTATTTTATTTTATTATTGTTTGGATCTATTTTGTTACTGATTGTGCTTATGTTGTTGCTCACTACTGAGGGGATAATTGGCTACCCATTGGTACTTGGTAATATTTGGGGAACTGTTTGTGGGTTACTAGGCCCACACTACTTTATGCTTTTTATGTAATTACCTTCTACAAGAATGAAAAATACATTGAAAAGTGCTTACTAAAAGCTTGACACAAAAGGTACGTTTTTCTATGTAAGATTCAAACATACAAATTAGACATTTTGGGCCCGATTTCATCCCGCACGTAGATCCCCTCTGTGCGTCCGGTCTGAACCTGATGCACAGTGGGGATCACAATTCTGATCCCACAGAGCACGTCTAGCCCTGTGGGATCAGAATCGCGAACAGTCCTGCACGTGCAGGCCAGGACTGCGATTCAGTCCAGCCTGAATGTGCAGGACTGCCTCCGGCTAAACTCAGTCAGGGCTTTTAAATGGAGCCACGGCATCATGATGTCATGTTGCCATGACACCGCGACTCCATTTAAAAGCCGCAATGCTGCCACTTGAAAAAGGGGTTTATTGCCCGCAGCCTCATCCCTGATCTGGCCTCCTAAGACCAGGATCAGGCTGCGAGGAATAAACCCTGGCCCCCCCTGCCCCATCAGCGCCCCGGGGCAATTCAAAAAAACACATCCATGGAAGTTATTCCACCTCGGAGGTGGAATAACTTCCCCGGATACTTCATCGGCCATGTATGTCCATAAGAATCGGCCCTGTATGTCCAGGGCCGGCAACTGCCCACTGCCTGCCCAGACTCTGCCACCAAGCCGCCCATTCCCCGCCCCTGTCTAACTTCCCCATACAACCGGAAGGGAAGTTATTCGGAGGCAGGAGAAGCCACGAATTGCGGGAATGGAAGCCCTGTTGGGACATCCATCCCCACTATTCGTGGCTGAGAATAACCCTCTTTGGGAGTGGCTGAGAGTGGGAAGCATGACTGGAGGGGAGGTCGGAGATAGGGGTGTCTATACAGATAGTGAGTCATTTATCTATTGGTAAAATTGTTATACCATTTTCCTGAGAAATCATTCAAAATGGCCTCCGCTTATGCAAGTGTGTGTGTGCATGAGTGAGTGGGAGTTAGTGTGAGTGGAATGCATGAGTGCAGGTAAGTTGGATGTGGGGGGCTAGCTACAAATGTGTAGTCAGGATTTGTAACGTGGTGCGTACTCATGAATGGAGGGGTGTCTATGTGACTGAGTGGATCTGGCACGGATGTGTGTGCATGTCTAAGTTTAGGCAGCAAGTGACTGGGTATGGTGTTCTAAGTCATCCCCTTCCCAACAGTCACCCCTGGCCTTCCTCTCCTCTTCTTCTTTTCCCTCTCTCTCCTCTTAACCTCGCTCCCTTCCCTTCCATCTTCTCTCATCCTTTCCTTCCTCACCCTTCTGTCTCATTTCGTTACAGTGCTACACTTTTCTTATGCTGGCAGAGGTTGGAAAACCCGTCAGCAATGGATGCATTCCACTGCAGGCCTCCTCTTCTACACTGAATCACATTAGCACTCCCCCTTCAGCTCATGGATACAAGCAGACAGGAAGAGAGATAGTCAGACCCTTGACAACAGGCGCTGTTGCTGCAGCAAAATACATGTACAAAATAATGCAACCAGGAACCCTCTCTAGCCCTTTGCACATTTCCCACTTTCCAAATCAACAGGTCGAGGTTAGTCCCTTACCTCCTACTAGCTTGGCTTTCAGCATCAACCTGGCTCTAGAACAAGCTCTAGAATTGGTTAAAGGTGTTGGCACCTCAGGCAAACCTTAAGCCTTATGTCCTCCCTGGCTGCCAGAATCTAATGTTTAGCTTTGAATGCCCTGCTCTTTGTCCTCCCCCCTCAACAGCTGCTTCCCTAGGTGACAACCTGGTTTGCCTGATGGTTGGGCTAGCCCTGTCTAGCTCTGTCTAGCAAAGCTGAATTTTAAATGAAGCATAAATATGGTTCAATGTTCTCAGCACCACTTGGTGGTACCTGATAAATGCTGGAGGCCAAGCCAACAGGAAGTACAGTGCTATCTTCCTGCCATCTGGCCTAGTAGAGGGGTTCCGGATGTTGCTGGAGTAGGGTGGGGTGGGGGAAGGTTCCGGGTATTCTTGATGTCACTGGCAGAAGTTCCAGGAGGAGGAATTTAATTCTGCCAAGGAGGAGGGAAGAGCGTCTGGATGTTGCCTTGAAAGGGGCAGGAAGGGTCCAGATTGGTTTGATGTTTCTGGGGAAAGAAGTATCCAGGGGCATCTAACATGCTGAAGCTGCCATGCTGGATTTGTGCAATAGCAGTTAAATGACTGCTCCAGGCCAAAAGATAAAATAAAATATTCTGGTCCAGGAACGTTAGCAAATAGAGTAATGACAAAAAAAGTTATTGCCATGCCATTAACATGCTTTGCATATACAGGTGTGATCATTTTTAATTTACTCACCATCGGGCCTTTGATAATTGGGGTCTGATATTACACCCCATTAATATGTGCACTAAGCATAGTGTATAATTAATACTAGCCAATCAGAAGGAACAGATGCCTGGAGACGCCATCAGTGTTCCCTGTAGCCATTTTAACAGCAGGAGCTTTCTGGAGTTACTGAGCGCCTGCTAGGGTGCAGTGGGGGGTTACTGGGGGATCCATACTGGCTTGTTTTATCATCCAAGTGGGCCACACCTCCTTGACTGCTCAGGGCACTACCTGGCTAGGCGATGGGCCTGATTAGTACACACAGATTCCGAAGCTACCTTCTCCAGAATACTATCATTCAGTTTATTGGCAAGTTTGGAGCTTGCAGAACTCGCAAATTTGAATCTTAACATATTGCATTTCTTTGCATTAATGTGAAGCATTTATTAAAACAAAGTATCTGCAATCAATTTATTTCAGTTTAACAGACATAACTGCAGTGCAGAAGATTGAAAACTGCAGTGCAGAAGACCGAATTTACAACTACAGCTCTCTTATCTTGCTGTGTTAGAGTTTCCCACTAGATAGTGAAGCAAACAGAAAAACATTATTTTCAACGCCCTGCAGTGAAAGGCCTTATCAACCAATTCCTTTTCTCTTTTCTTTAAGAATATAGAAGAATACAAAGTTCAAAATGAATGTCCAGTTCTTTAATTGCTTCTCAGTTTGCATAAGAGCATTCTCAAGCATTATGGTCCCTTAGAACTAAATCACATTAGGTGTTTAACGTGCGTTTCAACACACACTAACTTAACGTAGAGCTCAAAAACCAGTTAATGCTCTGCATGCAGAGCACCTAAGACAGAAATTCATATAGCAGATAGCAGAGAGATGGGGAGTGCATCTTGCAAGTAATGTTGTTAATAGCACTCACATTAACGGCTAGCACAGCAGATAACATGGAACAGTTAGTGATACCACCAGAGGTGTGAAAAACACGCTAGCCACCAGGATAAAGGCATGGCTGCCTTCGCCAAAGTGCTGGGAATTTCCCCAACAGTTACTATGGAGGTTTTGCTCTTAATGTGCCTAAACTCTGACTGTAAAATGCAAAACCTTAATGCATGTTGCCTACGTCTTAACAGCAACAGTCATGATAATCTAGATATAAAATACTAGTTAAACTAATAAAAAATATCAGATGAGTTGTCTAGGTATTTTTGATGGTGTGGGTATAGTGCAGGGGTCCTCAAACTACGGCCTGCGGGCCACATGCAGCCCGCCGAGGACATTTATCCGGCCCGCCGGGTGTTTTTGCCGCCGCTGCCTGTCCTCAGGGGCGGCTCTACCATGAGGCGAAGTGAGGCGGCTGTAGTTGCTGGTTGTGTGGCAGGCTTTCCCTTCATGCCTAGAGGCGCTTTGCCTTTCTTTGGTGTTCCGGTGGCCTGATTGGTCTTGTGAGGGTGATCACGGAGGGGCTTCATTTCCCGCTCACCTCCCCGATGCCGATCGGGACTGCTGCAGTTGCTGGTTGTGTGGCGGGATTTCCCTTCGCGCCTAGAGGTACTTTGCCTTTCTTTGGTGTTCCGGTGGCCTGATTGGTCTTGCGAGGGTGATCGGGGAGGGGCTCCACTTCCCACTCACCTCCCCGATGCCGACCATAAAAAAGGTAGGGGGTATTAGAATACCTTCTTGTCTATGGCCGAATGAGAACTTTTCTGATGCGTATTCATGTCCTGGAGGAGGTACTGTATAAACTTGGATTCAATATGTGAAGGGCATTGCTGAAATTGGGTGTGGACATCCAAGGTCTTGGGAAAGCCCCAAACATGCCTCTATTCAGCCTTGGATGTTTTCGCGCTGGTGACATCCTTAGAACTGCTTTATAAAATGGCTCCAGGGATGCCTCTATGCTTTGAACATCTGTATGTCCATTTTCAAAGCAAGAATAGTGTTCCTAAAATATTCCCCCCCCCCCCGATATTTATCATCTTGATTCAAAACATCTCATTCGAGTTTATTTCAGAAGTAAAAGTACAATTAGGCCATACTTCTCCCTAAAGGAGGACTCTAGCTTCCTCTTTCCTATAGAATTTATTAGGTGACTGGAGAGCAAACGTGGGCAACAAAGAAGGCAAAGTGGTTGGAAAATTTGGACTTGGTAACAGAAATGAAGCTAGAGAAGGACTGATAGAATTCTGCAAGACCAAAGATCTATTCATCTCAAATACCTTCTTCCAGTAACACAAGTGGCAACTGTACACATAGGCTTTCCCCAATGGATTGCACAAATATCAAACTGACTACATCTGTGGAAGTCAATGTTGGAAAAGCTCAATAACATTAACAAAGATAAAACCTGGAGCCAACTATGGTACAGATCACCAAAATAAGATATGTGCAGTGTGCATAGGAATTTGTTCATAGTTTTTTTTAAACTATAGTCTGGCCCTCCAACGGTCTGAGGGACAGTAAACTGGCCCCCTGTTTAAAAAGTTTGAGGACCCCTGGTATAGTGTGTACAGACCACTCTATGCACTCAGGGCTATGATACGTAGGGAATTTTTAGCATTAAATACCATCTTTGGCAACTCTAGCTAGAGTTGCTGCAAGGATTTTGGGCACCCTAAGCAAACCTTCAGCTTTACGCCTCACCCCTTCCCCAGCTCTTGATAATTCAGCTCAACAATTATAATTAGCCTACCACAACCCCTCCCGCAATAATTCTATAAAAATGCATAATTAGGACATCATGGGCTCAATATCAAAGGCTTTATGCTCCTAACTGAGAATTAGACTCCTAAATTAGCCTCTTTGATAATATAATCGGGCCGAGTGCCTAAACGAAAACTCAATTTCACTAAACTCCTAACTTTAGTAGCTTAAAAAGAGGCAACAGGGATGGATTTAGGGCAGGGAAAAAAAGTTAGGAGCTTACACTGATTTTCAGTCAAGACTCTAACTAGGCTCATATATTAGAAACATAGAAAAATGACGACAGAAAAAGACCACATGGCCTATCTAGTCTGTCCTTCCATATCAACAACTACAACAGTACCCTTTTTTCCTTTAGAGATCCTATAGAAACATAGAAAAATGATGACAGAAAAAGGCCACATATTTAGGCAAATGAATGGCAGTCCTAAAGTTAAGAGCATAACTAAGCTCCTAAAGTAAGATGAATTTTCAACTGAAAAATTAGGTTCTTCAATTTGGCTGAAAATAGGCTACAAATTGAGAAGCCTAAGTTAAACTTTGCATGCATGTGTGCCCACTCTCCCTGCAGGTGCGAGGATGTGCCGATGGCTCGTGAGTTTCTGCAGCTGTCAGGATTCATTGTTTTGCTTCGACCGCAGCTGCTCTTTGCTGCTCCTCACAAGCTGCTGCCCTAGGCCAATTTATTTATTTATTTAACAGTATTTCTAAACCGCCTTATCTTAATAATCAAGGTGGTATCACAGCAAACAATCGGGTAAAGTGAGTGTGTTATACATGCAGTGAGGGTGAAATTGAGTGTGTGTTGTATTGTGTGCTAGATTGGTATGAGCTATGTACAGAGTGGGCTATATACAGTGGTGCAAAAAACATATTCCATACATACATTGTTTAGGCGGTATCTGTGCTGTTATACATTCTCTGAGGTTATGTGATGTGTCCATAGTGTTCTATGAACAGCATGGTTTTTAGCTGTTTTCTAAAGTCTTTGAGGTCTGTAGTAGCCCTCAAATCGTCCGGGAGTTTGTTCCATATTGTTGGAGCAGCCATGGAGAGTGCTCTGTCCGTTGTGTCCTTGCGTGTGTGTTTGTATTCACTGGGGGTGCTGACTCGGTTGCGTGTTTGTTTTCTTCTAGGACGAGTGCTGTTGTCTGGTTGAATGAGGGTGTGTAGGCTGTTGGCTGATGTGTGCTGATTTATCTTAAATAGGTTTATGATAGTTTTGTATCTGATGCGAGCACCGATTGGAAGCCAGTGTAAGTCCTTTAAGGTAGGTGTGATGTGCTCCTGTCTTGCAGTTCCTGATATGATTCGTGCTGCAGTGTTTTGTGCCAGTTGGAGTGGTTTGAGGGCTTGTTTCGGTAGTCCAAGGTATATCGGATTGCAGAAGTACAGCAGTGGGGTTATCAGTGCTTGACAGACGGTACGGAAGTGTTCCAGGGCGAGTAGCGGTTTCAGTCTCCTGATGATTCGCATCTTGTAGGCTTTTTGGATTGTTTTTTCTATGTGTGGCTTGAGATTGAGTTTATTGTCCAGAGTAACTCCGAGGTATCTCACTTCTGATCTTATTGGTATAGTAGTGTTTTGTATCTTTATATTTGGTGGGTGTATGAAGTTTTGGTTCTGAGTGATGATTAAAGCTTCGGTCTTGTTGTAGTTTATTGCGAGGTTGTTGTTTTGACACCAACTTGCCATTTGGGTAAGGCAGTCTGTTATCTTAGAGAAGTCCGGGTTGTCGATTGATATCGGGGTGTATATCATGATGTCGTCTGCATATATTGTGTATTGAATGTTGTTCTCTTTCATGATGTTGCATATTGGTTGTATGTAGATGTTAAATAGGAGTGCTGAGAGTGCGGATCCTTGAGGCACTCCTTGTCGGACGTTTATGGGTCGGGAGGTGTTGTGTCCCAACTTGACCTGTAGCTGTCTTTCTGTTAGGTACGAGTGGAACCATTTCAATGTGATACCGTGTATACCAGTGTTCTTTAGTCTTTCCAGGAGCGTGCTGTGGTCCACTGTGTCGAAGGCTGAGGAGATGTCGATGAAGATCATTATGATTCCATTCCTGGTGTTGTCAATTATTCTTAGGATGCTGTCGAAGAGGTAGATCAGTAGTGTTTCGACTCCATGGTTGGGACGAAATCCGTGTTGGTTGTCATCAAGTGTTTCGTGTTTGTCGATGTGTTCCTGAAGTTGAAGTTGAACCGTTTTTTCAATGATTTTTGCGAGGAAGGGTATGCTGGAGATTGGTCGGTATGCTGCTGGATCTTTTTTGTCGAGAGTTGTTTTCTTTGTGAGGCAAGCTTTAGTTGCTTTGGCATGAGTCCTTGAGTGAGTGAGTTGTGTACCATTTTATGTATGGTGGGGATGAAGCTGGATTTGGTGGCTTTGACCCATGACACTGGGCACGGGTCTGTAGGAGCAGTGCTTGTATTGATTGTAGAGATGATGTGGGATATCTGTTCTGTTGAGGGTGAGTATAATGTGCACCAGGTTTTGGAGTGTACGTCCGTCCTGGTGGTTTCACTAGGTGTTGTTCGCTCTGTGGAGTGAAATTTGTCTTTGATGTGGTCGGCGAATTCCTGTGGATCAACTTGTACTTCCCCTTCTGTTGTTTGCTCTTTTGTGAGGATCTTTACTATTTCGAAGAGCTCTCTGGGTTTGTTGATGGAAGTGTTTATCATGTTTGTGTGAAATTCCCTCTTTGATTGGTTGATGTGTTCATTGTATTGTTTTTGCTTTGTTAGATAAAGATGCTGGTCGGCAGTTGCTTTGTTTTTTCTCCATCTCCGCTCTATCTTCCTGAGCTCTCTCTTTTCCTGTCGTATTTTTGCTGAGTACCAAGGTTTGTTTTGTCTCTTGTTGTGGTGTTGTTTCTCGGTCCTGCGACCAGATGGTTTGGCGGCGTTAGCTAAAATGCTGTTCCAGCTTGCAACTTGTTCCTCCAGGTCATCTGTAGTAATCTTCAGGTGATGTATTGTGTCCTGTATGAATTCGTCCCTGTCGAAATGCTTGAATCGTCTTTGTGTGTGTGAGATGTCAGCTCTTTCGTTTGTCTGGTCCTCTTGAGATCGCAGCTTTGTTTCGATTAGGTAATGGTCAGACCATGGCACTGGGGTAAAGGTGGGTGGAGAAATTAGGTCTCTTGATGTTAGGTAATTGGATGCGAAGATGAGGTCTGGGGATGATCCATGTCTGTGCGTTGGTGCATTGATTATCTGTGTGAATTGAAGTGAGGTCATCGCTTGAAGGAAGGCCTCTGCGTCTTTGGCATTGGTGGACTTGAGGTTGAAGTCTCCAATCAGTAGCGCTGGTTTGTTGTTTGTTGTTATGGCACAGGCTTCTTCGAGTGAGAGGGCTAGTTCGTCGGGTGGAGCTCTGGGTGCTCTGTAGGTTAGACAGATTGCAATGTTCTTGTTCTTGATGCTAATTGAGTTACATTGCTGTGTATCGGTGAAGTTCTGTGTCTTGAACTTTAGCTTTGTTTTCGCTATTATCAGGACTCCTCCTCCACGCTTCTGGGTGCGTGGGCAGTTGTACGCTGAATAGTTATCCGGTACTAGTTGGTTGAGTAGTACGTTGTCGGTAGGGTTGAGCCATGTCTCTGTGATGCATATTATGTCGGGCTGTCGCTCTTCTATGTGGTCTACAATAGTGTGTATCTTGTTGCAGACGGATCTGGCGTTTATGAGCTCAATCGTTGTTGTCTTTGTTGATGAGGTTGCTGTTACATGTGCTTCCTTTGTGCAGGTGTGGGAGTTCGATTTGTGTCTGTTTGGTCGCCTTGCCTGGTACGTTCTGAGTGTCTCTTTGTGTGTGTGCTGTGGTTCTAAATATGGCAAAGCAGTTGGTGGGTGCCATGTTGTGTTTGCTTGTGGGTAGTGGAGGTGTGTGGTGGGTGGGAGGAGTTGTGTGACGAGTAGGTAGAGTGGTAGGAAGTATGTGGCGTGCATGTTGGTTTTTTTGTGATGTTTCGTTGGGGTGATGCCTGTTTTCTTGAGTCTTCGTCTGTTGTCTGTTTGGAGAGAGCTGAACTTGGTGCGTGAGCTTGTCCCGTGGAGGGAGCCTGTCCCGTGGGGGGAGAGCCGGATCTGTGTTGGGCGCCTTGTTGCGGGAGCCTGTCCCGTGGAGGGAGAGCCAGATCTGTGTTGGGCGCCTTGGTGCGGGAGCCTGTCCCGTGGAGGGAGCCTGTCCCGTGGAGGGAAGGCTGGATCTGTGTTGGGCGCCTTGGTGCGGGAGCCTGTCCCATGGAGGGAGCCTGTCCCGTGGAGGGAGAGCCGGATCTGTGTTGGGCGCCTTGGTGCGGGAGCCTGTCCCGTGGAGGGAGCCTGTCCCGTGGAGGGAAAGCTGGATCTGTGTAGGGTGCCTTGGTGCGGGAGCCTGTCCCGTGGAGGGAGCCTGTCCCGTGGAGGGAAAGCTGGATCTGTGTAGGGTGCCTTGGTGTGGGAGCCTGTCCCGTGGAGGGAAAGCTGGATCTGTGTAGGGTGCCTTGGTGCGGGAGCCTGTCCCGTGGAGGGAGCCTGTCCCGTGGAGGGAGAGCCGGATCTGTGTAGGGTGCCTTGGAGTGGGAGCCTGTCCTGTGGAGGGAGAGCAGGATCTATTAGGGTGTGGGTAGCGGAAGTGAGAGTTTGGTGGTGGGGAATGTGTGATGTTCTGTGGGAATTCTACTTGCGGTTCTGACGTCCTTCGCCTCGGTCTGCTCCTTGTTGTGTTCTGCGGTGATGTTGTCGGCGCTGCTGTTTCTTTTGTTGCTTCCTTCTGCTCGCCTTCGTGCCGCACCTAAGGGCCACGCCAAAGGGCCCTCTGGCGAGGCCCGCCAGGCACGGGCGCGCCCTGCAGGGGCGCCGCTTTTATCTTCCTCGGCTGGCGGCTCCCACTGCCCCGATTGGGCAGGAGCTGGAACGGGCTCCCACTGCCGCGATTGGGCAGGAGCAGAAGAGGGGAGGTGGTAATGTCCCGGCAGCGGCGCTCCTAGTGCAGGGGCGCCGCTTTTATCTTCCTCGGCTGGCGGCTCACACTGCCCCGATTGGGCAGGAGCTGGAACGGGCTCCCACTGCCGCGATTGGGCAGGAGCAGAGGAGGGGAGGTGGTAATGTCCCGGCAGCGGCGCTCCTAGTGTAGGGGCGCCGCTTTTATCTTCCTCAGCTGGCGGCTCCCACTGCCCCGATTGGGGCAGGAGCTGGAACGGGCTCCCACTGCCGCGATTGGGCAGGAGCAGAGGAGGGGAGGTGGTAATGTCCCGGCAGCGGCGCTCCTAGTGCAGGGGCGCCGCTTTTATCTTCCTCGGCTGGCGGCTCCCACTGCCCCGATTGGGCAGGAGCTGGAACGGGCTCCCACTGCCGCGATTGGGCAGGAGCAGAGGAGGGGAGGTGGTAATGTCCCGGCAGCGGCACTCCTAGTGCAGGGGCGCCGCTTTTATCTTCCTCGGCTGGCGGTTCCCACTGCCCCAATTGGGCAGGAGCTGGAACGGGCTCCCACTGCCGCGATTGGGCAGGAGCAGAAGAGAGGAGGTGGTAATGTCCCGGCAGCGGTGCTCCTAGTGCAGGGGCGCCGCTTTTATCTTCCTCGACTGGCGGCTCCCACTGCCCCGATTGGGCAGGAGCTGGAACGGGTTCCCACTGCCGCGATTGGGCAGGAGCAGAGGAGGGGAGGTGGTAATGTCCCGGCAGCGGCGCTCCTAGTGCAGGGGTGCCGCTTTTATCTTCCTCGGCTGGCGACTCCCACTGCCCCGATTGGGCAGGAGCTGGAACGGGCTCCCACTGCCGCGATTGGGCAGGAGCAGAGGAGGGGAGGTGGTAATGTCCCGGCAGCAGCGCTCCTAGTGCAGGGGCGCCGCTTTTATCTTCCTCGGCTGGCGGCTCCCACTGCCCCGATTGGGCAGGAGCTGGAACGGGCTCCCACTGCCGCAATTGGGCAGGAGCAGAGGAGGGGAGGTGGTAATGTCCCAGCAGCCGGCAATACAACACAACACAATGCCTTGCCTGATGGTTGGCCTGATCCCGACTCTGGCGTGCCCATTCTGTGCTCGACTTCCTTCTTTGTTTGGCCGTATCTTTAATTTTTATTTAGCAAAGTTTTATATACGGCCCCTTCCTGAGATCAGGGGCAGTTCACATAGAACATCATAACAAGTTTTACAATGAACAATGTAACTATATACCTAAAACATTCCATAAATATATACAGATAACTTTGCAGAATGTGTTTGCTTAGGTTATTTACCCTAAGGGTACACCACAATTTTAAGAGTCTGGGTTAACGGATGGTATTTGCTCGTTCTTTTTGTTCCTTGTGAAATAGTGCGGTTGTTTGGGTCACCAAAATATTCAGTGAAAAGGATTGTTTTTAAATCCTTTCGGAATTTCAGGAAGTCCTTTGGTGCTCTTAGGCCATTAGGGAGAGAATTCCATAATGTTGGGGCCATGTAGGAGAAGGCTCTGGCGCTGGTGATTGGTTTGTATTACGGATGTGTGATGGAATTGTATATGTGTTTTGAGAGCAGTATCTTCTTACCCTTGTGGTGTTTGGTATTGTAAGGAGCGTTGATAATGTGGTGTTGGCTATGTTGCAATGGTGCTTAAAGATAATCATTATGTATTTGTATTTGTATTTTATCCTAGAGGTGATTGGTAGCCAGTGAAGATCACGGAGTATGGGGGTGATGTGATCTGTGCGCCTTGAGTTTGATGCTAAATGTGCTGCAGGGTTTTGCGCTCGTTGGAGTTGGTGTGTGTTTTTTTGGGGGAGTCCCTGGAGGATACTATTACAATAAGTGAGAGGGGTTATTAGAGATTGTAATACAGTCCTAAAGTCGTGGTCTTCCAAAAGTGGTCTGAGGCAGTGAATTGCTCTCAGTTTAAAGTATATGTTTTTTATAACAGTTATTATGTGTGGAATCATGCTCAGTTTCTTTTCTAATACTACTCCTAGGTATCTAACTTTCTCCGTAACTTCTATTTCTGTTCCTTGTAGAAGGATATTACTGGGGGTGATGAAGTCAAAGCCGCAGACTTCTCTTTGCCTTTCCTAGTCTACTAACAAAAACTCCAAGCACATGACCTGCAAATCTCATTTTGCTTCTCACCAAATTTTCTGCCATGGTTCTTCCATCTACCATGTTTTCCTCCCTTATCTTCAGAATTCACCTATAACAGCACATTTATTGTAAGTCCATGTTTCAATTCTCTATTTTACCATTCACAAAATATATGTACTTAGCAACCTTTACTTCAGCTTTAGATTTAACTTCTTCCCCAAAATCAATTTTTTGCTTTCAGAGTTCTACTTGTTTTACTTTTTATTAGACATTTTTATTCTTCTGTGATTAAGTTACCTAGATACTGGGGAGGGCAATTTGCAAAAGCTGCTTATGTGTTTAAGGCCACTAGTTACTAAGCTTCAGTAAAATATCATATTTTATCACAGCTAAATGTTGCATTGCCACAGCTGGGAACATCAGTGTTCCTGGACAAAGGACCAGTGCAGGATGTAATCCTCCCCCCTCCCCCCACACAATCACCTCAAAGCCCCTTCCTCAAGCCATCCCCCACCTTCCTGGCAGCTATTGGCGAGGGGGGGGGTCTCCATGGTGGCTAATAGGGAGCAATAGTGATTCACAGTCGCTCCTGCCGCATTGGCACACACTTTTAAAGTGGCACCAAAATCCCCCTAAGCAGCAGCATTGCAGCGCTATCTCTAGGGCAGGGCTTCTCAACCCAGTCCTTGGGACACACCTAGCCAGCTAGGTTTTCAGGAAAACCACAATGAATATGCATGAGAGAGATTTGCATTCAATGGAGGCAGCGCATAAAAATTTCTCTCATTCATATCCTTTGTGATTATCCTGAAAACATCACTGGCTAGGTGTGTCTCAAGGACTGGGTTGAGAACCCCTGCTCTGGGGGTCAAAATAAAGCCAAATAAGGGTCCACTCTCTCTCCCCCCCCCCAATAGTGACCAGGGAGACTCCCGACAGCTATCCAATGCCCGCAGGGAGGAAAGCTAATGTCAGCTCAAATCTGGCATTATCTTTCCATGATTAACGCAGTTTGCATGGTCAAGCGCCAGCTGCATTTTTGTTATTGCATAATCACTAGCTGCTTTGCATATATTTGCATGTTTAGCATCTCATTATTACTCAGTCTGTGCTGCACTAAAAAGCTTGCACAATTTGACCATTTAGTGTGTGTTTGGCAAAAGACATGTGTTATTCCTCTAACATGTTAGTCACTACCGCCATAAAATGTCTGATTATTACTCAGCCCTTATGCTGGTAAAAGTCCATGTGGGGATCAGCAACGCACGTCCTTTCACCCATGTTCACAGTTGGTGTTCTAGCGGGGTGTTTAGACCACATGAGAGAAATAGCATGCATAGATTACATTTTCATACCAATGTGCATTTTTCCCAAAAGAAAATATACCGAAAAAGCAGGTGCAAATCTCTGCAAACACTTTTTCCTGGGACAATTTTCAAAAGAGAAAGTACGCCATGCTTATACTTTAAAAACTGACTGCAAGGCCTGTGAGTAAAAGCAACGGAGGCAGATATGAACATTTCCCCCTATATTGTTTATTTCAATTTTATTCCCTCAGGAAATATTTCTATAGTGCTGGTGCCAATTTCCATAATTTTCATCTACTTGGTATTCAAGACCTCACTGGTTACAAATGGAAAAATGTTACATACCTGCTAATTTCCTCTCCTTGAATCCTGCTAGACCAGTCCAGACAAGTGAGTTATGCTCCCCAGACAGTAGGTGGAGGCAAACATGGGCAGCTTTTAATGGCATCATCACTAGTATATACTCTGGTGCAGCACTGAGAAAAGCCAGTATGACACTTCCCAAGCAGAAACAAGACTGAAAAAAATCAGAAACTCGAAAAGTATTAATCAATAACTTTATACAAACATTTTTTGGGTGTCTTACCACACAACTCTGGATCATGCACTGATACTAATAATGCAGTTAAAAGGCAATAGGGTTACCAAAACCGTAGGAGTAGTCTTCCAGGGCAGGTCCTGGATTGGTCTAGCAGGATTTAAGGAAAGGAAATTAGCAGATATGGAAAATTTCTCCTTCCTTATCATCCTGCTATACCAGTCCAGACAAGCGGGATGGACCCAAGCAGTCAGGACCCAGGGTGGTAAGATGACAACACTCAGGACAGATCTGCTCTGCCAAAAGGCACCATCTGCTTTAGCTCCCACATGCAACCTGTAGTGCTTAACAAAGATGCCCAGGGATGACCAGGCAGCCACCTTACAGATGTCTTCCGGAGACACCAAGGCAGACTCAGCCCATGACAAGGCTCGTGTTCTGGTGGAATAAACTATCACTCTCTCCAGCATGCATTTTCCACACAGGAAGTAGGCTAAATTGATAGCCTCTTTAAGCCAGTGGGCAATCAAGGATTTGGCTTCTGCCTGTCCCTTCCTTGGGCCACTGAAGAGGATAAAGAGATGGTCTGGCCACTAGAAGGAATTAATAGTCTCCTGATACTTCACCAACGCCCTCTTCGCATCTAACAGATGCAGCAAGGGGTCTGATTAAAGGTTTTCCTCTAAGAAGGAGGGCAAGGATCACAGATTAAGATGAAAAGGGAGCCAGCACTTTTGGAAGGACAGCACCATCCTCATGGAGACAGATACTTACAAGAGGACTAGAAAGGGCTTCCTACAGGACAAGGCCCGTAGAGCCAATATCTGTCTGGCAATCTTGATTAGACTGTAAGCTCTGATGATAAGGGACACTGTCTTACATCTATATTTATAGCGTTGTGCATGACTTGTAGTGCTATACAAATAAGTAGAAGTATGAGGAGTAGTATTAGTAGCAGAAGCAACCACCACAAGAAATACCACTCTCAGGGTCAAATCCTTGATAGAGGCCTTCGGAAGGGACTCAAAAGGGGAAATTTTCAGCACTTTCAACACTAGAGAAAGGCTTCACTGTGGCATCACTGACTACACGGGGTAAAAGATCTGCTTTACCCCTTGAGGAAGCGGGACACATCCAGGAGTACTGCCAAGGGCACACCTTGAACCTTCCCCTGGTAGCACGCAAGGACTAGCACCTGAACCTTGTTACAGTTCAGCGCTAAATCCTGGTCCTAACCATACTGTAAGGAGGACAAAAACAGCCACTATATCTGCCTTTGTCATAAGGGGCCTGAGAGATACACCACCTCTTGGACATCTTTCAGACTCTAACATAGGCCAAGGACGTAGAGGTCCTCCAGGCCTTAAGAAGGGTGTCAACTACCACCCCAGAGTAGCCTTTTTTAGATAGCTCGTGCCTCTCAAGGGCCAAGCCATAAGTGAGAAAAGCATGGGGTCCTCCATGATTAGGGGACTTTGACACAGCAGTCTTCTCTACCTAGATGGCAATAGAGGGAACCCTATCAACAGGCTCAAAAGATCCATGTACCATGGCCTGTGCAGCCAGTCTGGTGCCATCAGAATGACCACGGCCAGGTAAAACCGAATCCTGCACAGAAGCCTCCTCGCCAAAGGGGAAAAATACAGGAGCCCCTCCTGGGGCGATGTTTGCAGAAGCGCATCCAAGCCCATCAACCACAGATTTTTCCTTTGGCTGAAAGAAAAAAAAAAAACACTCTTCACCTTGTCATGGATGACCATCAGACCAAACGCCAACAGGCCCCACCTCTGCACAATGGAATCTAACATGTGAAGACTTAGTTCCCACTCACTGAGATTCCCCTTGTTCTGGTTCAAGAAGTTGGCCTATATGCTATCAACTCCCACAGTGTGTGCTGTCAACAGATCCACCAGATGAACCTCTGCCCAAAGGCCAAGCTCTGCCACCTTCACAGCCACCACAGTGCTGCAAGTGCTATCTTACTTGTTGACATATGCCACTCCAGGAGGGTCCAGACTCTCTCCAGAGCTAAACAAAATCACCTGGCCTCTAGTATACTGACCAACTAGGAGGCTTCCTGCAGGGACCTGCATCCCTGTGCAAAGTAATTCAGACAATGAGCTCTCCAGCTCAACAGGCTGGCATGACTATTTCCCAATCTGACACCTCTGGGGGCATTCTGTCCATCAGAAGGTGAGTCTGCAGCCATCAGGCCAGCTTCCTTTTGATCTTTCAGGGAAGAGGAAGTTTCTGCCCCCCACAACTGGGAAGAGGAAAACCAGTGAGTCAGAAGCTGCCTCTGCAGGGGCACATGCGCTCTGGCCCAAGACACCAATTACAGAGTCTAAGCCATCGATCCCACACTGGGAGCTGCATCTGCAGCTTTACCAATCTCTCTGGGATGAGAAGCACTCTGCCCAAATGAATGTCAATATTCCAAGTTCTGAGAGAGAGTTAAGCTGCACTTGGGATAGTTGATCACTCGAGTCAGTTTTTCAAGTAACTGGATCTCCTGGGATCCCTCCATTATGGACTTCTCTCAGGAGTCAAACCAAACCAGTCAGTCATTCAGTTATAGGTGTACTTGGATTCCTTACTTTTGCAGGAAGGATGTCACAACCACCATGACTTTTGAGAAGGTGCGGGAGTTGTGCCAAGGTCAAAGGGCAGGACCCAGAACTGGAAATGATGGCTCAGGATGCAGAAATGGAGAAACTGTTGATGTGATTATGGAAGTATGTCTCAGAAAGATTCAAAGAGGTTAGAAAATTCCCTTGCTGGAAAGACAATTACCGAACTGAGGGTCTCCATGCATAAATGGGGCACTCTGAGCTTGGCACTGACTGCTTTCAAAGCCAGAACAGGATAGAAGGACCCACCTTTCTTCAGTACCACAAAGTAAATGGAATGCTGCCCCTGGTTTTGCTCTGTGGAGGGCACAGATATGATAGCCTGAAACTGCAGGAGGCACTGAAGAGCTTCCTCAATCACCGGTCTCTTGGCTACAGAGCCACAAAAAGACTCCACAAAAGTTTCCTGAAGAGGCTATGCAAACTCCAGTGTGAGCTCCTTTTTTATTTAACATTTCTTATATACTGCCTTTCATGATATCAAGGTGGTTTACATTGAACAAACTGAAATTACATTGAACAGGGCATTATAACTTGGAGATAGCTATTTTACAGGGAACATGGGCAATGGAGGGTTAAGTGGCTTGTCCACGACCACAAGGAGCACCTGTGGGACTAGAAACCCCAGTCCTAGCCCAAGGTTGCTGTCCTCTAGTGGGATTTGAACCCCTGACCTTCTGGCCTGAAGTAATTTGCCCCAACCACTAGGCCACTCCTCCCTTTTTTAGTACCCTGAGGACCTACTGGTCTGATGCCATATTGATGCAGCCCAAGCAAAAGAGCTAGAGCCATCCCCACTTCCTGGCCCTCGGAAGGGACCTGCTGGGTCTCATTGAGAGGGTTTACCAGCTCCCGAGGAGGCTCCTGCTGAATCCCATGAGCACTGGAATCCATGAAAGGATTAACCCTTCTTGTGTTTAGGCCCATAGGAGGAATAGGCCATGCCAGAACTCTTTCCAGCTCTGAAACACTCACATGCTCTGCAATTTACCCTGCGAGAGGAACCTCTAGACTTATCTTCCAAGAGCCTGTATTAGCACGTCTCTTTCTCAATCTTTCCCAAAGAGCAACTTGCCTTAAAGGGTAGCTTGATTAGCCTCAGCTTCTTTATGCAAACCATAAGTCTGCACCGGCGGGGGGGGGGGGGCAGAAGTGGAAGATACAAAGCAAAAGAAACCACAGTGCAGCATCAGCATGTGCAGGTAAGCACTGTGCCACGGTTTGTGGTCAATTGCTGCCACTGTAGGCTCCAGAAAGGGATTAACAGATATAAGGTCTCTTACTGAACGTATAACTGATAAATAAGAGGATGCGTTCAATCACAACAGCATAATTGGTAATTTTCTTAGTTTATTATTCTATGGACTTCACAAAAATGCACACCACAAACTGTTTGTGGTCTGCATTTTTGTGAAGTCCATAGAATGATAAACTAAGAAAATTACCAATTATGCTGTTGTGATTGAACGCATCCTCTTATTTATCCAGAAAGGGATAGCAGCAGCAATGGGCGCCCTTGGAGGGCTGGAGCTCTAGACGGGTACCTAGTTAGCCTGATGGGAGCACCAGCCTGCATTTATCTTAAACACAGCAAAGACTCTCCCAGGATTTAAGGAAACCAACTTCTCTGAATAAAGGCACTAATCTTCTGAGACAATCCCTTATACTTTTACTGCAAAGGTGAAGTTCCACTCTCTCCTTGCTCATCTCAGTCAGCTCCAGATTTTGTCTTTGTTGATGTTATTGAGCTTTTCCATTATTGACTTCCACAGATGTAGTCATTTTGATTTTTGTACAATCCATTGGGCGAAGTCCATGTGAAGTCAGCATATATCTGAATTATAGTTGTGTTAATGGGCATTCCTTGTAGACAAATATAAATTAAGCGTTTTCTGATGTCATTGTATTTCAAACCGACCCCTGTCCTGCCTTCTGGATAAAGGAACTACGTACCGAATTTAGTCCATTCATAGCCAGACTCATGGACCTATCTTTTGCAACAGGCTCGTTCCCCCAAAGCCTCAAACACACGTCCATCAGACCTCTGCTGAAAAACAACAAGCTCGACCCCCAGAAGATTGACTCATACAGACCCATATCTAGCATACCTCTACTAGCCAAGATAATTGAAAAAGAAGTCCAACGCCAAATACAACTCTACATCAATGACACGGCCCCGCTGGACCCCTCCCAACATGGATTCAGAGAATCCCATGGTGTGGAAACACTCCTCACCACCCTACTTTCCACCACGTTTTTTGTATATAGTTAACCCGGTTTACTGCCAAGTTTTTGTACCCTGTTCATTGTAAAAAACCAATGCTGACTGTATCATTGTGTTTGAATTGTTCATTTGTAAACCGCACTGATTAAAAGCGCGGTATATAAGAAATAAAAATAAATAATAAATAAATAAAATAAATAACATAATTGCTGGAATCAATAACACCCGTTGTGGGTTTGTCCTCATCTTTATGGATACAGCCGCTGCATTTGACTCAGTAAGCCATGAACTTCTCCTGAGGTGACTTGAAGAGAAGGGTATTTGTGACACAGCACTAAACTGGTGCAAATCATACCTATCCGACAGATGGCAGCACGTACGAGCTGGGTCCACAACATCGTAACCGTTCCACCAGAAACAGGGCGTACTGCAGGGTTCCTCCCTCTCTGCCCTGATGTTCAACATATACATGCAGCCCATCTGTAACCTCATCCGTTCATTCAATGTTGACTGCTTGATATATGCTGACGACGTGCTACTCTATATGCCTTTCTCAACCGACCAGCTTGACCTCTCTCCACTGACAGACTGCTTTGATGCAGTGGCCAATTGGCTCCAGACTCAAAACCTCCGAATACAGCACAAGAAAACAGAAGTTCTCTTCATCACGAGGAACCAAAACTTCTCCCCTTCGACCTACCTAAAGGTCAAGGAAGCGGAGCTGCAAACCAAGTCCACAATCCGATACCTTGGAGTCACATTAGACCAATGCCTGGACATGAGGGCGCACATAAGCAACATGGTAATAGCAGTCTACCATAAGATCCGGACACTCAGACACTTACGCTCCCTGCTAGAACCAGACGACTTCCGGACAATCTTTCAAGCGCTGGTTATCCCATATTTCGATTATGCCAATGCAATTCTACAAGGGCTCCCACTTTCCACCCTGGGTCCGCTCCAGCTCGCAATGAATACCGCGGTTAGAGTTCTAAATGGTGCCTCCAGGCGTGACCATGTGGCACCCATCCTGAAACAGCTCCACTGGCTCCCTATTCACGGTAGAATTTCCTTCCAGATCCTACTGCTGACTTTCAAGGCCATCAACGGGCTCTCCTCCGCCTCACTCTCAGAGCTTATCCACACTACTCCCCCCAACAGAGCCAGAAGATCTGCAGCAATCAACACACTAGTAACACCGAAAGCAGTAACACAATGCATCCAGGCAACAGCAAGCAGGGCATTTAGGTTCTGCACACCCAGATGCTGGAATGCCCTTCCACCTAGCATCCGGGCAATCCCTGACCTAACACAATTTAGGAAGGCGTTGAAGCACCACATCTTTCTCAAACACTACCCGGACGATTGCGCACCATTAACCGCTCCCCCTTCTAGTTCCAATGCACTATGAATACTCTTTGATTCAACTTGATGTGATGCCTACATGTAAATAGATTCCCCGGTTTTACCCAAGTTTAAGCACCTGTTCTTTGTAAATGCGGAGCAGATTCCGGCACCGTATAAGCTTTCTGTTTTCATGTAAACTGCACCGATGTTGAATAGCGCAGTATAAAAAAGACTGTAAATAAATAAATAAATGAATAAATAATGCACAATGTGGTAGTGTGGCATGGGGTGCGAAGGGGTTTTCTTTACAATACAGGCCAGACAGCAGTTCAGGGAAACAAAAAGCAGTTTTTATTCTTTCCCAGCTCATTAAACCTCCACAAGCTGTTTCTCCCAGCCCTTCCTCAAGCCCCAGTTAAAGTTCCTACCTCAGAACTTCTCTGCACGGCTTGCCTTGAAAGGACTTGGCTCCACAGGCCTCTCTCACTCCTGCAGCCTGCTAGGTTCTTAACCTCTCTCCCTCTGATCCATGCCCTCCCAAACCTGACCTCTGGGCTGCAGACTCTCCTGAAAGGGACTGTTGATAATCCCTTTGGATAGGGACGGGTAACATTCTATATACCCCATAACACACCCTCCCCCTCAGCTCAACCATGCTTTAGCCGGGAAAGGAAGTCCTCGTTCAGGCAACCTGGAACTGATAGGATTGGAGACTCAAAATCCACCACATAATACAGTTGGACTCCTTACATCGAGCCAACCACTTGAGGGCTTGGTGATCCATTATTAGCATAAAAAGACAGCTGAGCAGGTAATATTTGAAGGTTTCAAGCGCCCACTTGACAGCCAGGACCTCCTTCTTAATCACTGCATTATGCTTCTCCCGAGGAAGCAGTTTCCTGCTGATGAAGGCTATAGGATGTTCTTCACGTCCAACTTCCTAGGCCAGAATGGCTCCTAGGCCCACTTCTGAGGCATCAGTTTGCACAATAAATGATAGAGAGAAATCGGGGCTAATCAGGACAGGCTCAGAGCGAATGGCCTTCTTGGGACACTGGAAGGCCAGGTCCAGGTGCGGTTACCACTGTATCCATTCAGAAGCTCCCTTCTAGTGGCAAATGGTTAATGGCTCTACCTCCTCTACAAAATTAGGGATGAACTGGTGGTAATAGCCAATTAATCCAAGGAAGCCACAAACCTCTTTCTTCAATTTCAGGGTAGGGACCTGGGCAATAGCATCCACCTTCCATAGTTGAGGTTATATCTGCCCATTCCCGATTAAATACCCCAGGTATTGAACTTCCCGACCTACCAGAAAACATTTCTTGGGGTTGGCCATCAACCTGGCCTTCCACAGGCTGGTCAACTCGGCTTGTACTTGGGTTAAATAGGTGGTCAAGTCTCTGCTGTAGAAGATGCCATCAAGGTAGGAAGATGCATACTACTTGTGCAGTCTCAGTAGGCAGTCGACTAGGCAATGAAATGTGGCAGGAGCCTCGTGTAATCCAAAGGGCAATACTGTAAACTGGAACAAACCTTGCGGTGTCGAAAAAGCAGTCTTCTCCTGTGCAGCCAGAGCCAAGGGCACCTGCCTGTATCCCTTGGTCAAATCCAAGGTTGATATAAAGCATGCTCCATCGAGTCGCTCAATTAGCCTATCTACTCTAGGCATGGGATACACTTCCAGTTTAGAAGTTGCATTGACTCAATGCAGAATCTGATGCTTCCATCGGGTTTAGGAATCAGGATGATGAGTGATGACCAGTCACTCAGACTTTTCTATAACTCCCAGGTCAAGCATCCCTTTGCAGCTCCTTGGTGACAGCCTGTCGCTGGGCCTCTGGAATCCAATAGGGTCATTGCTGGATAACCAGCCCAGGGTCAGTAATGATATCATGACAAATGAGGTGGGTTCATCCTGAGCGGGTGGTGAACACCTTTAGGTTCCAGTGGATCAAACCTTCTAGATCTCTTCTCTGGGCAGCAGAGCTGGCCTCCAATCGGGACTTAAGCTAGTTCTGATGTGGCTGAAATTTACAACCCAAAATCATCTCCCTGAACCATTAAAGCTGTCACTGGAGTCCACTTTTTCAATAGGTTAATATGGTAAATGTTGGCTTTCTTCCGTTTACCTGGGTGGACAATCTTGTAGTTAACAGATCCTCCTTTCTCTTCCATCTCATAGGGCCCCTGCCATTTACAAAGTAACCTGCTCTCGGATGAGAGCAGCAAGACTAGAACTCTCGGTTGGAAGGTGGGGTGCACAGCTGACCGATTGTAGCCCCTGGCCTACTTGGCTTGGGCTTTTTCCAGACTGAGTTTGGCCACCTCTCCGGCTTTCCTCAGTCAGTCTTGCATTTGTATAATCTACTCCACTAAATTTATTTATTTAACAGTATTTATATACCACCTTTTCGTTAAATGAAGGTAGTTTACATTGAACACAAATTTACCAGCTAGTGGTTTACAGTAAAACTAATTTTGAAAACAACTATTTACATTGTAACAAGGTGTTTTAAGCTCTATAATTTATAATTAGGCTGTAACAGAATGTTTTCATAACTTTTTACATAAGTAACTTATTTACAATTTGTGGTTATGTTGCGAGATCACTGTAGTCCTTGTCCAGCTTGTGTGGATAGACGTGTAAGTTATTTTATGTGATGTTTCGGAAATGTTCAGTGAATAGGAGAGTCTTCAGCAGTTTTCTGAATTATTTAATGACCTTGGTGCATCTGCTATTGTTTGGTAGGAGTTCCATAGGTTCAATGCATACAGTGAAAGGGCTCTGTTTGATGTGCATTGTTTGGCTTTGAAGAAATTCTTAGGCATGGTTAGCGTGTTTCTGTTTGTTCTTGATGGGCGGTGTTCTGGGTTTATTAGGTCTTGGAGTGATTCAGCTGATTCATTCTGGAGTATTTTGAATATGTTGATAATAGCTTTGTACTTTGCATGACTCCTGATTGGGAACCAATGAAGCTGTGCAAGGACTGCTGTTATGTGTTCGCATTTGTTTGTTCCTGTGAGAATACAAGGTATTTTGTACCATCTGAAGAGGATGGATCATTGTTGCTGTAAGGCCTTGGTAGACTGAGTTACAGAAGCCAATACTGGCATAAGGTTCTTCTTCCCAGGTTTCCAATACCATGTCTAATATGCCTCTTGGACATCTACTGAAGAGCAACTCAAAAGGTTGGAACTCTGAGGTACCTCATGGATGGCAAACATCAAATAGGGTAGGTGAATGTCCCAGTTCTTCCTGTCCTCCTGCTCAAACTTTTTTTTAACATCTGTTTCAGAGTGTTACTGAATTGCTCGGTGAGGCTATCCATCTGTGGGAGATATACTGATGTTCACAGCATCTTCACCTTCACCAAGGCACATACAGTACTTGCTTCGTCACTTCCCAGAGGGCATTTGCAATTGTAGGAGTCTTCCTATTTCTTAGAGCAATGGCCTCCGGGTATGGGGTAGCATAGTCTAGTATGACTAAAATACACTTGTTGCCTTGGGTGGTTCACTCCAAGGGACCTACCAGGTTCATGGTCACTCTTTCAAATGGATTTTAATGATAGGCAAAGGTACTAGAAGGGCAAGTCAGTCTCTGACAGGGTTATGAAGTTGGCAGGTGGGGCATGACTGGCAATATAACTGCATCTGTTTATAGACCCAGTGCCAGAAACATTGGGCTAAAATACACTCTAGTGTTTTCTCCACCCCCAGGTTTCTCCCCAATAAATGGCTATGTGCCAACGAGAACATCTGCTGATGACAGGGTCAGGGAACTATCAGTTCTACCTCTTCCCCCTCTAGGCCGCCTCAGCCACTCTGTACAATAAATCTCCCTTTAGCACAAAATAGGGAAAGGTTCTTGCAGGGGACTCTCCTTTACCTACTGGAACCCTATCCACCTCCAAAGCCTGCTCTCAGGCATGCTTAAGGGACTCATCCCCTTGCTAGGCCCTCCTGAAGCTCCCTAGATGGGGAGTGTTCACTAAAGTGCAGGTGTAAGGGGTGGTTCGGCTGACATCCATGGATTCTTCTGTACCCAGGGGAAATTCCTGAGCAAAGTGCCCTGGGCTCCACATCTAAAACAGGTGAAGAGATAGTGGCTGGGCCATGCCCTCACATAGGAGCCAACATCCATTCCAGCTTCCCCTTCCATCCTCCTGGGCTAACTGGTGACTTCTCCTTCTCAGTGTCTACTTCAGTCACCACCTGGGCTTCATGATACCCCTCGGCTATTTCCAAGATACTCTCCAGTGTAAGCTTGGGGTGCTGACATACCCACTATTTCATCTGGGTTGTCAAGCCCTCCAAAAATCTACTCAAACAGCATAATCTTGGCCCAGTCTTTCCCTCCAGCTGCAGCAGATTCCATGCAAGATCCTTCAACCAATAAAGGAGAGCCCTCAGAGGTTCCTCTATCTGGAGCCCCCCCCCCCTTTCTGAATCACTGGCGGTAGGCCTCTGGGGTACAATCGGCCCGTTCCAGTATGGCAACTTTGACAGCTGCAAATGTAGCTCGCCCATCTGGGATGGTATCCTGGAATGCAGCCAGATTGCATTGCAAGATGCCATCCCAGGATGCAGCTCATCAGTAGATCCCTCAAATAGTCCATGTCTCCCTCCAGCCATCCAGCCATGCAGGAGGTTCATTCAAAGTTCATCAAAAAGTGGTCTGGTTCATTTTCTGCCGTTCTTTTAAGACGTGCTTGCACTGGAGGGTGGAGTTGCGGTCTCTGTAGGGCCTGAATCAATTGCTGCTGCTGCTGTTGTTGCTGCCCTTCCAGCAAGATGCATTGAAACTGTTGGTTGTTCCTAATACTTTTGTTGTTGCTGCTGTCCTTCAGACAAAATTTGGAGGAGCCGCTCAGTCCTGGCTTGTCATTGTTCTTGCAACGCCACCACAGCTTCCTCTTCTGCAGCTGAGTTAACCCTGCAGTATTTCAGCTCCAACACCTCTAAGTGGCCTCTAGTGGCCAAAACAAAGCCTGCCTGTCCAGCAAGGACTGACATTCTTCAAGCTCCCTAATTAAAGCGAGGCTAACCCTTGTAGCCCTCACAAACAAAACAAAAAAAAAATACTGACCTGCTGTACAGGCCCAGCCTTGAAGGTATGTGAATTTGCCCTCAGTCACATGGTTAGAGGAAATCCCCAAGCTGGCACCATGTGTGTTAGTGTGGCATGAAGTGGGAAGGGGTTTTCTTTACAGCACAGGTTAGACAGCAGTTTAGGGAAACAAAAGCAGTTTTTTTTCTGTCTCAGCTTGTTAAATCTCCACAAAGCAAAACCCAAAACAGATAGCAGTTCAATGAAGACAAAAGCAGCTTTACTTCTGTCTCAGCTTGTTAAACATCCACAAGCTGGTTATCCTGGCGCTTCCTTCAGCCCCAGTTAAAGTTCCTACCTCAGAACTCCTTTGCACAGCTTGCCTTGGAAGGACTTCTAGCTCCATGGGCCTCTCTTCCTCCTACAGCATGCTAGATTCTTTACTTCTCCCTCTGAACCACGCTGTCCCAGCCCTGAACTCTGGGCTGCAGACTCTATATAGTAATATAGTATATGAAGGCAGATAAAGACCAGCATGGTCCATCTAGTCTGCCCAGCATGGTGGCAAGAGTAGGTGTGCCCACCGCTCCGTGCAGGTCACCCCTCCGCATGCCTTTGTTTAGGGGTGTACCCATCACTCCATGCAGGTCACCTCTACTTGTTGAGATATCAGACACAGTTAAGTTTATTTTGATTTTATCCTGTTTCTCTAAAGGGATCCACTGTATCTGTCCCATACCATTTTGAATTCTTTCACTGTATTTGCCCCCACCATTTCCATCGAGAGGCCGTTCCAAGCATCCACCACCCTTTCAGTGAAAAAGTATTTCCTGACATTGCTTTTCAATTTGCCCCCTTGCATCTTCATGTCATGCCCTCTAGTATTATAGCTTCCCAGTCTTTGAAAAAGGTTTGTTTGCTCATTAATACTTTTTAAATATTTAAAGTTCTGTATCATATCTCCCCTGTCCCTCCTCTCCTCTAGAGTGTACATATTTAGATCTTAGAGCCTCTTTTCATAGGTGTTCTGATGCAGGCTCCAAATCATTTTGGTCGCTTTCCTCTGAGCAGTTTCCTGTCTTTTTATATCCTTTGCGAGATTTTGTCTCCAAAACTGAATACAATATTCCAAGTGAGGCCTCACCAGTGACTTGTACAGTGGCATTAGTACCTTCTCCTTTCTGCTGGTAATTCCTCTCTGTATGCAACCCAGCATCCTTCTGGCTTTGGCCACCGCCTTGTCACACTGTTTGCCACTTTGAGATTCTCAGAAAATCACTCCGAGGTCCTTCTCCTGGTCCGTGCACACCAACCTCTCACCCCCTATCTCATACAATTTCCTTGGATTTCTGCATCCCAAGTGCATGACACTGCACTTCTTCGCATTACATAAGATATGCCATACTGGGTCAGACCCAAGGTCCATCAAGCCCAGTATTCTGTTTCCAACAGTGGCCAATCTAGGTCATATGTACCTAGCAGTTTCCCCAAGAGACACAGGTTACACAATGCTTGTATTGGTTCAAGCATTGATATCCTGGGTCCCTTCTTAATAATGGTTTATGGACCTTTCCTCCAGGAACTTGTCCAAACCTTTTTTAAACCCAGCTACACTAACAGCCTTTACTACATCCTCCGGTAACAAATTCCAGAGTTTGATTCCACGTTGAGTGAAAAAATATTTTCTTTTATTAGTCTTAAATAGTTTACCCTGTAGCTTCATTGCATGTCCCCTAGTCTTTCTATATTCTGATAAATCTTAACCGCCAAGCATTAGACCATTCTTCCAGCTTTTGCAGACCTTTCCACATGTTATCCATTCCCTCAGGGGAGTCCACTCTGTTGCAAATTTTCGTGTCATCTGCCAAAAGACAGACTTAAAGGGGACTGTTGATAATCCCTTTGGAGAGGGATGAGCAACATTCTATATACTCTATTACACACATAAATTGCATTTTCAAGTCTACATGAGTTATTTCTATAGAAAATCTATCTGCACAAACACCAGGTGCAGAAGTCTTTGGGTACTTTGTACCCAATGCAAATTTCAAAAGGAGAATCCATGCACGCTCTCTTTGAAAAGGTTTTATTTAGTTATTTGTGCGTTAGAACTCTCCCTTATAAGGTCCAGAGCAGCTTCCAGCTAAAAGTACGATAAAATCCTATAATCCAACACTGAAAAACACTATTGCAGAAAACAATAAGTGCGGCAACTCACACCACTAATCATTTTCTGCTCTTTGCTCTCAGTCTGGAAATTCTGCAAAAATGGGGAGATTTTAATTTTTTTTCAAAATACCAATAAACTATATTCAGATCAAATCTTCCAAGGAAAGGTGGTTCACAGCTGTAGAACAAAAGCAACTAAATACTGCTTTCCTTGCAGCCACTCACCTTGCAGTCAATACTGAAGGGTCACAAATAAACCCTGCTGCTATGAGCGTAATATATATATTATAGAGCATATGAGCAATCTCGTTCTGCCAGATACCCAGCTGCCTAGCTCTGACACCATTTAAAAGCTATAGTCAATACTTTGAAATATACCCACACTCAATCAGCCACTAATATAAGTCTTTTAAAATTGAAGCATTCTGGTCAGAAGATTTAGCCCCAACCAAGATCTTTGCTACCGTGTTTTGCAGTAATTCCAGACTTTTCAACAATACCCTAATACTCCAGGATAACTATCACTATAGCATAATTGACCAAATAGGAGCATATGAATCACAGATCTTAGGTCTGGAAAATTAAGATATTGTCAGAACTGCCTTATCTTGTGCAAACGGATGTAAGTTATCGTTTATCATGTTAACTGTACATAGTTATGAAAAAAACGATGTTCTATGTAAAACCATGTTCACTAAATGTTACCTGTAAACCGCCTTTGATCTTTGGAAAAAGCGGTATAGAAATAAGCATAAATAAAATAAAAATAAATAAATAAGTGAATCAGGCCACTCAGTTCCATTTTTACTGGGCATCTAACTGAATACCCAGATTCTGAATTACAGTCTTCGCTGTTAAATTAACATCACTAACTTAGGGCAGGTAGACAAGTGGGGAAGTAATTCAGACTATAAGGAAGGAGCAACTGAATGGTTAGAGCAGTAGGCTAAGAACTAGGGAAGTCAGGGTTCACATTACACTGCAATACGAAACTGTATGCAAAAAATGCTTCACAAATAGCTTACTGCAAAAAAAATTAACTACACCTAACAGAGGCGTATGCAAGCGTTTTGTGATAAACACAATTTATGTGTGAACTATTTAGCTACTGGGCTTATTCACACAGAGGGTAATTTATAAGCAGCCACTTGTTATGTGCTGGAAATTATGGTGTTTTAGTAATTCAGTGGGCATTTATGCAGATAATTGCTTTGGTTGCTATTCTGAAAGTATGTGTGTGATGGGGTCTATAGAATGGTACCCATCCCTCTCCAAAGGGAATATCAACAGTCCCCTTTAAGAGAGTCAGTAAGAAAGTTCAGGGCTGGGAGGGTGTGGCTCACCTGAAGAGGTTAAGAACCCATCAGGCTGTAGGAGGGACAGAGGCTGGTGGAGCCAGAAGTCCTTCCAAAGCAAGCCATGCAAAGAGATAGGAACTTTAACTGGAGTTGGAGGAAGGGCCGGGAGAACCAGCTTGTGGAGGTTTCACAAGCTGGGAGAGAAGTACAGCTGATTTTCTTTTCCCTGAACTGCTGTCTGTTCTGGGTTTTGCTTTGTAGAGGTTTCACAAGCTGGGACAGAATAAAAATTGCTTTTGTTTTCCCTGAACTGCTGCTGGCCTGTGTTTTAAAGAAAACCTCACCGCACGCTACACTACCGCATGTGCATTGACCTGATGGCATGTACTTTAACTGTGGGCATGCACACGGGCAGAGCACATAAGTACATACATAGATTGTAAAATACTATAATTTCACATACATTCTTTACAAAATCTAGGTGCGGGCATTTGCACCAGTTCTAGGGCTGCCATAAGTGTTACTAAGTTATAGCATCTTAGGTTAACACACGTTTTCAACCACTAATGCTAGAATTCTATAAAGAAAAGTAGGCTCCTACTTTTCTTTATAAAATAGGCTCAATAGCAAAACAGTGTGCACAAAGGGGACTAGCAAGCAACGTTTTGCAAAGTTAGTGCAGCTTGATATATTAGTGAGAGGAAAGCAGATATTCAGAGGACCAGAACAAAGAGCAGCGTGCTGGGTGTTTATCTAACACACAAAGGGGTGTTTTACTAAAAGGCGCTAACTGTCAGAGCGTGTTCAGGCATACAAGGAAGGCGCACCGGGACACACATTGAGAGCTAGCATGGGGTCATGATAGTGCAGGCCAATTGCCACACTGTGAATCACATTACGATGGTAAGGGGGTATGTTAGGGGTGGCGAGTGGGCGTGATGAGAACTGCACAGTTAGCGCAGAGATGAACACCACGCACTGTGACCCTTTTACTTATTTATTTAACAATTTTTCTATACCACCTTTTCATTTCATCAAGACGGTTTACATTAACATCAACTTTTATAAAGAACTTGCAATTGTAAACAGTAACATCAAACTTAAAAACTTAAACATTATTATCCAACTTGAAATTAGTGTGGGTTCACCTACCACCACCTCAATAGGCGAAGTAAAGTGGAACTGTGCTATTTGTATGCTGTGTTAGGGCCCAGGGTACCACGTCCATTTCCGAGAACATGCTTTCCTGACAGGTAACGTGGTGGCGTTAATGACAGGCCCTCAAAGAGGCTGTGAGATTACAGGCTAGTGCTATAGAGTTCATCTGCAGGGCATACCACAGGTAAAGCATCTGACGCAGTATAGCCGGGACAGACACTTATAAAGGGAGGGATTTGTTCACAAGTAGGGAGAAGTTGAATATCTTCTGCTTTCTTTCTACAAGCGATGAATTTTAGGAAAATGTGATCCAGCCTTCTTTCTCACAATATACACCAGAAACAGATACAACTTAGGATAAAGTGGGTTCACTTACTTACCTGTTGTAAATGGGTCCTCTGAACTTTGGATCAAACTTCCTTGGTTCACCTGCATTTAAAATAAAAATACTGCTATAAATATGCATTAAGAGACAAAAAGACCCTATCCTAAAGAAAAACTGAATTTTTGGAGAGCCATCCCAATGCTGTCTCAGCACCCTGCAAAATGGAGAGGGTCTCGTCTCTCAGGTAATATTATGTGTTATTCTCTTGTTAAGAAAACAGGAGAAGAAAGAATATCCTTGAAGCACATCGTGCCCTTTCTACAGTAAAGGCTCTCCTCCTAGTTGTGGTAAACCGAAATCTGGTCACAAGGCTGCATGTACTACAGGGTTAGAACATTAAACGTTTCCAGTTTAAATACGACCATCATTTTGTTTCATAGATTTCCCCCCCCCCCCCCCCCAATTTGCAGCCACAGTTTTTCTTCTCAGCTATGGAATGCAAGTTGCTAATGGCTAAAGAGCAAAGATGAGAAAAGAAGTCAGGGGATATTAAAGATGCATGGAGCAGGAAAAGGAGACATACGGCTTCCTTACAACCTAAAAACTAGTCTCTCTCTACTGCCCTAATGGGCTCAAGTTCTAATTTCTGCCTTAGAGCAGTGGCTTCAATTCTGCTTTCAGAAATGCTCTCCCCCAGTTAGTTTGGCTTTCCGAATATCTGTAATGAATATCCTGGAGACGATGCATGCAAAAAGAGTGCATCTATCCAAAAGGCAGGTCCTGAAACCCAGACATCATGGAGGAGCCCCTGAGGACAGCGCTGTCTTACAAAAACTGCATATAAAACGTAGAATGAAAAGATTCTAAACAAGAAATAAAGGAAACACACACTTTGGGACTGAGCTAAGACATTTCAGCATTTTAAAACTATGTAATATTGAGAGAGAGAAAAGGCACCCTGCTGCTATAAATAATGATATATTAAACTTCAGCAACTAATTATATATTGCAAAATCAATAAAGCATTTTTCTTCCTCATGAGTTCTCTTTTATAGTCGCACTTTGACAGAATAAAATAGCTATTTACCTCTTTCAGAATTTAATAGACTTTCAGAAGGTGCTTACCAATAATATAAAGGACACATTGTAACAGTGCACACTTGAGTGTCCAATAAAAGTTCTGTCTGGGTTCTTTGGCATATGAAAAATCTAATTTCAAACACTGGATTTGAATTTTAATTACTCTGATTTTTGTTCATTTAGCAGGCTATAAAAAAGATTCCAAGGATGTGCAAGAGCACATCACTCAGGGGAAGAAATACTAAGAAAGAACAATGGGCCGATATTCGAAAGCCATTTACACGGTTTACAGCCCTGTAAACCGTGTAAATGCCTCAGACGGGAATATTCAACGGCACCTACACAGTTAGTGCTGTTGAATATTCCCGTCTATGTCCCCTACGTGCCCCCGATGCTATCTGGTTGGCATCGGGGCATTGCAGGGCGGAGTGGACACTGGGCTTCCCAGTAACAGGGCAGCAGAGATATTGGACAGCTACCCGGTTAGCCATCCACAGTTAAACTAAACTAGACGAGCTTTTGGCTCACCTAGGTCTAGCTGTGGATAGCTAAGCGGGTAGCAGTCCAATATCGCTGCTGCCTGATTAGGCTCTGCGGGTGGAAGCAGACGAACGAACGGCGCCGTGGTGTACATATTCTATGTATTGCATCTGCTACACATCCCAGCTGTGATGTGGGGGGGGCTTTCCAGAAGAGTTTGCCCTGACTGCTCCCCCCTAATACTCTCTCACCCCTCTCCTGGCTCGTTTTGCATCCTCCACTCAGTTTTTGTGCCTTTTCTATGCTGATGACCTCTAAGTTACACAAATGATTCCATTAGAAAGGATGTCAGGGGCATAAGTTTTAATGAGGGACCCCAAGCAAACGTTTGCCGAATGCTCCCCCACTGTTGCTGTGGCGGCACAGCCCCCCAACCATGGACAAACTTACTTTAAAATATTTGCCACACTGCTTCCATTCTTCTTTTAAGTTCTGCAGCCCAGCAGCCCAACACCTGTCTTGAGACTTCAGCCATCACCTCCTGTTGCCGGGCTGTCGAGCCTCAAAATTTAAAAAAAAGAGAAAAGGAGAGAGGGGCAACGCAGTAAAGTACATCTGAAGTACATTTACCACTCTGCCTTTACCGCTGCCTTGTGTGCCCCCTTCTGGCCTGGGTCCCCCACATTGCAGGGGCTGCTTGGACGCCTTGTGTGCCCCCTTCTGGCCTGGGTCCCCCACATTGCAGGGGCTGCTTGGGCGGCATTTATGCCACTGATACCATTCAATAGTACATGTGGTATGAAAACTCCAATAAGCACCAATTTTTTATTCTCTCAAAGAACCCCTAATTATCTGGAAAATTAACATCTAAATTTAGAATCATATAAACACCTAAGTAAAAAATAACAGTTATTTTTTCTGTCTCTTCCTCTACCTATCTAAGGTAAAGCACAGAAAAGTATTAAATCAACTTCACGATGTTTTTCCTTGCCTGCGTGCTTCCAATTTTCAGTGACAAATATGGTCACAGGCTTTTCTCTGTCTTTCCAACACAGTAGCATCCGGTTGCAACAGAACAAACTATGGGAATCGGCTGCATTCTGCACCAGTTTTACACCAGTGACAAATTTATGTCCATTTCATGCTGGATTTTTGTCACTGAAAATACTGGGATGTTGATCACCTTGAGGAAAGCCAGTGAAAATGTTGAGCACCGGAGCGAATAAATGAGCCCCTATGAATTTTGCTCATTAAAGTCTAATTTGAATTGAAGCCTTCTCACATCACTGTGCTGGGCTGAGTACCCTGAAAACCTTTCATGAAGGACACTGTTAGACACATTTATTCATTTATAGATGCTTAATTGTGGGTAAAGTTGAATCAGACAGTTCTGCTTAACTCTATCCAGATTTTCGGCCTGAACGTCTGGGATGGATATCTGATCTAAAGTTAGTCAAACAAAGCTGTCTGGTTAATTTTAGGCCTGCTATCTGGCTGACCAGAGATACCCTGGAAACTTTGTCTGCTTAGAGCTTAACAGAGAGAATTACACTAACACACACGGTGGCTTTCCATTCAAATTAAGGGCCCCCAAGCATCAACTGCAGAAAGTGCCCTAGAGTAGGAGGCACAACCTCTGAAGGCCTGAAATGGCTGCGACTGGGCCCCCTTCGTCCTTGGTCCTCCCTGCACTGTGAAGGCTGCTTGGGTGCAATTCATGTCACTGAATCAGTGGCTTTTCTCCCTCGTCCCTAAGCACTTCACCCTCACCTGCTTCTTAAACCAAAAGTACCGTAGGACTGACTGAGTGCCACAGAAGTATATTTTTAGGCCCAAGATGTCAGCAGTCTGTACTATTTCCTCCACTTCTCAGGATTCTTCAGTACTGCTGCCTTGAAAGCAGACTATTTTGACCTCTTCCACATCTCTCTATCGCAGGGAAAAGAATCCTAAGTGAAAAATTTAAGCAATATGTGGATATGAATTTAAACTAGAAAAAGGGGGTGATGGATGCGGAAGGTCAAACTCTGGACGTCACCCCCTGTAAAAGCAGATTAAAATCAGAAACAGACACACTTTTAAACCACACATCAAAAACAAGTGGGAATACGTAGGCAGAACAAAATCAATGCAAAATACACACAAGCCAGGTAAATGCTGGAAAGCAATGAGCACAAATGCTCGAAGCTTAGCCAACAAAGTTCCGGACCTGGAAGCCCTAATGGTGGAAATGGATTTGGACATTGTGGCCATTACAGAAACATGGCTTAATGAATCACATGATTGGGATATAGCCATACCTATTCAGAAGAGACAGAAAATGGAAGAGGAGGAGGAGTAGCCTTATATCCAAGCAAGGACTGTTAATTACCCAGGAAGTTGGTCACAGCTTAACTCAGCAGTAGAGGCATAAATAGCTCAACCAGAGCTCTGTGATCCTCTGTCTTGAAGGACTAGAAAAAGGGACTGTTACTTCTGGAGAGAGATCTGCAGCTGTGAGTATATACTTCTGGTAATTTTCTCAAAGGAATTCTTTGTATTAAAGCTAATTAATCTGTGAACCCACTATTTTTTGTTAAATCAGTCAGGGCCTAGTAGCAGCAGTTTAAGTTTAAATTTAAAACACAGAGGAGAACTTTCTGGTTACATTTCATACCCAGCAGAGAGCTTGTAGTTTAAATTTAATAGTCACTCAGGGCCTAGTAACAGCAAAGTACTTTTAGTTTAAATTTAAAACACAGAAGAGAGCTTTCTGGTTACATTTCATACCCAGCAGAGAGCTTGTAGTTTACATTTAATTGTCACTCAGGGCCTAGCATCAGCAAATACTTTTAGCTTAAATTTAAAACACAGAAGAGAGCTTTCTGGTTAAATTTAGAACCTAGGAGAGAGCTTGTAGTTTAAATTTCATAAGAAGTTAGAGCCTAGCAGCAGCTAAGAGCTATAATTTAAATCAAATCAGAATATAGATTACCTCAGCAGCACAAGACAGGGTACTGTGTAGCAGCCCTCTTTTAATAAGTGTTATTTCCCTCCCTCCCTCCCCACACCCACCCACCCCTGGGATAATCGTAGCTTTATAGGTACTTACACACCTTAAAAAACAGGAGTGCTCTCAGGTGAAGCTCATTACCCAAATCAGTCATACACTAAGGACCTGAGATTAGTTAAGCTTCAGGTGAACAAGGTATATTACACGTATTAGGTACAGTTTTATAAGGATAAATATCCATAGCAACCCTTAGTAAGTAAAGAACTTAGATCTAAACACAAACTTAAAACTAAGATGCAGACAGCAGTCGTGCAGCGGGATGGGGGCTTTTCAGTCTTTTGCATTGAGTGTCACATGTATGATTTTCTCCCAGTTGGTGAGAGGTCTTACGTGTGCACTAGGTGCAAGGAGCTCTTTGCTCTCAGGGAACGAGTCCGTTCTCTAGAGGCTAAAGTAGCAGACTTGGAAAGCATAAGACAGACAGAGAGGTACATAGACGAGACCTACAGGGATATAGTCCTGAAGTCCCACCTCCAGTCTGGCAGCATCCCTGTTGCCATGGAGGAGAGAGGTCACGTGACAGGAGAGCATCACCCTGGTGTGGCAGGAAGTGATCCTGTAACTAGGACCTCTCCTCCAGGTGATGTAAAACCCTCTCGCACTGAGGACGTTTCTCCAGGGCCATGTGCCCATGAGGGAAGGGTTAGGACGGCCGTTATAGTTGGTGATTCGATCATTAGGCATGTAGATAGCTGGGTAGCTGGTGGACGTGAGGATCGCCTGGTAACATGCCTGCCTGGTGCGAAGGTAGCGGACCTCACGCGCCACCTAGATAAGGTCTTAGATAGTGCTGGGGAGGAGTCTGCTGTCCTGGTACATGTCGGTACCAATGACATAGGAAAATGTGGTAGGGAGGTTCTGGAGGCAAAATTTAGGCTTTTAGGTAGGAAGTTGAAATCCAGAACTTCCAGGGTAGCATTCTCCGAAATGCTTCCTGTTCCATGCGCAGGACCCAAAAGGCAGGCAGAGCTCCGGAGTCTCAATGCGTGGATGAGACAATGGTGCAGAGATGAGGGTTTTGGATTTGTTAGGAACTGGGGAACATTCTGGGGAAAGGAGGGGCTCTTCCGAAGGGATGGGCTTCACCTTAACCGGGATGGAACCAGGCTGCTCGCATTAACCTTTAAAAAGGAGATAGAGCAGCTTTTAAACTAGATATTAGGGGAAAGCCGACAGTCGCCCAAGAGCGAATGGTTCGGAAGAATGTATCTTTGAAGGATACTACCAAAAGCAGAGAGGTTCCACAAAAGAGTAAAGTAGCCCAAATGCCCTCAAATATGGAGCAGACAGAGCTTAAAGATCCCAAATTACCCAAGTCTAACAATAATCAATTTAATATGAATAAAATACATTCTCTAAAATGCTTGTATGCAAATGCTAGAAGTCTAAAAAATAAGATGGGAGAGTTAGAATATATAGCACTAAAGGAAAGGTTAGATATGATTGGAATATCAGAGACATGGTGGAAGGAGGACAACCAGTGGGACACTGTGATACCTGGGTACAAATTATATCGAAATGATAGAGCTGATCAAATTGGTGGAGGGGTTGCTCTCTATGTTAGAGAGGGCATTGAGTCAGAAAGGATTAAAGTTTTGACAGGAAGCAAAATCTGCTGTAGAATCTATATGGATGAAATTCCATGTAAAAGGGGGAAGGCAATGGCAGTGGGGCTGTACTAGCGAGCGCCTGGCCAGAATGACCAAATGGATGATGAAATGCTCAAAGAAATCAAGGAAGCTAATAAAAGTCACAGCACAGTAATAATAATGGGTGATTTCAACTACCCCGGTATCGACTGGGTCAGTGTCACGTCAGGACATGCTAGGGAGATAAAGTTCCAAGATGAAATAAATGACTGCTTCTTGGAGCAGCTGGTTCATGAACCGACCAGAGGGGAAGCCATATTAGACCTAGTCCTTACTGGAACACCAGATCTAGTGCAAGAGATAAGGTTGTTGGGGCCACTTGGCAATAGTGATCATAGCATGATCGCCTTTGATTTAATTAGTGGAGGAGGGATAGTAAGGAAATCCACAGTACTACCTTTTAATTTTCGAAAGGGAGACTATGATAAAATGAGGAAAACAGTTAAGAAAAAACTAAAAGGAGCAGTTTCAAGGGTTAAAGACGTACATCAGGCTTGGCTGTTGTTGAAAAATACTATCTTGGAAGCCCAGACCAGCTGTATTCCACGCTTTAAGAAAAGTGGAAGGAAGTCCAAAAAACTGCCAACATGGTTTAAAGGTGAGGTCAGAGAGGCTGTTGTTGCCAAAAAAGCATCTTTCAGGAAATGGAAAAAAGAGTCAAACGACGAAACCTGGAAACAGCACAAGCACTGGCAAGTAAAATGCAAGGCATTGATAAGGCAGGCAAAGGGAGAATTTGAGAAGAAGCTTGCTGTGGAAGCAAAAACACGAAGTAAAGACCTTTTCAAGTACATTCGTAGCAAAAAACCTTTGAGAGAGTCAGTTGGTCCATTAGATGATAAAGGGGTTAAAGGAGCACTAAGAGGCGACAAGGCAATAGCGGAGAGACTGAATGAATTCTTTGCTTCAGTCTTTACTGAGGAAGATGTAGGGATGTTACCCATGACTGAAGTGGTATTTAAAGGTGCGGAAGAATTGAAGGAAATATCGATACATCGGGAAGATGTATTACAACTATTAGATAAACTGAAGAGTAGCAGATCACCTGGGCCGGATGGTATACATCCAAGGGTGTTGAAAGAACTGAAATATGAGATTGAAGACCTGCTATTAGTAATCTGTGAACTATCATTAAAATCATCTGTAATACCTGAAGATTGGAGGATCGCCAATGTAACACCAATTTTTAAAAAGGGTTCCAGGGGTGATCCGGGAAACTACAGACTGGTGAGCCTGACATCAGTACCGGGAAAAATGGTAGAAACCATCATAAAGAATAAAATTACTCAGCATGTAGATAGTCATGACCTAATGGGAGACAGCCAACATGGCTTTAGACAAGGAAGATCTTGTCTTACTAATCTGTTATGTTTTTTTGAAGGAGTGAATAATCAGGTGGACAAAGGTGAGTCGGTTGATATTGTGTATCTGGACTTTCAGAAAGCCTTTGACAAGGTCCCTCATCAGAGACTTTTGGCAAAACTAAAGAGTCATGGGATAGGAGGCAGTGTACTATTGTGGATCAGGAACTGGTTAAAAGATAGAAAGCAGAGGGTAGGGTTAAATGGCCAATTTTCCCAATGGAGAAAGGTGAATAGTGGTGTACCCCAGGGATCTGTGCTGGGTCCGCTGCTTTTTTGACATATTCATAAATGACCTGGAAAGTGGAACAACGAGTGAGGTTATCAAATTTGCAGATGAAACAAAACTATTTAAAGTTGTTAAAACCCAAGAGGATTGTGGAAAACTGCAAGAGGATCTTGATAAATTGGAAGACTGGGCATCAAAATGGCAGATGAAATTTAATGTGGACAAGTGCAAGGTTATGCACCTAGGGAAGAACAAACCAAACTATGGTTACACGATGCAAAGTTCCACATTAGGAACCACCACCCAGGAAAAAGATTTAGGCGTCATTGTGGATACCATGTTAAAACCCTCGGCCCAGTGTGCAGCGGCGGCCAAGAGAGCAAATAGAATGCTAGGTATGATAAGGAAAGGAAAGGAAAATAAAACAAAAGATATTATAATGCCTCTGTATCGTTCCATGGTGAGACCGCAACTTGAATATTGTATGCAATTCTGGTCGCCATATCTTAAAAAGGATATAGCGATTTTAGAAAAGGTTCAGAGAAGAGCCGCCAAAATGGTAAAGGGGATGGAAGGATACTCCTATGAAGAAAGGCTTAAAGGTTAGGGCTCTTTAACCTGGAAAAGAGACGGCTGAGGGGAGATATGATAGAAGTCTATAAATTAATGAACGGAGTGGAACGGGTAAACGTAGATCGATTGTTTACCTTATCAGAATATAGAAAGACTAGGGGACATGCAATGAAGCTACAGGGTAAACTATTTAAGACTAATAAAAGAAAATATTTTTTCACTCAACGTGTAATCAAACTCTGGAATTTGTTACCGGACGATGTAGTAAAGGCTGTTAGTGTAGCTGGGTTTAAAAAAGGTTTGGACAAGTTTCTGGAGGAAAGGTCCATAAACCATTATTAAGAAGGGACCCAGGATATCAATGCTTGAACCAATACAAGCATTGTGGAACCTGTGTCCCTTGGGGAAACTGCTAGGTACATATGACCTAGATTGGCCACTGTTGGAAACAGAATACTGGGCTTGATGGACCTTGGTCTGACCCAGTATGGCATATCTTATGTTCTTATGTCAAAAGCAATATTAAAGCTACTGAAATGCAGGGGGCATGGGGAAAAGAAGAAGCGCTCTGGATTGTGTTGGAAAGAGGAGATGGCACTGTCATCCATACTGCTGTAGTCTACAGACCTCCAACACAAATTGAAGAGATAGATAACAAACTGATTGTAGATACTGCCAAGATAGCCACAAAGGGGGAAGTGATAATATTGGGTGACTTTAATCTACCAGATGTGGATTGGATTACTCCTTCTGCAAATCTGGAGAAAAGCAAAAAAAATTATGGATGCTCTCCAAGATGAGTTACTTAGACAAATGGTGATGGAACCAACCAGGGAAAGCTCAACACTGGATTTAGTGCTCACCAATAGTGATAGCGTGTTGAATGTCTGCGTGAGTGCCCCTGTGAGCAGCAGCAATCACCACATGGTGTGGTTTGAGATAAAAGCCATGGTACAGGCCAATCATAGCGGGCTCAAAGTCCTAAACTTCAAAAACACCAACTTCAATTAAATGGCCGAGTACCTAAAGGAGGAGCTGACAGGGTGGAAGGAGATAAGGGAAGTGGAATTGCAATGGGCTAAATTAAAGGTGGCAATAGAAGGGGCAACAGATAAATATGTAAGAAAAGTAAACAAAAACAAGAGGAGAAGAAAACCTGTTTGGTTTTCCAAAGAAGTGGCTGCTCAAATAAAGGCAAAAAACACAGCTTTCACAAAATTCAAAAGCTCGCAAACAGAGGAACACAGAAATGAATACAGGATCAAACTCAAAGAGACAAAAAGAAATAAGGCTAGCAAAATGAAAGGCAGAGGAAAAGATGGCTAAAGATGTTAAGTATGGCGACAAAACTTTCTTCAGGTATATTCGGGAAAGGAAGAAGATCAGAGGTGGAATTGCAGGACTCAGAAGTGCTGCAAACTGACTCGTGGAAAGTGACATTGAAAAAGCGAAATTGCTAAACGAATACTTCTGCTCTGTTTTTACTAAAGAAAGTCCTGGAGAAGGACCTCCTCTGACCCCCAAATATAAAAATGGGAATGAAGTAGATACCACACCATTCACAGAAGATGAAGTGTAAGAGCAACTTGCAAAACATAGTGGACAAAGCCATGGGACCGGATGGGATACATCCCAGGATACTGAAAGAGCTCAGAGAGGTTCTTGCAGGGCCATTAAAGGATGTTTTCAACAGATCCTTGGAAACAGGAGAGGTTCCTCAGGACTGGAGAATGGCTGATGTCGTACCTCTACACAAAAGTGGCGACAGGGAAGAAGTGTCAAACTACAGGCCTGTGAGCCTTACCTTGGTGGCGGGAAAAGTAATGGAGGCAATTCTGAAAGAGCGAATAGTGAACTTTCTCAAAACCAACAGGTTGCAAGACCAGGGAACTAAATCAGGGGCATGCGATGGATGTCATCTACCTGGATTTCAGCAAGGCCTTTGATACTGTTCCTCATAGGAGGCTTATCAATAAACTCAGTAGCTTGGGAACGGATCCCAAGATGGTAAATTGAATCAGAAATTGGTTGACTGACAGACAACAGAAGGTGATGGTAAATGGAGCTTACTCAGATAAAGGGAAGGTGATTAGCAGGGTGCCCAGGGGTCGGTCCTGGGCCCGGCACTGTTCAATGTATTTGTGAGTGATATTGCTGAAGGACTGATTGGAAAAGTCTGTCTTTTTGCAGATGACACAAAAATTTGCAACAGAGTGGACTCCCCCGAGGGAGTGGTTAACATGAGGAAAGATCTACAAAAGCTGGAAGAATGGTCTAATGCTTAGCAATTAAGATTTAATGCAAATAAGTGCTGAGTTATGCACTTGGGTAGCAGAAATCCAAGGGAAATGTACACGATAGGGGGTGAGAGGTTGGTGTGCACGGATCAGGAGAAAGACCTTGGTGTGATTATTTCTGAAGCTCTCAAGGTGGCAAAACAGTGCGACAAGGCAGTGGCAAAAACCAGGAGGATGTTGGGCTGCATACAAAGAGGAATTACCAGCAGAAAGGAATAGGTACTTATACCACTATACAAGTCACTGGTGAGGCCTCACTTGGAATACTGTGTTCAGTTTTGGAGACCATACCTTGCAAAGGATATAAAAAGACTGGAAACTGTTCAGAGAAAGGCGACCAAAATGATTTGCAGCCTGCGTCAGAAGCCTTATGAGAAGACTTGAAGACTTAAAGACTTGAAGACTTGAAGACTTAAACATGTACACTTTGGAGGAGAGAGGAGCAGGGGAGATATGATTCAGACCTTTAAATACTTAAAGGGAAATAATGAACAAACAAACCTCTTCCAAAGATGGGGAAGCTGTAAAACTAGAGGGCATAACATGAAGCTGCAAGGTGGCAAATTGAAAGGCAAAGTCAGGAAATACTTTTTCACAGAAAGGGTGGTGAATGCTTGGAACGCCCTCCCGATGGATGTGGTGGGGGCAAACACGGTGACGGAATTCAAAATGGCATGGGACAGAAACAGTGGATCCCTTTACAGCAACAGGATAAAATCAAAATAAACTGAACCATCTAATTTCTCAACAAATAGAGTTGTCCTCCATGGAGTGCTGGGTTCACCCCCTGAGCAGAGACATGGGGAGGGGGGCCTGCACGGAGCGGCAGGTGCACCTACTCTTGCCATCACATTGGGCAGACTAGATGGACCATAGTGGTCTTTATCTGCCGTCATTTACGCTGATGAATAGTGCTATTTACCCCATTTTAAGATATGAGAATATTCAATTCACCTCCAGCCATTTGGAACTTCAGGAGATGCCAAATAAAACATTTTCTCCACACATCTACTGTTGTAAAGAGGGTATTCTGCTGCTAGTTAGGGACATGTTTACTAAAGTGTGCTAAGCAGTTAGCATAGAAATGTAGACATCCTTATCACAATGGCATTACGCTGATTCATATGCTAACTACATACTGTAGCATGTTACGGCGTGGGAAATGGACCGGTTATGGACCGTGCAATGCGGTTAGCACAGTCTTTTACCATTCACTGTTACTTGTGCAATTAGCACAGATGCACTTACTGCCGCCTAAATAAACAAAAGGAGAGACCCTGAGTGAGCCTGATCTCAGCAGCTTGTAGGGTGTCAGGCCTGGCTAGTACTCGGATGGGAGACCACATAGAAAGAGGCAGTGAAGGCATCAAGGCTAACTGAATACACAGAGCATGTGGTAAAGTGCGGTAGTTCTCTGTGCAGTAACAGTAGGGGAACATCCTGCGCAGGCCCTCAACAGTTAACACAAAGCCTTAGCGCTTACTATAGGTTAAATTTATGCACATTAACTTTACCACACTTTACTAAACATGCCCCTTAGTGCGTTTTAAAACAATCAAAGTTATTTGAAAGAGCCTGAATAAGGGCAATCAAAGCAAGCACAAAGTAGAGTCCCCCAGCAGTTTCCAGCCTCGTGCTTCCCTCCTTCACCTCTCCCTCCTTCAGAGGCTTTTTCATCCACCTACACAGTGCGGTGAATAAGCATGAAGCAGCCTACGGCCTATTCCATGCATATATTTAAAACACGAGTAAGTTTGGCCAGCCCCCCTTTTACCCTACATAGTTTGGTTTATTTCAAAACAGGAGGGAATCTGTAGTTTATTTCTTTTCCTTTCCTCACCTGGAAACTGAAGGGCGCAGGCTTGAACCATACTATTTTCTTTTACATCACTGAACTGCACTGGAATGAAATCGGAAAAAATGTCTCTGGAAAGATTAGCAATAAAAAGGTCCTGTATGAAATCATTTCAAGCCACCTTTACACAGTTCCATGACAACCACAGCATCTGTTGAAAGCAGGGCCAGCCCCAGAGTTGATTCAAGGTGTTGGTGCGCTAGACAAACCTTAAACCATAAACTTCCCCTGGTTGTCAGAACCTACTGTTAGCTTTGAATGCCCTGTTCTTTGCCACTCTCCAGAAGGTGCCACCCTAGGCAACTACCTAGTTTGCCTGGTGGTTTAGCTGGCCCTGGTGGCCTTATTATTCCTGACCTAACCTCTCAACCACAGCTGTCAAGTTACCCAGTTCCAGGACGGATATTTAAGGCTAGGTTTGGATCTATGATCATCCCATCTTGATGCATTATGGGATCTTGCAGTGCTGATTTTAATGAGTACAAATATCACACAGCTTGGGGGGATACAAGTTCAAAACTAGGACTGGCCAAAAAGACTTACTCCTAGACCTAGATCCTCCTGCTCACTCCGCTCTCTCTCACAATCAGTTTCCCCAAAGTATATTATACTATCTGAACTTAAGTTGTATCCTAGTATTGCTAACTGGTTCCATGTTTCCAGAGCAGATTGATCTCGCCCTTGTTTTACCCCACTACATGCAAGGACGTACAGTCCTTTAATTAGGGAAATCAAAACTATAAGTCAACATAAGTCACATAATAGCCCTACTGCGCACGCACACACACTCATACTCTTGCACTCAATCCAATCATTCAAACACAACTAAGCCTGGAAAAAAACACAAAGTTCAAAAATACGGGTTTTCATGTTACACATAAAGATAAAAATTTGTAAACATTTTCTCCTTACCCAACAAGCAGTTCATACCTCCCACAAGTCAACTGAATAGACTCACCTTATCCTGATTTTGCTGCATTGCATGCATGGATATGTAGTTCTGATTTTCTTAGGTAAAACAATAAGAAAATAAGAACTACAAATCCATCCATGCAATGGGGCATGAGGCCTGGATCAGCCTATTTGATTATGGTGGCAACCCTGGGGAGAGAAGGGTGTCAAGCTTTTGATGCCCTTAAGCATGAGGTAGGAGTAGGAATCCTCCGCCTGTCTCTCTAAGCCTCCTGGTTCTGGAGGTGGAATTGTAACTGTCTGGAAAAGGCTAGTCATTCAGGATGTCTCATAGACAAGGAAAGCAGGTGCAAAGCAGGAAAGACAGTAGCACATCTTTCTACAGCTCAACAGAGGGCATCTCTTCACCTCCAGAGCAAACTCCAATGGCGGTATGCTCAGTCTGCAGGATACAGCCATTGGAAGACTGACACATGCTCTGCATACCCAAGAAAAAAAAACGTTGGGTGCAACTCAGATTCAAGAGGACTGTGGGTCTGTAGGGCACCAGGAATGCTAAACATCACGGTATAAAACTGGTGCAGATAAAGGTTGCACTGGCAAGATACGCAGAAGAGAGATGGCATACAATGTAATCAAGAAATAGAAAGACAGAATCAGCCCTTGAGTTTCAATTGCGTGCAACAAAGGACCACGTCATAAGCACAGAAAGGAAACAATACCACAGCACACACCCTTCATCAACAGAAAGGGAGAAGTGAGGGATCAGGTATTCAGGAAATGCTGGACCAAATATCATATAAAAATAAGACATGTAAATATGGCAGGTGCCACACCAATATACCAGACAAAGGCAGACACCACATTAAAAGATACTTGCAGATGCACCCACACCTAACTCCGTGATGACCTCAGATATGTACAAGGAAGTAATCATGAAGTAGATCTCTTCCATCAACCATATTTGGACTTTTGGGCTCCTGTATCCCTAAGCGTCCTCCATCAACCATGGGGCCTCTTGTATTTCCACCCTTGCTTCCTGATACCCATAAGGCAAGATAACCTATTCTGACCCCTAAACAAGAAGCAGCCACTTCACAGGATCCAAGTTATTCTGAAAGATATCCACAAAAGACGACAACACTGATTAGTGCACCAAGACCCACAAATACAAAGACTACCTCTCACCCTAGCAGCACACAATCCATCAACTTGCACATTCAATGCCCTTCTCTCACAGAAGGGTGGAGAGAAGGCGAGCCAGATTTACCACTGTTGGCAAGCGGGCCCACTAAGCATAGCCCTCCTCAATCCAGTATTGTTCCCAGAGAACAGACTGCAAACTGCAGCTAACTGGAGGTTGATGAACAAGGGAGTGCTAGCAATGGAGATGAAAGCTGCCATTCTCTCTCAGTCATGCATTGAGCACATGCGATGCTTACACGTTCACACTGTGCACAGAACCACTGCCAGAACTGCACATCACCAGCACTTTACAGATCATTTCCATTAGGGCTGCTTAGGTATATTTGGAAGGCATCTTGTGGTCACTGGCGATTCTTAAACAACAAGCTTTAAAGAAGAGGCAAAGCAGATCGAGTGGATGAAAAGAAATGAAAGAATGAGGAGCAAGGTCACTCTATGGGCCCCAGAATTGCAAATGGTGTGGACCCAGATGACGCAGATGTAAAGAAGTGATTTTTTTAACTTTTGGACCCATGAAACCCCATTTTAGATTGGGTGGAGAGACTGGACTTGAGATGTCCTGGTTGGAGCATGCTCAGTTTCCCCAGTGGGAGGAGCCCTTTTACAAATCTACATATGCACAAAAAGGACGGCGTCTAGGCGGTATCTTCCATTTATAAGTGCTGGTACTTGCACATGGACATGTGTGTAGTGGGGCCATTTTACAGCCTAGACATAAATGCCACCAATTAACTAATGACACCACTATTTTTTGTAAATTCTGGAGGGGAAATTAAAACATGGGAGATTAAAGACAATTACTCCCTTAAGCCCTCTAGTAAAGCATTGGCCAAAACCAGTACTTGCATCATTCAGCTAAAGCAAAAACTGATGGGAACATTTTCTTCATATACATGTGCCTCCTATGCAAGATGAAGATTACACATGTAGCTTTTTGCTCTGTCCAAACCATGCCCCCCCCTCCCCTTGAAATCTTTCTGTGGTGTAAATAGTGTCTTTCTGAAAGCAACACCAGGAAATACTTTTTCATGGAAAGGAGGAGGATGCCTGGAATGCCCTCCCAGTGGAGGTGGTGGGGTCAAAAACAGCGAGGGCATTCAAAAAGGCAGAGGGCAAACCCAGAGGATCCCTATAGAACAAGAGAATGGAGAATGGAATCAAAGCAAACTAATAACTTCTACACTTCAAACCCTAGAGAGGAGTAGCCTGCACGGAGTGTGGTTGCAACCCTAAACAAAGGAGGAGGGTAACCTGCACAGATCAGAGGGTGCAACCCTAAACAAAGGAGAAGGGTAACCTGTACAGATCAGAGGGTGCAACCTTAAACAAAGGAGGAGGGTAACCTGCACAGATCAGAGGGTGCAACTCTAAACAAAAGCATAGAGGAGGGTAACCTGCACAGATCAGAGGGTGCAACCCTAAACAAAGGCATAGAGGAGGGTAACCTGCACAGATCAGAGGGTGCAACCCTAAACAAAAGCATAGAGGAGGGTAACATGCACAGATCAGAGGGTGCAACCCTAAACAAAGGCATAGAGGAGGGTAACCTGCACAGATCAGATGGTGCAACCCTAAACAAAAGCATAGAGGAGGGTAACATGCACAGATCAGAGGGTACAACCCTAAACAAAAGCACAGAGGAGGGTAACATGCACAGATCAGAGGGTGCAACCCTAAACAAAAGCATAGAGGAGGGTAACATGCACAGATCAGAGGGTACAACCCTAAACAAAAGCACAGAGGAGGGTAACATGCACAGATCAGAGGGTGCAACCCTAAACAAAAGCATAGAGGAGGGTAACATGCAAAGATCAGACGGTGCAACCCTAAACAAAAGCATAGAGGAGGGTAACCTGCACAGATCAGAGGGTGCAACCCTAAACAAAGGCATAGAGGAGGGTAACATGCACAGATCAGATGGTGCAACCCTAAACAAAAGCACAGAGGAGGGTAACCTGCACAGATCAGAGGGTGCAACCCTAAACAAAGGCATAGAGGAGGGTAACATGCACAGATCAGATGGTGCAACCCTAAACAAAAGCATAGAGGAGGGTAACATGCACAGATCAGAGGGTGCAACCCTAAACAAAGGCATAGAGGAGGGTAACATGCAAAGATCAGAGGGTGCAACCCTAAACAAAAGCACAGAGGAGGGTAACCTGCACAGAGTGATGGGTACGACTCTAAATAAAGGCTGGAGGGGGATAACATGCACAGAGTGATGGGTACGACTCTAAATAAAGGCTGGAGGGGGATAACCTGCACAGAGTAGCGGGTACAATTCTTGCCACCTTACTGGGCAGACTAGATGGATCATGCTGGTCTTTATCTAGCATCATATATTATGTTAGTATGAAATCACATCTATATGTGTATGCTAATCCACATGTGCAAATGGCATTATTTATGTGTGGCAATGCTTTTAAAATGACCTCCGTGCTGTCCTTTCATGCATCTTAAGACATTGGCAATTTATTTTTCTCTATTGATTCCTATGAAGCTGGGAGTGAATAAGTGTTTCAAAGAGTTTGCAAAGGTAACAGTGTAGAGATGGCAATATGGGCCAACATTTTTGGCTTCTTGCTGCTAATTTGCACAGAGATCACAACCTGAACATGCTCAGAGTGGTTTGCTGGCCTTTCCTCATAAGGGGTTAAGATAACTATCGTGACTGTATGTGTCTGAAAGGGGAGAATGAAGTTCATGCATAGGGAAATCAGAGCGTTAAGAGAGTACTTTTATAACAGGACACCTAGATTTAGAGATGAAGAAGGCATCTATTCTTAGCCTCTTTTATAAAGGCACAGAGGCGCCTATGGGCTCAATTCTACAAGGGCGGCCCTCCGCATCGGCCAGGCAGCCCCCCAGGAGCAATGGAGCCACGATTGGTGAGGCCCTGCCACCCAATCCTGGCCCTAGCTGCCCCGTCGAGGGTCAGGCGGCGGGGAACTAGGGGTCGGCACTGTGGCAGGCTGATGGTGAGGTGGCGAAGACATCTCCTGCAGGGCTATAGGAGCACGCCGGGCTGTCTCAGTGTCCGATCCTGCACCCACGGGAACATCTAGCTCCCACAGTGCAGAATTGGGTACTAACAGGGTCATCCAGTTCGGGGGCATCTGGGCGACCCAGATGAACCCCTTCCTGCATCGGGCTCCATGTATCTTAATAAAATAGTAGGAGTAGACTAGCAGAGATCACAGCTAGATTGTGAGCACTGGTGTTTATGCCTGCTTGGGAGCAGACATAGGAGTTAGCAAGTAGAGTATGTTCGTAAATTGCAGCTTTGCTTATGCTCCATCCAAACTCATCTCCTGAGCACACCTACTTTACAACGTATGCTGTCAAGTGCATTGCACATACTTTTAGTCATGGCCTAGCTTTTTGAAGAGGCCTTTCAAATGTGTGAAAAGGTTTATAAAATGACCTCTTTAATACATTCCACACAGAGTGGGACAGGCTGGAAATCTCTCATTATGAGGGCAACTGTCACACTGCCCACAGTGTTGCAAAGTCACAGGTACTTTTCACACATTTCAAAGTGAAGATATGTGCGGACTTTCACTTTGAAAGCTGTCAAAGGAGAATACCCACATGTGCTGACGGGTATATTTTTCTAATGCACATTTAGTCCTGGAAATAGGAAATCATGCATGTTGTTACAACCGCTATCCTCTCCTGGCGCTGGGGATGCCTCCTCCTCCTCAATGGGTGGCATGATCTGCACACGCGTGCCAGTGTGGTGTCGCGTAGAAGCCTGTGCTAACTTTCGGCCCAGCACACAGTACCGGAGCAATTCTCTGTTAACTTGCCCCTCAATGTGAATGCCTGTTGGAATTCTGCACAGAGTAATGCAAAACGTTGCACTTTTTGTGTTGTTTTTTTAAATTAGGTATTACACAAAAACAAATTTTGTTTGTTATCCTGACAAACAAAGCATACAGAATTTGGCATGATTCAGACCTTTTGACAGAAATTTGAATTTTGTTTGCAGAATTCCAGCAAGAGAAAATACTGAGAGACCTAAGTGTCCCATATGAATACACTTTTCACACTTTTAATAATATTTTGTGATTACAGTCACCCAAGATGCATTCACGTTTACTATAAACATTCCTTTGCTTTGGTGTAGTATATAAATTCTTTCCCATTTGCTTTGTGGGTAATCCTGAAATGAGTCTGACATTCCTGGCCGAAGGAATTCTGCAAATAGGCCTGCTCATGCTCCGGTCTCCTTCACACGCTCAGGTTTAACCAACATCTACACTAGTGAACTTACTTTAGACTTTGCTCTTAGCTCTGGTGTCAAAAAACACCTTATCAGCATTCTGAAGCTAGAGCAAACACAGTGCCTCCCACCCATCAGGGCTAGTCTAACCCCTGCGCTCCCTGCAAGGCAGCAACCTAAAACCCTACTACAGGAACTGAATGGCTGCCTTTTCTTGGTCCCATGCCGGCTGAGAGTCACATGGAAAGTATGAAAGCAAGCGCAAGTGTGAATTCTAAGATAGCAGAGAATGTTATTCCACAGAACTGACTGGAAACATAAAACACAATCACCCTTTGTGTGTACCCGATTATGGACCCATTTGAAGTTAAAATAGCATTTGAATAAAAAGATTGCTTTCTTCCATATCTGTATTAGTTTAGCAGGTATTTTCTCCTTTCTCCACTGGCTCGGAATATCTCACCCTGTTGAAGTGTCCCTGATCTATGCACTGAAAGGGCCTAGCAGGTGATAAAAGACACCGAGAGCTGTGCGTTGAAAAGCAGCCAGAAACATACCACTGAAAACAGTGCTTCACATTCATTTCTTAGCGCCTTTAAAGGGGAGGATGCAGCCATCTACTCACAGGCATGGATTTCAGCACAAATGACATTCAAATCACCCTAGTTATTGGTCAAATAGTGCCTTAGCAGATCACAAAGCAACACGATGGAGGCCTCACTTAAAATCCCCAACTGATCAATTATTTCTTAACTTGTTTAGAGCCATGCCCTTCCTTACAAAATCAACAATCAAATAATTAACCTCAAGAATGCACATTAATAGACTACTGGTGATGATGACAACCCAAAGTGTCAGTCCAAAAACGCAATGCAGCTCATTATGTTGAAAAGGAGCCCCTGAAATTGCACCCAGTACAAAACGGCAGCTGAGCTGAAGCGCTCTAAAAAAGACTGACAGGTCAATGAATTACCATGTTTCCCGTAGTAGTTTCCTTCTCCTTCAGCTGCCATATTTCTGTGCCCTGCTTACGCCAGCCAACTCTCTCTCAGTGAAGCATTAGCCAGGTCTGCTCAGAAGCTCCAGTCCTCCTCTCATCAGGCTCCGATCTGCAAGGTACCGTTTACTAACTGCTGGTTTAACAATAAAGCTGTGTGAACGGCAGAGCTTGTGCCCATCGAGTGGGAATGTGCAGGCAGGCAGAGCTTTCTGCGATTAAAAAAAAAAGGATCGATCATGTATCATCCCCTTTAGAGAAAAAACAAGCCCGCCCAGATAAAAGCAGCCTGCAGCTCTACAGGGCAATGCTTCAAGCCACAAACTTTCTTTGACAGAGCAAGAAGCCTCTTCGCAGCCCACAGTCTTTATGGATAAAAATCCAGGCAGGCAGCATAAAGACATTATTGTTGGGTTATGCCACTGGAAAGCTGTGCAAGGCGGTTGGTTGCATGACTGAGTCCCACTTGCTGAGAAACCTTAATGCCATCGCTCAGCCAATTGGGAAGCAGCTCCTAAAGGTGCCCTGGTGGTCTCATGCTAATCTGAAAGAAGCTAGTTTCTCAAAGCCTTGGCACGGACCATTGCTGGAAGCTGGAAGCTCAGTTGGCTAAAATACTGAAGTTCAGCAGCACTAAAGAATGATATTTTCTGAAAACGCAGATTTCTGCAGCACTGTCTGTCAGGTGGTTCCATGGCAGCTTTTGAACCTCAAGATGTTTTGTTTTATTTTTATTTCTGTCCCTTAAGTCCCTACTTACTCTGCCTGTATCCTCGTCTCTGCAGTTCACTGTAGCCTAGTCAGAAGTGTTCCTTCTATTTTGGATTTAGCTCAGGCTTTTTTCCGTTCTTCCTATGATTGCATAATTTGAAACAGTACGATTCTTGCCAAATTAGCAATGTATTTTGTTTTAATAATATTCATAGCCACTTTCTGGCTAGCAGCACCTGCTATCCGGATAAGTTCCGCTGGCCAGCGATATTCAGCAACACTATCCAAATAGTGCAACTGAATATCTTACAAACTTCATTGACACTATGGGGATCATTTTAAAAGTCTTAGTTGTGATTTGGACGTCCAGAGATGTGCACGTGGAAGCCCAAATCACAGAGGCATCCCCGGAGATATTTTACAGATGGCTTTTAAAGATGTCTGCAGTGCGGAGATGTCCAAGTAGGCAGAGGGCATGTCTAGAGAGGTGCAATCAACTTAGATGCCTCCACTCAATTTCAGAAACATTGGATATGTCTGCAGGGGCGGCTTTACCATTAGGCCACCTGAGGCAGTCGCCTCAGGTGGCACTTTCAAGGGCGCGGAACTCTGGATGGCTGTGTTTATTTTGTATTTTGCCATCTCTGGCCTGCCACTGCCTTCCTGCCACTATTTTCCCCGGCTCAAGCTCATCTGAGCAAGATAAAAAGCAGCAGGAAGTCAGTGGCAGGCCAGAGGCAGCAAAATAAAAATTAAGCACAGCCCGATGAAGAAAAATAAAGCGCCTAGTCTCTTCTGGACTCCAGCACGCTCATAAGCCCCTGATGGTTCCGCCCCCCTCTGATGTGAAAAGCATCAGCAGAGGGGGTGGGACCCATCAGGATCTTACAAACATGCTGGAGTCACAAGAGCCAGTATGCTTTCTGGGGGGGGGGGGGTTCTCAAAAGTTGATAGCTCGCTGCACATATAAGCGGTGGTGAGCTATCAATTTTTGAAAGAAAAAATAAATAAATAAAATAAAAGCCCGGCTCTTGCGACTCTGGCATGTTTGAAAGACCCCGATGGGTCCCACCCCCTCTGATGATGCTTTTCACGTCAGAGGGGGCGGAACCAGCAGGGGCTTATGAGCGCGGGGGAGTCTTTAAAACCATGCACTTTTCCTTCTTGCCATAGATGCTCGAGAGCGGGGGGAGGGGTCAAAAGCTGGACAACATGGGGGCAAGAGAAAGAAAGACTGGACAGCAGGGGGGCAGGAAGACAAATGCTGGATGATGAGGGGAAAGGGAGGACAAATGCTGGCCAGCAGGGGAGGCAGGAGGACAAATGCTGGATGACATGGGCAAGAGGGAAGGACAAATGCTGGCAGGTGGGGGTGGGGGGAAAATGCTGGACAATGAAGGGGGCAAGAGGGGAAAATGCTGGACAATGAAGGGGGCAAGAGGGACAATGGCTGGACAGCAGGGGAGCAGAAAGATAAATGCTGGGCAGCGGGGGAGGCAGGAGAACAAATGCTGGACAGCGGGGGAGGCAGGAGGACAAATGCTGGACAACAGGGGAAGGGGCAGGAAGACAAATGCTGAATACATGGAGGAGTAGCAGCAAGATAAATGCTGGACAGAGAGGGGGAAGCATAAAGACAAATGCTGGACCAGGGCCGGCACTACCCAGTAAGCTGGCCCTGGACCAGCAGGGGGTCACAGACATCAGGAGGGTGTCGACGCTAGCCACCCACCCCCCACTCCTGTAGGTGAATGTCCTAGTTCTGCTCTGCACCCATTGTTGAGGGAGGGGGTTCTGTGAATGCAAAATATATGTTCAAAAAGAAAAAGCAAGTTTCTAATAAAATAAAGATGAGTTATAATTTGGTGTTATAAACTGTGCTATGGTTCTCGCTCTCTTTTAGTTCCTTGGTGTGCAAACATCGTGCATTTCCTCCACATTATCTAATTGGCTTTTTGGTTTGGTTCAGTTCTTAACTTGAGAAAGCTCCCCCTCCCCCACTTCGGGGGGGGGAGGGCGCCATCTCATCCCTCGCCTCAGGCAGCAGATTGCCTTGAGCCACCCCTGGATGTCTGTGACCCCGTCAAGTTTAGACCTGCTCAGGCACAAATAGGCATCAGGAAAATGCTTGTTTTGGCCGTAAAGCATCCAGAGGATGTAGAGAAGATGGAAAGTTAAGTGATTAGCCTAAGATCACAAGAAACAGCACTGGGAATTGAACCCTGGCCACCCTAGTCCTAACCCATTACTCAAATTATTAGGTTATTAGATGTCCCTGTTCTGAAATATGTCTCCATAGATGTCCAAATTGTGTCTGAACTTGTACATGCCTGCTTTTTTTTTCCAGATGTTCAGGCTTGGACGTCCCAGACTGCACTTTAACATCCTTTGTAAAATGTGCTTTTATCTGCATAGTCTGTGGGCGAAGTGGCCAATTATCCGGATACAGTAATATTTATTCTGCTCGCCAGACAGCTATCCCAAAAAGGTTACTGGTACGGAAGTGGGTACGGTCTTCCATGACAAGACCGGTAGGGATTTGGTGGTTAATTCAAAATTAGGGGACAGCCATTGGAGTGTGGTGGTCTCTATGCCCCCAATGAAAATCAAGGGGTATTTTTTGAGGAAGTGGAAAGGGTGGTGAGGTCAGTCAATGTGGGAGCGCTTATCATGGGGGGGGGGGGGGACTTTAATCTTTCCTACAACCCCAAGCTAGATAATTCACCAGGGAAGGGGGCTAATGTGAGAGAGAGGAAGGCATTAGTGGGTCTGATGAATATATTGGGATTAGTGGAATGTTGGAAGGTAAACATGGGACACAGTGAACTTATACATATTTTTCTCTCCCTGCATCAGACCTATAGCAGAATTGACATGATCTGGGTGGATTGTGGGCTGGCAGCAGCAGTAGGGGATTCGGATGTTGGCATGATCACATGGTTGGATCAAGCCCCAGTTGAGTGTTGCCTGCAACTGGGCAAGGATGAAGGCCTCCGATTTTGGAGAATGAATGATTCTCTATTGGAGGAGAAGAATAGGAATCATATACTGAGGGTCTTAAAGGAGTACTGGGAAACAAATGTGCAGGGGGAGTAGCTATGGGTTGAGTGTGGGATGGGATGAAGGTGGTGAACAGAGGGCACATACTTTTGATGGCAGCGAGAGAGAGAACTGGAGGAGGTATTTCCTGGAAGATGTTGGGACTTCTGGAAAGGGAACAACATATGGTACTCATCAAGGCCAGTGTAGGTTGAGGGAGATCAGGAAAGAGTTTGAGGGACTGCAGGCATGGTTTATGGCATTTCAATTGGAAAGACTATCAGCATCATTTTCAATTTGGGAACAAACTAAGTAGGCTATTAGCAAGGCAGTTGAAGGTGCAGGCCAAGAAGCAGATGGTGTTCAAAATTAGGATGAAAGAAGGTGGGATTGCAATGAGCTTTGACCAAATACGGTTTACATCAAACAGAACGATATACTTTCAACAGAGCAGTAACAACTTGGAAAAAACTTAATATAAGGGGGAGTATGAGTTGAAGTGTGAGGGGGAAAGAGGGGTTAACAAGAGTTTAGGGGAGGGGGGATAAGGGAAACAGGACAGAGGTAGGTGTGCAGTGATATTATGTTGTGTCTTCAGAGAAGTATGCTGTAAATAGAGGAGTCTTTAGGGCCTTTCTGAATGATAATAGGGCTTTTGTGGCCCAGAGTTTGTATGGGATTGAGTTCCAGAGGGAGGGTGCATATAATGAAAAGGCTCTTTTGGAAGTAGTGATATTGGATCTGGTGAAGAGTACTGGTATGTGTAGGATGCTCTGGGATCTAATTTGTCTGGTACGGTTGTTGTCTGTTGCATGTATTAGTGTTTGAAGATGGATGGATGAAAGACCTTTGAAGATTGTAAGGATGGCTTTGAATCTTGTGCATTCAATGATGGACAGCCAGTGCAGTTATTTCAGCATGGGAGTTGTGTGTTTGGTCACAATATTATAGACAGCTACTGAATATGCCTAGGAGGGTGAGTAAGGGGTTAGGGATGGAACAGTATCTTAAAGAGTGCAGGTTGATGGAATAGGATGGGGGAGAAGTGGAAATTTTGGGTAGGGAGTTCGCTGCAGGGGAGGTACTGGAAGCTATTAGGGGTATGAAGGGGGGGAGAAGAGCTCTACATGAGGGCTAAAGGGAAGAAGGGGTTATTATCAAAATTTTATAGGATGCTTACAGCAGGGTTATTCAGCTATAGGAGGCCCTTTCTTAATTGGGAAAGGGATTTGGGGGGGTGGGATGACAAGCGGTGGGGTGTCCATCTTTGAGGCTACAGCTAAGCTCTTCATTGCCGCTAATTTACTGTAAAATGCCTATAAGATTCTGTACAGGGTGTATTTGATCCCATCTAGAACCAGTAAAATGAGCAAAGGGGGAAGTGCTTTGTGTTGGAGGGAGGTGTGGGGAGTTAGGGACATTCTTTCATATGTGATGGGGGTGCCTGGAGATTGTGCAGTTCTAGGAGAAGGTCTTGGAAGGGTTGTGAGATATGAGGGCGATTACCTGGGAGAGGGATCTTGTGTGTTGTTTATTAAATGGGGATCCTGTACGATGTCGGGAAGACATGGCACAATTGGAAAAGTATTGGTTTGTGGCTGTCAGAATGGAAGTGGTGTGTTTATGGAAAATTCCAAGAGTGCCAGAGCTGGGGTGTGTTCAAACAAGAATGGGACAGATCTGTCAAATAAGTGAGATTGTATGCAAACAACTGGTAAATATCAGCAGGTGTGGGTCCCCCTCTGGAGTGAGACTAGAGTGGGATTTGTACTGGCTTGATGTAGTGCTGGCTGGGGGGAGGTGGGGGGTTTATCTGATGGGGTGAGAGTGAGGCAGAGGTGAACACTGGGGAAAGTTGTGGGTACAGTTAGATTGGATATATTTATTGTTGTTAAGGGGAACTTTCTAACTCACTTGAAGTGATGGTTCAAAAACAGGGTACAGAAGACAGGTGTGGATATAAGGTCTATGGGGTGCTTGAGGGGGGTGAGGGGATGGGGCTTTAGTTATTTTTGTACAGGTAGCATGTTTTAGTGGAGAAATTGTGCTTGTTTTTTCAATAAAAATTTTTTAATTAAAAATAAAAAGTACCATAAAAAGGACATGTGGTAAGTTTAAAGGGGGAGTATGAAGAGCTGCTTCACACCACAAGAATGTAGCTAAGACGTTTGTGGAGTATTATCAGTCCCTACACAGGTGAAGGGGAATGGAAAGGCAAGCATAAGGGCCTCAAATGGTGTATATTGACCACTGACCAAGTAGAGCTAGCAAAAGTCAAGCATCTTGGGGTCTAGATTCCTCAGACTCTGAAATCCTTATACAAGTTAAATATTGCTGAAGGCGTAACAGGAATGCTTAGACAACTGGAGTTGCGACGAGATCTGTTCCTGTCACTATTTTGACGAGGCACTGTTCAAGATAGTGGTGATGTCTAAGCTTCTCTGTCATTTCATGTGCCCCCATGTTTAATGTGAGGTGATGTTAGAAAATTCCAAGCGACAATGCAGACATTTCTGTGGAAAAAGAAAAGGTCAAGACTGAGACGGGTGAGCTGGGTCCTGCTCGACTGTAGATTTCATAACATGGCCTATCAAATGCAATCTCTCTGGAAATGGATCAATGGGGAGTAAAATCTTTGCACTGAGGGGCTTTTGAAAGAGGTAGTCAGGGCTGGCCTGTCCACTAGGCAACAGGCCCGGGTGGGTGGCCTGACTCAGTTTTGAAAGTGACGGAACAAAGCCCCCCGAACCGGCAAAATGGAGTCGAGCTACCACTGCCTCTGCCGCAAGATGAGAAGATGGATTCGGGAGGTGGGGGGAGCAGTGGTGGCAAGGAGAGGGCAGTGGCAGGAGGGGTATGCCGGCGGCAAGGGAGGGAGGCGCTGCGGGGCATTCTGCTTGGGATGGCAGAAACCCTTGGACCACCCCTGGGGGTGGTCACACCCTTTAGTCCTTTGTTTCTTGCTCATAGGTCCCAAAAGACTGAGGTCAAAGGAGGGCATGGCCCCGGGACAGTCTTGGTGAGGGTGGTCGCATTGGCTTGGCAGTTTCTCTGGAAATAAAGAGGGAAAGGTGGCCAGGCTTCAATCCTTTAACTGATGCGGGGAAATAGAGAGGTTTTGCCTGGACTAAAAGGGGGAGGGTGTTTAGAGAATGGACAAGAAATGAGGTGGGTATAATTAAGGGCTTAATCCTGCAGAGAGAATTGGCAATGTAGTTTTGCATAGCTACAAGAAAAATATGACTTGGGGTGGACTCATTTTTATGCATATTTGCAGGTGAGGTACTGTGATGCAGCAAGGGGTACACAGCCTATGCAAATTCAGGTAAAAGAAAGACTTACCTCAGAGTCAGCTTTAGAAAGCAGCACTAGGCACTCTGATTCACCGGAGCAAGGGAAATTCTTGCTACGTAGCAAACAAAAATCCCATCAGGGACACCTGAGTGAAAATCCCCAGGTCACGTGCAGAGCTAGGGATTACTTAAGGCAAGGTTCCAGTCAGTGGAGTAGATTGGGAGTGGCAAAAGGAGGAGCAAGAACACGAACACCAAAGGGAACTGCAGAGAGTAGGACTGCAGGTCGGGTTGCAGAGAATAGCAGGAGGTGTGGCTCTCATCAGCTGAGCAGAAACCCCAGGGGATTGCTGGGAGGAAACTCTTCTCACGGAGAACCAGGAAGTGAGTCTGACTCCAGCTCTCGAGAAGAGAGGTTCAAGGCAAGCTGTTCCAAGAGTAAACCTGCTACCAGAAATAACCTGAAAGAGAAGCTAGGAAGATCCCACTACACTAGAGACCGGTATGTGCCAGTTCAGGGCAGAGGTCACTGTGAGAGGAAAGTGTTGGGGGATGGGAACTCCAAGCACGTCTGCAGCCTAAGAAGTAGGTGTAAAACTAAGTCTCATTATACTCCTGCACAACCAGCCTGGAAGGCAAAAGCCACAAGGTATAGGGAGCCAAGTATTAAGGCAGTCCCTGCAGAGAGAAGGAATCCTCCATATGATTATAGGGAGAAGTTTAAAACCCCTAAGTGCCAAGGGCGTGGTCCTGAATATAACTACAAGCAGCAAGGTGGTTCAGAGCTGTTATTCTGGGAGGAGAGCCCAGGCAGAAGATACCACAGGCCAGAGAGGTATAGTCCTGAAGGGAGAAGAGCCTCTTTTGATTATTACAGTGATTTATCACAGGACACTGTGTCTGAGCGCCATTTGTATGAGGAGTCTGACACAGGGAGTTTGGGCACTGCTGAGGAGAATATGATATGGGAAGACGCTAGCAATCTTCCGGAGCCCATTCCCATGGAATGCAGCATGTGTTACAAACGCAGCCTTGCTATGTGAATGAATGAAAAGAGAACTTTGTACAGAAAATAAGGAGTATTTGTTTGCCATTAATTTGTTGCTCTGTTCATCTTTGAGTTTCTGTTTTCTTGACAAGTCCGAGCGGGACGGGGAATAAAACCCACTTTAAGTTTCATTCAAAATTGCTCTGAAAGACTCTTTTGTTTATCAAGCCAGAGCAATTACTTGTTCATAGGCCCTAGGCAACCGCCTATACAGGGCAATAAGGGCTCTAACCACGGGCCCCATCACAGTACTAAAATGGTAAAGGGGCCACCAAAATGGTAAAGGGGATGGAAGGATACTCCTATGAAGAGAGGCTAAAAAGGTTAGGGCTCTTTAACCTGGAAAAGAGACGGCTGAGGGGAGGTATGATAGAAGTCTATAAATTAATGAACGGAGTGGAGCGGTAAACGTAGATCGATTGTTTACATCATCAGAATATAGGAAGACTAGGGGACATGCAATGAAGCTACAGAGTAACCTATTTAAGACTAATAAGAGAAAATATTTTTTCACTCAACGTGTAATCAAACTCTGGAATTTGTTACCGGAGGATGTAGTAAATGCTGTTAGTGTAGCTGGGTTTTAAAAAGGTTTGGACGGTCAATAAACCATTATTAAAAGGGACCCAGGATATCACTGCTTGACCCAATAAAAGCATTGAGGAACCTGTGTCTTTTAGGGAGACTGCTAGGTACTTATGACCTAGATTGGACACTGCTGGAAACAGGATACTGGGCTTGATGGACCTTGGTCTGACCCAGTATGGCATATCTTATGTTCTTATATTCTTACTTTGTGTCATCTTGGGGATGGGGAGATACTGAATGGGGAAAAGAATTGGATTTAGTTGAGGAAATGTTCCCACCATATTTGCAAGGGAATTCTATAACACATTGGTGTAGTGTAGGGCAGAAACTTAAACTAGTTGATTTTTTGGATCTTGACACAATATTGGAGAAGGGGAGTAGGGTGCTGGGAAGGGAAAGATAATTTTGGTTTCAATGCATCCGCCATGGCCTTGAAGCTGTCAATATGAGGGAGATGCAATTTTAAAATTTTGCACCACTGCAACACTGATATGGAAATGTGCTACAAGATGGGGTTAGCAGAATCAGCTGCTTGTCGAAAATGTCAGGAAGAGATGGCCAGCTACATTCGTTGTTTTGCACATTGCTCCTAGGTTGGGGGGGGGGGGAATACAAGAGTTATTGAAGCGGTGTGTGGACATGGAAGTGCTCCCCGCTAAAAGATGTTTTACTTTTGCATGGTGTGCAGGCACTACAATCAAGAAATAGAGCAAGAGATCAATTTGGGGTCAATGGTGGCGCAGGTGTGTGTATTAATGAACTGGATCAGCTCCATAGAGTGGGGCAGTGGTTGGAAAGGATGAGACAGTGTATGCACATGGAGAGACTGAACATGCTGTACACCCCTCGAGTGGTACCAGACACATGATAGCATTGAGAGGCCTTTGTGCTTTCTTAACTGATTTTCAAGTAACAGTTGCATTTTGAGTTAAACTTGAATTTCGGACAGGGGAGCTCATTTAAAACACCAAACAAAAAGAAATACAAATAGTCAGGTTTCATTATGTTCATGGAATGAGCAGAAATTTGTGGCTGTGATAACATATCAAACCATTAGATGTCACTACGAATGGATGTCAAAGGATGTATTTTATGGTTTAAACTACAGGCCGCCACTGTCCCCATGGGAGAAGGCATTACTATGCTTCTCCATCATTAGTTAATGCAAGGCTCGACAAATCCCAAGCAGCAGATTGGCATGGCAACCAGAAATTTGCACCTGGAACCTGGGATTTTCTTGCCCCTCCCCTTTAAAAATGTGATGAGGCAGAAGACCCTTTCTGTCTGCCTTCAGGATCCAATCTCTCGCAGGCAGAACAGGAGGGAAAGGCAATCACAGCTTAGAGGCAGCTAGCTGCCAGTGTGGATCCCACCCCTGCAGGCAGAAGACAAGAAGAGAGCTGCGATTGTGGCTAAGGCCCCTTCTGTCTGCCAGCAGGAGATCGGATCCCAACGGGAAGAACAGGAGGGAAAGGCAGAGCCAGGAAGGTAACAGGCCGCCCTCGGGTCTAAACAAAAAAATGATGCCCCAAAAGAGAGAAAATGCCATCCTAGACAGTGGCCTATGGTGCTTGTATGACAGTGCAATGAATAGTGAAAAGATGAGTTGTCTGAGTACTTCACAGAGCATAACTGCAGGATGTGAGCACGTCTCTAAAATGCCCTTCCACATTACAGCAAAATCAAAATCTGGGAAATAGTCAACAATCCCTTTTGCAGATTTCCAGCTGCTCGTCTTGGAGAGGAGAGGTGTGTGTCATGTGTGCACAAGAAGCTTGAACACTTCGCTTTCACCTCTTCTACTGTGATCCAAATGCCTGAAATGTTGACAGAAAAGAAATTCACCCAAATACATTTTTAAATGTGAGCAGTCACGATGTGAACATTTATATTCATTGCTGATCCCAAAGGACCGGGCATCAGTTTTTGCACAGCAAAGAGACTGAGCCCTAAATCATGAAGTGCATCCCTTTTCCCTCCAATTGTTCATTTCATTGCATATTTTAGAGGTCTTGAAAGCTCCTCCCAATTGGTAGTTCCCACCCTGCGATGCTGCTCTGCCTGTTGCTAGCAGAAGCTAATGCAGACAGCACAAGGACATAGGAAAAGTGAAGAGAGTGCACAAAAAGATCAATAAAACAGCGATGCGTATCTCTGCAACTTACTAAAGGGGTTTCCTGTTGTGGGCCTGATTCATCAAGGACTTCTCCCATAGACAGAAAATAAGAGAAAATCCTTTCGGAATCAGACCCTTTGTGATGACGGGAAAATGTTTAGTACATCTGGTCCATTGTGAGCAATCTGTTGCTATTTTACATTTCTGAAACTCCTTCCCATTGCATGTCAATGCGGCTATTATAGGATCTCCTGCAGCTGCCTTGTAATCAGAGTCTGTTTAAGCACAACAGAGAACCAGGGAGTCTACCATTTACAATTTCGCACTGGGCCTGGCTCTCTGCCCCAATTCTCACAAAGATTCATAGGATACATTTCTACATAGGGTTGCCAAATGGCTCTACATGTGCCCGACAGGCTTGCTCCAGTCCTGGGTTTACTCCATTGCGTGCAGTTACTTGTAGTTTTCCATTTCTTATGGAGTGCAATGGAGAAATCAGAACTACATATCCCTGCATGCAATGAGGTACTGGATTGAACCTGTCGGGCGCATCTGGAGCCAATTGTCAACCCTATTTCTACAGTATATTGACTTCATGCTGTAAAACTTGCCTACGGGTTGTTTGAATGACACCAAGTGACATGACTAACAAGCTCAGACGCAGATTCTGCTTAGCTAATGGAAATCTGCTCGCGTTTCACATCAGCCCTGGCAGCCATCAATTAACCAGTACTAATAAACTGCTGTTGTCCATTCAGAACATCATTAGTCTCCCAATGGCTTCTTGTCTGATCACCTAAATGCTAAAGACACCACTATGTGGTTGGAAAGGGCGCTGCTCCTGGATGAGGGGATAAAACGTCTCTTCCTTAAAAATGAATCTTATGCCTCTAACCTACTGCATGTGTTACTATCGAGGAGCCAAAGAATATACTGTATGCCTCTTTAAATGTTCCTACCAAAGAAAGAAGCAAATAGATAAATCAGTGCATTCACTTCATTTTTAGTATTTCACAAAATAACACAAAAATCATATATTGTCCATGAGGACTACTTTTCATTTCATTTATTATATTAATTTCCCATCTATCAGAATATTATGATGTAAGTTTCAACTTACAAGCAAAACAATTACATAAATACAACAGCTATAAAATATGGCAAAGGCATTATAATAATAGGTCAACAAAAAGAAAAAACCTATCATTGTGCAAATAAATGAGCCTTCAATGATTTTCAAAAGGTGAAATACATGGTGATGTATGTAGAAAGGACTTGAATTCCAACTAATAGAGCCCATGATTATTCACACTAACAGAAAAAGCATTTCTATTTGTGGGATACCTTAAATGTATTTAAGAATATTAACGCATTGCACTTAGCTATGGTGGGAAATAGACTATTTTTGCAAAAGCCTATATTACAACTATAATTGTATTTTTTGCTGCTAAGTCCTTTTTGCCTATGTACTTATTCAAAGCAGGAGAAACATGTCAAAGGGACGTGCAGAAGGGGTTAAAGGGAAATGCAGAAGGGGTTAAAGGGAAGTGCAGAAGGGGTCAAAGGGAAGTGCAGAAGGGGTTAAAGGGAAGTGCAGAAGGGGTCAAAGGGAAGTGCAGAAGGGGTTAAAGGGAAGTGCAACATAAAATTCACTAGCTGCCATTGATGAACTGCTGTACATCTCTTAGGGGGTGAGAATATCGTTCCCTCCCCAAGTCTTGCTGGGTACCTTCACAGGGTGACTCCATAATACAAAATCTATACTAAAACCCAGCCAGGTAACACGACAATCGAAGTATAGTAGGACAGAAAAAGCAAAATACATACTGGCCACACGTCATCCAGGATAAAAAGGTGCCCACTCGTAGCCTCCGCACTAGGGCTAACGATGATGGTAGCGATAGCGCAGACACTGCAGATGCGGGTAACATCCCTGCCATGGATAAAGGCCATTATGAGCGTGTTCATGGGCCCACTGAGGCAGGAGATAAACCACAGAAATTAATGAAAAAATGAAGAGATTAGTTACGGTTAAGTGGACTTTTTCAGATTAAGAGGAGATAATGTACTGTTACTTTTATGCTGCAAATCCTATATTTAAATCAAGAGGGTATACCAAGAGAATCCGCCAAAAGCTGGAAGAAAGAGGAAAATTGTCACTAGTAAAATTGCATAAAGCAACGGATGCAAATTTAAGATCTTTAATTTCACAGATCAAAACAAAAAAGTATGCAAATGATAACATTTTGAATCAATTAAGGGCTTCCGTGGAAAAATAAATGCAGGGAGGAGGAGACCCACTGTAGGTGAGAGTATCAGCAGACAGGAATACACAGAAAAAGAAAGAGCAGTTGATGGGAGATGGAGTTGAGAGATCTGGAATTACAAGGGAGTGAGACGAATAAAGGACAGGTCAACAAATCAACTGAAGAGGAGGAAGACCCAAAGGTGGAGGAATTCAAGAATGAACTCATAGTCATGGAAAAAGATGAATATGCTGGGTTCCAGGCAAGGGAAGGATTACCCAAGTTAAATTTAACATCTAAGGTTAAAAATATGATAAATAAAATGAATAAGGCCATAACTTATATAAAGGAACCATTTATTGACATTACAGAAATAAATGGAATACAAACTGTGCAACTAAAATTATTACTTAAAGAATACTATCAACTAAAATGCAGGGCCGGAAGTAAAAGAGAACAGTTCCTCCTTGGAAAAAGCGCATTGAAGGAAAAATAAAATCACTGCATGCGGAGGTATCTCTGATAGGTGGGTATCTAAAGGATTAAGATCAAAGATACTGAGGAAGATCCAAACATCAAGTTGAGACATGTTACAGTAACAGAAGACGACCTTAAATTTATATGTTCCAACAATAAATTGAAAGTAGCAACAGAAGCATAAAAACTGCAAAGATATGAAGAAAGCAGAAAAGAAAGACAGAAAAATAAACTATTTAGAGAGAACCCAAAAGAATTGGGAAAGAACATTAATATGGTAAAAGCACCAACAACCAAAGCTGAAACAGAAACCTTCTGGAGAAAACTATATGAGGACCCTATAGAGCACAATCAAGAAGCAGAATGGTTACCCTGCATATGAGAGTATTTGGAAAAATCAAACACCTGGCTGTGAAGTTCTGGTTGGCAGAAAATTTCTATACAGAAAGGCACAATAAAGTAGCACGCCTTATCCATTGGAAACTCTAAACACTATAACATCACTGTCCCTGAAAAGCTCTGGGATCACAACTCTAAAAGAATTACAGAGAATGGAGAGGCTATGATCATCTAAGGTTACTCTTAACCAATAAAAAGCTGGATACGAGGAAGCTGGATATAGTGGTAAAGGAGAAAAACAACCAGAACGGCATTGGGTGTCAGCTACAAGCGACTACTCAATTGCGTTGAGAGGGAGAAAATCTTCAAGCGCCAAGAAATACAATCGGAGACCAAGAAATGTGGCAGAATGATGAGTTATTTCCCATCATGTTGAGAAAAATTTCCAAGCACACTTTGATAAATTATCCATACATGTAACATCTTATGAACTCCAGAGGGAGGTGCTCTTTGGCACGATGCAAGACAGAGCATTAGCAGTAAATTTGAGAGGCTGAGATCATACTCCACATACCCTGGCTTAGAAATGAGGTTCATGACTGTCACTCTATGCACAAAACTCACCCATTTGGAGAAACTGCCCCAAAAGTAGCTACTAAGTGGCAGTAAAATTCCCAAATTTACTGCTGCCAGATTTTCTAAGCGAGTTACTAACCTGCAAGTATGTCATCATAAGTTCGTGACTCATGAAGTAAACTGAATTTTGTGTTATTGCAACTGGAAACATCGCACATTCCTGGCCATAGCAACACAAAGACCGAATCTTTTAAAGGAGGTAATATTGTACAACCAGGTAAATATAAAATAATCTACAACCCAAACTACTGTAAGTATTTCACATTCTCATCTGCCTGAGACCTATAAAATCAACAAGGGTAAAATGTGTCCAAATGCAGAATCTCGGGTATCTTAACTTTTGAATTAACTTAAAATACATTCCGTTTTAGCACTAAATTATATTTTCTTTTCTTTCTACTGTAACTAGTTTCTACGTACAGCTATACAAAAAAATCATCCCATAAAATATTTTCTCAGGCACATATTGCATTCACGGCTCTACGCAGCACTACAGTGTACATACAGTTCTAAGTAAGGATGTGCCTCTGTGAATGTGCATTTGGGTCATTAGCTCACCTAAAAATTTACAGAGCACACAAATAACGTATACATGCCTATACCTATGAATTGATTTGCACACAAACAACTTCCAGCATACATACAATCATGCCTAAGGAACAAATGAACAAACAAAAAAAAAAATACGACTGAAAAAAAAAAAAAAAAGGAAAAACTCATTCTCAATGAGCAAAAACCCAACTTTGTTTTGACCGTGCACATCCCTAGTACCAAGCTCAACAACATGTCTACTTTCCGCTCTTCTCTGTTAACCCTCCAGAGCACCTACCAGCTATCATATTCTACTCACTGCTAAAAGATACATTCATACAACCCCTCTTCTAAATTACTTCACTGGCTCCCCTTCCGTTTCCGTATCCAATTCAAACTTCTCCTTCTAATGTATAAATGCATTCGCTCTACCGCCCCTCATTGCCCCTTTCCTCTTTTCTCTCTCCCTGTGAACTCTGCTCCTCCTCTGGCTCTCTTCTCTCAATGCCCTTTTCTTCTTCTGCAAACTCCAGACATTGATCTTTTCACCTTGTTGCTCCTTATGTCTGGAACAAACTTCCTTTATCTTTACGTCAAGTCTCTTCTCTCCCCCTCTTCAAATCCATGCTAAAGGCGGCTCCTAATCCCTTGTTCTTCTTGTCTCCTTCCCTATTTGAACCCCCTTGTTTCTCTTGTGTCTTGATTAGATTGTAAGCTCTACAAGCAGGGACCGTCTTCTTTATATGTTTGTGCAGTGCTGCATATGCCTTGTAACGCTATATAAATGATTAATAGTAGTAGTAGTAATAAGAGAGAATATCAGTATTCAAAGTGATCCTCAGAACTAGGTCCGCCTTAAATCAGGAACAGTCACAAAAGAAAGACTGCCAGTTAATTATGTGACCAATTACCACTTTATACTAATTATCCATTTAGAAATGCTTAAATCATGAAAATTACGTGCCATAGTTCTCAAAGGCACATCTGAAGCATTTAAGCCAATCAATATATCTGAACTATTTAACGGGCGATCAGTGTAGGGGCAAAAACTGGGCACCCTCTTTTTACTGTGCCCCTGTCCCACTTAACCATCCTGTCTTTAAAGGCAGGTGATCAATGCAGTGGACAGGGAATTACAGCATTTTCAGCAAGCGTTCATCTTTCTCCCTGAAGCTGAGTGCACTGGAAATAGCAACAGCGGATGTCTGTGTCTGTGACAAGGAGAATAAAGTAGAAGTATGAAAGGAGCAATTTCTTAACCGCTATTCAAAGCTAGTTAACATTCACCAGCAGCTAGCGGATTTTCAGCTCTTATATACACAGTATCTGGCCACAGAATCTGCCTGAACAGCATGACACTACCTGTATAACAGAGTCAGGCTTAGAGTGCAGCAAGGGCGAGCTTTCACATTATCCAGATAACTATGATATATCAGCCACTAAGTTATACATTTAGTTTAGACCAGGACTATACACCCTGTGTGACTAAGGAATCTGCTGCCCCCCCCCCCCTCCACCCAGCCACATTCAGAAACTCACTCTTTTTGAGCTTCCTGGAAGCCCAGTGATGACATCAGCGCCCCCTTTTGTGCTTGCGTCTTATGCCGTCGCACCGCTCGCACGGCCCTCGGTATAGCCCTGGTTTAGACCTGCCAAACAGCAGCCCTATAATAAGTGCTTGCACAATAACCGCACTATCCAAATATTCAGCGCTGGGGTTATGGGGTTATTTTAGAAACCTTATTCGTGCTTTGGATGTCTGAAAATGGGCACGCAGGCATCCCAATCACAGAAACATCCCCAGAGCCATTTTAGAAGCTGGTTCTATAGATGTCCCCAGCACGGGAACGTCCAAGTTGCGAAGGGGTGTGAGCGGGGCGGTCCGGGAAAGTTGGACATGCACGCCCAATTTCAGAAACAGCTAGCACATCCCCATCCACTAGCGGGACCGTCCATGTCTACTGATCCAGGGCATAAACAGGTATCAGAAAAGCTCTCGTTCTGCCATCCAGACACCTGGAGGGAATAGAGAGGAAGATATTCAGGTATCCCCTATACTTTCCACGCTGATAACAAAAACTGCAAACAAAATAGCTTGCATGGACCATGCATTCAGCATAGGATAGACGTCCCTACCCCAAGTGTTTGTAGCAGGGATAACTATGTGGCCGTCCATTTCAGGGACATCCAAATGCTAAAATGGGACTGACAAGTAAATGTCCCCAGCTATTCTTTGGATGTTTTGCCCTTGACATCCCAGATGGCACCTGGACATCCTTTCTAAAATGTCGCTTTATATGTGTAACAGTACGGAAGATCTGGATTACGTTAAACCCTGCCAGCAGCATTTACCTTAAGCCAAATTTCAGCACCAGCTGAAAATTCCCCCCCAGCGGGCAGAAACTGCAGCAAATTCTCTCGTAGAAATGCACTGGGCCATTCTTTAGAGGACTTTATTTCTCTGGAACTATTCTGTTTAATTTGATGGAGTTGTTTTGCTCCCAGAGAGCCAGACAGCCCCTTCTGTATAATTTCTGGTCAACATTCCATCGGGTTGGAAGGAATAAAGATGTGATTATAAAGTTAACCTTCCTAAGACACCCCCTCCCCATCCTCCCTGCTTTTCTTCCAAGGGAAAAGGAGGCCCTTAGGGGCAGGGAGAAGCTGTAACTAAACATGACATTTCAATATTACAGATTAAGATACATGACATTTCTATTAAATCATTAGACTTGTGCCATTCCATACTAAGTGCTTGCCCTGTCTCCCCAAGGATTACTCCCTTTTAACCAGCTGTTTCGATGTTATAATTAAACAGACATGACCTTATTAGATTAACAGAAACCTTCTAGATCTAGATTTGTTTTTTATTTAGCCAGCCCTTCTCCAGACTGCCTGTCTCCTCTCCTCTTTGACCTGTACTAGTTTTTGGGACTTCCCACGTGTGAGATTTTGATGGCAGATGACTACCTAATAAACAAGTTTGCAACGTATTATGAGAATTTTGGCTAATTAGAATTGGAGTGGGGGAAAACACAATTTTACATAACTTTGTTACAAATGATTTTTTTTAAAGCTGTAATAAGTACTTTTCCTCTTCTTTAAGACAAGTCAAATTCTGCAATCTTTCCAAAATCACAACGCATGTCACTGGACCACACAGTGTTTTCAAATTTCATATTTTTGTCAACTCTAACTTCAGCAGCATAATGAAGCTTGAAAACTCTTCCCCATAGAGTCCGCCATTCCAAACTTTCTCCTTTAAGCAAACGTGTCAATTTCTCAGTTCTTGCCATCATCATGCCATGCAAGGCACACATTTCCAGCAAACCATACTACAGAGGCTAGCAGCATTTTTTAAAAAATCTTTTTGGGAACATTACCACCGCCCCAACAATCTGGAAGGCCCAGACCTGAAGATGGACCTAATTTGCCCGCAGTAATTTGGGAAACTGCCAAAAAAATGCAGCTCCAAAACTGCTGAATCTTAGGACATGTCTACCATGCATGTATATGAGCACAATAATGTTCACAGTCTCTCCAACAATATGGCGTTCCTCTAGAGGTCTGTTTACTAAAGAACGTTAGGCTTTTGCGGCTAACATTTCAAAAAGTGCAGATAACACACAGCTTTTGCAACTAATGTCGCGCTGTTGGGGGCATGCACTGAATTTCCCCAGCAGAAAACGCACTGAGCTTGCAGAGAGTACGGCAGAACAGAAGCCTGTCTACAGCTAATGCGATGGTTACTGCGCACTGTTGGGGCCTGCAGTAACCGCATGTTGAAGACACGCCCACTCTCTACCCTTATCCCACCCACTAATGCCGATGACGCACGTTCTGCAGTTAGCACAGAAAATCGCAACGCTATCTGCATGTTGCATGCATTCTGTTAACGCGGCCAGATGGCACGTACATAATCTGGCTTAGTAAACAGACCCCCTAGGGTTAATATTCTGACAGAAGAGAAAAACTCTGTACATTCACTGGAGCAAATAAACCATCAATTCAGAATGCTGGGTGCATGAGGAAGTACTGTGAGCATTTTTCCTCTTTAAAGTGTTTGGTAGCCTTAAAAATAATGAGTGCATTATTTCTGTCTTTAGAAGCTTAGAATACTAACATATTTCAAAGCAAATTAATGTCCCAGCTGGTGGGTAGAAAGCATGGTGTTCACAATTTGCAGGCAACAGAAATATGTAGAAAATGTTCTAGCGTACGTACTTGGCTGCTAATGTCACTATGGTTATGATGCCTACAGCTTGAAAAATGTCCTGCTCTCTATTACAGCCTAAGCTTAATACAATTATGAAGATTTATGTGTAATCTCCTTGAATGCTTTAAATAATTATTGCACAGATATTAAAAAAAATACATTGTCTGAAAGGAAAGGATGCATGTTCCAACAGTGCAATATATGCAATATATTGTATTAGTTTCTGTAAATTTAATATAGGCTTTTAGAGAAATACAGAAATTAATAGCAAGCAGAGGAATACTGCCTATCTGTTCAGAATACTCTGTTTCCCTCTCAGCTACAATTCTATTTATTTATTTATTTATTTATTTAACTGTATTTATATATCGCCTTATCATAAAATCAAGGCGGTGAAAGTACAAAACAAAGAAAACATCTTGTAAGAAGAAGAAAAATACAAACATTGTAACATATAGTCATACAACACAATAAGCATTACAATAAACGTTTGTTAATTACAAATTTAAAATTCAAATAACATATAACAAAAACACTAATATAATTATTTGTAGTGGGTAGGTAAATCATAAAATTAAGTAATGTGCCCATAATTTTCAATAAAAAGCAAAGTTTTTAATTGCTTCCGAAAGTCTTTGAGTTCGGTTGATGATCTTAATTCATCTGGAAGAGAGTTCCATAAAATTGGTGCAGCTAATGAAAATGCTCTCTCTGTAGTGACCTTGAGTGTATTTTTGAAGTTACTTGAAGAACTTAATCTATGAGATGTACACTTTCTTCTTGGTCGAGAACTGGGGTCAATAAAAATGAGGGAGTAAAGACTATTGGCTGAAATGTGATGTTTTATTTTAAAGATGTTGATAATTGTTTTATATTTGATACGAGTTAGGATTGGTAGCCAGTGAAGATCCTTCAAAACTGGCGTAATATGTTCATGAATATAAGATCCAGAAATAATTCGTGCTGCAGTATTCTGAGCCAATTGCAAAGGTTTTAAAGCTTGCAGTGTTAATCCAAGGAATATTGGATTGCAAAAATCCAGCAAAGGGGTTATTAGCGCTTGACAGACAGTACGAAACAGATCATATGAAAGCAGTGGTTTTAGTCTCCTTATAATACGCATTCTGAAATACGAATTTTTTATTGTTTTATTAATATGCGATTTGAGATTTAACTCACTGTCTAGAGTAACACCAAGATACTTAACCTCTGTTTTAATTGGAATAGTTGCGTTATCAACTGTAATGTTTGGAGGATGTATGAATTCCATGTTACGAGTAATAATGAGGGCCTCTGTTTTGCTGTAATTAATTGAAAAATTATTCTTCTTACACCATCTTGTCATTTCAGTTAGACAACGAGAGATATTTGAATATAGAGGGTTGTTAATTGAAAAAGGCATAAAAATTAGAATGTCATCTGCATAAATAGTGTATTGTATATTGTAGGCTTTTATTATATCACAAATTGGTTGAATGTATATATTAAAAAGAAGAGAAGAGAGGGCGGAACCTTGAGGGACTCCTTGCAGTACCTTTATAGATTGTGAAGTCTTACATCCTACTTTTACTCTGATCTCTCTGTCAGAAAGGTACGATTGAAACCATTTGAGAACAACACCATGAATACCAATTATTCGTAGTCTCTCAAGGAGAATTTGGTGGTTAACTGTGTCAAAAGCTGATGAAATGTCTACAAAGATCAATAAAATCCCTTTTTTTTTGTTATCTATAGTACGGAGTATATTATCAAAAAGATAAATCAAAAGAGTTTCAACGCCATGATTAGGACGGAAACCATGTTGATTATTATCTAGGGGTGCATGATTATCAATGTGATCTTGTAATTGCTGTTGGACTACTTTTTCTATGATTTTTGCTAGAAAAGGTAAACTTGAAATTGGACGATAAGCAGCAGGATTATTTTTGTCGATAGTTGTTTTCTTTGGAATAGGTCTAACTGTCGCTTGCTTTAGTTGTGTAGGCATAAGACCTTGGGAAAGAGAATTCATCACAATATTGTTTATGTATGGTATCAAGCTTGATTTGGAAGCTTTGACCCAAGAAACAGGGCAAGGGTCTGAGGGAGCGGTGCTAGTATTAATAGCAGAAATAATGCGAGAAATTTGTTCATTTGAAGGAGAGTGAAATTTTTCCCAAATTCTAGATTGAGAAACTATTTTATTTTCAGCTTTAACCTCACTTTCCCACAGCTAAGAATCTTCTGTATATTGTCCGTGCCTTTTTGAATTTCAATACCAGAATTGCCCTGACACTTCTACTATTTTTCCTAATCTCTTCTTGCCTTTGTATTTAATTTTTCTTCTAATCCCTTTTTACATTCGTGTCCCCTTTTCTCAGGATAGACTCAAAGGGGCCAATTTTATAACAGGGCACGTAGGTTAAGAGAATAAGAAGGCACCTAATTTAGTCTATTTTATAAAGACATGTGGAGCCAGATTCCCTTAGGAGCACATCTGGGTAGTTTGGACGGCCCAGAGCAGGATGGGCCCGTTAGAACCCGATTCTGCACCGCAGGAGCCAGATGTTCTCATGGGTGCAGGATTGGGCCCTGAAATGGCCCAGCATGCCCCTGCATAACTGCGGCGACATCCTCCCCGCCTGCCTTTGCACTTCCCTGATTCCCCGCCACCCAACCCAAGACTGGGCAGCCGGGGTCAGGATCGGGCGACAGAGATCTACCTGCCTCCAGTCCTAATCGCCCTGGTCCAAGCTGCTTATTTGACCTCCGAGGTGGAATAAGCAGCACATTCCCCCTGACCTGCAAGATGTACAGGGCCGTGAATTGATTTGGCCCTGTACGTCCTGCCTCTTGGGCCCCTTCCCAGCCCCCACAAGCTATCCCTGTACTGCAACTCTGGCCGTGTGTGGAGAGTCAGAGGGGGATTACGGACAGGATGGCTTGCGGGGCTGCACGTCCTGCCAGAACGTGCAGCCCCGCAAGTCACATTGCAGAATCGGGGCCATAGGCACCTGTATATCTTCCTAAGATACTATGGGTCAACTAGCATGATGGCTGAAACATCAGATCCACTTACTAAGATGTAGCATGACCCAAAAAACTGCAAAGATCATGATACTAGCTGCGGAAGCCTAAGAGTACAAGCTGTTTTGCCAACATGCATACTTTCATGTGAGTATCCCATGGGATAATTTTATAAAACCCTTAAAACTGGGTTTTATATGCAAAAAAAAAAAGTATCCCCATGTGACTTACAGTCAACAAATGTCAAGCTACAGCCTGTTCCATCTCTTATCCTCATATCATGAGCAGCTTAGTCATTGGACAAAATGGCACTCTAAGAAGTTGCATTCAGCACTCTCATTCCCTTTCCATTTTTTGTCTGATTACAAAGGGTAATGTGGTGCTCCCCCTCACTTGGCTCCCAGGGAGGGGCACGCTGCTTGCCCACCCCTTGCAACAACCCCTGTCATGATTCATTGTTACCAATCCTCTTTTCCACTGAAAAAATGCCTTCCTTTTTACTCTTTTACCACTAGGATACTGGGATATTTAATGCATCATCATATAACCTTTTTCCTCTTCCTTTGCTGATCATTTTCATAGTCTTCCTCTTCTTTTTTATCGCTCCAGAGATGTCGCCCTCAGTCATAAGGTCCTGATTTATACAGAGATATTACTATATTTTTCTGCTGGTTATAAATTCTTATGGAATATAATTTTGCATTATTCTTTATAAGGAAGTAGGAGGCAATAAATGCTTTCTGTTTGAGAGAATATCTAGAGAAACAATCCAAGTTTTCACCAAGCTATTTGCATGGCTTACTGTTGGACTCTTGGATGCTTGACACAGAGTAGTTTCCTCACAAATCATGATATGGCAGATGTGGCCAGTGTGAGGTACAACACAGGACTCCACAGCTAAGAGAGGTTTAAAGAAAATATACTTTATTTGGGGACAAGCATCCAGACAACTGCCCTGGCCCTCCTTGGCTTTTAGGCACACGTAGGGTTAAAGCCCTTTCTTGCCCTAGGCTTTTCCCCAACTGTAACAAGTCCTTAATGCTCTCAGCAGGGCTACTCTGCTGAATAGCTGAACACTGCTCCTGCTCCTGCACAGACCTCACTTCCAAAACAAAACAAAAAACTGACTCCTCAAAGTTCCTTCACTTCAGGCAGCACAGCCCAGCAACAGTTTCTCCAACCGAGTAGAATTCCAGCACAAACAGCACTTCTAAAGCAAGAAAACAGGACTATCCCTCCAAAGTCCATTCATTCTGGGCTGCACAACTCAATAGTCTTCTTCCATTCCTTAACAGGATAGGATACTCATAAGTGAAACACAGCAGTCCTCTGCAGCACAACAGTCCTCTAACCTGGCAAAACTAAAAAGTCATGGGATAGGAGGCAGTGTACTATTGTGGATCAGGAAGTGGTTAAAAGATAGAAAGCAGAGGGTAGGGCTAAATGGCCAGTTTTCCCAGTGGAGAAAGGTGAATAGTGGAGTACCCCAGGGATCTGTGCTGAGTCCACTGCTTTTTGACATATTCATAAATGACCTGGAAAAGGGAATAACGAATGAGGTTATCAAATTTGCAGATGACACAAAACTATTTAAAGTTGTTAAAACCCATGAGGATTGTGGAAAATTGCAAGAGGATCTTGATAAATTGGAAGACTGGGCATCCAAATGTCAGATGAAATTTAATGTGGACAAGTGCAAAGTAATGCACCTAGGAAAGAACAACCCAAACTATGGTTACATGATGCAAGGTTCCACATTAGGAACCACCACCCAGGAAAAAGATTTAGGTGTCATTGTAGATAACATGTTAAAACCCTCGGCCCAGTGTGCAGCAGCGGCCAAGAGAGCAAATAGAATGCTAGGTATCATAAGGAAAGGAATGGAAAATAAAACAAAAGATATTATAATGCCTCTGTATTGTTCCATGGTGAGACCGCACCTTGAATATTGTGTGCAGTTCTGGTTGCCGTATCTTAAAAAGGATATAGCATTGTTAGAAAAGGTACAGAGAAGAGCCACCAAAATGGTAAAGGGGATGGAAGGATACCCCTATGAAGAAAGGCTAAAAATGTTAGGGCTCTTTAACCTGGAAAAGAGACGGCTGAGGGGAGATATGATAGAAATCTATAAATTAATAAACGGAGTGGAACGGGTAAACGTAGATCGATTGTTTGCATCATCAGAATTTAGAAAGACTAGGGGGCATGCAATGAAGCTACAGGGTAGACTATTCAAGACAAAAGAGAAAATATTTTTTCACTCAGCGTGTAATCAAACTATGGAATTTGTTACTGGAGGATGTAGTAAAAGCTGTTAGTGTAGCTGGGTTTAAAAAAGGTTTGGACAAGTTCCTGGAGGAAAGGTCCATAAACCATTATTAAAAGGGATCCAGGATATTGCTGCCTGACCCAATACAAGCATTGTGGAACCTGTGTCTTTTGGGGAAACTGCTAGGTACTTATGACCTAGTTTGGCCACTGTTGGAAACAGGATACTGAGCTTGATGGACCTTGGTCTGACCCAGTATGGCATATCTTATGTTCTTATGACCAGAGGTACCCGATGTCCTTGAATAATAGGGACTACCTTAATAGTCCTAGAGTCATCAGTGATCTACATTGATTGGGTTTTCGTAAAGTTCAATTTGAATGTGCTTTCTGTTAAACATGCAGCTACCAATGAAAAACATTTATTAGAGACAGTTAAATAAGGTAGTCATAATAAAACAAACTGCATTACAGTGCTGGAAGATGAGACCCCTAAGCAGGGCCGACCAGTCCACTAGGCGAGCTTGGCAACCAACTTTGTTGCCTGTGGTAGGCCAGGTGCTTCGGCACACATGACCTGCCACTTCTGAAATCCCTCCGACGCAACTTAATGTCAGAGTGGGGTCAGAAGCAGCAGGCTATATGTGCTGAAACACATGGCCTGCTGTTGCGAGCAACAAAGTGGTAGCAAAAAGCCACCACTTTTAAAATGCTGCCATCTGCCTCTTCCCCCCCCCCCCAAGATGAAACTGGTGGTGGCAGCAGGGATCAGCGGCACAGCCTGGCACAGCGGGGTGGTTTGGCGCGGGGGGGGGGGGGGTGGAAGAAACCCATGTACCGGCCCTGCCCCCAGGTTAGAAGGCACTCAACTGGCTACTGGGGAGGAGCTGAAGACTTTTCAGAGTAAAGCCAGCATTTATGATGTGGTAGGATCAAAGCCCTTGGGACGTCTGACTGCTGATATAGTTGCGCGTGAAATGAGAGTCAGAAGTTGCAAAGATGTCTTACATATTGTGACAAGGAAAATACAAAGCATGAACTAAGGGAAGCTGGAGGTGGTCAAGAATGAAATGGAACGTGTACAACTCGATCTGTTAGGTGTCAGTGAACTGAAATAGATTGGCATCAGGCATTTTGCATCTGATGATCACATGGTATACTATGCTGGAAATGAAAGAAAAGAAGAGATGGTGTTGCATTTATAATCAAGAAGAAATGTGCAAGAATTGTAATGAAATACAATGCAATCAGTGAACGCTTAATTTTTATTCATCTACGAGGAATATCCATCAACACAACTATTATTCAGGTATATGCCCCAACAGCAGCTGCAGGAGAGGAAGAAGTGGATCAGTTCTATGAACAAGTACAAGCTGAAATTGACAGAACATGCAAACAGGATATCCTGACAGTCATAGATGACTGGAATGCAAATGTTGGCAAGAAAGAAGGCGGCAAAATGGTTGGAAATAGAGTGGAGGAGTGGACTAGTGAATAGGGGAGCAGCTTAGAATCAGAAAGACAAGGTTCAAATCCCACTGCCACTCCTTGTGGCCTTGGGCATGCCACTTAACCCTGCATTGCCTCAGCTATAAAACTTGGATTGCGAGCCCTTTGGGGACAGGGAAATGCATACGGTACCTGAATGTAACTCACCTTGATCTTCCCCTGGAAAGGCATGAGCTAAATACCAAAAATAAAAGAAATAAATAACAAATGAAGCTGCAGAAAGACTGATAGAATTCTGCAAGACCAACGATCTATTCATCTCAAATACCTTCTTCCAGCGACACAAGCGGCGACTGTACACATGGACTTCACCCAATGGATTGTACAAAAATCAAATCGACTACATCTGTGGAAGTCAATGATGGAAAAGCTCTATAACATCAACAAAGACAAAACCTGGAGCTGACTGTGGTACAGATCACCAACTACTAGTATGCAAACTGAAGCTAAAGTTGAAAACGAGCAAGCCACTCATGAATGTAGCAAAATATGACCTTGAGATTATACCACTGGAATTTAAAGACTGCCTACAAAATAAATTTGCTGCTTGTGATACAAATGACAGAGCTCCAGAAGAGAGCACAGTTACTTACCTGTAACAGGTGATCTCTGGGAACAGCAGGAATAAGTCTTCACATATGGGTATCGTCGGTACCGACAGAGCCTGCGTGGGAACGCTCCCCAGCGTCCAGTAAGAAAGCTTTTAGGAGCATCCCACAGCACCTGCGCGCTGCCTTCCCGCCTTTCCCAACCGCCTCTCTCCAGTTCGAGTTTTAAAGCTGAGACAAAGAGAGAGAGGAAAGGAAAGATAGATAGAGAGATACAACTCCTAGGGGAGGTGGGTGGGTTGTGAAGACTTATTCCTGCTGTTCCCAGAGATCACCTGTTACAGGTAAGTAACTGTGCTATCTCCAGGAACAAGCAGGAATGAGTCTTCACATATGGGGACTCCCTAGCTGCAGATGCCAGGGGAAGACCCCAGGTTGTGTGTCCTTGAAAAGGACTCTACCTCCCCCCATGGATCTCTGGCATCCAACCAGGGTAGGTGGGTAGGAGTTGATTAGGAATGGAACAGGTGTTTGAGAACAGCCTGACCAAATGAGGCATCCCGGCGGGAGTCCTTGTCCAAACAGTAATGGGCTGTGAAGGTATGAACCGAGGCCCAGGTGGCCGCTCGACAGATTTGGTCGATGGACACAGAGTTTAGATGAGCCATTCAGGCTGCCATGGCTCTCACATTGTGAGCTGTGACATGGCCCTCCAGAGAAAGGTTCCTACTCTGGTAGGCAAAAGAAATACACTGAGCAATCCAGTTGGACAGTGTTCTCTTAGAAACTGGAAGTCCTAAATGAGAAGGATCAAAAGCAACAAAGAGCTGAGAAGACTTACTATGTTGCTGTGTTCTTTGTAAGTAAAAAGCAAGAGCTCTCTTACAATCAAAGGTATAAAGATTCCTCTCTGCACTTAATGCATGAGGTCCTGGAAAAAAGCCAGGTAAATATACCTCTTGGTTTAGATGAAAAGGCGAGACCACTTTGGGCATAAAGTGTGGATTGGTCCTGAGGACTACCTTATCATGATGGAATCTTGTATAAGGTGGATTAGCCACCAAGCTTGCAATTCAAAGGTATTGCAAGAGGGTTAAGACCCTTCTCTGAACACCAAATGGTAAATCTTTTCCATTTGAAAGCATAGGAACGTGTAGTAGAAGGCTTTCTAGAGGCATGAATAATATCTCTGACTTGCTGAGAGAGATGAAAACCTTGAAGGTCTAGGCCTTCAGCAACCAAGCCCCGAGATGAAGAGACTGGGGGTTTGGGTGCCACAACGTTCCCTCCTCCAGGGATAGAAGGTTGGTACAGAGCCCAAGTCCAGGGAAGGAGCTTGAGAGAGATGCAGAAGTAGAGGAAACCACACTTGGCGTGGCCAATGTGGTGCTATGAGGATCATGGTCCCTCGATCTCTCTGAAGCTTGAATAGTGTTTTGGGAATTAGGGGAATGGGTGGAAAGGCATAAAGGAAGTCTTGACCCCAGTGAAGGAGGAAGGCATCCTTGGCCTGAACACCCTGAGACGTAATTCTGGAACAGAACCAGGGAAGTTTGGCATTCCACGGACTTGCAAAGAGGTCTATGTCCGGGGTTCCCCAAATTTGAAAAATCCTGGCTACCTGGTCCATGTGGAGGGACCACTCGTGTGGAAGCAGAACTCGACTGAGTCTGTCTGCCCAAGAGTTTTGAACGCCTGGAAGATATACTGCCAGAAGATGAATGTGATGCTCTCTGGTGAAGGCCCACAGTCGCAAAGCTTCATTGCAAAGCGACAGAGAGCCAGTCCCGCCCTGCTTGTTTACATAGAACATGGCTACTTGGTTGTCTATATGGATGAGGACTGTCCTGTAGCTGAGCAGGGAATGGAACACTCTGAGAGCTATGAATATTGCTCTGAGTTCCAAGAGATTGATATGCAGAGAAGTCTCCTGTGGAGACCAGATGCCCTGGGAGGAGAGATCCTGCAGATGAGCTCCCCAACCCATTGGAGAAGCATCTGTTGTAAGAGTTGCTTGGGGTAGTGACTGCTGAAAAGGGGACCCCAGCAACAGATTTGGAGAGGACTTCCACCACTGGAGAGACCAAAAAAGGCAACTGGAGTTTGCTATTTTGTCTGATAGGCAACCTGATGCCTGAGTCCATTGGGTGGACAAAGTCCATTGAGCTGCCCTCATGTGAAGGCGAGCATATGGAACCACATGCATGGTGGATGCCATGTGGCCTAAGAGTTGTAACATCTCTCGAGCAGTTAAATGGGACTTTAACTGTATCTGGGAGGCTAACTGCACTAAGCGTAGGCAACGGGCCTGAGGAAGATAGGCCCTTGCAGTTGTGGTATCCAGCAAGGCCCCTATAAACTCCAGAGACTGAGTAGGGGTGAGATTTGATTTTGGGATGTTTATTACCAGTCCCAAACACTGGAGAACACGCATTGTGCAGATTACACAATTCTGGGCCTCTGACTGGGATGGAGCTCGAATGAGCCAGTCGTCCAGGTAAGGGAAAACGAATATTCCTAGAGTGCGTAGAAATGCAGCTACTACTGCCATGCATTTCGTGAACACCCTTGGTACAAAGGCCAGACCGAACGGAAGCACCCTGTATTGGTAGTGCTTTCCCTGAAAAAGGAACCGAAGGAACCTTCTGTGTGTTGGATGGATGAGGACACGGGTGTATGCATCCTTGAGATCTAGAGAACAAAGCCAGTCCTGACTCTGAAGCTATGGAAGCAGAGCACCGAGAGAAATCATCTTGAATTTCTCTTTGAATAGAAACTTGTTCAACTCTCTGAGATCTAATATGGGTCTGTAGCCCCCTGTTTTCTTTGGGATAAGAAAATAAGGGGAGTAGAACCCTGAGCCCTGTTGAAGAAGAGGTACTTCTTCTATTGCCCCTTGGGCAAGAAGGGTGGCAATCTCCTGACCCAGAAGGTTGAGGAGAGATGTTCGAGAATTGAACTGTTTCACCATGGTACGAGGAGGAAGGCTTAAGAAATGAAGCTTGTACCCTTCCCTTATGATGGAGAGGGTCCATTGCTCTGCTGTGATTTGTTCCCATCTGGGAGCAAAGTAAGCCAACCTTCCTGGAATGGTGAGGGGCTCTGGTTCTTCCAGAGCTAGAAAGGCTAAGTTCTCTAGTTGCAAGTCAAAGGCCCTGAGGAGGCTGAGGCTGCTGGGCCGTGGAAGGCCTAGCTGCCTTTGACTTGGCCTGTTTAGGTGGTTGCTGACGTTTTGCAGCAAAACGACCTGCAGAAGATGCCTGCTGACCATAAGCAGGATAATATCTTCCCTTTTTAGAAAAAAATGTCTTTTTGAACAATCTTTTCTTAGCAGGAGCAGAGGTGGACTTTGAAAGTCGATCCAAAGCGGAGTTCTCAGCATCCATCTGAGTGGCCTTTGCTTGCCAATCCTTGCCAAAAAGGTTTTCACCTGTACAAGGAAGATTTCCTAATTCATCTTGGACCCAGAGTACCAAATCAGAAGCTTGTAGCCAAGCAATTCTGCGTGCACCTATGGCAATAGCTGAGGCTCTGCTTACACACTCAAAAGAGTCAAAGGCAGCACGGTTGGAAAATTTGGAAACATCCTGGGCATGTTTGAGCCAAGTGAGAAACTCCTGCCTTTTATCTTCTGAAATAAAAGGGGTTAAAGTCAGCAGATGATCTGTGACTTCCTTTAGAAACATCCCTATATAGAGACTATAGGAGTTGATTCTGGCAGCTAGCATAGAAGCTTGAAAAACCCTACGGCCAAAAGCATCTAGGGTCCTGCATTCACGTCCTGGAGGATTAGATGAGTGTCTTTTTGCACTCTTTATCTTTCTCATGGCAGACTCTACCACAATAGAGTGGTGAGGAAGCTGAGTCTTATCAAAGCCAGGACAAGGAGGGACACGATACATGGTGTCTAACCTGCAAGAATGAGGAGAGGTGGTAAGAGGTGTCTCCCAAATGCTCAACATGAGATCATACAAAATCTCATGAACAGGTAAAGTAGCTGCCTCTTTAGGAGCTTTAGGATATTGTAAAATATACAGCTGCTTGGCTCGAGGCTCTGACTCAGGGGCCACTGTGATGGAGAGGCCCCTAGCCACTTCCCTAATGAAGTCTTGAAAAGACAAGTCTTCTGGAGGAGACATTCTTCGTTTAGGAGAAGAAGACTCCTGAGGAAGAAGTATCGATGCCTCGACAGATCCTTCAGACTCGTCAGAGTCTTCGGAGGAATAGAAGTATCGCCTGTCTGGATGCTCCTGTAAAGCCCGATATGCGTACCGAGTGGGATCGACATCGGGAGTAACCGGTACCGGTTCGGTACCGATGGGCATCATAGGACAGGGTACCATTGCAGTCGACACCGGAGCCTATGTCGATGCAATCGGTACCGGCACCGGGAATGGTGCCGGAGCCGGTACCGGCAACGGGGATTGTTGCGGTACCGGAGGCGTCGCAGCCTGCATGAATGCCGTCAGGGTGCGCTGCATGGTCAGAATCTTCTGATCCATCGACGCCACCAAAGTCTGGATGTCGGTACCAGTGGGAGCCACCGGTACCCCAGAACACGGCAACAGGTGATCGGTCGAGGCCGAGCCATCGATGTCAACCTGTGACCCCATAGACAATGCTTTGGAAGCCGGAACTTCCCGCCGGGGTAATTTTGCCGGTGCGGAGTCCTCGAGGACAAGCCGGGAGGCATCTCGATGCTTAGAGGGAGATTTGCCCTTCGAGGTCCAGACAGATTTATGCTTGGTTACCTGAGATCCATGGGAGGAAGAAGCAGCCCTGGAAGACGTCGATGCCACCGAAGCTGCATCAGAGGGAAACAGGGTACTGAGCTTGGCTGCTCGGTTCTGCCGACCTCTTTTAGACATCATGGTACAGGACATACAATCCGTGATGGAATGGTCAGGACCCAAACATTTTAGACACCAATCATGGGTATCGGTGACAGAAATAGTACCGCCACATTTTGTGCACTTTTTAAACCCGGAGGCGGGCTTCTCCATGAGGAGAAAAATTTTTAGGCCTAAGGCCCAAAAACTAAAATGCACAGTGAAGAAAGTATAAGGTTTTTTGTTTTGTTTTTTTTAAAGAAAGAAAAGAAAAGACTGGCGGTACCGGTCCGACGTCGAAGAAGGCAGACGCGACACAAAAGAATAAAGAAAAAATAAAGAACTTCTTCTGCGGTGACAGGAACACGACCTGCTGGCTCCGCGGAAAAGAAGAACTGGAGAGAGCGGTTGGGAAAGGTGGGAAGGCAGCGTGCAGGCGCTGTGGGATGCTCCCAAAAGCTTTCTTACTGGACGCTGGGGAGCGTTCCCACGCAGGCTCCGTCGGTACCGACGATACCCATATGTGAAGACTCATTCCTGCTTGTTCCTGGAGATTTATGGAACCACATCAAGAAAGTTTTGTTGGAAGAAAGTGAGAAGTCTCTACAAAAGGTGAAAAAGCAAAAACAGCCAAAATGGATGACTGAAGAAATTCTGAAAATTGTCCAGAATGCAGAGAAGCTAAAGCCAGAGGATAAAAAAAGGCAATCACAGAACTCAGAGATTTCCAACATGCAGCAAGCTGAGACAAGAAGTACTACAATGACACATGCAAGGAAATCAAATCAGAAATTATTAGAGGAACAAGGTTGGCTTTCCTAAAACTACAGAGTTAAAGAAAAACTTTCAGCCTTGAATTGGAATGCTACAAAATGCTCAAGGATTCATACTGAATGATGCTGATAAGATCAAGAAAAGGTGAAGAGAATATGCAGAGTCCCTTTACCATAAAGATCAAGTGGACCAAAAGCAGTTTCAACCTGTACATTATGATCAGGAACCATTGGTGATGAAAGAAGAAGTCGAAGCAGCATTGAAAGCATTATAAAAGAACAATGCACTGGCATGAGTGTAGTTGGGGGGCGGGTGAGGATTACACTGCCCCCACCCCAAACAAGCTGGCTCTCTGCTGATTCAGCAACAGGCTGCCTCTCCACCTGCATCGCATCTGTGCCTGCAGCAGCAGCAGCAGGCTGGCCTCTGATTTGGGAAAAAACAATTAAAAATGTGGGGGTAAGCACTTCCTTATTAGGAAGGTTGGTCTGGCCCTGCCATTCTCTGATTCATGCTTAGGGGAGACCAGACCAGACTTCCTAGCAAAGGAGAACTTACCCCCATGGAACAGCAGCGGTAGAAAAAGCGGTGCGTGTTGGGGGGGGCAGTTTGAATTCAGATACTGTCCTCATCTCTACCACCTCCACTGGGAGACTATTTCACAGATCCACAACTCTTTCCGTAAAGAAATATTTCTGCATATCACTCCTAAATCTTTCCCCTTTCACCCTCATCCCATGTCCCCTCATAGCAGAGCTTGCTTTTAATCGAAAGAGGCTCTTCTTCTGAGCATTTATGCCACGGAGGTATTTAAACATCTCAATCATATCACCTCTATCCCGCCTTTCCTCTAAGGTGTACATACTAAGATTCTTAAGTCTGTCCTCATATGCTTTATAATGAAGACCACTAACCATTTTAGTAGCTACCCTCTGTGCCATGGACTTCCCGAAGAACAAACCATTCGATACTAGAAGATATTAAACCTAAGCCTCCTTTAGAAGCTCAGATGACAACTTCAGCTTTCATAGTTTGGACACATCATGCAAAGAGAGAGATCATTGGAGAAAGACATCATGCTTGGCAAGGTAAAGGTCAACACAAAATGTGGTGGCCAGCAATGAGATGGATCGATACAACAACGGCAGGTATGGATGCCACTCTATCAACAATTATGCCCAGGATACTAACACTAGTTTGTTGAAGCAGCCAATTGTACGCCGCCCCTGTTCTATGTAAGTTTAAATGTAAATTTCATTTTAATTGTAACCACTTTGAATTAATGATAAAGTGGTATATAAAAGGAGTTAAATAAAATACATAAATAAAATAAAAATAAACAATGAACTGCCTGACTGAAGACCGAACACAGTTTAGAATATCTACAGGGCTGCTATGAGTTGACACCAACTCAACGGCACTTAACTGAACACTGTCAGCAAAGAAATAACTGCTGACACCTATAGAGCGGACAAAAGCGCTAATGGACGGATGTACAACATTGGTGTAGTTTGCCTTCTTACTCTGCGGGGGCAAAGGATAAGGAAGTCATACTGACAGTGGGAGCAGAGATACCAGATCCCCATTAGTGCCTGAAACATTTCGGGGGGGGGGGCTACTACCCCTCCATGCCTCCCAAACTATACCTATGATGTACAAATTAAAAAGAGTACCTGTAATTCTTATGTTTGTCAAGTGACGAAGTAAAATCTGATGATTGAGCATTTGGATCCTGATGCCCTTATTTTCCTGTATCTTGCCATTCCCCTTGAATTACCCTAGTTGCCAGTCGTCGTGTGGTCTGTCTTGATTAGATTGTAAGCTCTGATCAGAAGGGACTCTCTCTTACTTTTACATGTACAGTGCTGTTTACGCCTTGTAACACTATGCAAATGATAAATAGTAGTAGTAGTAGTAATAGTAAATACTGCTGTCAAATCAAGACATAGAAGTGCGGCTTGCCCCTTATTAAGGATCTCCCTGATTTCCCTTACTATTGCTACCAGACGAGTTTCTGTACTGTAATGAGGGCAAAAACCAGGGCATGAAGAATGTTTCTCTGCGCTATAAAATTTGATAATTGGAAAAAAACTGTTTCTCAATAATTCCAGCCAAAAAGGTTATAGATGATAATGATCAAAAGGTCTCCAGACTTGAGGGCGAATAATGGTCTGCTTACATGCTATAGGCAAGGTTCCCAATGCCATACTATTAATTGCTATTACCAAAATAAATGGATCAAGTTCATGTAGGTCCTTTAGCAGCCATTTTGATGATACTGGGTCTAAGGTGGAAGTGGTTGGATTCAGAGATGAACTCGTTTTGGATCGGTAAATTGAAGATCCCGGCTGAAACGTATGCCATCCTTAAGTGCACTCAACATTAATCTCATCCAAGCTGAGCTACGGAATCAGTCTGATATGAAGACTGCTTAGAATTATGTAAACGTTGAACTTTAGTACAGAAAAACCCCAACCAGATCATCAGCAATTAGAGAAGAACAATTAACAGCAGCTGCTTCCCTATTTTTGTGTCCTGCAAGTAGTTCCGTAATGTGAAGGAGTTCTTTTGCAGGGGCATAGCTATCTTGTATAGACAGAGAGAAATAAGACTGTTTAGCAGTCTTTGTACTCTGCTGATAAGCTCTCCTTTTCTCCTTGTAGACCTGAATCTCATGTGAAGTTGTTTTTCTTCTTCCAGAGCTGCTCAGCTCTATGAACCTGTCTTTTTAGAAGATCTAACCCCTTGTGGAACAAAGAGTTCTGCTTAGCTTTAACATTACATAAAGCCTGCAAAGAGGCCACTTCATCCAGTGCTAGTTTAAGAGTAGAGTTCAAGTCTTGAACTTGTTCCTTAATTGGTAAGGATAAAACAGCATCTATGCGAGTGTATTTAGCGGCAAAAGCTCATGGATCTACTGTTTCTAAAACTATTGGAAGGCATATTAGATAGTATCGTATGTACTTCAGGATATAATCTGCAGTATAACAAATAATGATCTGTCCATGGAAGCGACCTAGGAGTTCTAAGAGAGATGTCTAGTGTACCTTCTTCTAAAGGGAACAGAAGATCAAGAGCATGCCCATTGCAGCGTGTGGGACCCTTTACACATTGAATGAAGCCTAAAGCCTCCATATGATCTATGAAGTCAATTTCCCAACTTCTGTGATTGTCTGTAGAATCAACTCTGAGCAATGCTGGGCAATATAGGAGTAATATGTAAATGGTGGACAATCTAGGAGTAATATGCTAGGCACGGTCCATATGGATAAGGTGTCTTGAAATGAGAGGACATGTATAGATTTGTTGGTTCATCATTTGTGTGCACGTCTGCTAAGTCATCTTATTGTCAAGCTTTTGCATTATAAATTCATATTGTAACAAGTTCATTGAACCAAAGTACACAACAATATGATGGACAGAAATCACATTTAAAATATAAGCTGAAATACTATTATAAATAGCATTGGCTGTTAATATTGCTTATCAAGTAGACATATGAGACAATCCCTGCTCTATGAAGTTTACAATCTAGTCAATACAGCATGACAAACAAGAATCTATGGTTACATTTTTTTTAGTATAGAGAAGAGGTGAAATTTAAAAGCAGCCTCAAAAAGGTGAGGTGTAGACTGGATTTGAAGATGCCACAGAGGGAACTCAAGAAGTCTGTTCCCGGATTATGGTACAAGAAGGTGGAAAGCAAAGCGTTTTCTCTTACCGACTTTTAGACCTATGAACTTACAAAATTCACTTGTTCTGCTTTATAGGTTTCTTATTACCACTAAGGGGGTCATTTTATAAAATCTTTTTCACATGTATGTGGCCACTTAGGTGTGTAAAAGGCCTTTTATAAAATACTGACTGGTTTAAACGTACATGCTTTTGTCATGAAGGGACACACTTTGATGGAAGCATAGCTGGGGTACAGCTTGAGCAGAGCAAAGGTAGAGTCCACAAATACACCCATAGATTATAAAATTCCTTTATTTGCACATGTACTTGCAAATTTTATATACAAACATTTCTATCTGCTCTCAAGAACTGTCTGCACCTGCACTCAAGATGCAGTTCCTTCCACTTACATCAGTATTTTATACAGACACATAGGCGCCTATGTGCCTTTATAAAAGAGCACCTAAATAGGTGCCTACTTGGCCTTTAACGTAGGCGCTCTGTAATTTTAAGGGGACGTGTATTTTTAGCATGTTTTCCGGCTGAGTAACCTGATTTCAGAAGCTAAGCAGGGTGAGGCCATGTTAGCAGATGGGAGACCACCATGGAATACCAGATACTGTCGACTTACTTAACGGAAGAAAGGCCTGGCAATCGGCTTCCGGATACACAGCAGACAGGGACGTAGACTTAACTAGCCAATCATATTAAGGCAGTTTTATGAGAAATGGCAGATCTTCTGCTGTATTTTCTTGGCAACATGTGACCGGAAGTAGACTGCAGGCCTTTCTGCCGTAGAGCTGGTGCAAATGGCTGTGCCTGTATTTTCCATATATGTACATAAATTAGAGTATTTTATAAACTATGGGCCCGATTTCAAAAGCATTTACATGGTTTACAGACTTGTAAACTATGTAAATGCTGCTTTGAGGGATATTCACCAGCACTAACACGGTTACTGCCACTGAATATCCCTGATTAATGCCACTACACGACCCAATGCTAACTGTGCAGCATCCGGGCGTGTCATGGCGTTCGGGGGGCGACATCCATCGCACACAGTGGTGATATTGCACCATTGCCCGGTTAGCGACCCATGGGTAAAGATAGGCGCAGCAAACGCTGGCCTAACCTTGCCTGTGAGAGCTAACCGGGCAGCGGCTCAATATTGCCGCTGCCAGGTTAGCTTCTGCGGCAGTGGAGGCTGTGCGGCAAACCCGGATACTCAATGCTGGTGGCCAGATATGGCCCTAGCACTGAATATTCAGGTTCTCTCTTCAGCACCTGCGGCTAGTCACTGTAATTGCACTAGCTGCCAATGCTGAATATCGGGCTCTACATGTTTAACTGGTTTTAAGATACCGTTTTTCTACCAGTCAAAACTATTTACACAGAAAAAAAGAATGGTTTACATTGAACAACTGAACTTGCGGTGATACATCAAACTTCAACAAGTGGAACAGCAAGTAACAAGGGTAGGAACATTATAATTTTTAGAACTTACATTACTGTGAGCTTATGAAACAGTAGGGGCTTGTGGTACAGTGAGCTTAAGTTATACTGGCGTTTATACCAATGGGCTTGTGGTGCTGTGAAAGAGAGGTGATTAAATTAGTGATGGGGTAGATGTCGGTTAGGTGATTAAGAGGTGGGAGTGGGGAAGATCTGTGGGAGTGGAAGGAGTTCTTGCTGGGAGTTGGTTGCAAGGGATGATCCATAGTGTTCTTCAAAAAGGTGAGTCTTGAGATGCTTTTTGAAGACTTCATGAGATTGAATGCTCTGTAATGTAGAGGATAGGTGGTTCCAAAGGGTGGGAGCGTAGAATTCAAAGGCTCTCGTACATGTGCATTATGAGCTTTTGCATACCTGAGATGAGAGTAGGTGGTTAAGCGTGCTGTCTGCATGAGAGTTTGGGCGTATGATGAGCAGAATGTGGGCAGAATACACATGGATATTTGTGTATTCTGCCCACATTCTACCCAAATTCTACCTGTGTGCATGCCCTCAGCAAAGTATATGCCTTGATGCCAGAGCATGTATTTTTATTTCAGCCGGTGTTTTACGAGGTCATTGACATGTATGTGGCCACAAATGCACAAGAATGATTTTACAAAAGTGCCTCCTAAAAGTCTCACATAAAATTAGGTCAGTCACATACATTGTTAACAAGGTAGGTGAATACTGAATCATTACTCTACGAGTCTCAGATTGTCCAGACACTGAGCAAAGGATGTGGGTGAGACTTAAAAATCAACCAATCCTGCTTCTGGAACACATCAACCACCACAGGGCCATGTGCAGAGACCACTGTAGAGCCTCATTTGCATAAATGTTTGCATAAGTCAGTAAGGGCAAAAACAGTCGCTCATGTGAAGGGTCAATCAGCTGATTAGTTGAACTGCTCAATCCAGGCAAGGTATATATGGATCCGACACCTTAGAAGCTGTTAACTGATATAGAACGTTTTAGATGTCTCTTAATATACCAGCACAAAAGAACATTCACAAGAAATATATGAGCCAATATTCAAACACCAAAGTGTTTTTTCTTTAATGCTAGCAGTGGGGTTTGCATTATCCAGGTATTGGGTATACAAAGAGGATCCACCAAACACTGAAAGAGGAAAATTGTCAAGAAAAACTGCAAAAAGCAACAGATGCAAATTTAAGATCATTAATTTCGCAACTAAGGGTCTCCGTGGAAAAAGAAATGCAGGGAGGAGGAGACGTAGGTGAGAATACCAGCAGACAGGAATATACAGGAAAAAAACAGAAGGAGCAGCTGAGGGGGAGATGAAGCTGAAAGATCTGGAACTGCAGGAGACTGAGATGACTACAGGACAGGCCAGCAAATCAACTGAAGTGGAGAAAGAAAGGGAAGAGGACTACCCAGAGGTGGAGGAATTCAAGATTGAATTCCTAGTCCACATGGAAAAGATGAATATGCTGGGTTCCAGGCAAGGGAAAGATTACCCAAGCTAAATTTAACATCTAGGGTTCGGAGTATGATAATTAAGATGAATAAGGCCATATCCAGTATAAAGGCACCATTTATTGACATCACTGAAACAAATCAAATACAATATTGTGCAGCTAAAATTATTACTGCAAAAATATTACCAACTAAAGTGCAGGTCCAGAAGAAAAAGAGAATAATAACAGTTCCTCCTTGGAAAAGGCTAATTGAAGAAAAATACAATCACTGCGTGCGGACGTATCCCTGATAGATGGGTATCTAAAAGGATTAAAATCAAAGATATTGAGGAAGATGCAAGACATCAAGCTGAAGCATGCTGCATCAACAGAAGATGACCTGAAATTTATATGTTCCAACAATAAATTGAAAGTAGCAGCAGAAGTGCAAAAACTGTGATGATATGAAGAAAATAGAAAAAAAAGATATCAAAATAAACTAGAGATAACTCGAAACAATTCTACAGGGAAATGGGAAAGAGCATTACTATGGTAAAAGTACCACCAACTAAAGCAGAAACAGAAACCTTCAGAAGAAACCTATATGAGGATCCTATAGAGCACAATCAAGAAGCAGAAAGATTACCCTGCATACAGGAGCATTTAGAAAAGCAAACATCAAGCCTATGGAATTGCCTGCAAGAAAGAAAGAGCTGGAAAACAGGTTAAAATGAGCCCCAAACTGGAAGAGTCCAGATGGAGTAACCAACGTTTGGCTCACACATCATTCCATCAAGACATGGCAAACTGCAAAAATCAATTGTACAAGCAGCTAGACTTAACACCACAATGGCTTACTACAGGAAGAACATTTCTCATTCTGAAGGGGGACCCAAGTAATATTCCCAATAATTACAGACCAATAACTTGTCTACCTACAACCTATAAGCTGTTCACTGCAATAGATGCAGACAGAATATATGATCATATCGAGTCCAATAATATCATGGCAATAGAGCAAAAGAGCAATAAGAGGGGAGCATATGGAACTAAAGACCAGTTAATGCTGAATAAGGCCATCATGGCCAGTGCTAAGAAAAGCAGAAATCTTAGTATAGCATAGATTGATTATAAGAAAGCTTTTGACAGTGTCCCACACTCTTGGATAATGACTTGCCTTGAAATGTATAAAATGGAGTAGAGGAGTAGCCTAATGTTTAGAGCACTGGCTTAGGAATCAACAGACCAGGGTTTGATTCCCACTAGCACTCCTTATGGACTTGGGCAAGTCACTTAACTTGTTCTCCTGAGGCAATGGAGGGTTATCAATGTCTCTCTTTAATGTACATTATCAAGTTTAAACTACAATGTAAACCACTTTGACTGAAATGATAGAGCGGTATAAATTAATAAAATAAATCCTAGCTTGATAGAGTACATTATGTTCACCATGACAATGTGGCAAACTACACTCTTTTTGAGATATGAAGATGGTAAGTACATCATTCCTAACATTAAGATCCAGCGAGGAATATTTCAGGGAGATTCCCTGCGCCCCTTCTGTTTTATGTGGCGCTTAATCCAATGAGTATTCTCATCAACTCTTTGGGGTATGGATTTAGCCTGAATCCTAAAGAAGGTAATAACCCAGAAACCACATCTCAATTATTATTTGTAGACTATCTAAAGTTCTATGGTTCCAACGACCAACAATTAGCAGAGCAACTCCATGTGGGGAAAAGCTTTTCTAATGACATTAGAATGACCTATGGCCTTGACAAATGTGCTAAGGCAACTTTTTTTTAAAGAGGGAAATTGAGCAAAATGGAAAACATCTCTCTGGCTGAGGGCTGCAACATCAAGGATCTTGAACAGGAAGGTGATTAAAATCTCGGAGTAGAGGAAGGAACAACACTCAAGCAGCAATTACTGACAGAAAGATCAGTAAAGAATACTACAGGAGATTAAAATCATTATTGAAAAGTGCTTTAATATCATGGAATAAGATAGAGGCCATTAATCAGCCAGCAATTACTGTACTCTCATACAGCTTTGGGATTGTGGACTGGCCTCTCAAAGATCTTGAAAAACTGGATGTGCGAAGACAACTCCTCCACTCCCATGAATTAATTTACAAGATTCAGTGTATGCCAAAACTGTACATCCCTAGAACTGAAAGAGGGCTAGGCCTCAGAGATTGATTACACATACAGAGCTACTATCAAAGGCCTCTAGGACTACCTAACTGCATCAATGGAGCCAAATGCGCAAAAAGTGCTGAAATATGAAAGTAAACGTCCAGAATCTGTCTCCATCATCAAACTTGGACACGCGTTCTGTTGACTAGAATGAATGAGTAAGAATCCACAGGCATACACAGGGAAGGAAGTAACAGAATTTGCAAAACAAGTGAAAAAACTCTTAAAAGAATTAGTTCAAGAGACAAGGAAAAACAAGTGGCAAATGGGAAATACAGTGTGTTACTCCAGGAACCCTTTGTTGATCAAGAATGGACACATGAATGGTTGAGGAGAGGTGAATTGAAACCGCAGGATGAAAGGTTGATAGCTGCAGCCCAGGAAAGTGGATTACATACAAGATGGTTTACAGCGAGCATTGAAAAAAATGGCAACAGACATATGTCTATTCTGTAAGAAAGACCTGGAAATAGTGACTCATCACATAGCTAGCTGTGAAGTTCTGATGACAGAAAATTTCTATACAGAAAGACAATCAAGTAGCACGCCTCATCCATTGGAAACTCTAAACACTACAACATCACTGTGCCTGAAAAGCACTGGGAATAGGACCCTAAACGAATTACAGAGAATGAGGAGATTATGATCACTTGGGATATGCCAATTCCAACAGATAAAAAGCTGGATGCAAAGAAGCCAGATATAATGGTTAAGGAGAAAAACACTAGAACAACACTGATAACAGAGGTGTCAGTTCCAAGCGACTACTCTGTGAATCACGTGGAGAGGCAGAAGATCCTGAAATGCAGTCAGAGACCAAGAAAATGTGGCATAAAGATACAGAAATATTTCCCATCGTGTTGGGTGCCACAAGCTTGATAAAGAAGAATTTCCAAGCTCATCTTGACAAACTACCCATACATGTTCCATCTTATGAAATCCAGCAGGAGGCTCTCTTTAGTATGATTTAAATTAATATAATATAATAATAGTTATAATGCCCTGTTCAATGTAATTTCAGTTTGTTCAATGTAAACCGCACTGATGCAGAATAGCGCGGTATATAAGAGAATGTAAATAAATAAATAAATGATGTAAGTACTATGCCGAGCATTAGCAGTAAATATGAGAGACTGAGATTATACTCCACATACCCTGGCTTAGAAGTGAGGTTCACGACTGCCATGGTATGCGCAAAACTAACCCATTTGGAGAAACTGCCCCAAGGTAAATCCTTTTGAATATCGACCTGATTATTCCTCCACATGTCTATTTTACATTAGCAGGGCTAAGTCCAGAACCAGATCACTGTCCGACAAGGTTAGGACCAAGGCACTGCAGCTCCAATCTCATCACTAACTAGAACATGACTACTTCTTAAAATATTGCTTCCCGTTGTAATAAAATAAGAATTTGTGAATTTTAGGCTTTCTGCAACTACTTAATAAAGTCTAATTAAATATAATTCAGAAGAATCATTTTTTCATCTAATCATATTTTATATTACATCATACTTTTGTATGTAGTGCATCAGATTTTTCCAAGGTTGTACAGGTGTTGGTAGCCAAGTCTCAGGGGTATGTCTACTAAGCCGGGCTAACAGTTAACCGGGCTATCTGCTCCTAGCTCCCATTGAAAAACATGGGACCTAGTTGCAGATAGTTTGGGTTAACTGTTAGCCCAGCTTAGCAGACATACCCTTAGTGTTTTGCTTATCCCAGTTCTATAGCCCACTACTAAGAGGCGACAAGGCGATAGCGGAGAGACTGAATGAATTCTTTGCTTCAGTCTTTACTGAGGAAGATGTAGGGATGTTACCCATGACTGAAGTGGTATTTAAAGGTGCGGAAGAATTGAAGGAAATATCGATACATCTGGAAGATGTATTACAACTATTAGATAAACTGAAGAGTAGCAAATCACCTGGGTCGGATGGTATACATCCAGGGGTGTTGAAAGAACTGACATATGAGATTGCAGACCTGCTATTAGTAATCTGTGAACTATCATTAAAATCATCTCTAATAACTGAAGATTGGCGGATCGCCAATGTAACACCAATTTTTAAAAAGGGTTCCAGGGGTGATCCGGGAAACTACAGACCGGTGAGCCTCACATCAGTACCGGGAAAAATGGTAGAAACCATCATAAAGAATAAAATTACTATGCATTTAGATAGTCATGGCCTAATGGGAGACAGCCAACATGGCTTTAGACAAGGAAGATCTTGTCTTACTAATCTGTTATGTTTTTTTGACAGTGTGAATAAACAGGTGGACAAAGGTGAGTCGGTTGATATAGTGTATCTGGACTTTCAGAAAGCCTTTGACAAAGTCCCTCATCAGAGACTTTTGGCAAAACTAAAGAGTCATGGGATAGGAGGCAGTGTACTACTGTGGATCAAGAACCGGTTAAGAGATAGAAAGCAGAGGGTTGGGCTATATGGCCAATTTTCCCAATGGAGAAAGGTGAATAGTGGTGTACCCCAGGGATCTGTGCTGGGTCCGCTGCTTTTTGACATGACCAGGAAAGTAGAATAACGAGTGAGGTTATCAAATTTGCAGATGACACAAAACTATTTAAAGTTATTAAAACCCAAGAGGATTGTGGAAAATTGCAAGAGGATCTTGATAAATTAGAAGACTGGGCATCAAAATGGCAGATGAAATTTAATGTGGACAAGTGCAAAGTTATGCACCTAGGGAAGAACAACCCAAACTATGGTTACATAATGCAAGGTTCCACATTAGGAAACACCACCCAAGAAAAAGATTTAGGCGTCATTGTGGATAACATGTTAAAACCCTCGGCCCAGTGTGCAGCGGCAGCCAAGAGAGCAAATAGAATGCTAGGTATCATAAGGAAAGGAATGGAAAATAAAACAAAAGATATTATAATGCCTCTATATCGTTCCATGGTGAGACTGCACCTTGAATATTGTGTGCAATTCTGGTCGCCGTATCTTAAAAAGGATATAGAGTTATTAGAAAAGGTTCAGAGAAGAGCCACCAAAATGGTAAAGGGGATGGAAGGATACTCCTATGAAGAAAGGCTAAAAAGGTTAGGGCTCTTTAACCTGGAAAAGAGACAGCTGAGGGGAGATATGATAGAAGTCTATAAATTAATGAACGGAGTGGAACGGGTAAACGTAGATCGATTGTTTACGTTATCAGACTATAGAAAGACTAGGGGACATGCAATGAAGCTACAGGATAAACTATTTAAGACTAATAAAAGAAAATATTTTTTCACTCAACGTGTAATCAAACTCTGGAATTTGTTACCGGAGGATGTAGTAAAGGCTGTTAGTGTAGCTGGGTTTAAAAAAGGTTTGGACAAGTTCCTGGAGGAAAGGTCCATAAACCATTATTAAGAAGGGACCCTGGATATCAATGCTTGACCCAGTACAAGCATTGTGGAACCTGTGTCTTTTGGGGAAACTGCTAGGTACTTATGACCTAGATTGGCCACTGTTGGAAACAGGATACTGGGCTTGATGGACCTTGGTCTGACCCAGTATGGCATATCTTATGTTCTTATGTACAGACTAATGTAGAGAAACTGGGCACTGTGCTTATCAATGAATATAATTTACTGCTCTTGTATTGGGACATAAAGATAGCAAAAAATTGAATAATCCAACAGAATATTTTCGCAACATGTTCATTTTATTTATGAGAGAAATAATTGCTATGATTCCCTGACATTTAGTAATAATTATTATCAATATATTTTAACAATTTTAAAACTAACTATAAACTGCTTTAATGCTCTAATTTTGATTATATTATCATGGCCAGCATATTGGAGTACAGTTACAACACAATTCCCAGTAGGACAGATTTAAAATCGCAGCAAGCATTAAATCATTTTCTGGGCAAGAAACAGTTCTAAATTTGCTCAGTTGTACACAATGAGGCCAATTCCATAACATGCATATCCGGCCCAGGGTCCCGTCTAAAGTAAAAACGGGCTCTGTTTGAACCTAATACCTCATCCTCGGGTCTAGACGTGCCCGCAGATCTGGAACTGGGGAGGTAGATGTGTTCGGCACGGCATGGACAAAGCACTATTCAGCCGGCTTGTGCACGGGTGCAGGCATGGGCCATGCAATATAATAGAGAATCACGTCCCCCGTCAATATTATGGGACACTGATAAATGTTTTAGACATCCCACGCCCACCATATTCTGAAAACTTACATTTATTTAACAGTTTTTTTATACTGCTTTATCATTTCAGTCAAAGCAGTCTACATTGTAACTTAAATTTGTACATTAAACAGGGACATTAATAACTTGAATTTTTCTGAGCAATGGAGGGTTAAGTGACTTGCCCAAGGCCACAAGGAGTGCTAGTGGGAATTGATCCCAGGTCTCTTGGTTCCCAAGCCAGTGCTCTAACCATTAGGCTACTCCTCCACTCCATGTTTTGGATCCTGCCTATCTCTGTGATGTAACCGCAGATGCCACACCCCCTAGAGAAGAACATGCATCTCCTAAGCTGCTTTTCACACTGACAGTACTTTGCTGATGCAAACGACAAATACCAGTGAGAATTGACAGCTGCTGCAACCTAGATCACATACCAGCCCTCTACAGGCCCTGAACAGTGCTAGGTAATCCCAGTGCACCCTAATATACTATAAGAGAATGTAAATATGAACATGAACGTCAGGACATACCTTGCATCAAATGGTACTTGGCATTAGGAACCAGCCCCAGTGATTCCTGCCTTCTACATCTCTACAAACATGCTTTAAACTGCTAAGGATGGATCATTACTAAGCGCATCAAACCCAAAACTAACATTGCAGTTCCCCAAAGGATGCATAATATTGCTGAGCAACAAATGCATGCCCTTTTCATGCCTATGGCCTATAAGTGCACTCATTCTGCTGCTCCACACTACATTTCCCTTCTTATCTCCCCCCAGGGCCGGCCCGTCCATTGAGCAAGAATGTTTTTTGCACAGGACCCCGTGTTTCAGGGGGCCCCGTGCAAAAAACATTCTGCATCAAGCCCAGCTACATTTAAAAAACACAATCTGGCTGCTGCTGCCGCTGCCGCCATGGCAGCAGCAGAATCGAGCATCTCGCGGGGCACCCCCTGCCCGGCGGAGTCCTCCCTGCAGCATCAGCTGCCTCAGCATCGGCTGTCAGAGCCGCGAAGGGAGAGCTTCTCTCTCACGGCTCTGTTAATCCCACCAGGGCTGATGGGAAACACTCCGGCGGGATTGACAGAACCGTGAGAAAAGGAAACTCCCTTCGCAGCTCTGAAAAGCCCGCGCTTTGGGAGCTGATGCTGCAGGGAGGACTCTGCTGGGCAGGGGGGGGCCCGTGAGATGCTCGATTCTGCTGCTGCCACGGCGGCAGCGGCGGCAGCAGTAGCCGGATTGTGTTTTTTTTTTAAATCTAGCTGAGCTGATGGGGGAGGGGAGTTAAGATTGGTAATGGGCTATGGGAGGGTTAGGACTGGTAATGGGCTATGGGGGGGGCTAGGACTGGAAATGGGCTGATGGGGGGTTAGGACTGGAGGTGGGCTGATGGGGGGGTTTAGGACTGGAAATGGGCTGATGGGGGGTTAGGACTGGAAGTGGGCTGATGGGTTAGGACTGGTAATGGGCTATGGGGGGGCTAAGACTGGAAGTGGGCTGATGGGGGTTAGGACTGGTAATGGGCTATGGGGGGTTAGGACTGGTAATGGACTATGGGGGGGCTAAGAATGGAAGTGGGCTGATGGGGGGGTTAGGACTGGAGGTGAGCTGATGGGGGGGTTAGGACTGGTAATGGGCTATGGGGGGGCTAAGACTGAAAATGGGGTGGTGGGAGGGTTAGGACTGAAAGTGGGCTGATGGGGGGGCTTAGGACTGGTAATGGGCTATGGGGTGCTAGGACTGGAAATGGGCTGAGTGGAAGGGGGACTTGAACTGCAAATAGTTGATGGGGATGGAGGTTTGGAATAGAAATGGGCTGAGTGGAGGGGAGCTAGGATTTGACATGAGCTGATGGTGGGGCTAGGAAAGGACTAGAAATGGGCTGATGGGGGGCTGGGATTGGAAATGAGCTGATGGAGGGACTCGGATAGGACTGGAAATGGATGGGGGAGCTAGGACTGGAAATGGGCTGATGGTGTGGCTAGGAAAGGATTGGAAATGGGCTGATGGGGGGCTAGGACTGGAAATGGGCTGATGCGGGGACTCGAAGGGAGCGGATGCTGGGTGGAGCTGGAAATAGAAGGGAGCTGATGTTGGGGGGGGGATTAGAATGGGATGGGGCTGGGAGAGTGAAATGGAGAGGGGAAAATATTTTGTGTGGGAGGGAAGAAAAATCTACAATTGGCCGGGTATTGGGAGAGTAAGTGGGGATTGAGGATGGGGGGTAAAATTTGAGTGGATGAAATAGGAATGAGGAAAGAGCAAAAGGAGAAAGATTAGTATGTTAAAGCAGATGTAGGGAAAGAATGGAAAAAAAACTAGAAGAGAGAAGAAAGGACAAATGGACAGCAGACGATGGAGAGTTAGCAGAAGACACGAAGAAACCAGAAGAAAGTGGCTGGAGCAATTGCAACTGAAAAAAAAATGCACCAAAGGTAGAAAAATATCTCTTTATTTTGAATTTATTAACTGGAATATGTCAGCTCTGGGAAATGTGCATCATTAACGTCTGCGCTTTGTTTAGTACAAGAGGAAATTAATTTATAGTTTTATTTCTACAGTGGTGTTGTACATTCCAAATTTGGCTTTTGGGGTTCCCAGTTTAATTATTGTCTTCCTGTTTCTAAATTGTGATTCCTTGTTTGGTGATGGTCTATGTTCTGCATGTGTAACTGAGCTGAGGTATTCTGTTTACGTAATTCCTATTTGACATTGCCACTTGTTCTCTTTCCCCAGTAGGTCATGTATTGTTATTCTCTGAAATGTATTGGTTTAATATGGCAGTGTTGCCTTTTGATAGTTAGAGTATGGTGCTTTGTGAGTCCTGGTAGTGCTGTTAGGATACGGCAGGTTTGCTATGGGTTCTAAATGGGCAGTGTTTGTAGTAGTTCCTAATGTGCCTGGCAGTTGGCACTGGATTATAGTAATGTAGAAATCTTTTAGTCTTTCTTTATCCATACAGTCATTAAGAGGCATGTTTACTAAAAGTTAGTGTATGGTAACATTATGCAAATGAGGCTCATTATGCAAATGAGGCCCCGCACCGAGTCTCCCCACATGGCCCCGCACCCCCCTTGGGCCACCCCTGTCTCTCCCTACACCCCTCCTCGGGAACCCCGCTCTTCTGTCAGATTCCTTCTATTTGTGCCCTTCTCCCCTACTGCCAAAGTCAGACTTTGCTCCTTTCACCTTGCTTCTTCCTATGCCTAGAACAAACTTTCTGAGTCTGTACATCAGGCTTCTTCCTTGGCCCTTCCCAAATCCAGGCTGAGCTCTTACTTCTCCATTACCGCTTTTGGACCTGATCCGCGTAAGCTCCCTTGTGTTTCCTTACCATTCCCCTAAATGTATCCTGTCCACAGCTGCTGTGTTGTCTGTCTTGACTAAATTGTAAGCTCTGCTGAGCAGGGACCATCTTTTACATATGTCTGTGCAGCGCTGTGTACGCCTTGTAGCATTATACAAATTATTAGTCATAGCAGTAGTGGTAGTAGCATGGCCTTCTGGCTATGGCATCTGATTCCCACATATCTGGGTGCTGGCATTTCTCACAGCAGCTACTCCTGTCCCATCGTGATGTAAGTCAGTGTGCATACATCCGTTATCTGTGGGGCAACCCTGTCTTCCTTCCCACAGTCTGCTCTGAGGCACTGCTCCATTGGTCAGGCCTGTGTGGATATAGGAGGGGGGATCCCTGTGCCATCATACCCGGGTAGCCAGCCTCCAGATCTATCATCACTATCACAACTTGCAGAAAACCTGGACTGGTGAAGAATGTAGGCCTCATGACATAATCTGGGAGATGTTGGCACAACATAAGTCAAGGTACTTCAGGCCGGAAGGTCGGGGGTTCAAATCCCACTAGAGGACAGCAGCCTTGGGCCGGAGGGACTGGAGTTTCTAGTCCCACAGGTGCTCCTTGTGGTCTTGGGCAAGCCACTTAACCCTCCATAGCCCATGTTCCCTGTAAAATAGTTATCTCCAAGTTATAATGCCCTGTTCAGTGTAATTTCAGTTTGTTCAATGTAAACCGCACTGATGCAGAATGTTGTTGTTGTTAAGTGCCGTCGAGTCGGAGTCGACTCATGGCGACCCTCTGGATAGCTATCCTAAATTGTGTTCGGTCTTCAGTCAGGCGGCTCATTGTTGACAGACTGGTACCCGTAGCTGCTGTTATTGTAGCGATCCATCTCATTGCTGGCCTTCCTCTTTTGCGTTGACCTTCTATCTTGCCAAGCATGATGTCTTTCTCTAATGATCTCTCTCTTCGCATGATGTGTCCAAAGTATGAAAGTCGAAGTCTTGTCATCTGAGCTTCTAAAGAAAGCTTAGGTTTGATTCCTCTAGTACCGACTGGTTTGTTCTTCGGGCAGTCCATGGTATACACAGTATTCGCCGCCAGCACCATAATTCAAAGGCATCAATTTTCTTCCTGTCTGTCTTTTTCACTGTCCAGCTTTCACATCCATATGATGTTATTGAAAATACCATGGCTTGAACAAGTCGAATCTTTGTATGGAGAGAGACATCTCTGCTCTTGAGAATCTTATCTAGGTCTTTTATAGCCATTCTGCCAAGAGCAATGCGTCGTCCGATTTCTTGACTGCTTGTTGCTTCTTTATTGATAGTTGATCCAAGTAGGTTAAAGTTGTTCACGATTTCAATTTCTTCTCCTTCAACGATGAACCTGTTGATTATGCCAGTTGTCATGATCTTTGTCTTCTTTACATTAAGGTGCAGGCCCATTTTGAGACTATGTTTTTGATTGTGAGAAGCAAATGTTTCAGATCATCTTCACTTTCAGCTAGTAATGTGGTATCATCAGCATAGCGAAGGTTGTTGATGAGTCTTCCACCATCTTCACACCTCTGTTGTCTTCATACAGTCCTGCTTCTCTGATGATTTGTTCTGCATATAAATTAAACAGGTAGGGGGAAAGTATGCAGCCTTGTCTTACACCTTTGCTTATTTTAAACCATTCTGTTTCTCCTTGTTCCGTTCGAACTGTTGCTTCTTGATCAATGTACAGATTGCGCAAGAGAACTATCAGGTGTTCTGGTATACCCATGCTTCTTAATGTGGCCCAGAGTTTCTCATGGTTTACACAGTCAAAAGCCTTGCTATAGTCGATAAAGCACAAATAGATATCCTTTTGGTATTCTTTAGTCTTTTCAAGGATCCATCTCACATCCGCAATGATGTCTCTCGTTCCTCGCCCTTTCCTGAACCCTGCTTGCACTTCAGGTAGTTCTTGTTCTAGGTATGGCTGTAGTCTCTTTTGAATAATCTTCAGTAGAATCTTGCTGGCATGTGGGATCAGAGCGATTGTGCGATAATTTCCACAGTCAGTTGGATCACCTTTCTTTAGTATTGGTATAAACACAGATCTTTTCCAGTCAGTGGCCATGATGTTGTCTTCCATATTTCTTGGCAGAGCCTTGTAAGTACGGTAACAGCTGCATCAGATTGCTGCAATACTTCTATGGGAATGCTATCAATGCCTGGTGCTTTGTTCTTTGATAAGGCTTTCAATGCTGCTTCAACTTCTTCTTCTTTCATCACCAATGGTTCCTGATCATAAGGTATAGGTTGAAACGGCTGTTGGTCCACTTGATCTTTATCATATAAAAACTCTGTATATTCCTTCCACCTTTTCTTGATCTTCTCAGCATCATTCAACATAGAACCTTGAGCATCTTGTAACATTCCAATTCGAGGCTGGAACTTTTCTTTAACTCTCGCAGCTTTAGGAAAGCCGATCTTGTTCTTCCTCTAATAGTTTCTGCTTCTATTTCCTTGCAAGTGTCATTGTAGTACTTTTCCTTGTCCTGTCTTGCTGCACGTTGGAAATCTCTGTTGAGTTCTGCGATTGTCTTTCTTTCTCCTTTGGCTTTAGCTTCTCTGCGTTTCTGGGCAATTTTCAGAGTTTCTTCCGTCATCCATTTTGGCCGTTTTTGCTTTTTCACCTTTTGTAGAGACTTCTCGCTTTCTTCTAGCACAACCTTCTTGATGTCATTCCATAACTCTTCCGGAGCTCTGTCATTTGTATCTAAAGCAGCAAATCGATTTTGCAGGCAGTCTTTAAAATTCCAGTGGTATATTCTCAAGGTCATATTTTGCTGCATTCATGAGTGGTTTGCTCTTTTTTCAACTTTAGCTTGAGTTTGCATACTAGTAGTTGATGATCTGTACCACAGTCAGCTCCAGGTTTGTCTTTGTTGATGTTACAGAGCTTTCCATCGTTGACTTCCACAGATGTAGTCAATTTGATTTTATACAATCCATTGGGTGAAGTCCATGTGTACAGTCGCCGCTTGTGTTGCTGGAAGAAGGTGTTTGAGATGAATAGATCATTGGTCTTGCAGAATTCTATCAATCTTTCTCCAGCTTCATTTCTGTTGCCAAGTCCATATTTTCCAACTACTTTGCCTTCTTCTTTGTTGCCAACTTTTGCGTTCCAGTCACCCATGACTATCAGGATATCCTGTTTGCATGTTCTGTCAATTTCAGCTTGTACTGTTCATAGAACTCTTCAATTCATTCTCTTCTGCAGCTGTTGTTGGGGCATATACTTGAATTATAGTTGTTGATAGGCAATCCTCGTAGACGAATAGAGATTAAGCGTTCGCTGACTGCATTGTATTTCATTACAGTTCTTGCAAGTTTCTTCTTTATTATAAATGCAACACCATTTCTTCTTGTCTTTCATTTCCAGCATAGTAGACCATGTGATCATCTGATGCAAAGTGCCCGATGCCAGTCCATTTCAGTTCGCTGACACCCAACAGATCAAGTTGTACACGTTCCATTTCATTCTTGACCACCTCAACTTCCCTTGGTTCATGCTTCGTACGTTCCATGTTCCAATGTGTAAGACATCTTACAGCTTCTGACTCTCATTTCATGCGCAGCTACATCAGCAGTCAGACTTCCCGAGGGCTTGATCCAACCACATCATAAATGCTGGCTTTACTCTGAAAAGTCTTCAGCTCTTCCCCAGTAGCTAGTTGAGTGCCTTCCGACCTGGGAGTCTCATCTTCAAGCACCATAGCACAATTTGTTTTGTTGTAACTATCCATTGGGTTTTCATGGCAAGATACAGAAGTAGATTGCCGGGCCTTCTTCCGCGCAGTTTAAGTTGGTGTTGTTGCCGTTGTCACAGAAATGTGATCCTCCGCCGTCAACACTATCCCATTCTGCTGCTGCCAGATGGGTGGTTTGTCTTGGTCTGGCACCTCAGCTGAGACCTGTCCATCTTGGGAGACCCTGCCAGCAGTTAAACTACCGATAGTTTAGCTCTCAGCATCACTGATGCACGCAAGCCCTCACAGCACGACAAGCTGCAAACCAAGTGAGAATAGCGCAGTATATAAGAGAATGTAAATAAATAAAAATAAATGCCTCCCAGTGCCTGGCACAGCTGATGTATGGCTGCCTTATCACACTGGCACTTGGTGACACTGCGGTCATCCATATGGTCTAGGTCAGGGGTCTCAAACACGCGGCCCGCGGGCCGCATGCGGCCCGCGAGAGACCTTTGTGCGGCCCGCGAGAGACCTTTGTGCGGCCCGCGATGCAGAGGAAACAAAAACGGGGTTTCCATGGAGACGGAGAAGCGCGCGGCGGTGGCCACTCGCTAGACCAGCGCTATCGTCGTTTCTGTAATGAAGCACTTCACTTCCGCCTCCGTTCCTGTGAAGCTCTGGTAAGCCGTGTCTGCCACATGGAAAGCAGCATCCAGACTCTGAAGCTGAGCATCTTCAGGCTGCATACGGAGAAGGAACTGAACCCGAAAAACTCAGCTCAGCTGGAGGAGCGTCTGAATATGTTGCAAGAGGAGCATGCACAAGAGCTGAAAGTGGTGCAGCTGGAAATGATGCGATTACGTCAAAAGTTGCATGAGGAGATTGAGGAGAAGGAGATGGCGCAGGATGAAAAGGAGAGATTGAGTGCTGCCCTGGAGATCACCACAGCCACAAAGTCAGATGTTGCAATTGCTGCAGAGGAGCTAAGGACTACAAATAATCAAATAACTCTCAGGTTGCAGGAGACACAGGGGCTTGTTTACAAAGCCGCGGTAGCGGTTTGCGATCGTAATCGGAGCCGCGGCCCCATTGATTTCAATGGGGCCGCGGCTGCGATCGCGATTGCGATCGCGAACCACTACCGCGGCTTTGTAAACAAGCCCCACAGTCTGCCCTGGTGATAAAAGAAGAAGATTTTGCTCTGGCAGTCCAGTCCCGTGATGAGTCTTTGAGAGAGTGTGAGAGAATGAAGGGGCTCATGAAGACAGCAGAGGTACGGGGGAGACAGAAGGCAAGCACTGAATATATGTCTGTGGGGTGAGGTGACTCAGAAAAGAGCAGAATTGCTTTGTGGGAGCCAAATATAAAAAAAAATAAGTATTTGGAAAACTATGAAGGGCAGTATAGCAAATAGAAATAAACACAAACATTCCTTTTGACAAATATTTGTGTGAAACACTAAGGTGCAACCAAGTCATGAGACATTCTTAAAGGATTAACACTAAAGAAGAGCTCCAGGTTTACATGGTACAACAATTTATAGTTTTATTTCTACAGTGTTGTACATTCTAAGTTTGGCTTTTGGGGTTCCCAGTTTAATTGTCTTCCTGTTTCTAAATTGTGATTCCTTGTTTGGTGATGGTGTATGTTCTGCATGTGTAACTGAGCTGAGGTATTCTGTTTATGTAATTCCTATTTGACATTGCCACTTGTTCTCTTTCCCGAGTAGGTCATGTATTGTTGTTCTCTGAAATGTGTTGATTTAATATTTGCAGTGTTGCCTTTTGATAGTTAGGGTATGGTGCTTTGTGAGTCCTGGTAGTGCTGTTAGGACACGGCAGGTTTGCTATGGGTTCTAAATGAGCAGTGTTTCTAGTAGTTCCTAATGTGCCTGGCGGTTGGCACTGGTTTATAGTAATGTAGAAATCTTTTAGTCTTTCTTTATCCATACACTCATTAAGAGGCATGTTTACTAAAAGTTAGTGTATGGTAACATTATGCAAATATTTATGCAAATTATGCCCTTATGCAAATGAGGCCTGCGTCTTGTGCGGCCCCCGGGTTACTTTACAAGTCCTCATTTGGCCCTCAAAGCAATTTGAGTTTGAGACCCCTGGTCTAGGTACTGACCAGCCATTCATGGCCCCCCTGAATTTCAGATCAGCACACTAGATCCTCCCGTGCTACCCCCACACCACACGCTCTCACTTGCAGTCACAAAAGACATCATTCTGCCAAACTAAACCTATGACTAACAGTTGCTATGCCATAATGGCATCACGTCCCAGGACTACACACATGGTTTCCCTATCTCACTGCAACATGAATTGTTTCTAGAGTCACTCACATACTATTCTTATATCAACAGTCCCGGTTTTCAGAACACAGGATTTGTTCATGTCCCCTGGATCAGCTATTTTAGCATAAACAGCACATTTCAGCATAGCCAGAATAAACATTATTGCTCTTCTTCTGTAAGGGTGTTTTTAAATGTTTCTTTATCTTACAACATTCCCTCACCTCTGCTTTCTGTTCTAGCACCGTGTACATGTATGATAGCAGTGTTTCAGAATATGGTTGGGGACGTTTTCAGTACATAAATGTCCCCACCGCATGTACAAACCCTTTATTCATGTTCTGGAATGACCCCCATTGGGGACTATTTTAGAAGCTCTATTCGTGCGTTGGATGTCTCAAAACAGGCACTTAGATGCGCAAATCATGAAGACATGCCTGGAGCCATTTTAGAAAGCCAGGTACAGAGTTGTCTACAGCACAAGCACAGGGCGTGCTTGAGGTTTGCAAGGAAGTTGCAAGATGTGGTGCAATTTCAGAACAGCACAAGTACGTCAGGCCCTAGTTGTTATGATGTCCATATCTATACCTATTCCTGACCATGAATAAGGTGCAAAAAAGTGCTTATTTCATGGTTGCATGCTTAGAGGGAGAAGAGCAAAATGCACTATCATAGCAGCAGTTAGTATTTCCTGGTCGAAGACCCCTGCTGAAAATATATACTCCAAACATATTACTGGCCCGCCACCACACATCTGAGTATGTGAAATGGCAGGGCAGGATGTGCTAGTCTCATAACATAGATGCCCCCCTTCCGAACTACTCAGGCTGGGGTCGTCCAAGTACTCGATTCTGCAGGCATGCACTTCAGAGACATCTCCATTTATAAAATGGCCTACACTACAGCATGCACATACCTGGCCTTGCTATCTGCGCACGACCCATCTCAAGAACTGGGATGCAGTGGCAAGCCTAGCCTCATGGGCCTCGAAAGTGGGCACCCCCCTTGTGGCGGCTGACCCCTCCTCAATGCCCCCTCCACAGGGCCCAAACGGCAGAGGTGCACTTGGCAAGTGTTAAGGTATCTTGGGTGGCTTGCCATGCTGCCTCCACTACAGGCCCAAGGGCTGTTCCCTCCCAGGCCAAAAAGTCTCATGATTCGCAAGATTTCAGCCAGGAGGGAAGAGCTGCCAGGCCAGGAGTAGAGGCAGTGCGGCAAGCCACACAAGACATTAAGGTCTGATTGCCGCATGTGCCTTCACCATGTGGGCCCAGGATTTGGCACATCCTCCTGGCCCCACAGCTACTGCCCTGCTCGTGTTACGCCACTGCTAAAATGTGGTGGAGATGGAGGGATTTCAGAAGACACTGCTGCCATTCCCCCGCTCCCTGATTTCTGGACATTCTGCTCTGTACCTCCCAGATTTTTCTTAGATGTCCTTCTAAATTGCTACTTAATGCATATAACAACGGATCCACACTCATTTACTGTTTTTTTTGGGTGTCTTACATAACATGTCAGCTGTGAAAACTTTGTTCACATAAAAATCAGTTTTTCTAAGACATTCTTATGAACTGCAAAGCAAGCTGGATCTGATCTGATGCTCCGTAAGACTTAGCAGGATAGATATACTACATCTAGCAGGAGGTAAATGGGTTGTATATTCTGTCTCGTCATGGCTACCAAACCTTCAAAGCTAGCACATGGGATATCTTCTCGGGGAGAAAAAGATACCAGCTGTAAGAGCTTCATTTGCACAAATTCATTTTGGCCATTGGAAGCCAAACAGCAGGCAACGATCAGGCTTTACCAAACAGCAGTTGTTACAATCCATGAGATATTCAGTAGCAAGAAAGATGTTTGTCGCGGTCAAGGTCACATTTTCAATATGGCATCCACAGGCTGTCTCCTGGCATCCATCTTGCCTACCCTTCAGAAACCTCTAGCGGAGAATGTCAGGCTGTCTGAGAGCGGGAGCTGAGTCAGTGGATCATGCAGCAAGACAATGACCCTAAACATTCCAGTAAATGTACTACAGAATGACAGAAGAGACTGCTGGCCCAGATTAAGGCATGGCAGCAGTGGTGATGCTCTGGTGCCCATCAGAGGTTGACACCAGAAATAGTTGCCTACAGAAGAAAACGTATTATGTTAACTGTGGTGTTGTTGTTAAGTGCCGTCTAGTCGGAGTCGACTCATGGCGACCCTCTGGATAGCTATTCTAAATTGTGTTCGGTCTTGAGTCAGGCGGCTCATTGTTGACAGACTGGTACCTATAGCTGCTGTTATTGTATCGATCAATCTCATTGCTGGCCTTCCTCTTTTGCGCTGACCTTCTATCTTGCCAAGCATGATGTCTTTCTCTAATGATCTCTCTCTTCGCATGATGTGTCCAAAGTATGAAAGTCGAAGTCTTGTCATCTGAGCTTCTAAAGAAAGCTTAGGTTTGATCTCCTCTAGTACAGACTGGTTTGTTCTTCGGGCAGTCCATGGTATACACAGTATTCACCGCCAGCACCATAATTCAAAGGCATCAATTTTATTCCTGTCTATCTTTTTCACTGTCCAGCTTTCACATCCATATGATGTTATTGAAAATACCATGGCTTGAACAAGTCAAATCTTTGTACGGAGAGAGATATCTCTGCTCTTGAGAATCTTATCTAGGTCTTTCATAGCCATTCTGCCAAGAGCAATGTGTCGTCTGATTTCTTGACTGCTTGTTGCTTCTTTATTGATAGTTGATCCAAGTAGGTTAAAGTTGTTCACGATTTTAATTTCTTCTCCTTCAGCGATGAACCTGTTGATTATGCCAGTTATCATGATCTTTGTCTTCTTTTCATTGAGGTGAAGGCCCATTTTCAGACTATGTTCTTTGATTGTAAGAAGCAAATGTTTCAGATCATCTTCACTTTCAGCCAGTAATGTGGTATCATCAGCATAGCGAAGGTTGTTGATGTGTCTTCCACCAATCTTCACACCTCTGTTGTCTTCATACAATCCTGCTTCTCTGATGATTTGTTCTGCACATAAATTAAACAGGTAGGGGGAAAGTATGCAGCCTTGTCTTACACCTTTGCTTATTTTAAACCATTCTGTTTCTCCTTGTTCCGTTCAAACTGCTGCTTCTTGATCAATGTACAGATTGTGCAAGAGTACGATCAGGTGTTCTGGTATACCCATGCTTCTTAATGTGGCCCAGAGTTTCTCATGGTTTACACAGTCAAAAGCCTTGCTATAGTCGATAAAGCACAAATAGATATCCTTTTGGTATTCTTTAGTCTTTTCAACGATCCATCTCACATCCGCAATGATGTCTCTCGTTCCTCGCCCTTTCCTGAACCCTGCTTGCACTTCAGGTAGTTCTTGTTCCAGGTATGGTTGTAGTCTCTTTTGAATAATCTTCAGTAGAATCTTGCTGGTATGTGGGATCAGAGCGATTGTGCAATAATTTACACAGTCAGTTGGATCACCTTTCTTTAGTATTAGTATAAACACAGATCTTTTCCAGTCAGTTGGCCATGATGTTGTCTTCCATATTTCTTGGCAGAGCCTTGTGAGTAGGGTAACAGCTGCATCAGATTGCTGTAATACTTCTATGGGAATGCCATCAATGCCTGGTGCTTTATTTTTTTTTTTTAGCTATGTTAACTGTACATAGCTAAAAAACTGTTCTATGTAATTGAATATCCACCTGCACTGTAATATTCAACTTGTTGTTCAATGTAAACCGCTTTTGATCCACCGGAAAAATGTGGCATAAAAATTTACAATAAATAAAATAAAAATAAAATAAAAATACCGCGCTTTTTTAGATCAGCGCAGTTTACATAAGAAAAACTCAATAGATTGAACAGGTATAAATTACATTGAAGAATAGAAAGTTTCAATAAGCTGAATAGCTAACATGTGACCTGAGGCAGGGAACTGTTTACAGGGTGAAGAGAGCGATGCATTAGCAGGGAGGCCATAAGCAGCTACGGAAAATGGTGGAATGAAAGCTGGAGGAGATGTGTCTTAATTGCCTTGCAGAAGGCTGAAAGACCGGTGATGAGGCGGATGGGAGGAGGGGGGAGTTCCAGAGCAGCGGGGCATAATAGGAGAAAGCTCTGCTTCTGGTGAATTGGGAGCTGTTTCTAGCCATAGGTGGAAGGCAAGAATGTTACCCATATTTGTTCTCCTGGATCTGAAATAAAGGATATCTTTAGGAGACAACATTTTAAACACTAGCCAAATTCTTCAATGCCAAAGACATTTTTAAATGGTCAGAACCTTTCTATCACTGGACTGCAGTTCTCACATTTTAAAGATCCAAACAGACCAACCTCGACGGCTGGGCTCTCATCTCTTATCCTATCCTGACTGAGCATACTTTTCCTTCCAGTCACACCTTTCTGGCTGGACTTCTGCATGCTCATTCAGTCACAGCTCACACATTCAGCTCAAAATGTTTCTTACCTGCACACAATCAAAAATATTACAGCAGCATGTCAGATAGCAGAGAATCTACAGTACCTCAGTGCTGTGGCCAATACAAAGGCCCCTATCTACATGTACAGCTGTCCGACACAGTATGACAGTCCCACAAGATTGACTGGTGGCATATTACATGACTACGTTACAGCAGATTTTAAAACTTATGGAAAGGGCCTGTGAACCATGCCTTGTTTTAAGAGAGGATGTGATTACTTACATATCGGTGGCAACCAAGGGCGGGGCGGTGGGAGCGGTCTGCCCCGGGTGCGGGCAATAACGCTGTACAGAATTTAAAAACAATAAAACCGACTAAGAGTCAGCAATTCTGAACAATGTCAGTGATAAAATTCTCCCCGAAAAAAAACTTTTGTTGGTCTTAGTTCTAAACAGTTGCTGCAGTCACTTTTGAATTTTAATAATCTAGATGAAAGATTCAAATTAGTGTATTTTTATTACTTATCCTTTAATAGACACTGCATTCTACATGGAAGTTAATTTGGAGAACTTCTAGTCAGGGGCATACCAAGGGCGGGGCTGTGGGTGCCGGCCAGGAAGGGGGTGCAACCCCCACCAGGCCCACACTTCTGCAGCAGCGTAGCAAGCTTGCCTAAAATCTGGGTGGCTTACTATGCTGCCTGCAATCCAGGGTCCATTGGCTCTCTTCCCCCCTACTATCTTATAAAGACACAGGAGTGCATGATTACTAAGCCCTGCGCTGGTAATACACGTGTGGGCCGTGTTACCAGCACAGGGCTGCAGCTAACTGCAGGGGAGAAGTGTATCTGTCCCCCTGCAGTTACTACACTCTACTGCGGCAAAATGGCCATGGGTGCAACGAACACCACTCATTTATATGGCATAAGTAGCACTCACACTACTTGCACCAAGCGCAGGCTACAAATACTCCCCCATGCTAGCTGCCCCACCGCAGGAATGCCCCACCCCACCCAGCCACCATCCCAGTGCACACTAAGGTAGTGAGGAGTTTTTAGCACTAAGCCCATGCTACCAGGTTGCTCATTTAGAGGCCAATTCTATCCTAGCCGTCCAGCCCCTGTGCAGCTCCTCAGAATTGAGAGGTACAGCGGTAGCACATGATTCTGATCCTACAGGGGCTTGACGTGCACACGGGGTCAGAATATGATCTACCAGCCTTCACTTTCAGGGCAGGCCTCAATTCTGCCCAGCAAATCCCCAGCTAACTTAGCCAGGCTCCTGAATGGAGCCACAGTGCCATGGCATCCTGTTACCATAGCTCCCTGTTACCATGGCTCTATTCAGGAGCTGTGATCACCAACCGCCAGACCCAACATCTTTTCCTCACAGCCCGACCCCCAATCCGGCCTCCCATGGCCAGGGCAGGCTTCAGGGATCCCCCTGCACCCCCTCATCTCATCATCACCTCCCGCTCAGACATCCCCCGACATCCAGGAGGACTTATTCCACCTCCAAGGTGCAATAAGTCCCCTGTCTACGTGGCCAACCCTAGACGTACAGGGTTGACCTCAGAATCGGCCCTGTATGTCCAGGGTCACAGCCTGCCCATGTCCCGCCCTCTCTCTGCCTCCAGACCGCCCCCTCCCACTCCCCGTCTAAGACTCCCCGTACAACAGTGCTATTTGTACGAGGAGCTTTGCACCAGGAACAGCAGGGGGACAAACAGCAAGGATGTAATCCAGGCAGGACATACATCCCCCCCCTATTCGTGGCACAGAATGACCCCTTAGTAAATATGCCCCAGAAGTGCCTATGTACTTAATAGGCTAGAAATAGGTTCCCATGTAGTCTTTTCACAAAGGTGCCCCATTATAAAATCACTTCTAAAAGAGCCTAAAAAGGTGCCATTTTGAAGTAGTGCAAACTTTGTTAAAGGCAGAGTCATAAAATGGATGAACTCTTGCTTATTTTTTTCTAGACAATTATAAACTTTCGAAACAGACATACACCAGCCAGGGTCTTATACATCCTGGGGGGTTCACAAACCTTTTCTCACTGTTGTGTACGGCCACCTACTGTGAACCCTAGAGCAGTAGATGATGTATAAGATTCTGGCAAATGCAGCACTAAGAAAGGTTTGTGAACCCCTTGGGATGGTCTGTATTTTAGCACAGTTTACACTTAAAATATGATTAGACCCTGAAATTAAAATAACCTTGAATAAACAACTTGGACAAAAAGGAGGGTCCCAATATTCAAAGAGATTAACACGGTTAGCAGACCTCACAGCGGTTAGTATGCCGCATCGGGGAGTTCCAGGATGGAGTGGGGAGAGCACCCGGCGACAACCAAGCAGCGACGGTATTAAGCTGCTGCCCAGTTATTGCAAAGTAGCGAACATCAGGCGCAGCAAAGGCTGACCTAATGTTTGCTGCTGAATCTGACCAGGAAGCAGCTGAATATTGCCACTGTCTAATTAACTTCATCACTATCCACACAGCTGATTTTCACTACTTGGACCCAGATATGACCCAGACACTGAACGTCTGTGTCTAATGTCCAGTGGCAGCAGCTGGTCGCTTTAGCAGCACTTGCTGCCACTGCTGAATATTGAGCCCGATATATTTCGATTGTTTCTTCCAGAAAAAAAATATTCAACAGTAAGTATTTTTGTGTGAAAACATATGTAAATCTTTCATTTCGTTACTGGTGTCACCTCCTTGAGCAACAATAATTTCAACTAAACATTTTGAGGGTCCTTTCAGAAGACCTATTTGTGGTTTCCATGTCCGAACATGCCCATTCAAAAACTGGATGTCTCCTGAGCCATTTTACAAAGCGTCAAATATAAATGTATCCAACGCGATCACATCCAAGTCACATTGGGGCATGCTGAGGCCTTAGCCGGGGGTGGACTGAAAAAGATGCACATGTGTACACCATTTTAGATCAGCGCTGCACGTCTTAATTCATTGTCGGGGACGTCCATGGCTAAACCTGCTCCAGGACATGAGTAGGACTCTAAAAAGTGCTTGTTTCAGCAAACCGACAACTGGAAGGTAAAGAGAGAAATGCCCCTTACTCCCTATATTTGTTTGCACTTTCCAAAAAAACATGCCAGAAAACAACAAGGCATTTCTCCTGGCCCCCACGTCACTGCACATCCCCATTTACCAAATGGCAGGCATGGATGTGTAAAGGGGAAGACATACATACATTCTCAGAAATGTTTCCCATTCTTCAAAGAACCCAAAAGAAAGAGCTCCAGAATCTCAATGCGTGGAGGAGACAATGGTGCAAGGAAGGGGGTTTTCGAATTGTTAGGAACCGGCAACATTTTGGGGAAAAGAGGGGCCTTTTCTAAAAGGATGAGCTCCACCTTAACCGGGGTAGAACCAGGTTGCTGGCATTAATCCTTAATAAGGAGAAAGAGCAGCTTTTAAATTAGATAATAGGGGAAGCCAACAGTCGCCCAAGAATGCATGGTTTGGAAGGATGTATCTTTACTAGCAAAAGAGGAAAGACATCCTGATAGGAAGGTTCCAATAAAGATAAAAGTAGGCCAGATGCCTTTAAGTACAGAGCAGACAAAGCTGAAAGATTCCAAATTCCCCATGTCAACTGATAACCAGATTATTAATATGAATAAAATATGACCTCTAAAATGCCTGTATACAAATGCTAGAAGTCTAAAAAATAAGATGGGAGAGTTAGAATATATAGCACTAAAAGATAGGTTAGATATAATTGGCATCTCAGAGACCTGGAGGAATGAGGACAACCAATGGGATACCATGATATCTTGGTACAAACTATATCACAATGATAGGATAGATGAAGTTGGTGGAGAGGTTGCACTCTGTTAGAAAACGCATTGAGTCACAAAGGATAAATATTTTGCAGGAAATAAAATACACTGTAGAATCTCTATGGATTGAAATTCCATGTAAAAACGGGAAGGCGATGGCAGTGGAAGTGTACTACCATCTGCCTGGCCAGAATGAACAGATGAATGATGAAATGCTAAAAGAAATCAGGGAAGCTAACAAAAGTTACAACACAGTAATAATAGGTGATTTCAATTATCCCAATATCGACAGGGTCAATGACATGGCAGGACATGTTACGGAGATAAAGTTTCTAGCTGAAATAAATGACTGCTTCTTGGAGAAGCTGATTCATGAGCCCACAAGAGGGGATGCTATTTTGGACCTAGTCCTTAGTGGAACACAGTATCTGGTGCAAGAGATAACTGTGTTAGGGCCACTTGGCAATAGTGATCATAGCATGATCGCATTTGATTTAATAAATGGAGGAAGGACCACAAGGAAATCCACAGTACTAGCTTTTAACTTTCAAAAGGGAAACTACGACAAAATGAGGAAATTAGTTAAGAAAAAACTAAAAGGAGCAGCTGCAAAGGTTAAAGGTTTACATCAAGCATGGGTGTTGTTCAAAAATACCATCTTGGAAGCCCAGACCAGATGTATTCCATGCTCTAAGAAAGGTGGAAGGAAGGCCAAATAACTGCCATCACGGTTTAAAGGTGAGGTCAAAGAGGCTGTTGTAACCAAAAAAGCATCTTTCAGGAAATGGAAAAAGGATCCAAATGATGAAAACAGGAAACAGGATAAGCACTGGTGAGTTAGATGGAAGGCATTGATAAGGCAGACAAAGTGACAATTTGAAAAAAAGCTTGCTGTGAGCGGATGAGAAGCAAGATGGTGTCACGATAGGACACTTTTACAGACACTCTCAGATCGAGAGAATCTGACCTGACTCTAGGTGCCACTTCTCGATATGCCACCGACGAAGCAGAAGTCGGAGAAGCTCCCCTTGGCGTCTTCGTTCTTGCCAACTTCAGAAATCTCTCAATGACTTCTTCCAGAAGTGGGAAAGTCCTACTATTTCCTCAACTGGTCCAGTGGTAGTTGTTTCGCTGGACTCATTTAGTGTTGGGGTTTCTTTGAGCCCTGATGTGCACCCTGCATTGCTGCAACCTGGAACTCCTTGTGGGGTGGGGGGGGAAGAGGAGCAGTTCAGGGTTAGCACTGATGGGAGCAAACCTGGTGCAAGCCGAGATCCCCAACTACCGCTTTGTCCCCAAAGGAGTGGGGAGATTCTATGGCCATGGGAAGAGTGCTTGGCAGACGAGAAGAAGAAAAATCGCCCTTCGGTGACCAGGTGGATGGAGCTTCAGCAAGCGTTTGGAGAGAAAACCTGCAGTGATAACTAGACCTCCTTTATGAGGCCATCATTGGTTTAAGATCTTCTATGAATTGAGTTTGTCTACAGTAAAGTATGAGGTTGCTATGCTAGTGCAACTATGGATGTTCCTACTTGTGAGCAGTCTCAGCAGGGGGCCTGGCTGGGTCTCCTGGACGCCTGGTCGATTGAATACCAAGACTTTGCTGTTGCAAGTTCTTTGGAGGTTGTAACAGAGATCAACGCTGCAGGTCACTTTTGCTTTGGAGCTGGACAGAAACATGGGTTTTGAGATTATATTTCCGTAACATGTGCACTTAGGGGTATGTTTACTAAACGGCGCACAATAGCGTGCGCTAAGGTACCTTAGCGCACGCTAATGATGCGTTTTTGTGCCCCGCACACGTGTGCGCCGCACTAACGGGCCCGCTCATGTGCGCGGCGCGCTGATGTGCGATAGAGGCGTGGAAAGGCTCCCGGAGGGCGGAGGAAGACTCCCCAGGGGCAGAGAGACGGGGTCAATAGGTGGAGAGTGGGAGGGGAGAGGCTCCCCGCACAGGAGCGGGGCTGAATTTCGAGTAAAAAAATACCGCGAGTGAAAACCTCGCGGTACAGCCGATTTAAAGGGAAGAGAAACCATTTCTGTCAGCAATGTACAGCAAAACCAGGGACACCTACAAAAAGTGAGCAGTGTGATACATGTGCACGGAACAAAAGGGCAAATAAACTTTAAAAATGACCCCAACAAAATATAATAAAATTATAATCAAGCTGGGCAATAGTGATAGTAATGGGAAACATCAAAAAACACTCCCAAAAAAGCCCCAAAAAATAAATATGAATTTTAGAAGGGTCTACGCTCCGTCCCCATACAAGGTGAATGATCCCACAGTGAAATAGCACTGATCAGGGTTTCCCTCTCCATTGGACAGGTTACCTATGGCATGCACATTTCCACAACAGCAGGGCGGGCAGGTCGGAATGGGCAATTGGACAGATGCTGGGAAAGGGGATACAGAGGGCTGCAGGCGGCACATGCTGTGGTGCAGCTGGGGCACAGTGCGGACTAGGCAGATGCCTAGATGGCACCTAGGAATGCTGAAACTGAACAGCAGCCAGACAGCAACTGATGAGGGCCCAACATGGGCACGAGAGTGTCTATCACAGTGTCACAGGGGACAGTACCCAGCAGATACCCCCAAGGGCACGGAACATTGGCAGGCGGTTATTGGGGGACGTGCGGACAGATATGCAGGCACCCTTACCCCAGAACCTGCACCATAGGCAGCCGCCTACCCGCACACAGAATGGCCTGAGACTGCGCACCACCAGCACCACCAGCAGAAGGGCATGTCAGCATGGTGGCACAGGGGTACTAGAGGTGGAGGGGGGCAGTGGCAGCTGCCCAGAGCAGACCATGGCTTAGCCCTGTGTAGGTGGGTGCAATGCACTGCAACAGACAGGCCCTGCCAGACAAACAGTCATGGTATCATCAGGGAATGCACTGTCTCTGTGGCAACACGGTGGTGCAGTGCACACAACCAGTGTGTTTGGAGACAGAAGGTCACAGGTTCAAGCCCCAGCTGGGGCTCCTGCCAATCCAGTCCCCATATTTTACCCACAACTATATCGTGATAGTAAAGACGAACCTTTATTGCAGAGAACATAAGCATGGCTCAAACACCTCTATTTTACCCTACAGAGCACAAACACCAGAAACATGCACATTACCTAGAGCAGATTACCCCAAATGCAGTCCTGGAGGGCCACAAATCCTTCAGGGTTTATGCTGTCTCCAATCTAAGGATGGAGCGGTACTGGTGGTGGAGGTGGCAGCAGCTGGTGGCCACAGCAGACCATGGCCTAGCCCTGTCCAGGTGGGTGCCGTGCACTGCAACAAACAGGCCCTGTCGGATGTACAGTCATGGACTCCCCAGGGAATGCAGCACATCTGTGGCAACACGGTGGTGCAGTGCACACAGACAGTGTGTGCAAGAACAGAAGGTCACAGGTTCAAAGCCCAGCTGGGGCTACTGCCAATCCAGTCCACATATTTTTCCCACAACTAAACCGTGATAGTAAGGACAAACCTTTATTGCTGAGAACATACGCATGGTTAATACGCCTATATTTTACCCCACCGAGCACAGACACCATAAACAGGCACATTACCTAGAGCAGAGTTTCCCAAATGCAGTCCTGGAGGGCCCCACACCATTCAGGTTCCATGCTGCCTCTAATAAAGATGCCTGTGCTGCATATCTCTGCACCACCCCCATGGTATGCAGATGTAGCTCATGCATATTCATGAGGGACAGCATGAAAACCCGAACAGTGTTCGGCACACCATGACTGGAGTTGGGAACCTCTGCCGTAAAGCAGCAGCCAACAGGGGCAGACACACCCACACCCACACCCACAGGCCCCATTGGCCAATGCCTCCTGGAGAGGCAGGACATTGGGCCCTGCATGCATCTCCCAATACTAGCACTTGCATACCTTAGCAATGCCACCCTACACCTGGGTATACGGTACACAGCTATCAAACATTTCCTATGATTACTGGCAGATAGCAAGTCCTACGTTAAGCACAGTTTGCTGATTGAGCTCCATCATAACAATATTTCTGATGTCTGCAGTGTGTGCTTCAGGTCTGGTCTCTGACAGTGTTTACCACCCTGGGGAGTGACCCCCAACAGTATTGCGTACCATATCCATGCCTGTACTGTGCCCAGGACTGGTGTGGTGGGCAGGGCTGCTAAACTCCTCTATAGTAGCACAATGCTGGCATAGGTGTGGGAGTGTGTGTCTGTCTATACAGTATGTGGTGGCTGCAAACACCTTCCACAGCCCACACTGCCAGCACTGTTGCCAGTATTGGCCTGCCAATGTGCATAATGAGGAGCAAGGTACCATGGGTATAGCCCAGACAGGGTGGCCTGGCCAGGATGCATCTGCACAGGGCATAGGGCACTGGCTGGGTCATTTTGGTGCCCGGCCACCACCTACACAGACAGCGTGACCTCAGTATGTCCTGCTGGGAGATCACTCTCACCCTGACTGTGCAGTGACTACAGCATGGCTAGGCATCCCCATAGTGCTATATAGTATTTCTGTCATGTGATATTTATGGGTTTCCTTTTGGGGCTCAGTCACTGATTTATCTGCTTGTTGTGTATGCTGACATCCCAGTTCTGGGTGCACACATTTCCACCAGGAACATGCACTATGCACTATGGACTAGCTAGCAGACTGTTTGCAGCTGGTATGTGTCTTGATGGAGCGTCTTGCAGGGTGTAGCGGCTGAAGGCTTGCTGCAGGAGAATATCAGATAGTGGTGGGGTGCAGCTTAGCATATCCAGGCCTAATGTCTGTCTGCTATTGTGTTATGGATGTGTACAGAGCTGCATTGACTGCCTGGTAGGGTGTCTGTTCCCCAGCAGGACTGGGGTTGATAGTCCCCTCTACTGCCACCATTGCAGGGTGGTAGAATGTGGATCTGTTGATGGGAGACCCTGTTTGCCACCCTCAGCTCTGGAGGAGGAGGGTGGTGGTGCATAACCCTCCTAGGGGTCCATAGGGGCTACACCTGACTGAGACAGACAGATATATCCAAGGTGTTTCTGCAGAAACTACCTATCTCACACATTAACACTGCTTTGGACCTCCAGCATGGCCTATTTCTGCCATGGAAGGTGCTGTGGACCAGGTGCTGGGCGCCTCACCGCACCCTCAGGGTAAGCACAGTACCCACACAATGTGACGGTGTGTAGCTACTCTGTGCCAGTAAAACACACGGTCAGTACCCCCTACCAGGCCAAGGTGCTGTGGGGGTGCACATGGTCAGTTCCCCCTACCAGGCCGAGGTGCTGTGGGGGTGCATACCCCATCTTGTGTTTCTCTGTGGACAGCTGATTTGCATGTGCAGTGCATCATGGGTACGGGTGTGCTAACCCTATCCTAGTGACCACAGCAGACTGTCTGTGTGGTGACGTGCACTCCCTCTGCAGCCAGCCAGGGGCTTGCTAGCAGCTATAGAGCTGTAGCACAATGGTTACTTCACTACCTGTGGAGCCAGAGATTGTGGGTTCAAACCCACAGTGGGGTTATTTGATAGGGCTGCCCAAAGCATTATCTATTTTTAATGTACATTATTGCTGCCAGCAAAAACACCCTCATCGTACTGTACCCATAAGGTGCCTCAGAGGGCGCTTTATAGGGCGCCCTATAGGTCACCTTATGGTTACCGTCCATATAAGGTGCACTATACATTATCCTGTGGAGCAACTTATAGGGTGCCCTATAGGGGACATTTTAGGGTGCCATGGCGGACAGTGCACTTTATAATGTGCCCTATGGAGTGCCTTATAGGGTGCCTTATGCGGCACCTTCAATTACGGCACGTGAGGGCGTGTTTGCTGGCAGCAATTAATAAAATACAAATAAAGTGCTGCAGGAAACAATACGTACATTGCAAAGCTGATGCCTCAGCCAGCCTTACATATTAGGCATACTGGGGAGCAAACTCATGACCCCTGTATCAGCAGTCAGTGTCTTAACCATTGTGCTACACTGCTGCTCCTCCTTGCATGTCAGCGCACCTACTTATGATTTTCATTCCTTAAACTGCACAGTGCTGCCATCAAAAACAGTGCTGTGACCTTGCGGTAACTCATACGGCACCCTATAAAGCGCCCTATAAGCAACATTCTAGGGTGCCTTGGCGGACAGTGCACTTTAAAACGTGCCTTATGGGGTGCCTTATGTTAACACGCTTTGAGAGTGCGTTTGCTAGTAGTGATAATTAAAATAAAAATAAAATGCCTCCTAAAGCATTCTTCCCCATAATAGGTAATGCCTCAGCCAGGCTTCTTCATTGGGCACAGTGGGGGCTTGAACCCCTGATCCCTGCATCATTGGTCAGTGTCTTAACCATTGTACTATGGCTCTGTTCCTGTGCTTGCACATCAGCGCGCCACTTATGCTTCCCGTGCAACTTTCTCATGCGCTAATGTGCGGGGCGCACATGAGCGCAGTGCACATTAGCGCATGATTAATCCCGGTTTTGCTTTTTTCATCCTGAAACGCCCACTCCTTATATGGCATCCGCACACTAGCGTGCCGCGCACATTACCGGGGTTTTAGTAAACATACCCCTTATTTTATTTATTTATTTAACAGTATTTCTAAACCGCCTTATCTAAAATTCAAATATTTCCTATTTTTTCTTGGGAAACACAGCTACATCGTCAGGAGCTCCTGGCTTTAAAACCCACGGTCCCAGCACTGGGAGCTATATTTAATTTGAAATTTCCTTGCTGTTGTATTATTTCCTTTCAATCTAAAGATTTTATGTTTTTTGAACCAAAGCAGTTGCTATATTTTTTAGTTTCTAAGGAAGGTCTTAAACCTGATGATGCTGCTGGTTAAAACGGGTATCATATCCCTTGCGACCTACTGTTAAAAAATTATTTTTCTGCTTGTGGTTCTTATTTCCTGTACCTTGCGCTCAACCTTTGTAGGCAATCGCTTTTTCCTTGTTCTTTATCTGTATATGGAGAACACTGAATATGCATAACTAAAAAAAATTTTTAAAAAGCTTGCTGTGGAAGCAGAAATGCATAATAAAAATTTTTCAAGTACATTTGTACCAAAAAGAACTGTGAAAGAGTCAGTTGGACCATTAGATGATAGAGGGGTAAAATTGGCGCTAAGGGAGGACAAGGCTGTAGCAGAGAGACTGAATGAATTCATTGCATCGGTCTTTACGGAAGATGATGGAAGTTACCCATGCCTGAAATGGTATTTAAAGATGATGTATCAGAAAAGCTGAAATAAAGCTTGATAAATTGGGAAAATATAATACAGCAATTTCATAAGCTAAAGAGTAGAAAATCACCTGGACTGAATGGTATACATCCCAAGGTGCTAAAAGAACTCAAAATTGAAATTGCAGACCTAATATTAGAAATCTGTAAACTATCATTAGAATCACCTGTAGTACCTGAAGATTGGAGAATGGCCAATGTAATGCCAATTTTTAAAAAGGGTTCCAGGGGTGATCAGGAAACTACAAACATCAGTAGTACCAGGCAAAATGATAGAAACCATTATAAAGAATAAAAATTACTGAAAATTTATTTTTTTATTTGTGCTTATTTACCGCCTTTCGTGAATCAAAGTGGTTTACAATAAACTCAAAGAAAAGAAAAATATATTTAACAAAGTATATTTAATCCGGGAAAAAGGAGGCAAGATGGCGGCGGTGATTAACCTCGGGTGACTTGGCCCTCTCGCAGGTGCTCTGCTGTTGGCGGTCGTGTTCCTTAAGTGGAGGACATGGGTCGAAGGAAACGTAAGCAGGCTCCCCTACCCTTGGGGGAGCCCCTTATTGGAGCTGTCGAGCAGAAGACACTTACGATGTGTGGGTTTGTCCCCCCCGGTTGCTGGAGCTGTATCTTCGGCGGGTCTGGTGTTTTCTCCGGATCTGAGCACGTCGGGGGTGGTACTTTCCCCTGAACAGCGGGCCCCCCCCTCCCGCCTTGCCCTGGAAGTGTTGCAGCGGCCTCTGGAGTGCTTCCCGACGGCGTGAGAGCTAGCACGCCGGTACAGGGGAGTGAAGAGGGCTCCGATGCTGGCTGTGTTCACTCAGTTTTGCCATCTGGAGTGGGATTAAAAGCGGAGGCTGTTCCTTTTTTGGAGGGCAGCCCAACCCAAGCTGGTTGTGCTGTGGGGTCCATCAAGCGAGCTGGCATGTTGGTGAAGCCCCAGAAAATTACTTTGGAGGTACTATGGGGTGCCATTTCTACCATGCATTCTTCTCTTGAGGCTCTCTCTATGTCCGTAAGTACTGAGAGTGATTTTCTTCGTACACATATTCAAGAACGTTCTAGAGTCCAGCAGGAGCAGGCGGGGAAGTTGGAGAGGCTTGAAGGTGATCTAGAACAGCTCCGGGAGTTGCACGGGACCCACATTAAAGAAAGAAATGTGACCTCTAGGAGATTGGAATATCTGGAAAATCAAGGCCAGAAGAACAATTTAAGACTGATTAACTTTCCTAGGTCTCCATTATACTCACCCTTGGAGATGGTACGTAGGTATTTCCAGGAGGTATTGAAGATCTCCAAGGATGACCTACCACCTTTAACCAGGGTTCAGTATCTTGATGTGGGTCGGAGCAATGTAGGTGCTGTGAGACAAGCTCCAGAGGAACCCGGAGACCTCACTGGGTTTTTGGAGAGCTCTCTGGAGCTTGTCATGGCTCGCTCCATTCTCCTTGTTACCCTGGCTCTCGAATCTGATAAATCCTTAATTCTTCGGTTATATTTTAGAAATTTCACTAAGCAGTTCTTTGGTTCCCATGTTCGCATTTTCCCCGATCTTGCTAGGGATACCCAGCTAAGGAGAAAGGAATTCCTGCGGATGAAACTCAGGGTCCTTTCTATTGGCGGGTCTTTTTTGTTGAAATTTCCTGCTAGATGTCATGTTTCCTAAAAAGAAATGTTGTATTTGTTTTTTGAACCTCGGCAGCTATTGGAATGTCTTATGGCTAGGGAAGATCACGTGGTTTTGGTTGGCTTCCATACGGCTGATGTATAAGTCTCTCACTGCTATGAAATGTTTTGTTTTTTCCTTATGTCTATGTTTGATGCCTCCTTTAATAATAATTGTGGACTAATTTCTGGCTATGTTATATTTTCCTTTAGGTTAACAGAGTATTACTTGTGATGTTTCCAAATTTACTTTAGTCATTTCTATGAATTTAATGGAATATTCAATAAAAGAAAAAAAAAGTACATTTAACGAAACTATACAAGGAACATTGTTAACAAGGAGTAATGGGAGTTAAAGGAAAAAAACAACTTAACATAGCAAACTGGTGAATTCAGCTAATAACTAAATACAGCTAATAACTAAAAACATGTAGCTAGTCATGGTCTAAAGGGAGAAGGCCAATGTGGATTTAGCCAAGGAAGGTCTTGTCTTACTAATCTGTTATATTTTTTTAAAGGTGTGAATAAACAGTGTGGTGAAGACTCCCCTCCAGAGGAAATGGAGATAGGGGAAAGTCCTGATAGAAGGGATGACACACACAGGATTTCCAAAACTGACTTGGAAAAAACACAGTTATCGGCTGAGCTGAAGACAAGCCCCAGCCCAGGGGAGGAGTTAGGCTTCAGCACTGATTGGGCACGCCCAGGAGAACGACAGGGAGTGCCGGGAAATGAAGCCCTTTTTAAATCCTCAGACAGGATTGACAGAGGAGGCAGCAAGGCTGGCAAAGGAGGCAGCAAGGCTGACAAGGAGAGCAGCAAGAAACGAAGCAGACGAGAAGCAGCTTCCAGTGCACGTTGGTCTTCAGGAGGAACTTGGAATCAAAGGGGAAAAACGCTAGAACCCTGGGAGAAGGCAGAACCATGGATGAGTAAGCCTTGGAGCCCAATATACTCTCAAGGAGATCCTTACTACACGGTAGAGCCTAAACGTGGGAAGGCTAGCAAACCCAGCTCTTGGAGAAAAGGTATTTTGTCAGGTGGCGAGCAGTGCTATAAAAGCCAGGAACCAAAACAGGAAAGAAGTTTTTCTGAGAGAAATTCCCCTAGCAGAAGAACTAGCCATAAGGCTCCTGAGTTTCTAGAGAGGAGAGAAAGGTGCCTGTTCTTATGCCAACGTCTCTGATAAAGGTAAAGCTGAATTTCCTAATTTTAATGCCTTGCTGGAGAAACCCTTTTATTGTGCTGACCTCCCTAAGCCAAACTCTGCATCAGGAGCAGATAGTGAGTGGGGGAAGGGTGTGACCCTTACCGGAGACTATCAAGCAGCTAAAGAGCAGCTACAGGCTGAATTGCTTCTAAAAGAGTTTCAGCAATTTCTGGAGCTAAAGTCAGGGAAACATAAGAAACCTGATGAAGAGAACAATTGCCTTAGCCCAGATGAATGTATGCAGATAGATAATGATGTGCCTACCTTGAGTTATGATCCTTGTCTAATGGATTGCTCTTTATGTTTTAGAGAGTAACAGTGTAAAGAAGCATCTGGAGTTTGTATGAGAAGAATACAAAACGTTTGCTATACCTGTTGCCTAGCCGCAAAACGTTCACAAATTGTTTTCACCTGTTTCTGTAAAGCCACGCTGTGAGGCGAACAGCTGTTACGGTGAGGCTGCAATAATCCCAAGCAATCACACGAGGCAAAGCTGAGTAGAAGCTACCGTGACTGTGTAAAGCTGAGTTAAAGCTATTTGATTTCAGTTGTTTTCCTGACCTCCTGATTTCACCTTTATGTTGAAAGTTGCACCTTTACGTTATGCACCTTTGAATTGTACTGCGTTGAAAATATCCCCACAACAAATACATTTCTTGCAAGCCTTATCACTTGAGTCACAACTACAACTTTCATCCCTAAAGAAAAAAAACAAGTGCACTACGAATCCCAGCATTCATAGGGATCAGTACCAGCTTTATTCATAAGGGACATTATATAAGGCCACTCCTGCCTGTAAGCTCTAGGGCCCAGGCAGGAGCGTCGCAACAGGTAGATAAAAATGAGCCGGTTGATATAACCTATTTAGATTTTCAGAAAGCCTTTGACAAGGTCCCTCATGAGAGACTCTTGGTGAAAATAAAAAGTCATGGGATAGGAGGCAGTGTACTATTGTGGATCAGGAACTGGTTAAGATAGAAAGCAAAGAGTAGGGCTAAATGGCCAATTTTCCTAATCCAGAAAGGTGAACAGTGAAGTATCCCAGGGATCTGTGGGATTAGCAAGTAAGATGATCTGGAAGGTGTAGATAACATGAGGAGGGATCTAGCTAAGCTTGAAGACTGGTCTAGAATTTGGCAGCTGGGATTTAATGTTAAAAAATGTAAGGTCATGCATTTGGGCTGTAGCAATCCAAGGGAGCAATATAGTCACAAGATACAACTCTACAACATCGAGCAGAGCCTTCAGTCTATGTGCCCCAAAACTTTGGAACACACATCCTTCACACATTAGGGCCATCTCTGATCTCAGCCAGTTCAGGAAGGCCCTGAAACATCACCTTTTCCTCAAATACTTCCCAGGGAACAAAGAAACACAATCACACCCAAATATCAATAACTACATTCCAACCACGTAAACTTTCCTGTCTCAACAGCACATTACACTACTTCACCAGATTAACAGTACGCTTTTCAGACACTATGACACTGTTATGCAAATAGTTGTTTTGTAAATAGTTGCTCCTGTTATCCAAGTTGATTTTCCTGTTAACTGTAATGACCAGATAAATGTAACTTGTCTGAGGTTTCTTGTTCCATGTAAACCGTGCTGATAACGAATAGTGCGGTATATAAAACATGTTAATAAATAAAAATAAAATAAATAAATAGTATAGGGGGTGAAGTACTTTTGTCCACTAAAGAAGAACGGGACCTAGGCGTGGTTGTGTCTGATGATCTTAAAATAGCTAAACAGGTAGAAAAGGCGACAGCAAAAGCTAGAAGGATGCTTGGGTGCATACGGAGAGGAATGGCTAGCAGAAAAAAAGGAGGTGATAATGCCTCTGTATAAGTCTTTGGTGCAACCTCATTTGGAGTACAGTGTGCAATTCTGAAGACCGCACCTTCAAAAGGATGTGAACAGGATGGAGTCGGTGCAGAGGGTGACTACTAAAATGGTTAGTGGTCTTCATTATAAAGCAAATGAGGACAGACTTAAGGATCTTAATATGTACACCTTAGAGGAATGGCGGGATAGAGGCGATATGATTGAGATGTTTAAATACCTCCGTGGCATAAATGTTCAGGGGGAGAGCCTCTTTCAATTGAAAGCAAGTTCTGCTACGAGGGGACATCGGATGAGGGTGAAGGGGGATAGATTCAGGAGTGATATGCAGAAATATTTCTTTACGGAAAGAGTGGTGGATCCGTGGAATAGTCTCCCAGTAGAGGTGGTAGAGATGAGGACAGTAACTGAATTCAAAAAAGCATGGGACAAACACAGAGGACCTCTAAAGGAAAAAAGGGGACTGTTGTAGTTGTTGATATGGAAGGACAGACTAGATAGAAATATGATGACAGAAAAAGACCACATGGCCTATGTTTCTATGTAAATTTGCAGATGAACCAATATTAATCAAAGTTGCTAAAACACAAGAGGATTGTGAAAAATTGCAAGACAACTTTGATAAACTGGAAGACTGGACATCCAAATGGCAGATGTAATTTAATGTGGACAAGTGCAAAATTATGCATCTAGGAAAGAACAACCTAAATTATGGTTACACAATGCAAGGTTCCACATTAGGAACCACCACCCAAAAACGGATTTAGGCGTCACTATGGATAGTACGTTGAAACCGTCCGCCAGGAGTGCAGTGGCGGCCAAGAAAGCAAATAGAAAGCTAGGAATCATAAGGAAAGGAATGGGTTATGCCTATTCCTGGTGTAAGAAGACACAAGGAGATAGGAAATGGACTAAACCGAAATCCACTTTTTTGGTAGAAAAGATAGCCATAGGAAGGAATCTGATGCTCATGAGATACAATGTGAACAGAAGAAAAGGAGCAGGAGGGAATCTGCAGAATTTGTACATGCCTCTGTCTCCCTCTTTCACACACAAAAGGAGAAATCTTCATCTTCTAGAAATAAAAATACTTTTTTCAATATGGACAGACTGTGAAAGGGGGAAGACCGAGATACATCAAGGACACGGCCCCAGCCCAGGAACAAGACAGGATATACAATCAAACCAGAGGCCGGGGACGAGGGAGAGGAACAGGAGGTGGTTGGAGGCAGGAATTATTAATGCCTAAGCTGAGTAATAGTGTCATCAATTTTTCCAAATGTGAATTAAAAGATGAGGAAATTTCAGTTTTAAATACAGGTCTATCCTTTCTGCCTACAAGGAACTATGATCCATTTGATACATACATTCATTTACACAAATTCTTTTGAAAATTTAGAATTAAAACATTACTCTGCAGAGACAGAAGATTTGGACACTGATCGAGCCATAATAAAAATAAATAAATCCTCGTGGGTTCCACCGCCACACACAGATCCTCTTATAGAATCCTTTGAATGGGTGGTTTTGAGACATTTAAATGAACTGGGTGATAGTCCCAAATCGTTTTTTGGGGGTATTTTTACGATCTGTCCCATGGAGAAAAGGAGGCTATTAAATCTTTACAGAGTAATAACCAAATTGTAATTAAGCCAGTGGATAAAGCTGGGGCCCTGGTATTAATGGAGAAAGATTTTTATATACTCGTACATGAAGTAAACAAACAGATAACCGACAGGAAATTCTATACGAGGTTGGATGATGATCCCACTACTGATCTTAAACAGAGTGTGGATAGTTTGGTGTTAACTGCCAAAAACGAGTTCTTAATGGTAGATTACACAATTATTCCTACAATCCATATAATACCGAAGATTCATAAATCGATGGAGTCTCCTCCGGGACGTCCTATTATCTCAGCCATTGATTCGTTTTTTGAGCCAATTTCTCAGTTCTTGGACATTTTATTATGGCCTTTTATTACTGAAATTTGGTCATATGTAAGGGACTCTTCACGTTATTCAAATTCTTACATTTTTTGAGGGGTATCATTCGTAATTGTTCCTTGTTACATTGGATATAGAACCCTCTACACTAACAGAAGGAATATAAGAGAATTCCCTTCTTCCCTCTCCTTTTCTCCTCCCTTCCCTCCCTCCTTTCTTTCCCCCTCCCCCTACTCCTCTTTTTCATCCCTCTCCCCTTCCCTTTTCCACTCCCCTCTCTCCACTACCTTCCCGTTTTGCCCCCTCTTATCCCTCCCCTTTCCCTACCCCCTTTCTTCCCCTCCCACCTTCCTCCCCCTTCCTCTACCTTCCCCCCCTTCCTCTACCTTTCCCCCATCTCTCCCCTTCCCCCTTTCCTCCTCCTCCTACCTCCTTCCCTCCCCCTCCTTCTCCCCCTCCACTTTTTCCCGCCCCCCTTTCCCCTCTTCCGCCTCCCCCCTCCTCCCCTTCTCTCCCCCCCCCCCCTTTAAGGTTTCAACTGTAATGATTAAAGTGATTTTAGTTCTTTAAGGGATAGATCTATGCATTGGGTTTTATATTTTACCTACTTATTTTGGATTTTTAATTGGTCATTTTTTAAATAAACTTCATTTCTTACATGAAGTCAAGTTGGTTTCTGGTATTGTTTTAGCTCCCTCTAGTGGTCACATTTTTAAAAATGTATGACATCTCTTATATTGTAAGTGTATCATTGATAGGGTTGCACATCCCCTCGGGGACAGTTTTCAGTTTAACAATTCTTTTGAAGCGATAGCCTAATTCAATTTTAAAATTTCAGCTTTAATGGCCCATTACTTGCGGGTTATGATGTTTTATTATGGCTAACATAACTTCTGGTTTTGCAGTTTTCACGATTAGTCATTTTTGATGAATCAGGTTGCTATCTTCATCCTTTATCTGCTTTTATTTAGTGGATGTTTTTTATTTTTAATAAGGACTCATTCTGTTTTTATTTTTTTATTCATTTTCAATAATAGAAACAGGTGTGCATTTCCATCTATTTTTAATGATAAAATATAAAGTACAATACTCCTATAAACATGTTGTGGCTTCTAGGTACACATAGGAAGGGTCTCCGCTTATCCTAACCCAGAGCTGCATATTCATTAATTGAAATGAGTATTTCACCCACCCAAAATGGAAAGCTCATTGGGCTTTATTTTGTATTCTCTCTCTTCCATATTGGACTTTATGGAATTCAACCAATTAGATAAGTGTTGGATAAAACAAATTTTGAATAGATAAGGAATCAGTTTCCCGCACTTTGACCTTTTAAAGCCCAGATCTTTGGTGCCAAATAAAGAATGCGTAGTGCAGGAGCCAGTGTTTTTTATGAACTGTGATTCAGCCAGAAAGTGTACACCTGGAGAAGGAGAAAGGCATTCATTTCATATCTATTATCACCCAATATTTTATTAATAGAAAGAGACTGCAAAATAGGTTACCCTTGCCATTTTATATTATGTAATCTGGCGGATCGGCATCACAGTATGATCTCTGCGATAGTTGGTAAATTGTTACACCGCATGAGACATGGTTGTAGTGATGCGGGTAATGTTTTAGAGTATAGTTTTTATAGTTTTTATAGTTTTTATGATTTAGGTGATTAATCACTACATGCCTCACTGGATACACAGAGGTTTTTGATGTAATTTATTCAAAATAGGGTTTACAGTTTCACTCCTGCTCCTTCGTTCATAATAAGAGATGTGTTACTTATCTCTTCAATGCTAAATGCATTCACACATTTTATATTTCTTTCCCCTAGTTCAGATGTAATATGGAAATAGGATTCCTCTTAATGTACATCAACAGTTGTTATATTGGTATACATATTATTAAGTAGTTGGGTATGTCATATCACTAACGCTGGCTTTTAATATTATTTATCTTATAATGTAAATGATATCAATAAATAAATAATTTATATTGTTTGTTTTATCCATTCTTATCTAACCTTTTGTTCTTTTGTTCATTGATGGTATGGAATATATTAATTATATTGCTTTACTGACCTTTTATCATTTATTGGCATTTTTATATCACGTTTTAAATTTGGATGAAATTATGTTTATCAATTTTTTATATATCTTAATATTTATTCATATTTATGTCTTCAGAGTGCCAAAAAACCCTAAGGAAGACATCGCTAACACACGGCCATGTTGGGTTTGGCTCTTATTACCCCTGATTGGTGAATAAATAAAGTGTGTTTTGGAATTATCACGCTTTGGACTAAGTTGCTTCTATCAACACATGGTAATAGTGCTTTTTTGTTGGTAGTAGAGACCAGTATCTGAATTCAAGAAAGCATGGGACCAACACAGAAGATCTCTAAAGGAAAAAAAGAGACTACAGTAGTTGGTATGAAGGGCAGACTGGATAGGCCACATGGGGGGTTATTCCGAACCATGAATAGCAGGGATGGACATCCCAAATCCCTGCTATTTGTGCGGCTGCAGGCCCCTGAATAACCTCCCTGCCAGTTGTGCAGGGAAGTTAGTCAGGGGTAGGGAAGGGGCGGCCCGGGGGCAGAGAGTGGGCGTGCAGTGGGCGGTCGCCAGCCCTGGACATATAGGGCCGATTCTAATGTCAGCCCTGTTCGTCCAGGGCCAGCGAATTGGCCAGGGAGGTTATTTTTCTGTTGATTCAGGGCACAGAAGGAGCTTGGGGGGGCCAATGTTAATCCCCCACGGCCCGATTCTGGCCTTAGGAGGTCGGATCGGAGGTCAGGCTGTGGGGAATTAACTTTTTGGGGCAGCGGCCGGCATCACAGCTTTTAAATGGAGCCGTGGTGCCATAGCAACAGGACGCCATGGTGCTGCAGCTCCATTTAAAAGCCCTGGCTGAGTTAGTCAGGCTAGCGCTATCCATGATTCTGATCCCACAGGGCTGGATGTGCCCACGGGTTCAGAATCATGATCGCCTTTGTATGTCTAGGTCAGCCCGGACGTACAAAGGAGATCTACGTGGTGAATAGAATCGGGCCCTTGGTCTTTTTCTGCTGTCATGTTTGTGTTTCTATACATTGCATTGCATTTGCATGTGTAAAAGGTGTGTGTCTGTGGTGGACGTCTAAGGTATGCATACATTTTGATCTTCCTTTTTTTAGCATGGAATTCACTGAATTTAATTTGTTCAAGTTGATAGATAACTTTCATCGAAAGTATGCTAAGCCCCAAATTTGGGTAACTAGAACCTTGATAGAGTACTCAGTTGCAAGACGGGTTAAAAAAAGCTGCAGATTCAATGCCCCATCCCCTCCCTTACTGAGGAAGTGCATCATATTAAATGCAACAGGATTCAGTGCTAAATGCTGGTTTGCTCATGGAGACTTTGAACTTGTTCAGTGCTAGTTTTGTTTAATAAGGAAGCATACAAAAGGGTGCTGCAGAAGCTCGGACAGCACACAAAGCTACATCATCTTGCACATTCAAATTTGAGTTAAGCAGAACAGCAGCACACAGCAAACACTGGAACATATCCAAGTCACATAAGAATGTGATGTGTAATATATCAGAATTTCAACCCAGCTGCTAAAAATAAACATAGCATTTTAAATTTATCCTGATGCTTAGTTTGGGGGGTAGTGGGAGAAGGGGGACCAATGGAGCCTCAGCGGCCAGAGTATTTCACGGTGGGGACTGATGTCCCCTCCCCTCCATACCTCAAGCTCCTTCCGAGGATATCTAGTCTGACATTGTGGTCAGCTGCTCCTTTAAGCTTTCCTTCTGCAGCAAACTCATAGCACCGTATGACAAACTGAGAAATGGAAAGCAGCAAGTGAGACCTTCATAAATTGAACACCTCAATAATAAGCTGCAACCATGCCACTTCTGGGAAAGTTTAGCAATTGTCATCCTGTGACTTAAAAATGCCATCATTGGTCCAAATTTACAAGTCTCTGAGCAATCAGCTCTGTGCCCTAGTTAGAGAAATGACCTCAGAAGCCCTTTGCAGATTAAATTGAATACACCTAATACATTGCCTTTATCTTTATTGCATATTCCATAGTGCAAAGAAAGTAGTGCTTGACTTTCTGTGCACTTGTATTTCACAAGAGGACAAATCCTGCAGATGTGTAAGTATGGTAGCCCACTAATAAAAAATAACCTCACAGATGGGAGTGTAAAATGATCAAATAAACAACACACAAACATGGTGGACCTGAAGGCACAGACAAGTTGAGTAGCTGCTGTGCAATAGATCCTAAGATGCAGATCAGGTGAAGGATCGGCATGCAGCGCTTCTTGCTGCCAGGGCCGGCCCGTCCATTGAGCGAGAATGTTTTTTGCACAGGGCCCCGCGTTTCAGGGGGCCCCGCGCAAAAAACATTCTGATCCTAAAGTAAAATTTAAAAAAAAAAAAAAAAAAAGCTTTCTTCTCCCGCTGCCGGGGCCGCCGCGGCAGAATCGAGTGTGCCGCGGGGCCCCCCCTGCCCAGCAGAGCCTGCCTGCCCTCCCCTGTATCCGCTCTCGTAGCTTCAGTCACACGCGCTGGCTTTCAGAGCGCGAGGGGAGAGTTTCTCCCTCGCTGCTCTGTTAAGCTCGCGGGGGCTGATGGGAAGTTCCCATCAGCCCCCGCGGGCTTAACAGAGCCGCGAAAGGGAAACTAGTCCCTTCGCGCTCTGAAAGCCGGCGCGTGTGACTGTCTGAAGCTACAACGAGAGAGCGGATACAGGGGAGGGCAGGCAGGCTCTGCTGGGCAGGGGGGGCCCCGCGGCACACTCAATTCTGCCGCGGCGGCCCCGGCAGCGGGAGAAGACAGCTTTTTAAAAAAAAAATTTCCATGGGCTGGGCTGGGGGGGGATTAGGAGTGGTGATGGGCTGGGCTGGGCTGGGGGGGGATTAGGAGTGGTGATGGGCTGGGGGGGGTTAGGAGTGGTGATGGGCTGGGGGGGTTATGAGGGGTGATGGGCTTGGGGGTGGTTAGGAGTGGTGATGGGCTGGGGGGGGCTAGGAGTGCTGATGGGCGGGGGGGGGTTAGGAGTGGTGATGGGCTATGGGGGTTAGGAGTGGTGATGGGCTATGGGGCCTGGGCGGGGTTAGAAGTGGTGATGGGCTATGGGGGAGCTAAGTCTGTATATGGGCTGATGGGATTAGGACTGAAAGTGGGTTGATGGGGGGTTAGGACTGATAATGGGCTATGGGGGGGCTTAAACTAAAAATTGGCTGATGGGGGATAAGGACTGGAAAAGGGCTGGTGGGAAAAGGACTGGGACTGGGCAGAAGCGGAGGATAGGACTGGTAATGGGCTATGGGGGTGCTTAAACTAAACATTGGGTGATGGGGATTAGGACTGGAAATAGGCTGATGGGGGGGTTAACACTGGAGGTGGGCTGATGGGGTTAGGACTGGTAATGGGCTGTGGGCTGTTGGGGGGTTAGAAGTGGTGATGGGCTATGGGGGAGCTAAGTCTGTATATGGGCTGATGGGATTAGGACTGGAAGTGGGCTGATGGGGTTAGGACTGGTAATGCGCTGTGGGATGATGGGGGGTTTAGGACTGGCAATGGGCTATGGGGGGCTGACTGGAAATGGGTTGATGGGGTTAGGACTGGAAGTGGGCTGATGGGGGGTTAGGACTGGAAGTGGGTTGATGGGGGGGCTAGGAGTGGTATTGGGTTGGGGGGTTGCTAGGACAGGAAATGGGCTGATGGGGGGCTAGGACTGGAAATGGGCTGATGCAGGGACTAGAAGGGAATGGATGCTGGGTGAGGCTGGAACTAGAAGGGAGCTGATGTTGGGGGAGGATTAGAATGGGATGGGGCTGGGAGAGTAAAATGGAGAGGGGAAAAATATTTTGTGTGGGAGGGATAAAAAATCTACAATTGGCCGGGTATTGGGAGAGTAAGTGGGGATTGAGGATGGAGGGGTAAAATTTGAGTGGATGAAATAGGAATGAGGAAAGAGCAAAAGGAGAAAGATTAGTATGTTAAAGCAGATGTAGAGAGAGAGAATGGAAAAAAACTAGAAGAGAGAAGAAAGGACAAATGGACAGCAGATGATGGAAAGTTAGCAGAAAACATGAAGAAACCAGAAGAAAGTGGCTGGAGCAATTGCAACTGAAAAAAATGCACAAAAGGTAGAAAGATCTCTCTTTATTTTGAATTTATTAATTGGAATATGAAAGCTCTGGGAAATGTGCATCATTAACGTCTGCACTTTGTTTGGTACAAGAGAAAATTAATTTATAGTTTTATTTCTACAGTGTTGTTGTACATTCCAAGTTTGGCTTTTGGGGTTCCCAGTTTAATTATTGCCTTCCTGTTTCTAAATTGTGATTCCTTGTTTGGTGATAGTCTATGTTCTGTATGTGTAACTGAGCTGAGGTATTCTATTTATGTAATTCCTATTTGACATTGCCACTTGTTCTCTTTCCCCAGTAGGTCATGTATTGTTGTTCTCTGAAATGTATTGTTTTAATATTTGCAGTGTTGCCTTTTGATAGGTAGGGTATGGTGCTTTGTGAGTCCTGGTAGTGCTGTTAGGATACGGCGGGTTTGCTATGGGTTCTAAATGGGCAGTGTTTGTAGTAGTTCCTAATGTGCCTGGCGGTTGGCACTGGATTATAGTAATGTAGAAATCTTTTAGTCTGTCTTTATCCATACACTCATTAAGAGACATGTTTACTAAAAGTTAGTGTATGTTAGCATTATGCAAATATTTATGCAAATATTTATGCAAATAAGGCCACTTATGCAAATGAGGCCCCGCGCCGCGTCTCCGCACATGGCCCCGCACCCCCCTTGGGCCGCCCCTGCTTGCTGCCCCCTGATAAAGTTGGAAGGAACCTCATTGTGAATTGTTAACAGCACACACGGACATGGCAGAGTCCAGATTTTTTACAGTTTTTAACTGCATTTAGCAAAAGTAACAAATTTAATATTGAACTTGTAGATCTGGACCAATGATGGCACTACTATTACTACTAATCAATTGTATAGTGGTAGTAGGTATATGCAGCGCTGTACATATAGATGTAAGACACAGTCCCTGCTCATCAGTTTACAATCTAATCAAGATGAAAAACATCACAAGACTGGGGACTAGAGTATGGTAAGATATAAATACTGTAAGTAGTGAACAAGAGCGAGGAGCATCAGGATCCAAAATCAGCCGCAAAGAGGTGGGTTTCTAGCTTGGATTTGAATAGGGCTAGAGAAGGAACCCGATGCACTAAATCAGGTAGTTTGTTCCAGGCATATGGAGCAGCAAGGTGGAGTGAATGAAGTTTCAAGTTGGAAGTGGCAGAGAAGGGCACAGATAAAAGGGATGTGCCAGAGGAGCGGAGTTCCCGAGGAGGGGTGTAGAGTGAGACAAGATAGGAAAGGTAGTGAAGAGCCGCAGAATGAACGCACTTGTAGGTCAAATAGGAGAAGTTTGAATTGGATGTGGAAATGGATAGGGATTCAGTGAAGTGACTTGAGAAGAGGGGTTAGATGAGCATAGCAACACTGGTGGAAGATAAGCCATCCAGCTGAGTGTTGAACAGATTGAAGAGGAGAGAGATGAATCAGAGGAAGGCCAGTGAAGAGCAGGTTACAATAGCCAAAACAGGAGGTGAGTAGAGAGTGGATAAGGGTCTTACTAGTGTGTGTTGAAAAGAGAGAGAAAGAGCCCGATTCTATCAGGGGCACATCTGGGCCATCTGGATGGCCCCAACCAACATGGGGCCATCAGCACCCAATTCTGCACCGCGGGAGCAAGACGTTCCCGTGAATGCAGGATTGGGCACAGGGAGACGGCCCAGCTGCCTCAGCATCGCTGCAGGGACATCCTCCCCACAGCACCGCACATCCGCCGCCCCTTGGGACTCCAACAAGAACCCACTTGCAACCTCAGAGCATCCATAGAGGGCCTGGCTGTCTGATACAGGGGGGCGGCCAACGTTTATTCAACCTCTGAGGTGGAATAGTCTGCCCATCCCCCCAGTGCCCCCAGGACATACAGGGCCATGAGCGGAATTGACCCTCTATATCCTGGTACCAGTCCCACCCATGCTCCTCCCACTCTGCGCCCTGTGCCGCCCCCATCTCCTGCAGCACACACAGCAGCTCTGTGCATGCAGGGGGGACGGGATGCCGCATTTGGCAAAGGCAAATAGTGGGGCTGTATGTCCCAGCGGGACATGCAGCCCCGCTATCCGCCTTATAGAATCGGGGCCAGAGTAAACTCAGTGTGACAGCATGATTGTGAAAATATCACTCTGCTGAAATATTACCAGAGGAGCGGACTTCCTGCATGGTTTTATCTTCCACCAGTGCATCTATGCTCATGTAACCCCTCTTCTCAAGTCATTTCACTGGTTCCCTATCCGTTTGCACATCCAGTTCAAACTTCTCCTACTTACCTACAAGTGTATTCATTCTGAAGCCCCTCACCATCATTCATCTTATCTCACTCTACACTCCTCCTTGGGAATTCCACTCCTCTGGCAGATCCCTTTTATCTGTGCCCTCCTCTACCATTGCCAACTCCAGACTTTGTCCATTCCATCTTGTTGCTCCATATGTTTGGAACAAACTATCTGAGTCGGTGCGTCGGGCTCCTTCTCTGGTCCTATTCAAGTCCAGGCTAAAGATCTATGTCTTTAAGATGTCTCAGCAAATCAGGAGGTAGTCATCATGCAGTCATCTTGTAGACAGAGTCCATGGTGAGAGACGAAATGCAGAAGATGGTATGTGGTCTCGCACATTGCTGCAAGTGTCCAAGGGCAATTGAACAGTCTGTGGATGAGAGATGCCTGAGAAGCAGGTTCTCTTGCACGTACACACGACCAGGAACAAGAGTCTTCTGTAGGCACACAAACACTTGGCAGGTGGTTGCCTGATCAGCAGGTCTGAGGCTTGGTACACAGCAGAGGTTTCTGAAGCAATAAACAACAGTTACTTACCTGTAACAGGTTATCTCTGGGAACAGCAGGAATAAGTCTTCACATATGGGTCCCCAGCGTCCAGTAAGAAAGCTTTTGGGAGCATCCCACAGTGCCTGCTTGCTGCCTTCCCGCCTTTCCCAACCGCCTCTCTCCAGTTCGAGTTTTAAAGCTCAGACAAAGAGAGAGAGAGGAAAGGAAAGATAGATAGAGAGATACAACTCCTAGGGGAGGAGGGTGGGTTGTGAAGACTTATTCCTGCTGTTCCCAGAGATCACCTATTACAGGTAAGTAACTGTGCTATCTCCAGGAACAAGCAGGAATGAGTCTTCACATATGGGGACTCCCTAGCTGCAGATGCCAGGGAGAAACCCTAGGTTGTGTGTCCTTGAAAAGGACACTACCTCCCCCCATGGATCTCTGGCATCCAACCAGGGTAGGTGGGTAGGAGTTGATTAGGAATGGAACAGGTGTTTGAGAACAGCCTGACCAAACGAGGCATCCCGGCGGGAGTCCTTGTCCAAACAGTAATGGGCTGTGAAGGTATGAACTGAGGCCAAGGTTTGGTCGATGGACACAGAGTTTAGATGAGCCATTGAGGCTGCCATGGCTCTCACATTGTGAGCTGTGACATGGCCCTCCAGAGAAATGTTCCTACTCTGGTAGGCAAAAGAAATACACTGAGCAATCCAGTTGGACAGTGTTCTCTTAGAGACTGGAAGTCCTAAATGAGAAGGATCAAAAGCAACAAAGAGTTGAGAAGACTTTCTATGTTGCTGTGTTCTTTGTAAGTAAAAAGCGAGAGCTCTCTTACAATCCAAGGTATGAAGATTCCTCTCTGCATTTGATGCATGAGGTCCTGGAAAAAAGACAGGTAAATATACCTCTTGGTTCAGATGAAAAGGTGAGACCACTTTAGGCATAAAGTGTGGATTGGTCCTGAGGACTACCTTATCATGATGGAACCTTGTATAAGGTGGATTAGCCACCAATGCTTGCAACTCACTGATGCGGCATGCTGAGGTGACTGCAATGAGAAAAATAACTTTCCAAGAAAGGATTTTCAAGGAGGTGGTGGCTAAAGGTTCAAAGGGTGGCTTCATAAGCTGGCCAAGAACCAGGTTTAAGTCCCATGCCACTGGAGGTGGTCTAATGGGAGGTTTAGTTAAACAAAGGCCTCTCATGAATCTTGCTATAAGAGGATGAGAGGAAATAGGTTTCCATTGAGAGGCTTGAGGGACGCTGCAATAGCACTCAAATGGACTCTTACTGAATTTGTTTTCAGACCTGCATGGGATAGATGCAGGAGATACTCTAGTAGAGAATTCAGAGGTATTGCAAGAGGGTTTAGACCTTTCCCTGAACACCAAATGGTAAATCTTTTCCATTTGAAAGCATAGGAACGTCTAGTAGAAGGCTTTCTAGAGGCATGAATAACATCTCTGACTTGCTGAGAGAGATGAAAATCTTGAAGGTCTAGGCCCTCAGCAACCAAGCCCTGAGATGGAGCGACTGGGGGTTTGGGTGCCACAACGTTCCCTCTTCCTGGGACAGAAGGTCTGGTGCAGAGCCCAAGTCCAGGGAAGGAGCTTGAGAGAGATGCAGAAGTAGAGGGTACCACACTTGGCATGGCCAATGTGGTGCTATGAGGATCATGGTCCCTTGATCTCTCTGAAGCTTGAATAGTGTCTTGGGAATTAGGGGAATTGGTGGAAAGGCATAAAGGAAGTCTTGACCCCAGTGAAGGAGGAAGGCATCCTTGGCCTGAACTCCCTGACACGGAATTCTGGAACAGAACCGGGGAAGTTTGGCATTCCACGGACTTGCAAAGAGGTCTATGTCCGGGGTTCCCCAAATTCGAAAAATCCTGGCTACCTGGTCCATGTGGAGGGACCACTCGTGTGGAAGCAGAACTCGACTGAGTCTGTCCGCCCAAGAGTTTTGAACGCCTGGAAGATATACTGCCAGAAGATGGATGTGATGCTCTCTGGCAAAGGCCCACAGTCGCAAAGCTTTGTTGCAAAGCGACAGAGAGCCAGTCCCGCCCTGCTTGTTTACATAGAACATGGCTACTTGGTTGTCTGTATGGATGAGGACTGTCCTGTAGCTGAGCAGGGAATGGAACACTCTAAGAGCTAAGAATATTGCTCTGAGTTCCAAGAGATTGATATGCAGAGAAGTCTCCTGTGGAGACCAGATGCCCTGGGTGGAGAGATCCTGCAGATGAGCTCCCCAACCCATTGGAGAAGCATCTGTTGTCAGAGTTGCTTGGGGTAGCGACTGCTGAAAAGGGGACCCCAGCAACAGATTTGGAGGGGACTTCCACCACTGGAGAGACCAAAATAGGCGACTGGAGTTTGCTATTTTGTCTGACAGGCAACGTGATGCCTGAGTCCATTGGGTGGACAAAGTCCATTGAACTGCCCTCATGTGAAGGCGAGCATATGGAACCACATGCACGGTGGATGCCATGTGGCCTAATAGTTGTAACATCTCTCGAGCAGTTAAATGGGACTTTAACTGTATCTGGGAGGCTAACTGCACCAAGCGTAGGCAACGGGCCTGAGGAAGATAGGCCCTTGCAGTTGTGGTATCCAGAAAGGCCCCTATAAACTCCAGAGACTGAGTAGGGGTGAGATGGGATTTTGGGATGTTTATTACCAGTCCCAAATACTGAAGGACACACATTGTGCAGGTTAGAGAAATCTGGGCCTCTGCCTGGGATGGAGCTCGAATGAGCCAGTCGTCCAGATATGGGAAAACGAATATTCCTAGAGTGCGTAGAAATGCAGCTACTACTGCCATGCATTTCGTAAACACCCTTAGTGCAGAGGCCAGACCGAAAGGAAGCACCCTGTATTGGTAGTGCTTTCCTTGAAAAAGGAACCGAAGGAACCTTCTGTGTGTTGGATGGATGAGGACATGGGTGTACGCATCCTTGAGATCTAGAGAACAAAGCCAGTCCTGACTCTGAAGGTATGGCAACAGAGTATCGAGAGAAATCATCTTGAATTTCTCTTTGAATAGAAACTTGTTCAATTCTCTGAGATCTAATATGGGTCTGTAGCCTCCTGTTTTCTTTGGAATAAGAAAATTAGGGGAGTAGAACCCTGAGCCCTGTTGAAGAAGGGGTACTTCTTCTATTGCCCCTTGGGCAAGAAGGGTAGCAATCTCCTGACCCAGAAGGTTGAGGAAAGATGTTGGAGAATTGAACTGTTTCACAATGGTGTGGGGAGGAAGGTTTAAGAAATGAAGCTTGTACCTTTCCCTTATAATGGAGAGGGTCCATTGCTCTGCTGTGATTTGCTCCCATCTGGGAGCAAAGTAAGCCAACCTTCCTGGAATGGTGAGGGGCTCTGGTTCTTCCAGAGCTAGAAAGGCTAAGTTCTCTAGTTGCGAGTCAAAGGCCCTGAGGAGGCTGAGGCTACTGGGCCGTGGGAGGCCTGGCAGCCTTTGACTTGGCCTGTTTAGGTGGTTGCTGACGCTTTGCAGCAAAACGACCTGCAGAAGATGCCTGCTGACCATAAGCAGAATAGTATCTTCCCTTTTTAGAAAAAGTTGTCTTTTTGAACAATCTTTTCTTAGCAGGAGCAGAGGTAGCCTTTGAAAGTCGATCCAAAGCAGAGTTCTCAGCATCCATCTGAGTGGCCTTTGCTTTCCAATCCCTGCCAAAAAGGTTTTCACCTGTACAAGGAAGATTTCCCAGTTCATCTTGGACCCAATTTCCAAATCAGAGGCTTGTAACCAAGCAATTCTGTGTGCACCTATGGCAATAGCCGAGGCTCTGCTTACACACTCAAAAGAGTCAAAGGCTGCACGGTTGGAAAATTTGGAAACATCTTGGGCATGTTTAAGCCAAGTGAGAAATTCCTGCCTTTTATCTTCTGAAATAAAAGGGGCTAAAGTCTGCAGATGATCTGTGACTTCTTTTAGAAACATCCCCATATAGAGACTATAGGAGTTGATTCTGGCAGCAAGCATATTAGCTTGGAAAACCCTTCGGCCAAAAGCATCAAGGGTCCTGCATTCACGTACTGGAGGATTAGATAAGTGTCTCTTTGCACTCTTTATTTTCCTCATGGCAGACTCTACCACAATAGAGTGGTGAGGAAGCTGAGACTTATGAAAGCCAGGACAAGGAGGGACACGGTACATGGTGTCTAATCTATGAGAATGAGGAGAGGTGGTAAGAGGAGTCTCCCACATGCTCAACATGAGATCATAGAGAATCTCATGAATAGGTAAAGTAGCTGCTTCTTTAGGAGCCTTAGAATATTGCAAAATATCTAGTTGCTTGGCTCTAGGCTCTGACTCAGGGGCCACTGTAATGGAGAGGCCCCTAGCCACTTCCCTAATGAAGTCCTGAAAAGACAAGTCTTCTGGAGGAGACATTCTTCGTTTTGGAGAATCAGACTCCTGAGGAAGAAGTACCGGTGCATCGACAGAAACCTCCGCCTCATCAGAGTCTTCGGAGGAATCGAAGTATCGCCTGTCTGTATGCTCCTGTAAAGCCCGATACGCGTACCGAGTGGGATCGACATCGGGAGTAAGCGGTACCGGTTCAGTACCGATGGGCATCATAGGACAGGGTACCTTTGTAGTCGACACCGAAGCCGATGTCGATGCAATCGGTACCGGTACCGGGAACGATGCCGGTGCCGGAGTTGGTACAACGGAGACTGTTGCAGTACCGGAGGCGTCGAAGCCTGCATAAACGCCGTTAGGGTGCGCTGCATGGACAGAATCTTCTGATCCATCGACGCCACCAGAGTCTGGATGTCGGTACCAGTGGAGGCCACCGGTACCCCAGAACACGGCAACAGGTGATCGGTCGAGGCTGAGCCATCGATGTCAACCTGTGACCCCATAGACAATGCTTTGGAAGCCAGAACTTCCCGCCGGGGTAATTTTGCCGGTGCGGAATCCTCGAGGACAAGCCCGGAGGCATCTCAATGCTTAGAGGAAGATCTGCCCTTCGAGGACCGGCTAGATTTATGTTTGGTTACCTGAGATCCATGGGAGGAAGAAGCAGCCCTGGAAGACGTTGATGCCACCGAGGCTGCATCAGAGGGAAACAGGGTACTGAGCTTGGCTGCTCGGTTCTGCCGACCTCTTTTAGACATCATGGTACAGGACACACAATCCGTGATGGAATGGTCAGGACCCAAACATTTTAGACACCAGTCATGGGTGTCGGTGACAGAAATAGTACCGCCACACTTCGTGCACTTTTTGAACCCGGAAGCGGGCTTCTCCATGAGGAGAAAATATGTTCAGGCCTAAGGCCCAAACTGAAAATGCACAGTTGAAGAAAAAAAAGGGGGGGTTTTTGGGGGGTTTTTTGTAAGAAAGAAAAGACCGACGGTACCGGTCTGACGTCGAAGAAGGCAGACGCGACACAGAAAAATAAAGAAAAAAATAAAGAATTCTTCTGCAGTGACAGGAACACGACCTGCTGGCTCCGCGGAAAAGAAGAACTGGAGAGAGGCGGTTGGGAAAGGCGGATGCTGTGGGATGCTCCCAAAAGTTTTCTTACTGGACGCTGGGGAGCGTTCCCGCGCAGGCTCCGTCGGTACCGACGATACCCATATGTGAAGACTCATTCCTGCTTGTTCCTGGAGATTCTATTTTGTTTGGTTGAGGCTTTTGGTTCAGAGCAGGCCACAGGGTACCAGCCCTACATTCTCTCATTTCTAGAATCAGGCATGTGGGGTGGTTTATAGTTTATTTATTATTTGATTCTATTTTGTTTGGTTGAGGCTTTTGGTTCAGAGCAGGCCACAGGGTACCAGCCCTACATTCTCTCATTTCTAGAATCAGGCATGTGGGGTGGTTTATAGTTTATTTATTATTTGATATAGATATAGCACCCTTAGTGAGTGGCAACAAAGTGGTTCACAAAGCAAATTTAAGTGCCAATACAATTAAAACAAACACAAGTAAAGAAACATACACAAAACGCCAGAATAGAAGAAGGGCAGCAGAGCCATGCAAGAGGCAAGTCTGGGGCCACTTTCCCTACAGCAAGCTGAGGGTCTCGTAGGCAGGATCAGAGGCTAGGTGGGTGCTGTCACCGCCTCTCACTCCCAGAGGCCTTAGCGTGGGTAAGGTGAGCGGGGTGATGTTCTTCTTAAGACTATGAACCACTAATTTGAGGCTTGGCAAAGCCTCCTGGGTATTGTAGTCCTTTAGCTCAATGAAGAAAATAGTTGTGCACAAAATGGTAAGGTATAAATGGGATTTATTCCCTTCCCAGGGTTGGAATTTAACCTTGAAAATACAGCAACATAAAGTCCATACTTCTGGTACAATGAAACAAAAGAGTAATCAAACTTAGGCAACGCTTATCTTCAGCTTCTTTAAGGTAACAGAAAAATAAGGTACAGAAAACAGTTTAAACCTCCAAACATTCTTTGGACTGTTTTCTCTCTTATAGCAGTGTTATAGCAATGCTAGCATAAAGATTGTATGCTGTCTGACATCGTGTACGTACAGTCCATGTAAACCTCTGTGTCTGGAGCTTGGTAAAACTCACACTGCATCCCATTCACGTCGTCCTCAGCTTCCTGTGGGGTGAACTCTTCCCCCTGCTCAATCACTTCCTCTGTGAAGGGTAAAGTGTTCCCATCCCCCAACAGCCTAGAGGAGCTTAGGTGTTTAGCATAAGAATCACGGTTGGCTCTTTCACACAGCTCCTGGTACGTACAAGGGTTTTGATCAAAATCTTCTGCTATGCTATTTGGAAGTATTTTCCTACCTTCCAGCAACTGCTTGTCCAGAGACCTCCCTTGGCTGAAATACGGCTCCCGTTAAAACTTTTCCCTTTTGCTTTGCCTGGGCTTTCTCACAGGCAGAAACTCAGCTTCAGGGAAACAAGTTTTCCTTTCAGTATATTTGGTATTAGAAGGCTGAGACTGTCGTCTCAGGGGTTTTAAATAATATTCCTTGCCTTCAGGAGAATGGAGCTCCTCAGTGCACTGACCAGCCGTGTACTGCTTTCCACAGCATGGAACTGCCTGATTCCTGGAGTCAGCGTGGCTCTCACAGCTCCCTTCTCCAGATGAGCTTTCCTGGATAAGATGGGGATTCCCTTCCCTTCTCTTGTCCTTCCACACTGTTCTCTCCTTCTTAATCAACTCCTTCTCTCTCTCCTGTTCTTCACCCCTCTCCTCTCTCCTAACTAGAGGATTTTTAAATGTGTTGCCTCTTCCGTTTGCTTGGGCTCCGCTCCCCATCAGCTGCTTCCCCTCTCCTAATGAGTCATGGGTTAGCACTTGGCTCGGGCGTTCCCTAGCACTGTGTGACATCATTTGTTTGGGGTTTCTATGCCAACCCTTCTCCCTGTTTTCCTCTGAAATGTCAAAAGTGTATTCATTCTGAGGTATAGTCCCTGTGTCCATGGGCTCTGATCCTTGTGCCTCATGACAGTGCGCGCATAAATGTGTCATGAGAAGTGTCAGGGACTGTGCGCATGTGTGTTTCAAAAGGTGCATAAGGGTATGTGCCTGTCTCTTTGGGAGTGTCGAGGGGCGCATGCATCTGTGTGTTATGGGGAGAGCTGGCGGGTGCATACGTGCACATATGTGCATGCATGTGTTATAGGAATTGTTAAGGGTTTCATGCATGCATGCGTTTGTCATGGGGAGTGTTGAGGGCTTTGTGCATGTGTGCACGTGTAGGTCATGGGGAGTTTTAAGGGCATGCGTGGCTGTATCTCCAGGTGCACTTATGTCCTCCCATGGTTTTCAGTCTCATCTTTACACCGACGACTTTCACATCTACCGCTCTGCCCCTGAAATCTCCCCAGGAATCCAGGCCCCTATCTCTGCTTGCTTAGCTCACATTGCTGCCTGAATGAACATGGCCAAAGGTGAGCTCCTTATCTTCCCCTTAACCCTACCTCCCCCCTTTCTCCCTTCTATGGATAACATGATCCTCCTCCTCCTCTCTCTTGCTCTGCACGCATCCAACAAAGCTAATACCTGTTGCTACTTTCTCTATAATATCAGCAAAATTTGTCCCTTCCTTTCTAAACATACTAAGACCCTTATCCACTGTCTAATCACCTGCCATTTGACTACTGCAACCTGCTCCTCACTGGCTCCCTCAGAATTTTCTCTCTGCCCCTCAATCTGTTCAAAACTCAGTTGTATGGCTAATCTTCTGAGTGTCGGTATGCTGACATAACCCTCTTCTCAAGTCCCTTCACTGGCTCCCTATCCATTTCTGCATCTGGTTCAAACTTCTCCTACTGATCTATAAGTGCATTCCTGAGTACTGTCATGAGGCTGGTACTAATAAAGATGCAAAGTTGAAAAGAAACCCTGTTTCTCACAGAGATCTAGATGTGCAATTACCTCAAAGCACAGCTAGAGGGGGCAGGAGTGATCATACAGAAGCTAATGAGGCTAGGAGATCTAACCAGTTGCACCTGGGAATGAGCCCCGGAGATTCAAAGATAAGATCCCTTTATAAGCAGAAGTTTAATTCTAGCAAAGCAGAGTGGGAGAGAAAAAGCCAAGCAGTAAGGAGCACGGCTGCAGAAAGGGAAGCAGCAGAACGAGAAGCAGAAGGACTTGGAGAAGGAACAAGGAGCACGGCTAAGGAAAGGAGGAGAGACCTGAAGGAAGGAATCCTCCTTGAGCAAGCCCAAGGGAACGGAATTCACAGAGGTGGAGTTCAGAGGGGCCAAGCTACCAGAGCAGCTGTTCAGAGGGAGTCTGCTGGGGAAAGCAGTCAGGCTGGTGAGTGTGCCACTCCCTGCTCAAGCAACGTTCCTGAGTCCAAAGCTGAGAGACGTATCCAGAGAACCAGAGAACCAGGTTTGGAGGAAGACCTGCAGTCACTGGAACCTGCTGGACAAGTTTTACCAGGTACTCGAGGAAAAGGAGTTTTTAGCAAAGCTACTTTACCACTGAAGCATACAGCTGAATCCATACCAGGTTTTGCTAAGCTGCCAGGAAGCACAGCACTGCCCAGAAGCTACCAGCAGAAAAACTGTTGCAAAAGAGACGTTCTTGGGAGAGAAGGCTCCAGGGAATCCAGCTACAGAAACCCAAGGTATGAAAGCTTTATTCCTGCTAAAGAATGCTTAACTCCTAGAAGCACTGCTAAAGCAAATATTCACTTTGTAAGAAGAAGAAAGAAGCCAGAGTGGTTTCAAGAATTACCAAGAGAACTTAAAACCCAGTCTTATTGGAGGCAGATCAGTGGAGACAGTCCATGTAAAGCTGTAACAGCCAGGGACAGTATTTACTCCACGGGGGAAAGTAGTGAGGCAGAATCTATGGACGTAGAAGAGATAAATGCTATTCCCATGCCTCAAGAAGAAGATATGGATTGTGGGTTGTGTATGGCTACTAGCCTAGAGTCTATAGCCACCGTGTAAAAAAGAAGAAAACTTGTTTAATTGTTTTTGTTTGGAATGAACTGAATTCCTCCATTTTCCTTGGCACTAATTGTGAAGCTACTAACAGTTAGCCCACCTGTTTATTACTGGAACCTTTTCAAACAAAGGACATTCTTTGATTTCTACTGTCTTAAAGAACCCTTGCACAGAGGGGAAATAAAAGCCTTGTTTCCCTACATGCTTGGCTGAATTATTATGTGAACACAAGGAGCTGAAAACAGATAAGACCAAACTCCATTTTTGGCCTTACATTACACCACGCTCCTTGAAAATAAATATATCGTGGAGCATGCCCTTACCGCTCTTGGCCACTAGGGGCTGCCACCACGACAGTACCTTCCTCTACACCCCTCCTCGGGAACTCCGCTCCTCTGGCAGATCCCTTTTATATGTGCCCTTCTCTGCCACTGCCAACTCCAGACTTCAGTCATTCCACCTTGCTGCTCCATATGCCTGGAACAAACTACCAGTCAGTGCGTCGGGCTCCTTCTCTAGCCCTATTCAAATCCAGGCTAAAAACCCACCTCTTTGTGGCTGATTTTGGATTCCAATACCCCTCACTCTCTTGTTCACCATTAATTTATTTATCATATATATATATATATATATATATATATATGTATAGTGACACAGCAGATGGTACAGAACCCATGGAGTTAGGGGAAAGTAAAAAACTTACCTCAGAATCAGCTGAGCAGCAGACAAACTCAGCACATGTAGAATTAGCTGAGCAGCAAACAAACTCAGCACAAGAAAAGCAAAAAGGCATTAGAGTAAAATGTCCTTGCACTAGTCCTGACGTAGCTAGAAACAGGAAGGCTAATCAGGAAAACCTGTGCTCAGAAACCCACGCAACATGCAAAGAGAACAAGGATAAAAGCTGCAGGGTAGAACCAGGGAAGGCCAGTAGGGGCAGCGACCTGGGAGGACTAAGCCAGCATCCAGTGAACACACGTCATGCTGGAGGAAATCCACTGAGGGAAGGAAGCAGTAGGTGTGGCAGCAGAGCAGGAAACAGCCAGCATCCTGCCCAGGACCCTGCTAGGATTCCTGGTAGTTGGAGAGCCCAGGAGAGAGCTACCAGAAGCCCAGATATAAGAGACAGAACCACAGCTAAGAGGTGGGAACCTAGCTTTGCTAAAGAAAAGGCAAGAAGTTCTGTTTGGTTTGAAAGGCAAGGGCGTGGCACCAGAAGTAACTGACACTGAAAGTTACACAGTAATTCCACCAGCGTGGAGAAGAAGGGAAAGCCAGAAGGAAGCTTTTAATATACCAGGCGTTCAGAGCCCTGGATTTAAAGAGCCCTTTCTAGAAAAGCTAGCTCATGACTCACAGGAGAGTTTTAAGGAAGACAGCAGCTGTGAAGAGTGTGACCCATATGCAATTGTAGGTGACTGAGTTAACGCAGTGGGAGAACAGCAACTATAATTCTGACCCTGTGCCCATGGATTGTACAATTTGTTTATCTGACGATATTGTATCTTTATGTTGAACGTGTGCAAAGCAGCCCGCTGATGGTGCCTAAAGGAAAGAAGATATTTTTCTGTGCAACAGTTCTTTTGTTTCACATTGTTTGTTGTATCTCAGGAATATCCCATCAGGGCAGGGAATAAAGCCCTAATATTATTTTTGCCTTACCACTTGACTACTTTGTATCAAAGGCAACTGAAACACCCTAGGCAGCCACCTAATAGGGTTATATGAGAAGCTATCACTCACTATCTCTCACAATATATACATACATACCACTGGTTTACAGCATTAACTTGACTATATGCTTTTACATAGAACATAGGGTAATTTAACTGTATTCTCTTACATAAAACACAAGTTAGAGTGAACTTCTAAATTTATGTGTATCTTACCATACTCTAGTCCCCAGTTTTGTGATGATGTCCATCTTGATTAGACTGTAAGTTCTAATGAGCAGGGACTGTCTCTTACATCTATATGTACAGTGCTGCCTTGTAGCGCTATACAAATGATAAATAGTAATAGTAGTATATTATTTATTTATTTTATTTAGCTGTATTTATATACCACCTTTTTCTGGGTCAAGGCAGTTTACATAGAACTGGGGATGTAGCTTACACTGAAACATTTGTATTTGGAGCCTACATCAGAAGACGTATGAGAAGAGACTTGAAGACCTAAATGTGTTCACTCTGGAGGAGAGGAGGGAGTCTCTCCGTTGGTATTTTTCCCCATCCTTGAAAGCACGCCCTGATTCGCACTCTCCTAAAGAAGCCCTCCCTTGACCTGCTTATCCCCTCCAGTTATCGACCGGTCTCTTATCTTCCATTCCTGGCCAAGATATTGGAAAAAGCGGTTTTCACACAAGTATCACACCATTTGGACACTACCCACTTCCTTCATCCCCGTCAGTCTGGATTCCGTCCCGGTCACAGCGTGGAGATGGTGTTAGTAGCTTTTCTCAATGAAATTCACATGGCACATGATCGTGGTGACTTCTCGGTGGGCAGTATCACTTGACCTCTCTGCTGCTTTTGACTTGGTGGATCACTCTTCTCCTTTCTCGTCTATGGGATGCCTGCCTCAGATGGACCGTCTTTCGATGGTTTCACGCTTATCTGTTTGCCCACTCTTGCTCTGTGATTCCCAGTTCCTCCTCGGATGTTTCCTCCGATTCTTTTCCCCTCCACTGTGGTGTCCCTCAAGGTTCTGTCCTGGCTCCCCTGTTATTTAAAATCTTTATGGCACCCCTTGCACTACTCATACAGCAGTCAGGTATTTCAGCCTTCTATTATGCTGACGATATTATTCTTCTACATCATACCTCTCCCTTGCACCCCGACCTTTCACCCCTTAACTCCTGCCTCTCCTTAGTATCTGACAGGTTGATTTTGAATTGCCTGCACCTTAACGTTTCTAAGACTGTAGCCATTTGGTTCTCCCATGGAAGTCCCCCCCCCCCCCACTTCACTGGCCCCCTCATTTTCTGGCTCTCCCATTCCTTTAGTTACATGCTTTCGCAATTCTTGACTCTGACCTCTCCTTTCATGACCATATATCTCACCTCACCAAGTCCTCTTTCTTCTTCCTCCCTCAGATTTGTGCTATCCGTCCTTTCCTAACACTGCAGGCTCTCACAACCCTCCTTCTTTCCCTGGTTATTTCCCGTCTGGATTTTTGTAACTCCTTTTTTTCTGGTGTCCCTAAATCTCAGCTTCTTAGATTACAACGAATACAGAATACAGCCGCACCCATGCTCTCTCACTCCGCCCCCTGGGATCACGGTACACCACTCCTTGTTGACCTTCACTAGCTCCCACTAGCATCTCGTATCCGTTACAAGCTCCTCACATTGTTGCACCAGGCGATTTATTCCCATATCCCCCAATATTTGTCCGATCTTCTTCAGTTCCACCCTCCCAGCCGGTCTCTTCGCTCAATTCACATTAATCGACTTCACCTCCCCTCCCCAGCACGTGTTCATCTTCAGTCCACTCGACCCTCTGCATTTTTCTTCACTAGCCCTGCCCTATGAAACTCCCTACCTACCTACCTCCATTTGGAACCACATTACCAAACCTTTAAGACACAATTGAAGACCCACCTGTTCAACGAAGCCTTCAACTTACCCGTTACCCCTGTCTAACCCTATGTCCTCCCTCTTATGTCCTGTTTTGTAGTTACATAAATGTTGTATCTCTGTCTCTTGCTTTCCTGTCATTAATGTAACTTCCTTTCTTTTTCGGTGCCTTTGGCCCATTTCTATGTTTTTTTTGGAATTGTAAACCACCTTGGTTGTAATTTGAAAGGCGGTATATCAAGCATAATAAACATAAACTTAAACATATGATTCAGACCTTTAAATATTTAAAGAGTATTAATGAACAAACAAACCTTTTCCAAAGACTGGGAAGCTATAATACTAGAGGGCATAACATGAAGCTGCAAGGGGATAAACTGAAAGGTAACATCAGGAAATACTTTTTCACTGAAAGGGTGGTGGATGCTTGGAATGCCCTCCCGATGGAAGTGGTGGGGGCAAACTCAGTGACAGAATTCAAAATGGCATGGGACAGACACAGTGGATCCCTTTACAGCAACAGGATAAAATCAAAATAAACTTAACTATCTAATTTCTCAACAAACAGGTGTGTCCTACACGGAGTGGTGGGTTCACCCCTAAACAAAGGCATGGGGAGGGGTGACCTGCACGGAGCGGCAGGTGTACCTACTCTTGTCACCTTGCTGGACAGATTAGACGGACCATGCTGGTCTTTATCTGCCATCATTTACTATGTTACTATCTTAACTATCAATAGTAAAACCAAGAGGAAGTGGAAAAGAGCATGGGACCAACTCGTATGGAAAAATGAAATGATCAGACAACAAAGGGCCAGAGTAATACTTTTTAGAGGTCAGCATTGTGCATTTCTTATAGCTCATTACAGGAAGAAATGCATTTCTGTTTATCTTTCTTCAGTGTTTCACAGCTCAATGTCTGGTTTTGAGGTTTTCTACTTCAAGTTTTGTCTATATTTGTTTCAAAATTTGTAGTTTTCTCATTCTTTAATTGATGATGATCTGCGTTTTCCATGTGCAGCCACGTAGGAGGTTCTCTAGGAATCTGTAGCAGTTCAGCTGGAGGTTACTGGGGTTCTACAATATTTGCAGTGCTGATTTTCCGTAGGTGGGGTTGGTGCAATTTGAGTTCTTGATGCTGGTGTTGAGAGTCCTTTTACAAGGTATTGTGTTATGATGCACAATGTCAAGCAGTGGAGGGAGTTAGTGGTGTTGTCAGTGATGCGAGACTATCTATTCATGCGCTTGATATACCGCCCAGGCAGCATTATCAGGGCTGTTTATTGTTTCAGTGTTTTATTATTGTAAAGGGTGAAACAAACACCAACATTTAACAGGATAGAGAATGGACAGTCGTGCAAAGCAGGGGGGAGAAAACACAACTAGAATTTGAGTAGAATATACTTGTATGTTGAGATGTAAAGTGAAACATCCTACTTCTGCTCTTCATCTGCTGGGAGAGTTTTATTGGTGAATCGGGGAATGTTCCACATAAATGAATAATTATGCCCTATCAGACTGATATTCAAAGGCGTTCACTGGCAAATGCATAATTAGTTTAACCATGTATTTTCAAAAAATATACCAATATCAGGCTGTTTAAATTGCAGAATGGGCAGATATCTGTATACCTGTGGGGCATGTTAGGGGAGGAGCAAGGGTAGGCCAGAAAATTAACCAGAAAGTGGCAAATTCAGCCACTATTCAGATAAGTTACACGTTTAGTTTAGGCCTGCAGAATATCAAGCCTAGCCTAAATAGATATTACAATGACCACGCCATCACTCTCTGTATATTCAATGCTGCTACCTATATACACAGATTAGGTTAAACGGGAGGGTGGTATTTAACAAGCCAGTGGGCTAAATCATATCCCTATTTGCTCAGCTTACACTGCAAGATGGGACCCAAAGGGGGGGGGGGCGGAGTGGCGCTGTGTGTGTGTGTGGGTGCATCATAAGGAGTGTTGGAGGCTGCATGCATGTGTGTCTGTCATGGGGAATGTCAGAGGCCACCTGTGTGCGTATGTCATGACTCCCCTCACAGGCTTCCTTCAGTCTGTTTCTCTCTCTCAAAGTCCATCAGACTTCACTCAGGGCCTCTCTCTTTCATAACCCTCCAGCAAAACCCAAGTCTGTTTCTCTCATACTCCCCCCCCCTCCCCCGCCGGCATCCATCGCTTACTTTGTGCTGCAGCTCCTTCAAAACACCACAGTTCAGCCGCTTCCTGCACCCTTGATCAGCTTTCTGAATGGCGGAGCTGTGCAGGGCAGGAATTTCTGGCTGATCTCTCAAATCGCGACATCACTGCAAACGTCCCGTCTGGTGCAGCTCCGCCAATCACAGTGCAGAAAGTGCCTCAGACTCCTTAGAAAAGCACTCCTGAAGATCAGTGCAGCGCTGTGGAGTCCATGCGCACACTGTACATCAGACATGCAGTGCGTGCTTGGGCTGCAAAGCCACATGTTGATTTTTACTGCCTATAAGCCCACTGCCCGCTATCTGCCGTCACGTCCGGCTGACTCTGCCACCCATTGCCCTCCCAAGGCTGCTGCCTCGTGCGAGTGCACAGTGGGTTTGTGCCAGCCCTGATGGAGGCCCAATCAGACGAGGTTATACAACACCCTCTAAAATTCCTTTTGTCCAGAAAGACCTTATCATTTGTCCTCATTCATCATGAAAAGGTGCTTCAGCTTCCTGTGAAGTTTTCTTTAATTTAGGATGACGCCCCCACACCCTCACCCTCAGAAGGGCACCTCTTTACCTCAGTGAGAGGATAAACTCTGTAGCCGCGGCATGTTAACTGTCAGGACAGCATGCAAAGACCATCTCCATGGCAACAATGGGTGACAGCAGCAGTCACCGGGACATTCTGCATAAGAGAGCACCAAGTCCTTCACAAATGGCAGCAGGACACAGAAGCAAAGATCCGTTTTCCTTTTTTCTTTAACTTTTTATTTCTAAGTCTCAAGGTTATGCTATTAAGCGATGCAAACTTAAGCGGTAAAACTGGGTCTCACACAGAAGATAGATAGAGGTAGTCCACAGTATCTATCAATGCAGAGAACCAATATAAAAAAAGGAATTTGGAAAAGGGGCAGTCCAAGTCCCATTACACCTTAGTAGATATCACCCAGGATTTGTTGAGCTCTGCTATATCATACTCTGCTCATTCTACCTCAGGAGACTTACAGACTTCAATCCACCTCTTTCATACAAGGGTGCTTAGACCCCAAAGCACTTTATCCCTCAGGACGCGTGTCACATACATTCACCAATCAGCATTCAAACTGCATCTCAACATCCCCTCCATGACACCCACTGAACCGTTACCCTCACAAACAACCTCTTGACCCCCAGTCCTCCAAAACATGCCTGATGTTATTAACCAGGAAACTTGTGCAGTGCTGAATGAGCTTATCCACAAAACATGTGCAGCGCTGAGGTCCTCTGCTGGGAAGGGTAACCCACTCTCCTGCAGCCTTGCCATGCTTAACACCTGATCTGTAGTTGATGTGCTCTCCGTTCAAAATGGGGCTCCATCACATCATATTGCCACTCCAGCTGAAACAAGCACCCCCATCCACCCAAACAAGTTTAAAAATGTACATCCTGTCTCGCAGTTAGTCAGGGTCCTCCGATGTAAACTCCAACAACTATATTCAAAATGCGCCTAGCATGTATAACTGTAATGAATAGGGGCCATGGCTCGCAGTGTCCCAGTAAATCCTTCCAAACATGCACACATCCAGTACCTTTGACCAGTGGCATAGCCAAGACTGATTAAAAAAAAATTTTTTTAGTGTACCTGTGTAAACTGCCTCTAATGTTTCGATTGATTTTTACGGTTTTTGGTGCGCTGAATCCAAATCTGGTAACCAATTTGCTCCATCACGTACAGATATTTTGCTACATTGGGTTAGCAGTTTGAGGTGAACGTTTCAGATTGAGTGCGATCGAGATAAAAGTTTCTTGGATGAATTCTTTATACTAATTGTTTAGTAGTTATTCAAATAAGAATAAAGAAAATTGTAACAAGGCAGCACATAAGAATAGAGTAATGTCAACAAAACACACTGTGATGGTAGCAAAATTGTCTGCACTTAAAACAGCCACATACATGTGCACAAACATTGAGCATATAAGAGCGAGGTTAGACACAAAGCAAAGCAAAGAAATGTGCAAAAAATGTTGTACAGGTATGTATGTAAGAATAGAAAACGCAAACCGCACCATTGCAATACATGAAGACAAACACCCGATGGTGTGAAAATAAAATTCTAATAAATGAGATCCGACACTGTGGTAATAACTAGCAAATTTTTATTTCAAAGTTTAGTAAAAACACGATATTTGTCAACACAGTTTAGATTTTAAAGTCATTCTTGGGTCAATCAATCTCCTGGTGGGCCCGTTTCTTCTTCCCCCGAATGCTTCTCTTGGTGCGCTGCTTGGCGTATTTTTCATCTGGGGTTTCCTGCAGCAGCAACCAGCAGAAATCAGCCATCATAGTGGTGTTCCATCTTCCTTGGTACCTTCTCTCTGCGTCCTTGATGTCCTGGTGAAACCTTTCACCTTGTTCTTCACTGTACGCCCCCAGGTTTTCGGGCAAGTAGTTCACATGGGAGTGCAAGAAATGGACTTTCAGGCTCATGTTACAGCCTTGTTCTTTGAAGGCATTGAGCATCCTGGCAACAATATCCTTATAGTTCTCATCCCGCCTGTTCCCCAAGAATTTGAGAACAACATCCTTGAAGGAATCCCAGGCTTCTTTTTCCTTCTCAGACATCGTTTCAGCGAATGCTCCATCTGAAATGAGTTTCCTTATATCAGGGCCAACAAACACTCCTTCCTTTAGCTTTGCTTCAGAAAGTCGGGGGAACTTTGAGCAAAGGTACCGAAAGCACTCACCATCTTTTGGAAGGGACTTGATGAATTGCTTAATGAGACCCAACTTAATGTGGAGAGGTGGTAATAGAATTTTATCACGAGGTACCAAGCTCTCATGAAGAACATTTTTCTCACCGGGTCTCAAATACTCCCGAATTGGCCAGTCTTTTTTCCCCCAGTGTAGATCGCGGGCCCGGCTATCCCACAAGCAAAGGAAGCAGGGATATTTGGTGAAACCGGATTGCTGCCCTAATAGCATGGATAGAATTTTAAAGTCTCCACAAATCATCCACTTATGCTCATCATAACGAATCTCCTGAAGAATCAGGGCCAAATTCTCGTATTTTTCTTGGAGAATAACAGAGTGAGCAATAGGAACTGAAGCGAATGTGTTGCCATTATGAAGAAGAACACCTTTTATGCTGTCTTTTGACGAATCAATGAACAGCCGCCATTCAGCAGGATCATACTTGAGTTTAAACTTTTCCATCACTCCGTATATATCGTTGCAAAATACCAAATCTTCCTCTTTGCTGAAATACTTCAAAATTGTGTCTCGCGGTTGCGGTACCAATAAAAAGTTGTTCCTGGTGACAATAGATTTTTCTGTTTAAGCCGAGAACCTAGCAGTTGGGCAGCATCTTTTGGGAGTCCTAAATCCCGGACTAAATCATTCAATTCAGCTTGAGAGAAAAGTTCAGGTTTCGGATCTGGTTCAGTTTCAAACTCGGAAGTACTGGACTCATCGGGAAAAGCCATCTGATGAGTCTCATCATGATCAGAACCGTCCACACAAATATGATCCAAAGATTTTGGTGGTTCAGGCACAGGTACTTCGTTGCTATGAGGCATAGGCCTAATTGCTGAGGGAAGGTTGGGGTAACTTATTACGTTCTTATTTTTAAGTTGTATCCCTTCACAATGCAAGAGCAAAAATAGCAGTCACTGCTGTGGTCTCTTTGTTCACGCCACATCATAGGTATTCTGAAACGAAATGCTTGTTTTTTACCTTTCATCCATAAGCGTAGATCTTCCTCACATGTCTTGCACACTTTGTGAGGAGCCCACGGTTTGTCTTGATCGCCTAACTTCAAACCGAAATAGGCGAAATATACTTTTTTAATAAATGCAGAAATGTTCCTCTGCCGCTTTTTCACGGTATATTCCCCACAAATAAAACAAAAACTGTCCGGAGAGTTGACGCAACCTCTGGCTCTGTGAGCCATCACAAATACACAGCACTGCAAACTACAACTGTAGTGAACCACTTCGGAATAAAGCTGGATTACGACTGAGCAAACAAAAGGTAATAATGAACTTGCCAGAAACTGAAATTTGACAGGAACGTTCATGTCGCAACCACCGTGTTTGAGCGAGCGAACGAGGCGAGGCGAACAGGAAAGAACATGCGCCAGCGCGATTACTGGATTTAGCCCCCCGCCTCCCAATTGTCCTGTTAATGTATAAAATGAATACAAAACACTCTAAAATATCATGAGGGAGTATTTCTAGTTAGTTAACCATTACAACCTCTATTTTGGGCCAAGAAAATAAACTGCAGTCGGCTAAAAAGAAATTATGTGAACATTCCTTATATGGGTAAGAAATCTAATTTTGCAAGAAAACGTGATGTGATGGAACATTTTGGCTATTTTTCCTGGATTCAGCACCCCAAAATCTATAGGAATCAGTTGCAAAACTGGAGGCAGTTTTTTGGTAGTGTACCTGTGTTATTTGGTGATGACTTGGATAAATACAGGTGGGCACAAGACAGGGCAATGGTCATCACTGCCTGCAGTTGTCCTGTCATTCAACTGTTCCACTACTGGATGGACCTGACGTCCACTGCCTTTCACCCCACCTCAATCACTCAGTCTCCCCCACACAATAATCTAGTGTCCCATTCCCAGTCAATTGAGTAAAAATGAAAAAAGAAAAGAAAAAAAACCAAAAAAACTGTTACAGCCTCCAACAGGGAGGGGGGAGTGCTGAAGTCTCTAGCCCATTGTCCAGTGCAATGATCCTCCATCAAAATGATGTCTGGTGAGCTGCATAACCTCTGTGAGCCCTAAGGCACAGTTCCCACTGCCCGTTAACTAAAAGGAAAATAGACACTAACATTCTCCATGACACCAAACAATGAAGCTGGGTGCAAAAAAGACAACTGGACTGGAGTGGAGGAGTGGCCTAGTGGTTGGGCAAGGTACTTCAGGCCATAAGGTTGGGGGTTCAAATACCACTAGAGGACAGCAACCTTGGGCTGGAAGGACTGGGGTTTCTAGTCCCACAGGTTGTCTTGGGCAAGCCACTTAACCCTCCATAGCCCATGTTCCCTGTAAATAGTTATCTCCAAGTTATAATGCCCTGTTCAATGTAATTTCAGTTTGTTCAATGTAAACCACACTGATGCAGAATAGCACGGTATATAAGAGAATGTAAATAAATAAATAAAATAAAATAACTGCTAGGATATCAGGCAGTCACTCCATTAAACCTACTACTACTATTAATCACTTATATAGCACTACAAGGCATATGCAGCGCTGTAAACATACATATAGAAGACGGTTCCTGCTCATTAGAGCTTACAATCTAATCAAGACAGACAGTACAATACAAGAGAAACAAGGGGTTTAAGTAGGGAAAGGAGGCACAAGGAGAACAAGGGATTAGGATGGGGTACAGTACCCCTGCAAAACACCCCAGAACAGTCAGGCCTTTATCACAAAAACAATTCAAGCAGTCCACAAGGTTGTGTATCCAGGGATGGAACAATTTGAACTCTTGGGAAAAACAACAATACAAAGATCTTTGGCTTTAGATAAAGTCTCCAAATCTTCAAATTTATGATGGAAATTGCTTATCCTTAACAGTGGCCATGTTCACAATTTGTAAAACAGACTATCTTACATCCACGTCAAGAGGTTTAGTTGAATGTTTCTCCAAAATAATTGCCCCACTAGCAACAATTCATATTTTTCTCTGAAATGGATGGATCTTGAACTTTTGTGCTCACTGGTATGTCCAGTTTGGAAGTGCTCTCAAGAACACTTTGCCATTTATTCCACCCAGAAATGCTGTTACCAGAATTCAGCCACGACTCCTAAATTCCCCAGACAGCCAGCTTTTCCATCACAGGGCAAGTCTGAACAAAACTGCTAGTAAAATGACATCACCAGCCTCATTTCTAATCTGACAGCACTCCGTTTGGCGTCCTAAATGAATCTACATCCTTCTAGAGTCGCCACTTCACCACCAACTGGAGTGGCAGTCGGCTTCAATGCTCCTGGAAGAAGCTGGTCATGAAAAGAAGATCAGTCAGACTCTCCAACAAGAAATGGTAGGACAGAAAGCATCAACAAGAGCAGATACAGCACTACAGACGACACAGCCACCGCCTCAGACCCTGTTTCCATTGACCTACCATGGACGAATGCATCCATGGATTTGATGACAATATCAACAGAAACAGAATCCAAGGAAAGGAAAACACAAAACAGCTTCCTGAAGCAAAGCAGTAAGAGCTCAATCAGGGATGTCTGTAACCCTGCTTCCTTCTTGGTTCCCCAAGTGAAACGTATTTCTAAAAAGAATTGCAGCAGATGTGGTCCATGCATATTCTTAATAAATGCTAAGATCTTTTAAGTTAATCTACTTGCCATTATTTATGCTCACTACAGCTGTCAAAGCCAGCAGAACATTACCGAATGTATCAGCCATATTTCAAAATACAGTGAAAGAGGACAAGTGACTATATTCTAGAGGTTGCTACAGTGAAATGTTTCTATTTTTGTTCCTGAATTTATGGCATAAAAATGACCATTCTCACAAATCAGAAAAGGCAAAATTGAATCATGTAAACTACGGGATAGATATTCAAAAGATCTTATCCGTATAGGATAAGTGCCTATCCACCAATATTCAACCAATATCTACATAGCTATGAAGATAAATTTAGGCCAGATACTGTAGCTATATGAATATTGACTATTCATAGAGCCAGCAGGGATCACTGCTCACCACATATATTCAGCGCTGCTCACTATGAAGATAGTGGCACTGAATAGATGGGAGAGATTTACATGCCATTGCCAACGTTAAAAACACACACACAGACTGCAGTGTTTGAATATTAATCAGTATAGCTGTAATTAAACTCTCATATGAACTACAATGTGAAAGGGTTGTCCTAGGAATCAGTCTATTTTCATTGTCTATTATTCCGTGTTAGTAGCCTCCATGGTAGCATCCATGCACAAATCCTGCAGAGTGAGGCTATATTGGCTTGTGCTCCATGGGAGCTGACTTCTGCAGTGAGAGGCCTATTAAGCTCTCCAGACTTGCTCCCCAGACAAGAGCTGCTTGTTTCACAAAGACTTGGAAGCTGCTTACAATTTCTATGCATGTGTTATATTTCTAAATGAGTCACAGCAGCTGGCATGTGGAGGGTCAGGATCACCATTTAGGCCACAACAAAGAGTGTCTAAGAGCGCAAAGAGATGTTGCGTAACACCCAGACATCTGGCACTCTGAAAATCCCTGCCCCCCCCCCTCCCCCATAATCATGTTCTCCAATTTTCCCCAATTTCAGTTTACTTTTAGAACAGGTTATTTTACAGAGATTACCTAGTCTGGTAATTACTATTTGTGAGCAAATGCAAAATAGCAATTGCAATCCATGAGCAGTTCATTGCAGTGCGTGTCAACAAGCCCAGATTTCTGATTTCAACATTCAATTAAGAGCTAAGGCAATGGAAGGCAGCGTGTCACAGGATAATGGCTTGAGGCTATAACAGTACAGTACCACGGCTTTTACAGAGAATGCATTTTCATACTCCACTAGGATATTCTACTCCTTGCTTCTTTATTTCTTTTGGATGAACAGGTTAATAATCAAAAGACCTAGCTTAAAAAAAACGACTGACCTTTGGTTGTATGAACACTCAGTGCCAACAGTGCAATAATGGATAAAGGTTGATTTACTCAGTGAAATGGTGGTAGGCTCAGAAGTAAATCCTGAAAATATTTCCTCATGGAGAGGGTGGCGGATGCATGGAATGGACTTCCAGTGGAGGGGGTGGCATCAAGAACAATGACAGAATTCAGTAAGGCCTGGATTAAGCGCAGAGGTTCTGGAGTTGTGAAGGAAAAATCAGAGATTAACTGGAGTCTGTGACATTAGACCAGGAAGCAAACTGGCCCAACCAGACAGATCATAATGGGCCTTCACTGCTGACATATTTTAAGTTTCTACATGTCTTAGAACATTTAAGTGTGCAGCTAAAATTCAGAAATGATTCATTCCTTAAAATCAAGTTATTAGCAGCAAACTCCAGTACCTGAAAATCTAAGTTAAAAAATCATTAAAAGTTAGTAAGATGTCATAATAAAAGTAATAATTACAATATTGGAATAAGGACCTTGGCTGGGCATTTCCTATTGCCTCAAAAAGGTCATTAAATAAAGGAAAAGGACAGTAGCTACAGTATCTGTCGGTTCCATAACTATGGTTTCTACAGAAAAACATTCCATTTCGGTCTGAAACATACTCTGGTACATAAATCCTGCTTAATCTCGTAAAATGGAGTCTGCCACGTTTTTAAAAGGATTATTATGAACTTTTATATAGTATTTTTCAGTCAACAGAATGGAAATTCAGCTAATCAGATGAGGTTTTTGTTTTGTTTTGTTTTTTTTTCTCTTTATTGCAATTTTAAGCAATATTCCAAGAATCTTCTTGTACAGAAATGACATATCAAAAAAGGCAACATGTACTGTAATATGTCATACAGTCCATAGTTTGGGAGCAGGGCAAGCTAAAATCCAGGAAAAAAGTAAGATTACCCCCACCCCCCCAAAAAAAAGTATAAGCTTGTGTTAGCAAGAAGAAAGCAGCACGCACTAATGCAGATTACTCAGGATCATCATATATAGGGTCTCTGGAAGTAGACCAGACCTCAGGGGGGTCTTGGCTTGGCAAGAAACTGTGTCAACTGAGATGGATCAGTGAATACGTATTTTACATTTGAATATTTTATAATACATGTATATGGAAAATTTAACCAAAATAGGTCCTCCATCTGCCAAAGAAACTGACATCTCTTCTGCTGGGTCAATTTAGAGACAATGGAAAACATCCTAGCATTCAAACCATAAAATAATTTATGGTCAGAGTTCAAGACTAATGAGACCACAAGACTAGCTGGTACAATTTGCTCTTGAATAGAAGTTTCCAAAAATAAGATCAGATCTGAAGGTACCGCTGAGGCTTCTCCTCTATTGGGTGACAGCTCAGACAACTCAGATTTAGCATAAAGTAAATAGAAAGCCTTGGATATCATATGGCATGCTGAATTCGGAATCTTCGATGTTGCCAAAATAAGTGAAGATTCTAGAAAGTTTATCAGCGCAAATTGCATCTCCTTAGCAAATTTCCAAGGATTCAATCTTATCCAACAAAATTGTATGTCCTTTAACTAGGGATTCAACAGCTTCGTAATTGTATTAGTTACTAAGTTTCTTAAAATCATTCAGACTTGGTGAAGGTTCAACAAGAGGAAGTGGTGAAGCTGGAGGAAAAAATTGCAAACACTGAAAATCTACTGTATATTAATTGTCAGTCTGAATTTTTTTCCTCCAGTTTCACCACTTCTTCTTGTTGAGCCTTCACCGAGTCTGAATGATTTTAAGAAACTTAGTAACTAATACAATTTTAGTAGAAATAGTCATTAAAGCCTCCCAAGTAACTTCTAAGTTGATAAGAGGCTTCTGCAAATGGGGAAATAGATCCAAATTAAACTTGCTCCCAAATGACTCACCCAGTTGCACACAGTCCACCAAGACTCCCCTCATAGATCCTGAACCTCTTGCTGAACAACTATCAGTTGTTTATCATTGAGTTCATCATCTCCTTCATTGGGAACCCAAGAGGAGCACCCCCTCATGCATGGTCATAGTTGAATTGTGCTGCATTCTTCCCAGGCTATCTCCATCAGCACATCAACAATACTTCCACTCAAGCTTACTTCTACAGGCCTCGGAGGAGAGGGGGGAATCCGCAGGACCAAGCTAAGAGAAACTTCTACATTCTGATGTGGGCCGGCTCAATTTCCTCTGTTTCCAAACACCCCCGAGGCACCTCAGTCCTGAGAAATCTCCAGCCTGGGGGCTAGATGCTTGTCCATCAGAAGAGTTCAACTGACAAGGGGAGACTGAGCTGCAAAGTCCCACACCTGCCTTTATGTATCGACTTGCCCAACAATAGTACGAAAAACAAAACAGGAAAAAAAAATTGAAGAGCAGCAGATGCTGGAGCTTGCTAGCAGGTCACCATCTTACTCTGCCCCAGTCTATGCATGTACTTTTCAATCAGATGATTTCTAAAACCAAACGCTAAAGCAAACATTTCTTTAGGGAAGAAAATGTAGAATAGCATGGTATTCAACTACCATAGTTAGGGATAGGGTTTCCGTTTAAAAATATATATTTTAGGAGGTCACGTGATGTGTTGAGAGCAGTCAGATGCAGAAATGCTGCTTTTCGGGCCATCCCCACTGAATCTCCCCCCTGCCACAGCTGAATACCCTGAATGTGCCTGAATTGCGCTACTACCACTACCGTAGGGGTATGGGCCGGTGTTTGAGTCCCCCAGCGTCTGTTCTATAATGGCCAAAACACTGAAAAAAGATCAGGAGAAATTGCACCCCAGGAACAAAATGGTGGACAGCCTTGTGGCTGGACCGGGACCCTTGGCTGCAACATGCTGGTGAAGGTGACAGAATCCATTGTGGCTGCATTATCGGGCAAGATTGATCAAATATTTATGAAGCTGGAAGAGGTCTCTCAAACCATGTAAGGCCTATACACTAAGCAGCTGGGGGAGGCAGAGAAATGTCACGGAGCTGTTGAGGAGTAGGAGAGTACAGTAAAGTCCTTACAGGAGCTCCAGCAGCAGCAAGAAAAAATGGCTTGAAAGAAAGCTTGATTGTACCGGGTTGGATACACAGTCAGGCCCTGTGTATAACATTATATTACTATAATCCCTAAGAAAGAGTTAATATAATTTGTAGCTCCTTATTTAATACCATCCGTGAAAACTCTGTAGAAGAAATTGGGTGAAAGGTTTAGATAACAAACATTAGCCTATGTTATTAGAAAGATAAGTAAAAGGCAAGCTGTTTACCCAGCCTCTCAGTCTCACAGTCTCTGGTCAGAGATATCAAACTGTCAGTGTTAGAATTAATTAGAATTAAGGCCTACATAGTCATGCCTGAGAATATATGTATGTCTTTTCATGATTGTCTATGACGTGCATGCCTATAGAAAAGTATGTTATGAATATACGCAACACTAGATGTAGAATAGAATATGTATATTATGAATATACGTGATGTGAGACGTAGAATAATAAAGTGAAATTATGCTGTGTAATGGAATCTTTCCATATAAATAAAGTGGCCTAAAGCTAGGATGTCAGAGTAAACATAGGCAGAGGCCTGGCTTGCTCTCCCAAAGCGCTTTGCTCCTGTGTGTATAATACAAGTGTGTTGTGTATTATTTACAGATTTGCAGATTATTTAAAGATTATGATCAATTAACCTTCTCCTTGCTTTGTGTGGGATTTCTGTGACCCAAGAGCCCTGCCTCGTTGTAGGTGAGGGGAGATGCAGAGTATTCTTTCAGTTGGTGCCGTACCGGATCAGATCTCTGCATTCAAGGCAAGGGCAGAAGGTGCCTGAAGATTTGTGAGTATTATGAAAATTACCAGTGATGGGTAATCTGTTAAATAGACAGGCTCTGTCTCAGATGCGTGAATGGCATGACAGAGCTAGGGCTTTAGTGTTTAGAAAAGGTAGCCCTTATTGTATGCTTCTATTGTATGTGTGAGAAGCATAGGTGAAGTAGCCATCGATTCCGTAGCACATAGGGATTCAGTGACAAAAGGTAATGTGAATTTGCAGTTTCCTTTGGAGGGAACTTTCTCTGTAGATAAGGTCCATTGCCTGAGATATGAGTTAGCGGTTAAAAGTAAACCGTGCAAATGTGCTTACATGGTGGGAACGGATGGTACATGATGCAAAACATTGGAATGTTTATGTTTTGAAACAAAAAGATGTTTGTGTTAAGAAATGTAATTACTGACCAGCTGAGCAAGTGCGGGTCACTCATGTAGCAGAACTAAGAGAAAAAGAAAATGTTTAAAGAGCAACAGCAGTTAGGGGGAGTAGAATTGTGTATTTTGGATATTTTGGATTGTCTCCCAGCTCAAAGAATTGAGAGCATGTTTGAATCAAGAAACGGAAAGTGTTGTACTTGTAATAAGAATCTTAGAAGTAGCAATAGGTCATAGAGTTTCTGTTGCAAAAAAATTAGCATTCTGGGGAGATAAATTACCTTTGCCTGGTGTTCAGGATAGCAGTAATGATTTGAAATTAAAAGCAGAATTTATAGGTCTTTAAGCAGATTTGTTATTGTGTATTTCTCATTTGTGTGTACTTCTCAAAAGAATTAAGTGTTTCTGATGAAGTGTGATCAATTATATTATGATTTAGGCTCTATTCAGGATGTTCTGTTCAGCCTAATTTATGTTCTGCCACTGTTAAACTGAAGCAACTGTGGGAAATGATATTGTGACTACTTGAAGTGTTTGATTTGACTAAAACTTTTCCGAATTACAGGGATAACCCTGGTAGATTTGTGTCTTTATGGTCTCAGATAATTAATAGTTAAATCCATTTGGGCAGCTCTAGATATTTTTTTTTTTTTTAAATCCAGCTGATTTTCATAGGATCACTCGTTCAGTTCATGACAGGACCCTGTGATAGGATTTCCAAAGAAGACTTAAAGAGATAATTTTGTTTTTGTGTAAAGAAAAAAATTGTTAAAATTCCTTACAGTAGTATGCAAACTTGTAAATGATTGGTCGAGATTAACATCTCTAAGGCAGGATAGGGGTGAAAAAGTTACAGATTTTCACACTAGGTGTATGCTAGCTTTTAAAGACTATTCTGGTGAGGCAGAAGACACACCTTCAGGATTTACAATATTTTTGTAAATGGATTGATTCCAAGAATAAAAGAAATTTTAGAAACTTCAATAATAGATTGGCCAGCTAGAACAGCTGATGCAATTCTGGAAGGAGCTTGATACAGTGATTTGAAATTTATCAAGGATCAGCAAGAAGAGCAAACTAAAATAGATGTGAAAGACTAAATTGCTCAATCTATACAGCCACCCATGGGCAAGGGGGGAAGAGGTAAAAAAAAAAAAAACCGAGGTCGTTATGGGCATCCTCAGCGAGGGCGTGGACAGTCCAGAGATACTTGTGGTGAGACTGTCCCCGGAATCGGAATCTTGATGGTCAGAGAGCTAATTTCCCTCCTCCCCCTCCGGTAACAGCTGAATTCACTCTATCCTGGCTGAGTGGGAAGTTATATTTCCAGCTGTACTCTCTCTCTGAAGTGCCGTCTCCTGCAGATGCCATACCATTCATCCTGCTCTCGGAGAACTTCCGTCTACCTTGTGGGCAGTGCCGGGATCAAATATCGGATGCCTTTCTATCCCGCCTGTGAAGATCACCGTGAAACTAGAGTTCAGCTTCCTAGACTCAAGCAGTATCCACTGCCAGCAGCTGCCATTGAGGGAATTCGTCCTGTGATGAAGATCTTCAGAAACAAGGTGTCATTTATTCTACAACTTCATTATGTAAGGACCTCCAATTCTTCCTGTACTAAAGGCTGACGGTAAGACTTATAGATTTGTGCAAGACCTGCGAGCAGTAAATAATGTGATTTTGCCAATTTTTCCCTTGGTGCCTACTCCACATGATATCTGGACACAGATGCCTTCAGGGACCACCTGGTTTTCTGTTGTAGATTTGAGTTCTGCTTATTTTTCAGTAAGAATTAGCAAAGAAAACCAATACACCGGTATTTTTCAAAGGCCGGCATATTTTCAAAGGCCTTAAGAACTGCATTATTTGATGTAAGACTCAACCATTCCTCTTTAGTTCAATATGTGGATGATTTGCTTTTATGTTCACCATGTTATGAGTTTTGTTTTGTAAGATTCTTTGTCTCTATTAGCTCATATTACTAATTTAGGTTTGAAGGTTAATCTGTCTAAACTGCAATTTGTATCTCAAAATGTTACTTTCCTGGGTGTTGTTTTAACACCATCTGGTCGTGCAATTACCTCTGCTAGATTGAAACCTATTCTGTCATTGCCTTTTTCCAGCGGACCACCAGTGTTATTGTGGGTAGCTTCCTGAGTTTTATTAATTTTCTGTAAATAATGGCTAGCAAATGTCTCCATACCTTACTGCTCCGCTTTCTGCTCTCACTGCGGGAAAGAAGAATCTGAAGGCCTCATTGTAGCCCACATTATCACAGTGGGAGGTTTGTTTGTAAATGTAAAAATTGCACTGGGAAATGCGCCATGTTTATTGTGTTATAATTATTTCCTTTACCATTCAAATTGATATGAGAGGCTATTTCTTAATTTCCTCTGCTACCTGTGTGCCTTTTACAAGCTTTCCCAACTGGTTGCAAGCCGGTAGGCTATTTCTCAAAAGCGATTTGATGCAGTGACTTTGGGAACTCCCCACTATGTCTACGTAGTTTTTGGTAGACAGTGACTTTTGCAATTGAAACTTACTGGATTTTCTGGTTCTAGCAGCGCCCTTGTTATCCATCTAACCAAGGACTCAGCCTTTGTCCTCCACACGTTGTATTGACTCCTTGGGGAAAAAAAATTAATCATTTCTTCGCTTCATGTTTCCGTATGTAACTACTCACTATGCAACCTTTCAAACACTTTTCTTTTTTAGTATTATTTCTTTTATTTATCTATTTTCTTTTCTATTCGCTACCGCCCCTTCAAGGATCAAGGGCAAAGTCAGTTTACATGAAACATCTTAAAACAATTGTAACACAGTTGTATACATGTACATTGAACAATCGGATTCAACTATTTACATTGAACGGTCAGGTTCAACCCATTACACTGAACAATAAACTTCAACTTTATGATAGGTTAATAATACAAACAACCATGACAGTATGACATTGGATATTTACAGGGGTTGAGGGATGTGTGTAGGGCATGTGTAGTTATGGTATTGGAATTGATTTCCTTTTATGTCGTTATAGTAAGGAGTGTGGTGTGTAGGACGAGATATATTTTGGAATTTATTTCCTTTTATGACGGACGTAGGGAGTGTGTGTGTGGGGGGGACAAAACAGGGAGTTAGTTAGAGTTAGTTAGTTTTGATTACGTGGGTTGGTGCATGTAAGTCCCTGGTTGGTATGGATGGTGTTTTGGGGGAATATGGGATTTCAAAGTGTTCCGGAAATAGGTCCGTTTTTAGTTCTTTCCTGAACTGAAGAAAGGTCTTTTATGATGCGAAGGTCTATTGGGAGGGGGGCCACGGCGTAGGGGCAAGGAATGTGAATGCTCGGGAGCTAGTGGTTTGCGTATTCTTCCTGAAAGCTTTTGGTGTGATAAGGGGAGTGGGCTGCGTTTTGTCTGGGTGATCTAGTTTCGGTTGGTGAATGCAAGTAGTGTGGATAGGTGTGAGGGGGCTGTGTCTTTTATGACTTTAAAGGTTGTTAGGATATTTGAAACCTTGTGGAGGAGGATGGGTATCATAATTGCTTGCAAATGGTAACTCTACCAGCAACGCCCGGATTATACCTTTGTTTGTGGATAGTTCTGCTTTTAGAGATGACAAGGGCAAACTTCGTGTAGGCTATGCAGTCACTACGGTTTTGTGGAAGTTTGGCAAGATTTGGCAGCACCGGGTGTTTTTGACTATGCTAATAAACCAATAAAACATGAGGCATCCATTCACCGTTTGTTACAGGCCTGTCCTTCTTGCCAGAACAAGTTGCCGTTTTAAATGGCCAAGGACATTCTTCTGCTGAAGATTTTGTGTCAAAGGGTAACCATTT